>CM035158.1:94612406-96066358 GCA_020205615.1 Panax quinquefolius | reverse complement strand
TTGCTATGTGAATATGATTGTTTTAAATCTTTATTGCAAAGAGCATGATGTGTTATATATATGTTGAATGTATGAAATGTTAAAGTCAACTTATGACTACGTTGATTAAGTACGGAACTCAATCTTTATACTTGTTATGTGAAATGTAACATGTATGTTATGTTAGTTCAATGTTTATGAGATATATGTTGAGCATGCTATTATGTGCTATGTGATGCATGAAAACTGTTAGATTTTGCTGGGCTGTCGAGCTCAACCTTGCAAATAACCACTTTTGCAGGTTTAAGATTCAAGGTAGAGTTATGTGTTACCTGAAAGACATGAATCAGATGTGATAATTGAAGATTTATACACTTTGGTTGTGTTATTATTATTTGAACCATGTTTAAGCTTTCGAATAATGTATTATTATTTAATTGTAATATTGTTTTGCAATGTAAACTAATGTAGTATTAAAAATGATTCTGAGATATTTAGATGTAAAGGTTGAAAGTTCTGGGAACGAGAATAGTTTGTAATAGAAAATTTTAATTTTAATAGAAAATTTTAATCATTCCGCAAATTTCAACGGTTATATTATCGTTTAATGATGTAAAATTAGAGGTTGAATGTATTATTAATGTCCAAAGTTGAGAATTAAATTGTATGAATTTTGGGGTCGTTACAGAGACAATCAATCATACCTTGATTTTTGATCTTGGCTAGGTAAGTAGAACAATTCCTTTTCTAGTGACCTTTCTCCCCACAGTGAAAACATTTCCCTTTAGGTTTTGCTTTTGCCCCTTTCTTCCCAACCCCTCCAGATGGAGGAATGTTTCCATTTGCAGCTTTCTTACTGTTATTCTTTGTCCAGTTCTTGCCCTTAGGCTTTCCTTTAAAAGTACCAGTTTTTGCAATATGAATGTTTCTTCTTGCACGAAGAATACCCTTTGCCTCTTGAAGTTCCTTCATCAGTTCAGGTAAGGTTAAAGATATTTTGTTCATAGTGTAATTAAGTTTGAACTGATTGAAGGAATCAGGCAAGGTCTCTAGCAACATGTCAACATGGGTTTCCCCCTCAACTATTTCTCCTAGGATTTCCATTTCATTTAAGTAAGAAATAACTTTTAAACAATGATCTTGTGACGCCCCTAAATCTAGGTCTCTTCTAACCCGATAGATGGTGCTACACGTTACTACCATTCATACATACATTCAATTGAAATGCCTCAAAAGAACGAATATGTCTTCTATATATTAAAATAATATTTACATTCCCCAGGTTCTTTATAACCCTTTCACTTGTTCTTGTCATAATATCAAATTTATTACAATTCAATCATTCTATACTATTACAAAAGTATTCTATGGGTTCGTCTTTGCCTTGCCCTTATCCTTGCCGGAGCCTTCGGTATGTTCGATCTTAGCTGTGTTCATATGGTTCAAGTAAGAGTGAGCATGACTAGCTCAGCAAGTAAAACATTTCTAATAAACAACATGCTTGAAACATATGATACGTATATCTTCAATAACTGAACAATAATTACGAAGTACTATCGATAATTCAAAATAGCACTTCTTTTCATTCAAAACATTTTACAACAACAATATTAAGTAAAACATCAATCCCGGTCCAAGACCTTGAGCATTTCATAAGTTCTTTGAAAAGGACATCCCGGCACTAAGTCCGTAAGTCCGACATAGCTTACGAGCACGTCTAGGTGATCAGCCTAGAGTACTCTATGTTGATCAACACTACATTCATTAAACGTGTGTACGTTTAAGTTGTGGCAACCTCACGTGCCTGTCGAATGACGACAAAACATTTTAGCATACTCAGTCTTCGATTGAAAACCATACCAATATAACATGGTAAACATTGTACATGCTTTGATAGAAACATAATATAAGTGTGACACCCCCAAATCCAAGTACTTCATTCCCACAGGATCTGGTGTTCACTTAATCAAACATTCATATCTAACTACCCAATCACAATAAAACTGGATAATAAAACCTTTCCCATTAAAGGGTTACATAATAAAATCTCCCAGGTTATCTACCCTTTAAATACAATCATTCAAATGCAGAAATTAAATAAACTTCATTAAAACCAAGTCTAAGATCATTATAATAAAAGTCTAAAGTAAAAATTACATGTCTTCATCACTTGCACATTTTTCCCTTTCCTTTGCTAGACGAAGGTTCATCTACCTTCTCTTCTTTAGCTGCAATAAGTTTTAAATATGCAAGAGTGAGAAAAACAATTGCTCACTTGGATACAATATGAAATCAACAGAGTATAGCAATAATAACTCGCCAATAATAATAGCTCATCAACAATGAATAGTACCTATCAACAATAATCAGGAACTGAAATCTAAAATTTGGAATAAATATAACTGAGGGTCATAAGACCATGAACTATGTCCATAGTTGCGAGTAATCTTTCAACTCCAACTTTAACAAATATAAGACTATAAGGACTCCTCGTACTTTAGGGGATCACCCTTCGTACCATGTATTGTGCACAAACATTTAACGCTACGCGTAAGTTATCCCCTAATAATAATAGGGTTGTTCATCTCAGTATTTGGAGTACAAGTCTGCACCAAAGAGAGTTTGATTTGGATAAGCTTTCAAGGGTAATTTGAAGTTCAACGATAATCAACTAGAGGACTAGTTGAATTAATAACATCATATTACAGAATAATCGTAATTGAATCAACATGGTAAACCAAAATCATGCTTTAGGAATAATCTAATAGCATATACATTGAATAACTATAACTTGCCTTGCTTGAACAATATTAAGTCAAGGTTAATTAGAATTGAGTACTAAGCATGCATAACAGTTTGAACGATGAAATTGCTCAACATTAGTATAAATAGTTGTGCATGCTAAACAATAAGTTAAATACAAGAATAACTTGTCAACATTAAACCAGAGTTTAGAAAGCTTGCATCATTCATAAGGTAATCGAATTGAAACAATAAATAGTTCAACAAGATAAAGAATTAGAAATCTTGCATTATTATATTGGAAACAATAATTGATTCAATCAAGATAATGGATTAGAACACTTGCCTTGCTTGTGAACTAAATTGAACAATTCAAACCACAATATCCTATAAACATATGTCATCATGACATAATTAGTCATTACCATCTTACAAACATAACTAAGTACGTACATTATTTAAAAATTGGATTTTTTTAGTCACATAATCAAGTTATAACACAAGTTAATCGTTAATAACATACTTATTCATAGTATAGAAATACTAAAATCAATATTTAACAGTCCTACTATCATCACATAACTTTTCTTAAAATTTCGTGACCATTCTGCTAACTCGTAATTACATGCACACATTTTACATTTACATCATGATTAGTCATACATGCGCAAGTATGCAGCATAATCATGGCCGAGAACAACAAAGTTATAAAGTCACACTTACATGGAGCCGCAAGATCATGGCGCCACTAATGTATCATTGGCCGCACATCACGCATGCCATGATCTCGAGCTGATTCGATGACTTTCGCAATAAGACACAAAAAAGCCAATTTTCTCCTACAAGCTCGATTCTAACAGACTGATTCACATACAATTCATACAAAAACTTCATGTAAACATAATTCAAGAATTCCTAACATGATTCTACCCATACAACAACATAAACAACAAAATTAACACACCCAAATTCACTATTTTTGGCTAAAAACTCACTTTTTGATATTTTTGATGAAACTAAACACTGTAATTTTGTTTCTCAACCAAAACCACTAATTCAAAGCATTTTATCAAAGTATATATATACTCTAACAAATTGAATAGCCAATTTATCAATAAAACAACTAAACAACCCATAATTTCTATTTTAACTACACAATATATATAAAAAAAACTCTCTGTAAAATACTTTTCTCCACAATTACATACATATAATCAATTCCTTGATTATAACTCATGAAAATTGTTTTAACATCACTAGTATGTCATATAAAGCCACATAACAACAAAAATTCATGCTTACACAAAGATTCTACAGAGAATTTGGGAAGATAAAAGCTAAACTTTTAAAACTAAAAGAAATAGGAGAATACCTTGATAGAAGATGATATGGCTATTTTTTTCTACTCTCAAGCCTCTCCTTCTCCAATCTCTAGCCTTCCTTTCTCTCTTCTTTTCTTTTTTTCTTCTTCTTCTCTTCTTCTTCCTCTGAGTTTTCTTTCTTCTCTCTAACCTCTCTTCTCTAACATACGTCTTAACAAATAACGCATGTAGATATTATATATATTAATTATATAATATAATTATAAACATAACTGATATCAGTTATGTGAATTTTGAAACCAAAAGCCATAAGGCTTGTTTAGTTACTAACTAAAAAAAATAACCCATTAATCCTAACACCCTGTTTGGTAAAACTTAAATAGATTAAAGACTTAATAAGCAATAGGCCTTGCTTGGCAAAACGGAATTACAACTCCTTTAAGTTATTTTAATAACTCCTTTATAAAAGGTTATTTGTCACATATTAACTTAATTAAATTAATTCTAAAAATAATTTATCAAATCACTTTAACACATAAATCAATATCACAAAATTATAATTTTCTATATAATTATAACTTTATTTAATCAACTAACACCTCCTTTTAATTATAATTCCAAATAAAAAGAATAGTAATTCAATTAATCAAAACTTTCTAACTTAATAACTAAATTAAATTAGCAAATAATAATTAATTTCCTTAATTATTTATTTAACAAATAAGTAACCACATCAAATCAAATTTGAACAATTATTTATTCAACAACAAACACATCTATTAAATACATAAATAATTCAATAAATTATTTATTATAATAATAAAAATTCTGGAATGTTACATCATTCCCTCCTTACAAGGATTCTGTCCTCAGAATCACAATTCAAACAATTCATTCGTCACATTCTCCCCTACTTATAAAGATTCTGTTCCCAGAATCGAAGACACAGATTAAACAAATAACTCAGGGTAATTCTTCATCATTTCAGCTTTGAGTTCCCATGTGGCCTCTTCGACATTGTGGTTCCTCCATACTACCTTTACAGAAGGTATCACCTTATTCCTGAGCACTTGTTCTTTCCTGTCGACTATCTGGATATGAACCTCTTCATAGGACAAGTCTTTCTCAAAATGTAATGGTTCGTACTCAATTACATACTTGTAATTAGGTTTATACGGTCGTAACACCGACACGTGAAAAACATTATGAATGTTTTACAATTTTGGAGGTAGAGCTACCTCGTAAGCTACCTCTCTAACTTTCCTCATCACTTCAAAGGGTCCAATAAACCTCGGACTTAGTTTCCCCTTTTTACCAAATCGAATCTTCCCTTTCCAAGGAGAAACTTTTAGGAACACGTAATTTCCTACATCGAACGCACGATCTTGTCTGTGTTGATCATCATATTTCTTTTGTCTGTCTTGAGCAGCTATCAATCTTGTTTTGATGAGTTTGACAACCTCAGAAGTTTGTTGTACCAGCCTCTGGTCCCAATAGCCGACGTTCACAATCGACTTCATCCCAAAGACAAAGGAGTTCTCGCACTTCCTGCCAGATAATGCTTCGTAAAGCAAAGATGCCGATGCTAGCGTGGTAACTGTTATTGTAGGCAAATTCCACCAACGGTAATTGTTCATCCCAGCTTCCTTTGAAATCCATGACGCATGCTCTCAACATATCTTCCAATGTCTGAATCGTTCGTTCGCTTTAACCATCTGTTTGTTGGTGATATGCCGTACTCATTCGCAACTGTGTTCCCATACATTCTTGTAGTCTCTTCCAAAAGTTTAATGTGAACCTCGGATCTCTATCTGATACAATTGATACTGGAACTCCATGTCTTGACACGATCTCTTTAACATATAACTTTGCCAGCTGATCAAGATTGAATCTAATCTTTATTGGCAAAAAGTGTGCAGATTTTGTTAATCTATCCACTATCACCCAAATCGCATCGTATCCTTTCTGAGTTGTTGGAAGACCTACCACAAAATCCATTGTGATATGTTCCCATTTCCATTCCGGTATCTCCAATGGTTGAAGTAACCCGCTTGGTGTTTGATGCTTAGCCTTGACTCTCTGACATGTCAAGCACTTTGCAACGCATTCTGCAACGTCTCTTTTCATATTTGGCCACCAAAAATGTCGCCGCAAATCTTGATACATCTTCGTACTTCCTGGATGAATAGAATATCTCGAGTTATGTGCTTCGGTCAAGATTTCTTCTTTAATCTCTGGTACTGCTGGAACCCATATTCGTCCTTCTAATCTCAGCATTCCATCGGTATCAATCTTGTATTTCACCTCTTTTCCCTCAACCACACTTTCTCTGATTTTTCTGCATTCTTCATCCTGTAGTTGAGCGTTCTTCACTTTGTCCACCAAAGTTTGCCTGGCTTCCATCTGGTACAATTTCTCATCGGATTCTTTTTGAAATTTGATTTCCAACTCTAACCTTGACATTGCTGTAATAAGATCCTCCTTATCAGTTAACAACATCAACTTTTCCCTGCCTTTCCTACTCAAGGCAGCTACAACCACGTTTGCTTTGCCTGGATGATAAAAGATTTCACAATCATAATCTTTTATCAGTTCCATCCATCTTCTTTGACGCATGTTCAGGTCCTTCTGTGTGAAAATATACTTCAGACTTTTATGGTCTGTGTAAATCTCACATTTCTCTCTGTAGAGATAGTGTCTCCATATCTTCATAGCAAACACAATCACCGCCAACTCTAAATCATGAGTCAGATACCCTTTTTCATAGTCTTTCAATTATCTTGATGCATACGCGACGACTTTACTATTTTTCATAAGGACACACCCTAATCCCTTGTGTGAAGCATCACTATACACTACAAAATTTCCTGTATTATCCGGTAACAACAACACAGGTGCCATACTTAGCTTCTCTTTCAATTCCTGGAAACTTTCTTCACACTTCTCCGTCCAAACAAATTTTACAGATTTCCTCGTTAAATTTGTTAATAGAGTGGCAATCTTGGAGAAATCCTGGATAAACCGTCTGTAATACCCTGCTAATCCCAAGAAACTTCTCACTTCTGATGGAGTTCTCGGTTGTTCCCAATTTATCACAGCTTCAACCTTTGATGGATCCACTGAGATTCCATCCCTATCAATTACGTGCCCAAGAAATTGTACACGTTCCAGCCAAAATTCACATTTAGAGAATTTCGCATACAACTTTCTTTTCTTAGCGTCTCCAGCGTTAGACATAAGTGTTTCACATGTTCCTCTTGAGTTTTAGAGTACACCAGAATATCGTCGATAAACACCACCACAAACTTGTCCAAAAATGGTTTAAACACCCTGTTCATCAAATCCATGAACGCTAAGTAGGGCGTTTGTCAAACCAAAAGACATCACCAAAATTCAGTAATGTCCATACCGAGTTTGGAATGCCGTCTTCAGTACATCCTCCTTCCTTACCTTCAGTTGATGATACCCACTTCTCAAATCTATTTTTGAGAAATATCTAGCACCCTTCAATTTATCAAACAAGTCATCTATTCTCAGTAATGGATACTTGTTCTTAATAAATGACTTTGTTTAATCATTGTAATCAATGCAAAGACGCATCGACCCATCCTTCTTCTTTATTTAATAACACCCCCGCTTCTCCCACGGTGACACACTCTTGGTTGAATGTATTTCTTGTCCAACAGCCTTCGTAGTTGTACCATCGGTTCTTTCATCTCCACCGGAGCCATTCTGTACGGAACCTTCGATATTGGAGCGATTCCTGGTGCTAAGTCGATCATGAACTTGATCTCTCTGTCAGGCGGAAGTCCTGGTAAATCCTCCAGAAATACGTCCACAAACTCCCTAACTACTGGTATTTCTTCCAGTTTTGCACCCTTCTTCTGAGTATCGACTATGTAAGCTAAATAACCCACACAGCCTTGACTCAACAACCTCTTGGCTCAGATAATCGCCGATATCTCATTTGTCTCAGCGATTTGCTACCATTGAATACTACCTTTGACGGAGTCATAAGGTTTACATTTTTCTTTGGCGGTACCAATTATCGCTCCATAATTGAACAACCAATCCATTCCCACAATAACATCAAACTCTCCTAGCCTGATCTGAATCAAATCTACCATCAAAATATTTCCCTTAATATTCACCCTACAGTTCTTGTATACGAACCTAATAGAACTACTTCCTTATTCGCAATTTCTATGTTTAAAGGGAAATTCAATTCTTCACTAGGCAATCCTAATCTCATAGCAAATTCATCAGATATAAATGAGCAAGTAGCACCCGAATCAAATAATACATAAGCATCAATATCATTGATTGGGATAAAACTTGACACCACATTTTTTGATTGCTCAACATCTTGCACAGTCATGTTGAAGGTTCTGGCTATGGGCTTATTTGTTGTTGTTGGTCCAGCAATAGCCAACGCACCTCCACTAGCATTTCCCTTGCTCCCATTTGTCTCACTAGATCTCTTCTTAGGGCATTCACGAGCAAAGTGATCCTTGGATCCACACGTGAAGCACACATTCTTCTTAGCTTGAGTGCAATTTGGGGCGATGTGACCCTCCTGGCCACAATTGAAGTATACTCGTTTCCCCAGCAAATACACTCCCTTATGAAACTTTCCATACGTAGCACATGCTTTGAACTTCTTATTTTATTGATTTCTTTGCTGATTTCTAGATCCTCCATTCCCATTCCACTTTCTCTTCAGGTTGTTGCCATTACTACTGTTTCCACCACTCTTAGCTTCACCTTCGCTTTTCTTCTTTCTCTGCTCTTGATTATGCTTTGTTACCGCCTCGCCTCCACTTTCAGCGAGAATCACCTTCTCAATCACTGCTGCGAATGTCTTCAATTGGAATAGGGAGACCCTACTGTACAACTAGGGCTTCAGTCCCTGTTCAAACCTCTTCGCCTTGCGTTCGTCTGTGCTGACTTGATATGGCGCAAACCTCGCCAACTCATTGAATTTTGCGGCATACTCCGACACCGACATTGTTCCCTGCTTCAACTCCAAAAACTGGACCTCTAGCTGATTTTTCGAACTCTCTGGGAAATAAGTCTTGAAGAACAGCTCCTTAAACCTATCCCAGGTCATTACTCCTGGTCCTTCTCGAGTTTTGTTGGCCTACCACCAATAGCTAGCCTCCTCTTTCAACATAAACGTTGCAAAAGCAGTCTTCTGATTCTCCTCTACCCTAGCCACATAAAAAACCTTCTCGATTTCCATAATCCAAGTCTGTGCTTCAACTAGATTCATGGATCCACGGAATTCTGGTGGTCCAACCGCCTTGAAGTCCTTAAACGTAGCACCTTGGTTCTCGAGATTGATTCATGCGGTTGATTTTGCAAAGCACACTGCCAAGAACGTCACCAACTCATCGAACGGAGTTAGCTTCAAAGATTATCGTTGTTGGTTCCTTCGGTGGTTCTCTAACTGGTGGTTGACGTCTTGGAGGCATTTTCTGTTAAAAAATACATTCATTAGATTATTACTCAACTCTTTTCAAGTAATTTCTACTTAACTTGCCCCCATGAAAGTAATCATTCCATAACACATAACACTTTGGATAAAGAAAATAATATCTTTTATTCATAACTTCTTTAAAAACATCATATCAATAGCATCACTGCTATTTACATCCACTATCCCGAGATAAAGAATCTACAGGATTTAAAACATCAAAATATTCCTTTGTTTATTAACACATTAGAATTTACATCATTAATTACCAAATAATTTTCACATAATTAAACTAATACTATCACCGCCTCATAAAGTATTTGAATAGCCTTGCTACGCTCCTCTTCCATGATGCGAGCCATCGCTCAAGCGATCCAAAGATATATGATGGTAGATCCTCAAATTGATTGATATTTCCTAACTCTATCTTGGACCGCATCCATTGCATTTTGTAGTGTAGAGTACGCCTCCTCAAGTTTAGCCTTCTTCGCGACGACGATCATCTTCTTCGCAAGATCACCCGACGTGACTCTCGTATCCAAATTTCTCCTCTCGCTATGGCAAGCCTCTCCGAGCTCTCTTCGCATCCTTCTTCAACTTTTCTATTTTGTGGACTTATCCTCGGTTTGACCCTTCTCGTGGACCGAGATCCCACTCCACATTTCCTAAACGTGTGAAGAGTCACAATCTCCTTATCCTCTCGCTTTCAATAATAATTTGTCGACTAACCGCCTCGGTCCAATCCCTTGACAAGATCCTCGCAACTCTATGTTACGATCATAAAGTGACATCTCAGCATCAATAGAGTTCGGTGGGAACTCCTCTTCTTCTTCAGGATCCTCCTCTGAATCAGTCTCAGTATCAGGCTCATGCTCCTGACCAACAACAGTGATCAATGGAGATGTCTCTCTCTATACCAGCTGTTCCCTGACGATATGAATGTCTCGAGGATCCTCCTCTATAGGTTCTCGGGGTTTCCCCTCCCCAGCTCGACTAGTTCCTCCAACATCCGACATCCTAACAACAAAATTTTAAGTTTTTAGTTACTAATCATTACTACTCGACTCTCATGAGTACATAAGTTGTAAACACATAAGCACATAAGTGTTTTATTACTTCTTTCTTAAAACCCGATAAAAGTTCATCACTATCTTTTCGAAGGTTACTTCCGAAGGCTTTTCCCCCACCTAAGGTTCATAACCTAAGGCTTTGATACCAACTTGTGACACCCCCAAATCCAGGTACTTCATTCCCACAGGATCTGGTGTTCACTTAATCAAACATTCATATCAAACTACCCAATCACAATAAAACTGGATAATAAAACCTTTCCTATTAAAGGGTTACATAATAAAATCTCCCAGGTTATCTAACCTTTAAATACAATCATTCAAATGCGGAAATTAAATAAACTTCATTAAAACCAAGTCTAAGATCATTATAATAAAAGTCTAAAGTAAAAGTTACAAGTCTTCATCACTTGCACATTTTTCCCTTTCTTTTGCTGAGACGAAGGTTCATCTACCTTCTCTTCTTTAGTTGCAATAAGTTTTTAAATATGCAAGAGTGAGCAAAACAATTGCTCACTAGATACAATATGAAATCAACAGGAGTATAGCAATAATAACTGCCAATAATAGGCTCATCAACAATGAATAGTACCTATCAACAATAATCAGGAACTGAAATCCAAAATGTGGAATAAATATAACCGAGGGTCATAAGACCATGAACTATGTCCACAGCTATGCAGTAATCTTTCAACTCCAACTTTAACAAATCATAAGACTATAAGGACTCCTCGTACTTAGGGGATCACCCTTCGTACCATGTATTGTGCACAAACATTTAACACTACGCTGTAAGTTATCCCCTAATAATAATAGGTTGTTCATCTCAAGATTTGAGTACAAGTCCGAACCAAAGAGAGTTTGGTTTGGATAAGCTTTGAAGGGTAATTTGAAGTTCAACGATCATCAACTAGAGGACTAGTTGAATTAATAACATCATATTACAGAATAATCGTAATTGAATCAACATGGTAAACCAAAATCATGCTTTAGGAATAATCTAATAGCATATACTTTGAATAACTATAACCTGCCTTGCTTGAACAATATTAAGTCAAGGTTAATTAGAATTGAGTACTAAGCATGCATAACAGTTTAACTACACAATATATATATAAAAAACTCTCTGTAAAATACTTTTCTCCACAATTACATACATATCATCAATTCTTTGATTATAACTCATGAAAATAGTTTTAACATCACTAGTATGTCATATAAAGCCACATAACAACAAAAATTCATGCTTACACAAAGATTCTACAGATAATTTGGGAAGATAAAAACTAAACTTTTAAAACTAAAAGAAATAGGAGAATACCTTGATAGAAGATGATATGGCTATTTTTTTCCACTCTCAAACCTCTCCTTCTCCAATCTCTAGCCTTCCTTTCTCTCCTCTTTCTTCTTCTTCTTCTTCTTCTTCTTCTTCCTCCGAGTTTTCTTTTCTTCTCTCTAACCTCTCTCCTCTAACATACGCCTTAACAAATAACGATATAGATATTATATATATTAATTATATAATATAATTATAAACATAACTGATATCAGTTATGTGAATTTTGGAAACCAAAAGCCATAAGGCTTGTTTAGTTACTAACTAAAAAAAATAACCCATTAATCCTAACACCCTGTTTGGTAAAACTTAAATAGATTAAAGACTTAATAAGCAATAGGCCTTCCTTGGCAAAACTAATTACAACTCCTTTAAGTTATTTTAATAACTCCTTTATAAAAGGTTATTTGTCACATTAACTTAATTAAATTAATTCTAAAACAATTTATCAAATCACTTTAACACATAAATTAATATCACAAAATTATAATTTTCTATATAATTATAACTTTATTTAATCAACTAACACCTCCTTTTAATTACAATTCCAAATAAAAGAATAGTAATTCAATTAATCAAAACTTTCTAACTTAATAATTAAATTAAATTAGCAAATAATAATTAATTTCCTTAATTATTTATTTAACAAATAATTAACCACATCAAATCAAATTTGAACAATTATTTATTCAACAACAAACACATCCATTAAATACATAAATAATTCAATAAATTATTTATTATAACAATAAAAATTCTGGAATGTTACATCATTCCCTCCTTACAAGGATTTTGTCCTCAGAATCACAATTCAAACAATTCATTAGTCACAATAAGTCTAGTCGAAAGAATTGGCGTTAACTTCATCATACATCAATTCATTCGTAAGAATACATGAATCACAAAGCTTGTTCAGAATGAACTGAAATAAGGGTTAGAGTACCTGTCTTTAGTGTCTGCTACAGTTAATAACACATTCTTTGGTCTAAGTCTTTGGGTCTCTACAGTAATGATAATATCACATATCACATTAGGTCATGAATGAGCATACACAGTCCCTAACGTATCTTACCCTACTTCTCAATCTAATTATAACTTAGATTTATTCTTATTGGTTCCGGCTTTTCATTACATCGTTCTTATTACGTTCATCTTCAATTAATTATCAACCTTTAATCATCATACATTAAGTGTCTAACAATGTCTTAACAATGTTAAATTTACACCTTAGTTCATTACTAATGAGTTATCTTCCATTATATACTTGTAAACATTTTTGTCTGTCGAAACCCAGATCAAGCGTTGCGGCGCTTGTAAGTATTGTTTCATCATCTAACATGCACTGCGAAAGAAAGTAGCAGTACTTATCATCCAGACTTGGGGCTGCGGCGCCACACTTTACTTTCACAATCGCGCCGTGGCACGACTCTGCAGTATGTCAAGACACTATGCCGGCACTGCTGCGCCACCATTTGGCCTTGGGTTGGCACCGCGGCGCCAACTCTGTGCCTCAGACAAGTTCTGCAGATTTTGAAATTTTACGAAACTCCCGGACGCATAACTTCTTTGTTATAAGTCCGAATTGGCTCGTTCAAGAGCATACGGTTCACAAATTACATACTCTACGCGTTCATGCAAGAATTTTATCTATTTGACTTCGTTTGCTAAAATTTCACCTACTAGTTCATTTTAAGGAAAACGATAAACGTTCGTGAACGTTCAATGCTCGTTTCTTCGTTCTAAGTCAGAATCTGTTCATTTTTGAGTCCGCAACTCTATAATGCAAAATATGACTTATCTCCCTCGAAAACCAACGTTTTCGAGTTCAAACACAAAATACGACTTCCATTCTGAAAATTTCACGAATTCGACGCTTAACGTTTAATCGTGTGAATTCCGGCATACTTCGTTACTAATGATTTAATTATTGTTCTAAATGGATTCTAACCATCATATAAACATTTCAAACTACTTATTACATTAACTTATTTTCAAATTAGGTTTTGACTTATTCCTCATAAGTTCATGGCTTATCAAGTTATAACTTTCATGATTTCATTTACTTATGACTTATTATTGATTTAAGTCCTTTACTCAATGTTCTCATATTATTCCCAACATACCAAATTCATATGACAAACATATTACAAGTTCATCATAAGTTCATAACTTATTTAGGTTCAAGTTACTTATTCATGACTTATTCTACTTTAAGTCCATTCATTTAATCAATTCTTACATGTTCTTAGCATACATGTCCATTAAATTACACTTCTCTTATCACCCTACAATGATAGAGATAAAGATGTATTAGATAAGAGTCTTACCCTTGAAGACTAGTACTTCTCTTCTTTGAAAATCTCACAAAGGTTGATTTACTTATTCTTGACTTATTCTCTCTAACACTTAAGCACTTATCATGATAGAAGTTGAATGAATTTTAATCAAGCAACAAATGAATTGTGGAGCTCTCTATTTATAGGCTTGGCAAAGTTAGGGTAGAATTGTCATTTAGGCCCTCCACTTTTAATCTAACCTCCTTACTATTCATTGCTTTGGCCCTAAGTAAACTTGCCTATCACTCATTTTACTTGGCCATCACAACACTTATCTTATGCTTGATCACCACTTAAAGTACTTAGTTATCAAGTTTAACCCATATCACTCATGGATGCTCCATGGATCATGGCTAATCCATTGGATCATTACATTGGACTTGCTTAATTAATCTAGCTCATTCCTTGTTGGGCTTTCATTTCAATAGTTTGGGCTTGCATCTAAATTCTCATTGGACTCTACCAATTTAACAATAATCCTACAAGTCCAATCAATTTAATTAAAAGCCTTATATTATAATTCATATATATAATTCTCGTATTCTAGATCATATATTAATTAATTAATAATATACATTATTCCATTCTTCATACATAATAAGTACAATACTTCGTATCATACAATCATTACACTTTCTCCTTAACGATTAATATTCGTAATGTTCTCAAAATAAATCCGCATGCGAAATATTGCGTTTTCCATACATAGATTATTATTACATAATCCATCTCACCTTGATATTGTAACGTTACGTATTTCTCAGAAGTTCAAAAATAATTCCTGAGCGTAAATCGATGAATAGTGTTTTTCGGAAAATTTCACTGAAAACGTTTATTTTTGTTTTAGAAATTCAAACACTTTAATTCTCCCACGTAGTTAAAATACTACAACGTTTCGATGTTTCTAGGTTATAGAACGACATTCATTTAATCAACATGTAATAATAATAATAAATAATATTATTTTATTCATTATTAAAAGTATTTACAAAATGTTCGATTTTTCTGGGCGTTACACTCTCTCCCCCTTATAAGGATTCTGTCCCCAGAATCTCGCTATATATATAAAAAAATTACACAAATAATTGAGGGTAATTCTTTTTCATCTTTTCTTCAAGTTCCCACGTTGCTTCTTCTGCATCGTGGTTCTTCCATAACACCTTTACCGAAGGTATAACTTTATTCTGCAGAACTTGTTCTTTCCTATCGATGATTTGAATCGGCAATTCTTTGTACATTAAGTCCTTCTCGATATGAATAGGCTTATATTCTATTACGTGCTTATAATCTGACTTATAAGGATGCAATACCGATACGTGAAACACATTATGTATTCGTTCTAGGTCTGGAGGTAATGCTACCATATAAGCTACCTCACCTACCCGTTTTAATACTTCGAAAGGTCCTATAAACCTCAGACTTAACTTCCCCTTCTTTCCAAAGCGTATCTTTCCTTTCAAGGGAGATACCTTTAGAAAGACATAAGAGCCTACTTTGAATTCTCTATTCTCTCAATGCGAATCAGTAAACTTCTTTTGTTTGTCTTGAGTCGCTACCAAACGCATCTGTATCAGTTTAACAGTGTCCGCTATTTGCTACACCAATTCAGGTCCTATGTTTCGGCGTTCTCCCACTTCATCCCAATACAATGGTGTTCTGCACTTTCTTCCATACAAAGCTTCATAAGGCGGCATACCTATGCTTGCATGATAACTATTGTTATACACAAACTCTATTAATGGTAGATGATCATCCCAACTACCCTTGAAATCCATGACGTAAGATCTTAACATATCTTCTAATGTCTGAATTATCCTCTCACTTTGTCAATCGGTTTGTGGATGATATGCCATACTCAGCTTCAACTGCGTTCCCAACTGCTCTTGTAGACTTCTCAAAAAGTTTGATGTGAATCGTGGATCACGATCTGACACAATCGATACTGGTACTCCATGTCTGGAAATTATTTCCTTAACATAAATTCTAGCTAACTGGTCTAAGTTGTACTTGACCCTAATTGGCAAAAAGTGAGCTGACTTCGTCAACCGGTCCACTATTACCCAAATCACATCATACCCCTTCTGAGTAGTCGGAAGTACTACCACAAAATCCATCGTGATATTCTCCCACTTCCACTCCGGAATTTCCAATGACTGTAGCAAGCCACTTGGTCGCTGATGTTCGGCCTTAACCCTCTGACAAGTCAAGCACCTACTTACATACTCAGCGATCTCTCTCTTCATGTTCGGCCACCAGAAACTCTGTCTAAGATCTTGATACATCTTAGTGCTACCAGGATGAATCGAAAATCTCGAACTATGAGCCTCTTATAACTCCTTCTCCTTTAATTCGTCCTCATTCGAACCCAAATTCTTCCTTCAAATCTCAATAACCCCTCGTTATCAAGACTGTACTTAGTCTCTTTTTTATTGGTTAATCGCTCCTTTATTCGATCACACTCATCAGTGTTGAGCTGCACCTCCCTGACTTTCTCTACGATGGTAGATTGCATCTCCATTGCAAAAAGTATCTATCCTGCCTCACTTGGCAACTTCACTTCTATCTCCATCCTATCCATCTCTGTTATTAACTCATTTTGATCCGTTAACATAAACAACTTTTCCCGACCCTTTCTACTTAAAGTGTCGACAACTATATCGCTTTTCCAGGTGATATAGATTTCACAATCGTAATCCTTTATCAACTCCAAATGCATCTCCTCTCGCCTCATATTCAACTCCTTCTATGAAAGATATATTTTAGACTCTTATGGTCCGTAGATATCCCACATTTTTCCCCATAAAGATAATGTCGCCATATTTTTAATGCAAAAACTACTGCGGCCAGTTCCAGATCATGAGTAGGGTAAACTTTCTCATAATCCTTCAACTACCTTGATGCATACACAATGACCTTACCATGCTGCATGAGCACACATCCAAGTCCTTTATGCGAAGCATCATTATAAACTACGAAATTTCCTGTGTCATTGGGTAATGACAAAACAGGCGCTTCATTCAACCTTCTCTTCAATTCCTGAAAGCTGTCTTCGCATTTATTCGTCCATGCGTATTTCACCGTCTTTCTTGTCAAGTTAGTCAATGGAGTAACTATCTTCGAAAAATCCTGGATGAATCTCCGATAGTAACCTACTAACCCTAGGAAACTCCGTACCTCAGTCGGCGTTTTCGGTTGTTCCCAATTCATCACTGCTTCCACCTTCGCTGGATCTACTGAAATCCTTTCTTGCTAAATGACATGACCTAAAAATTGTACTTTTCTCCAACCAAAATTCACACTTAGTGAATTTTCGCATACAACTTCTCCTTCCTTAGTGTCTCCAACACTAATCTTAGGTGTTCAAAGATGATCTTCCGGCGCCTTAGAATAGACTAGAATATCATCAATAAACACCACGACAAACTTGTCCAAATATTGTTTGAACACTGTTCATCATATCCATAAATGCAGCTTGGTGCATTAGTTAACCCAAATGACATCACAAGAAACTCGTAATGACCATAACGAGTCCTAAATGTCGTCTTTGGTACATCCTCCTTCCTAACCTTCAACTGATGATACCCCATTCTTAAATCTATTTTAGAAAAATACTTAGCCCCTTTCAACTGATCAAAAAGATCATCGACCTGGGCAATGGGTATTTATTCTTTATCGTTAACTTGTTCAACTCTCTGTAGTTGATACAAAGTCTTAACGATCCGTCCTTCTTCTTGACAAACAGTACCGGTGCTCCCCACGACGAAACACTCGGTTGTATGTACTTCCTGTCCAATAGTTCTTGTAACTGCACCATCAACTCCTTCATCTCTACTGGCACCATACGATATGGTGCCCTAAAAACTGGTGCCGCTCCTGACACAATGTTTATTACGAACTCGGTCTCCCTATCCGGCAGAATACCCGACAGTTCACTCGAGAATACATCCGTGAATTCACTCACTATAGGTATTTATTCCATGGTTGCTACCACTCTCTGGGTATCAACAACATGACATAGATAACCTATGCATCCTTTCCTCAATAATTTTCTCGTTTGTGTCATCATTAGACAACACGAACGTCCCAGTGATCTATTACCATAGAATACTACCTGAGGTTGTCTTAACAGTCTAATATTCACACATTTCTTTTGACAATCTATAATTGCCCCATGGTTTACTAACCAATCCATCCCAAGAATTACGTCGAAATTCTCCTAACTTTATCGGTATCAAATCTACCGATAATTTACAACCCCGTATGTCTACGCAACAACTCCTATGAATATCTTCAACAGGAATTATCTCTTTGTTTGCTACCTTAATATTTAAAGGTATAGGCAACTTTTTGGGAAGTAATTCTAATCGTTTAGAAAAATCACAAGCTATGAACGAATAAGTAGCACCCAAATCAAACAGCACATAAGCATTTATATCGTTGATCGAAATAATACTCATGACGCGTCCCCGATGCAACGCATCTTGGATCATATTAAAAAGGTACGACCCATCGGCTTACCCGGGCACTATACTGACCCCCAATAGATAACTTCCCGCTATTAGTGCCCCAGTTCCCGTCCGTTTCCGTCTTTGGACAACTCTTTGCCATGTGGTCAGTTGACTCACACACAAAGCATCCATGATTCTTCTTCAGACTGGGACAGTTAGGCACAATGTGCCCCTCCTGTCCGCAATTATAGCACACGACCTTCCCCTTGAGACAGACTCCTAAATGAGTCTTCCCCCAGGTCTTGCAAGCCTCCATCCTCCTCTTCGGGTCTCCTTGCTTCACTCCGGTATTCCCAGAGCTAAATACCTTCCTCTTTTCACCACTGCCACTAGCTTCTTCTATTTTGACCCCCCCCCCCCCCCCGTCAATCTTCCTCTTATTCTTCTTTTCTTTGTAGTACTGGCTCAAGGCCTCGCTACCACCCTCGGTGATTATCGCCTTCTCTAACAGGGTCCTAAAAGTAGTACTCTGGAATACTGACACACGGTTATAGAGCCAAGGTTTCAAGCCCTGCTCGAACCGTAGCGCCTTTATTACCTCGGTGTCCACTTGGTGTGGAGCAAACCTTGTCAGTTCATTAAACTTGGCAGCGTATTGGGGAACTGTCATGTCCCCTTGTTTCAAATCAAGAAACCTCATATCCATTCTCCCCTGCATGCTTGTGGGAAAGTAGTTCTCGAAGAATATCTCCTTGAACCTCACCCACGTTACGTTCCCTATATCCGCCTCGGCTCGATTGGCCTCCCACCAAAAGTTGGCCTCTCCTTCATCATATAGGTTGCAAAGGCAACCTTCTGGGCCTCATCAACATTTATTATCACAAATGCCTTCTCGATTTCCTTTACCCATGTTTGGGCCTCAATAGGGTCCGTAGTTCCTTTGAACTCCGGCGGACCAACATTCTTGAAATCCTTAAAGGTCGTAGCTCGTTCTACTCCCGAATTAACGCGGATATTAGCCCCCGTTATATTAAATGCAGCTGTTATTAAGTTAATAAACTCTTGCATTGGATTAACCGGACCTCCCTCCTGTTGATTCGCATTAGCACCTTGGTTTCGTTGTACTCTTCTTGGCGGCATTTTACTGATACAATAAACAACACATCACATTATTATTTCCTTCTTATTAGTTAGTTATTATTCAAGATTAAATAATAACTTTAACATCCATTGCTCATTATGTTTCATAAAAAGGCTTATATTCATTCATTTATTGTAGTATAATACTACATCGGTTACATTACATAAATAAAGTCGATTACATTACTTTCTTGCTATTACTTTCCAAAATTAGGATTTACAAAAGACTACCCTTTGTTATATAAAAGAGGGTTTTACGTCACTACTAGATACAAATATTTATATATCTAAAACTACTCTATTCACTAATAGATCACATCTCGCCTTAAAGGCATTATCAAAATCACCTTGGCAAGACCGGCAATAATCACGGTGATAGTATGTCATCCCCCTCGCCCCTCCTCTCACCTGGATAACCAACTACCACCTGTCATTGAAATCAGTGTGAGAACTCCTATGGATATAAGACATTCTCCTATCTTCATCGTTTGTTTGGTCTTTAGCTCCTCCTTGAGCTCAAAGACCTCATGCTTTAACTCGTGGACTTTGTCTTTTCGCCAAAATCCTCTCATCATGTTCCTCGCTCCCACATGGACTCCACGTCCGTCTTATCCTCTATAACCATCTGGAGCTCTACTTTCAGCTCCTTAACCTCCTGACGGTAATGGATATTTCTATCCAACACTGACATGAATAATGACATCATTGACTCACCAGGAGCCATTTTCGCATCTATAGCTACTGGGTTGAAGGACACTAACTCCACTTCTTCTTCTATCATACCATCGAATACTAACATGAGGTCAGGATCCTCTGAGTCTCCAGACTCAATAACAACAACTTCAGGCTCTGTCGCTATGGGATTCGGTATAACCTCTATTGGGTTCACCGACTCTTCACTAACTGTTTGCACATCTAACTGCATTCCATTTATTCCTGACATCTACACAAAATAATTAAGTTGATTAATACACGTCAGTAGAATAATAAAAACACATAACATAATCATAATGCATTTTTATAAAGTTATTTTTTCTTCTTTTACTTCTTTGACTCCTCTTAAGGTTATGGCTTAAGGTTTTTAATCCCCCCTTAAGTTTTATAACCTAATGTTTTGATACCAACCTGTGACGCGCCCAAATCCGGGTCTCTTCCAACCCGACAGATGGTGCTACACGGTACTACCATTCATACATACATTCAATTGAAATGCCACAAAAGAACGAATATGTCTTCTATATATTAAAATAATATTTACATTCCCCAGGTTCTTTATAACCCTTTCACTTGTTCTTGTGATAATATCAAATATATTACAACTTGATCATTCTATACTATTACAAAAGTATTCTATGGGTTCTTCTTCGCCTTGCCATTATCCTTGTCGAAGCCTTCGGTTCGTTCGATCTTAGCTGTGTTCATATGGTTCAAGCAAGATTGAGCATGACTAGCTCAACAAGTACAACATTTCTAATAAACAACATGCTTGAAACATAGGATACGTATATCTTCAATAACTGAACAATAGTTACGAAGTACTATCGATAATTCAAAATAGCACTTGTTTTCATTCAAAATGTTTTACAACAACAATATTCAGTAAAACATCAATTCTGGTCCAAGACCTTGAGCATTTCATAAGTTCTTTGAAAAGGACATCCCAACACTAAGTCTGTAAGTCCGACATAGCTTACGAAAGCACGCCTAGGTGATCAAATTATAGTACTTTATGTTGATCAACACTACATTCATTAAACGTGTATACGCTTTTAAGTTGTGGCAACCTCACGCGTGCTCTGTTGTTTGACGACAAAAAACATTTTAGCATACTCAATCTTTGATTGAAAACCACACCAATATAACTTGGTAAACATTAACTACATGCTTTGATAGAAACATAATATAAGTCTAGCCAAAAAGAATTGGCGTTGACTTCATCATACATCAATTCATGCGTAAGAATACATGAATCACAAAGCTTGTCGAAATGAATCAAACAAGGGTTAGAGTAATTGCCTTTAGCGCTGCTTATTCTGCTTAATAACACGTTCTTTTTAGTCTAAGTCTTTGAGTCTCTATAGTAATGATAATATCACATAACACATTAGGTCATATAATGAGCATATATGTATCCCTAACGTATCTTACCCTTCTTCTCAATCTAATTATAACTTAGATTTGTTCTTATTGGTTCCGACTTTTCATTGCGTCATTCTTATTACGTTCATCTTCAATTGATTATCAACCTTTAATCATCATACATTAAGTGTCTAACAATGTCTTAACAATGTTATATTTACACCTTAGTTCATTACTAATGAGTTATCTTTCATTCTATACTTGTAAACATTTTTTCTCTGTTAAACCCTAGGGATCAAGGCGCCATGCACACCAGGTCATTGCTTCTTCATCTCATGCAAGACGACGAAGTTAGCAATACCTAACTGATCCGGACTAGCTACATGCGTGAGTCTCTTTATCATGGTCATGCACATGCGCGAAATACAAGATGTCAAGACACTCAGCATCAAGATTGTCATGCGCCACCATTTGGCCTTGGGTTGGCGCCAGCACTTGACTCAGCCTCGAAAACTTTTTGCAAATTTTTGAAATTTTGCGAAACTCCCTTGACGCATAACTTCTTCATTATAAGTCCGAATTGGCTCGCTCAAGAGCCTACGGTTCACAAATTACATACTCTACGTGTTCATGAAAGAATTTTATCTATTTGACTTCGTTTGCTAAAATTTCACCTATTAGTTCATTTTAAGGAAAACGATAAACGTTAAGAACGCTCAATGCTCGCTTTCTTCGTTCTAAGTCGAATCTCGTTCATTTTTGAGTCCGCAACTCTATAATGCCAAATATGACTTGTCTCCCTCAAAAACCAACGCTTTCTAGTTCAAACACAAAATACGACTTCCATTCCGAAAATTTCACTTAATTCGACGCTTAACGCCTAATCGTGTGAATTCTTTATAAACCGTTACAAATGATTTAATTATTGTTCTAAATGGATTCTAACCATCATATAAACATTTTAAACTACTTATTATATTAACTTATTTTTAAATTAGGTTTTGACTTATTCCTCATAAGTTCATGGCTTATCAACTTATAACTTTCATGATTTCATTTACTTATGACTTATTATTGATTTAAGTCCTTTACTCAATGTTCTCATATCATACCCAACATACTAACTTCATATGACAAACATATTACAAGTTCATCATAAGTTCATAACTTATTTAGGTTCAAGTTACTTATTCATGACTTATTCGGCTTAAGTCCATTGCTTAATCAATTCTTACATGTTCCTAGCATACATGTCCATTAAATTACACTTCTCTTATCACCCTACAATGATAGAGATAAAGATGTATTAGACAAGAGTCTTACCCTTGAAGACTAGTACTTCTCTTCTTTGAAAATCTCACAAAGGTTGATTGACTTATTCTTGACTTATTCTCTCTAATACTTAAGCACTTATCTTGGTAGAAGTTGAATGAATTTTAATCAAGCAACAAATGAATTGTAGAGCTCTCTATTTATAGGCTTTACAAATTTAGGGTAGAATGGTCATTTAGTCCCTCCACCTCCTTAATCTAACCTCCTTACTATTCATTGCTTTGGCCCTAAGTAAACTTGCCTATCACTCACTTTACTTGGCCATTACAACACTTATCTTATGCTTGATCACCACTTAAAGTACTTGGTTATCAAGTTTAACCCATATCACTCATGGTTGCTCCATGGATCATGGCTAATCCATTGGATCATTACATTGGACTTGCTTAATTAATCTAGCTCATTCCTTGTTGGGCTTACATTACAATAGTTTGGGCTTGCATCTAAATTCTCATTGGACTCTACCAATTTAACAATAATCCTACAAGTCCAATCCATTTAATTAAAAGCCTTATCATTATACCATATGTATAATTCTCGTATTCTAGATCGTATATTAATTCGTAACATACATTATTCCATTCTTCATACATAATAGTACAATACTTCGTATCATACAATCATTACACTTTCTCCTTAACGCTTAATATTCGTAATGTTCTCAAAATAAGTCCGCATGCGAAATATTACGTTTTCCATACATAGATTATTATTACATAATCCATCTCACCTTGATATTGTAACGTTACATATTTCTCAGAAGTTCAAAAATAATTCACGAGCTTAAATCGATGAATAGTGTTTTTCGGAAAATTTCACGGAAAACTTTTATTTTTATTTTAGAAATTCAAACACTTTAATTCTCCCACGTAGTTAAAATACTACAACGTTCCGATGTTTCTAGGTTATAAAATGACATTCATTTAATCAACACGTAATAATAATAAATAATGTTATTTTATTCATTATTAAAAGTATTTACAAAATGTTCGATTTTTCTAGGGCGTTACAGATCTCGAACTGAAGATCCCTCGGACATCTTGGAATTCATAAGTGTTTTCATCATAGTCTGTAGTGATGCACTCACTGTCAAACAAACATGGCTATCCAAGATTTCTTTAGCAATGGTAGTAGACTGATATCGGTGTTGCAATATATTTGACAAAGATGCCAATATATAGCAATGAGCCATATCATCTACCTTTTGCCACCTCTTATAGTTATTCTTTTGTGCAACAATAGCACTTTTTGGGAGAACTGGGCAAGGTTCATTCAGTACAAATTTTTAGTCCTCAGCAGTCAACAAAATGTCAGGGTTTCTTTTCCAGTCCACATAATTTGGTCCAGTTAACTTATTTTCTTTAAGGATAACAACAAGGGGATTAAATGACGACATGTAAATCTGTAAAATTATACAATATGCATAAATTAAATGGTCATTCCATAAAAATAAACTTTTTCATATAATATGAAAATGTAATCCTCAAACACAAACATAAAATAAACATGGCAACTTAATTTCAAATAATTCTCTTTTCGATGGGAAAAATAAGAATAATTTAAAATTACAATTATTTTTATATTTTGACATCTCATGAAATAAAAATAATTCACCATTTAATTCAAATAAAATAATAATAATAAGTATTACGATATACTCGATGGGGTGAATTATTATTTATGTTTTGTCAAGTGTATACCATCCATGTAAATTTTCTCTAAAATTTTAATACAAATATTTTGATGGGAAATAATTAAGTAATACAATTTTAAATAACTTTATCACAAGGATATCCATATCTAATATAACTAGATCCATGTATCTTCAAGGGAACTCACAAATTTTGAGATTAGATACATATATCAATATAATGGACCAATGATGGAGGTAGTAAAGAAATACAATTCTTTTCTCCCACTTGATTTTTTATTTATTATTATTTTAATAAAAAATTGAGGATTTTAATTTATTTAAAAATATATAATAATATTAATATCCCATATTAATACATATAACATGTAAACTAAGATCTATGCATATTCACATTTAATAATTACAACATTATGAAATTTTAACAATTAAACATTATAATTGTTAACTACTAATAAATATAAATGAATCTGCATATTTAAACAAAAGGTTTGTCGGTATAGTTGGTAGAGTTTAACTATTGCAATAGTTGTAAGGTTTTGTGAAGATCAAAGTAGCAATCAAATTGCAAAAATAGCGGAAGCAAAATAAAATTAGATTTTAAAATTTTTCACAAACCAATTACCCAGATCATCCTTTATGCATATTATTAATTAAAACGAAGTGCCA
This sequence comes from Panax quinquefolius, assembly GCA_020205615.1. Classification (NCBI taxonomy): domain Eukaryota; kingdom Viridiplantae; phylum Streptophyta; class Magnoliopsida; order Apiales; family Araliaceae; genus Panax; species Panax quinquefolius. The sequence goes on along the minus strand of CM035158.1, from coordinate 96,040,778 downwards.
GAAGTTATGGAATCATACCCTTGTAGATACGAGCTTCCACAAGTACGAGTTCAACTCTTACTTCTCCGCGATCTCCTTGAATCTCCGGGTAGATTCCTTCCTTTGATCAATATTAGCCACCCAAGTGTATGGCCTCTACAGGTGATCCACCAAGAAAGAAGAATTTTGAAGAAGAAGGGTGTATTGGCTCAAACCCTAGTATTTCCTATCTCTATAGAAAAGGGAGCATCCTCTCCAAATATTGGAATCACATATATCTGATATCTGATATAAGACTCCTTTTATAAAGATATCAGGTAACCCTATTTAATTAAAATAAGGTATTATTTATTTAATTAAACTCCTTTTATTAAATAGGCTCCCTAATCTTATTAGGGATAATTAATTAAACTCCTTTAACTAATTTTACCTCCTAATCCTATTAGGAATAAATGAGAGTACTTATATTAAATTAATTCCTAAACTCTTTTAGAAATTAAAATAATAATAATTGTAATAATATTAATAAGACTCCTCTTATTAATTTATATTTAATATTTTCAAAATATTAAATAATAAATATTAAGATATTTAATTCATTCTATCACCATAGATTAAATTAAATACTCTTAATATATTATTACGATTATGCCATTAACTTCTTAAATAATTATTCTTCCTTTTATGGTGTGACCATTTAGGTTCTCCATATTAAACTGATTGTGAATAAATCAATTATAACAATTACGATCTTATTTAAATAAATAAATTAAACTATTAATTTATTTAAATAAATAATATTTATTCTACAATAGGGATAAGCCTCATAGCGATCAACGACTTTCCGTATAATATAGATTTTAACATTAATCATAAAAGAACCTTTGAGTAAATAGTTACCGCATAATTCAATCCTTCCACCACATAATGTCCCAATTAAATATAAGACATGGAATTACTATCAAGTCTTATTTTATTTAATTATATGTATTTCGATTCCCAAATGCACAATTATGAATAAATGCGTGATTAGAAACTACTTTCTAATTTCATTTCACCTTGCCAAGGATTTTTGGGTTGTTATTTATCGAATCACATAGTACATTTCTCTTCTTTTACTAGAAGTGGTAGATTCTATATTGATTATTCATTATCTCCATATATAACTTATTACACCCAAGCATACCCTTTGATATACCCTAAGGGTCTTAAGGAATAAGTCAAAATGTAATTCATTATATACAAGATACTATGATGATCTCAAGTCTAAGGATTACTTGTACTACTATCATTACAGGAATTCCTATTTATAGATAAGTAAAACTTCATTAGGTATTCCTTAGCGAGTCACGTTTAGTGAACTTATTCTCAATTAAGCACCTACATACTTGCTTTAGTGTCTGCACACAAATGATCATGAGATCAATCATTCTCATCTAATGAGCAAGCAACGTATGTATCAATCTATCCAGATTCACTAATCCCCTTTTTAGTAATCCATTGATTGAAAAGATTTTAGTTTTAAACTATCTAAGAATTTAGATCTCATTAACATGATCTCATCATGATTCCTAAAGCATTGCTTAAAACTATGGGTTTATCACATATTATTAAAACAACACCATGTAGATAATTAAATGTCTTTAATAAATAATTCTTTTATTAATAAATAAATAAGATTGATTATAAAGTATATATTTTATCATCATACATGATTGTCTTGTATGCATACTACTTTCAACAGTAAGGTTAGAAGTTCGAATCCTTGCATCAGCAGCTTGTGTCTAACATTTTATTTTATTTTTTTATTTAAAAAACCAGTTTGGGCCTGGGCAGTTTAGGCCTGGGCAAAACAGTTTTCCTTAAAATAAATGTTGCTTGCAAGTATTGATCTCCTGACCTCTCCAAACTAGACAACTTAAATTCCAATAAAATTTGCTAGACCAAACAACCAATCATGCTAAAATTTCTCTAACACTAATACTTATTATATCACCTGAGCATCGTTGAAACAAAAAAAATAGCACACGCATATATCAGTTTGCGGTAATTGTCACAACTGCATAATCAGCATGAGGAGCAGATTTCATATCAACTTACAAAATTCTTTTTTTATATGTTATATAACAACCCACATATAAACAACAGTTATAAACAACAAATACATGCATACCTGTATCTCATCATAAATTATTCAAATTGAATAATACAAACATGATTTATGAAAATTATGAGTTAACCGTGACGCCCCCAAATCCAGGTATCTTCCAACCCGATAGATGGTGCTACGTGGTGCTATAGTTCACAAATACATTCAATTGAAATAACTCAAAAGAGTGAATATGTCTTCTATATATTCCAAAATAATATTTCCCTTCCCAGGTTCTTTGTAACCATTACATGTGTTCTTTGTCATAATATCAAATAATTACAACGTTCAAACTATACTATTACAAAGATAACTTATTTGTCTGCCTTAGCCTTCCCTTTATCCTCATTGGATCCTTCAGGTCGTTCAGTATTAGCTGCATTCATATGGTTCAAGAAAGAGTGAGCATAACTAGCTCAGAAAGTATGACAATTTCATTTAAATAACATGCTTGAATCATAGGAATCGTATGTATTCTATAACTGAATTAATAGTTATGAAGTACTATTGATAATTCAAAATAACACTTCTCTTTTCTTTAAAAACATTTCACAATGAACAACGTTCATTAAACATAAATTTTGGTCCAAGACCTTGAGCATTTCATTCTTTCTTTTAAAAGGACAACCAGACACCAAGTCCGTAAGTCCGATATATCTTACGAGCACGTTTAGGTGATCAGCCTATAGTACTCTATATTGTACAACACTTCTTCTTTAAACGTATTTACGTTTAAGTTTTGGCAACCTCACGTGCCTATCGTTTGACAACAAAATGTTTGTTTATTCATACTCAATTTTTCTTTGAAATCCATACCAAAACAGTTTGGCAAAAGATAACAACATTGATAACATTTTGATAGATTTTAAGGAAATCCACAAAATATACTAAGTCTACCCGAAGGAATTGGCTTCAACTTCATTATACATCAATTCATGCGTAAGATACATGAATCACAAAGCTTGTCCAGAATGAACATAGACAAGGGTTAGAACACTTGCCTTCAGCGTCTTCTATAGTTAATACACTTTCCTTTAGAATCTTTAAGGTTTCTATAATACATAACCACATAACATACCACAGTAGGTCATAATTAATCATGTATGGTCACTAATGTATCTTACCCTTCTTCTCAATTTAATCGTTCTTTATATTCACTACTAGAAAAACAAGAATACGTGACAGAATTTTGTGACAGTTTTTAAAAACAATCACAAAAGATAGTAATTTGTGATGGACATTTTAAGCAATCACAAAATAATAGTATATATGATGGCTCTTAGTGATGACTAATCTTGCCATCAATGTATTATAATTGTGATGGTCATGTCAATCACACCAATTTTTTCATGCAAAATAAATTTCTTTTTGTGATGCACTAAGTCATCACTTATAGATATACCCTTTTCGTGATTGCATTTAAGTTATCACTAATATTTTAATGTAAGAAATAATCAAAATAATATTTTATGACGGTCGTGAAAATCATTAAAAAAGATAGATTTTTGTGACGACTTTTATTTGCAATTACAAAAAGAAGGTATTTTGTGATGGAATTTTCAAGCCATCACAAAACAATAAAATATATGATGGCTCTTAGTGATGACTAATTTTACCATCATTATAGAGTATTTGTGACATCCATTGCAATCACCAAATCTTATGTGGAAGTAATTTTGTTTAGTAAGTCAACTCACATATGTTTCCTTTTATATTTTGTTTTAAAATTATAATCATGATCTGGACTATGGTGTAGTGGTAATACTCGCTATTTAGTTTGCAAATGGGAGAGGGTTCGAATCCTACAAGTATCATTTGATACAATTAATACACTGAAATAAATTATATATAAATAGAGATTCATGTTCTTATATTTGATCCCTAAAGTCTTGTTTTTTTTTGTGATGACTTTGACAATCACAATAGATTACGTGTTAATGTGATTGTATTAATCATCACTAAAGCACTAAGCGTTTGCGTGATTGCCAAAACCATCACGTAAAACCTTTCATGATGGGCGTTTACAAGACGACCATTGTGATGCTTAAAGCCATCACGTAAACCTTTCGTGATGGGTTTCCTACTTTTTATGATGGATTTTGGCCATCACAAATGACCATTTTTTTAGTAGTGATTGTTTAACATTGGTTACGGTTTATCCTATTACTTTACATTTACGTTCAAGTAATCGTTCGTCAACCTTTAGTTGTAATTCTTAAGGTTATTATCATCATTAAGGATGTTACTTCAAGTTTATTAAAGTATTAATTCACCATTAATTAACTTCTATTCCTTTTACATTCATAAGCATTCTTCTCTATATTCACCTAGTCTTTGGTATTGGCCATTTTCTATATTTCTATATAACTTTCGTCATGTATGACTTCCTTCGATATGTGTTGCCCCGGCCTTGGCACTGCGGCGCCATCTCCTTATACTATAGTCGTAGTCATGCACACCACCTTCAATGTGGTGAGGTTACGCTCGTTAGGTTTGTAATATTCATGAAAGCAATCAAATTGCATAAAAGTGCGGAAGCGTGTAAAATCAGAGTTTAAAAAATTTACAAACCATAAACCCGGATCACCCTTTATGCATAATTATTAATTAAACGAAAAGATAAAGAATAAAATCATACCCTTGAAGATCGAGCTTCCTCAGGTACAAGTTCACCTCCAAATCCTTTCGCTTTCAATCTTGAATCCACCGGGTTTGGTTCATTCCTTTGATCAACGTTAGCCACCCAAATATTTGGCCTCTAGAGGTGATCCACCAAGGAAGAAGAAAATTCAAGAAAAGGGGTATTTGGCTCAAACCCTAGTTTTCTATCTCTATAGAAAAGGTGTACTCCCAACAACTTGGAATTATTACGTAGTTGTTAAAGTCAACAACCCTTACCACCCATAATAAGATTCCTCTTATTTATTGATGTGGGCAACCCTCCTTAACAATTAAGAAATTGGGTTTTATTTAATTAATTAAATTCTTTTAATTAATTAGGCTCCCTAATCTTATTAGGGATAATTAATTAAACTCTTTTAATTAATTTAACCTCCTAATCTTATTAGGAATAAATGAGAGTACTTATATTAAATTAATTCCTAAACTTTTTAGAAATTAAAATAATAATAATTATAATAATATTAATAAGACTCTCTTATTAATTTATATTTAATATTTCTAAAATATTAAATAATAAATATTAAGCTATTTAATTTATTCTATCACCATAGATTAAATTAAATATACATAACTATATTATTACGATTAAGCCATTAACTTCTTAAATAATTATTCTTCCTTTTATGGTGTGACCCTTTAGGTTCTCCATATTAAACCTAGGTTGTGAATAAATCAATTAGAACAATTCTTGTAAGACCGAAAATTTTTAAATAAAAAGGAATTTCCTTTATTTATTATTTTGAAATAGTAAGGGTTGATTTGATTAATGTGGATAGTTAAGGGTTAAATACGCAAATATTTCAAAATAAGCAAGTGGTTATAAAATATTCATTTTTGTTGGGAATATTCGTTTGGTCGTGGAATATTAAATCGCTTCGTGAATATTAAATGCATTTATTTTCCAACCATGTGTGGGCCCCATAACTGAAGCGATTGGATGAAGAAAACGACAAATATAAGTTGGTTATAAATAACAGGCGTAGTTATTCTGAATTAAGATCGCTGGAATACCCGGTGGTTAAAATACGATGTCTGGCGCTGGTTGCCGACGAGAGTACTACGGTATTGCATGTGTTGTTGAATTATTGATCCTTACGTAAGAAGGCACTACTCAATAATTTTTACAGATGAGTTCTTTGCTTCAATAGTTTATTTTATTGATTCAATAATTGTTGCGTTGATATTTTATATTATTATTGTTTCAATAATTGTCACCGCACAATATTTCCCATTATCGGATCAATAATTCATATTATTTGAATAATATTATTAGATAACATTATTGGCAATGTCTAGAAAGTTCTACATCTAGGAGAGGTTTGGTCACCTAATTGCGCTACCATGAAGAGAGATCCTTTATTGAAAGCCCCTCTTTCTGGGAACGTACTGGTTGTCGTAAATGTGATTCTCAGAATATTATTTGTGAATAATTAATTATTGATTCATATGATAAAGAAATATTTATTTTATGTGGATATAAATGATGGATTTATTTATGTGGTTATAAATGAAGAAAATATTGTTGAGGTGTTTTATCAAGATTTTTTATCTGGATTGGAGGTATTAAAAATTAAATCGGGGTTTTGAGATATATTATGGGGTTATAATTTTAATCCGACCGTTGATTGTGGTAATTTTTGGGTATGTTATACATACATAAGTTGAGTATATGTCCACAAATTTTGAACCGTTAAAAATGAACGAATGATTTGTTGTGAATTTTAAGAGGTGTCGGATTCTAAATTAGGTTTATAATTGATTTTGGTGGAAAATTCTAGAATTGAGTGGGCCCCACTTGTGGTTGGTGAAAAATGTGCTGAATTTTATTTCAAATGTAGTGGGTGGCAATAGTAGCGGTAAAAGCCATCGTGTGGCAGTCAAGTCTGCTTGGTACGGCTAACATTTTCCTATAAATAGAGGGCTAAGTTAAATTGAAAATCACACCGTAAACAAAGTTTTCTCTCTTTCTCTCTATATTATTGAGCGTATTTTGTGAGTATTTAGATACTTTGAGAGTCTTTGCTCAAAGACAAGTTTCATTCAAAGATCACTCCGAGCCTTTCCTTCCGGCAGTATCTTGATTCTTTGAGGTAAGGGATATTATTTTTTTTCGTAATGATATTATTTCTTCAATATCATTATCTTTGAAATGTCGATCCGAAGTTTTTATCAAATTTGGAACTTTTTCATGTCGGGGTTACTATTCATGAGTTACTATTCACGAGTTTACTATTCATGAGTTACTATTCATTCGAGTTACTATTCACGAGTACTATTCATGAAGCGTGAAAATGTTTTTTTGTGGAATTTCTATCTTTTGGTGTTTGAGTTACTATTCACGATACGGCACTATTCACGATATCGACACTTATTCACCTAAAAATGAAAATTTTTCTTTTGTCCAAAACATCTATTCGGATACTAGCTTTGATTGTATCCATGTTTTGATCATTCTTGAATTTTACACCACAATGATTATTTTTGAGGTATTTTTTTGAACATGGATAAAACAAAGTACTAATCCTTAATCCTTAATCCTTGTCATTTTGTTTCAATTTGGATTCGTTCTTTAAAAATATTTTTCATCATCCTCGCCTTAAATGATGATATTATTGAATATCTTTGGCCCGTAGTGCAAAGATGAATGATTTCAAGAAGAATATCTTTGGCAGTAGTGCAAAGATGAACAGGTGTTTAAATGAACATGACCGACTGATGAATATCTTTGGCCTTTAGTGCAAAGATGAACAGATGTTGAGATGAACATGACCGATTGATGAATATCTTTGGCTTGTAGTGCAAAGATGAATGTTTGATTTGAGATGAATATTGATTGATGTTACAGGGATAAAATATTGATGATGGACTGTTAAATTCATAGATTATAGTAGATTTCATTCTCTACGTAACTCTTCTATGAATTATTATTTCCATTGCATGAATATTGATCCGAAACTTGTTGTCTATTGTATTCTATTAAATTTTTTCCTCGTCAAGACTAACGATAATTTGTTGTATATTATCTTAGTCATAATATTCTTTATCGAGCTAGTTGAGCTCACCTTTTTTCCTTTTTGTTCCATTCTTCTCGTGAGGCGAGAATATAGCGAGTACGAGCCTGGGTATGGAATGAAGGTTTTAGAAAGGATTGTTTAGTAGTCCTCACCATTTTTTAATGTATCAATAAATGTGATGAGGATTTATTTGAGTATAGATATTGTCTAGAAGATAATATTTGTATTCAAACTCACGCAGCTTTCTTGTTGTAATAATAAAGTTGTAGTTGTTTCGTACCATGTATTGACGACTCGTAATGGGTGATGTATACCTATTTTGGGGCGCCACGGTTGGTATCGAGCTTAGGGATATGATCTCTGGCGAGATCGGGAATAGAACTTGGAGGGAGAGACGAAAAATCCTTCGCTAGTGTGTCCTACCTAAGCTTATTTGTTAGTTGGTCAAGATATAGGGATATTATGTGATATATTGATTTCCTTAATTAACCCTTGTTTTATGACAATGATTTTGAGAATGTCGACCGAGAATATTAACAAAGGAGTAAATGAGACCGTGGAGATGCCTCAGATTTACCAACGAGGAGAACGTGCAAAGTCAGCAATGTTCCTCCCCATGAACAACACCACCGAAAGCGGATGATGAACGAGGGGATGTTTAGAAGCTTTTTGCGGTTCATGCAAAATCGATTTAGGAGACTCATGTTCAAAATACAGGAGAAATGATAGCAATTCACGGTTGTCACAAACAAGCGAGTTCAAAGAGTTGGGACCGCCAGAATTTAAGGGAAAGCCAGATCCGATCATGCCGCGGAAACATGGGTCAAACAAATTACCAAGATATTCGATGTCTTGGGATGCACGGAGAACAGAAGGTTCCATTCGCCACCTTTATGTTCCCGTGGCGAAGCAGACAGATTTGGTGGGAGTCTCGTGAAGCGTACCCCATCCAAACAAGACTCAAAGATGTCTTGGGAGACGTTTGAGAGATTATATTTAATGACAAATACTTTCCTCGAAAGTGTTCGTCATATAAAGGAAGTGGAGTTCATCGATTAGAGCAAAACAACATGACGGTGTCTCAGATGCGAGGCAAAGTTTGCGAGTTATCGTGTTTGCACCTCATTTGGTGGAGAATGAGGAACGATGACGCGGATGTTTCTTAGAGGTTTGAAACCCCATACGTCGATATCTCATTTCTCATAAATTTTCTCTCTATTCAGATGTTGTAAATGTGGGCTCAGTTGTTAGAAAGCGAGATAACGAGTACGTTCAACCGAGGGACCATAACCGGATCATCATCAAGATAGCAGTCCATCGTAATAATGATAACCAAATGGAGAAAGAATAATATAGACAAAGGCGGTAACCACTCGGTGGTAATCGTGGCCATGAAAATAGAAGAAGCGAGTGGGAGGAGATTTTAAAAGAGGAGTTTCAACAACGACCATGTGAAGACGTCGGCCGCCAGAGTAATCGGTTCCAAGGAAGGAGAAAGACCACCGGTCGATGTTAAAATGCGAAAGAGGGACATATCATTGAAACCGCCTACAACAGCTTTAAGGTATGCTATAATTGTGGAAAAGAAGGACATATCGCTCGAGATTATGCGATATCGAAACCCTAGTGCAATGGGCGGTGACTCAAAAGGATGTCCCGTAAAAGTCAAAGTCAACGATTCTCGGAAGAGCGTTTGTCGTGACCAATCAAAATGCGAGGAACCCGAACGGTTAGCACGCAAGTTAGTTAATTATAAATTCTTGCGAAGTTTATACCTTACTGAATACCGGTTTCTACCCATTCTTTTATCTCTCTTGCTTTGCACAACGTTTGAACTTGACTACGGAGAAATTAGACTTTAACCTATTTATGGAGAATCCGTTAGAGAAACTTTCATTACATCTGTTGTTTCAAATCTTGTTTGATTCAGGTTGGCACTATCACATTACCCGTTAACCTTATTTCTATAGAGATATTTGCTTTTGATGTGATTTTAAGGTTAACTACTCATCATGCCAAATTGATTGCTTTTGTAAGGTTGTTAGTTTTCATATTCCTAAGCAACTTTGTTATTCAATTCAAGCAATCAAACCATTGTAGTCAAACATTTTCATATCAAGCCATGAAGTCATTCGTTTATTACGGATGTCAAGTTTTCTTAGTCCATGTTATGGATTTGAATAAAGACACGCCGATTTGAATAATATTCCTGTTGTTATTGATTTTTCCCGACGTATTTCAAAGAATTTCTTGGCTTACTCCCAAAGCTCGATATTAAATTTTGTATCGACTTTGAACCCTAAGTACAAAACTCATTTCTAAAATCTCATATCGAATGGCTCTATTGAACTTCGTGAGTTAAAAATTCAACTATAAAATTTGGTACTGAGCCTTTATCTTGTGACTTCCTTTGTGGAATTCACCTAAGCGAACTCTCTCAGAGGGGCGTCATATTCGTATGCGATAGTAAAGCGATAGGTGTCATTGTGACGTGCTATCCAAGATTGGGATATGAGTCACGATTGAGAGCAACCTAAGTCGATGTCGAAATACGTAGCTTTCTAGGCTTAGTTGGTTATTATCGGAGATTCGTTGAAGGATATTCTCGAATCGCTATTCCATTATCGCAAATTGACTTCGTAGAGATACAAAATTCGAATGGAGCAAGGAATGTGGGAAGAGCTTCAAGAACTCAAGAGGAGACTCATTTCAAAGACATGTTACGACCATGCCATCCCGGTAAAGCGAACGTGGTAGTGGCGACGCGCATTGAGTAGAAGATCATATGCGGAACGAAAAGCGATGATGTCAAGTATACGACAGAGCCAACTTTAATAGAAAAAGTTAAGGTTGCTTTCAAGCCACCGAATCTTGAAATGATGCGATGCGTATGAAGAAGAAAGTACAAGAAGGAGCTATTCCTAAGCGAGAATTGATGAAGAAGGAATACTTGAGTCCACTCTAGACTTTGTGTTCCTAACGACTGATTTGAAGTACAAGATTATGATGGAGGCACACAATACACCATTTGCAATCCATCCTCGAAGTACTAAAATGTATCGTGATCTTCACATACATTTTGGTGGAATAATATGAAGAGAGAGATTGCAAAGTTTATATCAATGTGTTTAACTTGTCAACGTGTAAAGGCGAGCATCTAGTACCTAAGGGTCCGCTGCAACCACTTGAGATTCCTAATGGAAGTGGGAACACATTACCATGGATTTCAATTTACGGGTCTTCCTACGGTTTCTCAAGGCATCAATGCTATTTGGGTTATTGTTGATAGATTAACCAAGTGTGCTCATTTCTTTTCTTGCCACGGAGACTTATTCACTTGAACGCCTTGCTAGTATGTACGTAAATGAGATCGTGAGGTTGCATGGCATGCCCGTATCCATAGTTTCGGATCGTGACCCAAGATTCACTTCAAGATTTTGGGTTAGCTTGCAAAAAGCTATGGGCACGCATTTATGATTTAGTTCTAAGCATACCATCCCCAAAACGGACGGACAATCGAGAGGACTATTCAAACTCTTGAAGATTTATTAAGACTCGTGTCCTAGACTTCAAGGCGCTTGGGATAAGTATTTACCATTGGTGGAATTCTCCTACAACAACAAAGTTATCGAGACAGTATAGGTGTGGCTCCATTCAAGCATTATATGGACGAAAATGTCGTTCTCCAATATGTTGGGATGAGGTGGGTGAAGCAACATTGTTGGGACCCGAGTTAAACGCGTATGACTCACCGAAAAGATCCAAATAATTCGACAACGATACAAACGGCTCAAGATCGACAAAAGAGTTATGTGGATCTTCATCGAAAGGACGGAATTTAATGTAGGGATCATGTATTGTTGCGCGAGTTGCTCCATGGAAGGGAGTTACAAGATTTGGGAAGAGAGGAAAGCTCAATCCATGATTTATCGGTCCATTTCAAATTCTTGACCGAGTAGGAAATGTAGCCTATAGACTTGCGTTACCTCGAAGTATGTCTCGTGTTCATAATGTGTTTCACATATCCGTATTTCAGAAATATGTGAAAGACCCGAACCATGTTATTGAGTTAGAACCCAGGACGAGATAGTCAAGACTTAACGTATGAGGAGGTACTGCCAAGATCTTGGATAGGAAGGAGCAGCATGTCCCTACGCCAAGAAAGGTCATACCACAAGTTAAAGTTTTGTGGAGGAATCATGCTATAGAGGAAATGACACGGGAATTGGAAACGGAAATGAAAGCGAGGTATCCTCACCTTTTCAAACACTGTGTATCGCGTCACGTCAATTTCGAGGACGAAAATTTCATAAGGAGGGAGGTTGTAAGACCCCAAAATTTTTAAATAAAAAGGAATTTCCTTTATTTATTATTTTGAAATAGTAAGGGTTGATTTGATTAATGTGGATAGTTAAGGGTTAAATACGCAAATATTTCAAAATAAGCAAGTGGTTATAAAATATTCATTTTTATCGGGGAATATTCGTTTGGTCGTGGAATATTCGTACTGTCGGGGAATATTCGTACGACGGCGCAGCCATGTGTGGGCCCCATAACGGAAAGCGATTGGATGAAGAAAACGACAAATATAAGTTGGTTATAAATAACGGTAGTAGTTATTCTGAATTAAGATCTGTTGGAATACCCGTGGTTAAAATACATGTCTACGCTGTGGTTGCACGAAGAGCACACCAGTATTGCAGGTGTTGTTGAATTATTGATCCTTACGTAAGAAGGCACTACTCAATAATTTTTACAATGAGATTCTTGTTCAATAGTTTATTTTATTGATTCAATAATTGTTGCGTTGATATTTTATATTATTATTGTTTCAATAATTGTCATTTGCGCATGATATTTCCATTATCGGATCAATAATTCATATTATTTGAATAATATTATTAGATAACATTATTGGCAATGTCTAGAAAGTTCGTCTAAGGAGAGGTTTGGTCACCTAATTGCGGCGCCAAGAGAGAGATCCTTATTGGAAAGCCCCTCTTCCTGAGAACACTTTGGTTGTCATAAATGTGATTACGTAATATTATTTGTGAATAATTAATTATTGATTCATATGATAAAGAAATATTTATTTTATGTGGATATAAATGATGGATTTATTTATGTGGTTATAAATGAAGAAAATATTGTTGAGGTGTTTTATCAGTATTTTATCGGATTGGAGGTATTAAAAATTAAATCAGGGGTTTTGAGATATATTGCGGGGGTTATAATTTTTAATCCGACCGTTGGATTGTGGTAATTTTTGGGTATGTTATACATACATAAGTTGAGTATATGTCCACAAATTTTGAACCGTTAAAAATGAACGAATGATTTGTTGTGAATTTTAAGAGGTGTCGGATTCTGAAATTAGGTTTATAATTGATTTTGGTGGAAAATTCTAGAATTGAGTGGGCCCCCACTTGTGGTTGGTGAAAAAATGTGCTGAATTTTATTTCAAATGTAGTGGGTGGCAATAGTAGCGAGTAAAGCCATCGGTAAGAAGTCAAGTCTCGCTTTGCTACGGCTAACATTTTCCTATAAATAGAGGGCTAAGTTAGAATTGAAAATCACACCGAAACAAAGTTTTCTCTCTTTCTCTCTATATTATTGAGCGTATTTTGTGAGTATTTTAGATACTTTGAGAGTTGTTGTTGAAAGATTAAGTTTCATTCAAAGATCACTTGACCTTTCCTTCCTAAGCAATCTTGATTCTTTGAGGTAAGGATATTATTTTTTTCGTAATGATATTATTTCTTCAATATCATTATCTTTGAAATGTTGATCCGAAGTTTTATCAAATTTGGAACTTTTTCATGTCGGGTTACTATTCATGAGTTACTATTCACGAGTTACTATTCATGAGTTACTATTCACGAGTTACTATTCACGAGTACTATTCATGAAGCGTGAAAATGTTTTTTTTTGTGGAATTTCTATCTTTTGGTGTCGAGTTACTATTCACGATATCTAAGCCTTTATTCACGTATACTGACACTATTCACGATATCGACACTATTCAATTTAAAAATGAAAATTTTTCTTTTTGCCCAAAACATCTATTCGGATACTAGCTTTGATTGTATCCATGTTTTGATCATTCTTGAATTTTACACCACAATGATTATTATTTTTGAGGTATTTTTTGAACATGGATAAAACAAAGTACGAATCCTTAATCCTTAATCCTTGTCATTTTGTTTCAATTTGGATTCGTTTTTTAAAAATATTTTCATCATCCTCGGTCTTAAATGATGATATTATTGAATATCTTTGGCCCGTAGTGCAAAGATGAATGATTTCTGAAGAATATCTTTGGCTGTAGTGCAAAGATGAACAGTGTTTAAATGAACACGATGGATCGATGAATATCTTTGGCCTTTAGTGCAAAGATGAGCAGTGTTGAGATGAACACGACCGATTGATGAATATCTTTGGCACATAGTGCAAAGATGAATGTTTGATTTGAGATGAATATTGATTGATGTTACAGGATAAAATATTGATGATGGATCGTTAAATTCATAGATTATAGTAGATTTCATTCTCTACGTAACTCTTCTATGAATTATTATTTCCATTGCGAATATTGATCCAAAACTTGTTGTCTATCAGATTCTATTAAATTTTTTCCTGTTGAAGACTAACGATAATTTGTTGTATATTATCTTAGTCATAATATTCTTTACTTGAGCTAGTTGAGCTCACCCTTTTCCTTTTGTTCCATTCTTCTCGGAGGCGAGAATATAAGCGAGTACGCAGTCGGGTATGGAATGAAGGTTTTAGAAAGGATTGTTTAGTAGTCCTCACCATTTTTTAATGTATCAATAAATGTGATGAGGATTTATTTGAGTATAGATATTGTCTAGAAGATAATATTTGCATTCAAACTCACAGTTTTACTGTTGTAATAATAAAGTTGTAGTTGTTTCTGTACCATGTATTGACGACTCAGAATGGGTGATGTATACCTATTTTGGGGGCGTCACAATTCTAATCTTATTTAAATAAATAAATTAAACAATTAATTTATTTAAATAATATTTATTCTACAATAGGGATAAGCCTCCCTAGCGATCAACGACTTTCCAGATAATATAGATTTCAACATTAATCATTAAAGAACCTTTGAGTAAATAGTTACTGCATAATTCAATCCTTCCACCATACAATGTCCCAATTAAATATAAGACATGGAATTACTTTGTCAAGTCTTATTTTATTTAATTATATGTATTTCGACTCTTAAATGCATGACTCAAATAATGCAAATTAGAAACTCCTTTCTAATTTCATTCTCGCCTGGCCAAGGACTCTTGGGTTGTCATTTATCGAATCACATAGGACATTTCTCTTCTTTTATTAGAAGTGGTAGATTCTTTATTGATCGTACATTATCTCCATGTATAACTTATTATACCCAAGCATACCCTTTGATATACCCTAAGGGTCTTAAGGAATAAGTCAAAGTATAACTCATCATACATAAGATACTATGATGATCTCAAGTCCAAGGATTACTTGTACTACTATCACTACAAGAATTCCTATTGACAGCAAAAATAAAACTCCATTAGGTATTCCTTAGCGAGCCACGTTCAAAGAACTTATTCTCTAATAAGCACCTACATACTTGCTTTAGTGTCTCCACAAAATGATCATGAGATCAATCATCCTCATCCAATGAGCAAGCAACGTATGTACCAATCTATCCTGGATTCACTAATCCCCAATTTAGTAATCCAATGATTGGGAACTATTTTAGTTTTAAGCTTTCTAAGAATTTAGATCTCATTAGAATGATCATCATCATTATTCTAAAAGCATTGCTTAAAACTATGGGTTTATCACATATTGTAAAAAACAAAGATCATGTAGATAATTAAAAGCCTTTAATAAATTAATACTTTTTATTAATAAATGAATAAGATTGTTACAAAGTATATGCTTTATCATCAAACATGATTGGCTTGTGTGCATACTACTTTCAATCTCCCACTTGCACTAAAGCCAATCGTCATGGTATCCCATACTCTTCTTCTCTAAGTGACGATTATCCTGTTTTTTGGATAAGCTTCAAAGAAATGGATATGTAATGTTGTTCATGAGCGTCCACTATCTCTATAGTTATTTCCCATCTTTCAATGATTCTAATAATCAAATGAAAGTGCCACAACACATGTTTAGATCCAAGATGAGACTTAGAACTATTCTTAGTTCTCGTAATAAACTTTAATCCAAATAATCAACTTGCGGCTTCATTTATAGCTATATACTTTATCTTTATCACTAAACCAAAGAACTCTTTCTTTGTTTGGAACCTTTCCAATTCATCTTTGCACCACTTGCTCAAGGTAACGCTTTACCTTAAAGTGGATTTTTCATCATCTTGGTGCATCTCGAAAAATTGAGTCATTAAGCCCTCTAGTTTTAATTTAGACCCACCATGAATATGATCACATCCTTAGTGCCGGTTAAGCACTTTAAGATGTTTTTCACTGACTCATAGTGAACTTCTCCAGAATATGACTGATCAACATCAGGTCTCGTACATTTCATTGCATACATGATTGTCACTCATGCGACCTCTCTTTTCAGGAGTCTGTGGGGACTATTAAGAGAGATACACTCCATAGCTCATCGATATGAGACATCTCTTGGAGTTTGCCATGCTAAACGACTTTAGCATCAAATGAATATACGTTCCTTGGGTTAAGTCGAGCATCCTCTTAAATCTATCTATATAGATTTATATCCCCAATTAAGATACTCTTCCAAATCATTCATGGAGGAATGTTTAGACAACTTTATCTTTACTGATTGTAGCATTGGTATGTCATTCCTTATCCGTAGTATATCAACATGTAGTACTAGGAATGTCACGATGCTCCCACTGACCCTTTTGTACACACTAGGTTCATTCTTATTTTTGATAAAATCAAACTCTTTTGATTTGTTTCATCAAAACGAATGTTCCATTTTTGAGAATATTGCTTCAATCAATTTCTCTGAGTGTCTACAACTCTTAACTCATCGTATGTAACTAGATCATCATCTTCTATGATGCGTACCTCATCATCATCATCTATGATGAATCCATACCTCCTAGGTATCTTCGGTACTATTCCAGATTTACGATTCTTATTGTGGTACAATAGGTCTATCTACGTGTTCCTCTTATTTGACTTATAGTGTTTTGTGGTTCTTGAACTTTTCAAGATTTATTATCCTCCCACTAGCCCCTTCAATGATAAACGCCTTTATCTTAGAAGGCGCGTGTTTCAGAACAAACACCTTTTGCTAAGTAGAATTATAGAACATATACCCTAAACTTACTTTAGGATGTCCCACAAATCGACACTTGTCAAATCTTGTCCCAAGCTTATCCTTTTGAAACCTTTTCACATAAGTTGGAACCCCTTATCTTAACATACTTAAGATTAGGAATCCTCCCATCCATAACTTTTATGGAGTCTTGGGGCCGGATTTTGAGGTTACCATTTTCAGAGATATCGTACCATTTCTAGGACATTATCCCGTAAGGATACTTTGGAATGTCGATAAAATCATTATGGACCGCACCATGTCCAACAAGGTACGATTTTTCATTCGGATACATCAATCAATTATTGCATATCAGGATGTGTCCATTATGAGAAAACTATTTGAGATGATCTAGAAACTTATTGCACAAGTATTTATCCTTGATCTAATCAAAGAATCTTAATACTTTGCCAATTTGTTTCACTTCAATTCTTTGAACCTTTCAAATAATTCACACTTGTATTTTAGCAAATACACACATTCAACTCTTTGAATGATCATCTCCTTTTCTTATACTAATTTGTTCAATATGCAAAATTATTTTCATGTAAGTCAAGTATACAAAATTTATTAAGTAATATTCGATTCTATACAAAACATTATTATTATAAATAGAACAACAATTGTTCTTAATTATAATACCAAAGTTTTCATTGTCCAACAATAAAATGGAAATAATATTTTAACAAGAACTGGAATACAATAACAACTTATTGACTTAATAGATTTGCCGTGATGCATTGCTAAACTATAAGTTCCTATGGCTAATCAACAACCTTTGCTTCATTTTCCACACATAGGATTACTTATATTTGTTTAGCTTTCTACTTACTTCTTGGTCCCTTCATAAATCTATATTTATGATAACCAAAGTCGGTATCCAATACCCAAGTAGAACCTTGACTTAAAGAAAAATTTATTTCAATCATGAACAAAAACTGTATTGTAACCGAAACTTCACTAATCTTCTTTGGTTAGCCTCTGCAAGATGCTTCTCGCAGTTTCTTTCCAGTGTCTAGGCTTATTGCAGTGGAAGCAAACTCCTTTGCTATCCATATCAGTTTTGTTCTTATTATCCTTTGTTTATGCCTTTCTATTTACCTTCTTTGAATCGTTCTTCTTTTCAGAAGATCCTTTGGCCCCTACCAGTAAGACTTGGTCTTTCTTGGTTGGAAAGTGACTCTCATCATTTTTCAATATGTTAAGCAAATCAAAGCAAAGGCGATATCTAGCTTGTTCATATGAAAAATTCACAACAATTGTGAAAGGAGTCCGGGGAGTGAGTGCAAGATCAAATCTTGGCTCAACTCTCCATCCATGACAAAACCAGTTGTCTAATTGATCAATCAAATTGATTATGTTAAGAACTTTTTGTGCATCATTATAGTGCCATTGGCCATTCTAGATCGGAAGAGCTCCTTAGATATCTCGATATCTATCGGTCCCACTTTCCTCACCATCAACTACTTGATGTGCGGGAATATAGTAGGAGCATCTATAGTTTCATCTTGTGGCGTCAAGCTCATTACTTTCGTGGATGCGAGCATGATGCATTGAGCCAATCATGCATCATCTTGCCACTTTCTAAAAGTAGCAATCTCTTCCTCGGAGGCATTGTGCGCAACCATTGCGAGGATAAGCGTATTAAGACATAAGATAGCTTTTCACCATGAGAACTATTCTCAAATTCCTTAACCAATCCGCTTAATTGATTCCCGGTTAATTTAGCATCTAATATGCTTCGCAATGATAGTAATTTAGACATTGTAAAATTTCGTAAATGAATTTGTAATTAACAACATTTTAGCATACATTCTTTTATTAATTACCAAAATAATTTAGGTCTTGTTTTAAATTGGTATCTCCTACTATTTTCTTCAAACTATATTACCTCACTTATATTGTTCGGCAAAATCTAATTAAAGATTTGCTAGTGAGAATAAGGATCCCATTTCAAATGTATATAGCCTTGTGGTGACACAACAAACTATATATAAATAAATAGATAGAAAACTTTTGTCAATTACATCAACTATGAACTCCTTGTATTTTGCCTCTTAGATTATTTTGATCAAGTGGTGGCACATCCAGAATCAAAATTATCCAAGTTAAGTCCAACCTAGCACTCCATATATTCAAAAAGAAAAATATCATCCTTGTGGTGAAACAACAAAACAATATTGTTCAATTTTCTTTATAAGCATCAAATGTGATAAATTAACATCTTAAATACTTAATACTCGCCTTGTGGTGACACAACAAACTCATATTAAATATTTAATACTCTATTAATTTTATCATGCTAGAAAGCTGACGTTCGATATTCCAAATATCTTTGAACGCTTAGGACTTAATATAAAAATTGAGGGGTTTGCTATTAATTTGTCTCATCTTGTTTAGCGCATATGCACATATATATATATAATAATACGTCGTATTAATTAATATCTGCGAAGCATGTTTGCATAATATATAATATATATAGTATAAGCATGCACATATAGAATACTATATTCTACCCGGATTGATTATGGACTTTTATTCTAGTTTGGTTCACTAGAGCCACCAAGTGAACCAAAAGGTCAAACCCTAGGGTGCAAGAAATAATATTTAAATATAACTATTACATTTAAACCCGGGCTCCATTACAAACGGGTCTTCAAGCGCTCCTTGCCCCTTGATCTCTAATTTTTCAAAATTAATTCTAAATATTCCTATTACAAAACTATTTAAAATAAATAGAAACCTTGATCAGAAGTCAAGGGGAAGTACATAGGAGAGAATAGAATTTACATTAAGAAAAAATTAGAGAAGACGAGGCATCTGTGAGACCCCATTTAATAAAAACCCATACATTCATGCATCCAACTAAAATAAAATCCAATCATATTGGTCAATAGTCCATAATCAATCCCATTTATTATCATACACATCACCATATGCATCAATAAATAACATTCATCTCATGAATAATAAACATTTAATATATATATTGATATCATTTAATGGGCAAATTTAGTTAGTATAAAATCTATTTTTGAATCAAAATAAACTCCTTTATTTTAATCCAAATTTAAATCAAAATAAAACTATTTTATTTTAATTTATCCTATTTTGAATAAAATAAACTATTTTATTTTAATCAAAATAAACTCCTTTATTTTAATTAATTATGGAATCCAATTCCATATATATATATAAAAAAAAATCTTTAATTAAAATAAACTCTTTTATTTTAATTAATTATGAAATCCAATTCCATGTAAAAAAATATTAAAGGAAACACGGATTTTCTTTCCTATTCACAAATAAACTCCTTTATTTTGAATAATATGAAATCTTATTTCATATTTAAATAAACTCCTTTATTTAAGGAAATTAGGATTCTCTTTCCTATTCACAAATAAACTATTTTATTTTGAATAATATGAAATCTATTTCATATCTAAATAAACTCCTTTATTTAAGGAAAGATGGATTTACTTCCCTATTCACAAATAAACTCCTTTATTTTAGGAAAAATAAAATCCAATTTCAACTCCAATTAGTTATCATGGAATCCAATTCCAACTCTAATTAGTTAGCATGAAATTTAATTTTAAAATTAAAATAAATCTTTTTATTTTAATATTAAAATAAACCTTTTATTTTAAGATTAAAATAAACCTTTTATTTTAATTATAAAATTATTTAAAATAAAACTTTATATTTTAATATTAAAATAAACCTTTTATTTTAAAATTAAAATAAACTTTTATTTTAATTATATAATAATTAAGAATATATATATATGTATATATATATTCATAATATATTATATATATATATATATATATATATATATATATATATATACACGTGAAAAAGACCTTTATCTTAGAATAAACTCTAATCCGTGTACAACAAATGCTTCAAATTTTATGACCGAATGCTTATTTTTTTTTTTTTTTTTTTAAAATTTTCCGTATACTCTTAAATCCAAAGAAGTCATCATGTATGCTACAATGGCGGCTGAGATGAGTTCAATCACGACATGCGTATAGAATCCACTTTGGATTAAAAAAAAAATTGGCAACGTGAACCCATAAAAAAAAAAAGTAACTTTGGTTTTTTTTTTATTTAAATTTTATACAATAAAATTATACCCAATTAAATTGTTCTAAACACATATCAATATATAAATTAAAACAATTAATAATTCGCATAAAGGTTTGGCTCTGATGCCACTGTTAGGTTTGTAATATTCATGAAAGCAATCAAATTGCTTAAAAGTGCGGAAGCGTGTAAAATCAGAGTTTAAAAAATTTACAAACCATAAACCCGGATCACCCTTTATGCATAATTATTAATTAAACGAAAAGATAAAGAATTAAATCATACCCTTGAAGATCGAGCTTCCTCAGGTATAAGTTCACCTCCAAATCCTTTCGCTTTCAATCTTGAATCCACCGGGTTTGGTTCCTTCCTTTGATCAACGTTAGCCACCCAAATGTTTGGCCTCTAGAGGTGATCCACCAAGGAAGAAGAAAATTCAAGAAAAGGGGTATTTGGCTCAAACCCTAGTTTTCTATCTCTATAGAAAAGGTGTACTCCCAACAACTTGGAATTATTACGTAGTTGTTAAAGTCAACAACCCTTACCACTCATAATAAGACTCCTCTTATTTATTGATGTGGGCAACCCTCCTTAACAATTAAGAAATTGGGTTTTATTTAATTAATTAAATTCTTTTAATTAATTAGGCTCCCTAATCTTATTAGGGATAATTAATTAAACTCTTTTAATTAATTTAACCTCCTAATCTTATTAGGAATAAATGAGAGTACTTATATTAAATTAATTCCTAAACTCTTTTAGAAATTAAAATAATAATAATTATAATAATATTAATAAGACTCCTCTTATTAATTTATATTTAATATTTCTAAAATATTAAATAATAAATATTAAGCTATTTAATTTATTCTATCACCATAGATTAAATTAAATATACATAACATATTATTACGATTATGCCATTAACTTCTTAAATAATTATTCTTCCTTTTATGGTGTGACCCTTTAGGTTCTCCATATTAAACCGGTTGTGAATAAATCAATTAGAACAATTCTAATCTTATTTAAATAAATAAATTAAACAATTAATTTATTTAAATAATATTTATTCTACAATAGGATAAGCCTCCCCTAGCGATCAACGACTTTCCGGATAATATAGATTTCAACATTAATCATTAAAGAACCTTTGAGTAAATAGTTACCGTACAATTCAATCCTTCCACCATACAATGTCCCAATTAAATATAAGACATGGAATTCTTTGTCAAGTCTTATTTTATTTAATTATATGTATTTCGACTCTTAAATGCACAACTCCAAATAATGCAAATTAGAAACTCCTTTCTAATTTCATTCTGCCTTGGCCAAGGACTACTGGGTTGTCATTTATCGAATCACATAGGACATTTCTCTTCTTTTTATTAGAAGTGGTAGATTCTTTATTGATCATACATTATCTCCATGTATAACTTATTATACCCAAGCATACCCTTTGATATACCCTAAGGGTCTTAAGGAATAAGTCAAAGTATAACTCATCATACATAAGATACTATGATGATCTCAAGTCCAAGGATTACTTGTACTACTATCACTACAGAATTCCTATTGACAGCAAATAAAACTCCATTAGGTATTCCTTAGCGAGCCACGCTCGTTGAACTTATTCTCTAATAAGCACCTACATACTTGCTTTAGTGTCTCACACAAATGATCATGAGATCAATCATCCTCATCCAATGAAAGCAAGCAACGATGTACCAATCTATCCGGATTCACTAATCCCCAATTTAGTAATCCAATGATTGGGAACTATTTTAGTTTTAAGCTTTCTAAGAATTTAGATCTCATTAGAATGATCATCATCATTATTCTAAAAGCATTGCTTAAAACTATGGGTTTATCACATATTGTAAAAACAAACATCATGTAGATAATTAAAAGCCTTTAATAAATTAATACTTTTTATTAATAAATGAATAAGATTGTTACAAAGTATATGCTTTATCATCAAACATGATTGGCTTGTGTGCATACTACTTTCAAGGCCTTGGCGCTGCGGTGCCAATTGTAAAGGGTTGGGCCACGCTGCAGCGCCGACCCTGAGCCTCAGATGGCTTTCACAGTTTTCTTCTTCTATAAACTTTCTGGGCTCATAACTTGTTCATTATAAGTCCGAATTGGCTCGTTTAAAAGCCGTTAACTCACATATCATATGTTTTATGATTTCATTAGAAAATCTAACATTTCTGAATCCATTAATATGGAATTTACCTATTAAGTTCTTTATTATGAAAATGATAAACGTTCGTGAACATTCATAGCTCGATTCTTTGTTCTAAGTCAGAATTTGACCAATTTCGAGTCCTCACCTCCAAATTCCAAACTTAGACTATTCTCCCTCGAAAACCAACATTTTCGATTATCGTCTAATCTCGTAAATTTTGCCATAACTTTGTTACTTGAGATTTTTACACCGTTCCAAATGGATTCATTCCACGAACACAACATATATCTTCTTAACCTACAAATGATGGTTTTAAACTTGTCCATCAACAACAAAATTATAATTCTTCAATGTTCTTCATTAGTTCATAACTTTTATGATTATGAATTACTTACAACATAGTTTATTAAGGTTTAAGTCCTTTAATAACCATCCTTATCACTCCTTATCATATATGTTCCACCAATACTCACTTCTCAATCAAACTATAATTGAATAGATGGAGATTAATGGTTAGGGATTCATTACCTTTGAAGTTCTTAGCTTGATTCTTCTTCTTTCTTCTCGAATTAACAAAAATATTCTCACTTTTCTCTCAATATGAAAGCTCTAAGATGTTGGTGGAATTTGAACAAGCAACAAATGAAGACAAAGCTCTCTTATTTATAGGATTTTTCAAGTATAGGTATAAGGGTCATTTAGGCCCTCCCACCTCCTTACTATTCCTATCTTGGTCACCAAGTAAAGCCACTTTACTTGGTCACCAAGATGGCTAACCATGTGCTCCATGGGGCCAACATGGGTTACCCCATGGGTTTTTCTTATTCGATAACCCATCGGTTTGATCCACAGGTCTGGTTCTTGGTTTGGGCTTAGGTTTTAATAACTTTGGGCTTGCATTTCATATCATTGAGCTTTAACAAGTTTGCACTTGGGCTTGCCCAATTCCTACACACATCTTTCAAGTCCATTATAATTAGCTTAAAGCTTTTAACTTATAATTCTCGTATTCTTCTCGTCTACTAATTCATATACTCATTCATCATATACGATATACTATCTTTCATACATACTTGTATAATACCTCGTATCATACTCGTATTCATTGCCTCGTATAATACTTGCGTATCATACGATCATCATTTATTCCATCTTTACTTTCCCTAACATTCTCGAACGTAGTACACATACAAAAAATTACGTTTGTCATACTTGAATTATTATTACATATTCCATCATTCCTTATTATTCTATCATTACGTATTTTTCGGAAGTTCAAAAATAATTCCCGAGCAGATATTGATGAATAGTGTTTTTCAGAATATTTCTCGGAAAGTTTTTATTTCCGTCTTGGAAATTCAAACACTTTAATTCCTCCACGTAACAAGAATACTACGATATTCTGATACTTTTATGTTATAGAACAACCTTCATCTTATTAACTCATTAATATTAACATATAATATAATTTTATTCATTATTTAATCAAATAAAATTATTTTACAATTAACCCAATTTTCTCGGTCGTTACATTCACCCCCCCCCCCCTTATAAGGATTCTGTGTAATAACCCGATATTTTCTATATAATTAAATCAGGAATTTTGTGTAATTTTTTTTTATTTATTTTAAAGGTGAGAATAAGTGCAAGGTAAAAGTATATGTGTTTATGTGACAAATAAAAATATATTTATTACATGAATAATTACAAATGATTTTATTTTAGAATTAATGATCATTATAAATTATAATCTTATAATAAATTAAATTGGTAATAAAAATGTTTTTATTAATTATTTTCCATGAAAATATGATTATATATTATTTAAATAATATATGTAATGATTATAGAATTATTATAATAATTATTTTATTCTATTATGTGAACTTATTTCACCTTAGTTAAGTTAACTATTTTAACTTAATTAATAATGCTATTTATGCAAGATAAATCGAGATATGGAATCCAAACCCCAATTACGGATTTGGAATAAGGAAAGAGAATATTAGTATTATATTAATTATATTTCAATGCTATAAATATGTATCAGATATATGTATTGATAATGGTTGGTCAATTATGGTATATAATGTTAAAACCCTTATATCAATTTGTTAAACCCTATTTTGAAACACAATTATGAGTTTGAGATTGTTATGTAACTGTGTTATTATAATTAAGGTTAAGTATTATGGAATTTAATGATAATTAAGAAAACCCTAATTATAGAAAACCCTAAATGTTAATTGGAAACCCTAATTTCCAAATTTAAAACCCTAATTATTAATTTATTAACCCTAATTTGCTAATTGGGAGTCCTAATCATTAATGTAGTCATCTTAATGCTAATTATTAACTCTTTTAACCTAATTAGTAAGTATAGATAATTAGGCAACCTAATTTAATTAGGAAAACCTAATTTACTATTTTTAGAAACTAAATTTTTTTCTTTTTAAACCCTAAATACAAAGCCTAGAAAATTAAATTTTTGGAAACCTTAGGGTTAAACCCTAAGGGCCAAACCCTAAGGGTTTGTCAAGTTTACAATTTGGCCATTAAAATAATAAGGCAAATGACCTTGTTACCCTTTTTGCATTATTTAAGAGATATCTTGCAAATCTTGCTAAAATAAGAGTTGGTCACCAACTCTAACCAAACCCATGTGCTACTAAGTCCAGCAAATCAGCCTAAATATATCAACCATGTGCCTTACAAGTCATATATATATGAAATTGGAGAGAGAAAAACCATTTTCAAGATTATTTTTGCACAAACATATATCCTAGAGCTTCTTTCTCTTAAACCTCCGAAATTTCCTTCATATATCAGTCACAAATCAAGCCCCACCAGCACTCACAACAAATCAGAGGCATATATTCAAGAATTTGTGCTTAAAGGTATAAAACCCTAATAAAAAATTTGACCCTTGATCTTTTGTTTAAAGTTGTGTCTATGTGTTGTAATATGTTCTATGTAGTGTGAATCAATGATCTGGGTTGGTATCCTGTAGATCCATAACATCTAAGTACTCGAAATTAAAGTTTTTCAAAATCTAGAAAAACATTATTTTGTGTCTGACAGCCTAATGTCAGACCTTGTAGATCTTTCTCTTTTTTATGTTTTTGGTTGTTTTAAGCTTTGATCTTATAGTATGCTATGAGATCTTTAAACTGGAACTTGAATCAAGGTCATAGCATTAACAGATTTCAAGATATTATTGGTCAAAAGCCGTTGACTGGCCATGACCGAACGTTTCTGGGTAACCCAGAAACGGGCCCAGAACCGTCTGACAGCTTCTTTATGCCTCCAGATCTCTCTTGTGTTTACTGATTTATGTTTGTTGTTGTATTCAAGTTATAGTATGGTAGTTATACTACATATTAATGCTTTTAGATCGCTTATATTACAAACATACTGGATTTGAGGGATGGTCAAACCAAGCAGAAAGTTCACGGATGAGTTTTCTAGGTAACCCAAAAAGCTCATTAGCGTGGCTTCTGACATGGTTTGACCGAATAAGATCTTGCTATTGTGTTGTTGTTATGGTGATGTTTTGTATTAGATCTGTAATATTACATATTGGCTACAACCTGAAATCAATAGATCACTAAAATATTACACGAATAATAACATGTAGTGGAGGCTCAAAGTAAGACCCACGAACTATTCTTCATTTCTGGGTAACCCAGAAATGAAGAACAGTCTCTGACAGCCACTTTGATGGCTTAGATCTCCCTCGATTTATGCTTGTTGGCCATGATTGTTGTTGGATCATGTAGACCTACACTAGCACTACACGATCTGATCAGAAAGATGTCCAGGAACAACATGATCAGTGTTTAATCTTTGGTCAAAGTAGCTAACTTGATCACTGACATGCATTTTTGGGTTTCATCAAGAACACTCTAGAACACCTATAGCGGCAGTTACATCATATAAGTAAAATTTTCGCGACACTTTATTTCTAAAATTTATTATTTTATTAAATAAATAGAGAAAATTAGTTTTTAATTATTAAAAATATAAATTTAATTACTAAAAATTATTTTAAAGTCTAAAAATAGTTTTTAATAATTTTTAATATATTTCATAAATATTTAATATTTTTGAAATATTAAAGGTATTTAATTTATTTAATTATTATATTAAATAAATTATTTAAAAATGATTTTAATACTTGAAAAATCATTAAAAATATATTATGATATGAGAAAATATTTTAAGTTATTTTTAATAACTTTTAATATTTTGTGATAAATTTTATTAATAAATTAATATTAATGATAATTAAGTTATTTAATAAATGCATTAAATAAATTAATTAAAAATGATTTTATTTTATTAAAATCATTTTAAATAATAATAAGGTATTTAAAAATATTTTAAGTTATAAATATATAACTTTCAATATTTAAAGGTAAATTTCATTAATAATGATATTAGAATTATTTAATAATTATATTAAATAACTTAGTTTAAAAAATGATTTTAATATTATAAAAATCATTTCAAATGAAATTAAGGTGTTTAAAAATATTTTAAGTTATAAAATATAACTTTTAATATTTAAAGGATAATTTCATTAATAATTTAATATTAATGATATTATATTTATTTAATAATTATATTAAATAAATAGTTTTAAAAATGGTTTTATTAATTTAAAAATCATTAAAAGGATATAAATGAATTAAAATATTTTAAATTATAATTAATGACCATTAATATTTTGATAAATAGTACATTAATATTTATATATTAATGGTAATTATTTAAAAATGATTTTAAATATTTTAAAAATCATTTAAGGGTAATAGTAGTACTTTAAAAATATGTTAAGTTATTATAAATAACTTTGATATTTTAGCAATGGTTTTATTAATAGTTTAATATTAATTAAATATTAATGATAATAAAATTATTTAATAATGATTAGGTGTTTGAAAAATCATGATAAATTATAATAATTGATTAAAAATTACTATAAGTTATTTAAAAATAATATGATTGATATTTACAGTTATTGAATTACAGGATAGAGTTTTAGACTCGATAATTACCCGATAAAGTTGTCGGTACACTGACATGTTTTAGAAATTGATCTGGACTTAGATAATTTGATTAGATACGTGTTTGTTTGTGATCAAGTGCCTGTTAAACATGTATGACAATGTGATTAGGTTATGTGCTGACTGCAATAAGCAGTATTATGTGTTACGATATGCTATTCTAATCAGTAAAATGATCTTATTACTGATTGGTTGCTATATAAAAGATAAAACTAAGTTGCATAACTGTAAGCAGCAGATCAGGCAAGTATCCTACCTTTGCATTTACTTTATGCAATGGACATAAGTAAGAAAGTTTCAGAATTATATTATTATTGTGCGAGATTATTAACCCTATTGTTATATATATTATACGATCATTGTTTATCAACATAGTATTATATTATAATTCAAATATTTATTACATTTCGTTAATTTCTATATATGGTTATACAAGTGTCCTCACTTGGATAATCATTATATTTAATCACATGTTGATACACATTTATAAATTTCTAGTATGTATATGTTAACTTAAAAATCGTCTAAGCTAATTGATTTAGCTAGACATAAACTTATAGATTATTGTTGAACAAGATAAAACCTTACTATTATCCAACCGAATTGTTTTGGTTTGAAATCCCGACTAAGTATGAACATCCCGTACATTGGAAAACTTTTTGTGCACCAAAGGCGGATAGATGAACGATAATATCGTTTCTGCATGTAGTATTGATCAATACAGGGCATAACGGGCTGATCACCCCTCGTGCCCGTAAGTTATTGTGACGCCCCCAAAATAGGTATACATCACCTATTCTGAGTTGCAAAATACATGGTACTGAATACAAATACAAACTAATTATACACCAATCGTGTAAAATACAACAAAACATATGCTGTGAGTTTTAATACAAATATTGTCATCGAGACAATATCCACACTCAATGGGGTCCTCATTACATTTATTATTACACTATTTCACATAATAGTGAGGACTACTAATGCACCATCTAGGACCATCACTCTGTTCCCCGACTAGTCTCAGCCACGTTCTCATTCCCTGAAGAGAACAATGAAAGCAAAAGGGTGAGCTCAACTAGCCTAGTAAAAAATATTATGGCTAAGATAATGCAGAATAATTTATCATTAGCCTTCAACAGTGTTAAACTGATAAAATATTACAAACATCAAGTTTAATTGCAACGGAACATGTAATCCATTAAAAGAGTCAAGTAGAGAATAAAATCTACTATCTTTTATGATTTAAAAGGTTTTTCATCACTTTTATCACTGGGACTCAGCTTAATAAATAATCCACATCATCCCTGCACTACAGCCAAGGATATTCATTAGTATCACAACCACAAATTATTCATGAACTACGGGCCAAGGATATTCGTGTATTCATTAATGGTCATGATCATGCCAACAACTGTCCATCAATGTACTACGGGCCAATGAGGACTTTTTCCACATCATTTGTAACATTACGGTCATGATTACACCAAATAATCCCTAGTCATAATCATACCAAGTCCATCTATGCACTACAGGCCACAGATGACTTTCAACATAATATAAACATGAGGATGATGACAATGATATAAGAACTCAATAAAACAAGTTTAAGAATTAATTTATCCAGGAGTTAATAACGTCCAAATTGTCAACATGATACTTCTTTGTAGAGTAAAACTCAAGAATGCTCAGAAGAATATTTCCATGACAAGATACTGGATGAAGCACAAATATTAAGGATATTCCACTAATTTCATGGAATATAGAAGTCAAAACTTTAACCAACTGAGTATAATAAAGAATGGAATAACAAAAGAAATCACCAGGCATGCGATAGACCGCATAGACAGGTTATTCTAATAGAATAATAAATATCAGAAGTAGGTCATGCGTAAATACACAGACAAGATATTCCAACAGAATAATAAACAACGAAACCAGGTCATGCGTAAACGTACAGACAGGATATTCCAACAGAATAATAAACAACAAAACCAGGTCATGCATAAACACATAGACAGGATGTTCCAACAGAATAATAAATAACCGAACTAGGTCATGCATAATGCACAGACAGGATGTTCCAACATAATAATAAAAATGGAATAATAGAATAATTTCACCATGTATGCGGTACTTCGCATAGACAGGTTATTCCAACATAATGATAAAGAATGGAATAACAGAAGAATTTCACCATGTATGTGGTACTTCGCATAGACAGGTTATTCCAACATAATGATAAAGAATGGAATAACAGAAGAATTTCACCAAGTATAGGGTAGCCCGCATATACAGGTTATTCCAACAGAATAATAAAGAATGGAATAACAGAAGTTTTCTTCATGAATAAGAAAGAAATAATACCCCTTACCTTTGAAAGAAGAGTACTGGATATAGAAGTAGTTAAGTAGCAGAATACTTTTCTTCTTTCTCTCTATAGTTTTTCTCTCTAGAGTTTCAGTAAATTCGTAAGAAATAATGAAGGAATGAACTTCTATTTATAGAAGAATGGACTGGATAGTAACTAATTCATGAATGGTCTATTATATAACAACTTGCGTACTTTGAAAAATTTATAAATATTACCCACAACTATAACATTATATCAATTTCATTCCATAATATTCAAAAATGATATTTATAGAAAAATCATCTTTATTAAAAAAAGTTGGGGTCTTACAGTTATGACGGTTTATAGATGAAGTTCTGTTTAACCTTTTCAAAAATAGAAAATAATGTTCATAGTCTGTCGACTAATCCCCAGTCATAGTCAATACGTAGTTTTAAAATTTTGATATAGAATTAATATATTGTTATTATTGGTTCAGTTTACTTCCCAACTATTGATTCGTTGTAGAAGTGTCGTACAAAGAAAACATTTACTACTTTCAGCTAATATTTATAATTTCTATTACTTGCTGGGCACACAAATGTTCATCCTTGCTTAATTTAAAATGTTTTTAGCTAAGTGTGAACAACCAGAAGGCTCGGCTAAGAACAAAGAGAAAGGGAAGGTTGTAGAATAAGTTGGTGCTATTTTATGTAATAGTTTAACTTTATTAAGACTATGATATTATTATTATCATGTATTGTAATGAATGTATTAAAGGTTACGTACTTGGGTTTAAACTCTGATAAATGTGTAAATTAAGTTTGGTATTTATATTATTGTTATTATTATTAGTATTATTTCGCTCATAGAAATGGTATCGTGAAGCATCGAGTTCGGGTTTTAAGTACCTAAATTTGGGAGTGTCACATTCTGTCCCTAGAATCTCGCTATAAATTAAACAAACAACTGAGGGTAATTCTTCCTCATCTTTCCTTCAAGTTCCCACGTTGCTTCTTTGGCATCGTGGCTCTTCCATAACACCTTTATTGAAGGTATAACTTTATTCCTCAGAACTTATTCTTTTCTATCAAC
The DNA here is from genome assembly GCA_020205615.1 of Panax quinquefolius. NCBI lineage: Eukaryota > Viridiplantae > Streptophyta > Magnoliopsida > Apiales > Araliaceae > Panax > Panax quinquefolius. Next base: position 96,008,845 of record CM035158.1, on the reverse strand, counting down.
GATTTGAATAGGCATTTCTTCATACGTCAAGTCCTTCTCAATATGAATAGGCTCATACTTTATTACATGCTTATAATCGGGCTTATAAGGACGTAATAGAGATACATGAAACACATTATGTATTCGTTCTAAGTCTGGAGGTAATGCTATCATGTAAGCTACCTCTCCTACCCTTTTTAATATCTCAAAAGGTCCTATAAACTGTGGACTTAATTTTTCCTTCTTTCCAAAGCGTATCATTCCTTTCCAAGGAGATACCTTTAGAAATACATACGAGCCTACTTCAAACTCTCTGTTCACTTGATAAAAATCTGCAAACTTCTTTTGTCTGTCTTGAGCTGCTACCAGTCGTATTTGTATCCCCTTAACTATATCCGCTGTTTGCTGCACCAATTCAGGTCCTAGCATTCAGCGTTCTCCTACTTCATCCTAACACAATGGTGTTCTTCACTTCCTTCCGTATAAAGCTTCATAAGGCAACATGCCTATGCTTGCATGATAACTGTTGTTATACTCAACCTCTACTAATGATAGGTGATCATCCCAACTACCTTTGAAATCCATGACGCAAGATCTCAACATATCTTCTAGCGTCTGAATTGTCCTTTCGCTCTGTCCATCAGTTTGTGGATGATACGTTGTACTTAACTTTAACTGCATTCCCAACTGTTCTTGTAGACTTCTCCAAAAGTTTGATGTAAATCGTGGATCATGATCTGACACTATCGAAACAGGTACTCCATGTCTGGAAATAATTTCCTTAACATAAAGTTTAGCTAATTGATCTAAGTTAAACTTGACCCTTATTAGTAAAAAGTGAGTCGACTTCGTCAACCGGTCCACTATTACCCAAATAGCATCATACCCTTTCTGTGTAATCGGAAGTCCCACCACAAAGTCCATCGTGATATGCTCCTACTTCCATTTTGGAATCTCTAATGACTGTAACAAGCCACTTGGTCGTTGATGTTCGGCTTTAACATTTTGATAAGTTAAGCACCTACTCACATATTCAGCTATCTCTCTCTTCATGTTTGGCCACCAAAATCTCTGTCAAAGGTCTTGATACATCTTAGTACTACTAGGATGAATCGAGTACCTCAAACTATGAGCCTCTTGTAACACTTCTTCCTTTAATTCCTTCTCTTTCGGAACCCAAATTCTTCCTTCAAATCTTAATAATCCCTCATTATCAAGACTATACTTTATATCTTTTTCATTTGCTAGCCGCTTTTTCATCTGATCACACTCATCATTTCTGAGCTATACCTCTTTGACTCTCTTTACAATAGTAGATCGAATCACCATTGTAAACAATTTCTATCCCAATTCACTCAGTAACTTCACCTCAAATTCCATTCTAGCCATCTCTGTTATTAACTCAGTTTGAGTCATTAACATAGACAACTTTTCCTGACCCTTCCTACTTAAGGCGTCGGCCACTACATTGGCTTTTTCGGGGTGATACAGGATATCAGAGTCGTAATCATTTATCAACTCCAGCCATCTCCTTTGTGTCATATTTAAATCTTTTTATGTGAAGATATATTTCAGACTCTTATGGTCCGTGTATATCTCACATTTCTCTCCATACAAGTAATGCCTCCATACCTTTAAGGCAAACACTACCATGGCTAGTTCCAGATCATGAGTAGGATAAACTTTCTCATAATCCTTTAACTGTCGTGATGCATACACAATGACCTTGCCATACTGCATGAGCACACAACCAAGTCCTCTATGCAAAGTATCGCTATAAATTACAAAATTCCATGTATCATCGGGTAAAGATAATACAGGTGCTTCACTCAACCTTTTCTTCAGCTCTTGAAAACTATCTTCACATTTCTCAGTCCATACGTACTTCACAGTCTTCCTTGTCAAATTAGTCAATGGAGTAGCTATCTTAGAAAAATCTTGGATAAATCTTTGATAGTATCCCGCTAACCCTAGGAAACTCTATACCTCAGTCGGTGTTTTCGGCTGTTCCCAATTAATCACTGCTTCCATCTTCACTGGATCTACTGAAATTCCATCCCGGACGATAACATGTCCTAAAAACTTGTGCCCTTTCTAGCCAAAATTCACACTTAGTGAATTTCGCATATAGTTTCTCCTTCCTTAGTATCTCTAACACTAATCTTAGGTGTTCAGCGTGATCTTCTGGCATCTTAGAATAATCTAGAATATCATCAATAAACATTACGATAAACTTATCCAAATATTGTTTAAACACTCTGTTTATCATATCCATAAATGCAGCTGGTGCATTTGTTAACAAAAATGACATCACCAAAAACTCGTAATGGCTGTAACGAGTTCTGAATGCTATCTTAGGTACATCCTCCTTTCTAACCTTCAACTGATGATACCCCATTCACAAATCTATCTTAGAAAAATACTTTGCCCCTTTCAACTGATGAAAGAGATCATTGATCCTGGGCAATGGGTATTTATTATTTATCGTTAACTTGTTCAACTCTCGATACTTCCCTCTATAATTGTTATTTTCTTGTAGACATAGTCTATAATTGTTGATATAATGCAATATTATGACTGTTAAAAATGTAATTTTGTTATTGTAATGTTATAGTGCTAAGAATGAGCATATAATTAACATTTAACGAGTTTTGTTACTAATGTAACTTGACTATGTGGTTAAAAATCAAGCCATACATGAAATATGTACTTATTTGTATACAGAGAATCTGTAATGACTAATTGTGTCCTAATGTCATGTGATTAGGATATTGTGAATCAAACTGTTATGGTCTAGCTTACACGCAAGGCAAATTTTCTAACCCTAAACTTTCATTGTGCAAGTTTCATAACTCTAATTATATTATGCAAGTTCCTAAACTTTACCTTTTGATATTGAGCAAGATTTTCTAATCTTTAACTTGTTATTTAGCATGCAAGTTTCTAAATTCTGATACTCTAATGTTGAACAAGTTTTATCATTCAATTTACTATTTGTATGCATGCTAAAATACTCAATTAAAAATAAGATTCTAACCTTAGCTTAACATTATTCAAGCAAGGTATATTATATTATTCAATGTTTATGCGTTTAGTTCATTCCTAAAGCATGACCTTACTATGAAATGTTGATTCATTCATGATTTATTCCATAACAGAATGTTATTACATTTTTATTCAACTAATCCTTAGTTGATGTCTATTAAACTCTAAATTACCTTGAAACTTTTTCAAACCAAACTTACTTTGGTGCGGACTTGTATTCTAAATACTGAGATGAACAACCCTATTACAGGGGATGATTTATGCATAGCGTTGAAATGTTTGTGCACAATACATTGTACGAAGGGCTGGTCCCCCTAAGTACGAGGAGTCGTTATAGTCTTATGACAGTTAAAGTTTAGGTTGAAAGAATACTTAAACTATGGACATAGTTCGTGGTCTTTTGACCCTCAGTTATACACTTTAAATTCTGTTCCTAATTATTATTGATGAAGTACCTTATTCAACTCTATTGAGCCTAATTATTTGGCAGTTGATATGATGTTATTCATTGTCATTTCAAGTGAGCATTGTTTGCTCACTCTTGCTTATATTAATATTACAGCTAAAGTTGAGAAGGTCGATGAACCTACAACCAGTAAATGGAAAGGGAAGATAAGCAAGTATTGAAGACTTGTAAACCCGTTAAATTTTATGTTGTTGGACTTTATTTTAAATCCAGTGATGTAATTATTTAAATTTTCCGCATATGATGTTTGTAATTAAAGGTTAGTTAACCTGAGAGATTTTGTTGAATTTATTGATGTAACCCTTTAATGGGAAGGTTTATTATTAAACTTTATTATGTTTGGGTAGTTAGATATGAAATTTTTTATCAAGTGAACACCAAATCTGATGGAAATGAAGTACCCAGATTTGGGGGTGTCACATCTAATCTCGTAAATTTCGCCATAACTTCGTTACTTGAGATTTTTACACCGTTCCTAATGGATTCATTCCATTAACACAACATATATCTTCATAACCTACAAATGATGGTTTTAAAATTGTCCATCAATAACAAAATTACAATTCTTTAATGTTCTTCATTAGTTCATAACTTTTATGATTATGAATTACTTACAACATAGTTTATTAAGGTTTAAGTCCTCTAATAACCATCCTTATCACTCCTTATCGTACATGCTCCACCAATACTCACTTTGCAATCAAACTATAATTGAAGAGATGGAGATTAATGGTTAGGGATTCATTACCTTTGAAGTTCTTAGCTTGGTTCTTCTTCTTTTTTCTTGAATTAACAAAACTCTTCTCACTTTTCTCTCAATATGAAAGCTCTAAGATGTTGGTGGAATTTGAAAAAGCAACAAATGAAAACAAAGCTCTCATATTTATAGGATTTACCAAGTGAGGGTATAAGGGTCATTTAGGCCCTCCCACCTCCTTAACTTCCAACTCCTTACTATTCTTATCTTGGTTACCAAGTAAAACCACTTTACTTGGTCACCGAGATGGCTGGCCATGTGCTCCATGGGGCCCATATGGGTTGCCCCATGGGTTTTTCTTATCTGGTAACCCATCGGTTCGATCCACAGGTCCGGTTCTTGGTTTGGGCTTATGTTTTAATAACTTTGGGCTTGCATTTCATATCATTGGGATTTAAAAAATTTGCACTTGGGCTTGCCCAATTCCTACACACATCCTACAAGTCCATTATAATTAGCTTAAAGCTTTTAACACATAATTCTCGTCTACTAATTCGTATACTCATTCATCATATACGATATACTATCTTTCATACATACGTGTATAATACCTCGTATCATACTCGTATTCATTGCCTCGTATAATACTTGTGTATTATACGATCATCATTTATTCCATCTTTACTTTCCCTAACATTCTCGAACTTAGTACGCACACTACAAAAAAAATAGGTCATTGTTGACGGGCCTTGCCGTCGCCAATGACCCTCTTGCCATTGGCAATGAGGTCATTGGCGATGACAAGGTCCGTCACCCTTCCCGTTGTTGTATGGGTCGTCGCCCCTGGCTCCCGTCGCTCGCCGTCGGCAAGAGTGTCATTATCGACGGGGTCATTGGCGACGGCTAGCCGTCGGCACTGAGGTATTGGCGACGACATTGGCGACGAATAAACCGTCAGTAATAGTTATTTCACAAAATTAAAAAAAGTCATTGCCGACGGCATAACCGTCGCCAATGACCCTCCACCCCTGTCGCCAATGAGTTTTTTAGAAAAAAGTATTTTTTTAAAAAAAATTGCAAAATACCCCTGTTCATTTACATATACATAATTATACCTAATATAAACTAAAAAAAAAATTATAAAGAATTCTTCACGAACGCATATCAATAATAATAATAGCTTTTGCTATATTAACCATCAAATATATAAATAACGTAATGACTTATAGATAAAAGTCGTACGATGTAAATACAAAATGTAATCATAAACAATCAATATAGTTAGATACATATACCATCAACCTAACTAGATACTAAACTCTAGTCTGTACAACTCAAAAGTTGTATAAATATACATATATAAAAGTCAAAATATAAACATAATGGGTACTATAACCCAAGATAAGGATTGTCGGTATCACCATCGCCGCCGGTCCCATCTTCGGTCCCACCGCCCACCCCACCTCCTCCTATTCGATTGCTGGTCCCACCTTCATAGTCTCATCAAGATCGGCCCCGCTTATTCATCACCATCTCCGCTTACAGACATCACTCTATGCTTGACCTCCACTCCGCTAAAGTCTCATCAACAAGACCTTACAAAATTAAAATACTAATAACAAATTCGAAACTAGAGCATATTTAAATTAGTTTTATTTGTGTTCTTCAAGTGTTGTTGAGTTTTGCAAATTGAGCGATAACTCGGTCTCCGTATGTCGGAATCGAGTCCCATAAGTTATAACTCGTGTCTAATACCTACGCGGTGCTATGTGTGTGTTTGTGTAGTGTTCAGACAGTCAATGCGGTTTTTGGGCTATTTTTCGGCCTTTTGCCTAAGTATCGTTGAGTTTTAAAAACTGGGAGATAACTCAGTCTCTGTATGTCAGAATCGGGTCCCGTAATTTATAACGCGTGTCTAATACCTACGTACTATGTGTGTATTTGCGTGGCATTCGGACGGGCGATGCGGGGTTTGGGCTATTTTTTGGCCTTTTGCCTTAGTGTTGTTGAGTTTTTCAAACTTGGAGATAACTCGGTCTTCGTATGTCAGAATCGAGTCCCATAAGTTGTAATGCATGTCTAATACCTACGCGGTGCTATGTGTATGTTTATGTGGCGTTCGGACGACCGATGCGGGTTTTTGCTTGTTTTTAGGCCTTTTACCTAAATGTTGGTGAGTTTTGCAAACTGGGCGATAACTCGGTCTCCGTATATCAGAATCAAGTCCAGTAAGTTGTAATGCGTGTATAATACCAACGCGGTGCTATGTGTGTGTTTGTGTGGCATTCAGACGGCCGATACGGGTTTTGGACAATTTTTTGAACTTTTGCCTTAGTGTTGTTGAGTTTTACAAACTAGGCGATAACTCAATCTCCGTATGTCGGAATCAAGTCTTGTAAGTTGTAACGAGTGTCTAATACCTACGCGGTGCTATGTGTGTATTTATGTGGCATTCGGACGGCAGATGCTGGTTTTGGGCTGGTTTTCGGCCTTTTACTTAAGTGTTGGCGAGTTTTGCAAAATGGACGATAACTCGGTCTCCGTATGTCAGAATCGAGTCCCGTAAGTTGTAACACGTGTCTAATACCTACGCAGTGCTATGTGTGTGTTTGCATGGCGTTCGGACAGCCGATACGGGTTTTGGACAGTATTTTAGCCTTTTGCCTAAGTGTTGTTGAGTTTTAGAAACTGGGCGATAACTCGGTCTCCGTATGTCGGAATCGAGTCCCGTAAGTTGTAACGTGTGTCTAATACCTACGTAGTGCTATGTGTGTGTTTACGTGCCATTCAGACAATCGATGCTGGTTTTGGGCTATTTTTTGACCTTTTACCTAAGTGTTGGCGAGTTTTGCAGACTGGGCGAGAACTCGGTCTCCGTATGTCAGAATCGAGTCCCGTAAGTTGTAACGCCTGTCTAATACCTACGCGGTGCTATGTGTGTGTTTGCGTGGCGTTCTGACGGCTGATGTGGGTTTTGGGCAGTTTTTTGGCCTTTTACCTAAGTGTTGGCGAGTTTAGCAAACTGGGCGATAACTCAGTCTCCGTATGTCGGAATCGAGTCCGGTAAGTTGTAATGCATGTTTAATACGTGCCTAAGTGCTATGTACTATGTGTGTGCTCCATAAGTTTAGTAAGTTTGTGTTAATAATGGAGTTTAGGGGTTTCATAATTAAAGTTAAGGTTATATCTTAAGTTTATCTAAGCAATACAATTACAAATTACATAAATTAAATAAGGAAATACATAATTTAATTGTTTTTACCTGTCGAATATGTGGTGGGAAGATGTTGGCCAAGACACCTGCACATACGCGGATGGCCTCCTCCCGTACTACACCCATGAGGTCGTCAACGACAGCTGTAGGATCAATAGAGCCATGGACAACCTCTTGAGCCAGCTGGTAGATCCGCTCGTGTGATGGTGCACTTGACTGCACAACACCGCTCGCCATGTACCCCTCTATAATCCTTCGGAAGAAGTCATCGTATAATGAAGGGCCGGCGCCTGATCCACTCGCACCACAACCTCCAGTGGGTGGGCGTCGCCGAGATCTCACAGCAGGGACTAGGGTGTAAACTGGGACATGGGGAATGCCCACAACTCTACCCTTCTTCGGTCCCCCTAAAGCCTGCAGCCAGTCCTCTATCTCCTCGTCCGCACGCGTAGACTCGTCTACTAGAGTGTCACCTCTCTGGCTGCTCCAGGCTACTGCAAGATCCTCGATCCGTCGCTAAAAAAAACACATTAATAGATGATACACAAAGTATAAAATGAAATAATACAAAAGAATATAAAATGAATCCAAACTTACAGCAATGCGTTCTGCCTCAGATGAGATATAACCACTGTCACCTTTCTTTTGGTGGGCGTGCCACCAAAACTCCAAGCGGGAGGGTGCATGCTTTAAACTCACCTCGAGTCTCTCCCAAGACAGTCGTGCAGATGAGACCCAGTGCGATGTGGGAGGCGACTACTGCTGCTTTGAAGCGGTGAACGTTAGCTTGACATCTTCTTGAAGGCTTCGCCGTCCCAAATGTTGCACATCTGGTCCTACACCGCAGCAGATATAAAATTTGGCTGGACATCTTTAAGTGTCTGCCCATCAGCCATGTAACGCCCCGTAATCCAGTCTATTTTCACATCCAGAGTCCGTACGTCACGATCCCATCTTCTTCCAAGCATACATCATTGTATAGCTAAATATAACAACATACATTCTCAAATCCCAGGTTCTAAAACCTTATAACCTCTTTCATTATAAATAATGATAATTACATTATTCTTTATCTCTTACAAGAGTGATTTTTATCCGCCACCAAGGATACATAACCGTTCATTAAACTACTCTATAGTTTAATTCTATTATTCTATATTACAAGTCTTCTCTTGATCTTCACGCACATTCATACACTGAATGATACTTCGTCTGGATACCGATCAACGTGATCTTTACGGGATCCTTAAGTTCTTCTATTATCGTTCGCTGAAAATATTTTTATTTAAAGCAAGTGTGAGCATTCAATTGTCCAGCAAGTCATAACAGTTGAACAACCAACTTTAAGAATTCAAACATTCTTTTAAGACTTCAATAACCGAACAAAGGTTATGAAGCAGCTTGAATAATAGGAATAATCTTGATTCCTATCATTTTAAAACATTAGTCACATTTACTTTGAAATACTTTCATTCTCTACTCTCTTTCATACACATTCTGTCTAGCTAGAATCAATAGCACAGACTTAACAATAACGATTCATGTATAAATATAACATGCTCATATTGAACAGTTCAATCACAGAACAGTTCATCTCATAGAAACACAGAAGTGTTCATATTGTGGCACAAGGCCTCATACGTTCTACCACCTTGTACAAATATCACACATTCTCACATAGACAGAACTTCTCAAGTTCAACATCTGAAAAGTTTTAGAAACTAGCATTCATTTAAAATATGAATGAAGTTAGGAAACTTACCCTTGCCTTACGCATGCCTACTGACTTATAGTTTACGCTGAACTGCTCATTTCAATTTCTATGTAGCACATAGGGAAATAACACATACACCAATTAGTCATATACTTGACTTTACACATTGGTTTACTTAACTATACTTCTTAGGGTTCGCGTTCTTATAATCTAAGTTTACGCGACCAACTCCCTTTACTACCAGTTTACGGCTTCATGTCATACGGAGATGTCTTACTCAAACATTCATCATCCTTGATGATTTACATTCTTATCTTCTTTTTATAACTTTTCTAGGACTCAGCACACATCGCGTCTCTGCTAGCATTCCATATGGTACTCTGAGTGGTTCCCCACAAACAACCAACAAAAAAGTTCCCGTCTCATCTACACTGCCCATAACAGTGAGTTAGATCGATTGCCAGTTTTGTATATACCTTCGCTCTCTAAAGTAATTGTTTAGCCCAGGTCCCATATGTCAACTATCAAAGGTTACAATTGTACTACAACCTAAATTCATCTTAACTTATCTGAACTATTAAACTATAATGTTCGTTAAGTCAATTTATTATTCCTTATGGCTTTCTTGCAACTAAATGCCATACCTCAGGATTTATTCTTTTTGTCCAAGTTATACAGTCCTTTGTATACTCAGAACGATCATTCTTTATTCATTCTACGCATTTATAGCATTAAGCATTTTACTTTACCTTTTTCTTATCTTACAACATTCGGTCCATTCGACATAAAATGTCTTCCAAGTTATAAACATTAACTCAGCTTCTTTACATTATACGTGCTTATCTTTAATTTAGCTTCTTCACCGTTCACAGGTTTAATCATTGGTCTTCGTTATCCTACGGTCAAACCATACACGGGGTTTAGGTTCTACCCGTTTAATATTCGTGTACACTTAACCTTCACATTGGTTAAAGTGTTTAACGCTTACATTTCATTCTAGCATTCTCTAACCGACTCACATTCGGCTTTCATTACTCTTATTATCGTTCACTACTGCTTTCTTGATAACTCATATCTTACTTACTACCTTTGTCAATGTCTAAGTCATCAACCAATGTATACTTGGAACGTTCGCCAGATGTGAATATGATTCACGAGGATCGTTTACGTATTCAACCTTTACGTTGTTCATCTCTTAATCTCACATTCAACCTTTAACTAAGGTTTTAATTGCTTTCATTCATTACTCATCACCTGAACCCCATGTTCATTATTCTTTCTTAATGTCAAAGCCATACAATTCGTTATAAGCTAAGACCGATCGTTCATCGCAACATCGTTGCTTCCACATCGTCTAAATGCTTTACATTCATCTTGTATTACCATGACATAACATCAAAATGTTATTCATTACTCTCGTCACTAAACGTCTAAGGAATCACCATCATAGCAATTCCTTACTTTCGTTTATTGCGACTACGGTCCCCGAATATTGGTTCTGTAACCCGCGTTCACATTCTTTGTCTTTTACTATCGTTTAATCTTTTCGTTCAACCTTCATTAAAGGTTTAATACACTTGATTAATTGTTAAATTAGTTGAACTACAAGTTCATGTTTCTTTCTTGCACATCCCCCAGTAATTGAGCACTTAAAAGCTCATCACTGGCTTTTCCCCTGCATGGCGTGCCATGACGCCGCCCCTTTTTACCTCGACCGCAATGGCACTCTTGATGTCAAACTACAGAGGCTGGCCTCTACGGCGCCACACTATTCTCTATTACTCGTGCCGTGGTGCCACTCAATAGTAGTGATGGCGGGCCTCATGTGCTGCAAATATTGCCTCCCAAGGCTTGACCGCACTACTGTTACCGAGCACAAAACCTTGAAATTTTTTCTAAGTCTTAGAATTTGCTTAAGACGTTTAATTCCCGATTCCATAACTTATTCGTTATAACTCGAAATGAGGTCATTCCAAAGTCATTTTCTTCCTTATCTTATGTACTTCGATTACCCACGAACAGAACTTCGTTCTGAATCTGTTAACATGCCATTCAATTGGCTTAATCTTCTCTCTTCGTTCGTTTGTCTGTAATTTGGTCATCCAAACTCGAAACTCATTCGTTCTTGAGTCTACGACTCACGTTTTATATGTTCTCTTACATTCTTATGAAACCCTACACGTTCGGGTTCATTTACTAACTTTCGATTTCTCATTCATCTTTTATGAATTTTCGCCATAACTTTGTTATAGCTCAGTTTTAATCCGTTCTTCATGAACGTTTTTAACGTTCCTAACCAAGCAATAAACATCTAACTTATACGCGATGGTTTTAAACTTGTCCATCAACAACAATTACACTACAATGGTTTTAAATTTGTCCATCAACAACGTTCTTCGCGTGTTCTTCGCGTTCTTCGTTCGTTCTTCATTTTTAATCGATATTTTGATTACGATTTTACTTTTTTCTTTGAATTTGATGTTATAGAACACTATTCCTTACTTATTCCACCTAATCATTCATATAATCCACTCGGATCATTCTAATTCATTACGAATCGTACACTTTCTTAAGAAATTTATAAACTAAATTTCTACTTTCTACTTTCTTCTTTTCTCATGATTTCAACCATATGAAATCATTTCTAACATCTTTTACTTGTTATTCTCATTAAGTTATGTTTTTAACATATAAACATAAAGAAAATTATCTAGAAGTTAGGTTTTCGGATTACCTCTCTTCTTTAATCTTTCTCCGTTGGACAAGGCGTGCACTCGGGCAAGTTTTTCCTCTTCCTTTTCCTTCTCTTCTCCCATCTGAATTCTCTCTCTCTCTTAGGGGTATTTTAGTCATTTCGCCCCCCTAACCTCCTTACTATTCAAGGCTTAATAGAAAACCAAGGCTAGGGGTATTTTAATCATTTTGCCCCCCCTAACCTCCTTACTATTCAAGGCTTAAGGACTAAGTTAACTTAGCCCTAAAGTTTGCTTAGCCCTTAAGTTTCGTAGTTCTGTCTTTTGGGTTTCGTCCGACAGTTTTAAAAACTGCGATTCTCGGAATCCAAATATTTTTGGATATTTTGTTTTTTTTTATCGATTAACTTATACCTATTCTTCGGATTTCCAAAAAACTGAAAAACACTTTTTGGTGTTAAGTATTTTCCTTCACGTTTTTCCCTAACGTAGCTAAACGAATGAAAAGTACATAACAGTACTTTTCGTCATTTTTATTTTGTCCGATTTCTGTACGTTTTTCGAGAAAAACTTTTATCGGCTTAATTAACTTTTCACGATATATTATCGTCAAATCTTTCGATAGAATGTCATTTCGACATACCGAACTCTCGGAAAGGCTTAGGCTTAGGTTTTATTTGGTGAATAGTGCCTATTTCGTCTTTTTTCCCCGAAATATTTTGTTCCCGAATTTTTTTTATTTTTGTCTTGAAAATTCTTACTCGTTCAGTCTACCTCATAGCCAGAATCCTCCCGATTAATATTCATCCTAGGGTCTAGAGCGATTAATAAACACATAGCACAGAATAGTATTAATAAAAAATTATTTTATTAATAACTAATTCTTTAAACTTAAAATATGGACAATCTGATTTTCTGGGTTGTCACATTGCCATCTTTGTCTGGGCCTTCTTCTTCCAGTCGTAGACCCACTTGTGCTAATTCATCTCTAGGTATCTGTGCAGAACAGTCATGCCATGGGCTTCCTGCCAGTCCTCAAAATGATAATATCTCTGTACATTACACATTAAGAAGCTTAGTAGACAACATAAATCAAAGAGGTAACAGTATATTCAAATGGAATATAAAACTAGTATATGAATGATTGACATCTTACCTTAAACTCAGCAATAATCAGCTGACATGTGCGGTCATCCACATCCGCCCACCTCATCCACGGGCTTGAGAATCGATTGCGGATGATCCCAAGCAACATGTTCCTTGGCGTGGCTTCAAGGATACTACAATTGAAATTAATACACTGCAAATTACAAAGAATATATACGAACTAAATACTTGTGTTATAGTAATACTATATAGGATTATGAAATTACCTATGAGTCCCAACACGACATATTAGCGGGGCCTGGGGGGATTCCCTAGCGAGCCACGTGCTAGTCCCCACGGAGGCCTACGTCGATCACCTATGTAGTGAAATACATCAATAGTTATATAAACGAATATAATGTCAATACAATCTAAAGTAAAAAATAATAAGATGTATCCCAATAAAATATGTAATTATACCTGACGATCCAGCCTGATCATCATGCGTAGAATCGCCACGGCCCCCACGACCTGCACGCCCACCACGATTGCCGTGTGGTGTGCGCGCCATATGTATGTATACTATCAAATCATAAAAAAATATTATTAAACATTCGTAAATACTATATTTGTGAACAGTAACAAAGAGGATAACATACAGATACAACTAAAAGAATGCAACATAAATAGTAACCTAAAAGGATACAGCATAAATAGTAACCTAAAACAACTAACACCTTATTTAAGTAGATTAATATAAGTTGAAGATAATGATTGCACTACCACAAACTATTACATTTGAATACAACTAAAAGGACACAAAGAGTACATACTCCTAATCATTTATATTGTCAAAGCCATCAATATCAGAATCGTCATCTTCGAGCAGTAGATCTTCACTATCATTGTCATCACCATCTTCGTCGTCCTCAATAATTTCTTCAATTATATCTACCTCCTGAACAATATCGTCTTCACTTTCGACAACGACAACAACATCCTCTTCTTTACTAGACTCACTAATAATTGTCACATCAACAGGTGTGACACTAGTAGACTCGACTTGTAAAGGTTCATCATCTGGACGAGGAGTTGTGCCTTGAAAACCACGGGCTTTGGTAGTTATAACAGCATGCCATGGGCTTGCAGGAATCTTAACACTCCGCACATAGTACACCTGTGTTGCTTGACTTGCTAAAATAAAAGGCTCGTCCATACCACTCATCAGTCTTAGTTTTGAATTAACGTTAACAGTCACCCGTCCTTATTTTTTATCTACTTTAACTCCATTCTCAACATCAAACCAATGACAATTGAAGCAAACTAATTCTTTATGACCCCAATATTTGAGAACGACAACTTCTAGCAATCGTCCATACTAGTCATCCCAAATGTTATCGTAGCAGTTACCTTTCACTACAACACCAAAATCAGCAGAAACGACTTCCTCAATATAGCAACACTTAAATCTGTAACCGTTGACAATGCAACATGTATAAGTATCTACAGATCTTTCAGGGCCATCGGCTATAAGCTTTAGCCGATTGTCAGCTAACTCATCTGTGAGGACCTAATGTACATTAACACAACATATTCTAAAGTTAATTATGCCATAAGAATAAATCTATGATGGTAGATTCATTGAACTTGTAAAGGTTAGACTTACATGATCTTTAAACCATTACATAAATTGTCCATTTCTTAAATTTTTCAAATCCCCGTCTGATGTACTCGAATATGCTTCATGTACTTCAGCAACATATTGACTGCAACACAGTTATATACTTAATGTGTTTGTAAAGGAACTTGATACAGTTACACCAGACATATATAGTTATGACTACTTACTTAATATATGGCGCTACTTCATTCATGTTGACAATGTGGCAGCTACATATTCACTATCGGTTAAGAATCGCCTTTTTTACCACCGAATGGGCATACAGGATGACTAAAGGCCGTTAATTCTCCATTTTCCTTGTGCGCAATAGCCTGATTCTGATGTAAGCGATTGTGCTTCGTCTGAACATTCGGCTCAAAGTACAACTAGCAGAAATTAACAAGTTCCTCCATAACATAACTTTCAGTAATTGACCCCTCTACACGGTCTCTATTCTTCACCTTTTGCTTTAGATGTCGCATATACCTATGTGATATATAGATTAGCAAAAAAGAATGAACATTTTACCGTATTAAAAACATTAATGTCATTACCTCTCGAATGGATACATCCATCTATATTATATTTTGCAGGCGCCAAACTTAGCTTCGTATGGTAAGTGAATAGGCAAATGCTCCATTGAATCAAAAAACGATGAAGGGAAGATCATTTCTAACTTGCACATTATTTCCACTATCTACATCTCCATTTTATCTATGTCTTTGATCTGAAGCTCCGTCAAGCATAGATCTTTGAAGAAATTAGAAAGCTCTGTCAGTGCTTCAACCACATGTTTCGGTAACAAATAGATAAATACCACAGGGATCAACTTCTGCATGAATACGTGACAATCATGACTTTTGAGACCCCGAAACTTCAGCTCTTCGACTTTATAATACCTTTCTATATTCAAAGAATATCCATCTGGGAGCTTCAGTCCACTGATCCAATTACATATCAATATCAACTGTTCCCTGGTCAAAGTATATTCAGCTTTAGGCGTTATCGTCTTACTACCCTCCTGATACAACCACAGATCTTCCCTAATATTCATTTCTACCAAATCAAGCCTCGATTTGTTGTTGTCCTTTGTTCTACCATTGGCATCTAGGACTGTATAAAAAAGGTTATCAAATACGTTCTTCTCAGTATGCATCGGATCTAAATAATGATGGATGGAGAGTGTAGCCCAATATGGCAGGTCAGAGAACATGGATCTGTATGTCCAGTTGTGAACCTTGTCGTACCCATAAGCTCGCTCTAATATGTGATTCTTCCCTAGAGGTGGAAACTTCAAATGACTAATCCAACTCAACACTGCTGACCCAGAAAGACGGCCAGGTACTTGATGTTTCTCTGTTTTTTGATTGAATTGTCTACTCATTCGTCGATAACAATGTTCAATCGGTAAAAACTGTCTGCATGTTGCAAAGAAACTCATTTTCCCCCCATGTTTGAGCCGCATAGCTTTAATTGACCCCATGCACACGGGACATGACAAGCCTCCGTGAGTCGACCATCCACTGATCATTCCTAACACCAGGAAGTCATTTATTGTCCACCATAAAGCTACCCTCATGTCAAAGCTCTGCTTAAGAGATACATCATAAGTTTGAACCCCTTTTTCCCACAACATCTTCAACTTATCAACTAACGGCCCGATGTATATATTGATGTCTTTACTCGGACTCTTATCATCCGTAATCGGTAAAGGCATGAACATGTAGGGATCTTTCATGCACATCGAAGGCGGGAGGTTATACACAACAATAATCACCGGCCAAGTTGAGTCGGGCTTTGTGCAAGGCTCGTCAAATGGATTAAACCTATCCGTAGCAAGTCCAAGCCTAACATTGCGAACCTCTTCAGCAAACGAGGGGTGCTTGCTATCAAAAATTTTCCACTCAAGCCCATCTGTTGGGTGCGTTAGTTGACCTTCGACTATGTCCCGTGTAGAATGCCACCTCATATCCTCGGCGGTATGTGTTGACATGAACAACTGCTGAAGCCTCGGGGCAATGGGAAAGTAACGTAAGATCTTTCTCGGCATGTCTTTTCCCTTTTTCTTGCATTATTCACAGTATCTACTTGTACCACAAATATCACATGACCTCTTATCTTTATTAACATCACCGTAATATAACATACAGTCATTCTCACAAGCATCATTCTTCTCATACCCTAGATTGAGACTTTTGACCATTTTCTTCACATCATAGTACGACCCCGGTAACTTATTGCCTGCAGGTAAGCACTCCTTCACACTGCTTAACAGTTCATTAAAACCACTCTCGCTACAGTCATGCTCATTCTTGAAGTGTAAAAACTTAGTCATGATAGATAAGACGGTGTGCTTTTCGTGCCCTTCATACAGTGGCGTCGCTACTTCATGCAATAACTCATAGAAACCCTTAGCCCCATCATTTGGCTCTTGCTCGACGCTACTGCCATCCCTATATGTATTCCATTGGAAGTACGAACCAAATAGACTTCCACTATCGTGTTAGTACGATCAAAGGTTTACGTCACCGGATTTCTTGGTTCGATTCATGTTTATCCAACCGGGTTTCCCATGATAGATCCATGTCGTATAACCCTTCTTGAACCCATACGCAAAATAAGTCGCATACGACATCACTCCTTTCCTTCCACACTTCATTCACACACCTCTTACAGGGACATACGATCTCGATCTCATCGCCGCTGACTTGCTCAAACGCGAAGTTGAGAAACTGTTCAACCTCACTACGATACTCAGAGCTAAGACCACTCTTATTAGTGGCTACCCTACGTTCCATCCAACTTCAATCAACAGACATCTTGGACAACTATCTACTATATATATGGAAAATTAGACAAACACAATCAAGTCTCCAAGTTAATGTATATGCAAGCTTATGAGTTTCCTAACTTCATCTCCCACTCTAATGGGTTGGGGCTTATCCCATTCCGGATGTGTGTACCTCATCGATGCCAACAACTTAAACACATCTTTAAATTTTTAGAAATTTAAAGACACCTCCCATGGTCTTCAAGTACACGAAATAGACTAACACAGCATAGTCTAAATATGCACCCGAAGAACATCAAGAGATATATACTGACAGAAAATTCAAAAAATATAAAGACGTGTTCAAGTCGTTAACACCGACCTAAGTGAGATCGAAACATACAAGAATAGTCCCAAAACGGGGACTATTTGAGATTCACTCCTACTAAGTGAATCTCAAACGGGTTTCTAAGCTTCCTAAACTATATGAAAATATGCACATGTCAAGTCACGTAGAATAACTGTTATTTTTACACTTACTCATATTTTCTTAGCAACATACTCACAAACACTTGACAACCATAAACAAATGTTTTACATTTTTTCTTCCTCAATGCCAATACTATTTTGTGTTTTCAATGCCAATTTTGTTTTGGTGTTTTGAGTGCCAACTAAATTTTTTGAAAACAAATTCAAAAAAGTTATCCAAATTCCAACCGACCCTTTAATTTCCCCTAAATCTCCCCTATATATATACACGAATATGATCATAGTGATTACTGAAGAAAAAAAGACAAAGTTCTTCAAGGATGAATAAGAACACACACTCACGATCCTGGTGGTACTTCCCACCAAACTTACTGTATAAAACTTGCAGACAACATGTTGTGCCCTAATCGAATCCATATAAAATAAACACACTCACGATCCAAGTGGTACTTCCCACCAAACTAAGGTCTTCAAGTTAAAACTTCCAAAAAATAAACTCAAATAATCTAACTCAAATAAACTCAAATAAAACTTCCCCAAAATAATCTAGCTATCTAATCGGATCAAATTAGTTTCTTACCTAATTTACATAATTATATGAAAAAACTACCGTGGTTTGGAAAATCTTTAAAATAATGGTTTTCTGTTAGAAATTTGTCGAAGAAAACTACTTGTTGTATCTTATTAGAAATTTGTCGAATAAAATTTTCTCTATTCAAGATCAAGTAACGGGACATTCTTTGTTAACATTGAACAAACACATCTTACAGACTTGCACTCTAGATGATTGAGCATGTAATAGAAACTCAATATAATCAGCTCCTAACTCGAGTCGAAACAAGCTATAATTGCATAAACATAATATAGTACAATTAGTCTTATAATAGGAGGCTTTGTTTCATTATTTCAAATGTTAAGATGTGGGTGCCTTTTGTACAAGTATCTTGAATGGTTGTAACACTTGAATAGGTCACAAATGATGTCTGTTAGATGAATGCAATATCACACAAATAGCTATTGGTGAATGACAGGACTCCGATGTGTAATGTTCAATAAAAGAGCATCTGTTGTGACTTCATGATGTCAATAGATAAACACAAGTGAATTGGAACCACTCACATAAATGACAGATTCTTTCTTCAAGTACTCTGCAATCTAATTTGTCCAAACATAAATGACAGTACTAGTGTGTCCTTGTGAGCAAAGTCTGAAATTACAGAGATATATGCATCCAAACACGCAAAATAGAATGAATTAATACACTGCAATTGGGTATCTCATGTCATGAAAACTTGCAAATTATAAATTTGTATTACACAGCAACTGATATTTGGGGAAAAATAGAGTGAAAGTGTAGAAACATAGATTATTAGGTTACATTTGGGGGAAAATTGGATTTGGGAAAACATA
Source organism: Panax quinquefolius (assembly GCA_020205615.1). Lineage (NCBI taxonomy): Eukaryota > Viridiplantae > Streptophyta > Magnoliopsida > Apiales > Araliaceae > Panax > Panax quinquefolius. Next base: position 95,989,622 of record CM035158.1, on the reverse strand, counting down.
CCTTGCTTCTCAAGAGACAAAGAGGGACGGTGACGGCAAATAAAGGATGGTGGTGACGGCAAGAACCAGCCAGAGGGCGACGGCAAGAAGGAAGAGGGCAACGGCAGGAAGGGAAAGCAGAATCGCGAGGGAGGTAAGGAAAAAACGAAAGAGCAGAATGAAAAAAAATTAAACTGACCAAATTAAATACAAACCTAATCTCGATGGCAAGGCCGTCATCAATACCACCATCGATACTAATGTCAATCTCAACGGCACTGCCATCGCCTATGAAATAAGTCTGTCGACCTATATTGTTCGCGCACCCGGGAAGAGGAAAATTGAGCACGGAAAAGGAATCAGTACACTTTGGCGACGGGATACATTCTCGACGGCCATGCCGTCGGCAGTATGGTCATTCACGATGACGTTTCTACCGTCGGTATTACTCCCGTCGGCAATGCCCTATTTTTTTGTAGTGGCATTCAAAAAACTGTGTTTGTCATACTTGAATTATTATTACATATTCCATCCTTCCTTATTATTCTATCATTACGTATTTTCCGGAAGTTCAAAAATAATTCCTGAGCAAATATTGATGAATAGTGTTTTTAGAAAATTTCTCAGAAAGTTTTTATTTTCGTCTTGAAAATTCAAACACTTTAATTGTAACGCCCGAGAAAATTGGATTTTTATGAGAATTAAATTTTTATTTGATTATGTGGATTAAATGAATTTAATTGATTATTTATGTGAGTAAGCTATTTGAAGATCGTTTTATGACCTAGAATGTGCGGATATGATTAGGATTTTGGCTACGTGATAGAATTAAAGTGTTTTAATTTCCAAGATGAAAATAAAAGTTTTCTGAGAAATTTCCGTAAAAACAATATTCACTGATTTCTACTTAGGAATTATTTTTGAATTTCTGAGAAACGCGTAATGATAGAAATCTAAGATGAGATGGAATATCCAATAATATTTCAGTTATGGAAAACGAAGTTTTCCCTTGCGGACTTAAAACCTAATGGTTAGGGAAAGTGATTTCCGAGAAGGAATTGAAATGCGTATAATGGATTAAAGCAATGATCGTATAATACATAGGTATTGTACGAGGTAATGAATACGAGTATAATACGAGGTATTATATAAGTATGTATGAATGATGGTATATCATTTATGAATAAGTATACGAGTTGGAATACGAGATTAATACGTAGATTACACGTTATAAGGCTTTAAGCCAAATATAATGGACTTGTAGGATTGTATAGGAAACTATAATATCCAATTGGAATTATGATAAAGCCCAAGTGTAGGAATGGATAAGTATAATATGAATTAATGAACAAGCCCAATGTTTGTTTAATGCAAGCCCAAGTATAAGTTAAGTTAATTAAGCTAATTGAATGTAAAGCCCAAAGTAAGAATCCAATGGGTAAGCATGAACCATGCGGCAACCCATGGGTGATCAAAAGTGATGAGCAAGTAAACTTAATGGTTAAGTAAAGGATAAGTTAAGTAATGGCCAAGTAAAGTGCTTATGCTTGGTGGCTAAGTAAAGTGCTTATACTTGGTGGCTAAGTAAAGAATAAGTTTTGTGATAAGCAAGTATACTTATGTCTAAGGATAAGTTATTTAATGAGTAAGTTAAGTATTGGCCAAGTAAATGTGGTGATCAAGTAAACTTGATGGCTAAGCTAGGAATAGTAAAGAGGTGGATGGCATATTGACCATTAAGCCCTTATTTTGTGATTTCTATAAATAGAAGATGTCCTAGCTCATTTTGTTGGTTGTTAAATTTCATCCAACATTTTAAGTGCTTATTGGTTAGAGAGAAAAAGCTAAAAAAGCTAGAAAAAGTTAGACTTTCATAGTTCAATAAGCAAGAAGAAGATTAAAGCTTAATCAAGTGATCTTCAAGGGTAAGATCCTAAACCATGATTCTCTTTCTCTTCAATTGTTAGAGAAGTGAGTAGTGGTAGAACATGTATGCTAAGAAGAAGTAGGAATAATTAATCAAAGGACTTAAGTCTTAATAAGCCGTGAATAAGCACTTCGTTCATATATAAGTTATGAACTAAGGAAGAACTTGTAAGAAATTGTAATATGTTTGCATGAATGAAGTTTGTATGATAAGAGGATGTAAGGATGATGGTTAGAAGACTAAAACCATGATAAGTCGTATGAAATGAAATCAAAAGTAGATTATACTTTTATAAGTTATAAACTTATGAAGAACAAGTAATAACTTATCATATAAATAATTTAATGAAATATATTTGTTAAGATGTTAGTATGATCGATTAAATCCATTTGAAACGATGAACAAATCTTAAGTAACGAAGTTATGGAAGAATTCATGAATTTGGACGATAATCGTCGAATTCGTGAAATTCTCAGAATGGAAGTTAAATTTTGACATTGAGATCAGAAATGTTGGTTTTCGATGGAGTATAGTCTCATTTGGCATTATAGAGTTGCAGACTCGAAAATGACCGAATTCTGACTTAGAACAAAGAAACGAGCGTTGAACGTTCACGAACGTTTATCATTTTTGTTAAAATGAACTAAAAGGGGAATTTCTAGTTAACGAAGTCGAAATTAGTAAATTCTTGTATGAAGACGTAGAGTATGTAATTTGTGAGCTAATGGCTTTTGAACGAGTCAATTCAAACTTATAACTAAAAGTTAAGAGCCCGAGAATCTCACCTAAGAAATTATCTATCAAAATGTTCTATGCATCGAGGTGCAGTGCGCATGACGCGATATACAAAGCACGATTAGTGGCACCACAGCAAATATGAGAATGCCCATTAGCCACTGAAGAGTGGCGCCTCGATCTTGACCTTTTGAATCAAATTGGCGTGTCATGTATCCAGATCGAATAAGCCAACTTTTGAGAGTGGCGCATGACACGACATGGAATAAGAAGGGAAGTTTGTGGCAGTGCATAAAGCGCCAACATTAGGTGAAGCCTAGAGAGGAAATGTTATGAATATCAAGGGAAAATAAGTTAATGATAATGAATCATATCAATGCTAAACCTAATGTAACATCATTAAAGGATGTTATAAACCTTAAGTATAATACTAAAGGTTAGAGGTAAGTCAATTGAATGTGAACGTGAATGGTATGCAATACGTGTACTTAACCAATGACGTTCGAGTCTCGGTTAGTAACTTAAGAACGTTAGTAAGTTGTAAGGAAGGATGATTAACTCGAAACGAGTTGTATTAATGAAATAATTTCAGGTTAAGTCATAGAAGAGAAAGAAGTTGGTAAGAATAATGTAATACGATAGCCAGAACCAATAATAACAAATTTAATACAAGATTAGATTGAGAAGAAGGGTAAGATTCATTAGGAACCATGTATATTTATTCATGACCTAATGTGGTATGTTATGTGGTTATGTGCTGTAGAGACCGTAAAGACTCAAAGGGAAAGTAATTATACTGTAGCAGACACAAAAGGTTAGTTTTCTTAATGCTTGTCTAACCTTCGTGTTAGCCAGGTTTTTAGTGATTTATGTTATGAGATGCATGAATGGTTTTAAAGAAAGGGTCGATGCCAGTTTTAAATCGGCTAGACTAATCTTGAAAGATTGATTAATTTATTTACAATTCTTTTAATATAAAATTGATAACGCTATCCTACGCCAATTGTTTAGTACGGATTCAAGGTAAGCCTGAGTATGAATAAATAAATGTATTTTACATTGATTATTCAATGGGCACGCGAGGTTGCCAAAACTTAAATGTAAATACGTTTAACGGATGAGTGTTGATCAACATAGAGTACTATAGGCTGATCATATAGAAGTGCTCGTATGAAATATCGGACTTACGGTCTTAGTACCGGGTTATCCTTTTCATGAATAAAAGCTAAAGAGAATGTTCATGGTCTATAGACCTACTCAGAATTTTCCAAGCTACTATATGTACTTCAGAATTGTTTTATGGGATGAGAAGTTCTATTCAATGTTTCATAGTACTTTATAACTATTGTTCAGTTAATGAAGAATAATCATATGATTCTCGAAGTGGTATTTATATAATATACTGTTAGACTTGCTGAGCAAGTTATGCTCACTTCTTGCTTGAATCATATGATTGCAGTTAAGGTTAAGCGAACCGAGGGTGCCAATAGAGATAAAGGCAAGGCGAAGACGAATGATTAGTTTATTCTGTAATAGACTAGTATGTTTGTATGAATTATATTATGATGAACAAAGAATGTAACGGTTTCAGAAGCTGGGAACGAGATGTATTACTATTAATGTAATAAGAATGTTGTTGATACACATATTTTGATGTTGTTTCAATAGAATGAATGTACAGTTATGAGTACCGTGTAGCACCATCTGTCGGGTTAGAAGATACCCGAATTAGGGGGCGTCACAGGTTGGTATCAGAGCATTAGCTTATAAAACTTAAGGGGGGAGAACCTTAGGCTAATAACTTCGTTAGGGAAGGAAAAGTCCGAATGAAGTAAACTCGAGTTTTACGTGAGTCGAATGAGTTAATAAGGTATTAAGGAAACTCAGTACCGAAAGATTTAAAAGATGGAAATTAATCCTAAATAAATTAAATGTGATTCGTGCTTATACTACTGTGTATTATGTTCTAATCAACATGTTATGTGTTATTATAGATGTCGATCGATAGCTTGATGTATAGAGATATACACGTGGTGAGCGAAGAAACTGTGAACAGAGTAGATCCTGTACCTATGCCAGTTGCGGAGGTACCATTAGTGATTCTAGAAGAGTCGAAGCCAGATGAGTACTTTTTTGAGGAGAACTACTCCGAGGGAGAAATGGATATAGCATCATACCTTAATATGATGATCGATGTGGAGGAAGAATTGAAGGTAACATCGGTTAATACGGTGGTACCTGTACAAGAGTCAACACCTCCAGATGCAATGAGAGCATTATATCTAGCAGTGCTTGACAGGAATGTGCAACTGCGTATAGTTGTGCAGAATCAGAATGAAGAGATTAGTTATCTCCATGAAGCAAAGGAGTATGTAGAAGCAAATTTTGAGTCAGAGCACGATGAAAAGGTGCTGATGACAAATAAGGCTAGGGACTATAAGGAAGAGGCCGATGAGCTTCGTAAGAAACTAGTTTAAAAGGACCAGAAGATAGCACGGATGTCTTACATCCATGAGAATGCTCATAAGGATTTTAAGCTAAAAATTACTTATTATTCCATTGAGTCGGGACAAACTCGATATACTATTAATCGGGATATTATGTCGATTCTTGCGAATGAGAAACACGAGGATGCTGTTATGCATTATTAGAAGTCTAAAGTTATACATATGTGTGTAGTGACGTAAAACCCTCTTTTATATAAAAGGGTAGTCTTTTTATAAATCCCAACTTTTTTGAAGCACAATTGCGGGATAGAAATGTAATAGCTTTTGGCTATGGAGACAAATTATAAATAGTTTTAGACTATGAAGAAGCATATGAATATAATGAAGTTTTCATTTAATATGCTTTGTTATGGTATGAGTTGTTGTTTGGTGAATAATAACTAAGTAAATAGATAATAATGAAATTTTATTTATTTACTCAGAAAATGCCGCCATGGAGAAAACAACGTAATCGGAAGGTTGAATCACATAATGATAACCAAGAAATTCAAAACAATCTATATGAAGAGTTCGTTAATTTATTAACGACTTGCATTTAACCAAACTGGGGGTAGAGTACCCGCGGGACCTAGGGTAGCCAGGACGACTACCTTTAAAGAGTTTAAAAGCGTAGGTCCGCCGAAGTTCAAAGGAACGACAGACCCAATAGAGGCCTAAATATGGGTGAAAGAAATAGAGAAGGCATTTGTTATTACAAACGTGGGAGAGGCGTAAAAGACTTCTTTTTTAACTTATATGATGAAAGGGGAAGCCAATTTTTGGTGGGAGGCACACCAGGGTGGGGCTAGAACTGATGCGGTAACGTGGGAACAGTTCTAGAAGGTTTTTTTTAGAACTATTTCCCTACCAGCATGCAATGGAGGATGGAGATTAAGTTCTTAGAACTTAAGCAAGGGGACATGACGGTTCCCCAGTATGCGACCAAATTAAATGAATTGGCAAGGTTTGCTCCACACCAAGTGGACACTAAAGAGAGGAAGGCTCATAGGTTTTGAGTAGGGCCTGAAACCCTGGCTCTATATTAGGATTTTGGTGTTCTAGAGTTCTTTCTATGGGACCATTCTGGAGAAAGAAATTATTACGGAGGGTGGTAGTGAAACGTTGACTCGATACCACAAAAAGAAAAAGAATAAGAGTAAGGGAGAGGGATGAATCAAGGCAGAGAGTGCCAGTGGTAGTGGCAGTATTCCAAAAAGAAAGAATTTTAACTCCGGGAATACTTGAGTGGGACAAGGGGATCGTAAGTATAGAATCGAAGCATGTAAGACATGTGGAAAGACTCATCTAGGAGTATTTCTGAAAGGGAAATCAGTTTATTATAAGTGTGTACAGGAGGGTCATATATCACCCAATTGTCCTAATCCTAAGAAAAACCATGGCTATTTTGTATGTGGGTCGTTGAACCACATGGCAAGAAATTGCCCAAAGAAGGGGTCGAAGGAAAGTAAAGGTGTTAGTAGTGGTAAGTTAGCCATTACTGGACCACCATTGTCAAGTAGACCTATGGCCCGTACTTTTAATATGACGGTCCAAGATGCGGTTGCATCAGCGGATGTAGTAACAGGTATCATTCCAATCAATACAATGAATACTTATGTGTTGTTTGATTGGAGTGCTACTTTTCTTTTATAGCATGTGAATATGCTAAGTGATTAAGTTCATTCCTGAGAGGATTATAAATACCTTTAAACATTATGGTAGAGAATGAGGAAATAACTCTCGTTGATTATATTCATGGGAATTGTTTTATGGATAATAGAGGTAATAAAGTATCGACAGATAAGTACCGATAAGGTGAGAGAATTTGAAGTAATTCTCAGTATGAATGAGTTAATTAACCATAGAACTTTAATAAATTATCAGAATAAAAGTATGAATCTTCAGTTTTCTAAGAAAACCCAAGGTAGTATTTTACGGTAATAAATCACCAGAACGTTCTTGTTGTCTAACTATGACACAAGTTAGGAGGATGTTAAGGAAGAGGATTAATCGTTACGTTTGCGTATCGACTATCGTGAGTGGAGTAAGTTAACGGGTGAGAGTAAATACCAATTTCCCAGGATCGATGATCTATTTGATCAGTTGAAAGGGGCAAAGTATTTTTCTAAGATAGATTTATGTACGGGGTATCGTCAGTTAAAAGTAAGGAAGAAGAAGGATGTACCTAAGACGACGTTCAGAACTTGTTATGGTTATTACGAGTTTCTGGTTATGTCATTTGGATTGACTAATGTACTAAATTTAGACTTTCAGTAAGGAGCGCCGAGCAAGTCGGTGGTAAACTGATAGGTACTCTTGTGAGGTGCTATAGTTGAAAGTACCATTAGCATCACAAAGTGTTCAAATAAAATTTGGACTAGTGTGTCAAAATGATCATTGGTGATATTCTAGTCTATTCTAAGACGCCAGAAGATCACGCTGAACATTTAAAGATAGTGTGGAAAACACTACGGAAAGAGAAGTTGGATACGAAATTCACTAAGTGTGAATTTTAGCTTAAAAGATATACGGATATGTTATGGATAAGTACATTGGGAATGAGAAGTGAGAAAAAAGAATTTTCAGGAACTAAAAAGGAAGGTTAAATGAGGCGTCTATATTATCTTTACAAGATGATATGAAGAAATTTGTAATTTATAGCGATGCTTTGCATAGAGGACGAGGTTGCGTGCTCATGTAGCCTGGCAAGGTTCTTGCGTATGCATCACGCCAGTTAAAGGATTATGAGAAGGTTTATCCTACTTATGATCTAGAATTGGCAGCTGTAGTTTTTAAATTAAAAATCTAAAGGTAATATTTATACGGGGAGAAGTGTGAGATATACACAGACTATAAGAGTCTGAAATATATCTTCACATAGAAAGAGTTGAATATGAGGTAGAGAAGGTGGTTAGAATTGATAAAGGATCGCGAATGTGATATCTTATATCATAAAGGGAAGATAAACGTAGAAGCCGACGCGTTAAGAAAGGTAGGGAAAAGCTATCAATGTTAATGACTCAAAATGAGTTAATAATGAAGATGACGAGAATGGAGTTAGAAGTTAAATTACGGAATGAAGCGGTAGAATGTTATTCACAATGTAGACTCAATCCACAAAAATGGAACGAGTCAAAGAAGTACAACTAGGTAATGAAGAATGAAAGCGAATGAATAAGGGATGAAGGATGAAGAGAAAACCAAGTATACTTTTGTTTTGAAGGAGGAATTTGAGTTCCAAATAATTCTAAAGTTAAAAGAAAAATAGTGAGTGAAGCCGTAGTTCGAGGTGCTCGATACATCCAAGTAGTACTGTGATGTATGAAGACCTTCAACGAAACTTTGGTGGGCCAAATGTGAAAGAGAGATAGCGTAATGTGTTAGTAAGTGCTTAACTTCCAACTCAGATTATTGATAAGAAGGGACAAGTCATGTGAAATAAGATATTACCTTCGGTGAAGGTGAAATGGAGGAACCACAATGCCGAAGAAGCAACGTGGGGACTCGAGATTAAAATGAAGAAAATATTTCCTCATTTGTTTATGTGTTATAGCGAGATTCTGGGGACATAATCCTTATAAGGGGGAAGAATGTAACGCCCGAGAAAATCGGATTTTTATGAGAATTAAATTTTTATTTGATTATGTGGATTAAATGAATTTAATTGATTATTTATGTGAGTAAGCTATTTGAAGGTCGTTTTATGACCTAGAATGTGCGGATATGATTAGGATTTTGGCTACGTGATAGAATTAAAGTGTTTTAATTTTCAAGACAAAAATAAAAGTTTTCCGAGAAATTTCTATAAAAACACTATTCACTGATTTCTGCTTGAGAATTATTTTTGAATTTCCGAGAAAAGCGTAATGATAGAAATCTAAGATGAGATGGAATATCCAATAATATTTCAGTTATGGCAAACGAAGTTTTCCCTTGCGGACTTAAAACTTAATGGTTAGGGAAATTGATTTCCGAGAAGGAATTAAAATGCTTATAATGGATTAAAGCAATGATCGTATAATGCATAGGTATTGTACGAGGTAATGAATATGAGTATAATACGAGGTATTATACAAGTATGTATGAATGATGGTTTGTCATATATGAATAAGTATACGAGTTGGAATACGAAATTAATATGTAGATTATACGTTATAAGGCTTTAAGCCAAATGTAATGGACTTGTAGGATTGTGTAGGAAATTGTAATATCCAATTGGAATTATGATAAAGCACAAGTGTAGGAATGGATAAGTATAATATGAATTAATGAACAAGCCCGATGTTTGTTTAATGTAAGCCCAAGTATAAGTTAAGTTAATTAAGCTAATTGAATGTAAAGCCCAAAGTAAGAATCCAATGGGTAAGCATGAACCATGGGGCAACCCATGGGTGATCAAAAGTGATGAGCAAGTAAACTTAATGGTTAAGTAAAGGATAAGTTAAGTAATGGCCAAGTAAAGTGCTTATGCTTAGTGGCTAAGTAAAGTTCTTATACTTGGTGGCTAAGTAAAGAATAAGTTTTGTGATAAGCAAGTATACTTATGTCTAAGGATAAGTTATTTAATGAGTAAGTTAAGTATTGGCCAAGTAAATGTGGTGATCAAGTAAACTTGATGGCTAAGCTAGGAATAGTAAGGAGGTGGATGGCATATTGACCATTAAGCCCTTATTTTGTGATTTCTATAAATAGAAGATGTCCTAGCTCATTTTGTTGGTTGTTAAATTTCATCCAACATTTTAAGTGCTTATTGGTTAGAGAGAAAAAGTTAAAAAAGTTAGAAATAGTTAGACTTTCATAGTTCAAGAAGCAAGAAGAAGATTAAAGCTTAATCAAGTGATCTTCAAGGGTAAGATCCTAAACCATGATTCTCTTTCTCTTCAATTGTTAGAGAAGTGAGTCGTGGTAGAACATGTATGCTAAGAAGAAGCTTAGGTAGGTGTACCTTAGTCTATAACCGCAGAGATGAGGATAAGGAATAAACTCAAATAGAGTTTAATTTGTTACTCACATAGAGTTTAATATGTTAATAGATGAATTTGGGAAATTCATTATTAAGTAAATAAGATTCAAAGAAGAATCTTGAATAGTTATAAAGATCCAGAGTTACCTAACTCTGATGTTAAAGACAAAAAGTAATAATGAATAGATAGAGTCTATAAGACTAAAAGTATAAAGGGAAAGGATATCGTAAAACAAAACGATCATAAGATAGAAGAGAATCATAATATAACACGATTATAAGATAAGATCACGACGTGATCAGATTGAATAGCAGAAAATCTATAAAATGATTGGAATGATATAACTTGACACTATAAAGAGAATGTACTATGAAATGGTACTATGCAAACTCAGAAAAGAGTTGTAGATGATGAGATACGGATTAAATAAAATTCGTATGGAGTAAGGGGGAGCTAGAATTGGGTGGGATTTCAATTGAGAACTCATGTCAGCAGCTAAGTTATATGATTCTTTGTATAGGCGGGGAATTGTACTTGGTGTAACAACCACTTAGCTTCTGGTAGTGATTGTGACGCCCCCAAAATAGGTATACATCACCCATCTTGGGTTGCCAGATACTTGGTACAGAACTCAACTACAAACTTAATTATACAACTGCCGTGTAATATACGACAACACATAAGCTGAGAGTTTTAACTCGAATATTGTCTTCTAGACAATATCCACACTCAATGGAGTCATCATTACATTTATTATCACACTATTTTATAGAATAGTGAGGACTACTAAAACAACCATCTGGACCATCAATCCGTTCCCCGACTCGTCCTAGCAATATTCTCATTTCCTGAAGAGAACAGTGAAAGAAAGGGTGAGCTCAACTAGCCCAGTAAGAAATATTATGACTAAGATAATGCAGAATAAATTATCCTTAGCCTTCGACAGTGTTAAACTGATAAAATATAATAAACATCAAGTTTAACTATAGCAGAATAAGCAATCCATTAGAAGAGTCAAGTAGAACATAATGTCTACTATCTCCTCTAGATTAAAAGTCCATCGTTAATATTTCATTCCTGTAATACTCATCAACAGTTCTTTGGCATACCCAAGACAAAAAGAACTATCATCACCTGTCTTCACCTGAACCACCAAAGATTATAGTTAAATCCATAATTCATTTTTATAATTATGTAAATAAAAAATTTCTCCTTGCCACAAAGGCTTAATAGAATTTTACTCAATATCCTTACCCCATAGGCTAAAGATATTCAAATGTAATAACAATGATCATACCAATCATTTATTGTGCACCTTTGCCTTCTGGGACAAAGATATTCAACTATAAAACTAATGGTCATGATCATACTAATCAATTGTCTGTCAGTGCACTATGGCCAAAGACATTCAACTGTTAACTAATGGTCATGATCCTGCCAATCACATCATTGAATTATCCATGCACTATGTGTGAGACCCCAAATTTTATGAATAAAGATTTAAATTTCTCGAAATATTTTTTTTGAATATTATGGTGTGGATTTGATATAAAGTTATAGTTGTGGGTAATATTTACAATTTTTGCAAAGTAAGCAAGTTGTTATATAATATTCGATTGGTCAGGGAATATTCGTTTTAATAGGGAATATTCGTACGAAGGCACAATCATTGGTGGACCCCACAACAGAAGTATTGTCATAGTAAGAAAACGAAAGAATTATCTTTTATTAAAAATAACGACGAAAGTGTTACCTTTAAAACTATTGAACTACCCGGTAGTAAAAGTACAGTAATACATGTGGTTGCATAGTAGCACACGGTATTGGTTATTGATGCTTACGTGAGAAGTCACTCAGTTATACTAAATTATTACTACAGTAATTGCTGCATCATATCTCTCATATTATTGATTCGATTATTGTCACAGTATCATCTGTATAATATGATATATTATTAAATCAATAATTGAGATGATAAAGTTATTCATATTATTAAATTTCAATATTTACAATGTCTAGAAGTTCTGTCAAGGAGAGGTTTGGTCATCTAATTACGCGCCAATAAAGAGAAATCCTTATCAGAAAGCCCCCTCTTTTCTGGGAACGACCTGGTTGTTAAATATTTTGAATTATAATGTTAATGATGAATAAGTTCGTGTTGATTAAAGATGAAATTGATAGTTCCATTGTGTTGGAATTATTAGTGTTAGTGAAAATCGACATTTATTTTGATAATAATTGATGTCTGGAAGTTATCGGGTAATTAATCGGATAAATGAGGAATTAATTGCTATTAATTCACATGATTATAACTATTTGTTCACATATGTGTACTATTGATTCACATTCATGTACTATTAGGGTAGTTGGTGCAAGATTGAGAATACTTGCATGACTAAGTTAAAAATGGAGGTACTATACTGTTATTCGTATTTTCACATGATTATAACTATTGAATCACATGATTGAACTATTGAATCACATTATTTACTATTAGGGGAGGTGGTGCGAGTTTGATAATACTTGCATGACTAAATTAAAAATGAAAGAAAAGTTGGAGGTATTGTACTATAATTTTTCGAGCCTCAAATCGTGCAATTATTGAAACTATATTTTTTTATAAATAGAAGCTCATTCTTCCTTCATTTCTCACCAATTCACTAAAGCTATAGAGCACTTATTATAGAGAGAAATTATAGAGAGAAAGAAGAAGAGAAGTCTGCTTCCTCTCTATTCCAGTATCCAGCTTTATTTTAAGGTAAAGGGTATTATTTCTTTCATTTTCATGAAGAGAGCTATTGTTATTCCATTCCTTATTATTATGTTGAAATAACTTTGTCTGTCAAGTCTCGCATACATGGTGAAATTCTTATGTTATTCCATTCTTTATTATTCATTAAAAATCTTGTGCATAAGTATTATCGTGACCTAGTTCCATTATTTATTATTCTATTGGAATAACCTGTCTGTGCGGTCTATCGCATGCCTGGTGAATTTTGTTATTATTCCATTCTTTATTATTCTGTTGGAATATCCTATCAATGTGGATTTTGCATGACCTGGTTCCATTCTTTATTATTCTGTTGAGAATAACCTATCTGTGCGGTCTATCGCATACATGGTGAATTCTTCTGTTATTCCATTCTTTATTATTCGCATTGGAATAACTTTTGTCATGTGGATTACCACATGCATGGTGAATGATCCTTTGTATTCATTCCTTATTAAATTGTGGAAATGATCTGTCTACGTGGATTACCGCATGGCGGGCAAAAATCCATTTGCAAGTTCATATATTCTATTATACTCAGTTGGTTAAAGTTTTGGCTTCTATACTCCATGAAATTAGTAGAATATCCTCGGATATTTAAGCTTCATTCAAGATCTTTTCATGGAAATATTCTTACGAGCATTCTTGAATTTTACTCCACAAAGCGATGATCGTGTTGACAATTTGGACGTTTTTGAGTTCAGGATAAATTAACTTATAAATCTTTAAAATTTAATTCTTGAACTTGTTTTATTAAATTATTATGTCATTGTCATCATCCTCATGTTTATATTATGTTGAAAGTCATCTGTGGCCTGTAGTGCATAGATGGACTTGGTATGATTATGACAAGAGATTATTCGGTATAGTCATGATCGTAATGTTACAAATGATGTGGTAAAAGTCCTCATTGGCCCGTAGTGCATTGATGGATAGTTGTTGGCATGATCATGACCATTGATGAAAACACGAATATCCTTGGCCCGTAGTGCATGGATAATTTGTGGTCGTGATACTAATGATTATCCTTGGCCGTAGTGCAGGGATGACGTGGTTTATTTAATAAGCTGAGTCTCAACGATAAAAGTGATGAAAAACCTTTTAAATCATAGAAGATAGTAGATTTTATGCTCTACTTGACTCTTCTAATGGATTGCTTGTTCCGCTGCAGTTAAACTTGATGTTTGTTATATTATATCAGTTTAACACTGTTGAAAGGCTAATGATAATTTATTTTGCATTATCTTAGCCATAATATTTCTTACTGGGCTAGTTGAGCTCACCCTTTTTGCTTTCATTGTTCTGATCAAGAAATGAAAACGTTGGAGGGACTAGTCGGGGAACGGAGTGACGGTCCAGATTATAGCATTAGTAGTCCTCACTATTCTATGAAATAGTGTGATAATAAATGTATTGAGGACTTATTTTGAGTTTGAATACTAGACAGTATTTGTATTAAAACTCACAGCTCATGTTGTATATTTAAGATTGTATTTGTATTCTGTACCATGTATTTGGAGACTCATAATAGGTTATGTATACCTATTTTGGGTGTGTCATAGTTGGTATCAAAGTTTAGGGATATGATCCCTAGCTGAGATGTGAGATAAGAACTAGGAGGGGAGAGACGGGGAATTCCTTCGCTAGTATGACCTACCTAAGTTTATTTGGTATTTAATTGGTCGGTCAGAGTATAGGGATAATATGTGATATGTTAATTAACCCTTGTTTTATGACAGTGTTTGAAAATGGCATCTGAAAATGTTGAGATCAACAATGAAGCACATGAGACCGTTGAGTCACCAACGATCAATACCCAAGATAATGTGCAACAGGAAGATAATAATCCTCAGGTAAATAACAACACCGATCAAATGATTAACGATGGGATGTTCAGAGGCTTTATGAAATTCATGCAACATCAAGGTAAGAGAGACTCCTGTTCAAAATATAGGTGGAAATAATGGAAACCCACGGTCGGTCACCGCTAAGCAGTTCAAGGAGCTGGGACCACCGGAATTTAAGATTGTATTTGTATTCTGTACCATGTATTGGGCGACTCATAATAGGTGATGTATACCTATTTTGGGGGCGTCACACTACGGGCCAAGGATATTCGTTATTATCACCAGTGGTTATGATCATGTCATACACATGTCCATCTTTGCACGTAAGCCAAAGATATACAACTATAAAACCAATAATCAACAGTCCATCTTTGCACGTAAGCCAAAAACATACAACTGTAAAACCAATAATCAACAGTCCATCTATGCACGTAAGACAAAGATATACAACTATAAAACCAACAATCAACTATTTGCCTTTGCATCGTAGCCAAAATGATATGCAAATCAGAAACCAATAATCAACAGTCCATCTTTGCACGTAAGCCAAAGATAACTTTCATCACAATATAAGCATGAGGATGATGACAATGATATAAGCATTAATCAAACGAAATCAAGGATAAATATTAAAGACTTTAAATTTATTCAGAGTTTAAAAAAATATCCAAATTGTCAACATGATACTGCTTTGTGGAGTAAAATTCAAGAATAATATTCATGTACCAAAAATAATTTGGACAGAAAAGAAATATATTTTTCGGGTAAATAGTACCCCGTGAATAGTAACTTGTGAAAAGTAACTCGTGAATAGTAACTCATGAATAGTAACTCATGAATAGTAACTCATAAATAGTAACTCGTGAATAGTAACTCATGAATAGTAACTCGTGAATAGTAACTCATGAATAGTACTCCGTATTTGTACATAGTACCGTATACATAATTAATGTCATATACGCAAATAGTGTCATATACATGAATAATGCTGTATATGTGAATAGTATCGTATACGTGAATAGTAACCCCGACACAAAAAGATAAAGGTTCACAATAAAATCCATATCAATATTTATAACACCTTAATCCAAATGTTATAAATCATTTAATAATCTCATAATCTAATATTATTAATATTGCCACAATATTTTAATCATTTCTTAAACTTATAAACAATTTATTTTAATTGTTTACACTTTACTAATTAATGCATTTAATCATCCTAAAATGACAAACTCATAAGATTTCATCACCAATAACCAAAACTCTCATAAAAATTTGCATATACCTTATGTAGGATTCTCAAGCCATAAAATCCTATTTTCCAATTTTCTTACTTCATATAACATATTTAATGCATTTACTCATAACTAGTCCATTTTAAAGAAAAATATCAAATCAGTACATACAAATTTTCTTTTCTAGGATTTAGCAGAATATAGTCTCATATTGAACATATATTTTTCTTAGAATTTTTAAAATTCATTTACTATTTTTCATATGACTAAAACTGCCGAATATTTAGACATTTATCAAAAATTGTACTTTTGTCCAAAAATTCCAAAATTTACAGGGTATACTGATGTTATATAGATGTACTCCCAATAAAAATTTCACCAATTTTGGAGTTAACCCACGATCGGTCACCGCTAAGCAGTTCAAGGAGTTGGGACCACCAGAATTTTTGGGAAAGCCAGAACCACTTAAGGCGGAGACGTGGTTAAAGCAGATCACCAAGATATTTGATGTCTTGGGATGCTCCGAGGAGCAAAAGGTTCCTTTTGCCACCTTTATGTTGCGTGAAGAGGCGATTCTTGGTGGGAATCTCTAAAACGCATCTGACTGATGCACTCAAGATGTCTTGGGAGAAGTTCCAAGAGTCGTTTCTCGACAAGTACTTTCCCGAAAGTATTCGTCACATGAAAGAGGTGGAGTTTATCAAGTTGGAGCAAAACAATATGACCGTGTCGCAATACGAGGCTAAATTTACGGAGTTATCCCGGTTTGCATCCAATTTGGTCGATAATGAGGAGCGAATGACGTGAATGTTTCTAAGAGGTTTGAAACCAGATATACGTCAATACCTCATTTCTCATAAACTTTGTTTATATTCTGATGTTGTGAATAGGGATCAGTTATTGGAGTGCGATAATGAGTCATCACAACCAAAAGGTAATGACCAGCAACACGATAATAATCGTACCGGTGGCAACGGCTATCGGAACAATGATAACCATCGTGAGGGAAATTATCATGCCAAGAATGGTAACCACTTCGGTGGTAATCATGGCCAAGATAATAGGAGTGGAAATTTCAAGAAGAGAAGGTTCAAAAACGATGGAAAGACAGCAGCACCAACACCCATTTTCAAGGAAGGAGAACGACCACCAATTGTATGCTTCAAATGTGACATATCAGTCCAAATTGCGTGATGCAGTCCAAAGCATGTTATAATTATGGAAAAGAAGGTCACCTAGCCCGATTTTTTCGTGCACCAAAGTCAAGTCCAGCTGGGACGGTGGCACCAAAGGCGGATACGAACAAAACAAAGTCGATGGTTTCAGGAAGAGCGTTTTTTGTGACTTCTCAAAAAGAGAGTAACCCGAATGAAGTTAGCACGGGTTAGTTAATTATAAATTTTTGCAAAGTCTATACCTTATTAGATACCGATTTTACCCATTCTTTTATCTCTCTTGCTTGCGCTCAACGTTTAAATTTGACCCCAGAGAAGTTAGACTTTGACTTATTGGTTAAAACTTTGTTAGTAGAAACCTTCATTACCTCCACTGTTTATAAGTCTTATTTGATTCAAATCGACACTTTCACGTTACCTGTCGATCTTATCTCTTTGAAAATACTTGCCTTTGATGCGATTTTAGGAATCGATTGGTTAACTACTCATCATGCTTTTCGTAAGGTTGTTAGCTTTCATATTCCTAACCAACCTATTATGCGAATTCAAGCAACCAAACCCTAAAGTCAATCACTGTCATACCAAGCCATAAGTAAAAAGCCCCGAGCCTTTTGCTGGTGACTTCCAAGTCTTGGAATACACTGAAGCCAGAATATCTGTAGGGGACGTCGTGAATAACGGTGGCAAGTTAATAGGTATCAATGTGACGTGCTATCCAAGTCTTGGATGAGAGTCACAGTTTTGAATGATATTTCTATTGTTAATAAATTTCTTGACTTATTCTTGAAGACTTTCTAGCCTACCCTTAGAGCGTGAAATCGAATTTTGTATTGACCCCAGTACAAAACCCATTTCCAAAACCCTTAAATATTTCTTCACCTAGAACGAACTTATTATGCGCCAAAGACATTGGGTCGAGCTATTGAAGATTACGACCATACCATTCAATATCATCGTGGAAGAGCGAACGTGGTAGCTGACGCATTGAGTAGAAGATCGTATGCATTTATGAGTGTGATGTTGTTAACACAAAAACCCATTTCGTATAACTTACAAATGATGAAGATAGAGTTAAAGACTCTAGGGACCCACATGAAGATAACGAATATACGAGTAGAATCGACTTTAATCGATAAAGTTAAAGCCGCTCAAGCTACACACTCGAATCTGATGAATTTGAAGAAGAAGGTTCAAGAAGGCGTTATCTCAACCCTCGATTTAATTATTGGCACATTTGAAATCCTCGATCGAGTAGGAACTGTGGCCTATAGACTCGTTTTACCGCCAAGCATGTCGCGTGTTCATAACATTTTTCACGTATCGTTGTTAGTAAAAACTTAGTCTTGGGGGACTTTAGAGCCAACTTTCAGAATAATTAATGAATCTAAAAAATTATGAAATCATGGGGGTTTTATAGAGCATGTTACAAGCTTTCCATATCCTCGAAAACGGACTAATTCTGATAACGGATGAAGAAGTTATGAAGATTTGAAGTATGTGTGTCAAAAGTTGCAAAATCTGGAAAATTGGAGTTAAATGCCAAAGGTCGAGCGCCTAGGCACTAGGCTCGATGCTTGGAATCTATTCTTAGGTACCTAGGCGCTTGCCCAAGGCCAAATTTGTGCGCCTAGGTGTTGGTCTACTGTTAAGCCAAAATCTGTTCGGACATCCTTTAGTAAATTGGGCTAAACATTTTCACACGAACTCCTATTGAGGTGATTCAGGATAATTCGAAAAGATAACGAGTAGACCTATAACTTTCATTCTTTATGTTTTGAGATTTGAGGTCGGTATCAAGGCCTAAAATTGATATTTTAGGGGTTGATGTGCATTCAGAGGTAATCGGAGGACATCAGCCATGTACGTATGCAACGTGTAATGTTTTCGACGATAAAGGTATTCTAGGTATCCTCACCTCTTCGGCATACCAGGTACGTACGTAAATTTTGAGGGAGAAATTTCATAAGGAGGGGAGATTGTGAGACCCCAAATTTTATGAATAAAGATTTAAATTTCTCGAAATATTTTTTTTGAATATTATAGTGTGGATTTGATATAATGTTATAGTTGTGGGTAATATTTACACATTTTGCAAAGTAAGCAAGTTATTATATAATATTCGATTGGTCGGGGAATATTCATTTTAACAGGGAATATTAAATGCGGCAGACAATCATTAGTGGACCCCACAACAGAAGTATTGTCGTAGTAAGAAAACGACAGAACTATCTTTTTTTTAAAATAACGACGAAAGTGTTACCGTTAAAACTCTTGAACTACCTGATAGTAAAAGTACAGTAATACGCGTGGTTGCATAGTAGCACACGCTATTGGTTATTGATGCTTACGTGAGAAGTCACTCAGTTATACTCAATTATTGCTACAGTAATTGCTGCATCATATCTCTCATATTATTTATTCGATTATTATCACAGTATCATCTGTATAATCTGATATATTATTAAATCAATAATTGAGATGACAAAGTTATTCATATTATTAAACTACAATATTTATAATGTCTAGAAGTTCTGTCAAGGAGTGGTTTGGTCATCTAATTGCGCGCCAATAAAGAGAAATCCTTATCGGAAATCCCCCTCTTTCCTGGGAACGACCTGGTTGTTAAATATTATGAATTATAATATTAATGATGAATAAGTTCGTGTTGATTAAAGATGAAATTGATAGTTCCATTGTGTTGGAATTATTAGTGTTAGTGAAAATCGACATTTATTTCGATAATAATTGATGTCTGGAAGTTATCGGATAATTAATCGGATAAATGAGAAATTAATTGCTATTAATTCACATGATTATAACTATTTGTTCACATGTGTATACTATTGATTCACATTCATGTACTATTAAGGGAGTTGGTGCAAGATTGATAATACTTGCATGACTAAGTTAAAGATGGAGGTACTATACTGTTATTCGTATTTTCACAAGATTATAACTATTGAATCACATTATTTACTATTAGGGGAGGTGGTGCAAGTTTGATAATACTTGCAGGACTAAATTAAAAATGAAAGAAAAGTTAGAGGTATTGTACTATAATTTTTCGAGCCCCAAAACGTGCAATTATTGAAACTATATTTTTCTATAAATAGAAGTTCATTCTTCCTTCATTTCTCACCAATTCACTAAAGCTATAGAAGCAATTATTATAGAGAGAAATTATAGAGAGAAAGAAGAAGAAGTCCTGCTACCTCTATTCCAATTATCCACTTTTATTCTAAGGTAAGGGTATTATTTCTTTCATTTTCATGAAGAGAGCTATTATTTATTCCATTCCTTATTATTATGTTGAATAACTTTACATCATGCTAAGTACCGCATACATGGTGAAATTCTTATGTTATTCCATTCTTTATTATTCTCGCTGAATATCACGTCTGCAATGCGTATTACGCGTAACCTAGTTCCATTATTTATTATTACATTAATAATAACTCATCTGCATGCGGTCTATCGCATGCCTGGTGAATTTTGTTGTTATTCCATTCTTTATTATTCTATTGGAATATCATGTCTGTGCGGATTTTGCATGACCTGGTTCCATTCTTTATTATTCTGTTGAGAATAACCTGTGTGTGCGGTCTATCGCATGCATGGTGAATTCTTCTGTTATTCCATTCTTTATTATTCTGTTGGAATAACCTGTCTATGTGGATTACCACATGCATGGTGAATGATCCTTTGTATTCATTCCTTATTAAATTATGGAAATGATCTGTCTACGTGGATTACTGCATGGCGGGCAAAAATCAATTTGCAGGTTCATATATTCTATTATACTCAGTTGGTTAAAGTTTTGGCTTCTATACTCCATGAAATTAGTAGAATATCCTGGACATTTGCGCTTCATCCAGTATCTTTTCATGGAAATATTCTTCTGAGCATTCTTGAATTTTACTCCACAAAGCAGTATCATGTAGACAATTTGGAAGTTTTTGAGTTCAGGATAAATTAACTTATAAATCTTTAAAATTTAATTCTTGAACTTGTTTTATTGAATTATTATGTCATTGTCATCATCCTCATGTTTATATTATGTTGAAAGTCATCTGTGGCCTGTAGTGCATAGATGGACTTGGTATGATTATGACAAGAGATTATTCGGTATAGTCATGACCGTAATGTTACAAATGATGTGGTAAAAGTCCTCATTGGCCCGTAGTTCATTGATGGATAGTTGTTGGCATGATCATGACCATTGATGAAAACGCAAATATCCTTGGCCCGTAGTGCATAGATAATTTGTGGTCGTGATACTAATGAATATCCTTGGCCGTAGTGTGGGGGATGACGTGGTTTATTTAATAAAATTTGAGTCTCAAATGATAAAAGTGATGAAAAACCTTTTAAATCATAGAAGATAGTAGATTTTATTCTCTACTTGACTCTTCTAATGGATTGCTTGTTCCGCTGCAGTTAAACTTGATGTGTGTTATATTGTATCAGTTTAACACCGTTGAAGGCTAACGATAATTTATTCTGCATTATCTTAGCCATAATATTTCTTACTGGGCTAGTTGAGCTCACCCTTTTGCTTTCATTGTTCTGATCAGGAAATTAGAACATAGCAGGGACTAGTCGGAGAACGGAGTGACGGTCCAGATGATAGCATAGTAGTCCTCACTATTCTATGAAATAGTGTGATAATAAATGTATTGAGGACTTATTTTGAGTTTGAATACTAGACAATATTTGTATTAAAACTCACAGCTCATGTTGTATATTTAAGATTGTATTTGTATTCTGTACCATGTATTTGGCGACTCATAATAGGTGATGTATACCTATTTTGGGTGCGTCACAGTTGGTATCAAAGCTTAGGGATATGATCCCTGGCTGAGATGTGAGATAAGAACTAGGAGGGGAGAGACGGGGAATTCTTTAGCTAATATGACCTACCTAAGTTTATTTTGTATTTAATTGGTCGGTCAGAATATAGGGATAATATGTGATATGTTAATTAACCCTTGTTTTGTGACAGTGTTTGAAAATGGCATCTGAAAATGTTGAGATCAGCAATGACGCACATGAGACCGTTGAGTCACCAACGATCAATACCCAAGATAATGTGCAACAAGAAGATAATAATCCTCAGGTAAATAACAGCACCGATCAAATGATGAACGATGGGATGTTCAAAGGCTTTATGAAATTCATGCAACATCAGGTAAGAGAGACTCTTGTTCAAAATATAGGTGGAAATAATGGCAACCCACGGTCGGTCACCGCTAAGCAGTTCAAGGAGCTAGGACCACCGGAATTTAAGATTGTATTTGAATTATGTACCATGTATTTGGCGACTCATAATAGGTGATGTATACCTATTTTGGGGGCGTCACACTATGGGCTAAGGATATTTGTTATTATCACCAGTGGTTATGATCATGTCATACACCTGTCCATCTTTGCACGTAAGCCAAAAATATACAACTATAAAACCAATAATCAACAGTCCATCTTTGCACGTAAGCCAAAAACATACAACTGTAAAACCAATAATCAACAGTCCATCTATGCACGTAAGACAAAGATATACAACTATAAAACTAACAATCAACTATTTGTCTTTGCATATAAGCCAAAGATATGCAACTGTAAAACCAATAATCAACAGTCCATCTTTGCAGGTAAGCCAAAGATGACATTCATCACAATATAAGCATGAGGATGATGACAATGATATAAGCATTAATCAAACGAAATCAAGGATAAATATTAAAGACTTTAATTTATCCAGAGTTTAAAAAAAATATCCAAATTGTCAACATGATACTACTTTGTGGAGTAAAATTCAAGAATAATATTCATGTACCAAAAATAATTTGGACAGAAAAAAAATATATTTTTTGGGTAAATAGTACCCCGTGAATAGTAACTTGTGAATAGTAACTCGTGAATAGTAACTCGTGAATAGTAACTCATAAATAGTAACTCGTGAATAGTACTCCGTATTTGTACATAGTATCGTATACATAATTAATGTCATATACGCAAATAGTGTCATATACATGAATAATGTCGTATATGTGAATAATTAATAAGTATCGTGAATAGTAACTCAAACACAAAAAAGATATAGGTTCACAATAAAATCCATATCAATATTTATAACACCTTAATCCAAATGTTATAAATCACTTAATAATCTCATAATCTAATATTATTAATATTACCACAATATTTAATCATTTCTTAAACCTATAAACAATTGTTTTTAATTGTTTACACTTTACTAATTAATGCATTTAATCATCTTAAAATGACAAACTCATAAGATTTCATCACCCATCTTGGGACTCCAGATACATGGTACATAAATTCAAATACAACTTAATTATACAATAGTCGTGCAAAATACGACAAAACATAAATTGAGAGTTTTAATAAGAATATTATCATATAGACAATATCCACACTCAATGGAGTCCTCATTACATTTATTGTCACACTATTTAACAGAATAGTGAGGACTACTAATGCTATCATCTGGACCATCACTCCGTTCCCCGACTTGTCCCAACTATATTCTCATTTCCTGAAGAGAACAGTGAAAGAAAGGGTGAGCTCAACTAGCCCAGTAAGAAATATTATGACTAAGATAATGCAGAATAAATTATCATTAGTCTTTAACAATGTTAAACTGATAAAATACAATAGACATCAAGTTTAACTGCAGCGGAACAAGCAATCCATTAGAAGAGTAAAGTGAGAATAAAATCTATTATCCTCTATGATTTAAATGTTTTCATCATTTTTTATCGCTGAGACTCAGCTTAATAAATAAACCACATCATCAAGTCATCCCTGCACTACGGGCCAAGGATATTCATTAAATTATCAAGGGTCATGACTATACCGAATAATCCCTAGTCATAATCATACCAAAAACTGTCCATCAATGCACTACAGGCCACTGAGGACTTTTACCACATCATTCGTCACATTACGGTCATGATTATACCGAATAATCCCTGGTCATAATCATACCAAGTCCATCTCTGCACGTAAGCCAAAGATATACAACTATAAAACCAATAATCAACAGTCCATCTTTGCACGTAAGCCAAAGATATACAATTCAATAATCAACAGTCCATCTTTGCACGTAAACCAAATATCACCATATAAGCATGAGGATGATGACAATGATAGAAGCATTAATCAAATAAGGATAAATATTAAAAACTTTAAATTTATCCAAATATTATCAATCATTTAATAAACTCATAATCTAATATTATTAATATTATAACAATATTTTAATCACTTCTTAAACTTATAAATAATTTATTTCAATTGTTTACAATTTACCAAATAGTGCATTTAATCATTCAAAAAAAATGCCATACTCATAAAATTTCATCACCAATGATTAAATCCCTCATCAAAAATCTGCATATACCTTATATAGGATTCCCAAGCCATAAAATCCTATTTTCCAACTTTGTTACTTCACATAACATATTTAACTCATTTACTCATAACTAGATCATTTTCATGAAAATACCAAATCAGTCCCAAAAAAAATTCCTTTCTTGGGATTTAGCAGAATATAGTCCCATATTGAACATATATTTTTCTTGGAATTTTTAAAATTCATTTACTATTTTTCAAAATCAATTTCTAATTAATTCCTTAAGAAATTAGCTACCTCAAGTTTAACTCCAGAAATTCCCAAATCTTGGCAGGATCTTACACATGTTAACATGATCTTCCGGTTTAAATTTCATAGTCATCGGAGTTATAGAACTCCGGTTATAGCATTTTTTGTCAGAAAAACCTAAATATTGAAATGGTCATAACTTGCTCATTTTAAGTCGGAATGAGCTCATTTTTGGACAAGAGGTACTTTATACCATATATTTCCATGTCCCAAAAGTCCGGAATTTTTCTCACAAATTAAGTGGCCGAAACAGCCCTTATAAAATTTTGGCAGTAGCCTTTTTAGTATTTTCATTTTTAACTCCTTTGCTAAAATCAGTCCACACGAAAATCTACAACACCTTTTTCAGTGATTCCACTTGGATAAGTTAGAAAACTCATAGATCATATCTAGAACTTGACCACACTCAAAAATTCGAAGAGATATGGTCAATTGAATTTCATGTTCCATTTTTACCAAAATCTAATTTTCAACCCTTTGTGATTTCTAAGAAACTTTCATGTTTTCACATAATAACAAACATAACTCATCATGACAATGACATAATAATTCAATAAAACAAGTTCAATAATTAATTTATCGAGGAACCAATAACGTCCAAATTGTCAACATGATACTGCTTTATGGAGAAAAATTCAAGAATGCTCAGAAGAATATTTCCACGACAAGATACTGGATGAAGCGCAAATATCCAGGATATTTCACTAATTTCAAGGAATATAGAAGCCAAAGCATTAACCAACTGTGTATAATAGAATATATAAAACTGCAAATGGATTTTCGTCCACCATGTGGTAATCCACGTAGACAGATCATTTCCATAATTTAATTAGGAATGAATACAAAGGATCATTCACCATGCATGTGGTAATCCACATGCATGCGGTTATTTTAACGAATAATAAAGAATGGAATAATGTATGATTCACCATGCGCGCGATAGACTTGCATGACAAGTTATTCCTAACAAAATAATAAATAATGGAACCAGTCCCGTAGAACGCATACAGACGAGGATATATTCCGAATAATAAATAATAGAACCAAGTCCGTAAATGCATGCATGTGATATTACGATAGAATAATAAAGAATGGAATAATAACAAAAATCACCATGCATGCGATGAGGCGCACGAGACAAGTTATTCCAACAAAATAATAAATAATGGAACCGTGTCCCCGTAAAAGCATTGCAATGGGATATTCCGGCGTAATAATAATGAATGAATAATAGAAGAATTTCACCATGTATGTGGTACTTCGCATAAACAGGTTATTCCAACATAATAATAAAGAATGGAATAACAGAAGAATTTCACCATGTATGTGGTACTTCGCATAACAGGTTATTCCAACAGAATAATAAAGAATAGAATAACAGAAGTTCTCTTCATGAATAAGAAAGAAATAATACCCCTTATGAGTACAACAAATAATATCCCTTACCTTAGAAGAAAATTGGATACTGAAATAGTGAGGTAGCAGACTTCTCTTCTTCTTTCTCTCTATAGATTTTCTCTCTATAAACTTTCTCTCTATATAATTTCTCTCTAGAGTTTCAATGAATTAAGTGAAAATAATGAAGGAATGAGCTTCTATTTATAGGAGAATGGACCTGAATAGTAACTAGTTCATGAACGGACCATTTATTGATTTACTTTTAAGCAGATTTCGGTCCAGTTGGTTTACAATAAAATATTCTAATAAAACAAAATCTTTTAAATAAAATATAATATATTCTATTTATAATCTAATAAAATGAATAACTTTATAAAAGTGTTATATTTTATATAAAAAGATTTTTACTATCTGAAAACACTATCGCAGCACTATCTAAACACTATACATAATAAAATATAATATATTCTAATTATTGTCTAATAAAACAAATAACTTTATAAAAGTATTTTGTTTTATATAAAAATATTTTACTATGCAAAACACTATGCATAATAAAATATATTATATTCTAATTATTATCTAATAAAGCGAATAACTTTATAAAATATTACATTTTATATAAAAAGCTTTTCATTTTATTACATTAATAATACTAATAAAACAAAACTTCATCATCATTATTATAATTCACACTATTAATCGACAAGGTCGTTCCCAGGAAAGAGGGGGCTTTCAAATAAGGATTTCTCCCTATTGGCGCACAATTAGGTGACCAAACCTCTCCTTAGCAGAACTTCTAGACATCGTTAATATTGCAAATAATAATATTAATAACTCTGTCATCTCAATTATTGATTTAATAATATATAAAATATCGATAATAATTGAATCAAATAACGTGAGATACTATGCAGCAATTACTATAGCAATAATTGAACAAAACTGAGTGACTTCTCACGTAAGCATCAATAACCAATACCGTGTGCTACTATGCAACCACGCGTATTACTGTACTTTTACTACCGAGTAGTTCAATAGTATTAACGGTAAAACTTCCGCCGTTATTTTCATAAAAATATTTTTGTCGTTTTCTCAATCCGACAATAATTTCATTGTGGGGTCCACCAATAATTGTGTCGTTGTACGAATATTCCCTGTTAAAACGAATATTCCCCGACCAGTCGAATATTATATAACAACTTGCATACTTTGCAAAATTTATAAATACTACTTACAACTATAACATTATCTCAAATTCACACCATAATATTAAAAAAAATATTTCGAGAAAATTAAATCTTTATTCGAAAATTTTGGGGTTTTACATAATATCTCTTTAGAATATAAAAAATAATAACCCTTACATCAGAAGAAGATTGGATACTGGAGTAGTGAAGTAGCAGCCTACTCTTCTTCTTTCTCTCTATAACTTCTCTCTCTATAGCTTCTCTCTCTATAATTGCTCTTGTGAGACTTAGTGAATTGGTGAGAAATGAAGGAAGAATGAGCTTCTATTTATAGGAAAATATAGTTTCAATAATTGCACATTTTGGGGCTCGAAATATTACAGTATAATACCTTCCTCTTTTTCTTCATTTTTAATTTAGTCCTGCAAGTATTATCAAACTTGAACCACCTCCCCTAATAGTAAATCATGTGACTCAGTAATTCTAAACATGTGAAAAAATTAATTATAGTATAGTACCTTCAACTATACCTCCATTTTTAATTTAGTCATACAAGTATTATCAATCTTGCACCAACTCCCCTAATAGTAAATCATGTGAATCAATAGTACACACATGTGAACACATAGTTATAAGCATGTGAATTAATAGCAATTAATTGCTAATTTATCCGATTAATTATCTGATTGGTCAATATAACCTCCAAACATCAATTATTTTCGAAATAGATGTCAATTTCCACTAACACTAATAATCCTAACATAATGGAACTATCAAATTCATCTTTAATCAACACGAACTTATTCATCATTAATATTATAACTCACAATATTTAACAACCAGGTCTTTTTCAGGAAAGAGGGGGCTTTCCGATAAGGATTGCTGCTTATTGGCGCGCAATTAGATGACCTAACCTCTACTTGACAGACTTCTAGACATTGTCAATATTACAAATACTAATATGAATAATGGTGTCATCTCAATTATTGATTTAATAATATAAAATATTGTGACAATAATTAAATAAAATTGAGTAACCTCTCACGTAAGCATCAATAATCAAAGATACAATATAATACCGTGTGTGAGACCCCAAATTTTATGAATAAAGATTTAAATTTCTCGAAATATTGTTTTGAATATTATGGTGTGGATTTGATATAATGTTATAATTGTGGGTAATATTTATAAATTTTGCAAAGTACGCAAGTTGTTATATAATATTCGAATGGTCGGGGAATATTCGTTTTAGCAGGGAATATTCGTACAACGGCACAATCATTGGTGGACCCCACAACGAAATTATTGTCGGATTGAAAAAATGACAAAAATATTTTTATGAAAATAACGACGGAAGTTTTACCATTAACTGTTGAAACACCCGGTGTTAAAAGTACAGTAATACGTGTGGTTGCATAGTAGCACACGGTATTGATTATTGATGCTTACGTGAGAAGTCACTTAGTTTTGTTCAATTATTAATACAGTAATTAATATTATTATTGACATAGTATCTCACGTTATTTGATTCAATTATTATCGATATTTTATATATTATTAAATCAATAATTGAGAAAACAAAGTTATTAATATTATTATTGGCAATATTAACGATGTCTAGAATTCTGTCAAGGAGAGGTTTAGTCACCTAATTGCGCGCCAATAGGGAAAAATCCTTATTGAAAAGCCCCCTCTTTCGTGGGAACAATCTGGTCGATTAATAGTGTGAATTATAATAATGATGATGAATTTTGTTTCATTATTATTATAAATGTAATAAAACAGAAAACTTTTTATATAAAACAGAATACTTTTTATAAAGTTTTATTTTATTTGATTATAAATAGAATATAATATATTTTATTATGCATAGTATTTTCATAGTGCCTGCATAGTATTTACAAAGTAAAATCTTTTTATATAAAATAGAATACATTTATAAAGTTATTTGTTTTATTAGATTATAAATAGAATATATTATATTTCATTATGCATAGTGTTTTGCATAGGGCTGCATAGTATTTTTGATAGTAAAATCTTTTTATATTAAACAGAATACTTTTATAAAGTTATTTGTTTTATTAGATTTTAAATAAAATATATATATATATATATATATATATATATTTTATAAATAGAATATATTATATTTTATTGCATAGTATCCTTTCCATTCTCCTATAAATAGGATGCTTAGTTAGAATTGAAAACACGCCAGAAATTCAGAGAATTCTTCTTCTATAATCTTGAGCGTATTTCTTTAGAGTTTTAAGAAGCTTTGAGCGTAGAAAACAGTATAAGTTTTCTTCCAGAATATCCTCGCCCTACCAGTCGGAATACTCTTCTTTCTAAGGTAAGGGGTATTATTCTTTCGCATTCATGAAGAAAGATATTTTCTTTCAATACTCGTAAGAGTTGTTATTCCATTCTTTATTATTATGTTGAATAACTCATCTGTCTGCAATCACTGCTAAGTACCGCATACATGGTGAAATTCATCATTATTCCATTCTTTATTATTCGTTGGAATAACTCGTCTATGCGTATTGTTTATCGCATGCCTGGTGAATTCTGTTGTTATTCTATTCTTTATTATTATGTTGGAATAACCTATCTATGCAAGTAATCGCATACATGGTGAAATTCTTACATTATTCCATTCTTTATTATTCTGTGGAATAACTTTTCTGCATTGACCCTATCGCATGCCTGGTGAATTCTATTGTTATTCCATTCTTTATTAATCTGTTGGAATATCCTGTCTGTGCGGATTATGCATGACATGGTTCCATTCTTTATTATTCTATTGAAATATCCTGTCTGTGCGATTTACGCATGACCTGGTTCTATTCTTTATTATCCTGTTAGAATATCCTGTCTGTGCGGTTTAAACATGACCTGGTTCCATTCTTTATTATTCTGTTAGAATAACCTGTCTGCATTGATTACTTAACGCCTGGTGAATTCTTCTTCATTATTTCATTCTTTATTATTCTCGTTGGAATAACTCGCCATGTGGATTACTGCATGCATGGTGAATGATCCTTCGTATTCATTCCTTATTAAATTGTGGAAACAATCTGTCTACGTGGATTACCGCATGGCGGGAAAAAATCCATTTGCAGTTTCATATATTCTATTATACTCAGTTGGTTAAAGTTTTGGCTTCTATACTCCATAAAATTAGTAGAATATCCTGGATATTTGCGCTTCATCCAATATCTTTTCATGGAAATATTCTTCTAAGCATTCTTGAATTTTACTCCACAAATAAGTATCATGTTGACAATTTGGACATTATTGATTTCTGGATAAACTAAAATTTTAAATCTTTAAAATTTATCCTTGAACTTGTTTTATTGAATTATTATGTCATTGTCATCATCCTCATGCTTATATTGTGATGAAAGTTATCTTTGGCTTACGTGCATAGATGGACTTGGTATGATTATGACCAGGGATTATTCGGTATAATCATGACCTATAATGTTATAAATGATGTGGTAAAAGTCCTCAATGGCCTATAGTGCATTGATGGACAATTTTTGGTATGATTATGACCAGGGATTATTCGGTATAGTCATGACCATTGATGAATTAATGAATATCCTTGGCCGTAGTGCAGGAATGACTCGATGATGTGGTTTATTTATTAAGCTGAGTCTCAGCGATAAAAATTAATGAAAACATTTTAAATCATAGAAGATAGTAGATATTATGCTCTACTTGACTCTTCTAATAGATTGCTTATTCCGCTGTAGTTAAACTTGATGTCTATTGTATTTTATCAGTTTAACATTGTTGAAGACTAATGATAATTTATTCTGCATTATCTTAGTCATAATATTTCTTACTGGGCTAGTTGAGCTCACCCTTTTACTTTCATTGTTCTCTTCAGGAAATGAGAACGTAGCCGGGACTAGTCGGGGAACGGAGTGATCGTTCGAGATGGTGTATTAGTAGTCCTCACTATTCTATAAAATAGTATGAAAATAAATGTAATGAGGACTCTATTTGAGAGTGGATATTGTCTTGAAGGCAACATTCATGTTTAAACTCTCTGTTATGTTTTGTCGTATATTACACGATGGTTGTATAATTAAGTTTGTATTTGTATTCTGTACCATGTATTTGGCGACTCAAGATAGGTGATGTATTTGGGCGACTCAAGATAGGTGATATGATACTTATTTTGAACTAGGAGGGAGGGCGTTCGCGGTTTATTTGGTATCAAAGCTTAGGGATATGATCCCAATTAACCCTTGTTTTGTGATGTGAAAATGGCATCCAAAATGTTGAGATAAGAAGTAGCACATGAGACCGCTTGAGTCACCACAAATTAATACCGTGATAATGTGCAACAGAAGACAATAATCCTCAGGTAAACAACAACGATCAAATGATGAACGATGGGATGTTCAGAGGTTTTATGCAATTCATGCAACATCGAAGTGAAAGGCGGCTCCTATCCAAAATGCAGTGGAAACACCGATAACTCTTGACGGTCACCGCTAAGCGCTTCAAGGAGCTGGGACCACCGGAGTTTTTTTGAGAGCCAAAACCACTTAAGGCGAGATGTGGATAAAGCGGATCAACAAGATATTTGATGTATTGGGATGCTCCGAGGAGCAAAAGGTTCCTTTGCCACCTTCATGTTATGCGACGGGCGATTCTTCGTGGAAATCAGAAAAGCGACTCAACTCCGCCGCACTGAAGATGTCTTAGGAGAAGTTCCAAGAACTGTTCAACGACAAGTACTTTCCTGAAAGTATTCATCACATGAAGGAGGTAAAGTTCATCAAGCTTGAGCAAAACAATATGACCGTGGCACAGTACGAAGCCAAGTTTGCCGAGTTGTCCCGGTTTACGTCCCATTTGGTTGATAATGAGGAGAGAATGACGTGAATGTTTCTAAGAGGTTTAAAACCCGAGATACGTCAATATCTTATCTCTCATAAACTGTGTTTGTATTCAGATGTTGTTAATAGGGCTTAGTTATTGGAACGCGATAATGAGTCAACCCAACCAAAAGAGAGCAGCTAGCAAAATGATAATACCAGTGATAGCAGTCATCGAAGCGGTGATAATAAGCGTAGAGGGAATCAATATGCCAGAAATGGTAACCACTTCGGTGGTAATCATGGCCAAAACAATAAGAATGGACATTTCAAAAAGAGGAGATTCAACAATGATGAAAAGACGTCAGCATCAGCACCCATTATTAAGGAAGGAAAACGACCCCCTATCTTATGCTTCAAATGCGGAGGGGAGGGACATATCAGTCCAAACTGTGTACAGCAGTCCAAAACGTGTTACAATTATGGAAGAGAAGGTCACCTAGCTCGATTTTGTGGTGCACCAAAATCAAGTACAGCTGGGACGGTGGCACCAAAAGAGGATACGGACAAAACAAAGTCAGTGGTTTCAGGAAGAGCGTTTTTCATGACTTCTCAAAAATCAAGTAACCCGAACGAAGTTAGCATGGGTTAGTTAATTATAAATTCTTGTGAAGTCTATACCTTATTAGATACCGGTTCTACCCATTCTTTTATCTCTCTTGCTTGCGCTCAACGTTTAAATTTGACTCCGGAGAGATTAGACTTTGACTTATCGATTGAAACTTCGTTAGTAGAAACCTTCACACCTCCAATCGCTTATAAATCTTGTTTGATTCAAATAGACACTTTCACGTTACCTGTCGATCTTATCTCTTTAAAAATACTTGCCTTTGATGCGATTTTATGAATCGATTGGTTAACTACTCATCATGCTTTTCGTAAGGTTGTTAGCTTTCATATTCCTAACCAACCTGTTATGCGAATTCAAGCAACCAAACCACTAAAGTCAATCATTGTCATATCAAGTCATAAGTAAAGAGCCCCGAGCCTTTTGTTAGTGACTTCCAAGTCTTGGAATACACCAAAGCCAGAATATCCGTAGGGGACATCGTGAATAATGGTGGCAAGTTGATAGGTATCAATGTGACGTACTATCCAAGTCTTGGATGAGAGTCACAGTTTTGAATAATATTTCTATTATTAATAAATTTCCTGACGTATTCTCAAAGAACTTCTTGGCCTACCCCAGAGCGTGAAATCAAATTTTATATTGACCCCAGTACAAAACCCATTTCTTCAACCCTTAAATATTTCTTCAACCAAAATAAACGTATAATGCACCAAAGATGTTGGCTCGAGCTGTTGAAGATTACGACTATACCATTCAATATCATTGTGGAAGAGCGAATGTGGTAGCTGACGCGTTAAGTAGAAGATCGTATGCGTTTACGAGTGCGATGTTGTTAACATAAAAACCCATTTCGTATAACTTACAAATGATGAAGATAGAGTTAAAGACTCTAGAGACCCACGTGAAGATAGCGAATATACGAGTAGAATCGACTTTAATTGGTAAAGTTAAAGCCGCTCAAGCTACACACCCAGAGCTAATGAATGTGAAGAAGAAGGTTCAAGAGGGCGTTATTCTACAAGCAAGAGTCGATGGAGAGAGGAAATCTCAACCCTCAATTTAATTGGCCCATTTAAAATCCTCGGTCGAGTAGGAACTGTGGCCTATAGACTCCTTTTACCGCCAAGTATGTCGCGTGTTCATAACGTTTTTCACATATCGATGTTACGTAATTATGTGGATGACCCGAACCACATTATTAAATTAGAACTAGACGATATAGCAGAAGATTTAACGTATGAGGAGATACGTGTTAAAATCTTGGATAAGAGGGATCGTATTCAAAGGTTGTACCTCAAGAGTTAGAATCTGAAATGAAGTCAAGGTATCCTCATCTCTTCGGCATACTAGGTATGTACGTAAATTTCGAGGGCGAAATTTCATAAGGAGGGGAGATTGTGAGACCCCAAATTTTATGAATAAAGATTTAAATTTCTTGAAATTTTTTTTGAATATTATGGCGTGGATTTGATATAATATTATAGTTGTGGGTAATATTTATAAATTTTTCAAAGTACGCAAGTTGTTATATAATATTCGATTGGTCGGGGAATATTCGTTTTAGCAGGGAATATTCGTACAACGGCACAATCATTGGTGGACCCCACAACGGAATTATTATCGGATTGAGAAAACGACAAAAATATTTTTGTGAAAAAAATGGTGGAAGTTTTACCGTTAACTGTTGAAACACCCGTGTTAAAAGTACAGTAATACGCGTGGTTGCATAGTAGCACATGGTATTGGTTATTGATGCTTACGTGAGAAGTCACTCAGTTTTGTTCAATTATTGTTATAGTAATTGTTGCATAGTATTTCACGTTATTTGATTTAATTATTATCGATATTTTATATATTATTAAATCAATAATTGAGATAACAAAGTTATTAATATTATTATTGGCAATATTAATGATGTCTAGAAGTTCTGTCAAGGAGAGGTTTGGTCACCTAATTGCGTGCCAATAGGGAGAAATCCTTACTGGAAAGCCCCCTCTTTCCTGGGAACGATCTGGTCGATTAATAGTGTGAATTATAATAATGATGATGAATTTTATTTTATTATTATTATAAATGTAATAAAATAGAAAACTTTTTATATAAAATGAATACTTTTATAAAGTTTTTTGTTTATTTGATTATAAATAGAATATAATATATTTTATTATGCATAGTGTTTTGTATAATGCTGCATATAAGTGTTTGCGTAGTAAAATCTTTTTATATAAAACAAAAATACTTTTATAAAGTTATTTGTTTTATTAGATTATAAATAGAATATATTATATTTTATTATTATATTTGCATAGTGTTTGCATTTGTAAAAATATTTTTATATAAAAATGTAATACTTTATAAAGTTATTTTTTTATTAGATTTTAAATAATATATATATATATATATATATATATATATTAAAATAGAATATATTATATTTTATTGCATAGTATCCTTTCTATTCTCCTATAAATAGGATGCTTAGTTAGAATTGAAAACACACACTAAAATTCGGAGAATTCTTCTTCTATAATCTTGAACGTATTTCTTTAGAGTCTTAAGAAACTTTGAGCGTAGAAAATAAAAGATAAGTTTTCTTCAAAAATATCCTCGCCTACCCAATTTAATACTCTTCTTTCTAAGGTAAGGGGTATTATTCTTTCGTATTCATGAAGAGAGTTATTTTCTTTCAATACTGTAAGAAATTTGTTATTCCATTCTTTATTATTATGTTGAATAACATGTCTGTCTTAAGTACTTATATACATGGTAAAATTCTTCTTATTATTACATTCTTTATTATTTTGTTGGAATAACATGTCCGTGCGATCTATCGCATGCACCGGTGAATTCTATTGTTATTCCATTCTTTATTATTATGTTGGAATAATGCATACATGCGATACCGCATACATGGTGAAATTCTTCATTATTCCATTCTTTATTATTACATTGGAATAACTCATGCATCATGCGATCTATCGCATGCATGGTGAATTCTGTTGTTATTCCATTCTTTATTATTCTATTGGAATATCCTGTCTGTGCGGTTTACGCATGACCTGGTTCCATTATTTATTATTCTATTGGAATATCGTATACATCTACGGTTTACGCACGACTGTTTTATTCTTTATTATTCATTGGAATAACTTTTATGCATGCTGATTACGCATCGCTGGTGAATTCTTCATTATTCCATTCTTTATTATTCATTGGAATAACTTTGTCTATGTGATTTACCGCATGCATGGTGAATGATCCTTCGTATTCATTCCTTATTAAATTGTGAAACTATCTACCTACGTGGATTACCGCATGGCGGCAAAAAATCCATTTGCGCTTTCATATATTCTATTATACTCAAATTGGTTAAAGTTTTAGCTTCTATACTCCATGAAATTAGTAGAATATCCTGGATATTTGCGCTTCATCCAGTATCTTTTCATTAAAATATTCTTCTGAGCATTCTTGAATTTTACTCCACAAAGAAGTATCATGTTGACAATTTGGACATTATTGATTTCTGGATAAACTAAAATTTTAAATCTTTAAAATTTATCCTTGAACTTGTTTTATTGAATTAGTATGTCATTGTCATCATCCTCATGCTTATATTGTGATGAAAGTCATCTTTGACTTACGTGCATAGATGGATTTGGTATGATTATGACCAGGGATTATTCAGTATAATCATGACCTGTAATGTTATAAATGATGTGGTAAAAGTCCTCAATGGCCTATAGTGCATTGATGGACAGTTTTTGGTATGATTATGACCAGGGATTATTTGGTATAATCATGACCATTGATGAATTAATGAATATTCTTGGCCCGTAGTGCAGGGATGACTCGATGATGTGGTTTATTTATTAAGTTGAGTCTCAGCGATAAAAATTGATGAAAACATTTTAAATCATAGAAGATAGTAGATATTATACTCTACTTGACTCTTCTAATGGATTGCTTATTCCGCTGTAGTAAAACTTGATGTCTATTGTATTTTATCAGTTTAACATTGTTGAAGACTAATGATAATTTATTCAGCATTATCTTAGTCATAATATTTCTTACTGGCTAGTTGAGCTCACCCTTTTACTTTCATTGTTCTCTTCAGGAAATGAGAACGTAGCCGGGACTAGTCGGGGAACGGAGTGATGGTCCGAGATGGTGTATTAGTAGTCCTCACTATTCTATAAAATAGTGTGAAAATAAATGTAATGAGGACTCTATTTGAGAGTGGATATTGTCTTGAAGGCAACATTCATGTTTAAACTCTCAGCTATATTTTGTCGTATATTATACGATAGTTGTATAATTAAGTTTGTATTTGTATTCTGTACCATGTATTTGGCAACTCAAGATGGGTGATGTATACCTATTTTGGGGGCATCACACCGTGTGCTAGTATGCAACCACACATATTACTATACTTTTATTACCGATTATTTTATGACAACTTGCTTACTTTGAAAAAATTTCAAATATCACCCTTAACTTTAAACTTTTATCAATTTAACCATTTACTAAATAGAATAATTATAAGAAAATTGAATACTTTCATTTTATAAAATTCGGGGTCTCACAATCTCCCCTCCTTATGAAATTTCGCCCACAAAATTTACGTACCTGGCAGTTCGAAGATATGAGAATACCTTGCTTTCTTTTCGGATTGTACCTTCCCGGTTATTTCCTCTCTATCATGATATTCCCATTTATCATCTCCTGTATTTCAGATATCATTCTAGAATATAGTTTTAAAATAAGGGTTAATTGACATGCCACATATTATCCCTATACTCTGATCGACCAATTAAATACCAAATAACTTAGGTAGGTCATACTAGCGAAGGAATTACCCCCCTCTCCCCTCCTAGTTCTAGTCTCACATCTCAGCCAGGGATCATATCCCTAAGCTTTGATACCAACTGTCACGCCCCCAAAACAAGTATACATCACCCATCTTGGGTCTCCAGATACTTGGTACAGAACTCAACTATAAACTTAATTATACAACTACCGTGTAATATACGACAAAACATAAGCTGAGAGTTTTAACACGAATATTGTCTTCTAGACAATATCCACACTTAATGGAGTCCTCATTACATTTATTGTCACACTATTTTATAGATTAGTGAGGACTACTAAAACAACCATCTAGACCGTCAATCCGTTCCCCGACTCATCCCAGCTATATTCTCATTTCCTGAAGAGAACAGTGAAAGAAAGGGTGAGCTCAACTAGCCCAGTAAGAAATATTATGACTAAGATAATGCAGAATAAATTATCATTAGCCTTCAACAGTGTTAAACTGATAAAATACAATAAACATCAAGTTTAACTGCAGCGGAATAAGCAATCTATTAGAAGAGTCAAGTAGAACATAACGTCTATTATCTCCTCTAGATTAAAAGTCCATCGTCAATATTTCATTCCTGTAATACTCATCAACAGTTCTTTGTCATACCCAAGACAAAAAGAACTATCATCACCTGTCTTCACCTGAACCACCAAAGATTATAGTTAAATCCATAATTCATTTTTATAATCATGTAAATAAACAATTTCTCCTTACGACAAAGGCTTAATAGAACTTTACTCAATAGCCTTACCCCAAAGGCTAAAGATATTCACATGTAATAACAATGATCATACCAATCAGTTATCTACCTTTGCACTACGGGCCTAAGATATTCAACTATAAAACCAATGGTCATGATCATACCAATCAATTGTCTGTTAGTGCACTACGGCCAAAGACATTCAACTGTTAACTAATGGTCATGATCCTGCCAATCACATCATTGAATTATCCATGTACTACGGGCCAAGGATATTCGTTATTATCACCAATGGTTAATATCATGTTATACACATGTCCATCTTTGCACGTAAGCCAAAGATATACAACTATAAAACCAATAATCAACAGTCCATCTTTGCACGTAAGCCAAAAATATACAACTTTAAAACCAATAATCAACAGTCCATCTATGCACGTAAGACAAAGATATACAACTATAAAACCAATAATCAAAGAAATCGTCTTTTGCGTAAGCGAAAGATATGCAAATCAGTAAAACTAATAATCAACGATCCATCTTTGCACGTAAGCCAAAGATGACATTCATCACAATATAAGCATGAGGATGATGACAATGATATAAGCATTAATCAAACGAAATCAAGATAAATATTAAAGACTTTAAATTTATCTAGAGTTTAAAAAAATATCCAAATTGTCAACATGATACTGCTTTGTGGAGTAAAATTCAAGAATAATATTCATGTACCAAAAATAATTTGGACAGAAAAGAAATATATTTTTTGGGTAAATAGTACCCCATAAATAGTAACTCGTGAATAGTAACTCTCAAATAGTAACTCATGAATAGTAACTCGTAAATAGTAACTCGTGAATAGAAACTCATGAATAGTAACTCGTAAATAGTAACTCATGAATAGTACTCCGTATTTGTACATAGAATCGTATACATAATTAATGTCATATATGCAAATAGCGTCATATACATGAATAGTGCCGTATACGTGAATAGTATCGTATACGTGAATAGTAACCCTGACACAAAAAGATAAAGGTTCACAATAAAATCCATATCAATATTTATAACACCTTAATCCAAATGTTATAAATCACTTAATAATCTCATAATCTAATATTATTAATATTACCAAAATATTTTAATCATTTCTTAAACTTATAAACAATTTATTTTAATTGTTTACACTTTACTAATTAATGCATTTAATCATCCTAAAATGACAAACTCATAAGATTTCATCACCAATAACCAAAACTCTCATCAAAAATCTGCATATACCTTATATAGGATTCTCAAGCCATAAAATCCTATTTTCCAATTTTCTTACTTCACATAACATATTTAATTCATTTACTCATAACTAGTCCATTTTAATGAAAAATACCAAATCAGTACAAACAAATTTTCTTTTCTGGGATTTAGCAGAATATAACCCATATTGAACATATATTTTTCTCATAATTTTTAAAATTCATTTACTATTTTTTATATGACTAAAACTTCCGAATATTTAGACATTTATCAAAAAATTTACTTTTGTCCAAAAATTCTGAAATTTATAGGGTATATTGATGTTATATAGATGTACTCCCAATAAAAATTTCACCAATTTTGGAGTTAACTACACGGAGTTATAAGGGTTTACTTTTAAAATAGTCTTTTCTCATAAAATTCATAACTCCTAATCTATACATCCAAAAATTGCCATTTTTGGACACAATCTAGAAAACTTATCAAATTATCATTTAAAATTTTTCCATAATTTTTGAGGGTCGAAAAAATTATGAAATTGCCCCTGGCAGAAACCCCTTACTTACAACGGTTGAACGAAAATAATATTACTTACGAATATTGAACGAAAATAATATTTCTTACGAATATTAAATGAATATACTGAATATTGAACGATAATAATATTCATATGAATACGAAAAATAATATCTCTTCGAAATATATAAAAAAATAACCCTTGCCTCAGAACAAGACTAGATACTAGAGTAGTGAAGTAGTAGACTACTCTTCTTCTTTCTCTCTATAACTTCTCTCTCTATAGCTTCTCTCTCTATAATTGCTCTTGTGAGACTTAGTAAATTGGTGAGAAATGAAGGAAGAATGAGCTTCTATTTATAGAAAAATATAGTTTCAATAATTGCACATTTTGGGGCTCGAAATATTACAGTATAATACCTTCCTCTTTTTCTTTAATTTTAATTTAGTCCTGCAAGTATTATCAAACTTGAACCACCTCCCCTAATAGTAAATCATGTGAATCAATAGTAAATCATGTGACTCAATAGTTCTAAACATGTGAAAAAATTAATTATAGTATAGTAACTTCAACTATACCTCCATTTTTAATTTAGTCATGCAAGTATTATCAATCTTGCACCAACTCTCCTAATAGTAAATCATGTGAATCAATAGTACACACATGTGAACACATAGTTATAAGCATGTGAATTAATAGTAATTAATTGCTAATTTATCCGATTAATTACCTGATTGGTCAATATAACCTCCAGACATCAATTATTTTCGAAATAGATGTCAATTTCCACTAACACTAATAATCCCAACATAATGGAACTATCAAATTCATCTTTAATCAACACGAACTTATTCATCATTAATATTATAACTCACAATATTTAACAACCAGGTCTTTCCCAGGAAAGAGGGGGCTTTCCGATAAGGATTTCTCCTTATTGGCGCGCAATTAGATGACCTAACATCTCCTTGACAAAACTTCTAAACATTGTCAATATTGCAAATAATAATATGAATAACTGTGTCATCTCAATTATTGATTTAATAATATAAAATATTATGACAATAATTGAATAAAATTGAGTAACTTCTCACGTAAGCATCAATAATCAAAGATATTGTACAATACCGTGTGCTACTATGCAACCACGTGTATTACTATACTTTTATTACCGATTATTTTATGACAACTTGCTTACTTTGAAAAAAATTTAAATATCACCCTTAACTTTAAACTTTTATCAATTTAACCATTTACTAAATAGAATAATTATAAGAAAATTGAATACTTTTATTTCATAAAATTCGGGGTCTCACAGTGATAATCATTGAAATGTATGTGTCGCACTATTTGCTATATACCTGTTGAGAAGGTGTTTCTTTTCTCATGTGTATAACAGATAGGTAGAGAATATAAGATTAGGTTGATGATATTAAGATTAGGTACGGTTCTTAAAACTAATACATATGGTAAGTTCGTGACTCATAATCATATGGTATGTTTTGAACCCCTCAGCGAATGGATGTCGATGGTCTGACTAGGATATGTTTCTAAACTCAAATGATTATGGAAAGTTCCTGGATTTCCAAAGTGTGGTAAGTTTGATGAATTGGGGTATAACTAAGTGTAAATGGAGTATTAATGATGATAGGAATAGATAGACTTATTAAGCAATGGATCATTAGAGAAATTGAAGTTGATGGTGGAAGCATAGGTATTCCAAATCTTCTAGCTATGCTAGACTTCAAAATTTTTGACATCAAGCTAAATTCGCACTATGGTGCCTTTAGAAATGAATTTTGTTATCAGTAATATACGATGACAAAGGTGTATATGTGGACTGTGAACCACTAACATCTCGTTATTTGTTACGACATGATAACACTAAAATTGATTTTCAATGGTTTTCAACCATTTAAAGAAGAGTATATGCTAATTTCTTCGGCTAGACAAAAATTGTGATGCCCCCAAAATAGGTATACATCACCAATCTTGAGTCACCAAATACATGGTACAGAATTCAATTATAACTTAATTATACAACAGTCGTGTAAAATACGACAAAACATAATCTAAGAGTTTTAATAAGAATATTGTCATCTAGACAATATCCACACTCAATGAAGTCCTCATTACATTTATTGTCACACTATTTAACAGAATAGTGAGGACTACTAATGCTATCATCTGGACCGTCACTCTGTTCCCCGACTAGTTCCGGCTACGTTCTCATTTCTTGAAGAGAACAGTGAAGGAAAGGGTGAGCTCAACTAGCCCACTAAGAAATATTATGACTAAGATAATGCAGAATAAATTATCATTAGTCTTCAACAATGTTAAACGATAAAATACAATAGACATCAAGTATAATCTGCTTGACGAATAAGCAATCCATTAGAAGAGTCAAGTAGAGCATGATATCTACTATCTTCTATGATTTAAAATGTTTTTCATCAATTTTTATCATTGAGACTCGACTTAATAAATAAACCACATCATCGAGTCATCCCTACACTACGGGCCAAGGATATTCATTAAATCATCAATGGTCATGACTATCCGAATAAATCCTCGGTCATAATCATACTAAAAAAAGCGTCCCATCAATGCACTACAAAGCTACTTAAGACTTTTACCACATCATTTATAACATTACAATCATGATTATACCGAATAATCCTCAGTCATAATCATACCAAGTCCATCTATACATGCACGCAAAGCCAAAGATGACTTTCATCATAATATAAGCATGAGGATGATGACAATGACATAATAATTCAAAAAAGAAGTTCAAAATAAATTTTAAAGATTTATAAGTTAATTTATCTTGAAATCAATTACGTCCAAATTATCGACATGATCTTGATTTGTGGAGTAAAATTCAAGAATGCTCGAAGAATATTTCCATGAAAAGATCTTGGGATGAAGCGCAAATCTCCGGGGATATTCTACTAATTTCATGGAGTATAGAAGCCAAAACTTTAACCAAATGAGTATCATAGAATATATGAAGCTATGAAATGGATTTTCACCGCTATCGGTAATCCACGTAGACGGATCATTTCCATAATTTAATAAGGAATGAATACGAAGGATTATTCACCGTGCATGTGATAATCCACATAGGCGAAAGTTATTCCAACGAATAATAAAGAATGGAACCAGTCAATGCGTAATGCGTAGGCAGGATATTCCAACAGAATAATAAAGAATGGAATAACAGAAGAATTCACCATGCATGTGATAGACCGCACAGACAGGTTATTCTAACAGAATAATAAAGAATGGAATAACAAAGAATTCACCATACATGCGATAGACCGCACACACAGGTTATTCTAACTGAATAATAAAGAATGGAACTAGATTTAGCGTAATCCGCACAGACAGGA
The DNA here is from genome assembly GCA_020205615.1 of Panax quinquefolius. Taxonomy (NCBI): domain Eukaryota; kingdom Viridiplantae; phylum Streptophyta; class Magnoliopsida; order Apiales; family Araliaceae; genus Panax; species Panax quinquefolius. Next base: position 95,946,033 of record CM035158.1, on the reverse strand, counting down.
TATTCCAACAGAATAATAAAGAATAGAATAACAGAAGAATTTAACCATGTATGCAGTACGTCGCATAGACAGGTTATTCCAACATAATAATAAAGAATGGAATAACAGAAGAATTTCACCATGTATGCGGTACTTCGCATAGACATGTTATTCCAACATAATAATAAAGAATGGAACCAGGTCTAGCGTAATCCGCACAGACAGGATATTCTAACAGAATAATAAAGAATGGAATAATAAAGAATTCACCATGCATGCGATAGACTGCACAGACAGGTTATTCCAACAGAATAATAAAGAATGGAACCAGGTCTAGCGTTATCCGCACAGACAGGATATTCCAACAAAATAATAAAGAATGGAATAACAACTCTTACGAGTATTGAAAGAAAATAACTCTCTTCATGAATACGAAAGAATAATACCCCTTAAGACTGTTGAACGAAAATAATATTCCTACGAATATTGAACGAAAATAATATTGCTTACGAATATTGAAAAATAATATCTCTTCAAAATATAAAATAAATAATACCCCTTACCTTAGAAAGAAACTGGATACTGGAGTAGAGAGGTAGCAGACTTCTCTTCTTATTTCTCTCTATAATTTCTCTCTATAATAATTGCTCTATAGATTTAGTGAATTGGTGAGAAATTAAGGAAGACTAAGCTTCTATTTATAGGAAAATATAGTTTCGATAATTGCACATTTTGGGGTTCAAAATATTACAGTACAATACCTCCAAATTTTCTTTCATTTTTAATTTAGTCCTGCAAGTATTATCAAACTTGCACCACCTCCCTAATAGTAAATAATGTGAATCAATAGTTCAATCATGTGATTCAATAGTTATAATCATGTGAAAATACGAATAACAGTATATTACCTCCATCTATACCTCCATCTTTAACTTAGTCATGCAAGTATTATCAATCTTGCACTAATAGTACATGAATATGAATCAATAGTACACACATGTGAACTAATAGTTATAATCATGTGAATTAATAGCAATTAATTTCTCATTTATCCGGTTAATTACCCGACTGGTCAGTATAACTTCCAGACATCAAATAATATCGAAATAAATGTCGATTTCCACTAACACTAATAATTCCAACACAATGGAACTATCAATTTCATCTTTAATCAACACAAACTTATTCATCATTAATATTATAACTCATAATATTTAACAACCAGGTCGTTCCCAGGAAAGAGGGGGTTTCCGATAAGGATTTCTCCTTATTGGCGTGCAATTAGATGACCAAATCTCTCCTTGACAGAACTTCTAGACATTATAAATATTGCAATTTAATAATATGAATGACTTTGTCATCTCAATTATTAATTTAGTAATATATCATATTATGCAGATGATACTGTGACAATAATCGAATCAATAATGTGAGAGATATGATGCAGCAATTACTGTAGCAATAATTGAGTATAATTGAGTGACTTCTCACGTAAGCATCAATAACTAATACTGTGTGCTACTATGCAACCACGTGTATTACTGTACTTTTATTACTAGGTAGTTCAACAGTTTTAACGGTAACACTTTCGCCGTTATTTTTATAAAAAGATAATTCTGTCGTTTTCTTACTACGATAATAATTCTGTTGTGGGGTCCACCAATGATTGTGCCGTCGTACGGATATTCCCCGACAAAAAGAAAATTTTATAACAACTTGCATACTTTGCAAAAAAAATTCACATATCACCCTTAACTTTAACCCGTTATCAATTTAACCATTTACGAAATAAAATAATAATTATAAGAAAATTGAATACTTTCGTTTCATAAAATTCGGGGTCTTACAATCTCCCCTCCTTATGAAATTTTGCCCTCAAAATTTACGTATGTACCTAGTATGATGAGGATACCTTGACTTCATTTCAGATTCTAACTCTTAAGGTATAACCTTTGAGTGTTGAATATGATCCTTCTTACACGTATCTCCACATATGTTAAATCTTCTGCTATCTCGTCTAGTTCCAATTCAATAATGTGGCTTGGGTCGTCCACATATTTACGTAACATCGATACGTAAAAAAATGTTATAAACACGCGACATATTTGGCGGTAAAACAAGTCTATAGGCCACAGTTCCTACTCGATCGAGGATTTCAAATAGACTAATAAAATCAAGGGTTGAGATTTCCTCTATTCATCGACTCTTGCTTCTAGAATAACGCCTTCTTGAACCTTCTTCTTCATATTCATCAGCTTTAGGTGTGTAGTTTGAGCGGCTTTAACTTTATCGATTAAAGTCGATTCTACTCGTATATTCGTTATCTTCACATGGGTCTCTAGAGTCTTTAACTCTATCTTCATCATTTGCAAGTTATATGAAATGGGTCTTTGTGTTAACAACGTCGTACTCGTAAACGCATACGATCTTCTACTTAACGCATCGGCTACCACGTTCGCTTTTCCACAATGATATTAAATGGTATGATCGTAATCTTCAATAGCTCGAGCCAACGTCTTTGTCGCATGTTACGTTTATTTTAGTTGAAGAAATATTTGAGGGTTTTAGAAATGGGTTTTGTACTGGGGTCAATACAAAATTCGATTTCACGCTCTAGGGGTAGGCTAGAAAGTCTTCAAGAAAACGTCAAGAAATTTATTAACGAAATATCATTCAAAACTGTGACTCTCATCCAAAACTTGGATAGTACGTCACATTGATACCTATCAACTTGCCATCGTCATTCACAACGTCACCTACAGAAAGTCTGGCTTTGGTGCATTCCACACAAGGAAGTCAACAACGAAAGGATCGGGACTCTTTACTTATTGCTTGATATGACAATGATTGACTTTAGTGGTTTGGTTGCTTGAATTCGCATAACAGGTTGGTTAGGAATATGAAAGCTAACAACCTTACGAAAAGCATGATGAGTAGTTAACCGATCGATTCCTAAAATCACATCAAGGGCAAGTATTTTCAAAGAGATAAGATCAATAAGTAACGTAAAAGTCTCGATTTGAATCAAACAAGATTTATAAACAGTGGAGGTAACGAAGGTTTCTACTAACGAAGTTTCAACCAATAAGTCAAAGTCTAACTTCTCTGGGGTCAAATTTAAACGTTGAGCGCAAGCAAGAGAGATAAAAGAATGGGTAGAACCGATATCCAATAAGGTATAGACTTCGCAAGAATTTATAATTAATGAACCCGTGCTAACTTCGTTCGGGTTACTCGCTTTTTGAGAAGTCGTGAAAAACGCTCTTCCTGAAACTACCGACTTTGTTTTGTCCGTATCCGCCTTTGGTGCCACCGTCCCAGCTGGAATTGACTTTGGTACGCGACAAAATCGGGCTAGGTGACCTTCTTTTTCACAATTGTAACATGCTTTGGAACGCATCACTGCGGTTTGGACCGATATGTCCACCTTCTCGCATTTGAAGCATACAATTGGTGGTCGTTCTCCTTCCTTGAAAACGGGTGTTGGTGCTGACGTCTTTCCATCATTGTTGAATCTCCTCTTCTTGAAATGTCCATTCTTATTATTTTGGCCATGATTACCACTGAAGTGGTTACCATTTCTGGCATGTTGATTCCCTCCACGCTTATTGTCACCGCTTCGATGACAGCTATCACTAGTATTATCATTTTGCTGGCTGCTCTCTTTTGGTTGGGTTGACTCATTATCGCGCTCTAATAACTGAGCCCTATTAACAACATCTGAATACAAACACATTTTATGAGAGATAAGATATTGATATATCTCGGGTTTCAAACCTCTTAGAAATATTCGCGTCATTCTCTCCTCATTATCAACCAAATGGGACGCAAACCGGGACAACTCGGCAAACTTGGCTTCGTACTGTGCCACGGTCATATTGTTTTGCTCAAGATTGATGAACTCTACCTCCTTCATGTGATGAATACTTTCAGGAAAGTACTTGTCGTTGAAAAGTTCTTGGAACTTCTCCCAAGACATCTTCAATGCAGTAGGTTGAGTACGCTTTACAGATTCCCACCAGTAATCTACCTATGCCCGCAACATGAAGGTGGCAAAGGGAACCTTTGCTCCTCGGAGCATCCCAAGACATCAAATATCTTGTTGATCTTCTTTATCCACGTATCCGCCTTAAGTGGTTTTGGCTCTCCAAAAAACTCTGGTGGTCCCAGTTCCTTGAACTGTTTAGAAGTGATCATCCGAGAGTTGCCAGTGTTTCGACCTGCATTTTGGACAGGAGCCGCTCTCGCCTGATGTTGCATGAATTGCATAAAGCCTCTGAACATTCCATCATTCATCATTTGGTCAGTGTTGTCGTTTGCATGAGGATTGTCACCTTCCTGATGCACATTATCCTGATTATTGATCTGTGGAGACTCAACGGTCTCCTGTGCTCCATTGCTATTTTTAACATTCTCGGATGTCATTTTCAAATACTGCCACAAAACAAGGGTTAATTAACATATCACATATTATCCCTATACTCTGACTGACCAATTAAATACCAAATAAACTTAGGTAGGTCATACTGGCGAATGAATTCTCCGTCTCTCCCCTCCTAGTTCTTATCTCACATCTTAGCCAGGGATCATATCCCTAAGCTTTGATAAAAACTGTGATCCACCCAAAATAGGTATACATCACCTATCTTGAGTTGCCAAATACATGGTACAGAATTCAAATACAACTTAATTATACAACAGTCGTGTAAAATACGACAAAACATAATCTAAGAGTTTTAATAAGAATATTGTCATCTAGAAAATATCCACACTCAATGAAGTCCTCATTCCATTTATTGTCACACTATTTAACAGAATAGTGAGGACTACTAATGCTATCATCTGGACCGTCACTCTGTTCTCCGACTAGTCACGGCTACGTTCTCATTTCTTGAAGAGAACGATGAAAGAAAGGGTGAGCTCAACTAGCCCAGTAAGAAATATTATGACTAAGATAATGCATAATAAATTATCATTAGTCTTCAACAATGTTAAACTGATAAAATACAAAAGACATCAAGTTTAACTACAGCGAAATAAGCAATCCATAAGAAGAGTCAAGTAGAGCATGATATCTACTATCTTCTATGATTTAAAATGTTTTCATTAATTTTTATCGCTGAGACTCAGCTTAATAAATAAACCACATCATCGAGTACTCCCTGCACTACGGGCCAAGGATATCATTAAATCATCAATGGTCATGACTATACCGAATAATCCCTGGTCATAATCATACTAAAAAAAACTGTCCATCAATGCACTACAGGCTACTTAGGACTTTTACCACATCATTTATAACATTACAGGTCATGATTATACCGAATAATCCCTGGTCATAATCATACCAAGTCCATCTATGCACGTAAGCCAAAGATGACTTTCATCATAATATAAGCATGAGGATGATGACAATGACATAATAATTCAATAAAAGAAGTTCAAGAATAAATTTTAAAGATTTATAAGTTAATTTCTCTTGAATCAATTACGTCCAAATTGTCAACATGATACTGCTTTGTGGAGTAAAATTCAAGAATGCTCAAAAGAATATTTCCATGAAAAGATACCGGATGAAGTGCAAATATCCAGGATATTCTACTAATTTCATGGAGTATAGAAGCCAAAACTTTAACCAAATGAGTATCATAGAATATATGAAACTGCAAATAGATTTTCACCCGCCATGCGGTAATCCACGTAGACAGATCATTTCCATAATTTAATAAAGAATGAATATGAAGGATCATTCACCATGCATGTGATAATCCACATAGACAGGTTATTCCAACAGAATAATAAAGAATGGAACAAGGTCATGCGTAATCCGCATGAGACGAGGATATTCAAATGAGAATAATAAAGAATGGAATAATAGAAGAATTCACCATGCATGCGATAGACCGCACAGACAGGATATTCCAACAGAATAATAAAGAATAGAATAACAAAGAATTCACCATGCATGCGATAGACCGCAGAGACAGGTTATTCTAACAGAATAATAAAGAATGGAACCAGGTCTAGCGTAATCCGCACAGATAGGATATTCCAACAGAATAATAAAGAATGGAATAACAAAAGAATTTCACCATGTATACGGTACTTCACATAGACAGGTTATTCCAACATAATAATAAAGAACGGAATAACAGAAGAATTTCACCATGTATGTGGTACTTCGCATAGACATGTTATTCCAACATAATAATAAAGAATGGAATCAAGTCTAGAGTAATCCGAACAGACAGTATATTCCAACAGAATAATAAAGAATTGAATAATAAAGAATTCACCATGCATGCGATAGACCGCACAGACAGGTTATTCCAACAGAATAATAAAGAATGGAATCAGGTCTAACGTAATCCGCACAGACAGGATATTCCAACAGAATAATAAAGAATGGAATAACAACTCTTACAGGTATTGAAAGAAAATAACTCTCTTCATGAATATGAAAGAATAATACCCCTTACGACTGTTGAACGAAAATAATATTCCTATGAATATTGAATGAAAATAATATTCCTTACAAATATTGAAAAATAATATCTCTTCAAAATATAAAATAAATAATACCCCTTACCTTAGAAAGAAACTGGATACTGGAGTAGAGAGGTAGCAGACTTCTCTTCTTCTTTCTCTCTATAATTTCTCTCTATAATAATTGCTCTATAGATTTAGTGAATTGGTGAGAAATGAAGGAAGAATGAGCTTCTATTTATAGGAAAATATAGTTTCGATAATTGCACGTTTTGGGGCTCGAAATATTACAGTACTATACCTCCAACTTTTCTTTCATTTTTAATTTAGTCCTGCAAGTATTATCAAACTTGCACCACCTCCCCTAATAGTAAATAATGTGAATCAATAGTTCAATCATGTGATTCAATAGTTATAATCATGTGAAAATACGAATAATAGTATAATACCTCCATCTTTAACTTAGTCATGCAAGTATTATCAATCTTGCACCAACTCCCCTAATAGTACATAAATGTGAATCAATAGTACACACATGTGAACAAATAGTTATACTCATGTGAATTAATAGCAATTAATTGCTCATTTATCCGGTTAATTACCCGACTGGTCAGTATAACTTCCAGACATCAATTAATATCGAAATAAATGTCGATTTCCACTAACACTAATAATTCTAACACAATGGAACTATCAATTTCATCTTTAATCAACACGAACTTATTCATCATTAATATTATAACTCACAATATTTAACAACTAGGTCGTTCCCAGGAAAGAGGGGGCTTTCCGATAATGACGAAATCCTCAAACGGACTGTAAATACAGTGCGAAATCATGACATCATAAAATGATTTTTAGAATTTTAAACCAGTTAAAGAAAAGTCAATGCCAATTATAGTGGCTAGACAAATGTTTCGATTGATGTTCGAATTATTTATATGCATCTAAGCTATTTGATTCAGCTAGACAAATGTTTATGAAAATTCAAGTTTTTTTTTTGAGAAATTATCCCGAACCAAATTGTTTTTGTGCGGAATCTTATGCTAAGTCTGAGGTGAACAACCCCGATTGGATAAAATAATCCAATCTAGTAGCGCAAATAATCGCTAAACAAGATTGATACGTTATGCACGACGTAGGGTACGATAGGCTGATCACCTAACGTACTCGTATTTGTACTAGGCTGATCACCTAGTACAACATGTTTACAGAATTGGTTGCGGTGAATACCGTTAAACCTGAGAGTTCATGGTCTATATGATCCCTCAGCATAATATGAAAAGTTTTTAACTTCTTAAAAGGGGTAGCAATGGTTGAATGAGATGATAGAAGAGAAATCCTCAGAGGAGGATAAATGTTTAGGTTAAATTGAAAACCTATTTTCGGTGAATAGAAGAAGTAAAGATTAGTAGAATGTAATTTCGGGGACGAAATTCTTAGAAGAAAGGGTGAATGTGATAACCCAAAAATTTAGAAGATCTTGAATGATTAAATTAAGGGTTAAAGTTTAAAACCTAGAGTGGAAATAGAGGATTTATTTAAAATCTTTAAGAAAAATCTAAGGAAATGGTACGTTGAAATGATTCGACGATAAATTTACGAGAAAGAATAAGATCTAAATCGATTAAGAATGATTCGGTATTGTGATTCCGGGAATGAAATCCTTATAAGGGGGAAAGAATGTGATAACCCAATTTTTTGGGTAATATTAAAATAAGAATTAAATAAATAAAATTCTTATTAGATAATATGTTGTATGATATTATATTGCATAAGTGGGAATGAACTATGAAATATATGATGTTTATGCTTAATAAATATATTGGTATTATATATTTATTATATGAAAATAAATTGTAGGGGTAATTTATTAAAGAAAATGAAATGAGATCCAATATATAAAATATGTATATTGGTATCAACTAGTTAGTAAATTAAATTCATGTTTAAATAAATAAAATATATTAAATTATATATTTAATGTGACGCCCCCCAATATATAGGTATACATCACCCATCTTGGGTGCTTGAATCTGGTACTTAATACAAATACAACTTAATTATACAAACGTCGTGTAAAAATACGACAAAACATAGTCGAGAGTTTTAATAAGAATATTGTCATCTGTACAATATCCACACTCAAAGGAGTCCTCATTACATTTATTGTCACACTATTTAACGTAATAGTGAGGACTACTAATGCTTATCATCCGGACCATCACTCCTCGATTCACGACTCGTCCACTATATTCTCATTTCGTGAAGAGAACAGTGAAAGAAAGGGTGAGCTCAACTAGCCCAGTAAGAAAATTATGACTAAGATAATGCAGAATAAATTATCATTAGCCTTCAACAATGTTAAACTAATAAAATACAAAAGATATCAAGTTTAACTGCAGCGGAACAAGCAATCCATTAAAAGAGTAAGGTAGAGAATAAAATCTACTATCTTCTATGATTTAAAAAGTTTTTCATCAACTTAATCGTTGAAACTCAGCTTAATAAATAAACCACATCATCGAATCATCCCTGCACTACGGCCAAGGATATTCATTAAATCATCAATGGTCATGACTATACCGAATAATCCCTGGTCATAATCATACGAAAAACTGTCCATCAATGCACTACAGGCCACTGAGGATTTTTAACACATCATCCGTCATATTACGATCATGACTATACCGAATAATCCCTGGTCATAATCACACCAAGTCCATCTATGCACGTAAGCCAAAGATGACTTTTATCACAATATAAACATGAGAATGATGACAATGATATAAGGCATTAATCAAACGAAAACAAGGATAAATATTAAAGACTTTAAATTTATCCAAATATTATCAATCACTTAATAAACTCATAATCTAATATTATTAATAGGGTTAAGTTCAGATGACCACCTGGGGTTTGGGCATTTTCCCACTTAACCACCTGTAGTCAGTAAAGCTACATTTAAACTCCCGACCTTTTGAGGTGAAGTGAAAACATCACTTTTTCCATCCAATTTAACTGTGCGTGTATGTCAGACGCCAAAAATGCGTGAGAAGTGGCTGTAACAGTCAAAAAGGATTGATAAATGTCTGAAATACCCTTCTTCTTCCTCTTTAACATTCCTTTCCTCTTCTATCATTCATGAAACCTAAATTGCTTCATCCCATCATCATCCCTTCTTTTTCTTCTCAATCTATCCCCAAACCGTAGTAGGATTCCCAATTTTCTAGGGTTTTTTCCCAATTTCAAATCCACCCAAAGAAGTCAGTACATCGAAAATCGGGGATAAGTCATCCACCCAATTACTTATCTTCTTTCTTTTTGATCCATTTTATATCTTCGTTTCATCATCATTTCATTTCTCTCGCCTAAATCGTCATTCCGCCGGTATATCCCCTTCCATGGCGGCCACATACCTCAAATTCCGGCAAATCTAAATTCCATAACTTCTACCACCACTAGAAATTAGAGAGTACAACCACAAAAAATGAAGAAGAAGCATAGCATGGAGACAAGAGCCACGAACTCAAAAGCGATGACGAAAGACCATAACACGGTGTCAACGATCGAGAAATCTAGGTCCGACAACCATCCCCGTATGTCTTGCGGTCTCCACCTTGGCGTGGATCCCGATAAACTCTATGGGGACTAGCTCGGCGTGATGTATGATGAGAAAAGCCTTGGCCACCGGAAAAGTGAAGTCGGCATGCTGAAGCTCACTTCCGTCCACCGAAAAGCCGACCTCCACCCAAACATCTCCCTCTCCCTCTCCCTCTCCCTTCTCCCTCTTTCAATTCTCACTTTAAATGATATTTTCAATTCTCACCTCTTTCTATAGTTTCTTTTTTTCAGCAAGATCCGTTTAAAATTTCTGCAAAAAAATTTTGTATTTTGAGCAAAGCTATCGACTTTCATACTTTTTTAGGGCTTTTGTATGAAAGCTTGCTAGAATTTAGTTGGATTACGACCATTTGGATTTTAGAAAAATGTTAGAATTTTTAGTTTAGGGTGTAATGGTTTACGATTATTGTGTAGTTCAATCCTCAGTATCAAATCATTACTACCTCTGTTGATTCATTCATTCATTCATGCAAGGCTTCTTGATCTAATCTGGAATATGCGTGTCAGATGTAGTTTATACTCCATCAAATTGAAGTTGATAGGTTTTAATTGATTTGTGGGTTGGACTATTTGATGGAATTCTTGATCTTGATATGTATTATTATATCTTGATGTTTGTTGTGTATGAGGTTTAATTTTACTTCCATTGAAATGATTAGCATTTTACTTCAATTCTATTTTGTTCAAATGAGTTGATCTTGAGTATTTCATCTACCTTGCTTCCTCTTTGCAAAACCCAGTACTAGTCTTTTTTAAAGGGGAAAGGTGCTTTAGTAATTTTCAATTCTTTGTTAGTAATTATGTTATCCAAACTGTATTCTTGAAGCAGGTAATGATAGAATTTCTATAGGAAATGGTTTCACTTTATTTTCTCCTTAAATAACTATTGCGTGCCATTGGTTTCAGTTCTTCAAGAAAATTGTCAGGATATCTCACAAAACCCAGTAATCTCAAGAAAGATTGTTGTACCTGGTAACAAATTTTCATGGCTTATCGCGGTTGGGTATTTAAGCGAGGAAAAGAAAGAGCAAGCAGTGGCTTGGCATAGTGAGAAGCTAGCAGCTCTGTTTGTGAAATCTCTCATTCCACTTAAACCATAAAAAAAAGAAATTGGAGGGTAATTAAGTCTTTAGCCAACTCAAGTAACGGAGTTCAGACAGAAAGCATTTATTCACTTCACCTCAAAAGGTCGGAAGTTTAAATGTAGCTTTACTGACTACAAGTGGTTAAGTAGAAAACCGCCCAAACCCCAGGTGGTCATCTGAACTTAACCCTTATTAATATATAACAATATTTTAATCACTTCTTAAACTTATAAACAATTTATTTCAATTGTTTATAATTTACCAAATAATGCATTTAATAATTCAAAAATGCCATACTCATAATATTTCATCACCAATGATCAAATTCCTTATCAAAAATATGCATATACCTTATATAGGATTCTCAAGCCATAAAATCCTATTTACTAATTTCGTTACTTCACATAACATATTTAACTCATATGTTCGTAACTAAACCATTTTCATGAAAAATTACCAAATCAACTTATTATTTTTCTATCCTTTGCCCAAACATATATACATATACACAACAAGTATTTTTTTTATTTTTCAACTCCCTTAAGTATTTTTCAAAAATCAATTTCTAATTAATTCCTTAAGAAATTAGCTACCTCAAGTTTAACTCCAGAAATTCCCAAATCTTGGCAGGATCTTAAACATGTTAACTTGAGCTTCCAATTTAAATTTCATGGTCATTGGAGTTATAGAACTCCGGTTATAGCGTTTTTCGTCAAAAAAACCTAAATATTGAAATAGTCATAACTTGCTCATTTTAAGTCGGAATGAGCTCATTTTTGGACAGGAGGTACTTTATACCATATATTTTCATGTCCCAAAAGGCCAGAATTTTTCTCACAAACTAAGTGGCCAAAAATGCCCTTTTAAATTTCTGGACATTAGCCTTTTTGGTACTTTGCAGTTTTTGACTCCTTTGCTAAAATCAGTCCACACAAAAATCTACAACACCTTTTCCAGTGATTCCACCTGGATAAGTTAGAAAACTCATAGATATAACTCTAGAACTTGACCACACTCAAAAATTCGAAATATAATAGGAGATATGGTCAATTGAATTTCATATTTTATTTCACCAAAATCTGATTTTCAACCCTTTGTTATTTCTAAGAAACTTTCATGTTTTCACATAATAACCAACATAACTCATCATGACAATGACATAATAATTCAATAAAACAAGTTCAAGAATAAATTTTAAAGATTTATAAGTTAATTTATCCTGAACTCAATAATGTCCAAATTGTCAACATGATACTGCTTTGTGGAGAAAAATTCAAGAATGCTCAGAAGAATATTTTCACGAAAAGATACTGCATGAAGTACAAATATCTAGGATATTCCACTAATTTCAAAGAATATAGAAGCCAAAGCTTTAACCATCTGTGTATAATAGAATATATGAAACTGCAAATGGATTTTCTTGCCACCAGTAATCCACGTAGCCGCATCATTTCCATAATTTAATAAGAAATGAATACAAAGGATCATTCACTATGCATGTGGTACTCCACACAGAAAGGTTATTCCAATAGAATAATAAATAATGGAATAACAGAAGGATTCACCATGCATGCGATAGATCGCACAGACAGGTTATTCCCAATAGAATAATAAATAATAGAACTAGGTCATGCAGAAACATGTATGGATATATTCCGATAGAATAATAAAGAACGAAACTAGGTCAAAGCGAAATTCACCCAAACGTGTTATTCCAATGTAATAATAAAGAATGGAATAACAACGAAATCATCATGCATGCGATAGATCAAGCATTCAATAAAATTATTCCAATAGAATAATAATATAATGGAACTAGGTCAAATGTAAACACACATGAGATATTCCAACAGATTGATAGAGAATGGAATAATGAAGAAGAATTTCACCATGTATGCGGTATTGTGACATACAAAGTTATTCCAATGAATAATAAGGAATGGAATAATGTAAGTTCTCTTCATGAATACGAAAGAAATAATACCCCTTACCTTATAACGAAGAGTACTCCGACGGGTGGGGCGAGGATATACTTGAACAAAACTTGTACTACGCTCAAATCTTCTTAAAACTCTAAAGAAATACGCTCAAGATTATAGAAGAGAACTCTCTGAATTTCTAGTGTGATTTCAATTCTAACTAAGCATCCTATTTATAAGAAAATAGAAAGGATACTATGCAATAAAATATAATATATATATATATATATATATATTTATATATTTATATATTTTATTTAAAATCTAATAAAACAATTAACTTTATAAAAGTATTCGATTTTATATAAAAAGATTTTACTATCTGCAAACACTATGCAGATACTTATGAAAACACTATGCATAATAAAATTTATTATATTCTAATTATAGTCTAATAAAACAAATAACTTTATAAAAGTATTACTGTTTTATATAAAAAGATTTTACTATGCAAAACACTATGCATAAAAATATATTATATTATTCTAATTATTGTCTAATAAAATAAATAACTTTATAAAAGTATTCATTTTTATATAAAAAGCTTTTCTATTTTATTACATTAATAATACTAATAAAACAAAATTTATATATACATATATATATATATATATAAACTTCCGTGACTTCATAAAAAGACACATCAATATATTTAACAACATTTATCATCATTATTATAATTCAAAATATTAATCGACTGTGTCGTTCCTGTGAAAGAGGGACTTTCCAATAAGGATTTTCCCTTATTGGCCAAGTGATTAGGTGACCAAACCTCTCCTTGGCGTAACTTCTAGACATCGTTAATATTGTAAATAATAATATTAATAACTTCGCGTCTCAATTATTGATTTAATAATATACATATAAAATATCGAATAATAATTGAATCAAATAACGTGACTTCTCGTAAGCAATAATCAATACCGCGTATTCAACCACGCTTTTACTACCGATTTTAGTTCAAGTAGTTCAACAGCTTTAACGATAAAACTTCCATAGTTATTTTCATAAAAAGTATTTTTGTCGCTTTTCTCAATCCGATAATAATTCCGCCAGGGTCCACTAATAATTGTGCCGTGCATGCGGATATTCCCCGACAAAAAAATATTCATCGACCAATCAAATATTATACAACAACTTGCATACTTTGCAAAATTTATAAATACTACCCACAACTATAACATTATCTCAAATCCACACCATAATATTCAAAAAAATATTTCGAGAAAATTAAATATTTATTCATAAAAATTTGGGGTTTTACAGTCTCCCCTCCTTATGAAATTTCGCCCTTGAAATTTACATACATACCTGGTATGCCGAACAGATGATAATACCTCGTCAGATTCTAACTCTTGAGGTATAACCTTTGAGTGTTGAATACGATCCTTCTTATCCAAGATTTTAACACGTATATCCTCATGCGTTAAATCTTCTGCTATATCATCTAGTTCTAATTTAATAATGTGATTCGGGTCGTCCATATATTTACGTAACATCAATACGTTAAAAACATTATGAACACGCAACATATTTGGCAGTAAAACGAGTTTATAGGTCACAGTTCCTACTCGATCGAGGATTTCAAATGGGCCAATTAAATCGAGGGTTGATATTTCCTCTCTTCAGCAACTCTTGCTTTTAAAATAACGCCCTCTTGAACCTTCTTCTTCGTATTCATTAGCTCCGGGTCTGTAGCTTTAGCAGCTTTAACATTATCGACTAAAGTCGTTTCTAATCATATATTCGTTATCTTCACGTAGGTTCGTATATTCGCACTTGTAAACGCATATGATCTTCTACTCAACACGTCAGCTACCACGTTCGCTCTTCTACAATGATGTTGAATGGTATGATCGTAATCTTCAACAGCTCGAGCCAACGTCTTTGGCGCATTATACGTTCGTTTTGGGTGAAGAAATACTTGAGGGTTTTAGAAATGGGTTTTGTACTGGGGTCAATACAAAATTTGATTTCACGCTCTAGGGGTAGGCTAAGAAGTTCTTCCGGGAATACGTCAGGAAATTCATTAACAATAGAAATATCATTCAAAACTGTGACTCTCATCCAAGACTTGGATAGCACATGTAATGAAGGTTTCTCCTAACGGAGCTTCAACAGAAAAGTCAAATTCTAATTTCTTCGGAGTCAAATTTAAACGTTGAGCGCAAGCAAGAGAGATAAAAGAATAGGTAGACCCGGTATCTAAGGTATAGACTTCGCAAGAATTTATAATTAACTAACCCGTGCTAACTTCGTTTGGGTTACTCGCTTTTTGAGAAGTCACGAAAAATGCTCTTCCTGAAACCACCGACTTTGTTTTGTCCGTATCCGCCTTTGGTGCCATCGTCCCAGCTAGACTTGACCTTGGTGCACGATAAAATCGGGCTAGGTGACCTTCTTTTCCACAATTGTAACATGCTTTGGACTGCATCATGCAGTTTGGACTTATGTGTCCTTCCCCTCCACATTTGTAACATACGACCGGCGGTCGTTCTCCTTCCTTAACAAATGGTCTTTGGTCCGACGTCTTTCCATCTTTGTTGAACCTTCTCTTCTTGAACTTTCCACTCCTATTGTCTTGGCCATGATTACCACCGGTGGTTATCATTCCGCATGTTTGATTCCTCCACGCTTTGTTGTCACCACTTCGATGATCGCTACCACTTGGTATTATCGACTTGTCATTACTTTCTCTCTCGTTGGGTTGACTCATTATCGCGCTCCAATAACTGAGCCCTATTCAAAACATCTGAATACAAACATAGTTTATGAGAGATAAGATATTGATGTATCTCAGGTTTCAAACCTCTTAGAAACATCCGCGTCATTCTCTCCTCATTATCAACCAAGTGGGACGCAAACCGAGATAACTCGGCAAACTTAGCTTCGTAATACGCCACGGTCATATTGTTTTGCTCAAGCTTGATGACCTCCACCTCCTTCATGTGACGAATACTTTCCGAAAAGTACTTGTCGTTGAATAATTCTTAGAACTTCTACCAAGACATCTTCAGTGCGGCAGGTTGAGTACGCTTTACAGATTCCCACCAGTAATCTGCCTCTGCATGCAACATGAATGTGGCAAAGGGAACCTTTTGTTCCTCGGAGCATCCCAAGACATCAAATATCTTGTTGATCTGTTTTATCCACGTCTCCGCCTTAAGTGGTTTTGGCTCTCCAAAAAACTTTAGTGGTCCCAGCTCCTTGAACTACTTAGCGCTGACCGTCCGGGAGTTGTCAGTGTTTCCACCTACATTTTGGACAGGAGCCGCTCTCACCTGATGTTGCATGAATTTCATAAGGCCTCTAAACATCCCATCGTTCACCATTTCATCGTTGTTATTGTTTTCATGAGGATTATTGTCTTCATGTTGCACATTACCCTGGGCATTGATCGTTGGTGACTCAACGGTCTCATGTGCTTCATTGCTTATCTCAACATTTTCGGATGCCATTTTAAATACTGCCACAAAACAAGGGTTAATTAACATATCACATATTATCTCTATACTCTGACCAGCCAATTAAATACCAAATAAACTTAGGTAGGTCATACTAGCGAAGGAATTCCCCGTCTCTCCCCTCCGAGTTCTTGTCTCACATCTCAGCCAGGGATCATATCCCTACGCTTTGATACCAATTATGACGCCCCCAAAAATAGGTATACATCACCCATCTTGGGTTGCCAGATACAAGGTACTGAATACAAATACAACTTAATTATACAAACGTCGTGTAAAAATACGATAAAACATAGCTGAGAGTTTTAATAAGAATATTGTCATCTAGACAATATCCACACTCAAATGAGTCCTCATTACATTTATTGTCACACTATTTAACAAAATAGTGAGGACTACTAATGCTATCATCATCGGACCGTCACTCCCGCTCCCCGACTGTCCCCAAATTTATATTCTCATTTCGTGAAAAGAATAAAGAAAGAAAGGGTGAGCTCAACTAGCCCAAGAAGAAATATTATGACTAAGATAATGCGAATAAATTATCATTAGCCTTCAACAATGTTAAACTGATAAAATACAAAAGACATCAAGTTTAACTGCAGCGAAATAAGCAATCCATTAAAAGAGTCAAGTAGAGAATAAAATCTACTATCTTCTATGATTTAAAAAGTTTTTCATCAACTTAATCGATGAGACTCAGCTTAATAAATAAACCACATCATCGAATCATCCCTGCACTACGGGTCAAGGATATTCATTAAATCATCAATGGTCATGACTATACCGAATAATCCCTAGTCGTAGTCATACCAAAAATTGTCCATCAATGCACTACAGGTCATTGAGGATTTTTACCACATCATCCGTCACATTACGGTCATGACTATACCGAATAATCCCTGGTCATAATCACACCAAGTCCATCTATGCACGTAAGCCAAAGATGACTTTTATCACAATATAAATATGAGAATGATGACAATGATATAAGCATTAATCAAACGAAAACAAGGATAAATATTAAAGACTTTAAATTTATCCAAATATTATTAATCACTTAATAAACTCATAATCTAATATTATTAATATATAACAATATTTTAATCACTTCTTAAACTTATAAACAATTTATTTTAATTGTTTATACTTTACCAAATAATGCATTTAATCATTCAAAAATGTCATACTCATAAGATTTCATCACCAATGATCAAATCCTTTATAAAAAATCTGCATATACCTTATATAGGATTCTCAAGCCATAAAATCCTATTTACTAATTTCGTTACTTCACGTAACATATTTAACTCCTATGTTCGTAACTAAACCATTTTTATTAAAAATTACCAAATCAACTTGTTATTTTTCTATCCTTTGCCCAAACATATATACATATACACAACAAGTATTTTTTTTTTCAACTCCCTTAAGTATTTTTCAAAAATTAATTTCTAATTAATTCCTTCAGAAATTAGCTACCTCAAGTTTAACTCCAGAAATTCTCAAATCTTGACAGAATCTTACACATGTTAACGTGAGCTTCCAGTTTAAATTTCATGGTCATCAGAGTTATAGAACTTCGGTTATAGCGTTTTTCGTCGAAAAAACATAAATATTGAAATATTCATAACTTGCTCATTTTAAGTCGAAATAAGCTCATTTTTGGACAGGAGGTACTTTATACCATATATTTTCATATCCCGAAAGGCGAGAATTTTCTCACAAACTAAGTGGCCGAAAATGCCATTTTAAATTTCTGGACAGTAGCCTTTTTGGTACTTTACAATTTTTGACTCATTTGCTAAAATCAGTCCACACGAAAATCTACAACACCTTTTCCAGTGATTCAACTTGGATAAGTTAGAAAAATCATAGATCTAACTCTAGAACTTGACCACACTCAAAAATTCAAAATATAATAGGAGATATGATCAATTGAATTTCATATTCCATTTTCACCAATATCTGATTTTCAACCTTTTGTGATTTCTAAGAAACTTCATGTTTTCACATAATAACCAACATAATTCATCATGACAATGACATAATAATTCAATAAAATAAGTTCAAGAATAAATTTTAAAGATTTATAAGTTAATTTATCCTGAACTCAATAATGTCCAAATTGTCAACATGATACTGCTTTGTGGAGAAAAATTCAAGAATGCTTAGAAGAATATTTCCACGAAAAGATACTAGATGAAGCATAAATATCCAGGATATTCCACTAATTTCAAGGAATGTAGAAGCCAAAGCTTTAACCATCTGTGTATAATAGAATATATGAAACTGCAAATGGATTTTTGCCCGCCATGCGATAATCCACGTAGCCAGATCATTTCCATAATTTAATAAGAAATGAATACAAAGGATCATTCACTATGCATGTGGTAATCCACACGATACGTTATTCCAACGTAATAATAAAGAATGGAATAATGTATGATTCACCATGCATGCGATAGATCGCACAAACAGGTTATTCCCAACAAAATAATAAATAATGGAACCAGGTCACGCGTAAACGCACAGACGGGATATTCCGATAGAATAATAAAGAACGAAACCAAAGTCAAAGTAAATTGCATCGCAAGCGGATATTCCAATGTAATAATAAAGAATGGAATAACAACAGAATCACCATGTATGCGATAGACCGCCATGCATAAAGAGTTATTCCAATGGAATAATAAATAATGGAACCAGTGTCACGCGAAAACGCACGCATGTGATATTCCAAATGATTTGATAAAGAATGGAATAACAAAGAATTTCACCATGTATGCGGTGCTTGATGACAAAGAGTTATTCAACAATGTAATAATAAGGAATGGAATAACAAAAGTAAGTTCTCTTCATGAATACGAAAGAAATAATACCCTTACCTTATAAAGAAGAGTACTCCACCTGCAGGTAGGGATGGGATATACTTGAAGAAAACTTGCACTACGCTCAAAAACTTCTTAAAACTCTAAAGAAATACGCTCAAGATTATAAGAGAATTCTCCGAATTTCTCGGTGTGATTTCAATTCTAACTAAGCATCCTATTTTTAGGAAAATAGAAAGGATACTATGTGATAAAATATAATATATATATATATATATATATTATAAAATCTAATAAAACAATTAACTTTATAAAGGTATTCGATTTTATATAAAAAGATTTTACTATGCAAACACTATGCAGTACTATGCAAACACTATGCATAATAAAATATATTATATTCTAATTATTGTCTAATAAAACAAATAACTTTATAAAAGTATTCATTTTATATAAAAAGATTTTACTATGCAAAAACACTATGCATAATAAAATATATTATATTCTAATTATTGTCTAATAAAACAAATAACTTTATAAAAGTATTCTGCTTACATATAAAAAGCTTTTCTGCTTTTATTACATTAATAATACTAATAAAACAAAATTTATATATAATATATATATATATATTATATATTATTACCATTCAGAAATGGTATGTCTCTATTAACTTAGTTGTTGATAAAAGCTTCTCTATACATCTTTCTGCCTTGGTTGATACAGGTGCAGATTTAAACTATGTACAAGAAGGTTTAATCCCAACCAAATACTATAAGAAAACCACTGAAAAACTTAATTTTTAAAACATCATTTGTTTTAATTCGTAACCTTACTGACAAGATAATTTTAGGATTACCATTTATATATTCACTCTACCCGTTTACTACTAGTAATGAAGGCTTAAGTTGTAATCAATTAGGAAAGAAAATAACATTTAAATTTCTTGTTAAACCAAAAGAAAGAGATTTAAAATTTATTCAAGAAGAGTCTATCTCTAAGTCATTAAACTTATTAAATAGTAAATCCTCCCATTTAAAATTCTTAAAGGAAGAAATTAAATACAAAAAAATTGAAGAATAGGTTCTACACAACGAAATTCAAGTCAAAATAGAGGAATTAAAAACATATTTAAAAGAAAACCTTTGTTCAGATTCTCCTAATGCCTTTTGGCATCGAAAGAAGCATACTGTCAGGCTCCCTTACGCTAAGGAATTTAAAGAACATTTAATTTCTACTAAGGCCAGGCCTATTCAGATGAATCACGAACAAATGGAGTTATATAAGAAGGAGATTAATGATCTTCTTAATAAAGGTTTAATTAAACCCAGTAAATCCCCTTGGTCTTGTCTTGCTTTTTATGTTAACAATGAAGCAGAAAAAGAGAGAGGAGTACCTCGTCTAGTCATTAATTATAAGCCATTGAATAAGGTTCTCGAGTGGATTAGGTATCCCCTTCCCAACAAAGACGACTTTATCAATAGATTAAGTAATGCCACATTATTCAGTAAATTTGACCTTAAGTCCGGCTTCTGGCAAATTGCCATTCATCCAGATGATAGGTACAAAACAGCATTCACCACTCCGTTCGGCCTCTACGAATGGAATGTCCAGGCATTTGGCCTGAAAAATGCTCCCAGTGAATTTCAAAATATTCTCAATGACATATTAAACCCTTTCAGTCATTTTATTGTTGTCTATATCAACAATATTCTTATTTTTTCCAAGACCATTGATGAACACATTAAAAACTTGAAATCATTCTTCAAGACAGTTAAAGATAATGGTCTAGTTCTTTCTTCTTCCAAATGCAGCCTGTTTCAGGTCAAAATAAGTTTTCTTGGTCTTAATATCTTCAGAGGACAAGTTTAGCCCATTAAACGAGCTATTCAATTTGCTAACAAGTTTCTCGATAAGATAACCAATAAAACCCAACTGCAGAGATTTCTTGGCTCGCTTAATTATATTGGCAAGTTTTACAAGAATCTTAGAAAGATCTGCAAACCTCTTTTCCAATGTTTGCAAGACAATCCTCCTCCTTGGACTGACATTCATACCTCCGTCGTCCAACAAGTTAAAAAATACGTCAAGGCATTACCCTGTCTTGTTATTTCCAATGAGTCAGCGTATAAAATTGTTGAAACTGACGCCTCAGATATTGGATTCGGAGGCATTCTTAAATAGAAGTTAACACCAGAATCCCCAGAACAAATTGTTCGTTTTCATTCCGGTGCATGGAATATTACACAGTTAAATTACAGTACTATTAAAAAAGAAATACTTTCATTGGTATTATGTATTAATAAGTTTCAAAGTGATTTATTAAATCAAAAGTTTTTAGTTTGCATTGCTTGCAAGTCAACAAAATACATATTAGAAAAAGATGTTGAAAATCTAGCCTCTAAGCATTCCTTCGCTAGATAGCAAGCTTTATTAAGCATTTTTGATTTTGATATTGAATATATTAAAGGTAGTAACAATTCAATTCCTGATTTTCTCACTCAGGAATTTATCAATATAGGTACTATTCAGTTATGAGCATTAGAGGATCATCTTCCTTAAGGGGTCCGGGTCGCCCTACTGGCCCAAGTAATCAACCCAGAGGAACTTTGATTCCTCACCCAGTCACCCCAGTTTATCAGTCAAACAAATTCACAGTCCTTGGAACACTTCCCAAGCCATATAGTTCATCTTTAATCAGTAAGCCTAAACCAATTGACCCTTTTAGTAATCCAACTAAGGCTTCATCTTCAGCTCCTAGTCATCCTCCTTCTGAGCATATGCTTAAGTGGGAAAATTATCTTTTTCATATTGAACCCTACATGAAACCAAAAGATGACCCCATTAAGCTTGTTGCCCAGTTTTTTCTCCCTGGATGGCATTTCCAGCCCCTGGCTCCTTATAAATCTCTTGTATTTTATAAGGATATTCTTCTGGAAACAGAGTCAGTAAACATTAAACCAATTTACGCCAACAATGATAAGACTAAAGTTCTTTATCATTCTTTATACATTAAACAGTTTGTTCAAATGTCTGATTGGGGAAAAACCCCTCCGATCTTATGAATCTCTCTAGTTAAGATAATTCTTTCTGTTATTATGATTATATTGAAGCTTGGTACAAGGTTCTCCTTCACCAAAATGAATCACATAGTCATTCATGGTTCATTCAATTTGACCATAAATTCAAGAGCCCAATCCCCTATTGGTTTGTTCTTTGGTGGTATAGGTTAGGTTCTACTTATGACCTTCTTCCCGACCTCCTTAAAGTTCAACTAAATCATTTTAGCAATCACAGTAAAATAGATCCAAAGAATGACGGAGTTCCCCTCACTCTTTTATTTGTTTGTAAATATAAGATCCCCTGAATTCTTAAATGGCAGTACGGAATTCCACCTCCCTCTACTCCAGTCAATGGTATTCAGTCAGATCCACTCCCTCGAGTGTCTCGCCTCTTTTATGTTAAGTGGTGGGATAAATTCGACATTAACAGAATAGTTGGTCAGGTTCAGCAGGAATTTCCTGTTGCTCCAGTTTCCCTCTTCTAGTCACAGCCATTCCTCAGGCTAGTAAAGAAAAGGAGTCAAAGTCCAAGTCAAAAGAGTCTAAAGTCAGTCCCACTGGTTCAGCATGTTCTAGTAAAATTTCTAATTTTAAAAATTGTTCCAGTAAAGAATTAATAAAAATTGCCCAAGCACTCAACAAAAGGATTGATGAAGCCATACATGAAGAAGCCTCAGTATGTTCTTCCTCTTCCAGTCATGGTTCTCCCAGTAACCTCAATGATGATGATGACCCATACGGCACCATCAACCTACAGGACGCTCAGGATCCATTTATCTAATGTCCACAAGAATCCAAAGACTTTCCAGCGTACCATTTATTCAGATGAATTTGCTTTTCCACCAAAAAGCGGCTTCAATACACGCTACCGCCTCGCAGCCTTTAAAGTCAAAAGATGATCTTTCTTTTCCATCGAAAGCATCTGATGAGTCAAAAGTTGTCGGCCTCTTTGTCAAAAGTTGCCGAAAGCATCCATGAGTAGTAAAAAGTCAAGATCAGAAGATCGTTTCATCAATAGTAAAAGTTATGCGTAATCATTTACTTTTACTTTTGCTTTTATACGCTTTTACTTAAGTAAGATGTTTTTACCTAAGTAATATGTTTCTTACTTTACCCCAGTTATTGTAATAGTTCTCTTTCCTTGGATTATAAAAGGAAACCGAGCTCATTTGGCAATTCAGACTTCGAAACTTTGAAAGACTCTGAGCTCTCTCTCTCAGACGAATCTTTAGTTTCTACCTCTGATTATCCTACTTAACTTCTCTTCTCTACTTCTTTAGTTAAATGTTTTAATTTGTAAGTAAGTCTAAAAATTTAAATTTTTGTTTGTACATAGCTCAAGTAATCAATAAAAGTATTTTTATTTTAGTAATTGACTGTTATGTTCTACATGCGCTACTCTTGTTCTTCTTAATTTCTTATTTATCTGCTTCCGCCCCGTCATCATAGAAGATTACTCTAGCTCTTCAACCCCTTCAGTGGTTCAAACCCAAAGAGATACAGAAGTCCTAAGTAACCCTTCTATTAGAGATATTAAAATGAAAGAAATTTTAAATCAAGGTCAGGCGAGTCATCCATGTTACACTCAGAATCACCATATTGAAGAAGAAGGTTCTTCCTCTCCAACCCCTTCTGAGTTTCCGACTCAGTCAGATTTTGATATTCCCATTAATAATCAATTAAGAGTTATTAAAAAAGAATTCGTATTAGATTGGGACAATCTTGTACAAGATTTCAATTCCAAGTCTAATAAAGAAAAAAGGCATCTATTCAGATCTAATCACCCCACAGAAAAGGAGCGTGATAAGATTGTAAATAGATGGAAAAGATAAGATTTATTATTAACGAAAAATTAAACATTACGTTTTACGATTGGTATGAGCAATATCAAAGTAAGTGTAATGTTATTACTAAAACACAGTGGATTAAAGAAGATAAATCCAAACTCTCTTCTAGTCACCCCCCTTTAGAAACTGTTCTAATTTTAGTAAAAAATACATCTGTTGTTGCTAGTCCATTTAAAATTTTAGATAGTAACAAAGATGATAAAAAAATTATTGAACAATTAAATATTAGCAATCAGTATCTTGCAACTGTAGGTAAACAGTTAGACCGTATTGAATAAAAATTTGAATAAAATATGATTAAAAACCCCGATTCAAAAATTGAACAACCTCAATTAAAATTACCATAAAATAAAAGTAAATTAGGCTTACCTAATAATGACGGCATACTTACTCGTTCAATCGATGAGTTATTTAAAAAACTAAAAACTGAACCCAGTTCGAGTGGCACTATTGCTACTATTGATCAGCTCAAAACTGATATTGAAAGTAGTAGCCAATCAGATTATTCTGATACTATTTCAATACCAGATTTAAACGATCAGTTAAACAAATTAACAGTTAAAAATTCTAGCATAACAAGAAATTGGTATTCTAGACCAACTCCTCCGGATTTACAGTTCGAAGAGAGAAATCTAGATAAGCGCTCGTTTCATCCAATAAAATTTACGAATGGAACATTGATGGTTTTAGTGAACAAGAAATTCTCAATAAATTAAATCACATGTCCATGGTAGCAAATAGCTATATAACTAAATTCAACAATGACTCAAATGCACATTGTTGAGTTATTAGTTAGTGGATTCGTGTATTCTTAGGTCTTGGTGGAAGAAACACCTCACGTAAGACACTAGGTTATCTATAATCCATGCTCGTCGATTCAGTTGATGCGATTTTAAACCCCATCTTTAGCGAAGATGTTGGTGTTGATCCGCTTTGATGGAGTAAATACTTTAATATTTACCATAATAAAACATTTTGTTGGTACCCTAGTAATATAACGGAAAGGATTCACGACCGGTTATAATCTCACTTGTCCCACTCTAAGTGACTTTAGATGGTACAAAGATGTTTTTACTTCTAGATTATGATCTTGAATGATAAGAATAAACCATTCTGGAAAAAAAAATTTGTCAATGGTTTACCGTTATTGTTTGCACACAAAGTTCGTGAAGAATTAAGTAAAAACTTAGGATATATTGATTATGATAATCTCACTTACGATGACATAATCAGTTATATTCAAAAGATTGGATTAAAAATGTGTATTAACTTTAAATTAGCCAAACAAGCTAGTAAAGACAAAAAGAAAGCCAAATATGAGTTAGGCACATTCTCAGGAATAAAGATGGTTTACCTGTTGCTCCCTCAAGAAGGAAGCACAGACTTAAATATATTGATTCTCATAAAAGTAATAAACATCACAGGAAAAAACGAAGTCATCGCAAAGATAAAAATCAAGATAGTTATTATAATAAAGCCAAACCTGCAAATAAGAATTATAATAAAAAATCTAAATCTAAAAAATATGACAAAAGTAAAATTGTTTGCCATAATTGTGGGCAGAAAGGTCATTATAAAAATAAATGTAAGATAAAGCAAAAATTAAACCAACTAAATATTTCTACTGAAGACACTGAACATATATTAGAGTTAATGAGAATAGAGAACGACGTCAATAATGATGAAGGTTCTGATATTCTTTATTCCTCTAATAATAACGATAGTAGTAATGAATCAAGTAGTGACACAGAAGAAGTCGTTGTTTGTGCAGATAATTGCAATGAAAATTGTTGCAATAAAAGAGTTAATGTGATTAACAAAGAAGATGAAGAAAGTTCTTTGTTAATTGACCTAATTAGTAAAATCATTGATCCTAAAGGCTAAAGGCTCAAGACACAAAAAGCAGCTTAAAAGATTTATTAACCAAAGATAATAAGGATAGTGATAAGTTTATTAAAGCTAAAGAAAAACCAATTTTTAGTCTTAATAAAACTTTAGAAAGATTTAAATCTCCAGTTAAAGAAGTTACTCTTCCAAAATTAAATCAAGAAGTTAATAAACTCAAAAAGGAGATTAATAATTTAAAATTAGAAGTTTATAATTTAAAATTAGAAATTTTACTAGAACATGTTGAACCAGTGGGACTGACTTTAGACTCTTTTGACTTTTTCAACTGTCTTAACATTGTAATCAGTTTTAAAATTATCTAAAAATGTTGACTGATAAATTTCTTTTGGGGAGACTCTAGGAATGTTCCAGTTGTGTAACACTTGACTAATGTTCTCATAACTATGTTCTTCCTGGTTAACTATGTCTGGTACTGGTGGCAAAGTTGACCGATGACTAGCTGACGTATTAGATCTAAATAATCTACTCATTTTTACTAGATTCAAAACAAATTTTCACTCTTTATCTTCCATACAGACCCTCTTACCTGAAGTAGACTCATACCCATAATCCGTGACTTCATAAAAAGACACCTTAATATATTTAACAACATTTATCATCATTATTATAATTCACAATATTAATCGACCAGGTCATTGCCAGGAAAGAGAGGGTTTTCCAATAAAAATTTCTCCTTATTGGCGCGCAATTAGGTGACCAAACCTCTCCTTGACAGAACTTCTAGACATCGTTAATATTGCAAATAATAATATTAATAACTTCGTCGTCTCAATTATTGATTTAATAATATATAAAATATCGACAATAATTGAATCAAATAACGTGTGCTACTATGCAATCACGCATATTACTGTACTTTTACTACCGAGTAGTTCAACAGTTTTAACGATAAAACTTCCGCCGTTATTTTCATAAAAATATTTTTGTCGTTTTCTCAATCCGACAATAATTCCGTTATGGGGTCCACCAATAATTGTACCGTCGTCACGGATATTCCCGACAAAAAGAATATTCCCCACCATTCAATATTATACAACAACTTGCATACTTTTTGCAAAATTTATAAATACTACCCACAACTATAACATTATCTCAAATCCACACCATAATATTCAAAAAATATTTCGAAAATTAAATATTTATTCATAAAAATTTGGGTTTTTACATTTAATATATAAATAAATTGTTTGAAAATAATTTATGGAAAGGAGGAAATTAAATTTAATTATATAATATAGATTGTATAATTTAAATAAGTTATTTAAATTAGGTAATGAGCAGTTAATAAATATATATCACTCGGGGAAATAAAATTGTGGGAACAATTTGTGTAATGAGGCAAAAACAGGCGGTTTAAGCATATAATATTTATATATACTTTACCCAAGAGTATTAGAATAAATTCTTATATAAAATTAATTTAGTAAAGAAAATATATTATATTTATCGTAATATCTTAAGAAAGTAAATAAATTCTTAATTAAATTTATGATAATGAGTTAAAGATATTATATTATAATATCTTGAGTATGTAAATAATTGTATTTACATAAGAAATTATGTGTATCATATTTATTTTTACAAGTATAAAATAAATATGTAATTTGAGTATGTTATGTTATATTTTCATATAATTTATATATCAACGATGAGTTATGTAAATTATATGATTCCAAGAGAGTAAAATAAATTAAGGAGATTTATATAGCAACTTATTTGATTAAATTGAGTTACTAAGATTGGGTAATTAAATAACTTAACAAAAGCAAGCTAAAGATAAGAGAGGGAGAATTGTGCGAGTTATGAAAACCTTAGGGTTGAAAACTTAATATTTGAAACTTAAGAAAATATCTTAAAGAATATCTTTAAGGAATAAAGTTAATATTCGAGAATATATGCTGGGCGATTTTCAAGCTTTTAAAGACGAAGGGGAAGACTAGAGAAGACTTAAGTTGGGTGATCCACTTATAAGAAATAGTAAGTAAGATAATATAAATGGGAAATATTAGAATAATCTAATAAGAGGAAATTATTTTAATAAGGTGAATTTATCACATTAAATAAATTATCTTTGTTCATTTATTTTATTTATTCAGAGGAATAGTAAATTTTAATACATTAAATAAATAATGTATTATAATGCCTAATATATAACGTATATGTATTATGCAAGATTATGTACTTAGCATATATGTATTTATGTATGAGTGCTAGCCGAGAAGTTTAAGATGAGTCAATTACTAATAATAAGCATGAGCTGTTAATGAATTAGTGTAAAGTGGGTGAAGTGTTTAATTGTTATCATCATAAAGGAGGTAAATAAGAGATGAGCATTCTTTTCATTCTCAAACCTAAATCTCATCTGTTCCATTCTAAGTTCCGTTTCAGTCTACTTGGCCCAAATATATTCCATAATTCTTTAAAGCTCATTGATTCGGCTAAAAAAGAAGTTGGAGGATTCAGAGAATTGAAATTTAGTTGGATTAAAGTCTAGAGTTAGCATTAAAGCTACAAATCAAGCATCATAAAATTGAAAATCTGCAACAAACAAGAGGTACATTCATTTCTATTTGTCAATTTGTGGGAATTAGAGTAAAATTTTAGTATGTATTGTTTTGTTTGGTTGCAGAATTGTATGATAATGGGAGTATATGCTATATGGAGTAATAAGAATGGAAATTTTTTGGCTAGACTATGCTCCAACATCTATGAAATCTGAGTTTTAAAGATATGCATGCTAGGTGTTTGTAAGAATGTCTCAAAGAGGCTAATTTGGTTAAAACATGAAAATTGATGTGCAAAGCGGTGTGCTGTTTATTCAAATGTATCAAGATTTCTAGGTGGTATAAATTGGGCAATGCTTGTTCCTCGCATATATGCTAGTTATATTCCAATGCTCTGTCCAATATGCTAGTTTCTCGGTTCTTCAGAGTATATACTCAGTAGCATTGACTGAATCCTGTTATGCTCCCTTTTACTGAAGAAGGGTCACTTGGTGTTTAGGAATTACATTTCCTACTCCTAGTGGTGGATCTGTTTTTGCTAATATTCTGAAATTCAAATTTTTAGACAGCACTAATTATCTTGAATGGAGACAAAGGGTGGATATGCTTTTAGGATTTTATGGGTATAAAAAAAAAAAGAAAGAAGAAGATTAATTGGAGTTGATAATACACATAAAACCTGTACCAATTACCAATCCAGATGAGTTACCTAATTATGAGGCTAACTTAAAGCATATTATAACTGAAAATTAGTTAATAATTTATCCAAATCATATGTTCTTAGTGGTCTTATAAAATCCCTTTGTATGCCCTATTTTAATACTGAGACTACGTACTAAAGAGATTTTGGATAAGTTAGAAGTAAAAATTTGTCAAGAAGTTGTGTGAATAATTTGTGAAAAAGTAATTTTCTAGAAAAAAGAGTGAGGAAGAAGCTGATGTTAGAAAGCATGCGAATGGAATGGGTGCAATGCCAAATGAGTTAGTGTGTCGGGCTACTTTGGGCTAACTATTTCGATTAATTAGACTTGCTGGAAAATTATAATTTTCTGGGTTCTTGAAGTGTGTCATACCAGCTGTCCATAGACTCCAGAACGGACTTGTTCCGAGTTTGGACAATCAATTTATGACATGCCAAAGTGGGTGCGTCGAAACTGCCCAAATCTGGAAAACAGATTCGAAGCAGTCCCCTGGCACGAATTTTTTGGAATTTTTTGTTTTGAATTTGGAAATGGTCAAAGAATAAAAGTTGTAGTCCCGGAAGTTAGCTTCGCGTGGGTTTAAGAATCACTTAAAAATGTTGAGAAACGAAGGAGTTATGACCATTTTAGGGAAGGAGGATCGTGCAGTCTAAAAACAGAACATTCTGTCCACTTAGAGCAGATTTCTGTTCTGTTCGGTTTGGAATTTGAATTTGTGATCTGAAGAGAAGTTGTAGTCCCGGAAGTTAGCTTCGAGTGGGCTCAAGAATCGCTCAAAAATGTTTTGAAACAAAAAAGTTATAACTGTTTTAGCGAGAGAGGATAAAGCCGAAATGAAAGTGAAAAACTGTTATGAACGTAAACTTTTGGCGCTCTATTTGGGCTGCCTAATGAAACCGAAATGGGGGTTTCATATTTTTTAAAAATAGTCTCATATGATACGAAAAACATACTAAAATTTGGGAATTTTCTGATAAGCGAGCAAGGCGTGAGAAAATCGCAAAGTGGCTCATTCGTTATGCAAGGCAGCAGCCAGCGCTGTGCCAGCCGCGCGGCCGCATGCGCACGCCGCACCGTGCTGCTGGTGCAGTCGCTTGGCGGGCTTTTTGAGCACTGTTTTGATCAATGTTCGTAGCTTGTTTTCGCGTTTAGAAAATTTTTAAATGTACTATGTCATAAGGTCTATAACATACTAGAAATTCGTCACGATTCGATTAATGGTTTAAGAATTAAAAATGAGTGAAGGAGCATGTCAAAACATAAAAGCGGGCAACGCCGAGCGTAGCCGCTATGGGCTATTTTGACGTTCGGCATTCCAGATCTTATTTGGGCTAGATTTTAAGCAATGTTAAGTCTAATAAAGTCCCAAGAGATAAGTTTTGACGTTATGTGATAAGTTATGCCACGAAAACTCAATACGGGCATGAATAATGTAATAAAAATATAATGTAAATATAAATTTACATATTTAAGAGAGATAAGCCGAAAATAGTATGTGAAAATGGTTTTATAGCAAAACGAAAAGTATAGAACCATTAGAAAATTGTAATGAACATAAAAGTGATGAAATAAAGGTTTTCGGAGTTCAAAATGGCGATTTTGAGCTAAGATTTATGTTATGGCGTATATATACATATATTTAATATATACGAAGCAAGGATGTAAGTTATTCATGAAATAAAGTGCGAAACTAATTTGCTAATGAAATAGAATATTTGTGTATGAGGCAATGAGCCGAGTTAACTTATAAGCTATCAAAAAGGTATAAAAATAATGTAAATCAAGGAAATGATATAGTAAGCCGTGTTTTACTATAAAAGGTATAAACTAATCATTTAAAAGCTCGAATTTGCGAGTAAAAGCAAAAGATATTTCTAAAATGGGGTATGGATGGTTTGAACTTCAAGAATGTGAAATGTTTACATATTAATGATATGAGAAACCTTTATTATGCGTAAAAAGGTTAAAACGGACAAAGTTTTCAAAGGAACCTAAGATGATTTTAGGATGAGAATAAAATATTATAGTTTAAATAAACTAATAATCATGGATTAAATATATGTATGCATGTTTTGTGCATAGTTGGTTATCTAATGTGTGTATATATGTAAACACAGTTGTGTAGGATTTGTGGAGTGAAGCTAAGTTAAATTTTTCGGTAACCTCCAATTAAGGCAAGTTTCTCAGTTTATTTATGTGGACTTATAATTGTTATAGATAATTGTTAGCATGATTTATGTTTATAAGTATGTAATACCTATGAACTGCATTATTTGCTTTTGTGAATGATGAATGTCAAATTATGACTAATTATTGAATTGAGTTGGGGAACTCAATATATATGTGCAATGAATGACATGTACAAGACATGTGTAGTATGTTATGGTACGTATGTTGCTATCAGCAGGACATGAATGTGATAATGCCTTTGTAATATGCTTGAACACCAAGAATATAAATGCATGAATGGAATGTGAAACCTATGTGCTACGTGATGCATGATAGACTGTTAGACTTGTTGGGCCGTCGTGCTCAATCTTGCTTAATTTGCAGGTTAAAGCTATGATGCGATCTATCGTGATTAGGAGCACATGAAAAGTAGACTAGTGATTTAGTTGAGATTGTGTTGAATCATTTGATGGTATTTTCATATGTAAATCACAGATGTGTAAATTTCTGAATTATTCGATAGATGAAGATTATTTGTTCTAAAAATAAGGGATATGCTTGAAAGAATGAATTGTATATATATACTCATATCTACTCAGGCTAAATAAGTCACATAATAAATATGATTTCAGTATAAAGAAGAATTGTAAAGGTTGCGATTTAGGAAATGAATGAATGGAAAGAAAAAAAAATTATTTCGCATTTTTAGCTATTTTAACATTAAATAATGTTTTAAAACTAGAATAGGATAATATTAACGCACAAGATCAGGGAGAGAAATTGTCCTGATTTTGGGGGCGTTACAACTACAACGTATTGATGTTGCCTTCGGGAATTTTGATCCGTGACTATACAGAGATTATTAGCACGTGATTTGGGGTCACCAATTTATACTTCATGAAATTCCATGACCTACTAATATGGGACAAGTAAAGGCTATGTGTACATCTTATTTTTTAACATGAGCCTGCACTAGCCATTTACCATGAACTAAAGTGGGGACTTGGTTATTAGAAATATATATATATATATATATATATATATATATATATATATATATATATATAGTTTCCATGGGTTTACATATAACTATTACAAATATATAATTCCTAAACAGCCTATATGATTTCCCGTGTATATCATTTCATTCTAATTGGGCTATATATAATATATGGTTTCCACGGGTTTACAAATATATGATTCCTAAACAGCCCTCCTTATTACATATATAATCAGTGATCATGACACATCCATTTTTCCATACAAATTTATATGCTTCTCAAAACAGTTCATATGAATCGAAGAGCTCGGAATAAAATTATATATATATAATTGAAGGATGAGAGCTTGAAACCGGAGGAGAAAGAAAGTATAAAGAAAATTATACTCAGCGGTAAAGAACTTGAGGCAATTGTTAGTGTCTTTGAAGGAAGTTTCACAAGCAATTTCTGTAAAAGCTAAAAGGTAATCAAATCTTCAATTAAAAAATATATTATATAAAATATATGTTCACAGGTAATCAAATCTTCAATTGAAAATATTATATATATATATATAAATGGAATATTTAATATTATTTTTGACTAAAAATAAGAAAAGATTTGATCGTGTCCGAAATAAAATAAGAAAGAATTTGATTTTATTTACAAAATAAAATCTCATTGCAATTCTATAGCAAGAAATCTCATTTTTGCTTGTGTGGAATTTTCAAAAAAAATGTAATTTATAAAAAATGTTTTATAGTACAACGTTTTACAAGCGGCGGAGGTAGATATGAATATTCATGATTTGTTTCCTTCGTTGCAATTTTATAAAGCCGACCCTCACTTTGAATATATTCATGCTTGCAGCCACCTAGCTTATATAATCATGTATACATATAGACTAATTAAACTTGGCTGCTCATTTAATTACTTTATTATGGGACATTGATTATATATATATATATATATATATATATATATATATATATATATATATATATAGATAAGATGCAACCAAATTTACATATCATGCATACAGCACCTATATGTTTATATCTCGAAAAGATTTGATCCTTGTTTTCAAAATAAAATAAGATCTTATTTTATTTTGTAATATTTAATTTAAATTACCATGATTTAGTTTTCAATATATATTATGGAAATAAATATTCTATTTCTAAATAAAAAAAGATTTGATCTTGTTTCTAAATAAAAGATGATTTGATCTTATTTACAAAATAAAATAAGATTTAATATTATTTAGTAATATATATATATATATATATATATATATATCATAAAAAAAATTTTGAAAAATTTAGCACTAGACTACTATGTACACACTTGCATAAAGTTGGGAGTAATATTTTGAATCAGTTTTCCATGAAATCGACCTACAATTGACCATTTGTCAATTGGATGGATAGGAATGATATATGAGTTGCATTTGTATAACATGCATTTGGTTGTTTTTGTTACACATGTAATTGTATACAACTGTTATACAATTACAACTCTCTTATTGTATTCTTATAATTCATTCATTCCTATCGAAGAAATCACAAATGGTTAATTGGATGACAACTTCATCCAAACTAAATCATAACGTAAGGAATGGAGTAGAAATTAAGTACAACTGAGAAGTAGAAGTAGATAAATTTTTCCATAGAAATTGAATATATATATATATATATATATATATATATATATATATTAAGGAAACAAAGATTGTGCAAGATTTGATAAAAGATGTCCAAGATATCTTTGGAAGAGCTCTCCTAAGAGTTACCTTTCTTAAGATTCTTTTCGTTTTCAAGACTGACAAGATCAAACTAAGCGGATTGTTCAGAAATCTGAAATAGAACTCAAAGACTCGAAGTATTTTGTACGATCGTCACTCCAAAGACGCGGCTCTCGCGCAGGGGGCAAATGTGGGCCTAAGTGCAAATTAGGGTTCATTTGACCTAATTGAATTAAATGCACAAATTAAGGTTCGCATTATGATTAAATGAAAAGACGGAAGAGCCGAAAATAAAGAAGCAAGACCTGAGATAGTCTTTCACGTGTCCCGAGGCAGAAGACACGTGGAGGCGACTCATTTTGGGAATTGATTGAGGGATTGGATTGGTGGCTAGAAGGCAGGGCAATTTGGGCATTACTCTGATGACTAAGGGTAAATTTGGAATTTCTCCGAGGTCATGTGCCTAGCACATGACCACTCTCAAGAAAAAAAATCCTATAAATACCCCTTCCACTCCATTGGGAAGGGGACCTCACTTTTGGACTCTTGAACTTTTTGGAGGACTAGGAGACTTGGAGATTCTCTCTCAACCCGAAGCATTCAAGAAGGCTCTCTGAATCCTTGCTACCCTAACAAGGTTCTTGGATTCTAAGAGTTCTGCCACGTGTCGTTGGAGTAATTGATCACCTATTCTTCTCCCCTCTTCAATCAATCAATCAACTCCGTATTCTTTGTGGATTTCTGTCCTCCTCAGCCAACACGAAACCCTAACCACAGGAGACGGAAGGTCATTCAACCCACCCAAAGTGCTATCCACAATTCCCTCCTGAGAAATCGCCAACTCGGCGATCCTCCTTGGGAGGATGAACATCAACAATAGTCTCAGAAGGATTCCTCCTCAAAGAAGCATGAGTCTCATCGGTACCCTCAAAAATGTCATGTGGAGAAGTTATAGAAAGGCGTGAAGAGCGTTGCACCACCCACAGTAGGCCCATCTAAGCTGACATTAAACAAAGAATCCTTAGCATCAAAACGGACACAATCATCATGTGGTGAAGAAGACTCGATACAAATAATGATATGTCGGGACATATATCAAGTAATGGAAGCCACCGCCGCTGCCCCATTTGCGGTACTCATAAAGAGCCCAATGGGAACATCATCATCCTCTTCATCAGCATTGGTCTTTTCGATGACTTCTTGATTCTAAAGAAAAGAGAAATTTCGAGAGAGGATAAGAAGGATTAGATCGAAGATTTTCCAAGATATCCTAAGGGAACTCCTTTAAGGCTCGCCCTCCTAAGGTTTTCTCCCCTAGAGGTTTCCTTTCTTAGAAATTTCATTTTCGAGGCTTGCAAAACATCAAGCCATGTGAAGTGTTCAGAAACTGGAATCAAGACTTCAACACTTAAAATATTTTGCGCGATCATCTCACTAAAGGCGTGACTCACGCGCAGGGGGCAAATACTTACTGGTAGATGGCATAGACATCCTCCAGAGTAGAGGTGCATTCCCCCTAAAAATTTTAAAACTCCAAAACTGAGGATCATTCTGGAAATATTCATAATCTCGTAAACCTTCCAATCTCTTCAATTGCAAAACGTGATTACTCTTTCTTCAAGTTTTGACACTTCAAATATGCAATTCGTAAAAACTAGCTTTCCGCCAAATATTCGAAACAAAATTTTTATACATATTTAACTCTCTTTAATACTACGATGCATAATAGGACGTTGGAAACTTCTGTTGCGACTGTTGGATCAGTAGCATTCTCAGCCATCGCCTGACCTGACGATAAAACAAATAGTGGCTCCTCATGTGTGCTTTTGGCTTGATCACCAAAACCAACAAATTCATCACAAGAAAACGCAAAAGGGGGATTAAATTTGTGCCACTTCCTATTAGGATGGGACCTCATGTGGCCCAAGAGGGCTTGCTGGTGGAAAATATAACACTCACAAACTGTCACTAGTGACGGCAGAACAACTGCTTTGGCGTGACTATTAAGGTTGTTTTGTTATTCCCCTTGCTCTAATTATTTTTAGTCATGTGCTAGTTATGTGCATTTTAATGACGGTAAAATTATTAATTTTACTATATATAATTGAAGTCTAGATACTTGAAGTCTCTCTTGTCGCTTAGTACTACCCTTTGGGATCTTTTTATTTTTAAAAGATAATTATACCTTTATTATTTAAAGTGCACATGATCATGAGCACATTAGTTGAGATTGGAAAATATCAACTCAACAATAAAAAATCACTGGTTGTGATGGTAGTATAACTTTGTTGGCATCAACATTAGGGTACTTTTGTTCTTCCCATTGACTTGCCAATGATCTCAAAGTGGACAATTGATTTGAGACATAACAAAAGGGGCAGGAAATTAAGATATAGATGTTAGGGTAAAAAGAGAATGTGAGGAATAGATCTATATCAATCAAAAATATATATATAGGTGACAGTGTGGTAAAATATATATTAATTTTACATAGGACGTTGGAAGCTTCTGATGCGATTTTTGGAGCAGTAACATTCTCAATCATCGCCTGACTTGGCGGCACAAGAAT
Organism: Panax quinquefolius; assembly: GCA_020205615.1. Lineage (NCBI taxonomy): Eukaryota > Viridiplantae > Streptophyta > Magnoliopsida > Apiales > Araliaceae > Panax > Panax quinquefolius. The sequence goes on along the minus strand of CM035158.1, from coordinate 95,909,101 downwards.
TAGTGGCTCGTCATTTGCACTTGTGCCTTGATCACCAAAACTAACAAATTTATCATGGGAAAAGACTGAAGAAGAATTAAACTTGTGCCACTTTTTATTAGGATGGGACCTCATGTTGTTCGAGAGGGCTTGCTGGTTAGAAAAGAGTGGTGGCAAATATAACACTCCTAAACCGTCACTAGTGGCGACAGAACAGCTGTGTTGGCATGATCGTTAGTGTTGTTTTGTTGTTCCCCTTACTCCAATTATTTTTAGTCATGTGGTAGTTATGTGCATTTTAATGATGGTATAATTGTTAATTTGACCGTATATAATTGAAGTCTTGACACTTTAAGTATCTCTTATCGCTCAGTACTACCATTTGGGACCTTTGTATGGTTAAAAGATATTTATACCCTTATTATTTAGAGTGCACATGATCAACACATTAGTTAAGATTGAAAAATTCTCAACAATAAAAAATCACCAGTTGTAATGTTAGTACAACTATGTTGGCATCGACATTAGGATTGTTTTGTTGTTCCCCTTGACTGGACATTGATCTCAAAGCGGACAAGAGATTTGGAACATAACAAAAGGGGTAGGAAATTAAGATAGATGCTAAGGCGAAATGAGAATGTGTGGAACGGATCTATATTCAGTCCAAAATATATATAGATGTGACAATGTGGTAAATTAAATATATATTAATTTCACATTCCATATTAATGTCAATACTCCTGCAAGGAACCTACCTGGATCGTAATATAAGTTCACTTTGGTAAGCAGATGTCAAACACCTCATAGTGTTGATGCACTTAATAAGTGGAATCTTTTAGAATTAATTTCCAATAAATAAGTAAATAATTAGTTTATTGTATAAAATCTATTCATGCTCATTTTTTGGATAAATTGAAGAGGAAAAGCTAATGTTAGAGCACACAAGTGTCGTTGGAACAAGTCGGTTAGTATTTGCAAAATTAAAATATTTACTTTGATAGTATCAATATTATTTGGCAGATAACAACCTTCAGGTATAAATTTTCATTAAAATATTTTTATAACTTTGACACCTATATTGCAAGACTTTTTAATTTAAAAAGCAAAATATACCTTTCATAGTCAAATTTGGTATATGATTGGTATACATCTTGTTAGGTATATGACTTTTTTGCAGGGTATATGAATTTGGTATATACGTGATATATGACTATTTTGTCCTACAAAGTTGCCACGAGCGCGGTATGAAATTAATATTCCCTAAATTTATTTTTTTGTTAATTAGGTTTCTAAGTGGCTAATTTGTGTTAATGTGTTATTTGGACAAAAACTCCCCCAAATTGAGGCATGCGTAGATTTAGTAGGGGCAAAATGGTAAATAATCTAATTCAACTTAAGACAAATATGAAATTTTGAATTTTAATAATTCTTATTAGAAAAAAAAATTGGAATAAAATTTCAAAAAATATTTATATAGAAAAAATTAATTTAGAAAGATTATTATATGGGAGAAATTGGATAAAATTTTGTCCAGGTAATAAAATTGACACAAATCCACTTCTTATATCTAGACAACCCACTTCACTAAAAACGAACATTGGAGGTGGAAGCTAGTTTACATCTGGTATGACAAAAGGGATATGATCGAAACTGATAAATATGACTCTACAAACTAAACCATATTCGGACTTTAGAGGAGGAATCTCGCTTAAATATATTCATTATGATAGGACGTTGGAACCTTCTGATGCGATTGTTGGAGCAGTAGCATTCTCAGCCATCACCTAACCTGGCGGCACAACCAATAGTGAATCCTTATGTGCGTTTTTGACTTGATCACCAAAACCAACAAATTCATCACAGAAAAAGGCAGAAGGGAGATTAAACTTGTGCTACTTCCTATTATGATGGACCTCATGTGGCCCAAAAGGCCTTGTTGGTTAGACAAGGTTGGTGACAAATATAATACTTCCAAACCGTCACTAGTGGCGATAGAACAACTGCATTGGCATGATCACTAGGGTTGCTTTGTTGTTCCCCTTACTCCAATTATTTTTAGTAATGTGCTAGTTATGTGCATTTTAATGATGGTATAATTATCAATTTGATTATATATAATTGAAGTCTTTACACAAGAAGTCTCTCTTGTCTCTTAATATTACCCTTTGGGCCTTTTTATTTTGAAAAGATAATTATACCCTCATTATTTCTTGCGCACATGATCAACACATTAGTTGAGATTGAAAAATATCAACTCAAAAATAAAAAATCACCGGTTATGATGGTAGAACAACTACGTTGGCATCAACATTAGGGTTATTTTGTTTTTCCCCTTGACTTGCCATTAATCTCAAAGTGGACAAGAGATTTGGGATATAACAAAAGGGGCAGGAAACTAAGATAAATGATAGGGGAAAATTGGAATGTGAGGAACAGATCTATATCAGTCGTATATATAAATGTGACAATGTGGTAAAATATATATTAATTTCACATTCTTTATTAATGTTAGTACTCCTACAAGGAACCAATTCCTGAATCATAATACTGGTTTAATTTGGTAAGCTAATTTCAAGCACTTCATAATATTGCTCATTCACTTGATTAGTAGAATCTTTTAAAATTAATTTCAAGTAAAGAAGTATCTATTTAATTTATTATAGATAATCTCTTCATGTGCCTTTTTTTGGATAAATTAAATAGGAAAAGCTAATGTTAAAGCACACAAGTGTCGTTGGAACAAGTCGATTAGTATTTGCTGAATTAGTATATTTACTGATCTGATAGTATCAATATTATTTAGGAGATAATAGCCTTCAGCCATACATTTTCATTGAATATATTTATAATTGTGACACATATATTGCAAGACTTTTTAATTTATAAAACAAAACAAACCCTTTGTGACGCCCCCAAAATTAGGTATACGTCACCCATCTTGGGTCGCCACTTACATGGTACATAAATTCAAATACAACTTACTAACATAACTGCGTAGGTATACATTCGACATAATCGTGAGTTTGAATACAAATATTGTCTACTAGATATTATACAAACTCAAAAGGAGTCCTCATTACAACTATTATCACACTATTTCACGTAATAGTGAGGACTACTAATGCTATCCTCTCGGACCATTACTCCGCTCCTCGACTGCGTCCCAAATATGTTCTCATTTCAAGAGAACAAAGGTGAAAGAAAGGGTGAGCTCAACTATCCCAATGAAATATTATGACTAAGATAATGCGTAATAAATTATCATTAGCCTTCAACGATGTTAAACCGATAAAATACAATAGACAACCGGTTTAATCTGCAGTGAATATGCAATCCATTAAAAGAGTCAAGTAGAAAATAAAGTCTACTATCTTTTAGGTTTTAAAAGGTTTTCATCAATTTTTATCACTAAGACTCGCTTTAATGAATAAACCACAATATCTAATCATCCATGTACTACGGTCCAAGGATTTTCATCAAATTATCAATGGTTACGACTATCTTCGAATCACCCCGGTCATAATCATATCAAAAACTATCCATCACTCAGCATTACAGCCAATCGAGGACTTTTGTCACATCATTTATATCAGTTACCGTGATTATACCAAATGATCCTCGGTCATAATCATACTAAGTTCATCTATGCACGTAAGCCAAAGATAACATAATATAACATGAGGATGATGATGATGACATAATAATTCAATAAAACAAGTTCAAGAATTATTTAATCCAGAATTATTAACATCCAAATTGTCAACATGATAATCTTGCTTTGTAGAGTAAAATTCAAGAATAATCGTAAGAATATTTCCAAAAAGATATTGGATGAAAACGCAAATATCAAAGATATTCTACTAATTTCATGGAGTATAGAAGTCAAAGTTTTAACCAACCGGGTATAATAAAGAATGGAACAACAAAAGAAATCACCATGCATGCACTTTGCATGTATGTTATTCCAACAGTATAATAATAACGGAACCAGTCGTGTGAAATTCACAATCGAGATGATCCAATGTAATAAATAATGTCAATAATAATAAACAATGGAACTGTGTCCTGTAAAACACGCGAATGTGATATTCCAATGTAATAATAAATGCGAATAATAAACAATGGAACCAGTCCTAGGTGTAAAACACACGACATGTGATATTCCAAATGTAATAATAAAGAATGGAATAATGTAAGAAGATCACCAAGTATAGGGATTCACATGATACAAAGTTATTCCAACAGTAATAAATAAGAATGGAATAATATAAGGATTTCACCAAGTATAGGGGTATGCCATGCGTGTGAGACCCCAGATTTTATCAATAAAGATTTAAATTTAGTCGAAATAATTTTTAATATTATAGTGTGAATTTGAGATAATATTATAGTTGTGGGTAGTATTTATAAATTTTGCAAAGTATGCAAGTGGTTATATTATATTCGATTGGTTCTGGGAATATTCTTGTTTAGCGAGGGAATATTCAGACAACTACCAATCATCGGTGGACCCTACAATGTAATTATTGTTTGGATTGAGAAAACGACAAAAATATTTTATTGAAATAACGGCGGAAGTTTTACCGTGGTTCTTGTTGAACTACTCTGTAGTAAAAAAGTACAGATGTACGTGTGGTCGCATAAGAAGCACACCAGTATTGATTATCGATGCTTATGTGAGAAGTCACTCATTTGATTCCATTATCATTTATTAATAATATGAATTATTATAATGATAATGACGCTTTTGTTTTATTCAGATTATTAACGTAATAAAATGTAAACATCTTTTATATAAAATAGAATACTTTATTAAAGTTATTCTATAAATAGAATATATTATATTTTATTATGCATAGTGTTGCATAGTGTTTTGCATAGTGTTTTTGCATAGTATTGCATAAAGTTTGCATAGTAAAATGTTTTTATATAAATAGAATATATTATATTTTATTTAAAAGATTTTTCTTTAAATATGGATTTGTCGATTAAAGTAAATCAATCTGGACCGCTTCATGGATTAGTTACTATGCATTCCATTTTCCTATAAATAAAGCTCATTCCTTCATTATTTTCTTACTTAATTCATCAAACTCTAGAGAGAAAATTATAGAGAGAAGCTATAGAGAAAAATTATGAAAGAAGAAGAGTATTCTCGCTACTTCACTACTTCTATATTCAGTTCTTTTACGGTAAGGGTGTTATTCTTTCCTCTTGAAGAAACTTCATTATTCCATTCACTATTATTCTGTTGGAATAACTCGTAAAAAGTGACATACCCTATACATAATCAGATATGCCAGATATCCTATACTTGGTGAAATCCTTATGTTATTCCATTCTTATTTATTCTCATTGAATAACTTGTATACGCTGGCTTACCCTATACTTGGTGACATTCTTCTATTATTCTCGCTGAACATCCTGTCATGTGTTTTACACCCACTGGTTCCGCTTTTATTATTACTCCGCTGAACATCCTGCCTCACAGGTTTTACACCGGACCGGTTCCGCTTTTTATTATTCTGTGGAACATCCTGTCTGCATGTTTTACACCGGACCGGTTCCGCTTTATCATTCTCATTGGAATATCCTATCTCGCGTTTTACAATCGGATCCGTTCCATCTTTATTATTCTCGTTGGAACATCTTGTCGGTGTGAATTTCACCGACCGTTCCGTTATTATTATTCTCGTTGAATAACTCCGCCTCATGCGCGGGTACCGCATGCACGGTGATTTCTTTTGTTATTCCATTCTTTATTATACCCAAATGGTTAAAACTTTTTGACTTCTATACTTTACATGAAATTAGTAGAATATCCTCGATATTTGCGTTTCATCCAAAGATCTTTTCATGGAAATATTCTTCCGATCATTCTTGAATTTTACTCTCACGTAAACAAAGATCATGTCGACAATTTGACGTTAATAATTCATGGATTAAATAATTCTTGAACTTGTTTTATTGAATTATTATGTCATTGTCATCATCCTCATGTTATATTATGTTATCTTTGGCTTACGCAAGCATAGATGAACTTAGTATGATTATGACCGTGGATCATTCGGATAATCACGACTTGATATAAATGATGTGACAAAAGTCCTTAGTGGCACTGTAATGCGATGATGGATAGTTTTGGTATGATTATGACCGAGGTGATTCTAAGATATAGTTAATTATCGATAATTTGATGAAAATCCTCGACCGTGGTACGTGGATGATTAGATGTGGTGGTTTATTTATTAAGTCGAGTCTCAAATAAAAATTGATGAAAACCTTTTAAAACCTAAAAGATAGTAGACTTTATTCTCTACTTCACTCTTTTAATAGATTGTTTATTCCGCCGCAGCTAAACCGGTTGTTTATTGTATTTTATCGGTTTAACACTCGTTGAAGGCTAATGATAATTTATTCTCGCATTATCTTAGTCATAATATTTCTTCTTGGGCTAGTTGAGCTCACCTTTTCTTTCACCGTTTCTTCGTGAAATGAGAACATAGCCGGGACGAGCCTGGGAACGGGTAATGGTCCGCAGGATAAAGATTAGTAGTCCCTCACTATTCGTGAAATAGTGTGATAATAGTTGTAATGAGGACTCCTTTCGAGTTTGTATAATATCTAGTAGACAATATTTGTATTCAAACTCACGCTTTATGTCCGTATTGCATACCTATGCTTATATTAGTAAGTTGTATTTGAATTTATGTACCATGTAAGTGGCGACTCAAGATGGGTGACGATATACTAATTTTGGGGGCGCCACACCGCCAGTATACAAAAGTTATGTATAGGGTATGCCACTTTTACAAAAGTTATTCCAATGAATAATAATGAATGGAATAATGTAGTTTTCTTCATGAATAAGAAAGAATAACACCCTTATGGTACAACAAATAATATCCCTTACCGTAAAAGACACCGGATATCAAAGTAGTGAAGTACCGTATACTCTTCTTCTTTCTTTCTATAGATTTTCTCTCTATAGCTTCTCTATAATTTCTCTCTCTAGAGTTTCAAAGTGAATTAAAAGAAAATAATGAAGGAATGAGCTTCTATTTATAGGAAAATAGAATGCATAGTAATTAATCCATGAGCGATCCGATTGATTTACTTTAATCGATGGTCCATATTTAAAGCAAAATCTTTTAAATAAAATATCATATATTCTATTTATATAAAACATTTTACTATGCAAACACTATGCAACACTATGCATAATAAAATATAATATATTCTATTTATAGAATAACATTAATAAAGTATTTTGTTTTATATAAAAAATGTTTCGCTTTTATTACGTTAATAATACTGAATAAAATAAAACGTCATTATCGCTTATAATAATTCATATTATTAATCGACAATAATGGAATCAAACCGAGTGACTTCTCACATAAGCATCAATAATCAATACCGTGCTGCTACTATGCAACCACACGACATCGTGTTTCTTTACTATCGAGTAGTTCAACAAGATCCACGGTAAAACTTCCGCCGTTATTTCAATAAAATATTTTTGTCGTTTTCTCGATCCGATAATAATTACATTGTAGGTCCACCAATGATTGAGTGAATTATCGAATATTCCTGCTAAAACCGAATATTCCCCACCAATCGAATATAATATAACCACTTGCATACTTTTGCAAAATTTATAAATACTACCCACAACTATAATATTATCTCAAATTCACACCATAATATTAAAAAATTATTTCGATAAAAAATTAAATCTTTATTGATAAAATCTGGGGTCTCACAATCTCCTCCTTATGGAATTTCGACCTCGAAATTAGGGTACGATACTGATATGATAAAGAGGTGAGGATACCTTGAATACCTTTATCGTTGAAAACATTAAATTCATCTTTGTAATCCTACCAAAGATATTCATTAACAATTCATCTTTTACTACGCCCAAAGATATACAATCAGAAAACCAATAATGTTTGAGACTCACCAATAGTATCACGACCACGAATTATCCATGCACCTTCGCCAAGGATATTCGTGTTTTCAATTACTGATCATGATTATACCGAATAATCCTTGGTCATAATCATACCAAGTCTATCAATGCACTACTACCAAAGATGACTTTTACCACATCCATGAATTAATATTTCATTCTTTGAGACTCAAATTTCAATAATTAATCCATATCATCGAATCATCCCCGCACTACGTGCCAAGGATATTCATTAAGATCACGACCACGAATTATCCATGCACTACTACCAAAGATAATCGTGTATTCATTAAGTATCACGACCACAAATTATCCATGCACTACTACCAAAGATAATCGTGTATTCATTAGTATCCGACGACCACAAATTATCCATGCACTACTACCAAAGATAATCGTGTATTCATTAAGTATCACGACCACAAAATTATCCATACACTACTACCAAAGATAATCGTGTATTCATTAGTATCACGACCACAAATTATCCATGCACTACGGCCAAAGATAATCGTGTTTTCAATTACTAAGTTATGATTATACCGAACAATCCTCAGTCATAATCATACCAAGTCCATCTATGCACTACAAAGCCACGTATGACTTTCAAACACAATATAAGCATGAGGATAATGATATAAAGAATCAATCAAATGAGATAAAGGATAAATATTAAACATTTATAATATAATTTATCCAGATTCAAGAATATCCCCATGTTATCAATCACTTAATAATCTCATAATCTAATATCATTAATATTATAACAATATTTTAATCACTTCTTAAATTTATAAATAATTTATCTCAATTGTTTACGCTTTACCATATAATGCATTTAATCATTCAAAATGCCATACTCATAAGATATCATCACCAATTATCAAATCCTCAAAACAAAATATGCATATACTCTATATAGGATTCTCTAGCCATAAAATCCTATTTTCAACTTTGTTACTTCAAATAACATATTTAACTCATATGTTCAGAATTAAAATATTTTCATGAAAAATACCAAATCAGTCCCAAAAATATTTCTTTTCTGGGATTTAGCATAATATAGTCCCATAATGAAAATATATTTTCTCTAATTTTAAAATTCATTTACTATTTTTCAAAATCAATTTCTAATTAATTCCTTAAGAAATTAGCTACCTCAAGTTTAACTCCAAAATTCCCAAATCTTGACAGGACCTTACTCATGTTAACGTGAGCTTCCAGTTTAAATTTCATGGTCATCGGAGTTATAGAACTCCTCAGGTTATAGCGTTTTAAATTTAAAAACCTAAATATTGAAATAGTCATAACTTGCTCATTTTAAGTCGAGAATGAGCTCATTTTTGGACAGGAGGTACTTTATACCATATACCTTCATGTCCCAAAAGGCCAGAATTTTTCTCATAATTTAAGTGGCCGAAACAGCCCTCCAAAATCATGGCAGCACTTTTTTTTTTTTTTTGCAGCTTTGCACTCCTTTGCTAAAATCAGTCCACACAAAATTCTACAACACCTTTTCCAGTAATTCCACTTGGATTAGTTAGGTAACTCATAGATCTAACTCTAGGACTTGACCACATTCAAAAATTCAAAATATAATAGGAGATATGGTCTATTGAATTTTATATTACGTTTTTCACCAAAATCTGATTTTCAACTCTTTGTGATTTCTAAGAAACTTTCATGTTTTCACATAATAACCAACATAACTCATCATAACACTTACTAATACTTCATATACCCATGATTTTTATTAGTCCAATGCTTTTATTATGACTTTCATCATAATCCTCGTAAACAGATCCTTTTAGTTGAAGAAATATTTGAGGGTTTAAGAAATGGGTTTTTGTACTGGGGTCAATACAAAATTCGATTTCACGCCTAGGTAGGCTAGAAATCTTCAAGAATACGTCCAAGAAATTTATTAATGATAGAAATATCATTCAAAATCATACTCTCATCCAAGACTTGAATAATACGTCATATTAATACCAATCTGTGACTTCTATCCCTTAACTGGATAAGCACCTCACAATGATACCTATCAACTTGCCATATTCAAATACGACGTCGCCTACGTAAAGTCCGGCTTCTATGCATTCCACACAAGGAAGTTAACAACGAAAGGATCGGGCTCTTTACTTATGGCTTGATATAACAAAGATTAACTTTAGGTTTGGTTACTTTGAATTCAGATAACAGTTGGTTAGGAATATGAAAGCTAACAACCTTACAAAAAGAATAATGAGTAGTTAATCAATCGCTTTCAAAAAATTACCTCAAAGGCAAGTATTTTCAAAGAGATAAGATCGTGAAAGTGTTTATTTGAAACAACAAGATTAATAAATAGTGGAGGTAACGAAGGTTTCTCCCAACGAAGTTTCAATAGATAAATCAAAGTCTAATTTTCCCGAGTCAAATTTAAACATTGAACACAACTAGGTAGAATAAAAGAGTGGGTAGAACTCAGATTGAATAAAGTATAGACTTCGTAATAATTTATAATTAATTTACCCGTAATAACTTCGTTCGGGTTTCTCGACAAACGCTCTCGCTTAAATTACCGAGTTTGACTTTACTATAGGGTACATTCCACCCTTAAGTGCTTCTTCACATTCCTGATCCATGATTTGAATCATTATTCTCCGATCCATATCGAATTCGGGTTGACCGCTATGCATGGTAATTCAAATTCGATGTTGGTTCTCCCAATTCACGTCCAAAAAGCAAAGTCCGTTTCATCTATTTTGGCTTTATTGATCGGACGCCTTTTTCTACACTATCAACGTTGCGTCTTTTTTACCCATGCATCGCCTATTCTCCTTCGTTCAGCTTGTTTCTTCTTTTCACCGATCTTTGATTTTTAAATTCTCGATTCCAACTTTAATATCTTACACCGCCAAAGCGTGATTTTGTTCGAGCATCACATATCGGGTAACCCAATTTTGAATTGTTGTATCCCTTTGTTCCACGGTAATTTGCTGCTTCTTCAACTCGTTCTTCTAGCTCACGAACACGATTTTGTAATTCTAAGTTTTGATCATAAACTTCTTCTAACCAATTCTCCTCGGGTTCCTCTTCTTCCTCTTCTTCCTCTTCTTCCTCACTCTCACTGCTACCTCTGCAATAAGCTCTAAAAGTAAACAATTAGTTCTTCATTCACTACGTGGACATCTCTAATTTGTTCCTCGTCTCGACACTTTGCATTAACTCGATTAGTGATTAAAGGTGTCACAACTGGTCACATTCACTCCATCAGGAATATTTTCACCGCCATTTCCAAACACCGCCACAACACAAGGGTTAATTAATATATCAAATATTATCCTTATACTCTATGATCGACCAATTAAATAACAAATAAACTTAGGTAGATCATACTAGCGAAGGAATTCCCCTCTCTCCCCTCCTAGTTCTTATCTCAAGATCTTAGCTGTGATCATATCCTAAGCTCGATACCAACCGGACGCCCCAAAATTAGGTATCGCCACCCATCTTGGGTCGCCACTTACATGGTACATAAATTCAAATACAACTTACTAACATAATCGTAGTGGTATAATATCTTGTAAGACTCAAATTTTTTTAAATAAAAAGGAATTTCCTTTATTTATTATTTTGAAATAGTAAGGGTTGATTTGATTAATGAGGATAGTTAAGGGTTAAATCACGCAAATATTTCAAAATAAGCAAGTGGTTATAAAATATTCATTGTTGTTTGGGAATATTCGTTTGGTCGTGGAATATTCAGACGTCGGGAATATTCGCGATTTACCACAATGACCATGTGTGGGCCCATAACTGAAAGCGATTGGATGAAGAAAACGCATAAATATAAGTTGGTTAAAAATAACTACAGAGTAGTTGTTACCAAGTTAAGACATTGAATACCGGTGGTTAAAATACAAGAATACGCTGTGGTTGCACAAGAGAGCACACCAGATTGCATGATTGTTGAATTATTGATCCTTACGTAAAAGGCACTTACTCAATAATTTTCACAAAGAGTTATCGCTCAATATTTTATTTTATTGATTCAATAATTCGCTGCGTTGATATTTTATATTATCATTGTTCAATAATTGTCACCGCATTATCTCCATTATCGGATCAATAATTCATATTATTTGAATAATATTATTAGATAGCATTATTGGCAATGTCTAGAAAGTTACATCGAGGAGAGGTTTGGTACCTAATTGCGGCGCCAAGAAGGAGAAATCCTTATCTGAAAGCCCCTCTTTCCTGTGAAACTACCTTCATTGTCATAATTGTGATTCTCATAATATTATTTGTGAATAATTAATTATTGATTCATATGATAAAGAAATATTTATTTTATGTGGATATAAATGATGGATTTATTTATGTGGTTATAAATGAAGAAATTATTGTTGAGGTGTTTTATCGATATTTTACCAGATTGGAGGTATTAAAAATTAAATCGTGGGTTTTTGAGATATATTATGGGGTTATAATTTTTAATCCGACCGTTGGATTGTGGTAATTTTTGGGTATGTTATACATACATAAGTTGAGTATATGTCCACAAATTTTGAACCGTTAAAATGCACGAATGATTTGTTATGAATTTTAAGAAGTGTCCGATTCTAAATTAGGGTTATAATTGATTTTGGTGGAAAATTCTAGAATTGAGTGGGCCCCACTTATGGTTGGTGAAGAAATGTGCTAAATTTTATTTCAAATGTGGTGGGTGGCAATAGTAGCAGGTCAAGTCTGCTTCGGTGGGCTAACATTTTCCTATAAATAGAGGGCTAAGTTAGAATTGAAAATCACACCAGAAACAAAGTTTTCTCTCTTCTCTCTATATTTGTTGAGCGTATTTTTGTGAGTATTTAGATACTTTGAGAGTTTCTTTGCTCAAGACAAGTTTCATTCAAAGATCACTTCCGAGCCTTTCCTTCCGGCAAATCTTGATTCTTTGAGGTAAGGGATATTATTTTTTTTTCAGTAATGATATTATTTCTTCAATATCATTATCTTTGAAATGTCGATCCGAAGTTTTATCAAATTTGGAACTTTTTCATGCTCTAGTTACTATTCATGAGTTCTTATTCACGAGTTACTATTCATGAGTTACTATTCACGAAGTTACTATTCACGAGTACTATTCATGGCGTGAAAATGTTTTTTTTGTGGAATTTCTATCTTTTGGTGTCGAGAGTTACTATTCATGATATCTAAGCCTTATTCACGATATCTGACTTTATTCACGATATCAAGACTATTCACCTAAAAAATAAAATTTCTTCTTTTCGTCCAAAATATCTATTCGGATACTAGCTTTGATTGTATCCATGTTTTGATCATTCTTGAATTTTACACCACTATGATTATTTTTGAGGTATTGTTGGACATGGATAAAACAAAGTACGAATCATAAATCCTTAATCCTTGTCATTTTGTTTCAATTGGATTCGTTCTTTAAAAATTTTTTTCATCATCCTCGCCTTAAATGATGATATTATTGAATATCTTTGGCTTTGAGTGCAAAAGATGAATGATTTCGAAGAATATCTTTGGCTGTGAGTGCAAAGATGAGCAGTGTTTAAATGAACATACGACCGATCGATGAATATCTTTGGCCTTTAGTGCAAAGATGAACAGTGTTGAGATGAATATGACCGATTGATGAATATCTTTGGCTTGTAGTGTGCAAAGATGAATATTTGATTTAAGATGAATATTGATTGATGTTACAGGATAAAATATTGATGATGGACCGTTAAATTCATAGATTATAGTAGATTTCATTCTCTACGTAACTCTTCTATGAATTATTATTTCCACGCGAATATTGATCCGAAACTTGTTGCTATCATTGTATTCTATCGATTTTTCCTGTTGAAGACTAACGATAATTTGTTGTATATTATCTTAGTCATAATATTCTTTATCGAAAGCTAGTTGAGCTCACCCTTTTCCTTTTTGTTCCATTCTTCTCGTGAGGCGAGAATATAAAGCGAAGTACGAAGTCTGGGTATGGAATGAAGGTTTTAGAAAGGATTGTTTAGTAGTCCTCACCATTTTGTAAAATAATGTATCAATAAATGTGATGAGGATTTATTTGAGTATAAATATTGTCTGTAAGATAATATTTGTATTTAAACTCACGCTTTCTTGTTGTAATAATAAAGTTGTAGTTGTTTACGTACCATGTATTGACAACCCGAATGGGTGATGTATACCTATTTTGGGGGCGCCACGGTTGGTATCGAGCTTAGGATATGATCTCTGGCGGAGATCGGGGAATAGAACTAGGAGGGAGAGACGAGTAAATCCTTCAAAAGTGTGTCCTACCTAAGCTTATTTGTTAGTTGAGTCGAAGATATAGGGATATTATGTGATATATTGATTTCCTTAATTAACCCTTGTTTTATAGCAATGATTTGAGAATGTCGATCGAGAATATTAACATGGGAGTAAATGAGACCGTGGAGATGCCTGTATTTACCAACGAGGAGAACGTCTGACAGTCGCAATGTTCCTCCCCGTGAACAACACCATGGAGCGAGATGATGAACGAGGGATGTTTAGAAGTTTTTGCGCTTCATGCAAAATCGAGACGAGGAGACTCGTGTTCAAAATACGAGGAGGAAATGATAGCAATTCACGGGTTGTCACAAACAAGCGCTTCAAAGAGTTGGGACCACGAATTTAAGGGAAAGCCGATCCAATCATGGCGGAAAATATGGGTCAAGCAAATTACCAAGATATTCGATGTCTTGGGATGCACGGAGGAATGAAGGTTCCATTCGCCACCTTTATGTTCCGTGGGGCGAGGCAGACCATCGGTGGGAGTCTCGTGAAGCGTACCCATCCACCGTACAAGACTCAAAGCATGTCTTGGGAGACGTTTGAGAGATTATTTAATGACAAATACTTTCCGAAAGTGTTCGTCGTATGAAGGAAGTGGAGTTCATCGATTAGAGCAAAACAACACGACCGGTGTCTCAAGACGAGGCAAAGTTTGCGAGTTATCCAGTTTGCACCTCATTTGGTGGAGAATGAGGAACGATGATGACGCGGATGTTTCTTAGAGGTTTGAACCCAAGATACGCCGTCGATATCTCATTTCTCATAAACTTTCTCTTTATTCGGATGTTGTAAATGTGGCTCAATTATTAGAAAGCGAGATAACGAGTACGGTCAACCGAGGGACCATAACCGTGGATCGTACCGAGAGATAGCGATCAATGTAATAATGATAACTGCGGAGAAAGAAACAGACGACGACAGAAATGGTAACCACTCTGGTGGTAATCATGGTCATGAAAATGTAAGAAGCGAGTCGAGGAGGAGATTTTAAAAGAGGAGATTTAACAACGACTATGTGAAGACGCATGTGTCTTAGAAGAAATCGGTTCTAAGGAGAGAGATCGACCACCCATCATATGCTTACAAATCTCGGAAAGAGGGACATATCGGTCCAAACCGCCCTACAATTCCAAGGTATGCTATAGTTGTGGAAAGGAAGGACATATCGCTTTCGAGATTATCAGATGTGAAACCTAGTTCAATGGGGACGGTGACTCAAAAAGACCGTCCCGTAAAAGTCAAAGTCAATGATTTGGGAAGAGCGTTTGTTGTGATCGGTCATAATGCGAAGAACCCAAACGAGGTGATTACGGTAAGCTATTTATAAATTCTTGCGAAGTTTATACCTTACTTGATCTGGGCTACCCATTCATTTATCTCTCCGCATGTGCTCAACGCTTTAAACTTGACTCGAGAAATTAGACTTTGACCTATCTGTGGAAACTCCGCTAGAGAAACTTTCATCACATCCACTCGCTTATAAATCTTGTTTGATTCAAGTTAGCACCATTACCTTACCCATTGACCTTATCTCTTTAAAGATACTTGCTTTTGATGTGATTTTAGGATTGATTGGTTAACTACTCATCATGCCAAAATTGATTGTTTTCGTAAGGTTGTTAGTTTTCATATTCCTAACCAACCTGTTGTTATGCAATTCAAGCAACTAAACCATTAAAATCAATCACCGCCATATCTAATCATAAAGCTATTCGTTTATTGAAAAAGCGGATGTCAAGCTTTCTTAGCCCATGTTATGGATTTGAATAAAGACACGCCAAATTTGAATAATATTCTGTTGTTATTGACTTTCCTGACGATTTCAAGAACTTCCCGCTACCCCGCAACGTGAAGTTGAATTCTTTATTGATCTTGAACTCGCACAAAGCCCATTTCTAAAACCCCATATCGAATGGCTCTATTGAACTTCAGAGTTAAAGGTCCAACTACGTGAATTGTTGGACATTGGTTTCATTCGGCCCCAAGTACATCTCCTCGGGGTGCTCCTGCTTTATTTGTAAAGAAGAAAGACGGGAGTATGCGACTTTGTATTGACTATCGGAATTGAACCATGTCACCATCAAGAATAGGTATCCTCTACACCTCGTATTGATGACTTGTTTGACCAAATGTAAGGGAGCACAATTCTTTTCAAAAATCGATCTTCGCTCGGATATCATCACCAAAAATTAGAATCGAGGATATACCAAAGACCGCCTTTCGAACTTCGGTATGGGCATTATGAATTCTTAGTCATGTCTTTCGGACTAACTAATGCTCCTCGCGGCTTTCATGGATATGATGAACCGAGTATTCAAGGAATATTTGGATCGATTCGTTGTTGTCTTTATTGATGACATCCTTATATATTCCAAAAGTCGTTGAAGATCATGAGCACCATTTGAAGTCGGTACTCCAAAGGCTTCGTGAAAACCAACTATATGCCAAATTGAAGAAATGCGAGTTACGGCTCGAGGAAGTAGCATTTCTTGGGCATGTGGTGTCAAAACATGGAGTATCTGTTGATCCGTGAAGATTGAAGCAATACAAAGTTAGAACAGCAAAGTCGAAGTCGATGATCAAGTAACGTAGCTTTTGGGCTTAAATTGGGTTATTATCGGAGATTCGTGGAAGGGTTTTCTCGAATTGCTACTCCATTAACTCAAATTAACTTCGAAGGATCTGAAATTCGTTTAGAGGCGAAGAATCGAGAAAAGTTTCCAAGAGCTTAAGAGGAGACTTATTTCTAAGACTGTTCTAACAATACCATCTGGTTCGGATGGATTTGTTATCTACAAATGATGCTTCGAGCAAAGGGTTAGGATGTGTTCTCATGCAACGTGGAAAGTCATAGCCTTTATGCCTCATGACAACTTAAAGAGTATGAGAGGAATTATCCTACTCATGATCTGAGTTAAAAGTGATCGTTTTCTACTAAAGATATGGAGGCACTATCTATATGGGGAGAAAGTGGAGATATATTCAGATCATAAAAAGCCTTAAATATTTCTTCACTCAAAAGAGAACTCAACATGCTGGCGGACGTTGGCTCGAGCTATTGAAAGACTACGACCACACTATTCATACCACCACAGTAAAGCGAACGTGGTAAATGACGCATTGAGTAGAAGATCATATGCGAGAACGAGTGCGATGATGTCAAGTATACGACAGAGCCAACTTTAATAGAAAAAGTTAAGGTTGCTCGAAGCCACCACCCGGAAATGATGCGTATGAAGAAGAAAGTACAAGAAGGAGCTATTCCTAAGCGAGAATTGATGAAGAAGGAATACTTGAGTCCACTCTAGACTTTGTGTTCCTAACGACTCGATTTGAAGTACAAGATTATGATGGAGGCACACAATACACCATTTGCAATCCATCTCGAAGTACTAAAATGTATCGTGATCTTCGACATACATTTTGGTGGAATAATATGAAGAGAGATTGCAAAGTTTATCTCGATGTGTTTAACTTGCTAACGTGTAAAGGCGGAGCATCTAGTACCTAAGGGTCCGCTTGCAACCACTTGAGATTCCTAATGGAAGTGGGAACACATTACCATGGATTTCATTCATTGGGTCTTCCTACGGTTTCTCAAGGCATCAATGCTATTTGGGTTATTGTTGATAGATTAACCAAGTCCGCTTTCATTTCTTGCCGATACGGGAGACTTATTCTCTTGAACGTCTTGCTAGTATGTACGTAAATGAGATCGTTAGGTTGCATGGCATGCCTGTATCCATAGTTTCGGATCGTGACCCAAGATTCACTTCAAGATTTTGGGTTAGCTTGCAAAAAAGCTATGGGCACGCATTTGCGATTTAGTTCTAAGATACCATCCCCAAACGGACGACAATCGATCGAGAGGACTATTCAAACTCTTGAAGATTTATTAAGACTCGTGTGTCCTAGACTTCAAGGCGGTTGGGATAAGTATTTACCATTGGTGGAATTCTCCTACAACAACAGCTTATCGAAGCAAGTATAGGTGTGGCTCCATTCAAGCATTATATGGACGAAAATGTCGTTCTCCAATATGTTGGGATGAGGTGGGTGAAGCAACATTGTTGGGACCCAAGTTAATACATATACTCACCTAAAAGATTCAAATGATTCGACAACGTATACAAACGGCTCAAGATCGACAAAAAGAGTTATGCGGATCTTCATCGAAAGGACGTGGAATTTAATGTAGGGGATCATGTATTGTTGCGAGTTGCTCCATGGAAGGGAGTTACAAGATTTGGGAAGAGAGGAAAGCTCAATCCACGATTTATTGGTCCATTTCAAATTCTTGACCGAGTAGGAAATGTAGCCTATATAGACTTGCGTTACCTCAAGTATGTCTCGTGTTCATAATGTGTTTCACATATCTCATGCTTTCAGTAAATATGTGAAAGACCCGAACCACGTTATTGAGTTAGAACCCGATTTGAGATAATGTAAGACTTAACGTATGAGGAGGTACCTGTCAAGATCTTGGATAGGAAGGAGCATGTCCTACGCGCAAAAGTCATACCACAAGTTAAAGTTTTGTGGAGGAATCATGCTATAGAGGAAATGACCTGGGAATTGGAAACGGAAATGAAAGCGAGGTATCCTCACCTTTTCAAACACCAGTAATGTCACGTCAATTTCGAGGACGAAATTTCATAAGAAGGAGGTTGTAAGACCCTCAAATTTTTTAAATAAAAAGGAATTTCCTTTATTTATTATTTTGAAATAGTAAGGGTTGATTTGATTAATGAGGATAGTTAAGGGTTAAATACGCAAATATTTCAAAATAAGCAAGTGGTTATAAAATATTCATTGTTGTCAGGGAATATTCGTTTGGTCGTGGAATATTAAATCGCTTGTCGGGGAATATTCGTATTTACGACCAAGCGCGAATGTGTGTGGGCCCCATAACGGAAAAGCGATTGGATGAATGAAGAAAACGACAAATATAAGTTGGTTAAAAATAACTTGGCGTAGTTATTCTGCATTAAGATCATTGGAATACCCGGTGGTTAAAATACGATGTCTGGCGTGGTTGCACGAAAGAAGACACCGCGGTATTGCTGCATGATTGTTGAATTATTGATCCTTACGTAAGAAGGCACTTACTCAATAATTTTCACAGAGTTCTTTATTCAATATTTTATTTTATTGATTCAATAATTGCTTGCGTTGATATTTTATATTATTGTTGTTCAATAATTGTCAACGCATTATCTCCATTATCGGATCAATAATTCATATTATTTGAATAATATTATTAGATAGCATTATTGGCAATGTCTAGAAAGTTCACATCGAGAGGTTTGGTCACCTAATTGCGGCGCGATGAGGAGAAATCCTTATCTGAAAGCCCCTTCTCTAGAAGCTACTGGTTGTCATAATTGTGATTACGTAATATTATTTGTGAATAATTAATTATTGATTCATATGATAAAGAAATATTTATTTTATGTGGATATAAATGATGGATTTATTTATGTGGTTATAAATGAAGAAATTATTGTTGAGGTGTTTTATCGATATTTTACCGTATCGAGGTATTAAAATTAAATCGGGGGTTTTGAGATATATTAAGGGGTTATCATTTTTAATCCGACTGTAGTTGGATTGTGGTAATTTTTGGGTATGTTATACATACATAAGTTGAGTATATGTCCACAAATTTTGAACCGTTAAAAATGCACGAATGATTTGTTATGAATTTTAAGAGGTGTATGATTCAGAAATTAGGGTTATAATTGATTTTGGTGGAAAATTCTAGAATTGAGTGGGCCCCACTTATGGTTGGTGAAGAAATGTGCTAAATTTTATTTCAAATGTGGTGGGTGGCAATAGTAGCAGGTCAAGTCTGCTTCGGCGGGCTAACATTTTCCTATAAATAGAGGGCTAAGTTAGAATTGAAAATCACACCAGAAACAAAGTTTTCTCTCTTTCTCTCTCTATATTGTTGGCGTATTTTGTGAGTATTTAGATACTTTGAGAGTTCTTTATTCGATACAAGTTTCATTCAACATCACTTGAGCCTTTCCTTAGAAATCTTGATTCTTTGAGGTAAGGGATATTATTTTTTTTCGTAATGATATTATTTCTTCAATATCATTATCTTTGAAATGTTGATCTGAAGTTTTATCAAATTTGGAACTTTTTCATGTCGGGGTTACTATTCATGAGTTACTTATTCACGATTACTATTCATGAGTTACTATTCACGAGTTACTATTCACGAGTACTATTCATGAAGCGTGAAAATGTTTTTTTGTGGAATTTTATCTTTTGGTGTCTGAGTTACTATTCATGTATAGACTATTATTCACGATATCTGACTATTCACGTATACTGGCACTATTCAATAGAAAAATAAAATTTCTTCTTTTCGTCCAAAATATCTATTCGGATACTAGCTTTGATTGTATCCATGTTTTGATCATTCTTGAATTTTACACCACTATGATTATTTTTGAGGTATTGTTGGACATGGATAAAACAAAGTACGAATCATAAATCCTTAATCCTTGTCATTTTGTTTCCTTTGGATTCGTTCTTTAAAAATATTTTCATCATCCTCGGTCTTAAATGATGATATTATTGAATATCTTTGGCCCAGTGCAAAGATGAATGATTTCTGAAGAATATCTTTGGCTTGTAGTGCAAAGATGAGCAGTGTTTAAATGAACACGACCGATCGATGAATATCTTTGGCCTTTAGTGCAAAGATGAACAGTGTTGAGATGAACATACGGATCGATGATGAATATCTTTGGCTCAGTGTGCAAAGATGAATATTTGATTTAAGATGAATATTGATTGATGTTACGAGGATAAAATATTGATGATGGACCGTTAAATTCATAGATTATAGTAGATTTCATTCTCTACGTAACTCTTTCTATGAATTATTATTTCACTGCGAATATTGATCTCGAAACTTGTTGTCATTGTATTCTATCGATTTTTCCTGTTGAAGACTAACGATAATTTGTTGTATATTATCTTAGTCATAATATTCTTTCTTGAGCTAGTTGAGCTCACCCTTTTCCTTTTTGTTCCATTCTTCTCGGGAAGGCGAGAATATATGCGAGTGCGAGTGGGGTATGGAATGAAGGTTTTAGAAAGGATTGTTTAGTAGTCCTCACCATTTTTGTAAAATAATGTATCAATAAATGTGATGAGGATTTATTTGAGTATAAATATTGTCTAGAAGATAATATTTGTATTTAAACTCACGATTTCTTGTTGTAATTGTAATAATAAAGTTGTAGTTGTTTACGTACCATGTATTGACAACTTTCGAATGGGTGATGTATACCTATTTTGGGGGCGTCACAAATCGACATAAACCGTGAGTTTGAATACAAATATTGTCTACTAGATATTATACAAACTCAAAAAGGAGTCCTCATTACAACTATTATCACACTATTTCACGAATAGTGAGGACTACTAATGCTATCCTCTCGACCATTACTCCGCTCCCCGAGGCTAAGTCGGCTATGTTCTCATTTCTGAAGAGAACGATGAAAGAAAGGGTGAGCTCAACTATCCCAAAGAAGAAATATTATGACTAAGATAATCGAAATAAATTATCATTAGCCTTCAACAAAGATGTTAAACCGATAAAATACAATAGACAACCCGATTTAATCAACGTGAATATGCAATCCATTAAAAGAGTCAAGTAGAAAATAAAGTCTACTATCTTTTAGGTTTTAAAAGGTTTTCATCAATTTTTATCACTAAGACTCGGTTTAATGAATAAACCACAATATCTAATCATCCATGTACTACGGTCAAGGATTTTCATCAAATTATCAATGGTCATGACTATATCTTAATCACCCTCGGTCATAATCATACCAAAAACTATCCATCAACGCATTTCTGACAGCCAATCGAGGACTTTTGTCACATCATTTATATCAAGTCATGATTATACCGAATGATCCTCGGTCATAATCATACTAAGTTCATCTATGCACGTAAAGCCAAAGATAACATAATATAACATGAGGATGATGACAATGACATAATAATTCAATAAAACAAGTTCAAGAATTATTTAATCCGAGAATTATTAACATCCAAATTGTCAACATGATCTTTGTTTTGTAGAGTAAAATTCAAGAATAATCGGAAGAATATTTCCATAAAAGATCTTTGGATGAAACACAAATATCAAAGATATTCTACTAATTTCATGGAGTATAGAAGTCAAAGTTTTAACCAACCGGGTATAATAAAGAATGGAACAACAAAAGAAATCACCATAAATGCGGTGATTGCGATGAGGCGAGTTATTCCAACGAATAATAATAACGGAACCGGTCGGTGAAATTCACAATCGACGTGATGATCCAATGTAATAAATAATCTTTGAATAATAATAAACAATGGAACCAGTCCCAAGGTAAAACACACACGACATGTGATATTCCAATGAATAATAAATGCGAATAATAAACAATGGAACCAGTGTCCTTGTAAAACACACGATGTGATATTCCAACGTAATAATAAAGAATGGAATAACGTAAGAAGATCACCAAGTATAGGGGATTCCACGTATCTGAAGTTATTCCAATGAATAAATAAGAATGGAATAATATAAGGATTTCACCAAGTATAGGGTATGCAAGCATGTCAGAGGTTATGTATAGGGTATGCCACTTTTACGAGTTATTCCAATGCGAATAATAATGAATGGAATAATGAAGTTCTCTTCATAAATAAGAAAGAATAACACCCTTACGAGTACAACAAATAATATCCCTTACCGTAAAAAGACACCGGATATCAAAGTAGTGAAGTACCGAATACTCTTCTTCTTTCTCTATATAGATTTTCTCTCTAAACTTCTCTCTATAATTTCTCTCTCTGAGTTTCAAAGAATTAAATAAGAAAATAATGAAGGAATGAGCTTCTATTTATAGGAAAATAGAATGCATAGTAATTAATCCATGAACGATCCAGATTGATTTACTTTAATCGACGGTCCATATTTAAAGCAAAATCTTTTAAATAAAATATCATATATTCTATTTATATAAAAACATTTTACTATGCAAACACTATGCAACACTATGCATAATAAAATATAATATATTCTATTTATAGAATAACTTTAATAAAGTATTCATTTTATATAAAAAAATGTTTACATTTTTATTACGTTAATAATACTGAATAAAACAAAACGTCATTATCGCTATAATAATTCATATTATTAATCGACAATAATCTGAATCAAACCGGTGACTTCTCACATAAGCATCAATAATCAATACTGCAGTGCTACTATGCAACCACACGATATTCATCGTATTTTTTACTACTGAGTAGTTCAACAAGATCCACTGGTAAAACTTCCGCCGTTATTTCAATAAAATATTTTTGTCGTTTTCTCAATCCGACAATAATTACATTGCTAGGGTCCACCAATGATTGAGTAGTTGTATGAATATTCCTCGCTAAACCGAATATTCCCGACCAATCGAATATAATATAACCACTTGCATACTTTGCAAAATTTATAAATACTACCCACAACTATAATATTATCTCAAATTCACACCAAATATTAAAAAATTATTTCGAAAAATTTAAATCTTTATTGATAAAATCTGGGGTCTCACACCCTTCACTGGAAAATTTGGTATACGCCTGGTATACACCTTGTTAGGTATATGACTTTTTTGAACAACAAAGTTGGCACGCGGCATATGAAAGATATCCCTAAGTTTTATTTTTTGTTAATTAAGTTTTCTAAGTGGCTGATTTGTGTCAATTATGTTATTTGGACAAAACTCCCCTAAATTGAGGCATGTATATGTGACGCCCCCAAAATAGATATACATCACCCATCTTGAGTCGTCAAATACATGGTACAAAAATACAAATACAACTTAATAATACAACTGTCGTGTAAAATACGACAAAACATAAACTAAAAGTTTTAATAAGAATATTGTCATCTAGACAATATCCACACTCAAAAGAGTCCTCATTATATTTATTGTCACACTATTTAACAGAATAGTGAGGACTACTAATACTATCATCTGGACCGTCACTCCGTTCCCCGACTAGTCCCGGCTACGTTCTCATTTCCTGAAGAGAACAGTGAAAGAAAGGGGTGAGCTCAACTAGCCCAATAAGAAATATTATGACTAAGATAATGTAGAATAAATTATCATTAGTCTTCAATAATGTTAAACTGATAAAATATAACAAACATCAAGTTTAACTGCAGCGGAACAAATAATCCATTAAAAGAGTCCAGCAGAGAATAAAATCTGCTATCTTTTATGATTTAAAAAGGTTTTTCATCACTTTTATCGCTGAGACTCGGCTTAATAAATAATCCACATCATCCACGCAAGACTACGACCAAGGATATTCATTAATATCACAACCACAAATTATCCATGCACTACAGGCTAAGGATATTCGTGTATTCATCAATGGTCATGATCATGCCAACAACTGTCCATCAATGCATTACGGGCCAATGAGGACTTTTACCACATCATTTGTAACATTACGATCATGATTATACCGATTAATCTCTGGTCATAATCATACCAAGTCCATCTATGCACAACAGGCCACAGATGACTTTCAACATAATATAAGCATGAGGATGATGACAATGATATAAGAATTCAATAAAACAAGTTCAAGAATTAATTTATCCGTAATTGAATAACGCCTAAATTGTCAACATGATCTTTTTTTGTAGAGTAAAATTCAAGAATGCTCGTAAGAATATTTTCATGAAAAGATATCTTTGGATGAAGCGCTTGAATATCAAGGATATTCCACTTATTTCATGGAGTATAAAGTCAAAGCTTTAACCAACCGAGTATAACGTAATATATAAAGCTGCAAATGGATTTTTACCGCGCCATGTGGTAATCCACGTAGATAGATCATTTCCACAATTTAATAAGAAATGAATACGAAGAGTCATTCACCATGCATGTGGTAATCCACATGCAAAGTTATTCCAACGTAATAATAAAGAATGGAATAACGAAAGAATTCACCATGCATGCGATAGACCGCATGCATGTGTTATTCCAACAAAATAATAAATAATGGAACCGGTCATGCAGAACGCACGTATCGGGATATTCTAACGTAATAATAAAGAATGAAATAACAAAAGACTTAACTGGCATGCGATGAGGCCGCAGACGCATGTTATTCCAATGTAATAATAAATAATGTAACAAATTCATGCGTAATACGCATGCACAAGATATTCAACGAATAATAAAGAATGGAATAACAACAGAAATCATCATGCATGCGATATGGCCGCATGCAGCATGTGTTATTCCAATGTAATAATAATTAATGGAACCGAATCGCATAATACGCATCGATAGGATATTCCAATGAATAATAAATAATCGGAACCCGTGTCATGCGTGGCACGCATGAGCGGGATGTTCCAACGAATAATAAAGAATGGAATAATGAAAGAATTTCACCATGTATGCGGTGACTTGCAGATAAACAAAGTTATTCCAACATAATGATAAAGAATGGAATAATGTAAGAATTTTACCAAGTATAGGGTAGCCCGCATATACAAAAGTTATTCCAAGAGAATAATAAAGAATGGAATAATGTAAGTTCTCTTCATGAGTACGAAAAGAAATAATACCCATTACCTTAGAAGAAACCGGATATAGGAGTAGTGAAGTAGCGATATATATTTTTCTTCTTTCTCTATAGTTTCTCTCTCTGTAGTTTCAAATGAATCCGTAAGAAATAATGAAGGAATGAACTTCTATTTATAGGAGAATGGACCTAATAAGAACTAATTCATGAACTATCCAGATTGATTTACTTTTAAACAGACAAATCCATATTGATTTACTATGCAAAGATTAATAAAATATTCTAATAAAATAAAATCTTTTAAATAAAATATAATTTATTCTATTTATAGTCTAATAAAATAAATAACTTTATAAAAGTATTCTGCTTTTATATAAAAAAGATTTTACTATGCAAACACTATGCATAATAAAATATAATATATTCTAATTATTGTACTAATAAAACAAATAACTTTATAAAAGTATTCATTTTATATAAAAAGATTTTACTTATATGCAAAATACTATGATAATAGAATATAATATATTCTATTTATAGTCTAATAAAACAAATAACTTTATAAAAGTATTCTGCTTTTATATAAAAAGCTTTTCTCTGCTTTTATTACATTAATAATACTAATAAAATAAAATTTATATATATATAATATATATATATATATATATAAACTTCCGTGACTTCATAAAAAGACACCTCAATATATTTAACAACATTTATCATCATTATTATAATTCACAATATTAATCAACTAGGTTATTCCCAGAAAAGAGAGGGCTTTCCAATAAGGATTTCTCCCTATTGGCGCGCAATTAGGTGACCAAACCTCTCCTTGGCAGAACTTCTAGACATCATTAATATTGCAAATAATAATATTAATAACTCTGTCATCTCAATTATTGATTTAATAATATATAAAATATCGACAATAATTGAATCAAATAACGTGAGATACTATGCAGCAATTACTGTAGCAATAATTGAATAAAACTGAGCGACTTCTTACGTAAGAATCAATAATCAATACGCTTATTGGGGTCCACCAATGATTGCGCCGTTGTACGGATATTCCCCGACAAAAAAAATATTCTCCGACCAATCGAATATTATATAACAACTTGCATACTTTGCAAAATTTATAAATACTACCCACAACTATAACATTATCTCAAATCCACACCATAATATTCAAAAAAATATTTCGAGAAAATTAAATCTTTATTCGTAAAATTTGGGGTTTCACAGTATAGATTTTGTAGGGGCAAAAAAGTCAAAAAATTATCTCAAATTAAAAAAAAATCTAAAATTTGAATTTTAATAATACTATTTAGGAAAAATAAAAATTTGGAATATATATAAGTATTCCAAAATAGAGTTAAATAACATAAAATATTTATATAGAAAAAATTAATTTAGAAAGATTATTATATGTGAGAAATTGGATGAAATTTGCTCCAAGTAATAGAATTGAAAAAAGTGACTTCTTATATCTAGATGACCCAATTGATGAAAAATGAACTTAAACCATATTCAAACTCTAGAGGAGGAATCTCGTTTAAATATATTTGCTATGATAGGGCGTTAGAACCTTCTAATGCGACAGTTGCAGTAGCATTCTTAACCATTGCATGACCTGGTGGCACAACCAATAGTGGCACCTCATGTGCACTTTTGGCTTGATCACCAAAATCAACAAATTCAACACGAAAAAAGGCAAAAGGGGTATTAATTTTTTGCCGCTTCCTATTAGGATGGGACCTCATGTGGCCAAAGAGGACTTGCTGGTTGGTGTCGATTTTATTTATTTTAGGGCTTTGTTATAGTTTATGCTCTTTTCGAATCAAATTCTTCTAATTAGAAAGTTCGACCATCTGGTTAGTGATAGAACTAAAAAATGTATTTTAATATAACACTCTCAAACCATCACTAATGACGACAAAACAGTTGTGTTGGCATGACCATTAGGGTTGTTTTGTTTTTTCCTGTTACTCAAATTATTTTTAATAATGTGCTAGTTACGTGCATTTTAATTATGATATAGTTGTCAATTTGACTATATATAATTGAAGTCTTGACACTTGAAGTCTCTATTGTCGCTTAGTACTACCCTTTGGGACCTTTTTATTTTTAAAAGATAATTATACCCTTATTATTTAAAGTGCATATGATCATCACATTAGTTGAGATTGAAAAAATATCTACTCAACAATAAAAAATCACCGGTTGTGACGGTAGTACAACTATATTGACATCAACATTAGGGTTGTTTTGTTTTTTCCCTTGACGTGCCATTGATCTCAAAGTGGACAAAAGATTTTGGACATAACAAAAAGGGACAAGAAAGTAATATAGATGGTAGGACAAAATGAGAATGTGAGGAACAGATCTATATCAGTCCAAAGTATATATAGAGGTGACAATGAAGTAAAATATATATTAATTTCACATTCTTTATTATAATTAGTAGTACTCCTGGATCATAATATTGGTTTACTTTGGCAAGCTGATTTCAAGCACTTCATAATGTTGATGCACTCAATTAGTGTAATCTTTTAGAATTAATCTCCAATAAAAAAGTAAGTATTTATTTTATTATAAATAATTTCTTCATGTGCATTTTTTGGATAAATTAAAGAGGAAAAGCAAATGTTAGAGCACACAAGCGCCATTGGAATAAGTCGGTTAGTATTCGCTGAATTAGTATATTTACTCTAATAGTATCAATATTATTTCGCAGATAATTACCTTCAGCCATACATTTTCATTAAATATATTTATAGATGTGACACATATATTGCAAGACTTTTTAAATTTATTAAGCAAAACATACACTTCACTGACAAATATGGTATATGGACGATATACATCGTGTTAAGTATATGACTTTTTTTGCATGGTATGTGAATTTGGTATATGCATGGTATATAAATTTTTTGCCCCACAAAGTTGCCACGGGCAAGGTCAGAAGTCAGCCCTAGATTTTATTTTTTGTTAATTAGGTTTTCTAAGCGGTTGATTTATGTCAATTCTATTATTTCGACATAAACTCCCCAAATTGAGGCATGTGTAGATTTAGTAGGGGCAAAAAGGTCAAAAAACTATCTCAAATTAAAACAAATCTAAAATTTTGAATTTTAATAATAATTTTTTGAAAAAATATAAATTTGGAATATATATATTCCAAAATAGAGTAAAATTTCATAAATTATTTATATAGAAAAAATTAATTTAGAAAGATTAATATTGTATGTGAGAAATTAGTTAAAATTTAGTCTAAGTAATAGAATTGACAAAAATCCACTTTTTATATCTAGAGGACCCATTTGACAAAAAATAAACTTTGGAGGTGGAAGCTCGTTTGCATTCGGTATGAAAAAAGGATATGTGACAGTGAAAATATGACTACAAACTAAACCTTTTTCAGACTCTAGAGGAGGAATCTTGTTTAAATATATTCGTTATGATAGAACGTTGGAAACTTCTGATGTGACTATTGCAGTAGCATTCTCACCCATCGTCTGACCTGGCAGTACAACAATTAGTGGCTCCTCATGTAACGAATTCATAACGGGAAAAGGCAGAAGGGGGATTAAGCTTGTGTCACTTCCTATTAGGATGGGACCTCATGTGGCCTGAAAAGGCTTGCTGGTTAGAAAAGAGTGGTGGCAAATATAACAATCCCAAACCGTCACTAGTGACAACAGAACAGTTGCGTTGGCATGACTATTAGGGTTGTGATGACCCGAGAATTCGGATAGCCTTGAAATTCAGTTTTTAATGAGAATATCTAATAAATAAATTTTATTGATATTATTATGTGTTATGTGATTTAGATCAATTAATGACCTAATTTACGTGTTACATGATTATGTATGAGTGTTGGGAGTTTTTGGGAGAAATTTTTTTTTTCCCAAGAAAAACGCTAATAAAATGTTCTTTTTCGAGAATTTTGAATTACCTCATAACGTTTATTTGAGAAGGAGAGATGAAATCTATTTTTTTCCCGGAAAAAGTCGTAAAAACAATATTCACGCTAAAAACGCATTTTTGTTTTTTCGACTTCTCGAAATACGACATAACATTTATTAGAGAAATGGAGATTGTTGGCGAAATCGGATTTTCAAAAATCAAAAGTCTATTTTTCGGCTAACCGAACAGGTTACGAAAAAGTTAGAAAATCTAACTAAAAAGAAAATGAAAATGAAAATTAATTTTGGTCTAACTAAGCCTAGGATTTGAATGGCTTGGTCAGTATTTTAAAAGTGCTTGAATAAGGTTGAGCCAAGGGTTTGGAAAGGCTAGGCTATGGTTGAGACTAAGGTTTTTAATGGCTTGACTAGGGTTGAGCCATGACTTAAACTTTAGGGTTAAACCTTTAGACTTGGAGCCAAAGGAAAGGTTTAATAATTATCCCTTGTGGGATAAATGATGAAAAGTGGATAGACAATGGGGAGCTTGTGATGACTCGTGTATCATAGCTGGCAAGCTTATCTCTTAATGGTTAAGTTATCTTAACCATTAAGTCACTACTATAAAACATTAAATAGATAACGCAAAAAAAACGTTGTGGTTTCAGTTAAAAAAACGTCGCGATTAAGGGTGTCATCTATTTGACACCCTTACACAACGTTTTTAAAATATTGTAGTTAAACACATTACACAACGTTTTTTAAAAAAAAACGTTGTAGATTTATTTTTCATAAATTAACATATACTTGAAAACGTTGTAGAAGATATGATTTCACAACGTTTTCTGGATAAAAACGTTGTTTAGTATATCAGACAACGTTTATGCACATTTACACAACGTTTTTAAAATATTATAGATTGACTTGAAAAAAAAAAAAGAAAAAAAGTGGTTCACCTATATTACCAGTGCACCTGTAATCTGCTAATGCCATGATATATATCTAAAAGGTCTAAATTCTCATTTAAATTTAAAGCCAAAATGTATCAACCATTCAAAATACATCCCAATAATATCATTCGTTTACCGTTTCAAATTACTACATCCACAAAATATATACCAAACTATCCATATATACATCTCAAATTCACTTTTCAATATAACCAAATATATACCAAACTGATCCCATGTTTACATAGCTCATAGTTGTAACTAACCAAATATGCTCAAGGGGGCCTGTCTGGTTCGAAGAATCTAGACCATGATCAGCATTTCGCATACCTGTAATCCATTTCCTGACCAAGGGGAAATAAAGATACAAAGTTCAGAATTTTATTCACAGTAGCTTGCTTGAACAAAAAACAGTCTTTAGGCATGCAGACAATTTTACACCATCAAATTATAGCCTAATGGTCAAAACACCAAAGCCAGGTTTCTAAATATGCTATTATTCGAAAATCAAAAGTTGGGTCATAAGGTTCCAAATTATATCTTAATGTTTAATTATCAATAAATAATGTTAAACAAAAGATTTAGTTTACCTTCCAATAATAGTGATGCTTGAATCCATTAGAATTGTCAGCCTTTTTGCAGTTTTCATGAACTCGCTACAACACAAACAAGGGGAATATATAAATATATCAATGAAATGTAAAAATATGGTACTTCATCAGCCTAAACAATTTGGGCTTTTGACGGCATGGAATCATATCACAAAGATAAAAGAACAAAGAACAATAATGGCACCTGAACGGGGAATATATAAATATATCAGTTGCATCTTGAGCTTTTGAATCTCATTCATGGCAGACGCCAAGGCAGCAGAGTCCATTGAGTGATGCTTTTGGACAGCCTCAAGTTCGGACTCCCATGCTCTGTCTCGATCCTGAGAGATCTTACGGAGTTCTTGAACTCGAGCATCCTCAGAAGCAGAAAGTTCCAGTATCTGCTGATGTGACTCCTCAAGCTTGGCTGACATGGCAGCAAGCTGTTTCTTGGCCTCTTCATTGTCCTGCTGAGCATGCTTCTTCCATGACTCAGATAAGGTCAGCTGGTCCTTCGCCTCCTTCAGTTCCTCTTGGAGCTGAGCAAGCTGAGATTCCAAACCAGATTTTTCGAGGGCGTTTCTTTTGCTGCTTAGTCAAGACAAAATGTCATATAACTAATGAGTAGCTAATTGAGACAAATAGCAATGGCGATGAAAAACGAGCAATTAACAGCAAATAACAGGCCATGGTGATATATACAAAGGGAAACGAAAGAGTGTACATTTAGGGAGCTCATTCACAGTGCTTTTCCTTTCATAATAAAACTTGACGGATTCGAAAAAATATGAAAGGAATGATTATATTGCTTCCATGAGGAACATAAAAAGTTCACTATATACAACAACTTCTACATAACTCCCTCAACAGATGGATAAATATTTTATAAACTATTTTTATTACGAAACAGTAGCACAAATTGGGTAATCTTCTCAAGGAAACTGTTTCGGTAAGTAAATATTTGTAAAAGAACTCTTTTGGTCATAAGAAATCTTATCTTCAACTCTAAAGCAGCTAGGATACATCCAACACCAATGTGCTTTACCCAGATGCATCAACACAATTGAGGAGCAGAAAATCCAATAGAAGCTAAAAGATTCTTTATGACAAGAACCATCTCTGATGCCAAAAAGAGGTTGAAATGGTACTTGAGTTTGGGTTTTTCTAGAATACCTCAGATGCTGGAGTGTAATGCGACCTACAGTCAATAATTTTAGTACTTGTCTTTAGACGACTTGGTTGCTGGAGAGGGACCTGAGTCTGGATCTGTTCCTGGTGTCTTTTGCTGCCTAAAAGTTTGTGGGGTGGAAGGAGATGCCCTTTTCGGCACCTCCGAAGAACCAGTTCTGCTTTCAAAGTGAAAAAGCAAAAAACAAAATGACAATTAGCGTAAGCACGCATGAAAACTAATGAAATCATATTTTTTAAAAATAGACAATTTACTTTCAGCCTGTGACGTCAGAAATAATGCTACACCCAATCCCCTCATAAAGATTCCATGTCATTAGGAATAAACAATCAACAAACTAAGCATGAATGAGCATCAATAGTAATACATGCATGCTTCCACATCGCATATTGATTTCCAGTTTCTACAGGAACTGAACTTAAACAGAGATGCAGGCTATTATAAATACAAGGCAGAAATAACCAATTATGAAGGATAGAGATGTCATCATTTTTTACCTGTTGAAACTTAGTTGTCGGACTTCCACATCCAGATTTTGATGGGAGCAATGGATTTTACCATTGGTAAAGCATCAGGACAACTTTCATTGTATAGGAAAGGTCTCCATAATGGTTCTCCAGTTGTGCTGTAGTGTGAAAATCAAAGGAGAATCTCAAATGAGTCACAGATTTAAAAGCATGAAGAAATGATAGGACACAAATTTCACCTGTCTATTATAATAGTTGTTGCAGAAGTTCCATCAATAGATATGGAAGCAATAAGAGCGCAAAAACTATTTGGAACATTTTCAAGAAGTGAGAAAAGTGTCATTTTCCATGAGCGAACCCAATCCACTGTATCCTTGCTCTTTCTAACAATAAAAACAAGCAACAAAAAACAAATGTTAATAGCATTTGAACTTCCAATCCAGTCAAAGCCGACAGAGAAAACCAACTAAACACAGCGTATGTGATCGAGTCAAGTAATTATTCATGTAAGGTTCACTTACATGACTCAGTTTAGAATTCAGAAATGTGAGCAATTTTAAATTTCTGCAATTATTCACCAATGATTTAAAAAAAGAAAAAGAAAAAAAGCATAACAATTTTGAAGAGCAACAGTACCCAGTCGTGAACTCCGCGAGCCTTCTTCAGCCCATAGGTGAGACCTGAATACATCCCAGCAGCCAAACCTTCAAAAGATGTTACCATTGCAGAGGAAATTGATCACAGTTTCCTCAACATTCAACCAAAATACTATTAGTGAAGGAACATAACCATAGTTAAATAGCTGAAACATCTAGCAAATTCCATCAAGTTCAAAGTGTAACTCCATGGACGAGCTTAATAACCATATATGCAGAAATCAATAGAGGGTTTATAAAAATAGGATTAAAACCCAAAAATATTCACAAATCTTAGTATGATAAAACTAATAAACTTCAAATCAGCAGGATTAGATGGAATAAATCAAAGATTATACCAAATCCCAATTCACGGAGAGTTAGTGAACCTTCAATGGGCTTAATTTTCCCGATTTAACTAAACATTTTTGAGAAAATCATCACAAATCTAACCCGAAAAATTAATTTGAAAATGAGGTAATATTAGAAGGTATGGATGTTTCATATCTGCAATAATCTCATCCTCACAATATACATATAACTATTAAGCCTGCAAATTTTACTTCAAAATCCCAAAATTAACACAAATTTGACTTGCGATGGCAAGGTATTGGAGGCTAGGGTTCTTCCTATTTGACGAAGAGAAGAAATAAGATGAAGAGAATTACCTACATGCACCTCTTCTTCTTGAGCGCTTGCTGGCTTATGGAGGGCAAGGTTACCTTCTGATTTGGGGTTGCAACTGACGGTTGATGAAGAGGAGAATATTTTGAGGGGCGGATAGATTAGAGCATAATCAGATAATGGAGTTAGGGTTTGAGTACTTCAAAAATGGGAAGGGAACAAATGAAGTAAAGTTTCCTGATACCTCCGTGTTTTTTTTTACCCGACTGCACATACCTCCGTGTTTTTCTTCCCTCCGTATTTTTTAACATAGACAACGCTTTTTTCAAATTAAAAATTATCATTATAAATAGATAATATTTTTTTTATATGTATCTACAACGTTTTATTAAAAAATATTATGAAAAAAACTACCACAATATTTTTTATAAAAACGTTGTGGTTTAAGTGTTGTCTATTAAAATATTGTAAAAAAAACTACCACAACGTTTTTTATAAAAACGTTGTGGTTTAAGTGTTGTCTATTTGATACTTTGTACTAGTGAGTCTTAAATTTACCATTATACCCCAACTCTTTATTTTTAATAAATAGCCAAGACAATTAAACTAGTTATATATCTTTTGTTCATTTCATCTTATTCTTCTAAATGTTGGGAGAGCAAGAGAGAAATAGAAAGAGGGAATACAGTGGACGGGAGAGAGAGAGAGTGCAAGAGAGAGAGAGAGTAAGGAGGAGCAAGGATCAAGGTCGATCATCCTAAGCAAGAAGAAGAAGATCATCAAAAGGTAAGCCTAGAACTATAACTCTTCATCTCTTTGATTTTTTATTCTTTTGAGTTGATTAGTTGTTGGTGGTTGTTGATTAATAGAAGATAATGGATGATCTTGAAGATATAAGGGGATTATGAATATGTTCCAAGTGGAACGGAGAAAAAAATACACTATAACAAAGTTATAGCGAAATTTTCTTTAAAAGACGTTAAAACGTCAAAAACTATAGCTTAAAACAACTTTCTGTCTAAGTTACGGGTAGTTAACTCTTCCAAAAAAAAATTTCTTTCCGGGGTTGTGTAGTTGGGTGAAAATGTGAGTTGTAGGCTCACGAACGAGCTTAATCCAACTTTGGATGAGTTAGTTGTGACATATAGAAAATTCAACGTAAAAACTTCTTTCGGTGATAAATGGCTTCTGGGGAACTTTTGGGCAAATTTTCTGATCAATTAAAGAACCTTAAAAATTATTTCATCCAAGGGGATGTGTAGAGAATGTTACGAGCAAGAAAATAGCTCAAGAACGGACTCATGTTGATATCAGATGGCTAAGTTAGGGAGCGGCAAAGTAGGTGCGACAAAAGTTACAAAATTTGAGTTTGTGCATCAAGGGTGGGACGTATATACGCTGGGTGTACGTCGAGTTCCTTTCCTTGGGCATATATACGCTGCCCAAAGAATAATTTTGGGAGTATATACGTTGGTCAAGTTTTAGGCCAAAACCAGCTCTGACGTGGTTTAGTAAATTGAGCATTACTCTTTTGTATGAACTCTGATTGAAGTGATTTAAGATGATCCGAAAAGCTAAGAAGTAGAACTACAACTTTAATTCAATAAGAATTGAGAGTTAAGGTCGAGATAAGGGTTGAAATTGAGCCTCTTTAGGGCTGTAATGTAATCGGGGGTGTTAACGCCAAGATCTTTCTCCACGTCCCAATCACCAAGACGCGTCCGATATCCTGCACAGTTCAACAAGTCAACACCAAAAGCTTGAAGGCCTGACCGTCGGGGGATAGCTCCGGCGTGAGAGTCAGTATCGGCGATCACAAGGTCAACAATGGAGAGAAAAATAATGTCTAATGTCTGAGAGAGAATAATAATATGAATGTGTATGTTACTTACCCTCTTATGTGATCTTAGTCCCATACATACTCCAATCCCGGTTTACCGTGCCACTCATCATCTCCTGACACCTTTTCCCCCACTCCTGGTCATTTCAAATTAGAAAGTATGTAGCCTACTTCCTCACCTTGCTACCACTATTTGCCACCGCCACGATCATTTGAGCCCCATCCTCATTAATGCCATGCGAGAAGGTGGCGAACACATAGTAATCGACTATCATTTGGCATAATGATTACCAATCAAAGTTGGATTAAGTGAAAATTTGTATAATGGGCCATTTCAATGACTAAGCCCAAATAACGAAAATGACCCAAACGAATAGGATCCAACCGAAAGGACCCAACGAAATAATCAAGTAATTGGGCCCCAAATCATTCGGATCAATCGGACAAGAAGTAACATGATCCAGGAGGAGCCCATTAAGTCTGGCCCCGATAAGGAAAAGGATTATGGCCCACATTTGCCCCTAGTCTTTTATTAAGCAGGGGTGTTTAATGAAAGACTATAAACAATATAGGCCCATGATATAACGAATTATGATAAATCACAAGAGATCCAAAGTGAAACTCACCAAAGCCCATCAAAATCGGTCCAAATTGATATCGAGGAATAGAAATGGGAAGCCCGATAGACGCCTTGAAGCCCACTTAGGTGAAGATATTTAGACCCAAAACGAATGAAACCTCTTCCCATTCATCATCATCATGCGATGAATTAAATGTGCGCCCTCGATTCTGAGTATAGCATCGATATAAAAGGTAAACTTTACCAATTCTGACGGTTTTACCTGCTAATTTGAAATTTGAACCTTTGAGCTTTCTTCTCCTCTGCAGAACTTCTTCCTCTGATTCACGAAATCTCAACAATGGTGACTGTGAATTCTAGCCATAACTCTCCCAACCCAAACCCTAACCAAGAGGGTTCAAGTTCCAACCCCCAATCTTCAACAACCATGGGGGGAAATCCACCTCTGACCCCCTCTGCATCTGCTTCTGACTTTTTTAAGGACGGGGAACAGTTTCCCCATGCCAACATCCCTTCCTCCGTCACGGAATCTGAAATATGTATCCTCAGGACTCGTTATCAGATTCCTGACATGTACGCCATAAGGGCCCCTGCTCCTGAAGAGCGTATGTACCAGCGACTAGATGGTTGGGTCGCCACGTCTGGCCACCTTTTACGGAAAAGGGGTTCGCTTTACCTCTCCATGCTTTTATCGTTACCCTCCTAGGGTTCATAGGAGTGGGCTTTGCTCAGTTAGTGCCCAACTCCTACATCCATATCCTGGCATTCATTGCCTTTTGTCATGAATTAGGGATTTCTCCCTCCGTTGACATCTTCTTCACCTCTTCTCTGCTAGGAAAGTCTAGAAGCGAGGCTTGAAAATGTTGAGCAAGCGGTCTCCCAGGCCCAACACCAGATTGAGAGGAGACCCACGATGGATACCCTTCCAATGACGAGGTTTGTACGAAGTGGTTTTTTGTCACGGGACCCGAGATCTCTTCTCTTCCAGTTGGACTACCTCGATCGGGTCTCTGCGACTTTGGAGACATCTCAGAAGCGTGTGAGGAGATGGCGGACTTTTTGAAGAAGATTCCTCGAAAGAATGGAGTTTTACACTTGACCAAACAAGCTGGCTATATGACCACAAGTGTAAGTTTGAACAACTTTGTAACATAATTTTTGAGATATATAAGTGATCTGAGGTTACGATACATGATTTTTTGCGGTGTCTCTGATCAAACCGAAACTTCTTTGGAAGTGAGAGACACGGAAGATTTTTTGGCGGGGAAGAATATGGATCTGAGTGAATAGCATCCGGTGAAGAATCTTCGGGTTGATCCCCTACCATCGATCCACCAACTACTTCCCTTGAAAATGATGAACCTAAAACCGACGAACCCAACATACCCGAAGAAAACCTCAGACCTCGCCGAAGAAAAAGATCCGCCAAAAGATCCAAATCCACCCAACCAGAAACAAACCCCGAAAGTGATCCGAAAACACTTCCCGAAGTAACCCCACAAACAGCCCTCTCAACCTACCCCAATCCTACATCTTCTGAACCTATCCCGGTGAGAAGGAGCCTGCTCGACATTCCTTTGCACGATCGGGCTAAGGTCCTTCGTGTAAAGAAAATAAGGACTAAGATAACCCCCCTGACTGCCGAAGAGCTCCGAGTTCCCACATCTTGGTTTGTCGTTCCTCCGATTACGTCGACGAAATTCAAGTGCTGACGATGAACCGAAGCCGGATCATCCCCACTCCATCCGAAAAAGAAAATATCCATCAGACAGCCACCCCGGTACATCTTCTGCACCTTCGCCGACTCCCGAACCCACTCCTGCTCGGTCTCCCTCTCCTGAAATTCATGTGGACTCCTCGCCAGTTCGCAATCAACCCCCACCTCCTCCTGCAAGAGAACCAACTACCGAATTCCAGCAGGACACCATGGCCTCTCCAACGATGTGGCCCCGATTCAATGCCGATTTTCCCTTTCAACTATTCAACACTTTCGTTCGCGAAACCGATGATCATCGGTTCGGGAACAGTTCGAATGGGGATTTACTCAGCGAAGGCATGAGCTACTTGGCGAAGGTAAACGATTCTCCCTTTATTTACGATTTTATCTTCATACTTATCTGTCTGGCCAGATTAAATAATATTGGAAACGTGTAAAATGTCTCTTGTGTTGAGCGTCTGCGTCAAGGTCCCTCGGCCGAATCGAGGAAGAGGCCACGAGGAAAGAGAATGCCCTTACGAAGTGCGCTTGGCTAAGGAAAAGACTTCAGCGTGAATGCATTCTTCATACAAATGAAGGGCTTCAAAAGAGTTAGCTCGAGCGAGGAGATGTGAAGGCCTCGATGAAGAGCTAAAAGTCGATCAAAGTCAACCGCGAGGAGATCGTCAAAATGAACATTGACTTGGTTCGGAGGAGCGAGATAAGGATGGAGAAGATCGAGGAATTAAAGGTGATGCTAAAATTCGACCAAGACCATCCACAAACTAGAGCGGCGAGACTCAATCATCCGAATAAAGCAATGAAGCTCGAAGAAGAAATTCGAGAACTCGAGGCTCTTCGGGACCTTGGGCCTCCTTTAACCGATGACCTTCGCAAACAAATATGTGAAAATCTGGAACTTCGGACGAAATCAATGGGGAGATAATGAAGATATATCCCGAGAGTTCTGAGCTCTGCGAGTCGTAAATGGCAAGGAGAAGTGATTGCGACCAACTTGGATCCATCCTTACTCGATTCTTGGATAGCGAAGATGGCGCTTTGAAGGCGATGTTCTTATTTTTGTTATTTTTCTTTCTTTAATTTATAGGACTTGTAAAAATTATATAATATTGTGATTAGATTGAATATCGATGAAAAATGGCTTCATTCCTTATGACTTGATTGTATTTATTTTACTTGATACTCGATATTAATTTAAGTGAAAGATGCACAAAATCTTTCATGGGTGAACTCCAATTGTTAAGTAACAACTAAACATGTCATATAACGAGATAAGATAAAATTAAAGAATGAGGCATTCCGAACTCAACACTTAGAAAAATTCGAGGAATAAAGTAAAGGGATACTTATTAGTTCTGAAAGTGTGAGAAAGATCTGCTTCATTAGGAATTTGTTTACCCGAAAGGCTAACAAAATCAAAAGATGACATTTGCCTACCACGAAGAGCGACAAAGTCTAAGTGACAACACTTTCTTTACCACGAAGGGCGACAAAAGTCTCGAAGGATGACATTTGCCTACCACGAAGGGCGACAAAGTCGAGAGTGTCGACAATTGCCTACCACGAAGGGCTGACAACGTCTTAAGGATGGTGTTTACTACCACGAAGGGCACGACAATCCCATAAGGTCCACACGCCATTAAGGCTACCATCGAATGGCGGTGAGTCCACCCAAACCTCCCAACACCAATGACGTTTGCCTACCACGAAGGGCACGAAGGGCACGACAAACTCATAAGGACCACTCACCCGAAAAGTTGCCATCGAATGGCCGGTGAGTCCACCCGAACCTCCTTAACACCAATGGCGTTTGCTACTACCACGAAGGGCACGACAAACTCATAAGGACCACCTGTCGAAAAGGCGCCCATCGAATGGCCAACGAGTCCACGAACCTCCCAACACCAATGACGTTTGCCTACCACGAAGGGCTGACAAACTCATAAGGACCACCTGAAAAGGCGCCATCGAATGTCCAAATGAGTCCACCACGAACCTCCCAACACCAATGACGTTTGCCTACCACGAAAGGGCTGACAAACTCATAAGGACCACCTAATTAAAAAGCTACCATCGAATGGCGGTGAGTCCACCCGAACCTCCCCTAACTCCGTTGAATCGATCGATGAACGAAGACAAGATTTGTTTGAGAAAAAGGAACTTTTATTGATGATGACATAAATATTTACAAACTTCGATGTCGATATCATTTTCTTGAAAGTACTTCTAAGCTTTGCCAGTGTGCAAGTATTCTTAATTAATGACCCATCTAATGCCTTGAATGATAAAGTTCCGACTTGACACTTGATGATTTCATACGGTCCTTCCAGGTTTGGCATCGGCTTTCCCAGTTACGAGGTGTAGATGCTTGACTTCTCGAGGACAAAATCTCCTACGTCGAACTGCGAAACTTTACCCCTTGTTATAATACTTAGCCACTCTTGACGATAAGTTTTGCCAATTTGATTAAAAATTTTGTTTTCTTACTTTCTCAAGCAAATCAAGATTGGCCTTAAGCCCTTCCTCATTGTAGATCTCTCTGAATTGGTGACGAAGACTTGGAGATCCAATTTCAAGCTGGGACTAAGGCATCGATTACCGTAGGCAAGTCTAAAAGTGAATCCCCATTGTAGTCCTCGGAGTAGTTCGATAAGCCCATAACACGCTAAGTAGCTCCTCCGGCCATCTCCCTTGGCCGTCCAATCTGCGCTTGATCCCATTCGGCGACGTTACATTGGTCACTTGACTTGTCCATTTGGTTGTGGATGAGCCACTTGAAGTCTTTACATCTTTGAATCCCAGTTCTTTCAAAAATGCTTCAAATTTCGATCCCACAAACCGGCGTCCATTGTTCGATATTACCACCTTAGGAATCCGAAACGAAATACTCTGATTCTTTCAAAAATTTCAAGCATTCTGTTAAGTTATTAACCTAAGTGGTTTTGCTTCTACCCACTTGGTCATATAGTCGATGGCAACTATAACAAAAGCCGACTTGACCTTTTGCCTTGGTAGTGGACCCAGTATATCAACCCCCCAGACAGTGAAGGGTATAGGAGATAAGATCGAGTATAGCTCTTACGGTGGTGATGTGGGATCGGACTATTGAGTTGACACTTCTTGCACTTCTTGGCGTATTCGATCTTCTTCTTTGAATATGGTAGGCCAATGGTACCCTTGTCGAAGTACTTTATAGGCTAATGACTTAGCCGCCGTATAGTCACCACGGATGCCTTCATGTACTTCCGGAGAGCATATTGACTTGAGATGGAGTCGAGGCATTTCGATGGTGGAGATGAGAAAGCCCTTTTAACGGATCCCCATCAATCGAACAAAATTAGCACTCTTATACTTGATTTTCTTGGCTAGCATCCGTCCAGAAGGTAAAAACGCCATCTGCCGGATACTCTATATATATGGTCGACCCGGTGATTGGTTCGATCGATGCACATCACCGATTCATAATGGACACTTAGGATGTTGCAAAATTTCTAAGTAAACCGATCCATCAAAGACGTTAACATCCGTAGTGGCTAATTTGGAGAGTCATCGGCAATGGAATTGTTATTACGCTCGACCCCTGAAACTCGTAGGATTGGAAATGTTGAAGTTGTTCCTTGATTACGCTAGATATTTGATCATTTTGGGCCTCGAGCTTCGTATTCCCCGAAGAAAGTTGCTTAACGATTAGCGAGAATCATTTGAAGATGATTATTCTTTGCACTTGAAGACTCTTTGCGGTCGTAACCTCGCAAGTACCGCCTCATACTCGACTTCCGTTGTTTGTTGCTTTGAATTGAAATCGATGGCTTTCTTTGCACTTTGAATCCCTCCGGACTCGTAAGAATAATCCTGCTCCCATCGGCGTCCAGTGGTAGAAGACCCATCTGCATCTGGCGTCCACGAATTACGCCTGGAAGAAGCGCAATCGCTTTCTGTCCGGTCCTTGACCACGCCACAACTTCATCGACTTGAAAAAAAGAGCATTCAACTACAAAATCAGCCAAGCTTGCCCTTTGATGGCGGTTCGGGATGATATTCAATGAAAAATTGGGACAACTCCATCGTCCGTGCGCATTTAATCTCCCCGATACCTCGGGTTTGCCCATAATCTTCTTCAAGGGTGATCTGTATATACTATTACCAATCTACTCGGGAAGTATTGCTAAGCTTTCGACTAGCGGTTATTAAAGCAAAAGCAAACTTTTCAATGTTCGGTTACCTTGTTTGACATCCGAAGGACATGGCTTACATAATAAACCGGGTCTTTGCTTACTGACTTCACGCACCAAAACTGCTCCCTATTGCCAACGAACTAGGCTGCTAAGTACAAATATAGGGGTTCGGCGGGGCGCGGGTTTCACCAACAAAGGTGCCGAAGATAGGTAGGACTTGATGCTCTGGAAGGCGTCCTCACACTCCGAAGTCCATTGAAACGTCTTTGCATTCTTCGGCCCTTTCAATGTATCAAAGAACGGTAAACATCTTTCTGCCGACTTGGACATGAACCTCCTTAAAACTGCAATCCTTCGAGTCAGACGTTGAACATCTTTAAATGGCTGAGGAGTCTTCATGTTCAGGATCGCTTGAATCTTCTCTGGATTGGCTTCAATTCCTCTCGAATGACAAGATAACCCGAGAAATTTGCGACCCCTAGGCCAGAAGGTGCACTTAGTGGGGTTCGATCTCAAATTGTGATGACGAATTATGCGAAAGCATTCTTCTAAATCATCCGGATGTTTATGCACCAACATGTTTTTGACAATCATGTCATCCACGTACACCTCCACATTCTGCTTGGTGATATCTCGAAGACATGGTTCATCATCCTCGGTATGTGGCTCACGGCATTGATGAAGCCGAAAGTCATTTTCTTATAGGCATATCTTTGAGCGATGCGTAATGAGCGCGTCTTGGTATATCCTCTTTACACATAGAAATTTGATGATATCCGGAGAACGCGTCCATGAAACTTAACAAAGCATACCCGAAGTAGCATCGATGAGTTGGTCGATGTGGGGTGGCGGTAGAAATCCTTGAACAAGCTTTATTTAGGTCGGTGTAGTCGATCACGACTTCGCCATTTACCATTTTGCTACGGACCCGACACCACATTCGCCATCCATTGTGGGTAGTCGATCTCGAAGATGAAGTCATTTGCCAGCGGTTTTGCAATCTCTTCATCAATGATTCGGCGGCGTTCAGTGCAAAGATCCTCCTCTTACGTCGGTTGGTTTCTTTGGCGGGTCTACCTCCGGTAGTCCTCGTGATATCCTAACTTACTCTGGCATATCCACGAGGTTCCCGTGCGAAAATGTCGACATAGCATTGCGGGAGCTCCACGAGGTTCGTCCGGGAGAGGTTACGGCGGACCAGAACCTATTTGCCTTAATCTTGTTCTCTTTGCGGGATGAGCTCTATCTCCTCCGTTTCTTGGTTTGGCGACTGACCAGCGGTTCGAACTACTCTCTGTGAAGGGTTCGATCTCTATCGCCATGGTGCATACGCTTGATACTCTCACTCCGAAAGTGATCACGGATTCTATAACACCTTCTAGCGGATCCAAATCCCTTTCACCTCGCAAACCCCCGTGGTAGTAGGAAATTTGATTTTGAAATGAGGAATTGAGGTCACGACTTGCAAAAGCAATTAAAGTAGAGCCTTCCCAAAATAGCATTATAAGCGAAATCTACATGCACAACATAAAATTTGCAAATAATTTCTACTGTTGAAGTAGTTCAGAAGATATTTGGTAGTTTAATGGTTCCACCACCTTGGCCAGGGTCGTTACTAAAACCATATAAAGAGCCTCTGTCTATCTCCATCTTTCGCCGTCTGGTGCATCCTCACGATAAGCGTGGGCATACAAAATATCTACAGAAGACCCATTATCTACCATCATCCGCTTCATATCCACCGAACTCACTTGTGCAGTCAGCACCAATGATCCCTCGTGCGGTTCGATGACTTTTGAAGGGTAATCTTCATCAGTAAAGGAGATTACCGTACTCGAATAAGGTCTGCATCGATCTTGGGAGGTACCCGCTGACATGGCCAAGAATCAAGTAACCGGTAACTTCTTTCCAGCGAGTTTGCGGAAGTACCCCGGTGATGACATCTACCACGTGCCTTGCGGTTTGTTACGGGCGAGCAACGGCTTCTTTGAACTGGGTTGAAATTTCTTTGAAGCAGCCCTCTATCCTGCTTTGTTGATTAGTTCTAGCGACCCACATCTTGAATTAAAGCCCCACGCATGTACCTTTCTTTTTCAATAAAGTCCTTCAAACTAGCCCGATCGTTTGTATCGTGACGAAGCTTGATGGTAATCCACAATACTTACGAAATTCCTTTTCCGGGCTTAATGTTATCTCGAGGTGGTTC
Organism: Panax quinquefolius; assembly: GCA_020205615.1. NCBI lineage: Eukaryota > Viridiplantae > Streptophyta > Magnoliopsida > Apiales > Araliaceae > Panax > Panax quinquefolius. The sequence goes on along the minus strand of CM035158.1, from coordinate 95,864,296 downwards.
GAAGATAGGTTGATTCTTAATTTGATCCAAGATGACGACCACATACGTGTTGAGTCTTTGTGTACGTCCTATTCACTCTCTAAATTTGGGGACGACGAACGTCCTCCACCCTGTCTCAATTGTTATATTTCTTGACCCGCCCCGCCTTCGTAGCGGTCTTTATTCCCTTCATCCTTTTTACGGTCTCTATCGGTTACATCCGTCTGTCTCCTTAAGCCGGGTGCGAAGAAGGGCGTTTGAGGTCATCCACGGCTTCCTCCACCACGATATAACCTTGACTTTGTCGAAGGCTTCAGCCGAGACTCTTGGGTGATGAAACATTAACTTCTTCACCAACTTCTCCGATTTGACGGATCTAACCCATTCTGAAAGCAGTCCAACGGCTTGTAGATCGTTCGAGTGCATCACTTGGCCGATCGCTTCTTCACGGAACCTCTTCACATATTGGCCCGAAGACTCGTTCAAAAAGCTGTCGAACTGAGCAACGAACGGTTGGTTTTCCCTTCTTTTGTTGCTCCGGCGAGCATGAAATTTCTTGCATATATCGCGCCAAGATGAAATTAAATCGAGGCAAAGTCCCCATCCACCGCCGGGCATCCTTTACGAGTGTTGTGACAAAAGTATGACACTTAGCGACATCGCTAAAGTCATAATAATCCATCGATCGATTGAACACTGTTGTGGTCATAGGGATCCCCGATCCATCATAACTCTCGATATGGGGCAACTTCTTGGTGGGGTCGACTTTTCTTTAAGAATCTCCGCGGAAAAAGGGATGCCTTCTTTCCGAAGTATCCTTCGTTTTTGTACTTGACCAATGTTGCTTAGAAGTTCTTTTAACTCTTTAACCAGATACTCCACACCTTCTGGTTGAGATGATGCTTCTTTTTCCAGTAACTCCTTACTCCTCTGAGTGGGCCGATTTCTTACAATAGAGCCTTCAACTCTAGAAGGGCTTTTACGACGACGAGTGTCCACAGGGTGGTGTACCCTCAGTAGACTCTCGGGAGTACGATCTCTAGATATACTTCGTCTCTGAGCTCGGGCACTATGGCGAGAATGTGCAATAATAAGGGCTTTCTTTGTGGTCTCAGGAGTGTGATCTCTGGATCGACCTCTTCGTTCTCTCCGACCTTGCTCCTTAGAATCGGCAGGGTGATGTACCCTCTTCGATCTTTGAGGAGTAGGGCTTGGGATCTTCTTTTTTCTCGAGTTCGGCCCCGAGACTCTCGTCTGAATGAAACAGTTTCTTTCCCACTTGATTGTCCTTGCTCTTGGATTGATCATAATCGAGCTCTTCGTCTCTCAACTCGGCCCATCCGCCATCGCTCCGCTATATCCATCATTTGCTTCACGAGTACTTCCATAGCTCTATCCTCTTTCATCTGCCATCTTAGCGGTCGTGAAGCTTTTTCGTCTTGGTCCTCTCGGTATCGAGTTCTAAGCGAAGTGCCTTCTACTCGTTTCGATAGTGGCGAACGCTTTCTCCGTCGGGAAGACTAGCTACGTTTAGCCTTGCCCACCGCCTTGATAGAAAATCTTGGTGTAATCGTTTGGACGTCTTTAGCATGAACACTTATTTTCGGTCTCAAACGATCCTTGATGGACACTTTCGTGGTGTCGATTCACCGGCGACCCTCGGTACGCCCTCTTCTGATGTAGGTGTTCTACTCTTTACCATGAATACGATGTAGAAACAAACACGATGCGTGATTGAAAAATACTCGGGACACTAGAACTCACCCTCCTCCTTGGCGATGTTAGCGCCAAGATCTTTCTCCACGTCCCAATCACGAAGCGCGTCCGATATCTGCCTGCGATTCAGCACAAGTCGACACCAAAAGCAGCGGCTTTGGCCGACCGAGGGGATAGCTCCCGCGTGAGAGTCGATGTCGGCGATCACAAGGTTAACAATGGAGAGAAAAATAATGTCTAATGTCTGAGAGAGAATAATAATATGAATGTGTATGTTACTTACCCTCTTATGTGATCTTAGCCCCATACATACTCCAATCCCGGTTTACCGTGCCACTCATCATCTCCTAACACCTTTTCCCCCACTCCCGGTCATTTCAGCCGAAAGTATGTAGCCTACTTCCTCACCTGCTACCACTATTTGCCACCACGCCATCATCCGAGTCCCATCCTCATTAATGCCATGCGAAAAGGTGGCGTGACATAGTAGTCAACTATCATTTGGCATAATGATTACCGGTCAAAGTTGGATTAAGTGACAAATTGTATAATGGGCCAATTCAATGACTAAGCCCAAATAACGAAAATGACCCAAACGACCGGATCCAACTGAAAGGACCCAACAAAATAATCAAGTAATTGAGCCCAAATCATTCGGATCAATCAGGACAAGAGTAACATGATCCAAGGGAGGAGCCCATTAAGTCTGACCCAATAAGGAAAAGGATTATGGCCCAACAGGGGGCAAGGCGTTGTGATTTCTTCGGAACGCCGTGATGTCAAACCATGTTTGTCTAATATTTTTGAGTTCTAAATATTAAAATTTTGAAATCTAGTCTAGAGGAATGTAAACCAAGGAGTTGTAGTTGAATTGGACGTATCAATCATACACAATGGTGTGTCAGTTGGGCATTCGGGTTAGGCAAGTCGGGCGTGCGACGTGTGAACGTCGAGTCAAATGTTAATGAACTTGAAAAGTATTTTAATTCTAATGAAACAAAAAAAAAACAAGACATGAAGTAACGTTAACGTAAGTCGATAATCAACGTCTTTATTTGACTAATTGGTATGTGTAAATGAACTTGAAAGTGTAGGACATTTAAAGGACGAGTAAAGTAAGTAGTAAAGAACGCTTAAGGCAAGTTTCCTAACATGTAAAAGATAATTGTTTTGTGCAAGTTTCTAACTTTTGTTTAATTGTTGATATTAAGAAAGTTTTGTGACTTCATTCACTTTGTTGAATTGAATGCAAGTTTTCTAAGATTTCTCAAATTTTATTAAGCAAGTTTCTTAACCTCTGCAAATGTTTATATTTGTGCAAATTTTTTGTATGATGTATAACTTCTGTGTTATGCAAAGGTTGTATGATACTTGTACATATTATTTTTTTTCTGTGCACGACATATGTTTAAATTTTGGAATTTCATTTTCTATATGAAATTCATTTTACGATTTGTGGAAAAGAGTTATCAGTCATTTGATTCGGCTTAATCAGTTAGTGAACTATTCTAATCAGAATATTTTTGTTGATGATATTATCGGTGATAATATTAGTACAATTCTAAATTGTAAAGTAATATTAAATGATATATTAGTTAAGGTCTTCGTACCTGGGAGTAGAATGAAAGATTCCGCATGAGTTTTGTAAGCATATTATGTTTATTCTTATGATGTAATAAGATGTTTTGGATTAGTAACACCATAATCCTGTTTTGAAGATAGAACTGGGTTTCAGGGTGTTACAAGGGTTGTTTTGTTTTTCCATTTACTCCAATTATTTTTAGTCATGCTAGTTATGTGCCTTTTAATTATAGTATAACTGTCAATTTGGCTATATATAATTGAAGTCTTGATACTTGAAGTCTCTCTTGTCGCTTAGTACTACCCTTTGGGACTATTTTATGGTTAAAAGATAATTATACCCTAATTATTTCGAGTGCACATAATCAACACATTAGTTGAGATTAAAAAATATCAACTCAAAAATAATAAATCACTAGTCGTGACGATTGTACAACTATATTGGCATTAATATTAGGGTTGTTTTGTTGTTCCCCTTGACTTGCCATTGATCTCCAAGAGAACAAAAGATTTGGGAAATAAAAAAAGGGGCAGGAAATTAAGATAGATGCTAGAGCAAAAATGAGAATGTGAGTAACAGAACAATATCAGGCCAAAGTATATATAGAGGTGACAATGTGGTAACATAGTCGGTCCTGAGTTTTCTATGGCCTAGGGAAAATTTATTCAAGTGTGCCCCTTTATACAAATTAAACAAAAAAATAAATAAATTATCAACTAAATAATTTTATTAAAATTATAAGAATTTACAAAAGATAAGGAAGAACACTTTAAAATGTCATCGAAGCAAAGAATCATCACATGTACCTACAAAATAAAAATAGCAATGAAATCTGAACCACAAAACATCGTTTAAAATGTCTTCTTGTTGCACTTTTAGATACAAAATCATCAATTATACTATCATATTTAATGTTTTCGAACATAACATTTTCAATGCATAATATCACTAATCTTTTTATTATTTTATTTTTTTTATACACATAAATACATAAGTTTATAAAAAAATTTGGATCCCCTCAATCAGAGGCCTATAAAGCGGTTGCCTCATAGCCCATGCCTGTATCGGCAAGAACTCTCTGCAAGGAACCAACCTGGATTATAATACTGGTGCACTTTGGTAAGCTAATGTCAAACACGTACATTATAATGTTGATGCACTTGATAAATGGAATCTTTTAGAATTAACTTGCAATAAAGATGTAAGTATTTAGTTTATTGGAAATAATCTCTTCATGTGCATTTTCTGGATAAGTTAAAGCGGAAAAGCTAATGTTAGAGCACACAAGTGTCATTGGAACAAGTCGGTTAGTATTTGCTAAATTAGAATATTTACTTTGATAGTATCAATATTATTTGGCAGATAACAGCCTTCAGCCATACATTTTCATTAAATATATTTATAACTTTGGCACCTATATTGTAAGACTTTTTAATTTATAAAGCAAAATATACCCTTCACTATCAAATTTGGTATATGTTTGGTATACATCTTGTTAAGTATATGGCTTTTTTGCATGGTATATAAATTTTGTATATCCATGGTATATGACTATTTTGTGCCACAAAGTTGCCACAAGCGCAGTATGGAAGTCATTCCAAAATTTTATTTTATGTTAATTCTGTTTTCTAAGCAGCTGATTTGTGTCAATTTGTTATTTGGACAAAAACTCCCCCAAATTAAGCATACATATATTTAGTGGGGCAAAACGGCTAATAATCTAACTCAACTTAAAACAAATCTTAAATTTTAAATTTTAATAATTATTTTTAGAAAAAATAAAAATTTGGAATAAAATTTCAAAAAATATTTATATAGAAAAAATTAATTAAGAAAGCTTATATATTATATGGGAGAAATTGGATAAAATTTTGTCCAAGTAATAGAATTGACAAAAATCCACTTCTTATATCTAGACGACCCACTTCACGAAAAACGAACATTGGAGGTGGAAGCTCATTTACATCTAGTATAACAAAAGGGATATGAGACTGTGAAATATGACTCTACAAACTAAACCCTCTAGAGGGGGAATCTTGTTTAAATATATTCGTTGGAATCTTCTGATGCGATTGTTGGAGCAATAGCATTCTCAGTCATCTCCTGACCTGGCGGCACAACCAATAGTGACTCCTCATGTGCCCTTTTGGCTTGATCACCAAAACCAACAAATTCATCACAAGAAAAGGAAGAAGGGTATTTAACTTGTGCCACTTCCAATTAGGATGGGACCTCATGTGTCCCGAAGGGCTTGCCGGTTAAAAAAGGGTGGTTGAAAATATAAGACTTCCAAATCGCCACTAGTGGAGGCAGAACAATTGCATTGACATGACGATTAGGGTTGTTTTGTTATTCCCCTTATTCTAATTATTTCTAGTCATGTGCTAGTTATGTGCATTTTAATGACGGTGTAATTGTCAATTTGATTATATATAATTGATGTCTCTCTTGTCGCTTAATACTACCCTTTGGGACCTTTTTATTATTATACACTCATTATTTGGAGCGCACATGATCAGCACATTAGTTGAGATTTAAAAATATCGACTAAACAATAAAAAATTACCAGTTTTGACGGTAGTACAACTACGTTGGCATCAACATTAGGGATATTTTGTTGTTCCCATTTACTTGCCATTGATCTCAAAGTGGAGAAGAGACTTGAGACATAACAAAAGGGGCTAGAAATCAAGATAGATGCTAAGGAAAAATGAGAATGTGAGGAACAGATTTATATTAGTCCAAAATATATATAGATGTGACAATGTTGTAAAATATATATTAATTTCACATTCCTTATTAATGTCACTACTCCTACGATAAACCAACTTGGATCATAATACTGGTGCACTTTGGTAAGCTGATGTCAAACACTTTATAATGTTGATGCACTTAATAAGTGGAATCTTTTAGAATTAATTTCAAATAAATAAGTATTTTTTTTATTATTATATATAGTGTAAGACCCCAACTTTTATGAATAAAGAATAATTTTCTCGAAATATATTTTTGAATATTATGGTGTGGATTTGATATAATGTTATAGTTGTGGGTAATATTTACAAATTTTACAAAGTAAGCAAGTGGTTATATAATATTCGATTGGTTCAGGGAATATTCGCTTTTAACAGGGAATATTCGCATGACCAAGACAATCATCAGTGAACCCCATTAACGGAAGTATTGTCGTAATTAGAAAACGACATAATTATCTTTTATAAAAATAACTATGGAAGTTTTACCATTAAACCGTTGAACTACCCATTAGTAAAAGTACAATGTCTGGCGTGGTTTGCATAGTAGCACACTACGATTGATTATCGATGCTTACGTGAGAAGTCACTCGGTTATACTCAATTATTGCTACAAAGAATTGTGTGATCATATCTCTCATATTATTGATTCAATTATTGTCACAAGATTATCTACATAATATGTTATATTATTAAATCAATAATTGAGACGACAAAATTATTTATATTATTAAATTGTAATATTTATAATGTCTAGAAGTTCTGTCAAGGAGATGTTTGGTCATCTAATTGCGCGCCAATAAGGAGAAATCCTTATCAGAAAGCCCCCTTTTTCCTGGGAACGACCTGGTTGTTAAATATTGTGAGTTATAATATTAATGATGAATAAGTTCGTGTTGATTAAAGATAAGTTTGATAGTTTCATTGTGTTGGAATTATTAGTGTTAGTGAAAATCGACATCTATTCTGATGATAATTGATGTTTGGGGGTTATATTGATAAATCGGGTAATTAATCGGATAAATGAGTAATTAATTGCTACTAATTCACATGCTTATATAACTATTTGTTCACATGTGTATACTATTGAATCACATTCATGTACTATTAGGGGAGTTGGTGCAAGATTGATAATACTTGCATGATTAAGTTAAAAATGGAGGTATAGATGGAGGTACTATACTGTAATTCGTATTTTCACATTATTATAACTGTTGATTCACATGATTAAACTATTGATTCACATTATTTACTATTAGGGGAGGTGGTGCAAGTTTGATAATACTTGCAGGACTAAATTAAAAATGAAAGAAAAGTTGAAGGTATTGTACTGTAATATTTTGAGCCCCAAAACGTGCAATTATCGAAACTATATTTTCCTATAAATAGAAGCTCATTCTTCCTTCATTTCTCACCAATTCACTAAAGTTTTAGAACAATTATTATAGAGAGAAATTATAGAGAGAAAGAAGAAGAGAGTGTCTCGCTACATCTCTACTCCAATGTCCAGCTTTTTAAAAGGTAAGGGGTATTATTTCTTTCGTATTCATGAAGAGAGCTTACATATTCCATTCTTTATTATTATGTTGAATAACTTTGTCTATCTGGTACCGCATACATGGTGAAATTCTTCATTATTCCATTCTTTATTATTCTATTGAATATCCTGTGCATGCGGATTACGCTGGACTGGTTCCATTCTTTATTATTCTCATTGAATAACCTCGTATGCATGCGCCTATCGCATGCACGGTGAATTCTTTGTTATTTCATTCTTTATTATTCATTGGAATATCCATGCATGCGATTACGCTGACTGGTTCCATTTTTTTATTATTCTCGCTTGGAATAACTCATGCGTGTGGTCTATCACATGCATGGTGAATTCTTCATTATTCTATTCTTTATTATTCATTTGGAATATCCCATCTGCGTGCAGATTACGCACGACCGGTCCATTCTTTATTATTCTGCTGGAATAACTTTTATACATGTAGATTATCACATGCATGGTGAATGATCCTTCGTATTCATTCCTTATTAAATTGTGGAAATGATCATGTTTACGCGGATTACCGCATGGCGGGTGAAAATTCATTTGCGCTTTCATATATTCTATGATACTCTCATTTGGTTAAAGTTTTGGCTTCTATACTCCATAAAATTAGTAGAATATCCTCGGATATTTGCGCTTCATCCCAGATCTTTTCATGAAAATATTCTTCCAGCATTCTTGAATTTTACTCCACAAAACAATGATCATGTCGACAATTTGACGTAATTGATTTCAAGATAAATTAACTTATAAATCTTTAAATTTATTCTTGAACTTGTTTTATTGAATTATTATGTCATTGTCATCATCCTCATGCTTATATTGTGATGAAGTCATCTTTGGCTTACGTGCATAGATGGACTTGGTATGATTATGATCAGGGATCATTCGGTATAATCATGACATGTAATGTTATAAATGATGTGGTAAAAGTCCTCGAAGAGTTTTGTAGTGCATTGATGGGACGCTTTTGGTATGATTATGATCGAGGATTATTCTAAGTATAGTCATAACCATTGATGATTTAATGAATATCCTTGGCCCGTAGTGCGGGGAGGATTCGATGATGTGGTTTATTTATTAAAAGTCTCAAATGATAAAAATTGATGAAAATATTTTAAATCATAGGAGATAGTAGATATCATGCCTACTTGACTCTTCTAATGGATTGCTTATTCACTGCAGCTTAAACTTGATGTCCATTGTATTTTATCAGTTTAACATTGTTGAAGACTAATGATAATTTATTCTGCATTATCTTAGTCATAATATTTCTTACTGGGCTAATTGAGCTCACCCTTTCTTTCACTGTTCTCTTCAGGAAATGAGAACATAGCCGAGACTAGTCGGGGAACGGAGTGACGGTTCAGATGATAGCATTAGTAGTCCTCACTATTCTGTTAAATAGTGTGACAATATATGTACTGAGGACTCCATTGAGTGTGGATATTGTCTAGATGACAATATTCTTATTAAAACTCTTAGATTATATTTTGTCGTATTTTACACGACTGTTGTATAATTAAGTTGTATTTGAATTTTGTACCATGTATTTGGCGACTCAAGATGGGTGATGTATACCTATTTTGGGGGCGTCACATATAGTCTCTTCATGCTCATTTTTTTGGATAAATTGAAGAGGAAAAGATAATGTTAGAGCACACAAGTGTCGTTGGAACAAGTCGGTTAGTATTTTCAAAACTAGAGTATTTACTTTGACAGTATCAATATTATTTGGCAAATAACAGCCTTCAGCCATACAATTTCATTAAATATATTTATAACTTTGACACCTATATTGCAAGACTTTAATTTACAAAGCAAACGGGAAAAAGCACATTTATCACACTGTGGTTGTAGTGTTTTAAGCAATTAGCCACTGTGCTTTTAAAATATTCAATTAGCCCACTGTACTTTTTAAAAATGTTCAATCAAGCAATTCCGTCCAATTTTGCTCACGGACGTTAAAAAATTGGAGGGAAAAAGCACATTTACCCCACTGTACTTTTAAAATATTCAATTAGCCCACTGTACTTTTTAAAAATGTTCAATCAAGTAATTCCATCCAATTTTGCTCACGGAAGTTAAAAAATTGGGCCAATTTTCCTATGTGGCTTTAAAAAATAAAATACAAATGACGTGTCTCACTAGTTATAAGTGCATTTAGCATCTTTTATAGTGTAATTTCATGGTTCTAATCTAGTAAGCGAATTCTTTGAAATTTCTTTCAATGAATATTTGGTATGTTTCTACAGTGCTAATAATATTTTGATGGAATAATTTAATAAAATATTTTTACTATTGAGAAGGTAAGTAAGAGGGAAAAAAACGTTAATTTTAATTTCTACATTTATATATGCATGAGTCCTACCAATTATGATTACTTAATAATATAGCACATTTCAATGTGACTGACCATCTGTATTGAATTACTACATGATCACCACACCACCAAAGGGCACAGAACAGGTACGTATAGGTATAGCACATTTTAATGCTTATAAATAAAAATATTTTGATTTGAGTAACTTTTAAATTAATGTGCTTTAAATAATCTTAATATAGCCGAAAAAGAAAATTAATTAATCCAATGTTATTTGGACATAGAAGAGAAGGTAGTGCAGTTGCAGCACCTGTTCGATTACTTTTTTAGAATTAGATGATTATTACTTTTCAAAGTTCTTGAAATCTCACTATATAAATATATTGCTTAACAAATAACTTACATATTTAAGCAGAAAAAGATGTTATATTTAGGATTAAATTAAAAAATTTACAACTTATGAAAAGGAAGAAAACATTATATATATGAAAGTTTACAAATTTTCATAATAGTTGATTTGATTATGAGAGAAGAGAACTTACCTTTAACATAACACTTGAAAATCAATACAACTTTTCAATGCTCAGATCTATTGACGTTAAAAAATTGGAGAGGAAAGAATTGTTGAATTAGACGGAATTGCTTGATTGAACATTTTTAAAAAATACAGTGGGCTAATTGAATATTTTAAAAGCACAGTGGGGTAAAGGTGCTTTTTCCCCCCAATTTTTTAACGTCCGTGAGCAAAATTGGACGAAATTGCTTGATTAAACATTTTTAAAAAGTACAGTGGGCTAATTGAATATTTTAAAAACACAGTGGCTAATTGCTTAAAACACTACAACCACAATGGGATAAATGTGCTTTTTCCCCAAAGCAAACCATACCCTTCACTGTCAAATTTGGTATATGTTTGGTATACATCTTTTTAGGTATATGACTTTTTAGCATGGTATATGTGACGACCCCAAAAATAGGATATTTTTCTCTTCCCGATCTTGTGCGTTAAATACTATCTTGATCTAGTTTTAAAACATTATTCAATGTTGAAATGGCTAAAATGCGAGATAATTTAAAAAAAAATTGACGTTCTTTCTTTCGTTCCCTGAATCGCAACCTTTACGATTTCATAATCATATTTATTAAATGATTTCTTTTATCAGAGTGATATAAGTATACATAACTCATTTCTTAGCTCAGATCTTGTCTTATACAGTATCATTCCTATAAAACATTACTTTTAAGGTAATTTCCAAACTGTATTTCAATCTTACACAAACATTTTTCATTTACCGAATAACTCAATATTTACACAACTCTAATTTACACAAATCAAAAATTGTCATTTCGATATAATATAGTTCATACTTGAAGGAAATAACTTTCCTGTATGCAGGCCTATATTCTTTATCATCCGGATAACAAGATAATGTGTTGCATATCATACCTGCAAAAGTTATATTTTTGCAAGACTGAGCTCGACAGCCCAGAAAATCTAACAGTTTTCATGCTTTATATAACACGTAGTTTCATGCTCAACATATAACTCATAATCCTTTATACCATTCATGCATTATCACTTTAAACAATATATGTTCAAAGCATATATCACATATATATTGAGTTCCATAACTCAATCATCTTAGTCATATATTGACTTTCACAACTTATAGCATGTAACATGTAATTCAACATATTCTTAAAGATCTCATACAATAACCAATTCATAGAATCACAAAGAAATTGGAAGACTTGCCTCAAGCGCCGCTTAACATTATAGCTATCAGCCTTGCAGTCCTCCTATACAATTTAAGTGTCCACATATATCAAACATCAGTCATACAGTCCATACAACTTAATGAAATAGCTTAGTTTTTATATCAACTTTATCTCGTTCATTGATTTCATTCATTGATTTCCTTATTTTTCCGTATAAACTGTGTAACGGTGCTATCTATATTAACAAGAAACAGAAAGCAGGGGCATCTCCCAACACTCAACCATTACGATCTGTACTAATCATGTCTTCTATGATTTCTTATCACCAACCAACAATTTATCTTCAGTGACATTCTATCATTGGATCCCCTAAATTGCCAAATAATCCAATCATCATACTTTCTAGGAAGTTTCTTACTAAAACATATATTGGCTTGTAATAATTCTAAATATCCTTTAATAATTCTATCCAATGTATCTATTCGTGATGAATAACCCCATGATCCCTTTCTTGACATTTTTAGTATATTGTGGCTGCAAAAGCCATTCTTCTTCCTCATTTCCAAACTCCTTGCTTTGAAATATTTTATTACATAGTCAATTTCTTTACTCCAAGGTTTTCCATTAGTTTGAAACATCTATAGCAATATATGGACAGGTAATGCATCTTAATCCAATATTTGTTTCTTTTAAAAACATTGATCAGTAGACTTCAACTTCACTAATGGGCTGTTGGACCAAACAAGAAGAGTTTCCATTGATTCCTTGCCAAAACCCCCCATGGTTATTAAGCTATGCTTCTGATATGAAAGTGGTACATGAACCACATACCATTCACAAGGAAGATTTTGATTTAACCAATTAATGGAATCAACTTTTAGAAGTAAAACAGTAAAGGTTTATCATTATTATTAGCATTGCATGTGTCAAATGTTTCTATATATCTAGTGCCAAATTGGTGTCATCACATTCATCAATTTTATTTGAAATATCAACATTCTTCTAAATTACTTAGTAATCTTTACATCATTCTATGTTTATATTGTACAGTGTAACTAACATACTTGAACTCGTTCTCGATCGCTTCACTAATGTTGACCATAATTCGAAATTTCAATACTTAACATCCTCATTAAATTCTTTATCAATCACATAGGATTTATCAATCAAATTCTAAGTTAGTTATGCTTAAAGTTCATTTTGTTATTGATTTTAACTATTCTAATGCTCAACATCAAGAATCAGAATTGAAAACGAAAAACAAAACCCAAAACAGGTAGCCAGCTACTGTTGCTATTTGTTGCTGCTGCTGCGCCCCTCTTCATGGCCTTTCCACTTTGCGATTTTGTTGTTTTTAATTTGTAAGTTAGTTTGCCCCCAATTTTGGATACGTTATAGAAACCATAGCAGGCTATATTAAAAAAATACGAACCACCTATTTTGGATATCTTAGGCAATCCAAAACAGGCCCCAAAAATGTCCGGTTGCAACTGTTTTTAATTTTTTTTCTAGCTTTACTCTCTCTCTCGCTAAAATAGTCTTAACTTTTTCGTTTTAAAACATTTTTGAACGATTCTTGCGCCCACATGAAGCTAACTTCTGGGACTACAACTTTTTTTCCTGGACCATCTTCAAATTCCAAACACAAAATTCTAGAAAATTCGTGGAAGGGGACTGACCTGAATCTGTTCTCCAGTTTTGGATAGATTCGACACGCCTCCTTTGAAATTTCATAACTTTATGATTGGAGGTCGGAATTAGTCCGTTCCGGAGTATATTTTTCACTTAAACTCAAATGTTAGAAATTCTTTAAAACTTGTTTTGAACTTAATTTGATTCACTAAATCAACTTAGTTTACATTATAATAGAATATAAAAATGTAACCTAGCCCCAAGCTTTGCTTTATTCTCCATTTCAAGGCATTAAACCTTTTTGAGGTGAACTTTCAAACACCTTGAAGGCGTAGCTTAAAGTTTCAGATTTCATAGGAGTTTGGACATGTTCTAGCCCAATTTTTTCCAGCCTTATTACTCCGCACAACATATTCAACCTCCCATCTCATCAATTCCACAACCAACACAGAGCAACATATCAACAATTATACATACTATTTACTCACTTTTTATGAAAATAACCAAAACATAAGGCTTACCTTTGTTTGGTGTAATAACTGAATAATATAACTTTTCTATCATTTACATCTGCTCGTTTTGTTGTCCTGCATTAATATTATATATATTTATCAAAAGAATTAATATTGAAACTAGCATATCTGGAATTAGAGCATCGGGTAAATAACTGACTTTTTTTTAATAAAATAATAACTTCAAGATTACCAAAAAAACCAAGTTATGGAGTATGAACCATTTATACAAAGACATATTCTAATTCATGCAAGTTTTTCTCCAGCAACTCTGAAATCGGTCTTATGTGTTAGGCGACATTATGCTCATTGAGTAAAATATACTTGTGGTATAAATATGGTAACTTTACAAGCAACGTATGCTTCTTTAGGCATTTTATTATGAGTCAACATATTCATTTTATTCCTTACAACATGCATGGGATTAAGGAGAGTGTTGTTGTGAAAAAAAGTTACTTAAACTTGCATTTCAAAAAATTAATTTAGAAATATTTGCACCCTAATTCGACTAGTGATAATTGTAAAATGCAAAAGTAGTTATAATTCATAAATAAGCCTGGTCAGACAGTTTTGGATACTTTGCACATCTTTTAGTTCAAAACCTGCATGGAAGAATTAGCAAGAAGGATAAGAAATAGAGTTTGCAATACTATTTTTTTCTTTTACAGTAACCAACCATGGTTTATCAAGAAAATGGAAAAATTATACTACGGGGAACAAAGACAGTTATTTGCACAAATTTAATGGTGTAATCGAGTAACGACATTACCCATCAAGGGTTGTGATTAATACGAAGTTTGGAGTTTGGAAAACCAAAAAATAACCCTTCACCCCCACATAAATATATTATTGCTAGAAAAGAATTATCTATCCGGGAGCATTTATAGCTAAAATCATTAAGGTGAGTTACCATCCGAAACACATTAGGCTAACAAATATAATCATAGACAATGGCTAGAAAACATGTATACTAAATAATAACTTGATGAATGAAACAAGACATGCACTCTACAAACACAATGAATATGAAACATATCTAACACACATTTAAAAGACATTTTAAAATGTTTGGTTCTCAAATATATTAGAGATACAACAATCTCTCTATATAATGATAGAGAATAGCTAGAAAACATGTATACTAAATAATAACTTTATGAATGAAACACCACATGCACTCTACGAACACAACGAATATGAAACATATCTAACACATGTTTAAAAGACACTTCAAAATATTTGGTTGTCAAATATATTAGGGATACAACAATTTCTCTATATAAGGTAACCATGTAAAAAATTACATTAGTATATAATTGAATCGAAATATGGAATAGAGAAAATTACCACTAATTTTATCTGTGAAACCAAGGAGCTGGCATAATTTAGAAATTTGTGTATGCTAACCGACAAACTCTAAACACTACAAGAAAACCGGCTAATTCTGACGGAACTATGTTCAAGGGACACATTCCCTCGAAGATAATATATATTCCGATGGAGTATTCAGTCGAAACTACTTTAATTTCGATGGGTGTTCGTCGAAAATATATGTATCCCATTGGCGCCAATGTTCCCGCCAGTGCGAAACTTATTTTCGACTGAATATTGTTTATTCCGACGGAACCGTCAGTCGAAGATACATTAAGTACGACGAACGTAAGTACGACGGACAGTCCGTCGAAAATAAGCCTAAAACCCTTACGTCTTCCGGCCACCTCGTTTCTCTTACTTTTCAGATCTAATATTTCTCTTCTCTGATCTCTCATTTCTCTCTTACGCGATATCTCTCACACACGTATTCTCTCTCGATCAGTCTCACTTCTCTCATCTCCACCACCACCAGCGCCGCCGCCACCACCACCACCATCGGTTCCACCACCACCACCACCACGTACTGCCACCACCACCACCTTCGATTCCACCACCACCACGTACTGCCACTACCACCACCACTTACTGCCACCACCACCATCATCACGAGCGGTTCCGCCACCACCACGAGTGGCTAGACGCCACCAACACTGTGCACCACCGTCCACCACCACTGCATCATCACCACCACCACCACCACCACCACCACCACCACTGCACTCAACACAAGGCACCACCACAACACAGTGCACCACCACTGTGCACCACCGCTTGCTAGTTTGCACATTAATTCAATTTCAAGGTTAGTTTTCTGCCAAGTATTAGATTTTTAGGGTTAATTTGTTGCAAATTGTGAAATTTGTGGCTTAATTTGTTTTAGGTTTAGTTTGAGTTTGAATATGAGATTAACCCAATTTGGATAATATGTTGTTGCTGTGAATTTGTGGGTTGAAAATTTGGGTCCATTTGTTGGAATTGGTAGTGATCTGAAATTGGAAATTTGATTTTGGGTTTGTGGACTGCATATTATTTGGAATTTGGAAATTACAGAATATTGATATTATGAAGTGTATAACATATCAAATTTGGGTTCCTTATCATAATGTAACTAATTTTAGGACTGTTTTAAATCTTGATATATTTGCTATTTCTGACTGAATTTATGACAGAAATTTTGTCAGAATTATGAAATTGCAGAATATTTGTGGGCCCTACATGTATTGTATTAGTAATTAGTTTCCCAATATTAATAAATCATAAACTAAGTACCATTTACTTAGTTTCTTACTACTAAAATAAAATAAAATAAATATAATTTAATTTAGTTTATTAAATAAAATAAATTTTAAAAATAAAATAAATAACATAATATAATACAAAATAGAGTAAAATAAAATAAAATAATAAATTAAATTAATTTAAATAAAATAAAAAACTTTGATTTAATTTAAAAAATAAAATAAAATTCAATAAAAAATAAAATTAAATAAAAATATTAAAATAAAATAGAATAAAATAAAATAAATTTAAATTATCTAAAATTAATTAATTTAATAAAAAACATTAAAAATTATATAATATAATACAAGATAAAATAAAATAAAATAAAATAATTTTAATTACTTAAATCAAATTAAATTAAATTAAATTAGAACTTATATAATATAATACAAAATAAAATAGAAGTAATAAAAATTTAATTTAATTTAGGTTAATAAATAAAATAAAATAAAATAATTTAATTTAATTTAATTTAATTTAATTTAATAAAGCAAATTTAATAAATAAATAAGCCAATTATATAATATACTACAAATTAAAATAAAAAATATAATAATAAACTAAGTATGAGTGAATGTCGAAAAGTAGTCTCTAGCTATAGATTCCAAATAACAATTTTCATAAACTAAGTACCACTTACTTAGTTTATCATCATTGGCAAAATAAACTAAGTAGCTAGAAGTGAATGTCGAACAGTAGTCTCTATAGATCCCAAATAAAAATTCTCATAAACTAAGTACCACTTACTTAGTTTATCATCATTGGCAAAATAAACTAAGTAGCTAGAAGTGAATGTCGAACAGTAGTCTTTATAGATCCCAAATAAAAATTCTCATAAACTAAGTACCACTTACTTAGTTTATCATTAGCAAAATAAACTAAGTAGCATTTGCTTAGTTTGCTACAATTTTCAATAAATGAAATAATACTCTCCCTACATATATGTACTCTTTCTTGTATGCAGGTTTCGACATAGCAGTTGTAGCTACTCAATGGGTTCTCTCAAGCAATGATTAATTAAAAAAAGGGTCGTAGTTCCTGTTTGTGTCCTATACTCGAATAATAAAGGTAATTGAATTACTGCAGACATTCCTCACTGTTCCATCATAATAGATGGCAACATCCGGAAGGAGTGCCAGTAAGTTGTTGAACAAAGTTCTAGGTTAAGCAACCCTCTAAATGAGCGAACGATCACATTTATCATAGGATTGAATCATCTCCCCATATGGGTCCAATCCATGATATAAACAGCTTCTCACCACTCCGAATTCCTCAGATGGGTAGTTCTCACAGAATGTCTCACCTTTTGTATGAGAACTATCCATTTGAGGAATCCGAATCTTGAGAAGTCGCTTTATATCATGGATTGGACCCATATGGAAGATGATTCATTCTAGTAGAGAAGTGATCGCTCGTTCATCTAGAGGGTTGCTTAAGCTGAAACTTTGTTCAATAGCTTAATGGAACTCCTTCGGGATGTTGTCATCTGTTATGATGGAACATTGAGGAATTTTTGCAGTAATTGAATTAACTTTATTATTCGAGTATAGGACACAATAGGAACTACGACCTTTTTTTTTAATTGTTGCCGAGGAACCGGTTGGAGTAGCTACAACTGCTATGTCGAAACCTGCATACAAGAAAGAGTACATATATGTAGGGAGAGTATTATTGCATTTATTGAAAATTGTAGCAAACTAATTTCCAACAGCGGTTTAAGAAAAGGGTTGAAGCGGAGAATATTTCTGAGCGTTTTATAGATGTCATCCGAGGACCTTACAAAGTTGTTAGTTCTTTTCCTGGTTGCATCGTGAATGGGTACAAATTTAGAGTCGATGACTTGCATGAACTCACATCAGTCAATTCTGGGGTTGTGGTGTTAGGAAGCTGCTACCAAGATTCTGAATCCAATTACTATGGTCGTTTACAGGATGTAGTTGTGCTCAATTATCACGGTGGCAAAAAGGTAGTTACATTTAAGTGTAGCTGGTTTGATACTGAAAAGGGGGTTAAAGTTGATCGTAATAGAATTACAACCGTGGATATCAAGTCGGTGTTAAAGTCTGATGAGTACGTGTTAGCAAGTCAAGTGACTCAAGTGTATTACGCTCCTAATGTCGTAAATACTCGAAGCACCTGGTACATAGTAGTCACTACTAAAACACGTTCATTTAATGCTAATAACATGTTTGGTATGAATGAGGCGTTACAAGAAGATTTGAGCAACCCATTGGCCATAGTGTTCCATGCTGAAGATGTGGTGAGTACTGATGTCATTGACATACCTAACGATGAGGATGTCGAGGCCAACGTACACATGAATGATTATGTAGTCGTTGAGGATGATAACGATAATGAAACTGATCTCGAAACTGAGGATGAGGAAGATACTGAATTCGAGAATGATATACACGTTGATTCTGATGGGTTTGATGACGTGCGTAATTGAAAATGAGCAGTTATATTAGTACTATATTAGTACTATTTCTTAATCTTACATATTCGTAATCTACCAATTTTGTTATGTTAGTAGGATATTCATGGCTAGACATAGCGGTGGAGGTCGTCGAGGTGGTGGGCGATCCGGTACTGGAGACGATAGCCATGATGGAGGCTCTTCTTCAAGAGCGAGTAAGTTATCTTAACTAGGATTTAAATATATCTCAGTCTGCATTAGTTACAATGATTATTGAAGTACTATGTTAAATACAATTATTACAGATGCACCTCGTCGACGACATCGAGGGACGAACCTCGGTATCTTTGGTCGTCCGCCGGCAGTGCCACTTACAGTACCGGTGGATGTCGTTTCCCAGCAGTAAGTGTTACTATATTCGTACTATTTCTATCAATTATTGCAAAACACAATTCACATAACACATATTGTTATACTTTTTCTGTAGTATACTAGACCTGGTGGCTAAGCACACCCTACACGCGATTTGTTTGACGCATCTCCTGAGAGGGTGCATGTGGTTTAGTTAGTATGCACGGTACGCTGCCACTTTTATGCAGACCGTCTTGCGGGAGTTCCACGTAAGTTAAGCATATTATCACCACATAGTTGTATTGGGATGACGAAATCAATTGTTCTTAATTTTAAATTGTCGCATGTTATAGGTTTATTATCGATTTGACCCGAGCATCTCTCAGTCAGCTGGCGATGCTGTGATTGAGCATCACGTCGCTGCGAATTACTCTGGATGGCTGTATGAGATGCGACGAAGGCGGCCTTGAAAGCGATTGTGGACCACCCAGACCACCATCAGGCTCATCATTACATAGTCTTCGATTTAGCCTGGGAGGCTATGTGTGCGCGCTGGGAGGCTGATGACTTCAAGAAAAAGTCCGAGCAGGCAAAAAAGAATCGTGGTCAGCTCTAGATAGTACACACCACTGGTTCTCAGTCGTTCGAGGAGGCGAAGACGGTAAATGCGTTGTATTTAGTTATTTATGTGTCAAGTTCTCACACAAATACTTATGACTGCATTTTATGAATGTTTGTATTAGGCATTGGGGAGGACTTTGGTAGAGATCCTACCATGCTAGAGTTTTGGGATCGAGCCCACGACTGAAGGATGAGCGTGCTTTGTCTCGAGCGACTTTAGCTATACTGGCAAAACTCATCTTACTATTTAGCTTTTAATAATATTCAATCGTAAATAAAATGATATAATTAACATACGTATACAAAATACATTACAGACCGATTTGAAGCTTGGGACGAGCGTATAGATAGTGAGCTAAAAGACTATTAGGAGGGTTACGAGTAGTTAGATTCGCCACCCCTCTTCCCGATATTGATTAGATCGGGATGAGGAGTCGAGACTATGGGTCGTCGCGTCTCGGGATCCCCTACTAGCGATCATCAAGCGAGATATCGAGTGTTGGAGTCCGCCGAGGATACCTGCATATATACTTCTTGGAGGTAATATTTTTTTATGTTTCATGAAATTATTCGAATTTATCACATTATATAAATTATTATTAGTAATCGAATTTGTATCTCTTTATAGGCTCGGCCGGCCAGTGACGTCGAGAAACACATGTCGGATCGTCTCATGCGGTAAGCGGCTTGGATGACGATATCTTCGGCGGTGATAGGGGGCCTTGTTGGACGTGTTCCATCTCGATCCTATCTTCGGCGTCAGAAGTTGCCTTCCAATTCTTATCTTCACCTCCGCCCGATGATGATACTTTTACTAGTTTATAGTTTATTTGTATATATTCATGTTATTGTAGAACTTTTGTATATATTGTATTGTCTAATTAAATTCAGACAACTATTGTAAATTATATTGTTTAACATTTATGTAACATTAACTTATATTTGTAATTGGTTAGCTTATAATACGTTTTGGTGGATATTTGAATGTGAATGTGAATGATAATGAGTTGAAGATTACGTTTTAGTGCTACGTTGCATATTTGAATGTGAGATATAGGTTTATATTACTGTGTATTGGGTTGTGACAGGTTACATGTACATTAATGGGTTTAAACACCTGGAAACTGAACTTTTAAAATCTGTATTTTTTAAAAAAAAAGAGTTAATTCCGACGGAATAGGGTATTTACGACGGATATTCCCTCGGAGATAACAAATAACCATTTTTTAATAAATACCAAAACATTCTAATTTCAGTCGTAAATAATCTAACTTCGACGGAACTTATCCGTCGTAATTACTCTATTTCCGATGTACATACCGTCGAAAGTAATAAACAGTCATTTTTTGCAAATATTGGGTGATTTAAATTTTCAGTCGGAAATAATATAATTCAGAGGGAATAATCCCGTCGGAAATAGGGCCTATTTTTTTCGATGAAAATTTTCGTCCTGTATGTTCTGTCGAAAATAGTTCATTTTCAACAAAACTCCGTCGGAGATAACTTCGTCGAAGATAAGTAATTTTCGACCGATTTTTTGACAGATTTTATTTTCGACGCGATTATTTACGACCGAATTTCGGATGGAAAATTTCGTTGGAAATAGTTTATGTGCGACGGAATAGGCTTATGTCCAACGGAAGATTCCGTCGGAATTAACCGGTTTTCTTGTACTGAAAAGACTTGAGAGCTTGCCTGGTTCGAATGCAGAACCCAACCCATAACAAGCTAAAAGCTGCAAGAACACAATAACCTCAAGAAAATTCTCTACTCCTGCTATCATTTTCGCCTTTCACTAACCGAAAAATTTTAGTGTTGCTTATTTTAGAAGCTGTTGAATCCGTGGAAAAATTCTCCTCAATTGCTTCAACAAAAGAATGCAACTCCTTCTAACAATATTCCCTCCAAACACCTTATCCCCTTATTTATTTAAATGTGGAGGGTAAAAACCCAAGTTAGAAATCAAACCCAAGAGTATAGTAATTATATATGATAAAACCAGGTTAAAGTTTTTAACTATGGTCAAGCAATGCAAACACTCCAGTTGTCTGTATCTGTTGTGGACTCAAGAGTGGCTTCCCATGTGAACAACTAGATCGGTTTGGCTTTGCGCAATGACATCCAAGACTTGGAACTTAACTTCGGCAGACAAGTAGATTCAGTTCAGCTCTACTATCTGCCTCAAAATTTTTTTGTGATACATACAATCAAAGCCATCAAGTTAAAGGGGAAATGTAAGTTGGTGGGTTCCCTAATTATAATATTATCAACTGTGCTTCTTTGAAATGTCTACAACCTTTTAAAGTTTACTTGGATGACCAAATATATTTCAATCGTATAATATTTAATTCCCCTTCTTTCAAAATGTTTGTTCCCCGCGCTTGTTTTGGGTCATCCAAGTAAACTTTAAAAGTTGTAGACATTTCAAAAAAGCACAGTTGACAACATTACAAGTAGGAAAACCTATCAACTTACATTTTCCCTCTAACTTGATGGCTTTATTGTATGCAATGCGAAAATTTCTTGAGGCAGATAGTAGAACTAAACCGAATCTACTTGTCTGCCAAAGTTAAGTTCCAAGTCTTGGATGTTGTTGAGCAAAGCCAACCGGATCCAGTTGTTCACATGGGATGCCAATCTTGAGTCCACAACAGATATGGACAACCGGAGTGTTTGCATTGATTGATCATAGTTAAAAAATTTATTCCTAGCTTAATCATACTTACTATGCTTTTGGGTTTGAATTCTTACTTGAAGAAGGGGGATAAGGAGTTTGGAGGGAATATTGTTAGAAGGAGTTGTATTATCTTGTTAAAGCAGTTGAGGAGAATTTTACGACCAATTCAACAGCTTGTGAAAGAAGCAACATTGAAACTTGTCGGCAAGTGGAAGGCGAAAATGATAGCAAGAGTAGAGAATTCTCTTGACATTATTGGTTTCTTGCAGCTTTTAGCTTGCTATGGGTTGGATTCTGCTTCAAATCCTGGCAAGCTCGCAAATCTTTTTGAGGTTGTTGGTCAGCTATTATGAACTTGTAAAGTTGGTGGGTTCATTTGGAGATGAACTTGTCTTTCGCTGATTTAATTCGAGAAAAATTGGGACCTGCATTGAAAAAGCTTAATGCTTCTTTAAAGACAATTCTGATCTACTCCATTTCATATAGTCAAGTACACATTTATAAGTGAATATTATAGTGACCCACTACACCTATCTTCCTATAATTTAGTAAATCATTAAAACCACTATTTCACTTCTTAACAGCTACAACTACTACTCAATAAAATCTAAGACTACTTTAACTTTTAATTTAAACAAATTATATAAATAACAACAAATTAGAAATTATAATATTATTTAGGCACATAATATTAATTCCATCCTCTCCTTCGAAACAAACTTTGTCGTTCAAAGTTTGCGCGAGTATTTGACTGTGTTTATACATGAATCTATGTATCACATGAGTGTTATCAGTTGTTATATTTTAACACAACAATTGTTAAGTAATAGAATTTTAACTCTGGTATCATGGTAAGGGCTGTAGATCTGTGATTCATCATGTTATGATTATGTAATGTTTTGTTGTGAGTTATTAAAATGTTGGGAGTTTGTCAAAAAAAACTGTTGGAAAATTAATATATAATTTGAGAGGGTGCTCCACTCATTGTCAATTAATTTTAAGTTGGGAAATTAATATATAATTAGATGCTTCAATATGGTATTAGAGTAGGAACAATTCATGTGTAGGTCCAATGACCCACATGCCCCATGTCAGTCTATTAAAATGTCCAAGTCTTTAAACTTTAGTCTCACATCGGACAACTAAAATTTAAAGACTTAATATATAATTTGAAAAACTTCTCCACTAATAACCAATTGATTTTGAGTTGGATACTTCAATAATATTAAAGGGGGTGGTTTGCTCTCACGTGATTTCAAGGAAGTATAGGATTATACATTAATTTCATTATGAAGGGATTGGTTAACCACGGAGAATTAATGAGAGTGTTGAACTACTTTTATTGCACTGGGTGATTTCAATATTCAAATATGTCGTTATAACTTGTGGTTATTTTTCTTATTATATATAGTAATATTAAGTAGAGCTCTAATAAATAATTAGTAGAATGTTGCAGAAATGTATTCCCTAAGAAATTGTGTTTTTGTGTGATTTAAAGGCTTATTGTAAAGGGCTATATATTGATAGTAGAATGGATAAAGATGAGTAAAATATAAAAGTGACACATGTACTATAAGAGTATTTGGATATCGTGTCCCTTTTTTTTTTAGTCAATACAAAACGAACCCTTTACAATTTTAAAATTTGGATTGTGAACTCAATTGTGTAATGTGGCGTTGACTTGTACACATGACACATGCATTGACATGTCAATTTAGCACATTTGGGCTAAAAAATATATCTATTCTCCCAAGATTTGAACTTAACAACTTATACTTCCAATACTAACAAAGCATTGATAAACAACTAAGCTAAGAATTAATATTATTTTTTAGAAAATTATTAATAACACTAATAGTATTAGTACAACTTTATTAGTTATTAGTAATATTATTAATAATTTGTTAGTAATTACTTATTAGTTATTAATAATTCTCTTTAACATGATGTTGCTTAAATAAATACTTATAATATATTATCTTAATAACATTACTTATTATATATTAGTATATATTAATGGTATTAGTAAAATTAATATTCTAATAGCATTATTGTTATAATCTACATTAATGTTAAAAATGAACCTTATTTTATTTTATTTATAATTTTTTAACAAAAATAATATTTGAAGTAACGTATGCTAATAAGAATAATTTATGATAATAACAATAATATAATAGTTATAATATATAAATAATTTAATCTTGTGATCACATATTTTGTAAAAATAATAAGTACTTTATTTATTCAATATATTTAAATAATTTTTTAGATTTAATCTTTTGCAATAAGTAACGAAGTTGAAGAGGTAGAATTAATAGAATAACAAATAAACAAACAAATAATAAAAACTCTAAGATGACTCTTATTTACGGTCTTAACTTTGCTCACCCGTTCCTACATGAGAAACTAGATAGAGAGAAAGAAAAATTGAATTTACCTCTTTTTTGTTAAAATTATCTTATTTTTTCATTAGCATTGATGTATATTAATAACAATAATATTGACTATTTTAATATTATTAATAACATTAATATATCCCAATATCTAAGAAGTAATATTATTAAGATCTTATATTTTAGATTAAACTAAGAAGCAAAATCATGTTAAAGAGAATTACTAATAACTAATAAATAATTAATAACAACTTCTTAATAATATTACTAATAACTAACAAGTTGTATTAATATTATTACTTGTTAGTAATTGTTTTGTAAGAGATAACATTAATATTCTTAATTTAGTTTGTAATCAAATGTTTTGTGAGTTTCTGGAGTATGAGGTTTTAGGTTCAAATCTTGAGAGAATATATATTTTTAGCTCAAATGTGTTAAATTGACATGTCAACGTGTCATGTGTATAATAAGTCAACGCCACATGTCACAATATGGTTTACAATCCAAATTTTTAGATAGTAAAAGGTTTGTTTTGTATTGATTAAAAAAAGAGATGCAATATCCAAATACTCTTATAGTACAGGGGTCAATTTTGCATTTTGTAAGAGAGGATAGAAGAATCGAGTTCGGTAGTCGATAGATAAGGTTGAACGTATGTTCGTTTTATAGTTTTTATGTGATTTTAAATTAATTAAGAGGTTTTGATAGATTATTGTTAAGATATGAGTTTTTCATAATCCATGCTTGCTCGAAGAAGTTTTGATGGGTTATAGTTAATCCTTAAATTTTCATAGTCTATGCTTGCCCACGTTAATTGTAAAATTACTAAATTAAAGGGAAGAGAGATCAAAATCATAGTGAGTTATAAAAATAGAATAGATTAAATTATATGTTATGTTTATTATTTAATGGATTTGGATTCCTATATTGATTCCTCATTATTAGTTTTCGTGTTCTAGTTAATTAATTTTCAATCTTTATTTCTTGTTCGTCTAAAATAGATATCAAGGAAACAATAAAATTAATCTAGTTTCACGGCTGGTTCGAATTGCATTTGTCGATTCTTGATTCGACATCGTCTTGACTTGCGATCGTATTTTTAAAGACATCAAGACGTAATATCCAAATACTCTTATAGTATTTGGGTCAATTTTTCATTTTGTAAGAGAGGATAGAAGAATCGAGTTCGGTAGTCAGTAGATAAGGTTGCACGTATGTTCTAATATTTATTGTAGATTGATGGTCCCAAGATTTGGTTACTAATCTTACTTTCTACTCACTTATTCTCATTTTAAAAGAACATAGGCATAATATTGAATTTTCGAAGTCTTTAAGTCCCAAGTCAATCAGGATTAAGGAAAGGTTTGTAAAGTTATATTAGTGAGATGACTCCGTTTTTTTTCAATATCTGAATAATAACTAACTTCGTTTATTAAGGAAGTAAAGGTTTGTAAAGTTACTATGATTTACTATTTCACGCTTAGTTCTTAAAGGAAACTAAACTGAGTAAGGGAAAATTTGGGACATCTATGAATATCATTTCAATATGAAATGATTTAACCAACAATCTTAATATGAAATTTATGGAATTAATATCCAAATTAACATTTTATAGTTTGAAACCTACACGCATTGCAATATCTTCTCTTCTAATGAAACACACCTTCGACACATTGCTATATCTTCTCTTCTAGTGTCATCCCAATGTGTGCTTATAATTATCAATCATATTCCTAATTAATCAATATCGCTTCTAAATAATAAGTATTTTTAGATTAGTTTAGATATTCATCAAATCACTCTAACAAATTAAAAACGAGAAATTAAATGTTATATATAAGTAATCATATATAAATATAGAAATTTGCAAAACCTTAAACAAGACGAGACATGAACGATTAGAAACTTTGATAAGCCACACACAGAGAGAGAGAGAGAGAGAGATACCAAGTGCAATTGATTATATGATTTCAATATATAATACTTTTATATATTGAAATCATAATAAGTATTTATAGATTAGTTTAGATATTCATCGAATCACTCTAACAAATTAAAAAAAGGAAATTAAATGGTATATATAAGTAATCGTATATTGAAGCCTACAAACAAGCTTCAAAGGAAAAACTTGGAAAAGAAAAATAGGGAGAGAGAGAAAAGAGATAGGGATAAGATATTAATTCATTATATTCCTTCATATTGTTTTACCAGATCATATATGTATGTAACTCATGACAAAAGACAGCTAATAAATAGAATATATATCCACCCTACAGCTGGAATGGTAATGCAAAAAAGAGGACCCTTGGATCGTTTCCTAGCTATGCCTTTTCCCTTTTTGCCCTTGATATAGCTGCTCATCCACGTGGGTTCTCTAGTCATTCTCCTTGACTTTCTTAGCTCATTTAATGTTGCTATTTTCTCCAGCTCAGCTATTGTATACTCCTCTACTCCTACTTCAGTGTGCTTTGGTTGCTTTATTCCTACTTTAGTGTGCTCTGGTTGCATATTAGACCCTTTACTTATTTGATGTCCATTGTCTTGTGCCCCACTAGCCTCATGGTTCATGTTCTCTTGCTCACTATGTGGACTCATAAATTCTTGATCAATCTTCTGTTGTCCATTGTCTGTAACAATACCCATCCCATCAACGGACACCTTGTCCTCAAGGTGTAATACAGGATACAACTGTTTCAGTTGATGATAGTCAAGCCAGGTAGCTTCTTCTAAAGGTAAGTTTTTCCACTGCACCAGATATTGAGTAACCCAATGATTGTTCACTTTCTTTTTCCTGTGATCGAGGACAACTATTGGTTGAAGGACAGGTTGATTATTGACAGTATATGTAGGTAGAGAAGAAAAAAGAATGTTTGTATTTCCCACAAACCGCTTGAGCATGGCTATATGGAAAACAGGATGAATTTTAGAAGATGCTGGAAGTTGTAACTTGTAAGCTACCTTTCCCACCTTTTCAATGATGAGGAAAGGTCCAAAGTACCTTTTACTAAACTTCGGAGAGAGTCTAGATGCAGTACTTTGTTGCCTGTATGGTTGTAATTTAACCAACACTAATTCCCCCACATTGAAAGCATAGTCAGTTTTATGTTTGTCAGCCTTGGTTTTCATTTTAAGCTGTGCAGACTCTAGAGTAGCCTTTAAGAGTTAGAGTTTTTCATTTCTAGTTTGTAAAGTGATGTTAAGCGCTTCAACATGTGTGCTTCCTGGAATATAATTAGCTAAGATTGGAGGTGGCCTACCATATACAGCCTCGAATGGAGTTTTGTGAATGGTAGAATGGTAAGATGAGTTGTAATGCCACTCAGCTAATCCCAAAAAATTGTGCCATAAGTGTGGTGCTTCTGATATGAAACACCTCAAATATTGCTCCACACACTTGTTAACAATTTCACTTTGTCCATCAGTTTGTGGGTGGTAAGCAGAAGACATTTTGAATGTTGTTCCTTGTAGCACGAACAAGTTCTACCAAAACTTGGACAGAAAAATTGAATCTCTATCACTTACAATGGTCTTTGGTATCCCATGGAGTTTGCCTACCATTTCCCAGAATAGTTGTGCCACTTTAGAAGCAGTATATGTAGTGGAAAGAGCCCCAAAATGTGCTGCTTCAGTAAGTCTATCGACTACTACAAAAATAGTGGTGTATCCTTGTGATGAGGGTAAGTTTGTAATAAAATCCATGCTCAATTCTTCCCAAACTTCTTGTGGAATTTCCAGGGTTTGCAATAAACCATAAGGACTGACATTTAAAACTTTAGTTTATTGACAGATAACACAGTGTTTGACAAAGTCAATAACACCTGTTTTCAAACCTTTCCAATAGAAATTTGTGTTGATCCTCATGAAAGTTTTGTGGATGCCACCATGCCCACCCTCAGGAGAACTATGATACTCCTTAAGGAGAGCCTTTTTCAAGGTTAAATGGCTGGGGATATAAATTTTTCCTTGGAACAGATAGACTCCCTCCTTGAGTGTCCAATCTGGATTATTTTGAGCCATGTTCGAGATTTCAGTTGTGGCATTTTGTTCTTTCTTGATATCTTCTATGATTAGGAAAGTTGGGACAGAAATGGCCATGAATGTGATTGGGTCCATATGAGTGGGGTTTTGGATGAGCATCGACTTGATATTAGCCTTGCAGTTTTCAGAGAGAATTTCATAATTGTAACCCAATAATTTTGTGAGATAGTATTGTTGTTCAAGAGTCTGTATAGTTTGATGCATTAAGTTTCTCAAACTCTGCTGATCTGTGTGGATAAAAAACTTGGAGCCTAGAAGATAGTGTCTGAAAGTAGTATGCACACAAGCCAATCATGTTTGATGATAAAGCATATACTTTGTAACAATCTTATTCTTTATTGATCATACATTATCTCCATGTACAACTTATTATACCCAAGCATACCCTTTGATATACCCTAAGGGTCTTAAGGAATAAGTCAAAGTATAACTCATCATACACAAGATACTATGATGATCTCAAGTCCAAGGATTACTTGTACTACTATCACTACAGGAATTCCTATTGACAGGAAAATAAAACTCCATTAGGTATTCCTTAGCGAGCCACGTTCGATTGAACTTATTCTCTAATAAGCACCTACATACTTGCTTTAGTGTCTCCACACAAATGATCATGAGATCAATCATCCTCATCCAATGAAAGCAAGCAACGTATGTACCAATCTATCCAGATTCACTAATCCCCAATTTAGTAATCCAATGATTGGGAACTATTTTAGTTTTAAGCTTTCTAAGAATTTAGATCTCATTAGAATGATCATCATCATTATTCTAAAAGCATTGCTTAAAACTATGGGTTTATCACATATTATAAAACAGCATCATGTAGATAATTAAAAGCCTTTAATAAATTAATACTTTTTATTAATAAATGAATAAGATTGTTACAAAGTATATGCTTTATCATCAAACATGATTGGCTTGTGTGCATACTACTTTCAATCTCCCACTTGCACTAAAGCCAATCGTCATGGTAACTTATACTCTTCTTCTCTAAGTGACGATTATCCTGCTGTTGGATAAGCTTTAGTTAATGGATATGTAATGTTGTTCATGAGAGTCCACTATCTCTATAGTGATTTCCCATCTTTCAATGATTCTAATAATCAAATGAAAGTGCCACAACACATGTTTAGATCCAAGATGAGACTTAGGAACTATTCCTAGTTACGTAATAAACTTTTAATCCAAACAATCAACTTGCGACTTCATTTATAGCTATTTACTTTGTCTTTATCACTAAACCAAAGAACTCTTTCTTTGTTTGGAACCTTTCGATTCAACGCACCAATTGCTCAAGGTAACCTTTACCTTAAAGTGGATTTTCGATCGTCTTGATGCATCTCGAAAAACTTGAGTCTGTAAAGCCCTCTAGTTTTAATTCGGACCCACCATGTATGCTCACATCCTTAGTGCTTGGGTTAAGAACTTTAAGATGTTTTTCACCGTCTTACGATGATCTTCACCGTATATGACCGATCAACATCGGTCTCGTATATTTCATTGCATACATGATTGTCACTCATGTGATCTCTCTTCTTTGGAGTCTATGGGGACTATTAAGAGAAATACACTCCATAGCTCATCGACATGAAACATCTCTTGGAGTTTGCCATGCTAAACGACTTTAGCATCAAATGAATATATCGTTCCTTGGGTTAAGTCGAGCATCCTCTTAAATCTATCTATATAGATTTATATCCCCAATTAAGATACTCTTCCCAAATCATTCATGGAGGAATGTTTAGACAACTTTATCTTTACCGATTGTAGCATTGGTATGTCATTCCTTTCGTAGTATATCAACATATAATATTAGGAATGTCACGCGCTCCCTCCCCGACCCTTTTATACACACTAGAACTCTTACCTCATCGTATGTAACTCGGATCATCATCTTCTATGATCGTACCTCATCATCATCATCCATGATGAATCCATACCTCCTAGGTATCTTGGTTGACTATTCGGACTTAAGATTGGTTTGTGGTACAATAGAAGTCTATCTACGAGTTCCTCTTATTTGACTTATAGTGTTTTGTGGTTCTTGAACTTTTCAAGATCTATTATCCTCCCACTAGCCCCTTGAATAATAAACACATTTATCTTAGAAGGCGTGTGTTTCGTAACAAACACCTTTTGCTAAGTAGAATTATAGAACATATACCCTAAACTTACTTTAGGATGTCCCACAAATCAGTACATGTCAAATCTTGTCCCAAACTTATCCTTGAAACCTTTTCACATAAGTTGGACAACCCTTATCTTAACATACTTAAGATTAGGAATCCTCCATGTCCATAACTTTTATGGAGTCTTGAAATGGATTTTGAGGTTACCTTTTAGTAGATATCGCGTACATTTCTAGGACATGATCCTGAAGGATCTTTGAAATGTCGGTAAAATCATTTTGGACCGTACCATGTTCAACAAGGTATGATTTTTCCTTTCAGATACATCAATCAATTATTATGTATCGAGAGGCGTCCATTATGAGAAAACCATTTGAGATGATCTAGAAACTTATTGCACAAGTATTCCTTCCTTGATCCGATCAAAGAATCCTAATACTTTGCCAATTTGTTTCACTTTTGAATTCTTTGAACCTTTCAAATAATTCACACTTGTATTCAAAGAAATACACACATTCAACTCTTTGAATGATCATCTCCTTTTCTTATACTAGTTTGTTCGATTTGCAAAATTATTTTCATGTAAGTCAAGTATACAAAATTTATTAAGTAATATTCCATTCTATACAAAACATTATTATTATAAATAGAACAACAATTGTTCTTAATTATAATACCAAAGATTTCATTGTCCAACAATAAAATGGAAATAATATTTTTTAACAAGAATGGAATACAATAACAACTTATTGACTTAGTAGATTTGCTTCATAGACATTGCTAAACTATAAGTTTCTATGGCTAATATGGCAACCTTTGCTACATTTCCGCATATACGATTACTTA
Source organism: Panax quinquefolius (assembly GCA_020205615.1). Lineage (NCBI taxonomy): Eukaryota > Viridiplantae > Streptophyta > Magnoliopsida > Apiales > Araliaceae > Panax > Panax quinquefolius. The sequence continues at coordinate 95,832,390 of CM035158.1, read as the reverse complement.
TATTTGTTTAGCTTTCCACTTCGCTTGGTCCCTTCATAAATCTATATTTATGATAACCAAAGTCGGTATCCAATACCCAAGTAGAACCTTGACTTAAAGAAAAATTTATTTCAATCATGAACAAAAAGCGTATTATGAACCAAACTTCACTAAGCTTCTTTGGTTAGCCTCTGCAAGATGCTTCTCAGCTTTCTTTCCGATTGTCGGGCTTATTGCGGTGGAAGCAAACTCCTTTGCTATCCGTGTCGATTTTGTTCTTATTATCCTTTGTTTACGCCTTTACATTTACCTTCTTTGAATCGTTCTTCTTTTGAGGAAGATCCTTTGGCCCCTACCAAGAAGACTTGGTCTTTCTTGGTTGGAAAGTGACTCTCAACATTTTTCAATATGTTAAGCAAATCAATGAGGTGATATCTAGCTTGTTCATATGAAAATTCACAACAATTGTGAAAGGAGTCCCGGAGTGAGGAAAAGATCAAATCTTGGCTCAACTCTCCATCCATCCATGACAAAACCGTTGTCCTAATTGATCAATCAAATTGATTATGTTAAGAACTTTTATTTGTCTTCAGAGTGTCATCACCCGGTCATTCTAGATCGGAAGAGCTCCTTAGATATCTCGATATCTATCGGTCCTACTTTCCTCACTATCAACTACTTGATGTGCGGGAATATAGTAGGAGCATCCATAGTTTCATCTTGACGCTGAAGCTCGTTACTACTCGTAGATCTGAGCATGATGCATTGAGCTAATTGTGCATCATCTTGCCACTTTCTAAAAGTAGCAATTTCTTCCTCGAGAGACATTGTTCTGCGCAACCATTCTTGAGGATAGGCGTTATTAAGGACATAAGATAGCTTTTCAACTATGAGAACTATTCTCAAATTCCTTAACCAATCCGCTTAATTGATTACCGTTAATTTATCATCTAATATGCTTCATGATGATAGTAATTTTAGACATTGTAAAATTACAGTAAATGAATTTGTAATTAACAACATTTTAACATACATTCTTTTATTAATTACCAAAATAATTTAGGTCTTGTTTTAAATTGGTATCTCCCACTATTTTCTTCAAACTATATTACCCTCACTTATATAGTTCGGCAAAATCTAATTAAAGATTTGCTAGTGAGAATAAGGATCCCATTTCAAATGTATATAGCCTTGTGGTGACACAACAAACTATATATAAATAAATAGGTAGACAACTTTTTGTCAATTACATCAACTATGCAACTCCTTTTCTTTTGCCTCTTAGATTATTTTGATCAAGTGGTGGCACATCCGAATCAAAATTATCCAAGTTAAGTCCGACCTAGCACTCCATATATTCAAAAAGAAAAATATCATCCTTGTGGTGACACAACAAAACAATATTGTTCAATTTTCTTTATAAGCATCAAATGTGATAAATTAACATCTTAAATACTTAATACTTGCCTTGTGGTGACACAACAAACTCATATTAAATATTTAATACTCTATTAATTTTATCATGCTAGAAAAGCGACGTTCGATATTCTAAATATCTTTGAGCGCTTAGGACTTAATATAAAAATTGAGGGGTTTGTTATTAATTTGTCTCATCTTGTTTAAGCGCATGCATATATATATATATAAAATACGCGTATATTAATTAACATGCTAAGCATGTTTGCATAATATATAATATATATATAGTATAGGCATGCACATATAGAATCTGATATTCTACCCGATTGATTATGGACTTTTATTCTAGTTTGGTTCACTAGAGCCACCAAGTGAACCAAAATTCAAACCCTAGGGGTGCAAGAAATAATATTTAAATATAACTATTACATTTAAACTTGGGCTCCATTACAAACGGGTCTTCAAGCGTTCCTTGCTCCTTGATCTCCAATTTTTCAAAATAATTCTAATTATTCCTATTACAAAACTATTTTAAAATAAATAGAAACCTTGATCGTGATCGAGGGAAGTACATAGGAGGAGATAGAATTTACATTAAGAAAAATTAGAGAAGGCGAGTCTGTGAGACCCCATTTAATAAAACTCATACATTCATGCATCTAACTAAAATAAAATCCAATCGCATTGGTTAATAGTCCATAATCAATCCCATTTATTATCATACACATCACCATATGCATCAATAAATAACATTCATCTCATGAATAATAAACATTTAATATATATATTGATATCATTTAATGGGCAAATTTAGTTAGTATAAAATCTATTTTTGAATTAAAATAAACTCCTTTATTTCAATCCAAATTTAAATCAAAATAAAACTATTTTATTTTAATTTATCCAATTTTGAATAAAATAAACTATTTTATTTTAATCAAAATTTTAATCAAAATAAACTCCTTTATTTTAATTAATTATGGAATCCAATTCCATGTAATAAAAAAATTTAATTAAAATAAACTCTTTTATTTTAATTAATTATGGAATCCAATTCCATGTAAAAAAAAAATCTTTTATTAAAGGAAACACGGATATTCTTTCCTATTCACAAATAAACTCTTTTATTTTGAATAATATGAAATCCTATTTCATATCTAAATAAACTCCTTTATTTAAGGAAACATAAAATCTAATTTCAACTCCAATTTGTTATCATGGAATCCAATTCCAACTCTAATTAGTTAGCATGAAATTCTAATTTTAAAATTAAAATAAACCTTTTTATTTTAAGATTAAAATAAATATTTTATTTTAAAATTAAAATAAATTTTTATTTTAATAAAAGAAGAGAAATGTCCTATGTGATTCGATAAATGACAACCCAGTAGTCCTTGGCCAAGACAGAATGAAATTAGAAAAGAGTTTCTAATTTGCATTATTTGGAGTTGTGCATTTAAGGATCGAAATGCATATAATTAAATAAAATAAGACTTGACAGAAATTCCATGTCTTATATTTAATTGGGACATTGTATGGTGGAAGGATTGAATTGTACGGTAACTATTTACTCAAAGGTTCTTTTATGATTAATGTTGAAATCTATATTATCTGGAAAGTCGTTGATCGCTAGGGAGAACTTATCCCTATTGTAGAATAAATATTATTTATTTAAATAAATTAATTGTTTAATTTATTTATTTAAATAAGATTAAAATTGTTACAATTGATTTATTCACAACCTAGGTTTAATATGGAGAACCTAAAGGGTCACACCATAAAAGGAAGAATAATTATTTAAGAAGTTAATGGCATAATCGTAATAATATGTTAAGTATATTTAATTTAATCTATGGTGATAGAATAAATTAAATAGCTTAATATTTATTATTTAATATTTTAGAAATATTAAATATAAATTAATAAGAGGAGTCTTATTAATATTATTACAATTATTATTATTTTAATTTCTAAAGAGTTTAGAAATTAATTTAATATAAGTACTCTCATTTATTCCTAATTGGATTAGGAAGGAAAATTAGTTAAAAGAGTTTAATTAATTATCCCTAATAAGATTAGGGAGCTTAATTAATTAAAAGAATTTAATTAATTAAATAAATCCCAATTCCTTAATTGTTAAGGTGGGTTGCCCACATCTATAAATAAGAGGAGTCTTATTATGGGTGAGGGGGTTGTTGACTTTTACAACATACGTAATAATTTCAATTTGTTGGAGAGTACGTCCTTTTTCTATAGAGATAGAAAACTAGGGTTTGAGCCAAAATACCTTTCTTCTTGAATTCCTATTCTTCCTTGGTGGATCACCTCTAGAGGCCAAACATATGGGTGGCTAAGGTTGATCAAAGGAAGGAACCAAACCCGGTGGATTCAAGTTGAACGCGAAAAAGATTGGAGGTGAACTTGTACCTGAGGAAGCTCGATCTTCAAGGGTATGATTTTATTCTTTATCTTTTCGTTTAATTAATAATTGTGCATAAAGGGTGATCCGGGTATATGGTTTGTAAAATTTTTAAACTCTAATTTTTACTCGCTTCCGCTTATTTATGCAATTTGATTGCGTTCTTGAATATTACAAGCCTAACAGTGTCTCCATTTGGCAATGGCTGAGGTAATTGCGAACAGTTCTCTCAGGTAGGTTGAAGAGCGTTGCATTCGAGGACACAACTTTTTGCTAAAATAAGCTATGGGATGGCCTTCTTGACTTAAAATGGCCCCAATGGAAAAATTTGAGGCATCAGTTTCTACCACAAATGGTTTCTCAAAATTGGGCAAGGCTAAAACAGGGGGTGTGGGTGAGTGCTGTTTTAAGTTTCTGGAAGGCTTGTTCAGCTGTGTCACCCCATCTGAAAGCATGAATTTTTAGTAAATCAGTGAGTGGAGCAGCTATAGAAGCATACCCTTGTACGAACTTTCTGTAATAGCCTGTCAATCCTAGGAATCCTCTTAACTGTTTGATGTTTGTAGGCTTTGGCCATGCTAACATAGCATCCACTTTAATAGCATCAGGTCTCACCCCTTGTTCTGATATTACATGCCCCAAGTAATCCATGGTTGTAGCAGCAAAATGACACTTTGAGAGTTTTGCAAAAAGGGAATGAGATCTCAAACAATCCAAAACTTGAGTTAAATGTTGCACATGAGACTGGAGGTCCTTGCTATACACTAATATATCATCAAAGAATATAATCACAGATTTCCTTAAGAATCTTCGAAAAACTGTATTCATTGTTGCTTGGAAAGTTGATGGTGCATTGGATAACCCAAAGGGCATTACCAAAAATTCATAATGCCCTGAATGTGTCCTAAAAGCAGTCTTATGAATATCTTTTGTAGCCATTCTAATTTGATGATAGCCAGACCTGAGGTCAATTTTTGAATAATATGTGGCTCCATGTAGTTCATCAAGAAGTTCATCCACTATTGGTATGGGAAACCTGCCTTTGAGAGTAATCGCATTCAATGCTCTATAATCTACACAAAGTCTCCAAGTACCATCTTTTTTTTTTTACTAACAAAATAGGTGAAAGTTGTAGAAATTTGGTCTTTATGTTGTATGATACACGATTTTAACATCGCTTTGGACTTGCTGTTCAATTTTTGTTTTCTAATAGTGTGGGTACCTGTATGGCCTTACATTCACAGGGTTTGAATTGGGTTCCAAAGGAATGTGGTGGTCAAACAACCTCATAGGAGGTAGTCATGAAGGTTCGGAGAGAATGTCGTAGATATTGTTCCAATAGATCTTTAATCTTTGGGATTGGGTGAATTATGATGTCTAATTGCTTGAAGGGAGTAGAATTTATTTCAGTGTTGTTAGGACCTTGCAGAGAATAAAAGGATATGGAATTTTCAAAAGTTGATTTCTGGTTGGAGATTAACTGAAGCATGAAACATTGGCCTATTTCCTTCCTCTTAACCATCTGATATAGGTGATTGGCAGAGATAGATTCAAGTTCTGTGTTAGCTTGAACACCCTGGAAACACACCTCTTTATCTTTATGTAAAACTTGATATATGATTGTTTATAGTTTAGCTTAAGCTCCCTAAAGGTCTCCTGCCAAGCTACCCCTAGAATTGCATCAACACCATGAAGGTCTATTATGTAGAAATCTATTGTGAAGCCATGCCCCTGTATGGTAAAAGGAACTTGTTTACATTGCCCCAGACACGTGAGATTTTCACCATTCCCCACAATCACAAAGAATTTTTGAGAAGGAACAATATCTAACCCCAAAAACCTTGCAACTCTTGCTTGCATAAAGTTATGGCTACTTCCACCATCAATGAGAATTTGAAGTGCCTTCCCTTGAATGTAACCTTGCAACCTTAAACACCTGGTACTAGTGTTACCAATGAGAGCATACAAAATTCCAATAGTAGGGTCTTGTACTTGCTCTTCTTCAATATTAGTTATAGTTTCAACTTCTGTTTGTGTGTTTTCCAACTCCTCACAATCTTCAGGTATTATACCTTCTAAAACCAACAAGGACATTTGCCCTTTGCATTTGTGACCCTTATGCCAAGCCTCCTCACAATTGTAACACTGTCCCTTTTCAATTTTTAATTGTCTTTCAGCTGCAGACAATCGCTTAATAGGTAACTTGTGATATGGATTAACAATTGTAGTGGGGTTATTGGGTTTTTCTATCAAAGGTGTTGGAGTATAAGGGACCATGGCTTGTTTATAACTTGGTTTAGAATTAAGCATGGGAGTGGGCCTAGGTCCGAAAATGGAAGTGTTATGGTGCATCCTTGGTTGGAAATTAGTGTGTCTACCAAAACCAACCTTCCCTTCATACAGTTTAGATAACCCAATGGCATGTTGTAAATTATAAGGTTGAGCACTAATTACCTCACATTGAATGTCCCACCTTAATCCTCCGATGTAACACCCTTTGAGAAATGACTCTGGTAGACCTGGGATTTTGTTGGAAATTTTCTGAAATTGGGCTTCATATTCACTCTGAGAGACAGGTTTGACAAATTTTGGAGAAGGCATGTGTTTGGGTCCTCATATATGGGAGGGCCCAAATCGATAATGCATCTGGAAAGTGAATTTATGTCATGATCGTATTTGGTGATTGGTTTCCAGCCACTGAAACCAACTTGAGGCAGCCCCATCAAGGTGTAATGCTACTATGGATAGCTTGCTATCTTCAGAAATTTTTTAGTATTCAAAGTACTTATTGACTTTGTATAGCCATTCTGTGGGATCACCGCTTTCGAACCTGGGAAAATCAATTTTGGTTTTGGGATGGAATTCGTGAATTTTGGTGTTAAGGGTTAGATCTGGTTGAGTTGCATCTGGTTTATTGGTAGGGTATCTCATTGTTCTTGCAACACAGCAGACATAGTTTGTCTAAACTGTTGCATGAAATTTTGGGCAAATTGATCAAATAGTTGTTCTATTTTATCTGGGTCAGCCATGGTACTGCTTTCAATGAAAGCACCAGTGAAGCCTACAAACAAGCTTCAAAGGAAAAACTTGGAAAAGAAGAATAGGGAGAGAGAAAGAGAGAAAAGAGATAGGGATAAGATTTTAATTCATTATATTCCTTCATATTGTTTTACCAGATCATATATGTATGTAACTCATGACAAAAGATAGCTAATAAATAGAATATATATCCACCCTACAGCTGGAATGGTAATGCAAAAAAGAGGACCCTTGGATCATTTCCTAGCTATGCCTGTTCCCTTTTTGCCATTTGATATAGCTGCTCATCCACGTGGGTTCTCTAGTCATTCTCCTTGACTTTCTTAGCTCATTTAATGTTGCTATTTCCTCCAGCTTAGCTGCTGTATACTCCTCCACTCCTACTTCAGTGTGCTTTGGTTGCTCTATTCCTACTTCAGTGTGCTCTGGTTGCATATTAGACCCTTTACTTATTTGATGTCCATTGTCTTGTGCCCCACTAGCCTCATGGTTCATGTTCTCTTGCTCACTATGTGGACTCATAAATTCTTGATCAATCTTCTGTTGTCCATTGTCTGTAACATATATATAGAAATATGCAAAAGCTTAAACATAACGAGACATGAACGATTGAAAACATTGATAAGCATGTATACACACACAAAGAGAGATAGAGAGATACCAGTGCAATTGCTTATATGATTTCAATAGAAATGACCGTTTGTATAGAAAAAAATGGAGAGAGAGAGGCGGGGAGAGAAAGATAGGGGGAGTGGAAGCCATGACAGTTAGACAGGAACATGTGTAAATTATATAGCAAAACCCTAGTGGCATTCTTTATTTCACGGAATGTTTTTTTGTTTTGTTTGGTTGCATAGAATTCGTATCCTAGATTTGGATAAGAACTCACGCTATTCAAAATTCCAATCCATATGTTTCCAATTTCATATAGTGAAATCGTTGCTCGTTTGCATGGAATTAGGAATTTTTTAAATATAGCGCTAGGGTATTTTTAATTTATAACTTGTGTAGATTTAGGGGAAAATCTAGTTTTTACTAAGATGGGGGGGGGTCTAAAAGATGAGTTTTTATAAAATTTAAGGGTTAAATGCAAAGTCAACCACTGAACTTTAGTGGTTTTGGGTATTGAGTCCATTTCTTCCAAAATCAGCAAAATGGCCTTTCTATTCTATTCGAAATTTGAACTTTTGACCCCTGCGGTATGCGTGTGCGTTGACTTGATGATGTGTCACACGTGGCGCTTACGTGACACATGTGGCAGATCTGACGTGGCTTCTTTCGAATTTTTTCCAAAAACTTGCCTCTCCACTGATTCGAACTCAAAACCTTAGGTTTGAAACTCTTAGTACGTATATATGGCCCTGTATGGCTTAATCATTAATATCTCGGAAGGATTAATCTTTATATTAAAACATTTTATTTCTCTCCCCCCCCCCCAAAAAAAAAAAAAATTAAAATACTGCACAGATGAAATGAAAAGTTTTGATATAAAGATTTCAAAACAAAAACATAAAATTAAGCAAGAGAGATGCAATTATTACTGTACAAAAACAAGCCGTCCATTCCCCTCGCCCAAAATCTGTTCTTGATTATCCCCATCCTCCTTATCCGAATTATCTCCTTTAGGTACCGTCACCACTAGCTCGCCGTTAATATACGCCGCACTAACGAGCTTCGGCCGAGTGGCCGCCAGAAGGCGAAACCGCCATGCATCTAGCTCCAGCTCATCCATGGACAAATTGAGAACGTTGGTTCCTTTAACATCAATCTTGGTAACACCCGGATAGATCTCGATCGGGTGGGCAGTGATATCGTCGTCGATATCATCGTCGGAGGTGACAACAAAATGGAGAGAATCAGAGGTTTCATGTACCAAAACGTTGGCGTCTGAGTGGAAAGGAAGCTCAAGAACTTTAGCGAAGATGTGATGGAGTCTTCGGAGCTTCTTTTGCAGGTTTTGCGACAGAGCGGATGCGATATCGTATCGGAATGTTATGTTCTGCTTCTTCGGAACTAGGTGAACCTTCATCTTCAAAATTGAAAAAAGCCCTAACTTTTCGGTTGGGATTTTTGAAAGATTGCAAATTTTGTTAGGAAATCTGAACCAAGAGGTATGAATATAAGCAATTTTGTGTATATATTGGATTGTATAGAGAAATGGGCTGTCCTAGAGTGGGACATATTGAGGATTGACATTTATGGATCTGCCAAACAACCTTCAGAAATTAGGAAAGAGGGTATTACTGAAGCTCCAGAAGGATAAGTGTGTTGAATTCTTTGAATAATCTTTGAAGCGGTGTGGCCCTATGCGTGGGGGGGTTAAAATATTTTTAACGAGCTGGACATGAAAATTGAATACGATTTTGGGAGAAATGAAATGTTTTGATATAAAGATTAATCCTTGTGAGATATTAACAGTTAGACCCATGGTGTTTAGGTGGTCATATGACCAAGGTTTCAAGCGTGAGTTTGCGAGTTCAAATTGGGAAGTCAAATTTTTGGAAAAAATTCGAAAGAAGACAGGTCAGGGTTGCTTATGTGTAAAATTACAATATAAAATGATCATGTTAGATCTGCCACGTAGGTGTCACGTGTTATTCATCGTCGGTCAACACACACGATGCGTGGCGGCGCTGGCTCAAAAGTTAAAAGTCAAAATTTTCAAATAGAAAGAACGATATCTAAAAATCACTAAATTTCAGTAGTCAACTTTACATATAACCCTAAAATTTAATAGGGTTGGTGAGTTGGACTCGAAGTATAATATTCTGAGCCATAATTATGGCATTAATATTACAAAATATTAAAATAATGAGAATTGAATAATAATTAATTTTGGAGAATCGTGATGTATGAAATTCAAGTGTCATAAAAGTGATGAACTAATTAATATAAAATTGATGAATCAGATAGTTGATTGTTATAAAATTGAAGAAATGTGAATTAAAATTATGAAAAAGATATCGTGAATTAATTTAAATAGATGAAAATTTACCGTATAAATTGAGTGGACACTATGGCGTAAAAATGACTAAAAACTACCAATAATATGGCCAAAATCCAAATTTTTGTTTAGAGTAATATTGTTAGAATAAGAACAGAAAATAATTTTCATTGATAAATGGATTGAATTATAAAAACACTATAGTTGAGATGATACCTCCTCCAATCCCCAGTTGAAACTGGAGAACATATAAAATTTTAAAAATCATACAAAAAATAAATAGATTTGAGCAGGCTTCTGTTTATTAGTAACGCAAATCATACAAAAAAAATCATACAAAAAAATTTAGTTTATAATACAAAAAATCATACAAATTTTTTTTTTAAATCTCATACAAAAAATAACGCAAATCAAACATACTCCAAGGAAAGATCATAAATCTAAGCATAGGCTTCTGTTTATTAGTAACGCTGAAGATAAAGTTAAATTTAGTTTTTAGATTGAACATACACATTGATGATTTTTCAAACAAATCATATGGTTAGTAGGGAATAAATTTTTTTATTTAATGTTTCAAATTGAAATAGTTGTAGGAATAAATTTTTTGATTTACTGACAAAATTTTAAAACTTCTTTCAAGTAGAAAGCTAATTACTAAATAAATTTGAGAAACTATAACTAAAGTTTTGGAAGTCAAATTTGTAATTTTACCTTGGCTTTCACGTATTATTTGTATTTTTCGGACCAAGTTTGGCCAAATTTTAAAGTGCGATTATGTTTATTCTATTTTTTTTGAGTTATTCAATAATAGTTGTAAATATAGGATATTATTAATTGAAATAAAAAAAATTCAGAAAATTATAATATTTTGTGGAAAAATCCTATAAAATATAATAAGCATTATCAAAAGTCTAGCCACCCAAATTTTCCCGATTCAAAATATTTTGTGTGACGACCAGAAGCCTATGCTTTAGATAAGCCAATGTCCGTAGTTATGGTGAACAATTACGCAAAGTAGGGAATACCAAAACAAATATTTTTCATAAATTAAAATGGACGAAAAAGGGTTTTAATCAATAAAGGAAGTAAGAAGAAAGCAAATCAAAACAAAAATGTATTTTGAAGAAGGAAAAATAATTTAAAACAAAAAAAAAAGTAAATGATTTTAAAACCACATAAAATCACCATATCTTGGGAACACTTTAAACACATTAACACATTTTTTGTTAAGATAACTTGTAATACCCGGAAAAAGTAAAAAAAAATAAAATAAAATAATATTTAAATTTATATTTTAAATATTTTGTTTGGACTTTGTTTTTTAATTGGGTCAAATTAATTATTTAGTTTATGTGTGCTAATAAGTATTAATAAGTGATGGATAAATTAATTTGGTAAAATTGGACCTTAAAACTAATTGGGTTTAATTTATATATGAGTAATATTAAATCCTATTAAAATTTGAAAAAAATTAATAAAATATATTAATACTTAAATGAATAACAAAACTTTAAACCCTATACATTTTACGTTGAATTGGTTTATTATTCTGATAAAAGAGAAAAAAAGGAGTCGGCGACGAAGAAAAGAAAGAAAGAAAAGAAAACAGGTATCTTTGTAAAACCCTTAAATTCTGAGTCTGCCTTCAAGCCCTGGTCCGGTGCTTCACGGTACTACTCATTCAACATAATCTTAAGACATGAATGTAATTACAATATTATTACAACATATCACCTATAATTCCAGGTAAGAAGACCTTTACTAAACTATCTTAAATAATATTAAAACATTATATAATATTACAACGCTTCATGTACTTTTATACATTTAAATCTTCTTCCTTTTTGCATTCCTTTCTCTTAACACCATCTGACTATTCAGGTCTTTCTGCTCTAACTGCAAAGGTTTTCGAATTTGCAAGGGTGATCATTTAATTGCTCAACAAGTATAACAGTTGAATAAACAATTAATAACATAATGAATATCAACATGTTCTTTGAAATTACAATAACAGAACAGTAGTTGTGAAGCAGTTTTGAATAAATAGGAACAATCATTTTCTTCCATATAACATTTACTCACATAACACATTATTGCATGGGGTGCAATGCATACGAATACTTGCCCAAATTACATGATTTGGCATTATTAACTTCTCACAATTCAAGAATTATTACAATTTATATCTCAACAACAAATATATCGATTGGAATAGCTCAACAAATTGAGTTAAGTCGAATCAAATGGCAATAACCCTTTTCCATAACTTATATCACATAATTCGATGAATTTCATATTGCACACGGAAATCTACAATTTAAACGCAGTTCTTGCACATAATAATAAATTCGTACAAGATCATAAAATACTTGCACAAAATATAAATTTTGTGTATGTCAAAAAACTTAAATTCACACAATATGAAAATATTGCGTAAACTAGAACATGCATTCAATACATAAATTGAATAGGAGTTCGGGAACTTGCCTAAAGCGATCTTTAATTTATATGCTAAATTTTCCTTCAATTATCCTAAACATTTAAGTTAATATACACATACCAATTAGTCACATAAAGACGTTAATTATCAACTTACGTTAACTTTATTCCTTTTCTTGTTGTTCGCGTTTTTTATGATTTAATCAATGCGCTCAACTTTTATTTTTTATTTTTCGTTACTGGTATAAAACAGACAGCATGACCCGTCTATTTTGGGGTAAAGCAGACAACTTGACCAGTCTACTTTGGGATGTCTATTTCAGCTCAGAATTCCATGTATGGCATTCCAGACAGGATAAACTATCGTCACGGAGTGTCTGCTTTACAAAACCTTCGTATCTCTTGAAGCGAAAACAGACAGTTTTTCGTTATCGTCGCACGTACTTTGCAACGTAATAACTTGATCATCCGTTATCGGAATAAGTCCATTCTCGCATCATTTTTCTCTTTGTCACTTCCTCTACAAATTCCTTTATGTGGAATATTTTTTTCAGGTTCATTTTTATGCCAAAATAGTGGCACAAAAGTCCTTACCCGAAATAATTTTCTACTTTGGCAGTTTTGACTAGCTTCCTTCCGAAAGGCATAAGTCCCACCTCCGGATTCGGAATGAGATTATACTTACGTCTATGGACTCCTTATTTAACGTACTACATAACCCCAAAAATGGAAAAATTTTCCAGCAATCCAATCGGAACAGAAATCAGTATGAAAGTAAGGGTTCACACTAGTTATTTTTAGCTTTTCACTAGTTTTACGAAAAAAATTGCCATAACTTCGTTATACAAGCTTTTGGCTCCGTTTCAATTGGGTAATGTTTGTAACTCCTAGGAGCATAATATAACACCCCAAAAATTAATTTTAAATTTTGGGACACCAAACAAAAATGGCCCCAAAACAAACCCTTAACAGTCTACTAAATATTATTTTTTTTCATCATTTACGCATAGGTTCAGGTCTTGTTCATTTTGATTCCACTTTGCATGCTTTTACTAGTCCGTTTAACATTTGAACATCATTCATATGATGCTTCTAAAACAATAAAACCCACAACAATAAAAACATCTAACAAATTCAAAGAAATAAAATCAAAGAGATGAAAAAGTTAGGGTTCTTATTTTACCTCTTGTGTTCTTATTCTATTTCTTGCTTATGATGATCAAAGATTCTAAGCTTGATTCTCGTTCATCCTTTCTTCCTCAAGAAACTCTTAAGTTCTTTCTTAAACTCTTCCTCTCACTTTCTCTCTTGCTTTTGGATGAAGAAATGGCCAAGTGTTAGACTAGATTAATTGAACCATCCACTAACTAACTCAACCATGGCAAATGTTAGATTAAGTCATGTGAGGTTAGGGGACTAAATGATGGTTTAAGGCTTTTTTTGGTTGCAACAATGATGGAGTATGCATTTAATGTTTGATTTAATTGGATGGAAACTTACTATATTTTGCAAGTGAATCGCCAACTTGTACCCCCCATCTCTATTGCCCAGTTCATCCCTTTCTTCTCTCACTTTTCCAAATTCAATTCACATCATGTTTAATTTCTAGCTTGTGACACTTGTCCTCCCTTAGCTTATGACTCACCCCTTAACCTTTTTCACTCTCCCATATCCTATGTGCTAATTTTTCACACATGACACATGACCTCCCTTAGCTTTGGCTCCAAGCTTAGCTACCCCTTTGGCTCCAAGCTTACAAGAGTTGGCTCCAAGTCTTCCAACCATCTAATTCTTTAACCAAACCCTTTTAATTTCTTAGCCAAGTCATCTTAATTCTAACCAAGCCTTTAAAACCCTAGGTTTTGTTAATTCAACTAAATTTTATTAGTCCAACTAAATTTAATTTGTTATTTTATTTTCTAGTTTCTTTCTAGTTAACTTATATAATTCATTTAGTTAGCAAAAAGTCCATTTTACGCTTTCTGTTGGGTAAAATCTAATTACGCACAACACGCAAGTATACATGGTCAACAAGGAATAAAGTGATAAGTTGAGTATCTTTCCCACGGAGAATTATTTAATAAGAATTACCAATTACTAACCTATGACCAATTTAATCTTATTTAAACAAATAATTTAATAATTTAATTTAAAATAATTAAATAAACTATTACTAATTATCCCTAGAATGAAACAAGATATTGAAGACTTGAGATTATAATTTCACTTATTGTTTCATTTAAATCAACACACTTCCTGTTAAGCCAAATTATTTATACTGGATTGTTAATCAAGAACATGAAAGTAAAATATGACCATCTCTCAATGCAACATACTCATATCAAATCAAATCCACAGATGATAGAATCAATTTGAACACCCTAATTAACTAACCCACTATATCTCTATGTGAATTACAATTAAAAAGGGTTTAAGTTCAAGTTCTTATTAGACTACATATGTCGTAAAGGTATATCTCTATCCTAAACACGAATCATGAATTCCTTCTATGCAGAAATCACAAACACATGCTATCATGATCAGATCTAAATCTATACTTCATCTCTCGAGTTCATATAGATTATCACGGTAATTGTTAGCTAGGCAATTACGCAGTTAAAAACAAATCATAATAGACAATCCAAATATAGCTAATAAGACTAACAAAGAAGCATATCAAAATAAACTACACAATAAGATCCATAATAATACCAAAATAGATTTTAATTCATAAATGAACTAGAATCCATCATCCACAATTGATTAAGCATTAAAAAGATACAAATAGATAAGAAAAGAAATTAGAATTGAGATAAACAAATCGGCATTCTCTTGCTTCCAATCTGATTCTCTAATGATAATCAATAGCTTCAATCTTCAATTCTAATCTAATCTAAGGTTCCTAATCTAAGAAAGAAACTAAAGAATAAGTTAATATAATTCTATCCGAAGAAGGATTTTATGGAGTCTTAGGACTAACCTCCCAATCCAAGTTAAACTCAAATATTTATAGTTCTAATGGACACCCTAGCAAGTTAGGCAACTAAGAATCCTATTCTAGTTTAAATTGGACATCAAATAACCCATTTTAACTCTTTTCCCCCCGCCTAGCGCGCCTCGCGCTGTCCCTAAGTCATCCTGGGCGCTCCCCGCGCAATAGTGGCAGAGTTTCTAGTGGCCTAGCGCGCCCCTAGCGCGGTCCGCGCTACTCTGTTTTCTGCTACGATGTCCTTTGGTAAAATAGACATAACTTTTGATCCGCTTGGAGTTACTGGGCCTTCCACCTATCAAATTGAAGATATCGACGAGATCTACAACTTTCATTCTTTGAGAATGGACAGATTCGGATTGGATCAAGGCGGAAATCGGGCTTGAAGTAGATGCTATGTAAATGGCAAGCATGACAACTCTTAGTTTTGATCTTCGTTGATAAAAAGGCCATAACTCTCGCATCCGAACTCCGATTGGGATGACTTAAGATGTTCCAGAAAGCTAAGAAGTAGATCTACCCTAAAATCTATGTTCCAAGCTAAGAACATGCATCCAACTTGGTGTTAAAAGTCCTTCAATATTCCCTTCTTGCATTTGCTTGCATATTTTAGTCCAAAAGATGTCCGAATTGCTTTCCCTTGCTTCTTCATGCCAATGTCATGTCATCGCCTACAAAATAACATAAAATGTATGAAAAGTAACTAAGAAACATGAATATAAGCAACTAATTCAAGTAATAGATACCGGATAAGTAGATATAAAATCTACTTATCAAATACCCCCAAACTGAAACCTTTGCTTGTCCTCAAGCAAAAACACAAAACAACAATGCTATGCAGTGCAACTAATCTACATGCCTATGAATCCAGTAGTAATGACAGAAACAAGTCTAATCAACCGACCTTAGAGAAATCAAGTAAACATAATAATACATCATATCAAAATAAATCAATAATTTCCCAATCAATCATTAAATCTTAAACTGTTATCACTAATATAGTGCGTGTGTGCTCCACAACAATGTTAACAGATATAAAATTAAATTTAACACATAACAAGTCTCTTCGAAGGCATCATATAGTGTAAACTCAAGAAATCCAAAAACAAGCTATATCCAACTAAAATTAAGCAATTACCAATATCGAGGGTCCAACTTGGGATACTTATGCTTCATTTTTCATCTACGGGGGCTTTTTGCTCTTGTTTCCCGTTTTATTCATTTTTTTATATACACATAGCTATGCAATGTCTTATTCTCTTAGGCTTTTCAATGCTACCTTAACGAGTTTTCGACGAACGACTCCCAGACCATTAAGACCTTAGGGCGCTAGGTGTAAAGACAATCCCCTCGGGCTTACTTACTCAAGTAACAAAGACCACAAAACTAGACAAACATGCCACAGTGTTTATTCATACTTTTTTTTTTTATTTTTTTTATAGCTTATATACCCCAAATATTCCCCCAAACTTAGGTTCTTATCTAACTTTAGCCATCACTACTTGTTCTTGTCATTCTTTCATTCAAACTAGCATTATCCTTTGAAGTGCCATTATGTATCAATTTAAAATTAATCAATCAACAAGTTATTTTTACTGTGCTATCCTTATTATACCAGTTTCAAACAGAAAAAGACTCAATTCATAACAAGAAATCACATCAATGCTCTAATAGTAAGTACTATACTTGTCTACTCAATTCCAATCTCATCATTGGCCAAAATAAACTGTAAATATCAAACAGCTGGACTCATGCAAGATGTACTAAATGATATATAAGCATAGTAAACTAACTACTCATTTTTAAAATTTTTCAATTTTTTTTTATTTCAAGAAACTCAAATGCAAAAACTAAATGTAACTATATGAACTACACTGTAAATAACTAACTATATGCAATACGACACTAAAATTCCCCCCAAACTTAAAACAGACATTGTCCTCAATGGCTAAAATAGGAAAAATTAAAAGAGAGGACTTCTCTGAAAATACAACATGTTCTTCCTTGTCTGCTAAGTCTGAAGAATAGGCCAGACACATTGGAATAAATCGGGAACCACACTTGAGTTGGACTTGACTAACATTTCAATTAAACCACTTTTAATGCCTGGGATTTCCGAGCGGCGTAGAAATTGAAAACCAACGTGGATTGGAAATGGAAAACCAACGTGGATTGGAAGTTGGGGATGGATGGGTTTAATGGGAATGGAAGTTGAAAAGGATAAGGAGAGGTAAGGATGGTGTAATGGGGGTTATGGAGTATTAGAAGTGTAATGGGTGTAGGAGAAGTGGAGAAGTTGCATGTATTAAGGAGAATTGGCTTTGTTCAAATCTGAGACATGTCGATTAAATCCGTTCAGCACCTAAAATTCCCGAGTAGCGCGGTCCGCTTTGGGTATAGCCCTTGAGTAGTGCGCCTGCTAAACAATCGATGATTTTGGGTGATAAGCGCACCTCACGCTTAGTATAGGCATTGTGTGTGTATGACCATACTAAGCGATCAATAATGAGAAAAGACATAAAGCGCATCCTGCGCTTATCGGATCGGCCAGTGGCGCGGTCCCGCGTTGTAAGCGATAACTTCACGAGATGATAAATGGCGCCCAAGACCGGTATAAGCATTGCATAGCGCGACCCGCACTATGGGGCCAGTAGCTTGGTGACTCTCTTTTTCTTGCCTTACCTGCGAGCATACCATTATGGAGTCATTATTCGTTGAAAACTAAATATTTGAGTTAGACTATAAACTAAAATATAAAGAATAAATATGGAAGAAAAGGTTTAGAGCTTGGGTTGCCTCCCAAGTAGCGCTAGTTTTAACGTCGTAAGCCCGACTTTGTCTGGTCAGCACTATCCAATTCCTCTTTGATAATTGAGGAACCCTCTATCCATCGGAAATAATGTAAATTTTGGTAGGTTCCCTTTTGTGATGGCTATCGAATTAAAGTCACCTAGCATGCTTTGTTTAGATAAGTGCCCAATTGAGAATGTTGAATAACTAGGTGCTTTGTCATCCGTTGAGTCTATGATTAGATTGGGGCTTTGAGGCTTGTCAAGCACAACGGGCTCTTCTTCTATCTTCTCCTCTTCATCCCACCATGGCTTTACATTTGTACTAGCTCTCATGTCATAAAGAGCTTCGCCGACGACATGACTACCAAGTGGGCATGATTTTGCAAATCTGACTGACTCATTGATCTTTGGTGGAGACCCATATAGATCTTCGTCGACCTCTATTTCATTATCCCCAATTGTCTCCACACTTCCGATATCTTGTGGCTCATTCAGTCGTAGATTTGGTTCGGGTTCTCCATCAATTTTGTCATCCATGTCATAAAGCCAAGTGTTTGGAGGAAGGTTGCTTATGGCTTTGGTCATTTGCTCTATCTGATCCGCAAGATTTTGCATTGACTTTGCTTGATTACCCATCTTCTCCTCATCTGCTATGAACTTGGACAATAATTCCCCCTGCCTTGAATTTTTTGTTTCAGTCTCAGAAGCCATGTATTGAGGACCATTAGTTGAGGTAGTGACGAATTATTCCATCCGATTATTAAAATTTTGGGTTGACAGCTCTTGGCTAATCCTCATCTCCTCTAGGTTTGCTATGCCCTTTAATATTATATCCCTCAGATTTAATTTTTCTTCTTGTGGCAATGGAGGTGGACATGAAAATTCCGGTGTGTATGATGGATTTGGAGCGTAGTATTGGTCTTTGTAATTATAGCTCCATGAAGAATCCGGGTGATAGCCCCAAACTTGATGATAACTAGGATCAACATAGTTGTTGAGGTAATCACCACTATATTGTACCGGTTCAAAACTGATGGTGCATTGATGACTTTTATGGTTGCCAGCACAATAGTCACACGTAACTGCCATCCTTCGACTCTTTTGGGCTGCAATAACGTCCAACATCCTCGAAAGTTCTTCAATCTGTGCTGATATTGTGTAAAATGCATTAAGTCCATCAATTCCTGTTTTCCTTGATTGATTCATGTTCGTGTATGGCCATTGATACGCAAAGTCATCCATGGTACCTGAAAAGAGAGAAATATAGGAAGAGAATTAAAAATAAAAATAAAAATATTTAAATTAAGACTAATTTGATTGAAATTAATATTGATAAAAAAATATTAAACTAATTCCCCAGCAACGACGCCAAAAACTTGTTGGGTAAAATCTAATTACGCACAACACGCAAGAATACGTGGTCAACAAGAAATAAAGTGATAAGTTGAGTATCGTTCCCACAGAGAATTATTTAATAAGAATTACCAATTACTAACCTATGACCAATTTAATCTTATTTAAACAAATAATTTAATAATTTAATTTAAAATAATTAAATAAACTATTACTAACTATCCCTAGAATGAAACAAGATATTAAAGACTTGAGATTACAATTTAACTTATTGTTTCATTTAAATCAACACACTTTCTGTTGAGACAAATTATTTATACTGGATTGTTAATCAAGAACACGAAAGTAAAATATGACCATCTCTCAATGCACAATACTCGTATCAAATCAAATCCACAGATGATAGAATCAATTTGAACACCCTAATTAACTAACCCACTATATCTCTATGTGAATTACAATTAAAAAGGGTTTAAGTTCAAGTTCTTATTAGACTACATATGGCGTAAGGGTATATCTCTATCCTAAACACGAATCATGAATTTCATCTATGCAGAAATCACAAACACATGCTATCATGATCAGATCTAAATCTATACTTCATCTCTCGAGTTCATATAGATTATCATGGTAATTGTCAGCTAGGCAATTAAGCAGTTAAAAACAAATCATAATAGACAATCTAAATATAGCTAATAAGACTAATAAAGAAGCATATCAAAGTAAATTACACAATAAGATCCATAATAATCTCAAAATAGAGTTTAATTAATAAATGAACTAGAATTCATCATCCACAATTGATTAAGCATTAAAAAGATACAAATAGATAAGAATAGAAATTAGAATTAAGATAAACAAATCTGCATTCTCTTGCTTCCAATCTGATTCTCCAATTATAATCAATAGCTTTAATCTTCAATTCTAATCTAATCTAAGGTTCCTAATCTAAGAAAGAAAGTAAAGAATAAGTTAATAGAAATCTATCCCAAGAAGGATTTTATGGAGTCTTAGGACTAGCCTCCCAATCCAAGTTAAACTCAAGTATTTATAGTTCTAATGGACACCCTAGCAAGTTAGGCAACTAAGAATCCTATTCTAGTTTAAATTGGACATCAAATAACCCATTTAACTCTTTTTCCCCGCCTAGCGCCCCATGCTGTCCCTAAGTCATTCAGGCGTGCCCACGCTCTGATGGCGAGAGTTTACGGTGGCCTAAGCGTGCCCCTAAGCGGCCGTCATCACGCGACTACTGCTTTTCTCTTCACGATGTCCTTTGGTAAAACAGGCATAACCTTTGATCCGCTTGGAGTTACGGGGCCTGTCACCTATCAAATTGAAGATATCGGCGAGATCTACAACTTTCATTCTTTGAGAATGGACAGATTCGGATTGGATCAAGGTGGAAATCGGGCTTGAAGTAGATGCTATATAAATGGCAAGCATGACAACTCTTAGTTTTGATCTTCGTTGATAAAAAGGCCATAACTCTCGCATCCGAACTCCGATTGGGATGATTAAAGATGTTCCAGAAAGCTAAGAAATAGAGATACCCTAAAATCCAAGTTCCAAGCTACGAACATGCATCCAACTTGGTGTTAAAAGTCCTTCAATATTCCCTTCTTACATTTGCTTACGTATTTTAGTCCAAAAGATGTTCGAATTGTTTTCCCTTTCTTCTTCATGCCAATGTCATGTCATCGCCTATAAAATAACATACAATGTATGAAAAGTAACTAAGAAACATGAATATAAGCAACTAATTCAAGTAATAGATACCAAATAAGTAAATATAAAATCTACTTATCACTTTCATACAATTGATTAGGGTTTAATTCCCGAACTTAGTCGGTCACCTAATTTCTTTCTAGTTAGATTTTCCTAACTCGTTCAACATGCACAAAAAAACAAAATTTATTTCGCTGATTTTATTGGAGATTATGTCTCTCGTCCTCAAATAAACGTTATGTTGCCCTTCAAAAATTCAAAAAATCAAAAAATTTAAAAAAAAACAAAGTTGCGTTTTAGCGTGAATACTGTTTTTACGTTTTTCCAGAAAAAACTTTTATTAGAGATTTCATCTCTCCTCCTCAAATAAATGCTATGACATGGTTCAAAATTTTTAAAAAAAAACGTAAAAACGTTTTCTGCATTTTTTGAATAGTGTTTTAACGTTTTTCTCGAAAAAATTTAATTTCTTCTAAAAATCCCAAAACTCATACATAATCACGTAACACGTAAAATAGGTCATTTGTCGACCTAAATCATATAACACATAATAATATCAATAAAATTTTATTTATTAGATATTCTCATCGAAAATCTAATCTCAAGGCTATCCAAATTCTTGGGTCGTCACATTATTCTCCCTTATAAGGATTTCGTCCTCAAAATCACCAACATAATATTATTCTAATCCTCAGAATTCTTTCACCAACTACGTAGCCTCATCCTGAAAATAATATATTTGTTTATATTTATAATATTCTTTTCCTTAGTTGAAAAAAAATTGGGATATTACATTCACCATTTTTTCTAAGAATTTCGCCTTCGAAATTACAATATAATCATCTCTACTCATCTTATTCACCAAAACTTGGTTATCAAATAAACCTTTATTTAATCTTATACGATTACATTCTCACTTTAATGGTTACTCAACTCTTTCCTCCTTTGAGGATCTCTCTTCGATCATCGCATTCTATGATCACTTTCCTCTATGGAATTCATTCTTTCTAAACATCCAATTTCCAGAATATAGGAATATCTTTCAAGAGTCTTCAAAAATTGTTCAATAATTTTGAATTAGTATGAATAACTAGGAATTTAAGAGATTCCTAGAAAAATTTCATATTATGCTAAGGGGTCATAAAGACCATGACCTCATCATTAAGTCTAGTG
This sequence comes from Panax quinquefolius, assembly GCA_020205615.1. NCBI lineage: Eukaryota > Viridiplantae > Streptophyta > Magnoliopsida > Apiales > Araliaceae > Panax > Panax quinquefolius. The sequence goes on along the minus strand of CM035158.1, from coordinate 95,810,116 downwards.
GGTATCCCCGCTGTAACCCATAAATAAAAGTTTAAAAATCACTAAGACTGTAAACATTCTATGCTAGGCCTATTTACAATCACAAAGAAATGGTAAACTTCCTTTGTTTGTACTTTAGGGGATCAGCCTATTGTACTCTGATGTTGTGCCACTACAAGAAAAAGGCTTATATGCGACCACATGTCAACGACTGATATTGTTAGCTAATATCCATCTACGACCGATGGCGGTCGCTAATAGTTGTCATATAAAATCTGGTCGTTGGTCTGAACATCAGTGACGACTATTAGCGACTGCCTTATCTGCGACCAATATTAGCGACTGGGGACGTCGCTAAGCTAAGTCAGCGTGATTCAGGACCGAAGGCTGACGTGTGCCTGTTAGAGTTTATGCCCTAGAGGCCAATTATTTGATATAATTGCTTAACGTTTTGATATTATATTTGATTGAATAAATGAATGATTTTATTATGGTTTTATTTACTGCGTTATATAAATGTTAACATAATAAAAATCCTTAGAATAGTGATACGAATTATATAGTTTCAAGTATGTGACTTGAACATGAGATTATATAATTACAATTAGTATCATTGTTCTTAAATGTCCCTAGTCGAGTATCATTGTTAATGGGACAACAATGATGCATTAAGACTAATATGCGATCGATTATTGATGGCGAAATCTCATTGGTCATAAATATATGAGATATTAAGTTAATGCGTAGAGTACATGTTGAAAACGATGTATTGGATGGACCCACCATGAGAATTCTATGTGGAGCATTATGCGAAGTGTCATTGGCAATTCTCATAGTGACAATGATGTAATGGTCCTCCGACCTGAAATCACTATATTTCTACACGGGAATTTATGTACTTTGATATCATCAAATGTCACCTTTAATAGGGTGGACTATAAAGGTGATTATTGGGTACATCATGAATTGTGTGAGGAATATGAGTGATCTAGATGAAATTTAACCATCCTATATATTAGGGGTGATATCCATAGGCCTCTTGATTGAGTAGGACTATGAAATGCATGGCCATGCTCAAATAGTGATTTGTTTCATATAGTCTACGCATTGATCAAGAAAAATTCAGATTAAATTATGAAGAGTATGACACATTCCATGACTTGAGTTTAATCTAGGATATTAAGGTTAAAAGGATTAAATTACATTGAAACATTGGTCATGAAAAGGTTGCATCGAATCATCGATCTTATTATTACTTGGGTAGCAGTGATGCATTACTAGATATCGCTCACTGTTTATAATTTTACAATATGATTTTAAAATTATTGCCAATGTAATAATAACCTATAGGGTCACACACATAGAACGCAATTTAAAAAGGAAATTAATTTAAATTGTAAGGATTTAAATATATCAATATGATTGATAGTTTTTTAAATCACGAATTTAAATTAAAAAGGATAATTTGTACATATGTATATTAATTAAGTAAGACTAAATTAAGATATATATAAATTCGGATTTTAATAATAGTAGGTTTTGTTTAATTGCTCCTAACTGCTATATATATGATATATATCAGTCATTTTAGGGATTACGTCAAAATACAAAACCCTAGCCGCTCTTAGAGAGAGACTAGAGAAAACAGTTTCAAAAATCCTCATCCTTGGTGGCTAGTACCGCGGTTCCTTCTTCTGCAGATCGTAGGACGATTCGGGGAGCGTTCGTGTGGATACCGTAGAGACGCAGTTTGTTTGAATTGCGTTGGAGATTCGACCGCATCGATTCTAGCTTTAATAATCGGTATAATTTCTAACCTTTGAGTTAATTGATTTTTCGCATGGATCCTGTTTAGGGTTTCGAAATTGCTTTTAAATTGTTTTATTTTCGCTGCGTTTTATGTGTTGAAACCGTTCAGTACCACATGTCAGCGATCGCCAATAACGACCGCTCCAGTCGCTAACAACCTGATCCAATTATCAGTCACTAATAGGTATCAGCGACCTCATGTGGTCGCTGATATTTAAAATTAATTTTTTTTTTTTACTTTTTGGATTTTCCAAAAAATTGTACCTATTTTGTACCTGCTTTATAAACACAACAGACATCCATCCATCCACAACACCATATATAAACTTCCAACCACAACAATATAAACATCCATCCATATACCGACACATGTATAGACCAACACAATATAAACTATATATAAAATTCCAACCACAATAATATAAACATCCATCCATATACCGACACATAAACCAACACAGTATAAACTATATAAACATTAAAAAACCAATATAAACTAAAGAAATATATAAAAATCTAATCTTTAAGTAACATACAATCATCCAAAGAATGAATATAAAAGTACAAGACTCATAAATATCTAGAAAACAAGCCTAGGTCGGTCGTCATACATCATCGTCCAAATTAATTTCTTGTTGACCCTATTATTAACAAAAGAATAAAACAAGTTACATATATAGTATTTATGTTGATACTAGTATTACGATAATATACAAAAAATTAAACAAAATAATGTATATATATATAAGTGACTAATTTGATTGTATTAATTAAATACTAAGATTACCTCGTCGCCATCCTTATGTTGTGATGCTGCTACTGCCGCCACTGCAGCAGCTAACTCATAAGGACTCAAAGCTGCCAAATGCCCGCCCAGTATATAAAGAAGATCACGATCTCGACAGATCGCTCTCACAGAGTCAGCAGGAGTATGATGAGCTAGATAGGTCGATGACTATGTAGACTGGGTAGCAGAGCTTCCTGTGCCACTGATGGTTGGGCGCCATCATTGTCCTTGGCCTTTGATGTAGTTTTTCTTCAAAACTAACGTCATCTCCCATAATTCTTGATCAATCATCTGACGTGGGGTGCCTTCGGGATAATGCTCGTTCAATAAGCTCTTATAAGTATCTTGTCACCAGGTTAACAATTAAATAGTTAAAAATAAATATTAAGTTCTAAATAATAATGTAAACTTGATAAACAACATCAAAGTTGTCAAAAATTATTACCGCTATCTGGATAGCATCAGGCAAAGCATCACGGGTGGCCACGTACACATCCAACCAATGGATAGGCTGACCTTGAGATTGAGACTCCTATACAAAACATACTCCCATATTACTAAGTAAACATGTGATATTCTACGAATCATGATTGTAAACATATTAAAACAATTATATCAAATTCACAAGTTTACTATTTATAAGAACCCTGGCAGTAATATGCTGTAACTGTGATATACTACCGCCCTTGTAGGTGCCTTTTGCCTTATCGCCTTCAGGTACATCTGATGCTCTGTTAGTGGAGGAAGTCTTGAGTCTCTTGACCCAGCTCTCAGCTCTCTACTGGGCACACATCTCAACCCATACGGGCTGCGCGCACCACCAGGGGCTATGCTTGTGCATGTACTCCTCTTCTTGGCCTGGATGGTCTATCAATGGATTGTGTAGGGCTTTATGTCGTTCCTTATTCAAGTTATCTTTGGTGCGGACGACGCACTTCTGTCAGAACAGTGTTTGTATCACTGAAGCATGTGCATCGACCCATCTATACCTTTTCTGCAAATAAGACAACAATAATAATATTAAAACGATGATATTAACATATAATCCAACACTACTAAATAATATTAGTTTATTAATTATATTATCTGTCAGAATTAAAAAAAATATACCTAAAATTCAGCCCAAATTGCATCCTTGTGGGCGATAGGTGTGCTCGCCCACGTAATTGCGGTTGTCGGCCAGTTCTGTAAGCACATCTGTGAAATGCACTTGACTATCTCGTTATCTGAAAATTCATTACAATATAAAAAAATTTACATTAAAGATACACAGATTTATTATTTTATTTAAAGCAATTTACATTAGTATATATGCAATAATGGAAATCTAAAATGCTTATATATAAATGATGCGGACATACGTGCTGTCCAGAGGGGGACAAATCTGTATGAGAATCTGATCATCCAGATTAGCAGGGGCCTTTGGCACATAATTAGGACTCTACCCATGCTGTGCTTTTTTTGCGCTGCTGCAGAAGCTATGTATAAATACAAATCTCAAAATGTTATTATGAATTATATTTGATTACATGCATATATGAATATAAAATGATAATAATGGCAGGAAATTGCATTAAATATTTAAGTACATAAACATGACAATAATATAAAGAACATGTAATATTAAACAAACATTTTATTTTTTTAATCAAAGTCTAAGTCAGAATCATCTTGTATACGTATTGCAGATTCATAACCATCATCTGCTTCAAATTCAATGTCAGTGTCAGTCAATAACTCTTCCTCCTCAGTATTAATGTCATCTGGCACATGTATTGACTAATGATCCAATTCATTAGGTTCATCTTCACCCTCTAACTGGATTAGTTCGTTGTCGTCCTCCGCATTTATTATAGTAAGTCTATAAAGCATCTCTTCTTGGTGCTGCAGGTGGTTTATCCCTTTTTCTAACAGGACTAGGAGTGTAGTATACTTGAACTGTTTGAGTTGGTAACACAAAAGGTTCGTTGGCGTACGCAGACCTATGGAGGTCAATATCGACGATTCCATATCAATCAACACGTATCCCTTTTTCTGAATCAAACCAATGACACTTGAACAAGTTAATCTGACCGTCATAAGTGCCCTTGTATAACAACTCTATGATTTCCTCCAACTCCCCATAAAAGGCACGACCAAGCTTATTGTAACAATTTTATTCGACACACACTCCAATGTTTGTTGTTCTTTTACCGCGATTATATGCCTTTGTATGAATTTTATAACCATTTATTTTGTAACCATTGCGGCTGACTTGGTCTATGTCTGGTCCCATAGCTAGGATTTATACATTCTATGGAATCATTCCCTCAGTAAAAGCCTATGAAAACTCCATCCTATTAAATGAATTCATAGTTAATACGGAGTCTACATATGTCGTGCTTAAGTAATTTAACTTACTTTGTCTTTTAGCCAAAGTGCAAATTTTTGATCACGACTAATTTGAATATCTTTATCAGTTATGCCGGGATGCTTCACTTTTAACTCGTCATCGTATAATCTATATAATTTTATAAACATTAACATATTGGAATGTATATTATATGCCATTGAAAGTTAAGGGATAAATATGAATTTTACATGTGTACCTCTCAAATTCGTCAATCTCCTTACAATTGAGAAGAATGTAAATATGTGCAGCATGTAATTCTTGCTCAGAGAGGAATATGTGCTTCCCTTTTCTATAAGCGCGACTCGATAAACCAAATACAGAAAGCCGACCATTTAGTTCAACATTTCCCCCATCATCATGTCTCGAGACTCAATTGGCCTTTGTCAATACTTCATTCAGAAAATAGTCTGAGACAAACGTAGATATTTCATCGAAACTGTATGCCTCACATATCGACCCCTCGACATAAGCTCTATTCTTCACCTTTCTCTTAAGGTTACCCATCACCCTCTCGAAAGGGTACATCCATCTATATTGAGCTAGACCCCCAACACGAGCTTCATAGAGAAGAAGGATTTGCAAATGCTCCACGGATTCAAAAAAACTAGGTGAGAATATTTTTTCAAGCTTACACGTGATCTCTATGATGTTCTTCTCAAGTATAGACATGTCCTTCTCATTTTATGTTTTTGAACATAAGTCTCTGAAGAAACAACTAAGATCCGTTAAAACATCCTATATCTCGAAATGCTAGAGGAATGAGTCTCTCCATGAACATATAACAGTCATGACTCTTCATCCTTTGCAATTTTCCACCCGTAACACACCTTGCAATGTTTGACACATATTCCTTTGGTAGTTTTAGAGACTTAACGCATGTGCACACATCTTCAACTTGCTTTTTGGACATTGTGTACCTTGCATGCAGTTTGACCATCTTACGATTAAGAGATTCATATAGTTCTAATCCAGGACGCTTATAAATATCTTTCATGTCCAACCGTGCCTTATCATTATCTTTTGTCTTCCCCGTAACATTCATCACGGTGTTAAACACATTGTCGAACACATTCTTCTCAATATGTATCACATCTAGATTACGACGAATCAAATTTGTAGACCAATAAGGCAATTCCCAAAAGATGCTTCTGCGAACCCAATTATGAGATTTGCCAAACCCATTTATTAAGTTTGTGGCATCAATCTTACCAAATGGGATGACCGATAATCTCATCACATGGTCTCGCATCTCAGGTCTCGACAATCGCGGTGCAGGCATATCATTGTCTACTTTCCCTTTCCTGAAGTGTTCTCTATTTATTCGAAATGGGTGATCTACCGACAAGAACCGATGATGACATTAAAACTAGCAAGTCTTTCGACCTTTTGATATACTGAAAGACTTTGTATGCTCCATAAAATATGGACAAGCAAACTTCCCGTGTGTACTCCATCCAGATAACATATCATAAGCTAGAAATTTATTTATAGTCCACATAACCGCTGCCATAAGGTTGAAATTTGTTTTCGTTGAAACATCCTAAGTTTATACTCCATCCTTCCACAATACCTTCAACTCGTATATAAGAGGTCTCAAGTAAACATCTAAGTTCTTTCCAACTCTTAGGACCAGACACCATGAGTGAAAGAAACAAGTATGGTTGTTTCATACACATCCAAAGAGGCAAGTTGTACGGAGTGACAATCACAGGCCAACATGAGTACGGAACAGATGAGTGGCCAAATGGGTTGAAACCATTGGTGGACAATCCAAGCCTCATATTTCTAGGTTCCAATGCAAACCCAGAATGTGCTAAGTCAAAATCTTTCCAAGCCTGCCCATCTGCGGGATGATTTAGTTATCCATCTTTAGTTGGAGATTTCACATGCCAACTCACATGTTCAAATGTTCTTGAAGACATTTACAATTGTTTTAGCCGATGCGTAATTGGAAAATACCTTAAAATCTTAAATGGTATATTTGATTTTTTTGTAGTCACACCCTCTTTATTAGGCCTAAACTGATCATGACTGCAAAACATGCACCTTGTCATCTGTTCATTTTCCTTATAAAACAGCATACAATCTTTGGGACATGCATCGATCTTTTGGTATCCAAGACCTAACTTCTTCACCATTTTCTTACAATAGTAATAGTTATCAGGTAATTTTTCACCGTTAGGCAACAGACTCTACTTGATGGCCTTTAAGAGCGACTCAAAACACTCATGCCTCATGTTGTGATCAGCCTTGATGTTAAGTAATGTTTCCACTGCAGATAATGTAGTGTGTTTGGTGCAACCATGCCACAATGGCTCGCTACCCTCGTCTAACAACTTAAAGAAGGATTTGACATCAAAATTCATAGCTTTCTCTCTGCCTTGTTCCCAATCAAAATCCAGCCTTGCAATATCATGAACCATTTCATTCATACGATAGGTACTGCTGACCGGATTGTGTACTTCTATGATGCCACCATCTCTGCTCTATCCATGTGCCCACCAACATTCTTTTGTAATTTCTTATGAACCCATAAACAAGTAAATGATAGTTTTTCATGTCTCTGTCCATATAATTTACATTCTTAGACTTCAAACAAGGGCATCTTATCTTGTCCTGACCATTCACACATTCCGGGTGACTATACGCATACTCCATAAAACACTTGGCAAACAACTCTAAATTCAGCTGTAGCACCTATCTGGGCACTTGACTTTCGTCGTGTCATCCAACTACTGTCTGAATAGAGGTCCATGATACCACGGTACCTACTATAGACTATGAGCTTATTAATGTATAGCATGATCAGGCTCTCTAAGCATATAACTTGAGCATACTTGTAAATATATGATTAGCATTTAAGTATACTTGTAAGTATATGACTTGAGCATACTTGTAAGCATATGACTTGAGCATACTTGTTAGCTAATTAGTTGAGCAGAACTCCATACTTCAAGCAAACAAATACATAGAATATTAATGAGGAAGACTGTGTTGAGATACTTTATATAGTGAGGCCATTCGATGCATTTTGGGAGTGGGTCTCCTTTGAGGAGTTCTTATTGTTCTCTTCATATGTGTGTGATAATCTCAGCAGCAATTGCAATCCCTGCTCAGTGTTCTAACTAATTTAAATTCAAAATAAACGAAACTTTTCAAATATATTATTAAAAAAACTAACAACCAAACATCATAAAGCTTCCGTTCTAAGGAAAAAAATAAGGCCATTTGTTTCTGCATATAAAGGAATAAGATAACATAAAGTAGTACAGATTAGAGATAACATACAAGGAAACAATGACTAGTGTTCTAGGGGGCCGCCTCCTCTATTTCATGGTGATTTCTGCCATAATTAAGGCTTTCTAGGTACGACCACATTTGACTATGCCTTGGGGATTCATACGATTATTTGGTCAGTTCCTAGCTGGTCTGGTCTGCAGGCCATAATATGAAGTTTCTCAAGCTAACTCGTACTTGTGACCTCTGGGCATTCCATTCTCTTATTCATTGTAAATTTTAGCTAGTTTTCTAGATAGTTCGTTCGTCATACTAAAATTTCATTGAAAAAAGCTTAATTATATTCCTTCCACGTCCTATTAACATTTCTGAAGCCAGATCAATTTTGTCACGAGTGTATGAGTGCTGTAATTTCAGAAATTTAACCCTTAATTTTAAAGATGTAATTCTTATTAAATTTTCATTTACTCCCCGCTAGAGGTATCAGTCAAGCATGCACTCTGCTACATGTTGTATCAATATTATAAACCATGTTGGTTTATTTTTTTTTTCAAGTGATCTACCTTATTATGAAGATACAGAATCCAACATGATCATTTTGGTCAAGTTCATTTAATATTTAATGAATTATCAATAATGATGCTATGAAATTAGGAAGCAAAGTATCGAACTAATTCACAAATGGGACCAATACTAGATCAGGAATCCAATTTAAGGGGTTATAGTGGTACATGTGCATCTCATCTATTTCGTATATATCATTATAACTATAAACTCACTCACATGCCATTATTTCATTCCTCCAGAATTTGTTCATATTTTTATATGTTAATTAATTTCTAACCATTTCAATGATTAAAAGAACTAATTTATCAAGACTAAGACAACCACAACGTAAACTTGAGCCTTAGCAATTAATTCTACAAAAAAACACCATATACGAAGTTGAAAAATAATTGAGAAGATTAATAAATGAGTGATATAGAAATGCATACCAATTAACAAAACAAGCTTTAGGGCATCAGTTAGACAAGCTTTAGGGCATCAGTTAGACAAAACAATTAAATACTTCAACATTCCTTTAAAGAGGAACATAAAATATACAAAGAGATGGGCCATCAGAATTCAGTTATGACCATCATCATTTTTTTCCATCACAATAACTCAATGGAAACCAACAATCCACATGCACTAACATATACAAAACAAATTAAATAGGGTTACTGTTGGTCGGATTACCGATCATTAAACACACGCAAGTATACGCGGTCTAACAAGTAATAGAGTGAAAAGTAGTGTCGAACCCACGAGGAATTATCAATAATATTTACCAAATACCGACTTTATAACGCTTAAGTCTTAGTCGAATAGCAGAATAAAAGATGTGTAATTAATCTAGTTAAATCTAATTATCAAAGCAAGTAAATGGCTAATGACTAGAATCTAAGGCGCCACAAGCTAAGATTATACCTTCACCCCACACTAGTGTTTTTTCAAACACTCGGTGTGCTATGTTTCATCGAACTTCTTAACTTTCTCTCTTTGGTCTTTGTGTTCACGATAGATTGTTGACCGAGAACACACAAGTGCTCATACACCTCTTCCGAGGTATGTATAAACTTATCCTCTCTGGAACCACCCGATAGGGAATAAAGAAGAAAAGAAAATCCAAGCTAGGTAATAATCCTACACATTCCTATGCGAATTAACCATAACAAGGAATTAAAGCATATGTTCTCAATTAGGTCGCACATGGCGCACACGTATATTCCTATCCTATACACAAATTATGCACTCAAAAAGTAGACAAATCATAATCACATGCCAATATATCAAGGTATAAATCTACAATCCATTTTCCATCACTAATTCCTTAGCAAGAATTATTAAGCATAAATATATTGTTCCAAACCATATGGTGCCAATCAAAGAGATTTGATATTAAATTCAAATTAACAAAGGGTTCCATTATAATCTTAGAGCCAATAATTAGTTCATAGCTCTTAAACTAAACATAAATAGCAGTATAAACAATATTTATGTAATACAAACTCAAGGGAAATACTAGAGAAGAATAAACTTGTCACTGCTTCTTCAATCTCCAAGAACTCCCTTTGATTTGTGCTTTTCGTTCCATGTTGCTATAATGCTCTTGAGCTCTAAGGAATACAAATCAAAGCCCTAATCTATTTCCTAGTTATATGTATAATAATTATCTACTAGAAAATAGAGTGGAAACTACAAATGAAATAGAGAGATAAAGTATCCCAGAGGGGATAATGTGAAATATATCAAGGAGGCTACCCCCATATGTATATATATATATATATCTGTTTTCTCTTTTAGCTAGGTCATTTAGCCTTCACATGCACTTTAGAACCTGAGGTGGTGGTGCGGCCTTGAGGCTTTAGCCTAGAATAAGTATTTACTGCAACGCTGGGTCAAAACTCCAGTCAAATAAGTGGCGTTGCAATGCCAGGCTTTAAAGGAAGGGGCGCTGTAGCGCCAGGATCAAGCCTGGGAGAGGCGTTGTAACGGTTGAAAATTTTGTAATTTATGTTAAATATTTATTGAATTAAATAAATATTTTAATTGATTTATTTATTGAGATAAATAAATAATTGATGAAATTATGGTGTGATAATTTAGTTGAGTGTATATGTTAACTAAATTGATAAATGGTAATTTTATTATTTGAAGATTTAATTTAATGAAATAATTAAATTAAATGAATTGTTTAATATTTAAGAAAATATTTAAAATAAATAAAATGATGTTCTAGTTTAATTTAATAATTAAATTAGATATATAATAATTTGTTAAGCATAAGTATAATTATAATATAAATTATAATTGTAATTGTAAGTTATTAAAATTAATTGAATAAGTGTGTGACAATTGAAAATTAATTAAATAAAAAGTGTGACACATGAAACTATATAATATAAAGGTTATCAAAATAAATTAAAAAGGGGAGGGTTTTAGTGTGTAGCCAAACAAGGCCTTGTGACCTTTGGCTTAATCCAACTGACGTAACCTATTGGCTTCTTACCTGAAGTACGTGGGGAGGGAGCCTATATCAGTTATTCTACGCATATTATTCCTAAGGTTAAGTTAGAAACACAGAGTGTTAGAGAGAAACAGAGGAAGAAATTGAGAGAGAGCTGGAGAGGAAATTGAGAAAGTGGAGAAGAATTGGAGTATCAAGAGAAAGAGGGGGAAACATTAACAAACAATCCTCTATCATTTTGTTTATAGTAATCAACGATTGAAGGTATAAAAACTTAAATTCATGTTCTTAATTTCTAATATAGAATTGTGTGAATTTGAATTATAATTGTTAATGAGTCCATGTAATCAATTGGTTAGCATCTATAAATGGTTTTTAGTAAGAGAATTCATGAAAATCATGTTTGTATTCTCGAGTTTTCTTGGGAAAAAGGGGAAAATTTGGTTTATGAATTGATAGAATAGTTGATATTTTTGTTTATAATGGCCTATAATATGTTATATGTTGGTTTCAAACGATTTTGGTTTGATAAATTCATGTATGCATGTTTTTAAAGTGAAAATTTGGAGTTTTGTGGTTATATGTAAAATATAGTTTGTTTTGAAACTGAAATTAATGCTTGAAGCATGTGATAATCTGTAAACATGTTGTAGATGGTGTTAATACATTCAAAAAATGAAAAAAAACGCAATTGAAATGGTTTAATTTGGTTAAAAAAAATAAAGTTTTGGTGATTAAATTCGCTAAGTGTGTTGAAATTGAAGGAAATAGCAAAAATCTGGTTTCTAATCCTCTAAATTTGATTATGTAAATTGTTTTAGGTGTTAGAATGATTGATTGTGTATGTTATGAGGCTTTGGTTAAGGTTGTAGTGTAAGGGTTTGTCTGTGTTGCTGTAGAAATTAAGAAATTAGAATTCTTGTATAAGAGCAGAGTCTGTGATCGTGTCTTTGGAAAACTAGTTACGGTCTTTAGAGTCTTGGTATGCTGCCTCTCTAGGAGCTGCCAGTGGCCACCACTTGCACGCACCTGGATTCAAAGGAGACATGGCGCGGCACATAGTCTTTAGAGGTCTAGCAGACCCTGTAATGAACTGTTAACAACATAGCTTCAGAGATGTTAACTTAACCTACTCTAATGATTGTAAAGGAACTTAAACCATGTTACAAAACGTAATAATATATTGTAATTGTAACGTTGAAATTGTAGAGTATGAATGAGTAAGTTGTGAAAGTTCGTAACGTGGTGTCATGAGAATTGGTGTCGTTCTGTAATCACCATGTTGGGTACTGTTATATAATTAGGAATTCAGATTTAATGTACGTGAATAACTAGGATAATCAGATCCTAAGCTAAAGATTGTAGACTTGACTAAAATGAAAAGTAAACTAATGAAGTTAGTGTTAATAAAACTAATTTATATTGTGATCTTAATGGTATGTGTAGGGTATTTGGCGAACGTTTGTAGTAATTGTGTAGCTTACACACGAGACAAGTTCCCTAACTTCATTCTCTTTATAACAAATGCAAGTTTCATAACTATGTTTACTTTTTGTTGTCAAGCAAACTTTCTAATCCTAGTTTATCATTATGCAAGTTTCCTAAACCCTAGTCTTATGTTGAGCAAATTCCTAACTTTATTGCTTGCTCTTCGAAGTATAAGCTGTTCAAGTTCATTGTTTCAAATGAGATTTTTTAATTCTTTTGGATATAACACTTTGTATATACCATGTCTATTCAATTGTAAGTTGTTGATATTCAATCTTGACTTAGTTATTGTTGTTTAAACTTATGTTGTTGAGTTAGACCTTCAAATAGTAAGAAAATTCTTATTGATTAGACTAATCTATATGATGAGTGTTCTAAAATTCTAGAACCATTGATAAGCTAGTTCCAAACTAAACTTTCTTTAGTGCGGAAATCCTAAAGTCAAACTGAGATGAATAACCCTAATATAGGGGATTATGTATGCGTTAGCGTTTAGATGTTTGTGCACATTATATGGTACGAAGGGCTGATCCTCCTAAGTATGAAAATTAAGGTTTGTATAGTCTAATGACTATTAAAGGTTGTAGTAGAAATACTTAATAACCTCGGGACATAGTTCATGGTCTTAAAGACCCTCAGATATAAATCCTGAGCTTGTTTTCTATTCTTGATTCATGGAACAAGTTCTCTATTATTCAGTATTTAATGCTTAACCTTATGTTTTTGCCAGTATCATTCTTTATATTAGTGAGAAGACTTGCCATGGTTCATGATGGATCGTAGGATGTCGTATCGTATTATGGAGGAAGAACGTAGAGAAGTATCTCGACTTCTTAATATGCCAAGATAGGAATAATAATAATAATATGTGGTTAAGTATGTGAATAAGTAAATTATAAATCCCTTATTTTGAGATAAATAAAGGGGTAGTATGAGTATTTAATCCTAAAACTTGTCTAGTTCAGGAAAGTGGATGTTGATAGCAGAGATGCTATCCTTATTCTGTTTGGAAAGTTATGAATGAATAAAATATCAAAGTTTATTGAAATGTTATGTGTTAAGCGTTAATCTTAGTATGTTTAAAGTTAAACTTTAAGATATTCAAGGAATTGAATAGTGATCTAATAAGCGTATATTATAATAGAAGATGTCTTATAGAAGAAGACAACCACACCAACAACCACCTCCTGAGGGGTTTACTAATAACAATAATGAGGCCAACGCTAACCCGATTCAGCAGTTGGTGACTCTGTTAACTGGAGCACTTACGAATCAACCGCAGTCTCAAGCTACGACTTTCAAAGACTTCAAAGTGGTTGGACCGACAGAGTTTCAAGGGTCTATGAATCCAGTTGATGCCCAAACCTGGATCATGGAAATGGAAAAGGTGTTCGACGTCGCTAGAGTCAATGAGGATCAGAAGACCTCTTTCGCTCCATTTATGTTGAAGTCTGAAGCTAGCTATTGGTGGAAGGCAAATAAGATTCATGGGGGACATGGAATAATAGCATGGAATTGATTTAAAGAATTTTTTTTTGAGATGTATTTCCCGACGAGTTCATGAAATCAGATGAAGTTCAATTCTTAGAATTGAAGCCAGGAACCATGACTGTAACGCCCCGAAATCCGGTCTATTTTAATATCCGGATTCCGTACGTCACGATCCCATCTTCATCCTAACATACATCATTATATAGCTAAATATAACAACATACATCCTCAAATCCCAGGTTCTAAAACCTTAAAACCTCTATCATTATAAATAATGATAATTACATTATTCTTTACATCTTGTACAAGTGACGTTTATCTGCCACCACGTTTATCTTGTACAAGTGACGTATCTTTATTTAAATCCGTGACATGGGCTAAGAAAGCTTGACATCCGTTTTTCAATAAATGAATAGCTTTATGACTTGATATGACAGTGATTGATTTTAGTGGTTTGGTTGCTTGAATTCACATAATAGGTTGGTTAGGAATATGAAAGCTAACAACCTTACAAAAACAATCAATTTTAGCATGATGAGTAGTTAACCAATCAACCCCTAAAATCACATCAATTACAAATATTTTCAAAGAAATAAGATCGATAGGTAACGTGCGGTTACCGATTTGAATCAAACAAGATTTATAAATCGTGGATGTAATGAAAGTTTCTCCCAACGGAGTTTCAACAGTTAAGTCAAAGTCTAATTTTGATGTTATCTGTCATAACATCGAAATGTTATACGTTACACTCGTCAATCAACGTCTAAGGAATCACCATCATAGCAATCCCTCACGTTCATTTATCGCGACTACAATCCCCGGATATTGGTTCCGTAACCTGCATCTACATTCTTTGTCTTTTAATCTCGTTTAATCTTTTCATTAAACCTTCACTAAAGGTTTAATTCACTTGATTAAGTGTTACAATAATTGAACTACATGTTCATATTTCTTTCTTGCACATCCCCAAGTAAATAAGCAGTAAAAATCTCATTTCTGGGCATTACCTTGCATCGGTGACTGCATTTGGCCGCTTCTCCCTTCCTTTTTGTTTGTTTGTGGTGCCACTTAGCGATAGCTAATGGCCCGAGCTCATCTTCTTGGCCCTTGGCCCCCCAAGGCATGACTTCATGACTGCGGCACTGAAGCATGTAACCTAGAAAATTTTTCTAAGTCTTTTACAAGCTTGAGATGCTGACTTTGAAATCTCATATCTTATTCATTATAATTCGGAACGAGATCGTTCCAAAGCCATTTTCTTCCTTATCTTACGTACTTCGATTACCTTCAGATATAAATTCATTCTGAATCTGTTAACATGCCATTCAATTGGCTTAATCTTCGCTCTTTGTTCGGTTTACATTTTTAACGCTTTTCGTTCGTTCATCTGTAATTCGGTCATCCGAACTCGGAACTCTTTTGTTCTTGAGTCTATGACTCATGTTTTCTACATTCTCTTACATTCTTATGAAACCCAACACGTTCGGGTTCATTTACTAACTTTCTATTTCTCGTTCGTCTTTTACAAAATTTTTGCCATAACTTCATTATAGCTAAGTTTTAATCCATTCTTCTTGAATGTTTCTAACGTTCCTAACCAAGCAATAAGCAACTAAATTGTACGCAATGGTTTTAAAATTGTCCATCAACAACAATTATACTACGATGATTTTAAATTTGTCCATCAACAACGTTCTTCTCATTTTTCGCTTATTTCTTCGCGTTCTTCATTTTTTAATCGATATTTTGATTACGATTTTACTTTTTCTTGGAATTTGATGTTATAGAACATCATTCCTTACTTATTTGACCTACTCATTCATAAGATTCATTTGGATCGCTCAAAATCCTTACGAATCTTACACTTCCTTAAGAAATTTATAAACTAAATTTCTAATTTCTTATTTCTTCATTTTCTTACGATTTCAACCATGAAATCATTTCTAACATCTTTTACTTCCTATTCTCATTAAGCTATATTTTTAACATATAAAGCTTAAAGAAAATTTATAGAAGACCAGGTTTCGGGTTACCTTCTTTCTTTAATCTTCTTCCGTCGGACAAAGCGTGCACTCGGGCAAGCTTTTCCTCTCTTCTCCCATCCGAACTCTCTCTCTCTCAAAGTTGTAGGATTTTTCAAAATCCCAAAACAATGAAGTTAGCTTCATATTTATAGATTTTCAAGGCTAGGGGTATTTTGGTCATTTCACCAAACCGCCTTACTATTCATGGCTTAGCCACCAAGTTTATTTGGCCTCCACACATACTTAGCCATTAAGTCTACTTAGCCATTAAGTTTACTTAACTCTTAAGTTTACTTACTCATTAAGTAACTTATCCTTACTATTCCACCTCCTTACTATTCACCTAGCTTCCCTTGGAAGCTTCGTGGTTCCATCTTTCAGGTTTCGTCTGACAGTATTAAAAACTACAATTCTCGGAATCCAAATATTTTTGGATATTTTGTCTTTCCTTTACCAATTAACTTTTACGTATTCTTCGGATTTCCGAAAAACTGAAAAACACTTTTCCACGATACGCGTTTTCCTTCACGTTTTCCCCTAATGTAGCTAAACAAGTGAAAAGTACATAACAATACTTTTTATCATTTTTATTTTATCCGATTTCTGCACGTTTTTTGAGAAAAACTTTAATCGACTTACTTAACTTTTCATGATATATTATCGTCAAATCTTTCGACGGAATGTCATTTCGACATACTGAACTCTCGAAAAGGCTTAGGTTATTCTAACCTTAACCCTTAGGGTTTTGTCGGGTGAATAGTGCTCGTTTCGTCTTTTTCTCCAAAAATATTTTTGTTCTCGGAAAAATTTTATTTTCGTCTTGAAAATTCTTACTCGTTCAGTCTAGCTCGTAGCTAGAATCCTCCCGATTTATAATCATTATAGGTTATAGAATGATTAATAAACACATAGCACAGAATAGTATTAATAAAAATTTATTTTATTAATAACTAATTCTTTAAATCTTAAATTCTGGACAATCTGATTTTTCGGGTTGTCACATTTTTACCTCCTTATAAAAATTTCGTCCTTGGAATTTCTAAAACCACACCCATTCCCCGGTCATCACATTCACTCCTTCTTCACAGAATTTCATCCTCGAAATTTTATCTTACTCATCTTCTCAACTTCTCTTCAAAGAAGTTCTTATCTTTCATACATTCCCTACCCTTCATAACTTATCAAGAATCATGAAGTGAAAGGAATAAATAGGAATATAAAGATTCCTTTAAAACATTTCATACTTTTGATGAGGGGTCAAATCGACCATGAACTCTTACTAGGTTTAACAATATTTCACTGTAAACCCTTCTTACACGGTCAGTTTACAATCACAAAGAAGGTAAACCGCCTCTTCCATACGTAGGTGATCGACCTATCGTATAACCCCATTTCAGGGTATGTTCACCTCAGACTTAATCATTGGATTCTGCACCAAAATAATTTGGTTCAACATAGCTCTTCAAAGAAAGCTCGATTTTCTTTTAATCATGACATACCATTTGTCTTAGCCAAATCAAGTGGCTTAGACCATACCAATAAATTGGACATCAACTTGAAACATTCGTCTAGTCAAATCAATTAATATCAACTAATTCTTTAAATTCTTTTGCAATACATCAAAACATTTTATGACGTCATGATACCGCACTTTTCATAGTACGTTGAGGACTTCGTCAGTTTATGACTTCGTCATTATACATCATACCATAACGGGTTGTTGATCCTAAGATCACTTCCAACACCAGGTTCAATTGCATTAATAACTCCATCCTTTTACCATCTTTGCATCAAATGCATTGATGATATAAAATTTATTTTGATATTTCAAATCAATTTCTGTCTAGCTGAAACAATTAGCATATACATACCAAGAATAGTTCTTTTAAAATCCATTGGTTCCAAAAACTGAACCAATTCTTTCATTTTCAAAACGCACATATCAGCACGATTTCAAGAAACTTCGAAATCTAGCATAACTAGATGACTCGGAATATCTTATTCTCCACATTCCTTCATTGTCTTACTTGCGACAATACTTAATCTTCTCTAGCACCTTCAATGCTAAGCCTACTGAAAATACCTTATTTTCAGTCTACACATTCCTATACCTTAGTACAGTCCATCAACTCACCACACATTATGAGTTCAGGAACTTTCCACAATAATATGAGTTTAAGAACTATCCCAGACAGACCTTAAGCGTCCATTCGCTGAGGAGTTCAAAAACATACCATATAATTATGAGTCACGAACTTACCATAAGTATGAGTTTCAAGAACTCGCACCTTATCTTATCGTTCTCTACCTATCAAGTATATACATGAGAAAAGATTCACCTTCTCGTCATATACATCTTGACAGCGCGACCAATTCCAATGATTATCACTGTAATAAACTGAGTGGTTGTTACGCCAAAGCACAAACCTCTGCCCACACAAAGATTCATACAACTCAGTTATCACATGAGTCCTCAATTGAAATCCTACAACTTCTAACTTTCTCTTTACTTAATACGAATTTTCTTTAATTTGTATGCTATCCTTCTGACTCAAACCGAGTTCTTCTTCCGTCTTGCTTATTAGTACCATTCATTCATAGCATTGGCAATAAATCATTCATCGTTTAACGACTGCTTTGTTACTACGATTTACTATGATCACGTGGTGATCTTCTTATCCTTCTCTCTACGATTATAGTCTTAGGTACTCATACCTAAGATTTATAACCTATCAGCTTTGATACCAACTTTATAGCATACGAAATTGATTACATTTTCACATCCGGATTCCGTACGTCACGATCCCATCTTCATCTTAACATACATCATTATATAGCTAAATACAACAACATACATCCTCAAATCCTAGGTTCTAAAACCTTAAAACCTCTTTCATTACAAATAATGATAATTACATTATTCTTTACATCTTGTACAAGTGACTTTTATCAGCCACCAAGGATACATAATCATTCATTAAACTATTCTATAGTTTAATTCTATCATTCTATATTACAAGTCTTCGCTTGATCTTCACGCTCATTCATTTAATGAATGACACTTCTTTGAATCTGCGATCGACTTGATCTTTCACGGGATCCTTAAGTTCTTTCTAACATCGTTCGCTGAAAATGTTTTTATTTAAAGCAAGTGTGAGCATTCAATTGCTCAGCAAGTCAAAACAGTTGAACAAACAACTTCAAGAATTTAAACATTCTTTTAGGACTTCCATAATCGAACAAAGGTTATGAAGTAGCTTGAATAATAGGAATAATCTCGATTCCTATCATTTTAAAACATTAGTCACATTAACTTTGAAATACTTTCCTTCTCTACTCTCTTTCATACACATTATGTCTGGCTAGAATCAATAGCACAAACTTAACAATAACGGTTCATATATAAACAGAACATTCTCATATTGATCAGTTACATCACAGAACAGTTCATATCATAGAAATACTGAAGTGTTCAAATTGTGGCACAAGGCCTCATACATTCTACCACCTTGTACAAATATCGCACATTCACACATAGACAGAACTTCTCAAGTTCAACATTTGAGAAGTTTTAGAAGCTAGCATTCATTTAAAATATGAATGAAGTTAGGAAACTTGCCTTACGCACAGCTACAACTTATAGTTTATGCTGAACTGCTCATTCTAATTCCTATGTAGCACATAAGGAAATAACACATGTACCAATTAGTCATATACTTGACTTACGCATTGGTTTACTTAACTTTACTTCTTAAGGTTCACGTTCTTATAAACTAGGTTTACGCGACCAACTTCCTTTACCCGTTAACGACTTCATGACATACGGAGATGTCTTACTTAATACGTTCATCATCTTTGATGATTTACATTCTTATCTTCTTCTTATAACTGTCCTAGGACTCAGTACACATCGTGTCTCTGCTAGTAGTCCATATGGTACTCTGAGTGGTTTCCCACAAACAACCAACAAACAAGTTCCTGTCTCATCTACATTGCCCATAACAGTGAGTTAGATCGGTTGCTAGTTTTGTATATACCTTCACTCTCTGAAGGAATTGTTTTGCCCAGCTCCCATATGTCAACCATCAAAGGTTACGATTGTACTACAACCTAAATTTATCTTAACTTACTCGAACTATTAAACTATAATGTTCGTTAAGTCAATTTCTTATTCCTTATGGCTTTCTGACAAATAAATGTCATACCACAGGATTTATTCTTTATCGTCTAAGTCATGCAGTCTTTTGTATACTCAAGACGATCATTCAATATTCATTCTACGCATTTATAGCGTTAAGTATTTTACATCACCTTATTCTTATCTTACAACGTCCGATTCATTCGACTCGGAACGTCATCCAAGTTATAAACATTAACTCGGCTTCTTTTACGTTATACGTACTTATCTTTAATCCAGCTTCTTCACCGTTCATAGGTTTAATCATTGATCTTTATTACCTTACGGTCAAACCATACACGGGGTGTAGGTTCTACCCGTTTAGTATTTGCATACACTTAACCTTTAACTCGGTTCAAGTGTTCAACGCTTACATTTCATTCTAACATTCTCCTCTGACTCACATTCTGCTTTTGTTAATCTTATTACCGTTCACTATGGCTTTCTTGATAATTCATATCTTACTTACTACCTTCGTCAACGTCTAAGTCATACAACCAATGTATAATTAAAATGTTCGCCCGGCGTGAATAGGATTCACGAGGATCATTTACGTAATGTTTACGTTACTTGCCTCTTAATTCTATTCAACCTTCATCCAACGTTTTACTCACTTTCATTCATTACTCGTCACCTGAACCCCATGTTCATTATTCTTTCTTAATGTCAAAGCCATACGATTCGTTGTATGCTAAGACCGATCGTTCATCGCAACAGCGTTGCATTCTCAGCGTCTAAACGCTTTACATTCATCTCTCATTACCATGTCATAACATCGAAATGTTATACATTACGCTCGTCAATCAACGTCTAAGGAATTACCATCATAGCAATCCCTCACGTTCATTTATCGTGACTACGGTCCACGGATATTGGTTCTGTAACCTGCATCTACACTCTTTGTCTTTTAATCTTGTTTAATCTTTTCGTTCAACCTTCACTAAAGGTTTAATTCACTTGATTAAAGTGTTACAATAATTGAACTACATGTTCATATTTCTTTCTTGCACATCCCCCAGTAAATGAGCAGTAAAAATCTCATTTCTGGGCATTGCCTTGCATCGGCGCTGCGGCGCCGTGCCTTTCCCTTTCCTTTGCACTGCGGCACCACTTATCGGTAAGAAATGGCCCCAAGCTTCACACATGCACTGCCCCCAAAGACACGACTCGTCACTGGCTACCAAGCATGAAACCTAGAAAATTTTTCTAAGTCTTTTACAAGCTTGAGATGCTGACTTTGAAATCTCATATCTTATTCGTTATAACTCGGAACGAGGTTGTTCCAAAGCCATTTTCTTCTTTATCTTATTTACTTTGATTACCCTTGGATAGAAATTTGTTCTGATTACGTTAACATGCCATTCAACTGGCTTAATCTTCGCTCTTCGTTCGGTTTATATTTTTAACGCTCTTCGTTCGTTCGTCCGTAATTCGGTCATCCGAATTTGGAACTCATTTGTTCTTGAGTCTATGACTCATGTTTTCTATATTCTTTTACATTCTTATAAAACCCTACACGTTCAGGTTCATTTACTAACTTTCTATTTCTCGTTCGTCTTTTACAAAATTTTTGCCATAACTTCATTATAGCTAAGTTTTAATCCGTTCTTCATGAACGTTTCTAACATTCCTAACCAAGCAATAAGCAACTATTTTATACGCGATCGTTTTAAACTTGTCCATCAACAACAATTACACTACAGTGGTTTTAAATTTGTCCATCAACAACGTTTTTCGATTTTTAATCGATATTTTGATTACGATTTTACTTTTTCATGGAATTTGATGTTATAGAACATCATTCCTTACTTATTTTACCTACTCATTCATAAGATTCTTTCGGATCGCTAAAAATCCTTACGAATCTTACATTTCCTTAAGAAATTTATAAACTAAATTTCTAATTTCTTATTTCTTCATTTTCTTACGATTTCAACCATATGAAATCATTTCTAACATCTTTTACTTCCTATTCTTGTTAAACTATGTTTTTAACATATAAAGCTTAAAGAAAATTTATAGAAGACTAGGTTTCGGGTTACCTTCCTTCTTTAATCTTCTTCCGTCGGACAAAGCGTGCACTCGGGCAAGCTTTTCCTCTTTCTTTTCCTCTTTTCTCCCATCCGAACTCTCTCTATCTCTCAAAGTTGTAGGATTTTTCAAAATCCCAAAACAATGAAGTTAGCTTCATATTTATAGATTTTCAAGGCTTTTGGTCATTTCACCAAACCGCCTTACTATTCATGGCTTAGCCACCAAGTTTACTTGGCCTCCACACATACTTAGCCATTAAGTCTACTTAGCCATTAAGTCTACTTAGCCATTAAGTTTACTTAGCCCTTAAGTTTACTTAAATCTTAAGTTTATTTACTCATTAAGTAACTTATCCTTACTATTCCACCTCCTTACTATTCACGTAGCTTCCCTTGGAAGCTTCGTGGTTCCATCTTTTGGGTTTCGTCTGACAATATTAAAAACTACGATTCTCGGAATCCAAATATTTTTGGATATTTCGTCTTTCCTTTACCGATTAACTTTTACATATTCTTCGGATTTCTGAAAAACCAGAAAACACTTTTCCACGATAAGCGTTTTCCTTCACGTTTTCCCCTAACGTAGCTAAACGGGTGAAAAGTACATAACAATACTTTTCGTTGTCTTTATTTTATCCGATTTCTGCACGTTTTTCGAGAAAAACATTAATCGACTTACTTAACTTTTCACGATATATTATCGTCAAATCTTTCGACGGGATGTCATTTCGACATACCGAACTCTCGGAAAGGCTTAGGTTATTCTAACCCTAACCCTTAGGGTTTCCTCAGGTGAATAGTGCTCGTTTCGCCTTTTTCCCAGGAAATATTTTTGTTCGCAGAAAAATTTTATTTTCATCTTGAAAATTCTTACTCGTCCAGTCTAGCTCGTAGCCAGAATCCTCCCGATTTATAATCATTATAGGTTATAGAACGATTAATAAACACATATCACATAATAGTATTAATAAAAATTCATTTTATTAATAACGAATTCTTTAAATCTTAAATTCTGGACAATCCAATTTTTCGGGTTATCACAATGACTATGCTAGAGTATGCTGCAAAGTTTAATGAGCTGGCAAGGTTTGCTCCGTACCATGTCAATACCGATGAGCGTAAGGCGAGAAGGTTCGAACAAGAATTGAAGCCCTGGATGTATAGAAAGGTTTCGATGTTTCAGCTAAAAACATTTGCGGTAGTGTTGGAAAAGGCAATTATCGCTGAAGGCGGAAGTGATGCCTGAACCAATTATTACTAAGAACAGAAGAAGAGAAAGAATGAGAATGAAAATAAGGTTGGTGGAAGCAATGGTGGAAGTAATAATTAGAAAAGGAAATGGAATGAAAACTCAAATACGGAAGGACAACAAGGAAGTCAACAAAAGAAGAAGTTTGAAGCTTGTGCTACCTACGGAAAGAACCACACGGGGGTGTGTCTGAAGGATAAACGGGTGTGTTTCAAATGTGGCCAGGAGGGTCACATTGCAAGAAATTGTTTTAGCTCGAAAAAGGGAGGAACTTGTTTCACTTGCGGGTCAAAGGATCATATGGCTCATGATTGCCCTAAAAAGACAGTGGGAAGTGCAAGTAGAGGTAATGGAAACAACAGTGGTGGTACGTTAACTATCACCGGGCCAGCGCAATCAAGCTGACCTACTGCGAGGACTTTCAATGTGACCGTGCAGGATGTTGTGCAGTCAAAGGATATGGTGTCAGGTATCATTCCGATTAATGATATTAATGCTTATGTGCTATTTGATTCGGGTGTTACTTTTTTATTTATATCCGATGATTTTACTCAGAACTTAGATTTGCCTCAGGAAGAATTATATTTTCCTTTAAGCATAGAAATTGCAAATAGGGAAGTGATTCCTGTTAGGTTTATATATAAGAATTGTAGAGTTGTTATAAAGGGTCACGAGATGATGGTAGATTTGATACCAATTAAACTTGGGGGAATTTGATGTCATATTGGGAATGGATTGGTAATTCAATTACGGGGCAGTAATTGATTGCCAAAAGAAGTGTGTTAACCTTATGACTCCGTCAAAGGTTGTGTTTTATGGAAGCAAGTCCCCTCGACAAACAAGTTGTCTAACAGTGATGAAAGTTAAAAAGTTACCGAGACAAGGATGTGTATGATACTTAGCCTATATAGTCGACACATAGAAGAAGAGTGTAAAGTTGGAAGAGATACCGATCATTAGAGACTTTGCAGATGTATTTCCAGAAGATTTGCCTGGATTATCGCCGTATAGAGAGATTGAGTTCTTGATTGATTTGGTGCTAAGAATGGCCCCGATATCTAAAGCTCCTTACAAAATGGTCCCAGTAGAAATGAAAGAGTTGATGGTGCAGTTGCAAGAATTACTCGATAAGAAGTATATCCAGCCGAGTGTATCGCCATGGGGAGCACCAGTATTATTTGTTAAGAAGAAAGATGGAACGATGCGACTCTGCATTGATTATCGAGAATTGAATAAGGTCACGATTAAAAATAAGTATCCATTACCAAGAATCGCTGACTTGTTCGATTAACTGAAGGGTGCAAGATATTTCTTAAAGATAGACTTGAAGAGTTGTTATCATCAGCTGAAGGTGAGGCCAAAAGATGTACCGAAGACGACATCCAGAACTCAGTATGGTTATTACGAGTTTTTGGTTATGTCATTTGGTTTAACTAATGCACCTGCAACATTCATGGATTTGATGAACAGGGTGTTTAAACTATTCTTAGATAAATTTGTGGTAATGTTTATTGATGATATATTAGTGTATTCCATGACCAAGGAGGAACATGGTGAACACTTAAGAGTGACGTTGGAGACATTGAGGAGAGAGAAGTTGTACGTTAAATTCTCAAAATGTGAGTTTTGGTTGGAATGTGTACAATTTCTTGGGCATGTTATTGATAAGGACGGAATCTCGGTAGATCCATCAAAAGTTGAAGCTGTAATAAACTGGGATCAGCCGAAGACATCATCAGAAGTAAGAAGTTTCATGGGATTGGCAGGCTACTATAGGCATTTTATTAAAGATTTTTCCAAGATCGCAACTCCGTTGACAAATTTAACTAGGAAGGCGGTTAAGTTTGTTTGGATGGAGAAGTGTGAGGAAAGTTTTCGAGAATTAAAGAAGAGATTGAGTTCAGCACCTGTGCTATCATTACCTGATGATACAAGGAATTTTGTGGTATATAGTGACACATCACATAAAGGACTAGGCTGTGTGCTTATGCAGAACGACAGAGTTATTGCGTACGCATCACGTCAATTGATGGATTATGAGAAAGGGTATCTGACCCATGACTTGGAATTGGCTGTTGCAGTGTTTGCTCTGAAGATTTAGAGACACTATTTGTATGGAGAGAGGTGTGAGATATATGCAGACCATAAAAGTCTGAAGTATATCTTTACACAGAAAGAGTTGAATATGCGACAGAGGAGATGGGTGGAATTGATTAAAGATTACGATTGCGAGATTATTTATCATCCTGGAAAGGCAAATGTTGTTGTCGATGCCTTAAGTAGAAAGGGTCGGGAGAAACTAATGATGTTTATTGCTCAGGAAAAGCTAGTATCAAAAATTGCAAAGATGGAGTTGGAAATTAAATATTCGACAAAATCAGATGAAAATTATTCTAGATGAAAAACAGTTCAATGTTGGTAGATAAGGTGAAGAATGCACAACTCCAGGATAAAAACTGTGAGGAAATAAGAAGAAAAGTGTCTAAAGGTGAGGAAGACAAATTTAAAGTTGATTCGAAAGGGTTACTTAGATTCGAAGGGAGAATTTGGGTTCCGCTAGTACTGGAAATTAAAGAGGAAATTCTGAGTGAGGCCCATAATTCACGATATTCGAATCACCTTGAAAGCACGAAAATGTATCAGGATCTCAAACATCATTTCTGGTGGTCGAATATAAAAAAGGATGTTGCTGAATGTGTAGAGAAATGCTTAACGTGTCAGAAAATTAAAGCTGAACATCAAAGGCCATGCGAATTATTGCAACCGTTAGAGATGCCAGAATGGAAATGGGAGCATATCACAACGGATTTTGTGGTAGGTCTTCCAACGACTCAGCAAGGTTACGATGTAATATGGGTACTTATCGATCGATTGACGAAGTCGGCACACTTTTTGCCAATCAAGATTAGATTTAACCTAGACCGGTTGGAAAAACTGTACGTGAAAGAAATTGTCTCAAGACACGGGGTCCCGGTGTCAATTATATCAGATAGAGATCCACGTTTCACATCAAATTTCTGAAAACGACTACAGGAATGCTTGGGATGCAATTGAGAATGAGCACGGCGTACCATCCTCAAACCGACGGACAAAGTGAGAGGA
Source organism: Panax quinquefolius (assembly GCA_020205615.1). Lineage (NCBI taxonomy): Eukaryota > Viridiplantae > Streptophyta > Magnoliopsida > Apiales > Araliaceae > Panax > Panax quinquefolius. The sequence continues at coordinate 95,783,338 of CM035158.1, read as the reverse complement.
CCATCCAGACACTGGAGGATATGCTCAGAGCATGTATTATGGATTTTAAAGGGAACTAGGATGACCATCTACCATTGGTTGAATTTGCCTATAATAATAGTTATCACGCAAGTATTGGCATGCCGCCTTATGAAGCATTCTACGACAGAAAATGCAGAACTCCGTTATGCTGGGACGTGGTAGGTGAACGTCAGCTGCTAAGTCTAGAATTGGTACAACAGACTGTCGAGATCATCAAAGTGATTCGGGCAAGATTGATAGCTGCACAGGACCGATGTCGGTAGTTTTGTTTTCTTGAAAGTGTCTCCCTGGAAAGGGAAAATCAGGTTTGGTAAAAAAGGAAAATTGATCCCTAGGTTTATAGGACCTTTTGAAGTGCTACGACAAGTTGGTGAAGTGGCGTATGAGGTAGCTCTACCTCCGGAATTAAAACATATTCACAACATTTTCCATATTTCAGTATTAAGGCCATATAAGTCCGATTATAAACATGTTATAGAATATGAACCATTACAATTTGACAAAGATTTGTCTTATGAAGAAGTCCCTGTTCAGATTACTGACAAGAAAGAGCAAGTACTAAGGAATAAAATAATACCTTCTGTTAAGGTAATAAGGAGAAACCACAATGCTGAAGAAGCTACGTGGAAACTTGAAGATGTTATGATGAAAAATTATCCTCAGTTGTTTGCTCGATCTTGTATAGCGATTCTAGGGACAAAATCTTGTTAATGAGGGAAGAATGTGACGAATGAATTTATCGAGTAGTGATTATGGGGACATAATCCTTTTAACGAGTGAAGGATGTAACGATTGAAAATTTTGTAATTTATGTTAAATATTTATTGAATTAAATAAATATTTTAATTGATTTATTTATTGAGATAAATAAATAATTGGTGAAATTATGGTGTGATAATTTAGTTGAGTGTATATGTTAACTAAATTGATAAATGGTAATTTTATTATTTGAAGATTTAATTTAATGAAATAATTAAATTAAATGAATTGTTTAATATTTAAGAAAATAGTTAAAATAAATAAAATGAAGTTCTAGTTTAATTTAATAATTAAATTAGATATGTAATAATTTGTTAAGAATAAGTATAATTATAATGGAAATTATAATTGTAATTGTAAGTTATTAAAATTAATTGAATAAGTGTGTGACAAATGAAAATTAATTAAATAAAAAGTGTGACACATGGAACTATATAATATAAAGGTTGTCAAAATAAATTAAAAAGAGGAGGGTTTTAGTGTGTATCCAAACAAGGCCTTTGGCTTAATCCAACTGACGTAACCTATTGGCTTCTTACCTGAAGTATATGGGGAGGGAGCCTATATTAGTTATTCTACGCGTATTATTCCTAAGGCTAAGTTAGAAACACGGAGTGTTAGAGAGAAACAAAGGAAGAAATTGAGAAAGAGCTGGAGAGGAAATTGAGAAAGTGGAGAAGAATTGGAGTATCAAGAGAAAGAGGGGGAAACATTAGCAAGAAATCCTCTACCATTTTGTTTACAGTAATCAAGGATTGAAGGTATAAAAACCTAAATTCATGTTCTTAATTTCTAATATATAATTAAGTGGATTTGAATTATAATTGTTAATGCGTTTATGTAATCAATTGGCTATCATCTATAAATGGTTTTTAGTAAGAGAATTCATGAAAATCATGTTTGTGTTCTTGAGTTTTTTTTGGGAAAAAGGGGAAAATTTGGTTTATGAATTGATAGAATAATTGATATTTGTGTTGATAATGGCTTATAATCTTTTATGTTAAGAATAAGCATGTGAATGATATTCCTATTTATGTATGATTTGATTACGATATAAATGAATGAATATGCAAGTATGCTTGCATTAAGAAAAGTTGTAAAGTCCTTTGATAGATAATAGGAACATATGTACATGAACTTAGAATGAATTGATCAAATATGTTAGGTTGATCCTACATAAGCAGAACAACTTTGTAAAGTCCTTAAAAAGAAATGATGTACAAGGACTATAAATATAGAAAGATCAAGCTTGTTAGGTTGATCTTATAATGTAATAGATAGGCTTGTCTGATCATCGAGCACTTCACCAGAAATCGTAGTCTGCAAGGAGAGTCAAGAAAAACTCGAGAGCTATCAAGGCAGAATCGTAGTCTGCAAGATAGTAGATCTAGGAGTTTGTAGACTGACAGGAGAGACGAGGAAGGATCGTAGTGTGTCAAGGAGAACTTCCTCAGAGCTGTAGTTTGCTGAGGAATTCATGTTCAGAATCGTAGAGACAGTCTGTCTAAGAGCCGACCGAGCATCTTCCGAAGCCAAGTCAAGAATCGTAGACCACACTCGGAGTCATAGAGTCTACTCATCACTTCAGAGGCAAATATCGTAGTCGAGAAAGATCAGATGAAGACAACGAGCATAAAGACAGAAATCGTAGAGTGTCAAAATCTGATCTCGGAGTTGTAGTGTCTGCACAACCCAAGGCAGAATCATAGAATGAAGAACTAAGGCTTCAATAGATGTGCTCACAACGCTAAGATAGAATCGTAGTACAAACATGATTTTTAACAAATGAGCACTCCCAGAATATCAAAAGGATGAATCCTCTGGTCAGAACTGCAAAGATATATTTCACCTGAAAGGAACTAGAGTGCACTCAACGAATGGCTAGCAAGCTAACAGAAGATCTAAGCACCAACCCAATCATCATCCAGATTGAGTTGTAAAGCCATTCAAGATGAAGTCTTTTACAAGTAGATCAAAAAAAGACTTCAGTAAAAGTGACTGACTAAGGAAAAGTCAGCAAGTGCAGTTGCTATCAAATGAATAGAAGACAACGATCTTGGGGTCAACCAGGATCGTAGTGTTTTCCAAGCAAAGAAGGAACTGGTGCGTATACAGAGATACTAGTCGGTTTCTAAAGAACAAGTCTAAAGTGATTAAACATGGGTCAGTCCATTGATGATAAGTGAACGGGAGATCACAAGGAGAAAGAGAGCTGGGCATGCCCCAAATTTGAAGTGTCTTGCTATTCAGAAGAGGCCAGAACAAGGAACAAGCCATCAGTGTCTGAGACCAGTCAAAGCAAACAAAAGAGTTGAAGTACTGCACAAAAGAAGGAAGAGGTATTCTACATTAAGGATCCAATGAACACTCGCCAGGATCATAGTGTTATCTCAACCAGTCGATGGGCAACATTCAACATGACACTACGATCAGGTCCAAGAACATATGCATCAGAATTATAAAGTTATGTCATCTGAAGATTGAAGCATTGACAACGATTCAATCTGAAGATTAATATTTAAACAGAGCTTATTAAAAGCATCGATGCAAAAGGACAACCTCTGATCTAGAAATCAGAAGGAGGAAATAAAGTTTATTACCTGCCCAAAACATTAAAGTGACATCTTTGACGGGGTAGGTGAAACAGTAGACTGCGGTGTCAGAAAGTTATAAAGGAGCTGTCATGTCACATCTGCAGTCTACATCAAATAACTCAAGATCTGCGAGGCAATTCAAACTACTTTCAACGGCTATATTCCAACGGGAAGATTGAGAAGGAGTATATATCAGCTAGAGCTTCAAAGATCAAAAGAAGTTGAAGTTACAGAATCGTTGAGTTGTTGGAATGCTATTGTTGACTCTACAAGTTCCACTAGAGCTAAACAGAACAAGTCTCAGTGACAGTGAGACTACAAAGGTGGAAGTGAGGTAACCTTGAAGAAGGACTCGAACAAATTAAAGCTTCAATCAACAAAGATAAGAATGCCACTGAAGATGGCAGCTATGCTGAGAGCCGAGAAGGCCAAGAAGATAGCATTCAGAAAAGTGGTAGAGTACAAAGAAGATCAAGAGAGCTACTCTATAAATCACCATGAAACAAAATTTGAAAAAGAACAGATGCAGAATCATGTCTGCAAAACATTCAAGAAGGGTTCAGGGATTGGTAAGTGCCAGACGAAGTCTACCAAAAGCTCAGAGACATAGAAAATCTAGATGGTGATGGTGCACAACTGACATCAGATGAAGATGAGCAGAAAAGAGTGAAGATCAGCTGCACCAGAGAAGATGTGGTCCAGACTCAAAGCAGAATACAAAGAGGACCACGCCAAGCTGCTAAGTACAAAAGATGTTCAAGCTTAAAGACATCTTAGCAACTCAGCACCACCAAGAACAAAAACAATAACTACAACAAGTAGCCAGGGTCTGAGGGGTCCTTGTCAAGAGGGACTAAATGAAGTTCCAAGCCTGCTGGGCTTGAAGAGTTCCTAGGGAACTAGAGGAGTTCCAAGACTTCTGGGCTTGAAGAGTTCTTAGTGAATTAAAGTTCTAAGGCTGCTGGCCTTGAAGGAATCTTAGTGATTCAGGGTGCTGCCCTTCCTTAGTGGAAATCCTGCTAGTTGAAAGCAGAAGAGTGGATTAGGATCTTGAGTCTCTGAACCACCTAAAATCCCTTGTGTCATTTACTTTCTGTCATTTACTTACTGTCATTTATATTATGTACCTAAGTGCTATAATTGCTATGTATGTGTTAACTGCTTACAACTGAACTAACTCTACAAATAATGTATGTATGATTATGAATATATCAATGAAGGGGATAGTTTAATTATTCTGCTGTGCTTGAAAAGATTCTTATGTTTGTCATATGCTAATTCATTAGCAATACAAAATAAATAAGAGACGTATTTGAAATTAAATAGATCTATCCAACCCCCCCTTCTAGATCTATTGTGTGCCAAATGGGAACTAACAATTGGTATCAAAGCAGGTTCTCATGCTACATTCAAAAGCTAATCGCTTTGAGTATGATCCTAGGCACAAATATTGTTCTAAATTTAGTTTAGTAGTAAGTCACTTGTAAATACAGATGAGCTCACAAGTTGGAAATACTGTGTACAGGTAAATGTGTATATACACCTGAAGCTGCTTAGATTTGTCCATGTTCTTAAATGCCATAACAACAAGACCAATCCTTGCCCATAGTCAATCTTGTAGTCTGAAGAGCAGATATGGGAGCTCAAGAGGCATCAACAGTAAAGAGTCAAGCATCCACTAGACTGAAAGATGAAAATGCCATATATGTTAAGAAGTACTCATTCTGAGAAGAAAGAATAGTCTCTCAAATCTATATTTGGCCAACCAACAGTTGGGTGTGAACCTTGAGGACTCAAGGTTGTCAAAGAACTAAAGATGTCAAGATTTTCTTAGCTTACATCTTCAAGACTACGACTGATTGATCAAAGGACAACTGGAGCAACTAGCTGTCAGAAGTAAAGGAAAAAGTATGCACATCAATTCCTAACCTCAGTATATTAAGATAAATGACTGTCAAGAAATTGACAATGTAAAGGTACAGTTACTCATCAATATAAATGTGTACATCATATTGCATCACCTTATGCACTATAACAATATTCTAACAAGAGGACATACTCTACCTAAAAAGGAGAAGAGAGAAAGTACACTGAAGTTGAAAACTCAAATACTAACAAATTTTCTCTCCATCCAAGTTTTAGGTTGAAGATAACATCTTGAAAGAAGTTTGAAATAGGTCATAATCATACCAAGGTTTAATTATTCTTAAGTGGAGTAATCTTTCTTTGATGGGTTAGTATGTATGTACAAACCCATGTTCTAAGTTTTTGATAACACATAGAGTATGATCAGTTCTACAAGAGTATCTTGAAGATTCATAGAAACTGATCACCTCCATGAATCAACCAGATACAAATAAGTAATAGAGTTGATTCTCATGCTGTGAACATTTAAACTCTATGAACATAACCAAGAAAATGATGAAACCATCAAAGCAAAAGAGTGTTTTATTAAAATGATTAATCTTACACACACTCATCATCATGCTTCTCAAAATGTAATATCAAAATTGGAAACATGCATAAATATGATTATTGGTGATCAATAAAATGATAATTCAAATATATGAGGAATTGGGATTTTGAAGGCTAACCTGACAGGACCCATTTAACCATGGGCACCAAAAATAGAAATTTATCTAAACTGCAGGTACTTGGTCTATCTGACCACACTAAGGAATGTTGAAGCAAAAGACTTCAGTCAAGAAGATTCAACCAGCAGAAGGCTTAAGACAATTCAGAAATGATTCTGATAAAATTCCTATTTGTCAAAACCTGTCCTTGAAGATTTACTGAGCAAAAATGAATGAAGATCACATGGCTGCTGATCTTTATATGGAAGCAGACCATTCAACTATGATGAAAAGGGTATTATATGCTCAATCATCTAAAACATATCAGCTGAGAAAAATCTTCAAGGAACTCATCTGTGACGCCCCCAAAATAGGTCCATTCCATCCAACCTATTCTGAGTTACCAAATACATGGTACAGAAAACAACTACAACTTTATTATTACAATTATCGTGCAAAATATGATAACACATATACTGTGAGTTTAAATACCAACTGTGACTTTGGACACCAACTTGTGTCAGCACCTCACATTGATACATTACATAAAGGTACAGTCAATAACTGTTTTAGAAATTAAAATCTTTGGGAAATGCTCAAGGAAACCTTCGTACATAGGAGGCCATGCAACTAAGTTATAATAAATATCATATGACTCGAGAATTATTCTTGGTTGACCCAATAGTCCCCAAAGAAAAATGAGAAGATTGCTATCATGTTCTTTCTAATGGTGAGTCTTCTCTTGACATATAATTATCTCCATTGTCTCCAATTGAGAATTATATTTCAACCAAACTCCAAGATTATATAGGTAGTGCTCGTAAATATAACCGGGAAGTGGATGTGCACAACCCTGTCTTATGATAACACGAAGTCATAGGTCATTAGACATCTTGTATGATAGTGGCAAAATACCCTTCCAAAGTTAGGTTCACCTCACCTTATTCTTGTTCACCAAAATCATTTATTAAGTGACATATAATATATGACACGCACATCTTAGGTCCTCAATACAATTATATATTGTATGTCATGCCGTTTTATAATGTGTTAAGAAACTTTAACAGTCTCGGTCCATCACATTATTCCCTTGTTATCCCCGCTCGACCCAGCTACACTCTTATTACCTGAAAAAGAATTGTGAAACAAAAGGGTGAGCATAAATAGCCCAGTAAAGAATATCATAACTAAAGATAATTAAATTATCAATAGTCTTCGTCAGTAATAAATCAGAGATTTAGAACATATATGGTAGATGATAAAACTTTTCAACCATAATTGCAGTAGAACGAGCAATCCATTAGAAGAGTCAAATAGACTATAAAGTCTATTATCTTCTCCATGTTAAAAGTGCACCAACAATGTTTTATCCTTGTAACATCAATCAACAGTTCCTGTCCACAATCATGTGAATAACTTATAATCATATTTGTGGTTCTAAATTCCTCTTCTCATTTAGGACGAAGATAATTTTCATCACATGTCTTTACTTGAAATATCAAAGATCATGGTTATACCAAATCACAGTTCTTGTTCATAGTCATACTAATAAGTTTATCTTTGCACTACGGGCCAAAGATATTCATTAACAGTTCATCTTTGCACTACAGGCCAAAGATATTCAACAACAGGTCATCTTTGCACTACAAGCCAAAGATATTCAACAATATATCATCTTTGCACTACGGGCCAAAGATATTCAACAACAGGTCATCTTTGCACTACAGGCCAAAGATATCAACAACAGGTCATCTTTGCACTACAGGCCAAAGATATCAATCAACAGTTCTTCTTTGCACTACAGGCCAAAGGCATACAACTGTAAAACCAATAAACAACAGTCCATCTATGCACTACGGGCCAAAGATGACTTTCATCACAATATAAGCATGAGGATCATGACAAGGATATAAAAAATCAATCATATGAGATAGAGGATAAATTTTAAAGACTTTAACACTTTAATTTATCCAGAATTCAATAATATCCAAATTATCAACATGAAACTACTTTGTGGAGTAAAATTCAAGAATAATATTATATCAAAAATGACTTGAACAGAAAATAATATTTCACCGAATATTTAACGAAGATAATAACATTATTCATTATATTATAAACTCCATTTAATATTATTCATTATATAATAACATTAAATTCATTTACTAATATTATTAATCATTAAATAATATTTTAAAATCAATGATTTCATAACACCTTCATCCAAATGTTATAAATCACTTAATAATCTTATAATCTAATATTATTAATATTACAACAATATTTTAATCATTTCTTAAACTTATAAATAATTTATTTTAATTGTATACACTTTACTAATTAATGCATTTAATCATCCTAAAATGCCAAACTCATAAGATTTCATCACCAATAACCAAAACCCTCATCAAAAATCTACATATACCTTATATATGATTCCCAAGCCATAAAATTCTATTTTCCAATTTTGTTACTTCACATAACATATTTAATTCATTTACTCATAACTAGTCCATTTTTATGAAAAATACAAATCAGCACAAACAAATTTTCTTATCTGTGATTTAGCAGAATATAGTCCTATATTGAACATATATTTTTTTCGAAATTTTTAAAATTCATTTACTATTTTTCATATGCCCAAAACTACTGAATATTTAGACATTTATCATAAACTGTACTTTCGTCCAAAAATTTTGAAATTTACAGAGTATACTGCTGTTATATACATGTACTCCCAATAAAAATTTCACTAATTTTGGAGTTAACCACAAGGAGTTATAAGGGTTTACTTTTAAAATAGTCTTTTCCCATAAAATTCATAACTCCTAATCTATACATCCAAAAATTGTCATTTTTGGACACAATCTAGAAAATTCATCAAATTATCATTTCAAATTTTTCCAGAAGTTTTGAGGGTCGGAAAAACTACGAAATTGAAAAATATAATAACCCTTACAATCCCTTACCTCAAAAGAGCAGTATTTCTGACTGGAATATCGGATGTAAAGTCGAAGGAAACTTGTACTGAATAACAATTCTCAAAGTATCTAAATACTCACAAAAATACGCTCGATAATATAGAGAGAGAAAACTTATGTTTCTGGTGTGATTTTTAATTCTAACTTAAGTGCATATTTATAGGAAAATGTTAGAACGCCATAGGAGACTAAATAATAAAATAATAATATAATCTTTATTTTTTTTCTGTGCATGCTTTGTTGAATAAGATAGCATGCCATTTTGGAAAAAAACTAACAGCCCACATGTTTTCAAAAAACAAAAGTGGGTCCCACCCAATTTTAATAAAAATATTTAATTTTTGAAACTTCAATAATTCATAGTAAATAGCCCTTTTATCAGAAAAATATGAATTTTATGTCAATTCCATACGAAATTGAATTCTCTACAACTTTACAGCTTTAAGTTTTTCTAAATTCCAAACAGAAAAATGCCCGAAATCCATATACGGACGATTTTCAACATCTCTTAAAATTCATAACAAATCATACGTTACTTTTTAACGGTTCAAAATTTGTGGATATATACTCAACTTATATATGTATAACATATCCAAAAATCACAATGATCCAACGGTCGGATCAAAATTACAACTCACGCAATAGAGCTTAGGAACATTGATTTGATTTTCGGACTATAAGTCCCTCGTACCAGTTTCACTTAAATAGTCACCACGAATAATCCAGAAAGAATTTTTGGGTGATTCAAATTTCTACGTTTAGCTTACTTCCAAGGCTTTCTTTTGATATATGGCTCATCTTGTAACTAATTATACACAAAGAGTTATAGATTTTACAAAAATAAGTAATAAACCAATTTTCTGAAAATTTCCAAATTTCGTTCTTCATTTTGACAAAATACTAATAAAACACCTCAGCATTAATTCCTTCATTTATATCCATATAAAAATATATATTTTCTTATCATCAATAATTAATTATTCACAAATAATATTACAGAATCACAATAATGACAATCAGGCCGTTCCCAGGAAAGATGGGGTTTTCCGATAAGGATTTCTCCTTACTGGCGCGCAATTAGGTGACCAAACCTCTCCTTGACAGAACTTTCTAGACATTGCCAATAATTTTATCTAATAATATTATTCAAATAATATGAATTATTGATCTAATAATGGGAAATATTGTGCAGTGAGAATTATTGAAACAACAATAATATAAAATATCAACGCAACAATTATTGAACCAATAAAATAAAATATTGAACAATAATTACTGTAACAATTATTGAGTAGTGCCTTCATATGTAAGAATCGATGATTCAAAAATACTGCAATGCGATACCGGTATCTTCTTTATGCGACCGTGCGATTCAGTATTTTAACCACCGAGTAATCCAACAAGTATTAATTGGTAATAATTACGCCGTTATTTATAAAAACTCAAACTTGTCGTTTTTTCATCCGACAGTTATTCTGTTATGGGGCCCACAAATGGTTGCGCTATCGTACGAGTATTCTTCGACAGCAAGAATATTCCACGACCAAATGAATATTCCCCAACAACAATGAGTATTTTATAACCACTTGCTTATTTTTAAATTTTTTTATATATATCACCCTTAACTTTAAACTTTTATCAATTTAACCATTTATTGAATAATAATTATAAGAAAAATTGAATACTTTTATTTCATAAAATTCGGGGTCTTACATCATCATAGAAGCAGAACTTCGCAAGCTTAAACTGACAAGGAAGACTACGTTCGTAGTGATGTCAAATGATAGAGTGTTCATCTTTCTTTTTTGCGATAAATCTAGCTAGCAGTCTGTTGCTCTTTCTTCTCCTTGAAGGTTCAACCATAGGAGAGACATACAATTCTTCTTTTTCAGAATGTGAAGCCTCTGAACCATCAGATAAGCTTCCTTGATATTTATCATCAGAAGGGGCAGATCCTTCTTTTTTAGACTCAACATCTTTGGAGCTTGTTGGAGCATTTGCTGTAGGAGATGCTGTTGTGTCAACTTGCAACTTTTCTTCATCATCAGAGTGGATACTCTGAGAGTTAACCGTAGGGCTTATACATTCTTTTTTATTATCAGAGTCTGCATTTTCTTTCATTGATCCACCTTCACCTTCATTGCTAGATTCGTTCTTTAGGGACCCAGTTTTGAGTTTATCAGTTCCCTTCTATTCTTCTGACTCTATGTTCTCTTCTTTGTCAGATGAACATTCTTTGGAAGATGGGGCTTTCTTGTTTACCACTTTAGCTTTCTTTCTGGATGGCCCTTGAAGTAATCTATTACTTCTCCTCTTTGTGGTCTCTGCAGTTGAGACCTTTTCATCTTCATCCTTGTCTTCTATGGAGAGACTTCTTGGTAAGGACTCAGATTTCTTCACACCCTTGGATTTCTTCCTTGCTGGTGTGATTTCTATTGGTATAGATTCACCAGATTTAGAGCTTTCCACCTCCTTCGCCTTCCTCTTCTTTGCAGAGTTCTTTTTGCTGCTCCAAGTTGTTGTTAACCTCTTGTTTTCTTTTGGGTTTTTCTTCTAGTTCACAAACAGTTGTAGAGACATTACTTTGTGAACATTCAGAGGCTCTCCTTCATCATCCTTGATCTTGCCTCCCAGTTTCTTCTTTAGCACAATGCTCAATAGTCTTCCATGAAAAACCTTTGTGAGTGGTTTATCTGTAGGCTTCTTTGTCTCAGCCTTTTCCACCCATTTGGAGATTTGATCAAATAAGATAGCTCCAAAGTTTATTTACTTCTTTAGAACTATTACAGACATAATATTTAGTTGTTGATCAAGCACAGTGTCATGTGCAGTGTTCTTGTATAGTATACATTTGCCCACTATCTCAGCAAGGAACTCGAATTCTTCTGGAACCTCCTTTTTCTTCCTATCCTTCAGACAAGGGTTTCTTTGGTACCACATAATTTTCTTTGCTTGTTCAGTGTCGATCTCATCAAGGCTTTTTAGTCCTCGGTCAGGAAAGCCTAAACATTGATTGATATTAGATGATTTCAGCTTTAGAGACTAACCTTTGACTTTGGTAGAAAGGGTTCCGGAATTTATGGATGCATTTGAGTAAATGATGAGTGAAATTTATACCCACGAATCGGATACTTTATGACTTAAATACTTGCTTGAATTCGTAGTTTTTATGTAGTTTTATATGATAATTGTGTTATTGTGCTAAACTGATGAATTCCAGGGCTCTATAGTACGTTTCCAGCTCTAAAAGGGAAAAATGGTCATTATTTGTACACTAGCGCCATGGCTGATGCCAAGCTTATTATCAGGCATGTGCATACCACCCCATGGGACTTGCTAACATCACCTTCACGCCGCGGCGCCACTAAAGCTTATTAAGCTCGCGCTGCAACGCGAGCTCCGTGTCCCAGATTCTAATATGGCACCGCAGTACCATCTAAAGCTTGATGGCCCGCGCCGCGACACCACCTCCGGTTCCTAGACAATCAAGGCCATTTCTGACCTAGCAAAAGGAGGGAAAGGATATAAGGAAAGGGAGGCTGCATATCAGACATATATATCATATATAGAGAATAGAGAGAATATCTAGATTAGATTTTTATCTTAGCTTTATGTTGTAATTTTCTCCTCCTTTCTTCTTGATAAATGTTTATAAATATAGATTAGTTAGATTAAGGGAGAAGTTTGGGTTTCTTTAGAGCATCAAGAGCAATGAGCAACACGGACTGGAGAACTTGATTCAAGCAGAATAGTTAGAGATTGAAGGGCCTTGACAAAGTTTCTTCTTATCTATTTATTTTCTCTGATTTTGTAATCCATAAATGTTGTCCTTATTGCTACTTGTATTTTATTCAATAGCTATGAACTGAATATTTGCTCTAAGGTTATAATGGAACCATTTGTTATTTAAATTGACTGTCTTATCTCTTTGGTTAGCACCATATGATTTGGTTCGATATATTTATGCTAAATGATTCTCGCTAAGACATTAGCGATGATTTTGGTAATTTACATGATATCGACAGAAGAATTATAGATTTACACCTGAATATATTGGCATGTGATTGTGGGTTCCGACTGCATAAGTTGTGCGTAGAATAGACATATATCTGTGCACCACGTGCGACCTAATTGAGAGCTTATGCTTAAATCCTTGTTCTGATCAATTCACATAGACATATGTAGGATTGTATCTTGCTTGAGCGTTCTTCTCTGTTCTATTCCCTATCGGGTGGATCTGGAATGGATATGTCCGTACATACCTCGATAGAGGTGTATGAGAACTTGTGTGTTCTCGGTCGACAAATTGTTGTGACCATTTAGACCATAGAGAGAAGGGTAGCTAGTTTGATGAAACATAAGACGCCAAAGTTGACGTAATGCACGAGTGGGGTGAAGTTATAACCTTAGTTTGTTATTCCTTAGATTACCATTCGTTATCCATTTACTTGCTTTGATAATTAGTTATGCTTAAATTAATCACTCTTTCATTTATTGCTGTTCGAATAAGACTTTAGCGATACAAAGACGGTATTTGGTAAATATTAGTGACAGTTCCTCGTGGGTACGACACTCTACTTATCACTGTATTACTTGTTAGACCGCGTATACTTGCGCGTGTTTAGTGATCGGTTATCTGAACAATAGTAAAACTCCTTAACCATTTCAGTATATACGTGAGTGCTTACCTCAAGACATTCTGAGAATCCAACTATCTTTACAAGTTCAAGAATGTCTCTGAACTTCTTTTCAGATTTCTCAAACGACTTGGTTCCTAGATGAATGCTAGTGATTACTTGTCAGTCTGCCATTTGAAGAGTTCAAAGAATATGGGTATTTGATTTAGAGAGTCTTTTGAGAGATCAATGAATGTGATTTGGGCAATGCTCTGAGGGTTAATCGAATTCTGGCTTAGAAAGGAATTCTAGGGTTTGAAACTGGGAGGGAGAGAGGTTCGATAATTTTTGATAACTGTTTGTAGATTTTGAATTTGTCTTTATGGCAGTCCCTTCTGACTCTACATACGCTGTGATGTGTCAACTAGCCATTGGTTGCACGATGTCCAGTAATGAGCTGTAACTCCCCATAACCGTTTTAGTTTTATATTCCTTTTAAGAGAATAAGCAATACTGACATGGATTGACCGTTGACCTTTTTGGTTCATAGAGTATCCTTATGGACTCTATGTTTTTGTTTGTTGACTCAACGATCTTCTTCCGAGAGATGCTGCAGTGGATGGTTTTGACACTAATCCTTATCTTAAAACTGCATAGCTTGATCACTGATGTGCCCCAAGCCAATTTGGGCACTTAAGTTCTGAGGTGTGTTTGCATGATGTCTTTCCAAACTGTGATCGTATTTATCTCCACACGATCTGAGTAGTTGAGCAAGTATCCAATTCTTCTAAGCTCCTTACGAGCTAGTGTATCCTCTGGTACGACTGCGATCATTGAGTCTAGTTCTATGATCGCTGAGGTTGCTCCATGATCATTGAGTTCTCTTCCATCTTTACTCTACGATCGTTGATTGTCTTGGTCCTTGAGATGAACTTTACTAAGCATTCCTTCTGGGTTGAGGTAGCTCAGGAAGGGCCAACCTCTTAGAGTGAACTAAGGGTCAGGTTTGTCCCTGAGGCGCTTTCCAGATAAAAAACTTTTAGAAGTGTTTTGCACTGCTATCTCATTTGACCTTTTCTGCCGTGGAGATCCTCTACCACCTTTAGACATTTGCATTGGTTGTAATCGTGGTTTCCTTCTGCTCTTACACTACGATTAGATGTTTGATCGTAGGCTCTCCACAATTTTGAGTTGGGTGGTTGACTGGTTATCAGTAGTACGTTTTGAGACGTTCCTACTAACTATGGATCTTTATTTGGTTCATCAGCCATAAAGTTTTGGGACTTTGTGACTGGTACATTGCTTCATGGTATATCTCTAATATCTTTAGCGCTGTTGTTCTTTAGCAGATAACTGCTCCCCCATAGTTGATACTATCTTCTCAGTGAGGTGCGATTTCTTCTTCTTCATGTGCATAAGAGGGAAGCCTTGCATGTCTTCTTCTGACTGGAATCATCACTATCGATTAACTCTCCTTATATCATAAACATGGATATCTTCAGGACTGATCACTTTGTGATCATTTGACAGCACTACGACCGTAGTCTTCCTTGTGAGTTTGTACTTGTGGAGTTATGCTTTCGTAATGAGTTCCTTATGATTAATGCTTGATGATCCTCTGATGTGAACTTCCTTGAGGATTCTTCTCATGTGATATGCTTCGCATGATTGAGAATATAAGACCTTTTTCATCCTAGGTTGAATGGTCTGCTTCCATATAGAGATCAATAGCCATGTGATCTTCATTTATGTTAGCTCAGCAAATCTTCATGGACAGGCTTTGACAAATAGGAATTTTATCAGAATCATTTCTGAACTGTCTTAAGCCTTCTGCTGGTTGAATCTTCTTAACTGAAGTCTTTTGCTTCAGCTTTCCTTAGTGTGGTTAGATAGACCAAGTACCTGCAGGTTAGTTAAATTTCTATTTTTGGTACCCATGGTTAAATGGGTCCTGCTAGGTCATTTTTCAAAATCACTGTTCCTCATATATTTGAAATTTCATCAGATTGATCACCAACAATCATATTCATGCATGTATCCAATTTAGATATGACATTTTAGGATGCATGATGATGAGTGTGTGTAAGATTAACCAATTTAATAAGACACATTTTTTCATTGATGGTTTCATCATTTGCTTGGTTATGTTCACAGAGTTTAAATGTTCACAGAGTGAGAATCAACTCTAACACTTATTTGTATCTGGTTGATTCATGGAGGTTATCAGTTTCTACAAATCTTTAAGATACTCTTATAGAACTGATCATACTCTGTATGTTATCAAAAACTTAGAACATAGGTTTGTACATATATACTAACCCATCAGCAAAGATTTCTCCACTTAAAATTAATTAAACCTTGGTATGCTTATAACCTATTTCAAACTTCTTTCAAGATGTTATCTTTAACCTAAAACTTGAATGGAGAGAAAGTTTGTTAGCATTTGAGTTTCCAACTTCAGTGTACTTTCTCTCTTATCCTTTTCAGGTAGAGTATGGCCTCTTGATAGAATGCAGTTATAGTGTATAAAGTGATGCAATATGATGTACACATTTATACTGATGAGGAACCGTACCTTTACATCTGACAGCTTGTTGCTCCATTTGTTCTTTGATCAATTAATCATAGTCTTGAAGATGTAGGCTCAGAGAATCTTGACATCTTTAGTTCTTTGACAACCTTGAGTCCTCAAGGTTCACATCCAGCTGTTGGTTGGCCAAATATAGATTTGAGAGATTCTTCTTTCTGCTCTGAATGAGTACTTCTTAGCACATGTGGCCTTTTCATCTTTTAGTCTGGTGGATGCTTGACTATTTGCTGTTGATGCCTTTTGAGCTATAGCATTTAAGACCATGGACCATTCTGAGTAGCTTCAGGTGTATATACACATTTACATGTACACAATATTTCCAACTTGTGAGCTCATCTGCATTTATAAGTGACTTACAACTAAACTAAGTTTAGAACAATGTTTGTGCCTAGGATCAGACTCAAAGCGATTAGCTTTTGAATATTGCATGAGAACCTGCTTTGATACCAATTGTTAGTTCCCAGTAGGCACACAATAGATCTAGAAGGGGGGGGGGGGGGGTTGAATAAAACCTTTTTAATTTCAAATACGTTTCATGGTTATTTTGTAATGCTAATGAATTAGCATATGAAAAACTTAAGAATCTTTTCAAGCACATCGGAATAAGTAAAATATCCCCTTCATTGATATATTCATAATCATACATACATTGTTCTTAGAGTTAGTTAAGTAGTAAGCAGTTAATACATGCATAATAGTTATAACAGATAATAGCAAAATGAAAATGACAGAATATAAAAGACACAAGGGATTTTAAGTGGTTCAGAGACTCAAGCTCCTAATCCACTCTTCTACTTTCAACTAGCAGGATTTCCACTAAGGAAGGGCAGCACCCTGAATCACTGAGATTCCTTTAAGGCCAGCAGCCTTGGAACTTTAGTTCACTAAGAACTCTTCAGGGCCAGCAGCCTTGGAACTTCTCTAGTTCCCTAGGAGCTCTTTAAGCCCAGCAGGCATGGAACTTCGTTTAGTCCCTCCTACAAGGACCCTCGAGTTCACGGTGTTGATTGATTTCATGATCAATGAATACGTGCAAGTATACACTATTCGACAAGTAATAAAGTGATAAGAAAAGTATCGTTCCCACGAGGAATTATTTAATAAAAATTACCAAATACTAACTCTTAACCAAATCAATTTTATTTAAACAACTGTAAATTGTGATTTTTCTAACTAAAAAAACTAAATTAACAATTAAATGAAATAAATCAAATAAACAAAACTAAGATTTGAATGAATTCAGATAAATAAGGATTAAGACTTCAATATCCCCAATTATGAACTCTAAATCAATTATCCAATTATCCCAATATTTATGCCTACTGAATTGTTAATAGGAATTCTCAAATGCCAAAAGTCCTTTTCCAAGTGATCAATTGCCTTCTATTTAATCCAGATTAATCTTGCTATATTCCTATGCAAAATAATTGAATTAAACTTTTTTCAATCCCAATTCCTTATGTGTTATATGCGGTGAACAAATATTTCCATTCAATTCACAAACCTAATTATTCACTTTGCAAATAACTAAGTCACATGATAACATGCCCAGTTCTAACCTTAGAATTCCTCTTTCAATTCCTTCTAGAGTAACAAGATAATTACTGATCAGATAATTAATCAATAAGCGTTAGGCAAGATAAACAACTCACTTTGACACAAATAATTGGAATAAATCAAATAACTAATTTATAGCCATAAAAGGTTCAATTGAAATCTTAATAAAAGAGTTAGTTCATAATTAATGAATTAAAACCAAGAATCCACAACTGAATAGACATTAAAACCAAGAATCCACAACTGAATAGACATTAAAAAAATAAAAGAATGATAAGAGAAGAAAATAAAATCATTTGTCAAAGAAATCCGATGCTCCCTCTTTGCTCTTTGCTTCTTGATCTTCAGTGTTCTTCAATTTGCTTCAATCTTCAATGGCTAATTAAGAACTAGGGTTTATATTCTAATCTAATAGAGTGTTTTATCTAAGCTAATCTATGTAATATCCCTTTATTTTATGCCTTACTTCATGTATTTATAGGTTATAAGTCCAATTTTTAGCTTAGGAACAAACCCAATCCAATTTGGAGTTAAAAATGTGTCAAAATTCGCCCCAAAACGCGTCCAAGCCTCACCAAACTCTTCCCAAAGTGCTTGTAATACTGGGCATGGCAATCGAAGTCATCCCCTAGCACCTACCTTTACCAGAATAGCCTTGGTTTGGGCGCCTACTTAGCCCCCCATTTTGGAAATTTTCTACTCCAACGTCTTTTGGAAAAATGGCCATAACTTCTTCGTCCGAACTTCGATTGTGATGATTCAAGATGTTCTGGAAACAAGAGACGTAGATCTACAACTTTCATTATTTATGTTTTTCGAAATAAGGTCCGAAGAAATACTCAAATTGGCTCTGAAGTGACTACTGTGTAAATGGTAAGCCAAAAACGCAAATCTAGCCACCCCAAACGACGATCCAAGTAACTTTTGTCCCAATTCCTATAAAACAACGTAAAACATGCATGAATAGACACAAACAGTTAAAATCAACCAAAAGATTAAGCTCAAACGCACTCAATTATGAGTATAAAACTCACTCATCACCTGGCTTCTTGTTGTTGTAGTTATTATTGTTGTTGATGCTGAGCTGCTAAGATGTCTTTAAGCTTAAACATCTTATGTACTTAGCAGCTTGGAGTAGTCCTCTTGACATTCGGCTTGGAGTCTGGACTACATCTTCTTTGGTGTAACTGATCTTTACTCTTTTCTGTTCATCTTCATCTGATGTCAGTTGTGCACCATCACCATCTGGATTTGCTAAGTCTCTGAGCTTTTGGTAGACTTCGTCTAGCACTTAGAAATCTCTGAACCCTTCTTGAATTCTTTGAAGACATAATTATGCATCTGTTCTTTTTCAGCCTTTAGTTCATGGTGATCTGTAGAGTGGCATTCTTGATCTTCTTTGTACTCTGCCACTTTTCTGAATGCTATCTTCTTCTCCTTCTCAGCTTTTAGCTTAGATGCCATATTCAATGGCATTCTCATCTTTGTTGAGTGAAGCTCTAGTCTATTTTAAGTCCTTCAAAGATGCTTCACTTCTACCTATGTAGTCTCACTGTCACTGAGACTTGTTCTGTTAATCTCTGGTGGAACTCGTAGAGTCAACAATAGCATTCCAATAACTCAATGATTCTGCAACTCAACAATCATCAGCAACTCTTGATCTTTGAAGCTCTGTTGATTTATACTTCTTCCTAATCTTCCCGTTAGAAAGTAGCCGTTAAAAGCTTTTTGAATTTCTTTGTGAATCTCGAGTTATTTGGTGTAGACTGCAAATGTGACATGACATCCCCTTTCCTGACTTTCTGACACTGCAGTCTACTATTTCACCTACCCTATCAGAGATGTTATTTTGATGTCTCAGGCAGGTAGTCAACTTTATTTCCTCCTTCTGATTTCTCGATCAGAGGTTGTCCTTTTGCATCGATGCTCTTCAATAAGCTCTGTTCGACCATCAATCTTCAGATTGAACCGTTGCCAATGCTTCAACCTTCAGATGACCAAACTACGATTCTAATGCATATCTTCTTGGACTTGATCGTAGTGTAAAAACACTACGATCTTGAAGAGTGTTGATTGGATCTTTAATGTAGAACACCTCTTCCTTCTCTTGTGCAGTGCTTCAACACTTCTATTTGCTTCGACTGCTCTCAGATACTGATGGCTTGACTCTTTGTTCTGGCCCCTTCTGAATAGCAAGACACTTCAGATTTGTGGCGTGTCCAGCTCGCTTTCTCCTTGTGATCTCCCATTCACTTATTTTCAATGGACTGACCCAATGCTTAATCACTTTAGCCTTGTTCTTCAGAGGCTGACCAATATCTTTGTGTACACTCCATCAATTCCTTCTTTGTTTAGCAAACACTACGATCCTGGTTGCTTTCAAGATCGAAGTCTTTCATTTTCTTGATAACTGTTGTACTTGCTGACTTTCCTTAGTCAATTACTGACTTCTTCTTCTGATCAACTTGTGGAAGACTTCATCTCGAATGGCTTCACAACCCAATATGGATATTGATTGAGTTGGTGCTTAGATCTTCTATTAGCTTACATGCCATTCGTTGAGTGCTCTCTGGTTTCCTTTAGGTGGAATGTATCTTTGCAGTACCAACCAGAGACTTCGTTCTTTGGATATTCTAGGAGTTCTCAATTGTTGAGAATCGTGTTTGCTTTACGATTCTGCCTTGGCGTTGTGAACAAATCTGTTGAAGTCTCAATTCTACACTCTGCGATTCAGCTTCGGCTGTGCAAACACTACGACTCCGAGATCAGATCTTGACACTCTATGATTTTTGTCGTTGTGCTTGTTGTCTTTATCTGATCATACTCGACTACGGTCTCTGCCTCTGATACGATCATAAGACTCTACGACTCTGAGTGTAGTCTACGATTCTTAACTTGGCTTTGACATAACTAGACTCTACGACTCAGAGTGTAGGCTACGATTCTTGACTTGTCTTTAACATCATTAGACTCTACGACTCAGAGCGTAGTCTATGATTCTTGACTTGGCTTTGCAGATGAGTCAGCTCTTAGACAGACTATTTCTATGATTCTGAACATGACTTCCTCAGCAGACTACGGCTCCGAGGAAGTTTTCCTCGATACATTACGATCCTTCCTTGTCTCTCCTGGCAGTCTACGAACTCCGAGATCTTCTATCTTGCATACTACGATTCTGCCTTGATAGCTCTCGAGTTTTCTTTGACTCTCCTGGCAAACTACGATTTCTGGTGTAGTGTTCGACGATCAGACAAGCCTATCTATTACATTATAAGATCAACCTAACAAGCTTGATCTTTCTATATTCAGTTCTTGTACATCATTTCTTTTTAAGAACTTTACAAAGCTATTTTGCTTTATGTAGGATCAACCTAACATATTTGATCAATTCATTCTAAGTCCTTGTACATATGTTTCTATTATCTATCAAAGGACTTTACAACTTTTCTTAATGTAAGCATACTTACATATTCATTCATTTATATCATAATCAAATCATAGGAATATCATTCACATGCTTATTCCCGACACATATGTTTAGAGTTTTGAAGTTGTCTTGTATGTGTTAGATTGCAAAGTTCAAATCTAAAATGGTTTCAAAAGCAAACTTGAACATATTTTCAAAATCTAGTTGCATCAAATGGATATCTAGACGAAAAAGAGATAAAAGGTCATGATGTGTCTATAATATCCCTAGATATGATTTATATGTATTAAACATGATGAAAACTAAACCAAACATGAGTTTAAAGCATGACTCAAAGTGTTAGACAATGATAGTTGTAAACAATCAATATGAATACTATAAGCATGTGTATTAATAGAATGTATGCCATCATTATGTAGACTTATGGCCAAAGTTATAAAGTGTGGTGGTTGTATGACATTTTTAAGCTTTAAATTCCATAGGAAGCCATAAACTAAAAACTTGTAAAGATGAGCACATGAATGGTCATGTGGTATGTGAAAGCTTCTAACATTTATGTATGTTAAAGTATAAGTGTAGTGGTATGTTAGAGTGGGATTGAAATCAAGAGGGCGTGAGCTTCAACCTTGTTGCAGCGGGGGATGACGGCCAAGTACATACGTCCCTAAGCTTAAACAGTATGCAACCTGTGACTGCTCGCAAAGATATTGAATAATTTCTGTTTTGCATGTTTATATGATTACTCTAACTTGTAATATATGGCCAACATATTATGTTATGTGTTAAGAAACATGCTATGTGATAGGGATGAATGTTGATCATGATTTTCAAATATTAAGTCCAAAGAAATGTTTACAAGATATAATGTGACACCCCCAAATCCGGTACTTCCATTTCCGCAGGATTTGGTGTTCACTGTACAAATATCATCTATCTATCTACCCATAAATAAATGCAAACCATGCAATAGATAGAAATAATAAATAAATCTCCCCTTATAGGGTTACATCAACTGCATAATAATAAAATCCTAGGTTGCTCTAACCTTAAACATCTGTGCGGAATCATAAACAAATAATAAGTCTTTAAATAACATAAATCCTGAATATCATTACATAAACACATAAATAACCAGTCTTCATTACTTGCTAATCTTGCCCTTGCCTTTACTAGTGGAAGGCTAGTCTGATCTTTCGTTCTTAACTTCAATGTTATTATTACGCAAGAGTGAGCATGATTGCCCACAAGTATAACAATATAACAAATAAATAATAACATGCGAATAGATCAAAGACTTCTGAAATAGGAAACTCAGCTTTTGAATCAAGAATGAATAACAAGAGACAAAAGAACTTCTGAGGGTCATAAGACCTTGAACTATGTCCTAGGTTGTCAAGTGTTTACACTTAAAACCTTTAACAGTCATAAGACTATGGACTCTTCTTCGTGTGCTTAGGGGATCAACCCTTAGTACCATCTCGTGCACAATATCTTAACGCTTAACGATAAGTAATCCCCTATCTGAGGTTGTTCATCTCGGTTTGACAATAGAGTCCGCACTAAAAGGAAGTTTGGTTTGGATAATTCATCAAGGGTTCTGAAATTTAGAACGCTCATCAACTATGGACTAGTCGAATCATTAAGGGTTCACTAGTCTAACAAGTTCAACAGTAACTGATAATTTAAAATTGAATAGCAATCTCAAAAGGTATACAATAGAATAATTATTGTATAACAGAATCATACTTTGAAAGATTAATACATTTTAATATAATAAAATAGACTTGATCAATAATAACGAGAGTTTGCTCGATGTAAAGAGACAACTTATAAGCTCATATAAAGATAACGAGTAGGGTTAGGAAACTTGCCTCGTGCGTAGATTACACATTAATTAAACTCGTTTCTTGATTTAAATCCTACATATCATTTACGTTCACAATACCAGTCAATTATAACGTACTAGTCATCATAAGTTCATTCTTTTTGTCTAACTCGAATTATGACTATGCTTAGTTAAATTACCATACTTGTTTTCACGTAATATTACACTTCATGAACAATAAGCTAACTATGCATTCAATCTTTCAATTCTCACATAAATGTGTTATTTACATGTTAAGAATTTATTTTAACACCTCATTGTACGTCTAACATAATTTTATGTTCCTTAGATTTGGTTACTATCACATTTCTATACTTGAACACTTAAAAAAATGCATTTCTGGACATTACATTAGCCATGCGCCATGGCTGTTAAGCTTTATTCTTGGCTATTTGTGTTGTGTGCCGAGACTTTGGTCTTTGTGATGCGATGATGGCTACTGTACACAACTCCAGTTTATGAATTTCCAGTTCGCGAAGAACATTGAATCAGGCGAATTTGTCATTTCATGGTCATTAAATTCATCAAATTAAACATACCCATAAACTAGAATTCGCACATAATCATTTCCCAACCTTTATAGAGTAATTTTAACCAATTAAAACACATAATCACCGAATTAAAACATGTAATTTTACTGTTCTTGATGTTCTTGAAGGTTTTGAACATAAAACATAAAATTTAACACTACGAATTCGTTATAACACCAAATCCATCCATTCAAGTTTTGTTTCCTTCGTTTTAGCATGCATAATCATATACAAGTGTGAATTTTACAAAATAATTTAAGTTTGACATATTAAATATACGTATAAGGCCCATATGGCCATATTCTATACTCTATAATTTTTGAAACAACAACATACGTTATAATATTATGAAATTGATGATATGGAACCATCTAATACATAGGAAAACACATTAAAACAACATCTTAACACATATATGCACATAATCTTTACTCTTTCCAATTTACAGAAAACTTGAAAGCCATATTTATAAAAACTTTAATAACGTAAATAAACTAGGTTGAAGAAATTACCCAAAGCGTAGAGTGTAGATTAGTGGGAGATGAATTCCTTCTCAACTCTTCTTCAATCACACACTCACAATCTCCTCAAAAATTATCAATGATCTCTCTGAATTCTCAAACTCTCTCTGCTTTGTTTTTCTCAGACTTAGCAAATAATGAAAAGAAAAAGGAAGACGTATAATAATAAAGGTAAGGAACTGACGCGTTGTGGAGGTCAGTTACCCATCATGGGTTAACTGCCTTCAACCTCCACTAATGCCATGTTTGGCTAGCCTTAAAAGGCTTACACCCATTTAATTTAATAAATCTCTTGTAATATAGTTTAAATAATGTCACACCCCTTTATAAAATAAATCCAATATCTTATTTAATTTATTTTAAATAACATATAATAATTTCTCATGAATTCATATAGTCACATAATTCAATTTCTCATTTATTAACTATGTCAAATTATTAAATCTCTAATTAATTAAAATAACATTAGGCTTATTAAATATTTTTTTTAATTCAATAAGCTCACATAAATACATACTTTGAATAATAAAAATTCTCCACATTAATTTAATGAATATAACACATATAAGTAAATTAATCTACCACAATTTCATCAATTAATTATTTAATCTAATAATTAATTCATCGAAAAATATTTATTCAATCCAATAAATATTAAAATTAAATTACAAAATCTCAGTTGTTACATCTTTCCCCCCTTAAAAGGATTCTGTCCTCAGAATCACAACTTAACAATTCGTCCCGTTACATTCTCCCCCCTTACAAAGATTCTGTCCCTAGAATAACTTAATATAGTCTAAGTAAATAAATGAGGATAATTTTTCATCATATTCTCTTCGAGTTCCCACGTAGCTTCTTCAGCGTTGTGTTTCCTCCAAATTACCTTAACAGTAGGTATTACTTTATTCCTTAGAACTTGCTCTTTTCGATCAACAATTTGAACAGGAATTTCTTCGTAAGATAAGTCTTTGTCGAAATGTAGGGGTTCATATTCAATCACGTGCTTGTAATCGGGTTTGTAGGGTCATATGACTGAGACATGGAAAACATTGTGGACATTCTCTAGAGCTAGAGGTAAGGCTACTTCATATGCAACCTCTTCGACCCTTTGCAGAACTTCAAAGGTTCCAATGAATCTTGGGCTTAATTTCCCTTTCTTTCCGAACCTGATCTTTCCCTTCCATGGAGAGACCTTTAAGAACACATAACTACCCGATTCAAACTCAACATTTTTACGCTGTGGATCGGCGTATTTCTTCTGTCTATCTTGAGCTGCTATCAATCTTGTTCGGTTCACTTTGACTATTTTTGCTGTCTGCTGTACCAATTCCGGGCCTAGTAATTGTCTTTCGCTAATTTCATCCCAGTATAGCTGAGTTCTGTACTTTCTGCCATATAACGCTTCATAAGGTGGCATGCCAATACTAAGCGTGGTAGCTAACATTGTTGTATCCGAACTTCTGAAGCGGTAGATGGTCATCCTAATTTACTTTAAAGTCCATTATACAAGCTCTTAACATGTCTTCTAATGTCTGAATTGTTCTTTCACTCTGTCCATCTGTCTGAGGGTGATATGCCATGCTCATTCGCAACTGTGCACCCATGCATTCCTGTAGACGTTTCCAGAAGTTCGACGTAAAGCACGGATCTCTATCAGAAACAATTGACACCGGAACTCCGTGCCTTGAAACAATCTCTTTCACATATAACCTTGCCAACTGATCTAAGTTGAATCTGATTTTGATAAGAAGGAAATGTGCGGATTTTGTCAGTCGGTCAACGATAACCTTATATTGCGTCGTAGCCTTTCTGAGTTGTCAGTAGGCCAAACACAAAATCCATCGTAATATGTTCCCAATTCCATTCTGGAATTTCTAAAGGTTGTAGTAACCCACTCGGCCTCTGATGTTCTGCTTTCACTTTGTGACATGTCGGACACTTGGCAACACATTTTGCAACCTCTCGTTTCAAATTCGGCCACCAAAAATGTTGTCGAAGATCTTGGTACATCTTGGTACTACCAGGGTTAATCGAATACCGTGAGTTATGAGCCTCGCTCAAAATTTCTTCCTTAATCTCTAAGATCTTGGCGGTACCCAAATTCTACTCTCAATCTCTTTATTCCTTCCTTATCCATCTTGAATCTTGATTCGGTTCTTTCGGATATCTTCTTTTTCACCGTTTTACATTCGTCATCGTGAAGTTAAGCCTCCTTAACTTTGTCTAATAGAGTTGTACCAGATTGCATCAAAAAGCGACTTCTCATCAATCTCCATAGGACACTTTACTTCCAATTCCAAATTTTCCATTCTTTGAAATTAACTCCTCTGTTTGGTCAACATCATTAGTTTCTCCCACCCTTTCTACTTAAGGCGTCGACAACCACATTGCCTTGCCGGATGGTATAGAATCTCACAATCGTAGTCCTTAATTAACTCCAACCACCTTCTTGGCTCGTGTTCAAGTCTTTACGTGTAAAAATATATTTCGGACTCTTGTGGTGCGTATATATTTCACACTTCTCCCCATAGAGATAGTACCTCCAGTTTTCAAAGCAAAAACCACTCGCACTAATTCCAAGTCGGGGTGGGATACCCTTCTCATAATCTTTCGGGTTGTCGTGGCCGCCAGACGAATGACTTCTGCCGTTTTGCATAAGTACACAACCAAGTCCTTTATGCAACGCATCATTATATACCACAAAATTTCTTGTATCATCTGGAAGAGATAACATAGGTGCTGAACTCAACCTCTTCTTTAATTCTTTAAAGCTTTCCTCACACTTCTCCATCCAAACAAATTTCACCAATTTTTTAGTCAAATTTATCAACGGAGTTGCGATGTTGGAAAAATCCTGAATGAATCTTCTGTAATAACCTTCCAATCCAAGAAAACTTCTTACTTCCGACGACGTCTTCGGTTGATCCTAGTTAATCACAGCTTCGACTTTGGAGGGATCCACAGAAATTCTGTCCCTATCGATCACATGTCCAAGAAATTGTATTCTTTCAATCCAGAATTCACATTTCGAAAACTTGGCATACAACTTCTTCCTTCTCAATGTCTCTAATGTCATCCTCAAATGCTCTTCATGTTCTTCCTTGATTTTTGAGTACACCAAAATATCATCTATAAATACCACTACGAATTTTTCCAAGAACGGCTTGAACACTCCATTCATTAAGCCCATAAATGCTGCTGGAGAATTCGTTAGACCAAATGACATTACCAAAAGTTCGTAGTGATCGTATCGTGTTCTGAACGCTGTCTTCGGTACATCCTCTGGTCTCACCTTCAGTTGATAATAACCACTCCTCAAGTCTATCTTTGAAAAGTATCTCACTCCCTTTAACTGATCGAACAGGTCATCGATTCCTAGTAATGGATATCTATTCTTAATCGTGACCTTATTCAGTTCTCTATAATCGATGCTGCATTGTCCCATCCTTCTTCTTCACAAATAAAACCGGCGCTCCCCACGGTGATACGCTTGGTTGGATATACTTCTTGTCCAGTAATTCTTGTAGTTAGACCATCAGTTCTTTCATCTCTATCGGTGCCATTCGATACGGTGCCTTTGATATTGGAGCCGTTCCTGGAGCCAAATCTATCACAAATTCAACTGCTCTATCTGGTGGAAGTCCTGGCAAATCATCCGAAAATACGTATGTGAAATCTCTCACTACTGGTATCTCATTTATTTTCGGATTCTTTTTACGACTATCGACTATGTAAGCTAGATATCCAACACGTACCGCCTTAACAACCTCCCCTCGCTGCATCATCATCGACAACTGACTTCCGCTCATGTTCTAGGCGACTTCTACTACCATAAAACACAACCTTTGACGGAGTCATAAGGTTAATACGCTTCTTTTAGCAGTCAATTACCGCCCCATAATTGGATAACCAGTCCATACCCAAAATAACATCGAATTCTCCAAGTCGAATAGGGATAAGATCTACGTTCATGATATTACCTTTAATATCCACTCTACAGTCCTTATGCACATACTTAACAGGGATTATTTCTCTATTCGTAATTTCTATGTTCATGGGGTATTCTAACTCATCCTTAAGCAATTCTATGTTCTTAGCAAAGTCATCGGATATAAATGAACAAGTAGCACCCGAATCAAATAATACATAAGCATTAACTTTATTGATCAGAATGATACCTGACACCACATCGCGAGACTACACTGCATCCTGTACTGTCATGTTGAATGTTCTAGCGGTCGGTCGATTGGTTGCAGTTGGTCCTGCGATAGTCAGATTGCTTCCACCGTTGCTTCCTCTATTCCCTCCTGATCCCGTCGCTCCAGATCCCTTCTAAGGATAATCTCTTTCAAGATGATCTTTTGAGCCACAAGTGAAGCAGGCACTCTTCTTTGGGTTAGGACAATTAGGTGCTATGTGGCCTTCCTGACCACAATTATAGCACACTCATTTCCCTTTCATGCAAACTCCTAGATGAGCTTTTTCGCAGGTTGGGCACGCTTCGATCTTCTTCTTTTTCCCTCCTTGTTGACTTCCGGCTGACGAGTTATCAGACCACTTTCTCTTCTGATTATGGCTACCCCCATGCTACTCCCACCAGTCTTGCTAATTCCTTTATTCTTACTCTTTTTCTTCTTCTGATCCTGATTATATTTAGTTACCACATCGCTTCCACCCTCAACGAGTATGGCCTTCTCTAACACTCCATCAAAAGTGTTCAATTGGAACATTGACACTTTACTTTATAACCAGGGCTTCAGTCCCTGCTCAAAACGTCTTGCCTTTCCCTCATCAGTATGCACTTGGTATGTGGCGAA
Organism: Panax quinquefolius; assembly: GCA_020205615.1. Lineage (NCBI taxonomy): Eukaryota > Viridiplantae > Streptophyta > Magnoliopsida > Apiales > Araliaceae > Panax > Panax quinquefolius. The sequence goes on along the minus strand of CM035158.1, from coordinate 95,754,467 downwards.
CCTAGCCAACTCGTTGAACCTTGCAGCATAATCTGCTACGGAAATAGTCCCCTGTTTCAACTCCAGAAAATGAACCTCCATCCGGTTCTATGAGCTGGTCGAAAAATATATCTCAAAAAACATTTCCTTGAATCTCTCCCAGGTTACTACACCTTCTCCTCCTCGTACTTTGTTTGCCTGCCACCAATAACTGGCTTCAGACTTCAGCATGAATGTTACATATGCGGTCTTCTGGTATTCCCTTACTCTGGCGACGTCAAACACCTTTGTTGGAAGAATGCATATTGTGATTTGATGTTTTATAAAAAAGCTCATGATTATGTAAAGTCCTTCAAAGAATATATGTACAAGGACTTAGTGATAGATCAAAATTTTTAGGTTGATCTGAGCCTTTAATGTTCACTTGTATAGATAGATAGATCAAAATCTGTTAGGTTGATCTATGGCTAGAAAGAAATAGATAGGCTCGTAGTCTATCCGACTGATCAACAAAATGCATAAGCCAAGGCAGGATCGTAGTGCTGAGATGATCGTAGTGTATCTGCCTTGAAGGGCCTCTCCAGTAATCGTAGAGTGGTCCAGACGTTTGCCGAAGCTAACTCAGAGATCGTCGTATGCTCTCGAAAAAGTAGAGTCTGCAAGACGAGCAAGTGAAGATCGTAGTGTTAAAGGATCGTAGTGTGCAAATCTTTGTGAGAAATAGTAGTGATCTTTTAAGAACAAGCACCAATATGACAAGACACTACGATATGGATAGTAGAGTGTCATCTGCCTTGTGTCAGAAACATCAAGCCCTATCGTTCATTTGAAGATAGACTCCAACAAATATGGAATGGGTTTTGAACGTTGAAGTTCTCACCAATTCCAACGATACAAAAGATATCCTCAGGGATCCTCTACCAAGAAGCCTGTAGAGTCCTCAGATATTGAGACTCTAAGGATCCTAAGAAGAAAGGAACAGCAAGCTGAGGCAGAAGAAGATAGAGCAACTATATCTCAACTGCTGAAGATGAGTAAGATCAGCCACAAGAACAAAGAGCCCAGACCAAACAAGGAAGCAGCTGCATTAAATATTTTGGCTAATCTGAAGGACAAAACTAAAGAAATTCTTGAGGCTGTGGCACAACCTAAAAAGCCAAGAAGGAAATTAGTCAAGAAGTATATTCTTGTCAATGAGAAAGCTCTAAAGAAGGAAGACAAAGAACTGTCTGCTGAAAAGGAACTAGCTGAGGGGGAGACACCAAAAGATCTAATGATAGAAGATACCCCTGCTGAGGTGGAGATGCCTGAAGATCTCCTGCCAAAGGATGCTCCAGTTGAGGGGGAGCTATTGACTTTACACAAGGATGATCAAGCTGAGGGGGAGGATCGTGATTCCTCCATAGCAGAAAAAGAGACTTCTGGAGGAGATAATGAAGAACCAGTGCAAGAACGTCATGAAGCCATTTACATAATGGAATACTCTAGTGACAACAGAGAAGAAGATGATGAGATTGAGATCATAGCTGTAGGCATTGATGGGCACAAAAGAGCCAACTATGACCAACTGTTTGCATATCTTCCTATGATGCCCTTCCACCAAGCTCAAATTCTGAACTCTTGGGATCACATGTTCTGGAGTTTCAAAGAATATCCTACTATCTCAGTACTAGCCAATGGATTCCCAGGGAAATTCAATTTTTCCAAGAAGCTTCTCACCAACAATTCCTCCTCAAAGAACAAACTTGAGGTACTATCTATCCCAACTCTTTTCAGAGTTAATCATTTGCCATCAGCCTCATTCAATCAAATTTATGAAATCCCACAATGGTTGGAAGTAATTCTTCATCCACTAAATCAATTTCCAGTTGCAGAATCCCAAAATTCTGTAATTGAGGAACCAAATAAGGTTAACTCCCTAATGCTCCCACAACCTATCATCTCTACGATCACTAACTCTAACCCCATTGTAGAGTCTATACCTCAAATCGTAGAGCCACCAACATTAAACATCCAAACCCAGGCTCCTCCCTCAGATATTCCCTCCTCATCCAACAACAAATTCTTCAATCTTGATACTGCCCTCTACTTTTTGCAAGATAAATTCAAAGGCACATCACCTCCCTCCTCAAATTTTCCCCAACTTGATGAAATTCTTTCAGAGTTGTCCACAAAGGCTGATCTGTCAGCAATGTCTGCGAAAGTGGTCAAGGAACTTGACGAAAGTCTTGAAGATCATACTACTCTTATTCAGCTGAGATTGACATCAATGATCAATGCTAAAAACAATCTTCCACTCTCCCTAAGCTCTGAACTCTCTAAAACACTGAAAGAAATCATCAAAGAAATGACTCAGAGCATAAAGGACAGGGATGACATTCATTTTCTAGCAGCCAAAAGACATAGAGATGTTGTTCTTGTTTTATAGTCCACTTAGGAAGCCCAAAATAAACTAATGATAGAGAGCTTCCTCAATCTGTAAACTACAGTAAGAGAGTTCCGTCAGCCAAGGTCAACAGACTGACAACATACTGGCCGCTCTTCAACAACGGGAAGCTCGATCTGAAGCTCTGATCACCAAAAATTGAGAAGACATTGCTCACACTCAGAGTCAACTTCACGAACTTGTCCAAGGAGTGACTCGCCTCTCCGAAGACATTCAAACCCTTGATGCTGACATAAAGGGGGAGAATAAAGGCAAAGGAGATCAGGAAGGCAAGGGCAGAGGCAGAGGCAGAGGACAATTCCAAACTCAAGCCTTGAGGAATCCTCCTGTAAGGAAAATCACTCAGCAGACTCAACGATCTGATTAGCATGAAATTTTAATGGCTCAACCATTAAGGAGCCAAGGGACAACTACCAGCTCTCATGTGGTGACAACAACAGGCCTAAGATTGCCAATTGGAGATCCTGCATTCATGAATAGGCATGATCACAATCCTAGACTAAGCCCAAGTGAAATTTGGAAGATTTGGCGGAAGAGATGAAGCAAGCGTAAAGAGGAGAGGCGAGGAATATGCAAATCCTCCAAGAAGCAAAAGGCCAAAGAAATAGAGATAAGTTGAATTTCAAGTTGTATTGATGTAGTCAATCTTAAATGTAATATCTGTCTCCATACATCAATAAATTCATGCTTATTCTCTAGAAATTTCAGCTTCTCACTAAAATACTAAGTCATGTTTACTTTACTGCAACTGTATATAAAATTTAATAATCATGACAACAAATCTCCTTTGTTATGTCAACATCAAATAGGGGGAGATTGTTGGAAGAATGCATATTGTGATTTGATGTTTTATGAAAAAGCTCATGATTATATAAAGTCCTTCAAAGAATATATGTACAAGGACTTAGTGATAGATCAAAATTTTTAGGTTGATCTGAGCCTTTAATGTTCACTTGTATAGATAGATAGATCAAAATCTGTTAGGTTGATCTATGGCTAGAAAGAAATAAATTAGCTCATAGTCTATCCGACTGATCAACAAAATGCATAAGCCAAGGCAGGATCATAGTGCTGAGATGATCGTAGTGTATCTACCTTGAAGGGCCTCTCCAGTAATCGTAGAGTGGTCCAGACGTTTGTCGAAGCTAACTCAGAGATCGTAGTATGCTCTCGAAAATGCAGAGTCTGCAAGACGAGCAAGTGAAGATCGTAGTGTTAAAGGATCGTAGTGTGCAAATCTTTGTGAGAAATAGTAGTGATCTCTTAAGAACAAGCACCAATATGACAAGACACTACGATATGGATAGTAGAGTGTCATCTGCCTTGTGTCAGAAACATCAAGCCCTATCGTTCATTTGAAGATAGACTCCAACAAATATGGAATGGGTTTTGAACGTTGAAGTTCTCACCAGTCCCAACAGTACAAAAGATATCTTTAGTATTAATCAAAAGAAACGTATTCAAGAAGCTAAGAAAAGGACCATTGGGCAGAGGAAAACACCTTTTGAGGTGTTAGGTGAGAAAGTAGTCTGCTGTGTCAGTGGGCCAGAGTGCAATTCAGAAGATGTGCAAAAAAGTCTCCATCAAAGCTCAGAAATGTCAAACGCATTTAATGGCTCATCAGATGACTTCAACGGATAGATTTTAAGATCACATATATACAGATCAAAGACAAATGAGAAGAAGTGACAAGCATTGACCAAAAATGTACAAGAACACTCAACGCTCAACTCCTCTTTAATCCAGATTAATCTTGTTATATTCCTATGCAAAACAATTGAATTAAACTCCTTTAATCCCAATTCCTTATGTGTTATATGCGGTGAACATATATTTCCATTCAATTCACAAACCTAATTATTCGCTATGCAAATAACTAAGTCACATGTTACCATGCCCAGTTCTAACCCTAGAATTCCTCTTTCAATTCCTTCTAGAGTAACAAGATAATTATTGGCTAAATAATTAATCAATAAACCCAAGGCAAGATAAACAATTCACATCAACACAAATAATTGGAATAAATTGAATAACTAACTTATAGCCATAAAAGGTTCAATTGAAATCTTAATTAAAGAAATTAGTTCATAGTAGAAATTAAAACCAACAATCTTTTGCAAATCATCCTTAAAGAATTACACAAATTGAGAGAATGAAGAAGAAGAAACTCTAAAATAAAATCTTCAATCTGTTCCCTTCTCCTAGCTTAGCCTCCAATTGTGTAGATAGATAAGTTCCCTACTTCAAGAAAAATAATCCTTATATACTCCTCATATTGTACCACAATCCTTTTCCAAAGAAACCTCTCAATTAGCATCCCTTTAGCAAGTCAAACGGATGGTCAAACGCGTGTCTTGGTCAACCAACATCCCGGCCCAGCGCCCCGGCGCTGTACTTGATTCTATTTATGAAAATGCCATTAAACAGCCAAAACTCCCGAATCACCCCTTCAGCTCCTAAATCTGCAAAATAACAACTAAACACAGTAAAAATGCTTCTAAATGACTTGAGAATACAATAATTTAAGCCCGTGTGTATCCAATTTATGGGTATATTACCCAATCATCAAATACCCCCAAACTTAAATCGTTGTTTGCCCTTAAGTAACAAAACACAAAACAACACGAACAAATAAACAAACATGCAAATGCATCTAAAACTATCTATATGTTCATAATTCCAGCAATTTAATAGCACACTGTATATCCATAAGCCTCAGAAAAATCACAAAAATATACTAATACATCATGTTAAAGCAGACCAATAATATCCCAACAATCAATGAATCTAAATCTGTTATTACTGATATCGTGAGTGTGTGTTCAACAACCATGCTAACCAATGAAAAGCAAAATATGAAAGATAATAAATTTCTTAGTAGGCATCATACAGTTTAAACTCGAGAACTCATCAAATAAACTTGATTCGACTGAAATTAAACAACTACCAAAATTCAAGGATCAAAATGGAATACTTATGCTTTTTTTTCTCATGACTATGCATTGTTTTATTCCCTTAGGCTTTTCGTGTTACCTTAACTACCTTTCGACCAACGACTCCCAAGCCATTAAGACCTTAGAGCTCTAGGTGTAGAGACAATCCCCTCAGGCTTACTTACTCAAGTAACAAAGGCCATAAAACTAGACAAGCATGCCACGATATTTATTTATTTATTTATTTTACAGCTTATATACTCCAAATATTTTTCCCCCAAACTTGAGTTTATGTCTAAATTCAATCATCTCTAGCTATTCAAATTGTTCTTTTATTTCACTAGCATTCATCCTTTAGAAGTCTATTATCTATCCATTTAAACTATCATAGCCAACATGGTCATCTTTCAAAATGTGCTATCCTGATAATATCAGTGTCAAACAGATAAAGATTTAAATCATGTCAAGAAAATCATATCACTAGCTTAACACTCCTTACTAGACTTGTTCATACAATTTTAATTTCATCATTGGCCCCAAACATACGTACTATCAAAAGCTGGAATTAACATGCAATCCTAAATGCAACATTTAACCAAAAAAAACAACCCACATTATCAACAAACTATTAACAATCTACAACTGCAAATAAAAATTAACTACCCCCAAACTTATCTAGAACAATGTCCTCATGTGAAAAATAAAACAAAATAAAACAAAAGACTTCCCTGACGAGCTTATTCCTTGGGTGGAGCATCCTCATCCTCGCTCATTTCTTAATCAGAAGGGGGAAACACAGGCAGAATAGGAGCAGTGGGGAACTGGCTAAGATTAACGCTCGGGTACAGTTGGGTGTGCATGGCATTCTGAGCAGCAAATTGGTCTACTATATATTTGTAGATGACATCTTGATGTTCTGATAGGCGGACATTCTGAGATTCGATATTGTAGAACCACCCGTCAATCTCATGCTGAATGGCCTCAGGGACAACACCACGGTGAGCAGTAGATGAGGGACCATAACTAGGTGGAGCCTGAACTGGTGGACTAGGTGGAGCATCAGCTTGAGAAATTATAAAACCCAATCCACGTGGGTGATTGGCACCGCCTGTCCACACTTTATACCTACTGATCAACTTATGGTCCAACACAGGCATAAGCATTTGAATCATCTGATCCGATTTCCATTTGACCCCAAACTTAGCACACAAAACGCAGATGAGAGACGGATGGGGTAACCCTCCTGTGGTCCCTCGTCGTGATGCTCGGAGAATAGACTATTGAATAAGGTGACCGACATCAATTTTGAAACCATTAATTATTGAATATAATAGCACCACTCGCTCCTTCGTAACATGGCTCACATGTGTGCAAGGCATCAGTTTAGCGCATAAAAAGGCATACCAAGCCTTTCCATATAAGCTGAGGTGTGACAGAGGAAATGTCATGCTTCCCCATTCATGCATTGTCCATGTAGTTCCTGGTTGGCAAAGCTCGCGGATAATTGCTTCATAGTCAGGGCCTTGACTCACAAAATTTGCATACTCGTCATTGAGTCCTTCTAATGGCAGTTGATAACAACCATTAATGTCTTCTTTGCCAATTTCGACAGTCTTGCCCCTCACAAACACCCCATAGTGGTAGTGTTCAGGCACGTTGGCATATAATTCTTTGACAATGGCAACCATCACTTGGATCGGGTTGTTTTAATGAGTGGAAACCAATTTCTTTCAAAGAATCATGACATGACCCGTATTCCCCATCATTGGCTTGATCAGGCCTTAACCCGCGTTCGGGGATGAGAGAGCGGGTGGCCATCTTATTGTAGCGTTCATGTGCCTCAGCGGAGACAAACCTTCTATTATCAAATTTTGGTGGAGCCGAAGCTGATCCAAAACCTTCTCCACGTTGTCGCTTTGAAGCCATGTAGAAAAGTCTGCGAGAATTCACATTCACATGTATTAGAATTAAGCATCATGCGAATATGTAAAAATTTACTCAGATCACAACCCCCAAACTTCAAAATAAGTGCATGCAAGTACATGGTTGGGGGGTGTGGCACAACCCATAATAGCTTGATATGCCCCAAAAGATGTGACGTGTAACAATTATATTGTAATCAACTGCACATAATTGGGACATGTGTAGTGCAAAACATTGGTACTGTAGAACTAGGAGGAACATGTAAATTACTACGTAGAGATATCGCCCCAAGAGTAGAGAAAGAGATATACATGCCTTCAAAAGGGAAATAACAATTAAAGGTCATTGAGGCAATACATCAAACACCTTGTAGGCTTGGTATAAATGTTTGGATATCCACACATAGGGGCACATCTTATACACAAACTCAAAAATAGAACAGCACAAGCATGGCATCTAAAACTCAATTTAGCAAATAAGGGACTCAATTGACATGTAATGGCATGCATGACCCATAAGAAGAAACCATAGCATATGAGGAAGAACAAATTGGGCATCACACATTGAAATTTAGGTACTAGATACTTGCCTTCAAGAGTATGTAGCAAAATAAGCCATGGTATAAGATGAAATTAAGTGCAAAACATACCTTGTATCGTCATAATAAAATTTGACAGAAATTATTTTTCGGAAGTGATGGAATCAACAATCGATGGTGCTGAGTGCAAGGAAATTATGTGACGTGAGAATAATGGGCAAGAGCCAGATGTGTAAGACTTAAACGTGCATTAGTGGTGTGGGGAGGTTAGAAGTCTAAAAGGAGTTGGAGTTATGAGGGAAGAGGAAGCAGGCATTTAAACCGTCTTGGGCATAATCGATCCCAAATATTGGGCGTTGGGTTTTACCATTCTTAAATGGCAGGGCGTTGGCCATCGTGGATGTCATGAACCTCATAAATATTGGGTCTTTGGTTTTGCTTTGGAATTAGGCACCGGGGCTCTTGCCATCAGGGTTGTCAGGAACCTCATAGCACCGAGGCGCTGCCTGTATGCTTAATTTGAGTACCGGGGCGCTGGGGGTCAGGGTCATCAGGAACCTCCTAGCGCCAGGGCGCTGGAAACAAGTGCAATTGTAGCACCGGGGCGCTGAGGTGCCATTTTGAGCATGTGTAAACCATTTTTGAGCTGGTCCTGCACTAGTATGTGATGCAAAAATTATTCTACATATCCTTAAATGAAATATAATAATTCAAATACTAAAACTACTAATTAACTGAAATTGAATGAAATAAATAAATAACACAAACTCCTGGGTTGCCTCCCTGTAGCGCTTGGTTTATAGTCATCAGGCGGACTTTGCAGTGTTGCTTAATTGTTCACTAGTTCGGAGAAGTACATGACCGTGGATTGACGTTCGATTGGTCCACTCCAATAGTGTTTCAGATGTTGGTCGTTAACCTTGAATGTACGCTTTGAATTCGGTTCCTCGACTTCAATGTTTCCATTGGTGTGACAGATATAATCGTGAAAGGTCCTGACCAACGAGATTTCAGTTTCTCAGGAAATAAGCTCAATTGTGAGTTGAAAAGCAATACTTGTTGGCCCGGTTCAAATGTTCGATCAAGAATTTTCTTATCATGCCAGGCTTTGACTTTCTCCTTGTAGAGTTTTGCGTTTTTATAGGCATTGAACCGAAATTTGTCCATCTCATTTAATTGCAGTAACCTTTTCTCCCCCACTACTTGTAGATCAAAATTAAGTTTCCGAATGGCCCAGTGTGCACTGTGTTCTAGTTCGACCGGGAGATGACATGCTTTTTCGTACACCATCCTATAGGGTGACATTCTTATAGGATTTTTGTAAGCTGTTTGATATGCCCATAGGGCATCATCTAGACGCATGGACCAATCTTTTTCGTGATGAATTGACCACCTTTTCCGGAATTCTTTTAACTTCCCGATTCGAGACCTCTGCTTGACCATTGGTTTGGGGATGATACGCGGCTGCAATTTTATGATGAACCCCATATTTTGTGAGTAACTTTGTGAACTGTTTATTACAGAACTGAGTTCCCTCATCACTTATTATTGCCCTCGGTATCCCAAATCGTGTGAAGATGTTTTTCTTCAAAAATTGGAGGACAACGTTGACATCATTGGTGGGTAAAGCTGCGGCTTCTGCCCATTTGGAAACATAATCGACCACCAACAGAATGTACTGATTATTGGAGGATGATGGCAAAGGTCCCATAAAGTCGATTCCCCACACGTCGAATAGTTCAACTTCCAAAATTGTGTTGAGTGGTATTTCATTGCGCTTGGAGATATTACCTACACGTTGGCACCGTTCACACTTTAGCATATAGAGATAAGCATCTTTGAATAGAGAAGGCCAGAAAAATCCTGATTGTAACACCTTGGTCGTTGTTCGATCACTGGAATAATGACCTCCATAATCTGATGAGTGGCAATGTCCTAATATGCTGTCCATCTCTTCATGTGGCACACAACGTCTAATCATTTGATCTGCACAAGCCTTAAACAGAAATGGTTCGTCCCAATAGTATTACTTAACATCGTGGAAGAACTTCTTACGTTGCTGTGAGGTCAAATCCGGTGGTAACACCTTAGCAACCACGTAATTCACGTAATCTGCATACCAAGGCAATATTGTTGTTACTCGGAGAAGTTGTTCATCTGAAAATTTCTCATTGATCATAACGTTGTCTTTTTGCTGAACTTCTGCATTTTCTAACCGAGAGAGATGATCCGCCACCTAATTTTTGGTACCTTTTCTATCCTGGATTTCCAAATCAAATTCTTGTAACAACGGTACCCACCGAATTAACCGTGGTTTGGCATCCTTCTTCTCAATTAGATATTTAATGGCAGAATGATCAGTGTAGACAATTACCTTGGTTCCAATGAGATATGCTCTAAATTTGTCAAAGGCAAACACAATCGGAAGTAATTCTTTTTTGGTGGTTGTGTAGTTCAATTGAGCATCCGTCAACGTCTTGCTGGAATAGTAGATTGTGTGAAAAATCTTGTCGTGACATTGTCCCAATACTGCTCCAACTGTGTAGTCACTGGCATCGCACATCAATTCGAATGGTAAAGACCAATCGGGCGCCACAATAATTGGAGCTAAGACCATTTTCCTCTTTAATACTTCAAATGCCTCGATACATGACTGATCCATCTTGAAAGGCACGTCTTTCTCCAATTGGGAACATAAGGGTTTTGAAATTTTGGAAAAATCTTTAATGAAGCGTCTGTAGAAACCCGCATGTCCCAAGAAGCTTCGAATTCCCTTTACAGATGATGGAGGTGGTAATTTCTCGATTGTCTCAATCTTCTCTTTGTCCACCTCTAAGCCTACTGCAGAAACCTTATGCCCCAAAATAATCCCCTCTTGCACCATGAAGTGACATTTTTCCCAGTTAAGAACTAGGTTGGTTTCCACACATCGTTTCAGCACTAAGACCAGATTATTTAAGCATAAGTCGAAGGTATCACCGAATACGGAGAAGTCATCCATGAATACCTCCAAATTCTGTTCTACCATATCGGAGAAAATCGCCATCATGCAGCATTGAAAGGTTGCCGGTGCATTACATAACCCAAAAGACATACGCCGGAATGCAAACGTACCGTAGGGGCATGTGAATGTAGTTTTCTCTTGATCATCCGGGGCTATGGCAATTTGGTTGTATCCAGAATATCCATCTAAGAGACAATAGAACTGATATCCCGCTAGCCTATCTAACATCTGATCAATGAACGACAAGGGGAAGTGATCCTTACGTATGACTTTATTCAGCTTGTGGTAGTCCATACATACTCTCCATCCTGTAACAGTTCTAGTAGGGATGAGCTCATTAGCTTCGTTCTTCACCACTATTATACCCCCTTTCTTTGGTACACAATGTACAGGACTTACCCATGAACTGTCCGAGATTGGGTAAATAATGTCGGCATCCAACCACTATATGACCTCCTTTTTCACCACATCCTTCATAATGGGTTTAGCCTTTTTTGTAATTCAATGGTTGGTTTTGCCCCCTCTTCCATTAAAATCTTATGCATACAGAATGAGGGACTAATTCCTCGAATATCAGCTATAGTCCACCCAATTGCTGTTTGAACTCTCGCAAGACCCGTAGCAGTGTCTCCTTTTGTGTGTCAGTTAACTCTGTCAAAACAATCACTGGTAAGGTGGCATCTTTTCCCAAGTCGGCATACTGCAGATGAGATGGTAGCGGTTTTAGTTCCAACACCGGTGGCTCTTCTATTGAGGGTTTACACTTTTTACCTTCCGTTTCGGGCCTATTAAGGGTGTCGAATGGTTGATTGCTTTTCCAGAAGAAAGATGATGTATCTAGCCATTTGACATACTCAACGTCATCTTCAATACCATCGTCGTCCATCCCTAGCAAAATGGATTCTAGCGAGTCCTCTAAATAATTTATGTGGAATTTGTGATTAACCAATTCATCCATGATATCCACCCGCATACATTCACCTTTTTCTTTTGGATAAGACATTGACTTAAATATATTAAAGGTGACTTGTTGATCCTCAACTCGCATCGTCAATTCTCCTTTTTGCACATCATTCAAAGTTCTCCCCATTGCTAAGAATGGTCGCCCAAGAATAATTGGAATTTCGCTATCTACTTCACAATCCAGGATAAAGAAATCCACAGGGAAGATGAATTTATGCACTTTGACTAAAACATCCTCAACAATACCTCGTGGATATGTAACCAATCGATCCGCTAACTGCAAACTGATATTTGTCGGTCGTGGTGCTTGAAGTCTAAACTGGCTGTAGAAGGATAATGGCATCAAATTTATACTGCCCAAATCACACAATGCTCGTCCCAAAAACTGATTTCCAATTTCACATGGAATATTAAAGCTACCTGGATCCTTAAGCTTCGGCGGTAACTTATTCTGAATGATCGCGCTGCATTCTTTGGTCAACGCCACTGTCTTGAACTCACCCAATTTGCTCTTTCTCGACAAAACCTCCTTCATAAACTTAGCGTAACTCGGCATTTGTTCCAAGGCTTCGGCAAAGGGGATGTTGATATGCAGTTTTTTGAAAATATCCAAGAATCTTGAAAACTGCTTATCCAACTTGGATTTCTGAAACATCTGTGAATACGGTATGGGAGGCATTATGATGGTTGGTTCCGGTTCTTTCTGCTCTAAGGTCTCATCTTGATGTTTTTCGGTGCCCACAACTTCCTCTATTTCACTTGTTGTGTTGTCCCTTTTTTCCCTATCCTTGACTGTCTCTTGCAAATCCTTTCCACTTCGTAGAGTTGCAGCCTTACAATGCTCATCTCTGCCCGGATTTTTCTCGGTGTCACTCGGGAGTGTTCCAAGTGGTTGGTTATTCAGTGCATGTGCTATCTGACCCACTTGATTTTCCATATTCTTTATCGACACACCTTAGCTTTTCATATTCAGACCTACTTGATTCAATATCTTGTCTTGTTCATCGATCCTTTTGTCAGTAGCTCTAATGAATTTTTCCAAAGCTTCTTCCAAACTTTATTTCCTCTCTGGTTGTTGTTGAGTCTGACTTTGAAATCCAGATGTGTTTTGTTGTCTAGGCACTTGAGCTTGATTGTTACTCCAAGAAAATCCCGAATGATTTCTCCAACCCGGATTATACGCGTTTTGGTTCGGATATGGTTAGGTATACCGACTATAGCTCCCTACGAATTGAGCTGATTCAACATTTATGGCACATTGATCTGTAGTATGACTCCTAGCACATAACTCACAAACCATTGCTACTTGCTGCGTGGATGGTGGACTCCATGTCTCCATTTTCTTAGCTATTGCGGCCACTTGTGCTGCCAAAGCTGTCATTAGATCCACTTCAAACTTTCTCAGTGTTTTCGGAGGGTTAGACCTAGTCACGGGCCACTGATAATTGTTGTTGGCCATCATTTCTAGCAGTTGATAGGCCTCATCAAAATTCTTAGACATAATCGCTCCACCTGCTACGGCATCAATACTGGCTCATATGGATGCGTGCAATCCATCACAAAATATCCCAACATGCATCCACTGCGGTATTCCGTGATGTGGGCATTTACGGAGCATATCCTTGAATCCTTCCCACGCCTCATATAACGTTTCGGAGTCGAACTGTGCAAAGGTATGAATATCATTCCGTAATTTTGCCGACTTCGCTGGTGGGAAAACTTAGCTAAAATTTTTTGAGCTAAGTCATCCCAAGCTGTAATTGAACTAGGAGGCAAAGAATGTAACCAACTTCAAGCTTTATCTTTCAATGTGAATGGAAACATCCTCAACCTTATAGCATCTTCCGATACATTATTAAACTTGAAGGTGTCACAAGCTTCCAAGAAACTCAAAATGTGCTCATTAGGATCATCTATCGAACTACCCCCAAACTGACATGTATTCTGAAGCATCTGAATTGTTCCCGGTTTTATCTCGAAACTGTTTGCATTGATTGTCGGCCTCCTAATACTCGATTGTATATCTGTGACATTCGGCATAGCATAATCCCTAAGTCATTTCTGTTCGTCCCCTGCCATGTTCACTAGAATTTCTTGTTCTGCTAGTTTTTCTTCCTAAAGTGACAATGCACTAGTCAACTGCAATTTCCGGAACTTCCTTTCAATATCGTTTGTATAAGGAAAAAGTTCCTTTTTGGCCCTTGATCTAGTGTGCATACACTTGCAAAGAATTCCTGCAAATACAAAAAGAAAAATAAATAACGTTTAAAGTAAGACCGAATTGATTATAACTAATATGGAATTAATATTAATAAAAAATTCCCCGGCAACGGCGCCAAAAACTTGTTGATCGATTTCACAATCAATGAATACGTGCAAGTATACACGGTCAACAAGTAATAAAGTGATAATATAGAGTGTCGATCCCACGGAGAATTCTAATAAATAAATTCCAACTACTAGCACTATATCAATCCAATTTTATTTAAACAACCATAAAGTGTGATTTTCCAAAATAATAAAACTAAATTAAACAAATAAAATAGATTATTCTAAAATAAATCAAATAAATAAAACTAAGATTTTAACGAATAAATTCAGATGAATAAAGATTAAGACTTCAATATCCCCAATTATGAACTATAAATCAATTATCTAATTATCCCAATTATTATGCCTACTGAATTCTTAACAGGAATTCTAAAATGCCAAAAGTCCTTTTTCAAGTGATCAATTAACTTCTATTTAATCCAGATTAATCTTATTATATTCCAATGCCAAACAATTGAATTAAACTCCTTCAATCCCAATTCCTTATGTGTTACATGCGGTGAACAAATATTTCCATTCAATTCACAAACCTAATTATTCGCTATGCAAATAACTAAGTCACATGTTACCATGCCCAGTTCTAACCCTAGAATTCCTCTTTCAATTCCTTCTAGAGTAACAAGGTAATTATTGGCCAAATAATTAATCAATAAACCCAAGGCAAGATAAACAATTCACTTCAACACAAATAATTGGAATAAATTGAATAACTAACTTATAGCCATAAAAGGTTCAATTGAAATCTTAATTAAAGAAATTAGTTCACAGCAGAAATTAAAACCAATAATCTTTTGCAAATCATCCTTAAAGAATTACACAAATTGAGAGAATGAAGAAGAAACTCTAAAATAAAATCTTAAATCTGTTCCCTTCTCCTTGCTTAGCTCCAATTGTGTAGATAGATAAGTCCCCTACTTCAATAAAAATAATCCTTATATACTCTGGTCAACGCACAAGTGGCGTCTGGGGTTCAAAGTCCAAAGTTTTTAATAGAAAGGGGCTCAATTTGCGTTGAACAAAAGAAAAGGTCTCAATACCCAAAAACTTATAAAGTTCAGTGGTCAACTTTGCATTTTACTCTTATAATATATTGTGTAACTCTTCAAAAAGTCTATGGAATGAAAATTTTAATTAATTTAACGATATTTTAAACATGAACAAATGAAATGTTACATAAGATTAAAACTAAATTGTATGTAGTTAATAAGGTTATATATATATATATTTAAAGTTTTTCGTTTTCATTGGTATTTTTGTTTGTGCATCATATATTCATTTGTAATAGCTTATCAAATTCATAAACTTACAATAACTTCTCAAATTCACAAACTAAAATGCATATATGGTGTCCCTTTTTTCATATTCTTATTCCAATTAAATTGATATATTATAATGATATCACTTAAAATTAATCAAATTATTATTATAAATATTGTCATTAAAATATATCATATTTAAAATTTATCTAATAAATTATTTATAAATTTAGTTGTATTTTGCACTAGTTATTAAACTTATTTATTAAAAAATAAAGTTTAAGTTGCTTTAAATAAACTATAATGAAGAGATTTTATATCTAGTTGTTCTATTATATCAATAATTGGTGATTATCGAGAGCATAAGTTAAAAAGCTACGAAGAGCTCTCGAGGGAAGTGTATACAAGTATTAGGCTATATTTATTTACATCTGAATGCATCTGAATGAGTTTGAATTTGACCGAATAAGTCATTTCCGAATATTTATTTTACATTTGTTTGAGTCATAATTGAATTCTACTTGTTTGTTTTATTATTTATTTAAGTATATGCATATGTGTGCTCACTACAAGAAATTGGGGCTCTTGCGAAGGAAATTTTGTGAGTGAATTGTTTCCTTCTCAAATAAGCCTTTTTTGTGAGGGACTAATGAAGAAATTTTTTTTTTATGAAATAAATTTTATTCACAATATGTAATTACTGACAATTATTTTGTTAGGGAAAAATTCTTCATTACTTTGCTTGAAGTAAATCCCAGAGAATCAATGATATATTTTCACAAAAATATTTCTAATTTTAAAGATATATATTAAATTAATATAAAATAATTTTTAAAATTTTAAATATATATTCTATTAAAGGTACATGTTAATCATTTTAATTACATTAACTAAAGTTTAAAATTATAAACTATATTTGGTATACATATATACATAAATATTTTTAGAATTAGATAGAGGTACAAATCAAACGCTTATGAATAACTCGAATGATATAATTTAAGTATTTGGATAAGAAATATCAATATTATTGATGGAGTTATTGAGCATTTTTTTTTGTGACAGAGTTACACAAATTAATTATTAACACTAAAAGTAACCGTCTAAAAAGTGGTCAATTGTATAATATAGATACATACATACCTTCTACGAATGATGAATAATAAATGATTTTGACCCTTCACTTTAAATCACTTTATTACATTGATTATCCTTATCTACTTCTGAACAATGCTGAAAAAAATTTAAAAAATAAATAAATTACTGAACAAATAATATAAATCTAATACTAAGATATTTAGACACATTAAAATTATACAATATCATATACTTAATTATGGAATATAGATATAATCCAGAGAATTTGATCATATCGTGGCCGTTCATTCAAATGTTGGATTAGTCAAAAGTCAATATCACTTCAAGACCGTCGATTAAAAGATCAAACCAATAACATCCTTCGATCATCTAATAAGGAGATAAATTTTCCCCCTCCAAATCCCTCTTTATTTTTAGTTGTCGCGTTTACACTACTTTTACCATTTCCCTCTCATTATGTGTCTCTCATTTTTTCACAGTACACCGCGTCGACTGCCAGAGCTCTTTACATCCGATTGACTTTGCCTCTCCGCCCTATCTCATCCGACCTTTGTTTGTTACAAGCCCTAATATGGTACTTTGCTTCTCCCAATCTCTTAATTAAATATGTGAATCTATATGTTTTGTGTACACTTGATTTGGGGTTTTTTTCGATTCTCCACAATTTCGGATTTCTCTTCTGCAGGATCTTAATTTTTGTTTCGCTGATTGATTTCTTGTTCAATCTGCTAGATTACTCCTCTTATTTGCTTTCTTTAAGCAGGTAATTTCAGCCTTTAGGTTTTCAATCTATATTTACATTAATCCGTGTAAGATCTGCAGTGGCAGGGATAAGATTTAAACCCCTGAACATGTTCCTTTTTTAGTTTATTGGGAAACTTAATGCTATTGTGTGATTATTAGGATTTAGGAATATATTCTTATGGTTGAGTCATACTATTTATTTTGATTTTAAGATTTAGTCACTAATATTGCACAAACTTGGGTTTAAGTTTAAGCAAGCTGCAGAAATAGTAGTTAAGCTTGATCTTTATGGGCTCGTAGTCATAAGCGGGGATGATTCAAACACAAATGTTTGCCTTCTTGCTGAAAACGTTAGGTAAATTATGATTGTTGTATTATTATTTTTCCAAGCGTTTTATTATTTAGTTCTATTGATGATATATATTTATATATTTCTATATATTCTAAAGGGGTCAAACCTTGAAAACTCGGGTCATTAGGTGCCCAAAGACAATTGATGGTGACTTGAAGTGCAAAGAAGTTCCCATAAGTTTTGGATTTGATACGGCATGCAAGGTAATTACTACTTGTGCTTTCCATTATTTGAGTTGGGCCATAAGTCACTAATGATGATCAGGTTCATGTCATTCCATGTTCTTTGATTTCTTTCTGTTAACTATAGAAAGCGCCCAACATAATTTTTCTTTCCTACCTTGAAGTTTCTTATTAAAAAGACCTATCTGATTCAATCTCTAGTTCTTGTCTTCTATTATTTAATAATTTTAGTAGAACCATATTTCTACACTATTTCTTCTTTTATTCTATATGCTCTTGTCAAAGCAGACAATAATTTCATGAATTTGTATTTTGAGGCTTAAACATATCATATATAGCAGGAGAATCTTGTATTTCTTACAAAGTAATTACTAAACTTTTGGGTTGTAATTAAAGTTGTTTCTCCTTGGCTCTGGACATGCAGATTTATGCAGAAATAATTGGAAATGTCATGACAGATGCTCGTTCGACTTTAAAATACTATCATTGTAGGTAGACTTGTTGCTCGTTTGAGATTAAGTATAATAATGATGTTGAGAAATTGCTCGCAAACATAGAATTCAAGGATACCGACTCTGATGTTGAACGTGAACTCAAACAGCGAATATGTCGTATTTACTTAAAAAGGTAAACCATCACTTGTTTGTCTCCTTCAATGTTTTTTCAATTATTGTCATACTTAAATGAATGCATACTGTTTGCAAAAAATAAGAAAAGTTTACGCAAGGATAGGTAAGAGATAATGTACACTTTCTACTGATGTTGTACATTAGTGTTGGTGTCTTGGTTTTTAGGGGATTTTTCGCACAAACTTTTCTTCTTTCATTGTAGTTTCTTCCAAGTGGACTTGAAGTTCATATGAAATAGCCTATTTTTTTCTTCTTAATTTGTTCATAAAGAATCCTCTACATACTTTTCTATTCTATTTCTTGGGCTTCATAGTTGCTTCCAAGCATATTGTTTCCTATGTAAGTAATTTTTTTTGGTAACTTTATCATGAATATGTTTCTCTTAGGATAGGTAAGAGATAATGTACACTTTCTACTGATGTTGTACATTAGTGTTGGTGTCTTGATTTTTAGGGGAGTTTTCGCACAGACTTTTCTTCTTTCATTGTAGTTGCTTCCAAGTGGACTCGAAGTTCATACGAAATTACCTATTTTTTTCTTCTTAATTTGTTCATAAAGAATCCTCTACATACTTTTCTATTCTATTTCTTGTGGTTCATAGCTACCTTGACAGTCCATGTCTCGAAGTTCACTCATCCAATACCCACTTCAGATTGTACTTTAATTTACATTTTAATTTCTTAAGGCATCTACTAATACATTATATCGAAGCTCCTGATTTGGTGAAAGAAAAAACATAATAAACCATAAAAAAATTACTTACGATCATAATTAGTAGACATGGAAAGGCATCTCATTTAAGGTATACTAACACAGATCATGTTTCTTTTCACTGAGGTAGGCCTGCTAATATTACTTCTCAGATAGAGAGGATTGGGGACTTGTCTTCTAAAACAAGTACTAGAGAAACAACATTACAAAAAAATAATGTAGCAGATGCAGATGAAGATGTCAATGCTTCAGAGTCTTTGGAGCATCTAAATGGCTCAAAAGATAAAGTGTTTGTTATTCTTAAGTCAATCCCCTTGCTGATGGATGAGATGAAAGAAGATGGTTCAACTTTACCCTCACCTCACAAGTCCCATAAACGTCTCTTTCGCTCATCATCTGCTATGTTGCTGGTATGTAGTACAATTATGAAAAAATAACCTACTTAACTACTGGTGAACTTCTGAGTTTTGAAAGTTGTCATCTTATAATTCTTGGGGTCTGAGTATGTGAATAAGAAAGTGACGATGTTAGAAACTTTCCTGTAATAAAGGAGTGAAAGGAAGTGTTCTGCGTCTTTTAGTAACTATAGCTGCATTTTACTCTGGAGTTGATAGGATAGTAGAAACTTGCTTTCTGAATATTTTAGGTTGATCTTAATTATGTCACTTAATATAGTAGTTTTTATCAGAATTTAATAAATTGGATATCATTCTGTGATTTAGGTAGAAATACCTCAGGGTCAAGGAACTGGTTACCTATATCATAAATTAGAGCATGTTAGGATATATGATAAAAATTCAAAGCAGGAAGCATTCGAAGAGTTGGTGAGACGTTGGAAAGCTGAAGAGGATGCCATGGAGGCCTTACACAAGGTGAGCTTTATCTTTGAAGATTCTCTTCTTATTCTTCTTTCTTTTCCTCTTATTTTTTTTTATCTTTTCTATATTTTTAATATCTTTGTACTCTTTTTTTCCTTTTCTTTTTCCTTTTCCTTTTGTTACTGCTATGTTTTGTGGGAATTATATTGTTCCTAGATAACATATATTTTTCAATAAATATTCTTCTCAGGATGGACATGGCTGCAGATAACTGCATCAACCATGCCCAATGCAGACCATGACTAACTAGTTGAATTGAATGTCTAGTCTTAATGTCGACTTTATAGCTCTTTGAAGTAAGTTTTGGCTGTATCGTTGATAATGATGTAAAGCTTCAGATTATGACATGCTTTTTCTATAATCTAAACCCGTCTCATGTTTACAATAAGTTTATAAAAATATCATTATCCTACACATGATTCAATAAGTTTATAAAGCTTCAGATTGAAGTGAACCAAAAAGATCATCACATGATTCAACTTTTGCTATAATAAGTTCCTTGACCTTGTAATAGATGTTGTAAACTCGCAATTCTTTTCTATGTAGCTTTACTTATCACTGTGTTACAGGCTGAAGCATCAAAAAGTATATGCATGAAGGAGACAAACCAAATAAAAGAATCGGAGGAAATATTGGCAAAACAAAGGCAAGAATTAGAAAGGATAAAGAATCAGCATGATCGATGCGTAAAAGAACTTCATATTGTTTGTTCAAGTTTACACAAGTTTGGAACATATTCCTTTAAATCGCCAAATCATTGATTGTCCCTGTGGTAACTATGGCTAGAGTTGACCCTCAGGTTAGATTAATAAATACCAACTTTTGAGGTGCTCATGCAGTTAAGTTATTATTTGTGAACTAAACCATGTGAAGGTACCCATCCCTTTTCTTCCTTTAACATTTATAATGACATAAGCTTGCCATATAAGAGAGTTTTATATTTTGAAATGTATAGATCAATGCTAAAAGGCTAGAGTTATCTGTTATATATGAAAATTAGTCTCTATCTGTAAGACAGTAAAAGGGATCTACCCTGTATTTAGTCTGATGATAAGGTTAGAAGTTTTAAAATCAATAATGAATTTATTTTGTCATATTTATATTCTGTTTTCTCTTGTAGTTGGAAGCAACAAATTCAACCTACCAATTTTTTTTCCATGTGTTATTCTCTTGCTTCTAAAGTATTACGAAATAGGAGCCAAGCCTTGACATTGTAGACTGTTTTACATGTGGATCTTCTGGTTATGGTATTTTTGGTGACCTGAATTTGTTAGAGAAATTGGTCATAAAGACAGATGCTCGATATATTTTCGTTGTGGAGTAGGTATGCTTGTTAATTTTTGTTTGTGATGCCTTTGCTACTGACGCTTCAATATAATTTTGGACAACTGTCTCTTGTATCTTGTTCATGTTGAATTCTTGGTAAATAAATCTATGATGTGACACCCCCAAATCTAGGTACTTCATTCCCACAAGACTTGGTGCTCACTGTTCAAACATTCATACTATCTACCCAAATAAAATAATATTTGAATCATAAAACCTCCCCTTAAATAGGGTTACATCATTAAGTTCAAAAACATCCCAGGTTATCTAATCTTTAAACATTATTCAAATGCGGAATTAAATTATTACATAACATCATTAAGATAAAGTCTAAGATCATCATAATAATAGTCTAACATCATAATCAAAATCAAAATTACATGTCTTCATCACTTGTACATTTTCCCTTTCCTTTGTTAGTCGAAGGTTCATCTACCTTCTCCTCTTTAGCTGCAATGAGTTTATAAGTATGCAAGAGTGAGCAAAACAATTGCCCACTTGATATAATAGAGAATCAATAGGAGTATAACAATAATAACTGCCAATAATAGGCTCATCAAGATTGAATAGTACTCTAACAATGATAATCAGAAACTTGAATCCGAAATATGGAATATACATCACTGAGGGTCATAAGACCATGAACCATGTCCACAGTTGCAATTAATCTTTCAACTCCAACTTTAACAGTCATAAGACTATAAGGACTCCTCGTACTTAGGGGATCAAATATCAGATAATGTATTGTGCACAAACAATTTAACGCTACGCTGTAAGTTATCCCCTAATAATAATAGGGTTGTTCATCTCAATTATTTAGAAATGTAAGTCTCTGCACTCAAAGAAAGTTTGGTTTGGATAAGCTTTCAAGGGTAATTTGGAGTTTAACGAACATCAACTAGAGGACTAGTTGAATCAATAGTGTTTGATAATACAACAGTTGATTAATAATAACATAATATAAAACAATGAATGAGTGTAAGTGAACTGACTATACTTGATCTCATGCTTAGAAACACCTACAAAGCATACGTATTGAATGATAGTAATAAACCTTGCTTAAATAAAATTAAGCTAGGACCATGAATTATTGAATAAACATTAGGTAAGAGCAAGCTGAAAATAAAGCTTACTTATCATGAGAATGACTTGTGTCAAGTAAATGAACTATATTAATTCAACATTTTAAATTAAAATTCAAGAAAGCTGCATTCATAATATTTGAATAACAATAATGAAACTTGTCTAACAATAAACAAGTTAGAATGCATCAATAAGTATTGGACTTCAAACTTGTCTGAATAAAATAATGTCATAGCTAGATTGTTCAAGTCATGATTAAGAATACAATAGTCTGTTTAACGAAACACTAAGGTAAGAACTAGCTCAACATAAATATAAGGATAGAAGGCTTGCTCAATGTAAAAAGAGAAGTTTAGAAACTTGCTCAATGTAAATATAGAGTTAGAAAACTTGCCTTGAGCGTAAGCTATAAAGTTAAACTCACGATCACCTACACATAATTTTAGAACCACAATACCTATTAGACATGCTACCATATCATATCATGTTCGCTACCATTCACATTTCAGAAACTTTAAGTGTTTAACTTCGTAACACTTAACTAACATTCATTGTCTAACTAACTTACAATATAACGCGTTCACTATTTACTAAACATTTTTGCACTTTGAACTTATTAACCCCAATTCACTATGTTATGTTATCCTTAACATTACTCATTTAACATGCTGTCACACTTTCAGATCATGCCATGTTGTTATCTTAAAGCTACAACAATAGCAGAAACCAAAATCTCAAACTGGTATATGGCGTAGTCTGCGCGTACACAAAGGTTTGGGACCTGCCAAGACTCACTGCCATTTTTGCTGTAACACTTGCCAAGAAATTGCTACCGATGTTCGCATAAACGCAGAGAGAGGCTAATGAACGATGATTTCGACTTTTAAACATTTTTCAACGCATTTTGCAACATTTCTTTTCTTGTTCGGCCACCAAAAATGATGCCACAAATCTTAATACATTTTCGTACTTCCTGGATGAACTGAATATCTTGAGCTATGTGCTTCCGTGAAGATTTCTTCTTTAATATCCTGAATTGCTGGAACCCAAATTCGTCCCTCGAATCTTAGTATTCCCGCAGTATTGACTTGGTACTTCGCTTATTTACCCTCAACTACACTTTGCTTTATTTTCTTACATTTTACATCCTATAGCTGAGCGTTTTTCACTTTGTCCACCAAAGTTGGACTAGCTTCTATTTGGAACATTTTTTCATTGGATTCTCCTAGAAATTTGATTTCCAACTCCAGCATTGCTATTACTGAAATGAGCTCCTCCTTATCAGTTAAAAACATCAACTTTTTTCTGCCTTTCCTACTCAAGGCATCTGCAACCACGTTTGCTTTACCTGGATGATAAAAGATCTCGCAATCATAATCTTTTATCAATTCCATCCATCTCCTTTGCCGCATATTCAGGTCTTTATGTGTGAAAATATACTTCAGACTTTTATGGTCTATGTAGATTTCACATTTTTCTCCGTAGAGATAGTGTCTCCATATCTTCAGTGCAAACACAACCGCCGCCAACTCTAAATCATGAGTCGGATATCCTTTTTCGTAATCTTTCAGTTGCCTTGATGCATACGCAATAACCTTGCCATTTTGCATAAGAACACAACCCAATCCTTTGTGTGATGCATCACTATACACCATAAAGTTTCCTGTACTATCTGGTAATGACAACACAGGTGCCACACTCAACCTCTTCTTCAGTTCTTGAAAACTTTCTTCACACTTCTCCGTCCAAACAAATTTTACAGATTTTCTTGTCAAATTTGTCAACGGAGTGGCAATCTTGGAAAAATCCTGGATAAAAATGCCTATAATAGCACCGCCAATCCCAAGAAACTTCTCACTTCTGATGGAGTTCTTGGTTGTTCCCAATTTATCACAGCTTCAACTTTTGATGGATCTACGAAAATCCCATCCTTATCAATTACATGACCAAGAAATTGTACACGTTACAGCCAAAATTCACATTTAGAGAATTTTGTGTACAACCTTTCCTTTCTTAGCGTCTCCAATGTCAGACGTAAATGTTCAACGTTTTCCTCTTGAGTTTTAGAGTACACCAGAATATCGTCGATGAACACCACTACAAACTTGTCTAAAAAGGGTTTAAACACTCTGTTCATCAAATCTATGAATGCTGCAGGGGCGTTTGTCAAACCAAATGACATCACTAAAAATTCGTAATGTCCATAGCGAGTTCGAAATGTTGTCTTCGGTACATCCTCCTTCCTCACTTTCAATTGGTGATACCCACTTCTCAAATCTATTTTCGAGAAATATCTAGCACCCTTCAATTGATTAAACAAGTCATCTATTCTCGGTAATGGATATTTGTTCTTAATTGTGACTTTATTCAATTCCTTATATTCAATGCAAAGACGCATCGACCCATCCTTCTTCTTCACAAATAACACCGGTGCTCCCCATGGTGACACACTCGGTTGAATATACTTCTTATCCAGTAGTTCCTGTAGTTGCACCATTAGTTCTTTCATCTCTACCGGAGCCATTCTGTATGGGGCCTTCGATATAGGAGTGGTTCCTGGCGCTAAGTCGATCACGATTTCGATATCTCGATCAGGTGGAAGTCCTAGCAAATCTTCCAGAAACATGTCCACGAACTCCCTAACCACTGGTATTTCCTCCAATTTCATACCCTTCTCTTTTTGAGTATCAACTATGTAGGCTAAGTACCTTACACAACCTTTACTTAACAACTTCCTGGCCTTCATCATCGTCGGACATTTCATTTATCTAGGCGATTTGCTACCATGAAAAACTACCTTTGATGGAGTCAAAAGGTTTACACACTTCTTTTGGCAGTCAATTATCGCTCCATAATTGAATAGCCAATCCATTCCCAAAATAACATCGAGCTCTCCGAGTTTTATCAGAATTAAATCTACTTTAATAACATTCCCCTTAATGTTCACCCTACAGTTCTTGTATACGAACCTAACAAGAATTACTTCCCTATTCGTAATTTCTATGTTTAAAGGGATTTGCAACTCACCACAAGGTACTTCTAACCTCTTAGTAAATTCATCAGATATAAACGAGCAAGTAAAACCCAAATCAAATAATACATATGCACCTATATCATTGATTGGGATAATACCTGACACGACATCTTTTGATTGCACCACGTCCTGAACAGTCATGTTGAAAGTTCTGGCTATGGGCTTATTTGTTGTTGTAGGTCCAGCAATAGCCAGCGCACCTCCACTAGCATTTCCCTTACTCCCATTTGTCTCACAAGATCTCTTCTTAGGGCATTCACGATCAAAGTGATCCTTGGATCCGCATGTGAAACACACATTCTTCTTGGCTTGAGTGCAATTTGGGGCGATGTGACCCTCATGGCCACAATTGAAGCATACTCGTTTCCCTAGCAAACACACTCCCTTGTGAAACATTCCGCACGTAGCACATGCTTCGAACTTCTTATTTTGCTGGTTTCTTTGCTGATTTCCAGCTCTCCCATTCGCATTCCACTTCCTCTTTAGGTTGTTGCCATTACCACCGTTACCACCACTCTTAGCTTCACCTTCACTTTTCTTCTTTCTCTGCTCTTGATTATGTTTTGTTACTGCCTCGCCTCCACTTTCAGCGAGAATCACCTTCTCCATCATCTTTGCAAATGTCTTCAATCGAACAGGAAACCCTCTTCAGTCTGACCGGGGTTTCATCCCTACTCGAACCTCTTTTTCCCTTCTTTTTCGCGTGCATGTTTGACTTGATATGGCGCAAACCTCGCTAACTCGTTGAACCTTACGGCATACTCAGACACCGACATTGTTCCCTGCTTCAATTCCAAAAACTGAACCTCTAGCTGACTCTTCGAACTCTCTAGGAAATAAGTCTCAAAAAATAGCTCCTTAAACCTATCCCAAGCCATCAGTCCTGGCCCTTCCCGAGTTTTGTTGGCCTGTCACCAATAGCTAGCCTCCGCTTTCAACATAAACGTTGCAAAAGCAGTCTTCTGATTATCTTCTACCCTAGCAACCTCAAAAACCTACTTGATTTCCATGATCCAGGTCTGTGCTTCAACTGGATTCATGGACCCACAAAACTCTGGCTGTCCAACTACCTTGAAATCCTTAAACGTTGTACCTTGGTTCCGAAGTTGATTCTGCAAAGCACCCATCAGTAACGTCTCCAGCTGCTGAACCGAGTTTTCTTCCACATTATTGTTGTTGTTTTCCTCAGTGGTTCTCCGTCGTGGTGGTTAACGTCTTGAAGCCATTTTCTGTTAAATTACATCCATTAGTTTCTATTCAACCTTCTAAGTATTAAATACTTAAGTTGCATATCATAACAGTTTATCACATAACACTTAACACTTTGAATAAAATAATAACTTTTATTCATTCATCATCTTTTTTAAAAAAACATCAAAATAATAGCATCACTGCTATTTACATTACTTTCCTGAACTATAACAGTTGCAGGATAACATCATCATCATATATCCCACTGGTTATCATACCCGGGATTTATATTTTGTTTATTTTCAAAATCACGTATCAATTACATTCTCTATAGTGTCCTACTAAGATACTGCATAGCCTTACGACGTTTTTCCTCCATAATTCAGAACATTGTTCGGTGATCCAATACGTATGATGGTAGCGTCTCGAACTGAATCGGATAACTCATGACTCGATCTTGAGCTCGATTGACCACGGTGTTAAATACATTGCTCGTCTCTTCCATCTTCCTCCTTTTGGCTTGTGCATCACTCTCTGCTATTCGGGCTCGTTGATAAGCTTCATTGTACGCGTCTTCGGCTCTTGCCCTTTTTGTAGATTCTTCTTTCAGCTTATTCTACAGTTCTGCGATCTTTTCCATCATTCGCTCATTCTCTCCTTCAATGTGGAGCAGCTTCTCTTCAACGTTGTTCAGTCGTTCTTCTCGATCCTGGATCTCATCATCTTTCTGTGCCATCAAAGTCTGTTGTTCAGCTACTATCTCTCGCAACTCCTTGACGGTATCTTGAAGTTCCACATTGTGATCATACACCTCGTCGTACATACGGGCAGCTATCGAATTAAGTGGAAACTCTTCCTCCTCTCCCTCCTCATCCGACTGTGGCAGCTCCACGGGATCCTCCTCATCCGTCTCTATCTCATCATCCTCATCAGGGACTCTCTCCTGCTCAACTACTGTGACCGACGAAACTCTTTCCCGTGGCAGTAGTTGTTCCCAAATCACCTGAATATCTCGAGGCTCCTCCTCTCTAGCCTAACTGGATCCTCCTACATTAGTCATCCTGTCAACCAAAGTTTAAGTTTTAATTATTAATCATTACTACTCGACCCTCACGAGCACAAAGATTACTATCACATAAGCACATAAGTGTTTTATTACTTTCTCTATCCTAAAACTCGATAAGAGTTCATCATCACTATCTTTTCAAAGGTTACTTCCTAACGCTTTCCCCCCCCCCACCTAAGGTTCATAACCTAAGGCTTTGATACCAACCTATGACACCCCCAAATCTAGGTACCTGTTAGGTTTGTAATATTCATGTGTGCAATCAAATTGCATAAAAATGCGGAAGCGTGTAAAAATCAGAGTTTAAAAATTATTTACAAACCATATACCCGGATCATCCTTTATGCACAATTATTAATTAAACGAAAAGATAAAGAATAAAATCATACCCTTGAAGATCCGAGCTTCCTCAGGTACGAGTTCACCTTCAATCCTTTTCGCGTTCAACTTGAATCCACCGGGTTTGGTTCCTTCCTTTGATCAACATTAGCCACCCAAGTGTATGGCCTCTAGAGGTGATCCACCAAGGAAGAATAAAATTCAAGAAGATGGGTGTTATGGCTAACCCTAGTTTTCTATCTCTATAGAAAAGGCATACTCCCAACAACTTGGAATTATTACGTGCTTTTGTTAAAGTCAACAACCCCTTCACCCATAATAAGACTCCTCTTATTTATAGATGTGGGCAACCCACCTTAACAATTAAGGAATTGGGTTTTAATTAATTAATTCTTTTAATTAATTAAGCTCCCTAATCTTATTAGGGATAATTAATTAAACTCCTTTAACTAATTTTCCTTCCTAATCCAATTAGGAATAAATGAGAAGTACTTATATTAAATTAATTCCTAAACTCTTTTAGAAATTAAAATAATAATAATTGTAATAATATTAATAAGACTCCTCTTATTAATTTATATTTAATATTTCTAAAATATTAAATAATAAATATTAAGCTATTTAATTTATTCTATCACCATAGATTAAATTAAATATACATAACATATTATTACGATTATGCCATTTACTTCTTAAATAATTATTCTTCCTTTTATGGTGTGACCCTTTGGGTTCTCCGTATTAAAACCCATGAATAAATCAATTAGAACAATTCTAATCTTATTTAAATAAATAAATTAAATAATTAATTTATTTAAATAAATAATATTTATTCTACATAGGGATAAGCCTCCTAGCGATCAACGCGACTTTCCGGATAATATAGATTTCAACATTAATCATAAAAGAACCTTTGAGTAAATAGTTACCGTGACAATTCAATCCTTCCACCATCTGATGTCCCAATTAAATATAAGACATGGAATTCTTTAGTCAAGTCTTATTTTATTTAATTATATGTATTTCGACTCTTAAATGCACAACTCCAAATAATGCAAATTAGAAACTCTTTTCTAATTTCATTCTCCTTAACCAAGGACTACAGGGGTTGTCATTTATCGAATCACATAGGACATTTCTCTTCTTTTATTAGAAGTGGTAGATTCTTTATTGATCATACATTATCTCCATGTACAACTTATTATACCCAAGCATACCCTTTGATATACCCTAAGGGTCTTAAGGAATAAGTCAAAGTATAACTCATCATACATAAGATACTATGATGATCTCAAGTCCAAGGATTACTTGATTACTATCACTACTGAGAATTCCTATTGACAGCAAATAAAACTCCATTAGGTATTCCTTAGCGAGCCATGTTGGTGAACTTATTCTCTAATAAGCACCTACATACTTGCTTTAGTGTCTCCACACAAATGATCATGAGATCAATCATCCTCATCCAATGAAAGCAAAGCAACGTATGTACCAATCTATCCGGATTCACTAATCCCCAATTTAGTAATCCAACGATTGGGAACTATTTTAGTTTTAAGCTTTCTAAGAATTTAGATCTCATTAGAATGATCATCATCATTATTCTAAAAGCATTGCTTAAAACTATGGGTTTATCACATATAATAAAACAAAGATCATGTAGATAATTAAAAGCCTTTAATAAATTAATACTTTTATTAATAAATGAATAAGATTGTTTCAAAGTATATGCTTTATCATCAAACATGATTGGCTTGTGTGCATATTACTTTCGATCTCCCACTTGCACTAAAGCCAATCGCCATCAGATCTTATACTCTTCTTCTCTAAGTGACGATTATCCTGCTGTTGGATAAGCTTTAGTTAATGGATATGTAATGTTGTTCATGAGAGTCCACTATCTCTATAGTGATTTCCCACCTTTCAATGATTCTAATAATCAAATGAAAGTGCCACAACACATGTTTAGATCCAAGATGAGACTTAGGAACTATTCCTAGTTCTGTAATGAACTTTTATCCAAACAATCAACTTGTAGCTTCATTTATAGCTATATACTTTGTCTTTATTACTAAACCAAAGAACTCTTTTCTTTGTTTGGAACCTTTCCAATTCAACGCACCACCTTTGTCAAGGTAACCCTTTACCTTAAAGTGGATTTTTTTGTGTCGTCTTGTTCTGCATCTAAAAAAACTTGAGTCCTGTTAAGCCCTCTAGTTTTAATTTAGACCCACCATTAATATGATCACATCCTTAGTGCTTGGTTAAGCACTTTAAGATATTTTCAACCGACTTCATAGTGAACTTCTCCGAATATGGTGATCAACATCGGTCTCGTACATTTCATTGCATACATGATTGTCACTCATGCGACCTCTCTTTTGAGTCTGTGGGGACTAATAAGAGATACACTCCATAGCTCATCGACATGAGACATCTCTTGGAGTTTGCCATGCTAAACGACTTTAGCATCAAATGAATATACGTTCCTTGGGTTAAGTCGAGCATCCCGTGTGATCTATCTATATAGATTTTATCCCCAATTAAGATACTCTTCCCAAACCATTCATGGAGGAATGTTCGAACAACTTTATCATTCTTGATTGTAGCATTAGTATGTCATTCCTTATCCGTAGTATATCAACATATATTACTAGGAATGCCACGGCGCTCCCACTGACCCTTTTGTACACACTAGAACTCTTACCTCATCGTATGTAACTCGGATCATCATCTTCTATGATGCGTGCCTCATCATCATCATCCATGATGAATCCATACCTCCTAGGTATCTTGATTATTATTCCAGATTCTACGATTTGTTGTAGTAAATAATAGGTCTATTTACTGAGTTCCTCTTATTTGACTTATAGTGTTTTGTGGTTCTTGAACTCTTGAAGATCTATTATCCTCCCACTAGCCCTTTTAATGATAAACACCTTTATCTTAGAAGCGCGTGTTTCAGTAACAAACACCTTTTGCTAAGTAGGATTATAGAACATATACCCTAAACTTACTTTAGGATGTCCCACAAATTTGTACATGTCAAATCTTGTCCCAAGCTTATCCTTTGAAATCGTTTCACATAAGTTGGACAACCCCTTATCTTAACATACTTAAGATTAGGAATCCTCCATGTCCATAACTTTTATGGAGTCTTGGGGTGGATTTTGAGGTTACCTTTTTTAGTAGATATGTCACGGTCATTTCTAGGACATGACCACAGAAGGATACTGGAATGTCGGTAAAATCATTATGGATCGCACCATGTCCAACAAGGTACGATTTTTCATTCAGATACATCAATCAATTATTACGTATCATGAGGTGTCCATTATGAGAAAACCATTTGAGATGATCTAGAAACTTATCGCACAAGTATTTATTCCTTGATCTAATCAAAGAGTCTTAATACTTTGCAAATTTGTTTCACTTCAATTCTTTGAACCTTTCAAATAATTCACACTTGTATTCAACAAATACATACATTCAACTCTTTGAATGATCATCTCCTTTTCTTATACTAGATTGTTCAATTTGTAAAATTATTTTCATGTAAGTCAAGTATACAAAATTAAGTAATATTCCAGTTCCATACAAAACATTATTATTATAAATAGAACAACAATTGTTCTTAATTATAATACCAAAAATTTTATTGTCCAACAACAAAATTGAAATAATATTTCTAACAAGAACCGAAATACAATAACAACTTATTGACTTAATAGATTTGCTTGCGTAGCATTGCTAAACCTGTAAGTTTCTATGGCTAATATGGCAACCTTTGCTACATTTCCCGCACATAGGATTACTTATATTTGTTTAGCTTTCTACTTCTTCTTGGTCCATTCATAAATCTATATTTATGATAACCAAAGTCGATATCCAATATCCAAGTAGAACCTCGACTTAAAGAAAAATTTATTTTAAATCATGAACAAATTTGTATTTATAACCGAAACTTCACTAAGCTTCTTTGGTTAGCCTCTGCAAGATGCTTCTCGCAGTTTCTTTCCAGTGTCCAGGCTTATTACAGTGGAAGCAAACTCCTTTGCTATCCGTATCAGTTTTATTCTTATTATCCTTTGTTTTTGCCTTTCTATATACCTTCTTTGAATCGTTCTTCTTTTCAGAAGATCCTTTGGCCCCTACCAAGAAGACATGGTCTTTCTTGGTTGAAAGTGACTCTCGACATTTTTCAACATGTTAAGCAAATCAAGAAAGTCGATGTTTAGCTTGTTCATATGAAAATTCACAACAATTGTGAAAGGAGTCCGGGAGTGAGTGCAAGATCAAATCTTGGCTCAACTCTCCATCCATGACAAAACTCGTTGTCTAATTGATCAATCAAATTGATTATGTTAAGAACCTTTTTTCTGCATCTTATAGTGCCATTGGCCATTCTAGATCGGAAGAGCTCCTTAGATATGTGATATCTATCGGTCCTACTTTCCTCACCATCAACTACTTGATGTGCGGGAATATAGTAGAGAGCATCCATAGTTTCATCTTGTGGCTGAAGCTCGTTACTTTCGTAGATGCGAGCATGATGCGTTGAGCCAATGTGCATCATCTTGCCACTTTCTAAAAGTAGCAATGTCTTCCTCGAGGCATTATGCGCAACCATTCTGAGGGATAGGCGTATTAAGGACATAAGATAGCTTTTTCACTATGAGAACTATTCTCAAATTCCTTAACCAATCCGTTTAATTGATTACGGTTAATTTAGCATCTAATATGCTTCGCATGATAGTAATTTTGACATTGTAAAATTACGTAAATGAATTTGTAATTAACAACATTTTAACATACATTCTTTTATTAATTACCAAAATAATTTAGGTCTTGTTTTAATTTGGTATCTCCCACTATTTTCTTCAAACTATATTACCCTCACTTATATAATTCGAAAAATCTAATTAAAGATTTGCTAGTGAGAATAAGGATCCCATTTCAAATGTATATAGCCTTGTGGTGACACAACAAACTATATATAAATAAATAGGTAGACAACTTTTTTCAATTACATCAACTATGCAACTCCTTGTATTTTACCTCTTAGATTATTTTGATCAGTGGTGGCACATCCGAATCAAAATTATCCAAGTTAAGTCCGACCTAGCACTCCATATATTCAAAAAGAAAAATATCATCCTTGTAGTGACACAACAAAACAATATTGTTCAATTTTCTTTATAAGCATCAAATGTGATAAATTAACATCTTAAATACTTAATACTTGCCTTGTGGTGACACAACAAACTCATATTAAATATTTAATACTCTATTAATTTTATCATGCTAGAAAGGCGGACGTTCGATATTCCAAATATCTTTGAACGCTTAGGACTTAATATAAAAATTGAGGGGTTTGTTATTAATTTATCTCATCTTGTTTAAGCGGCATTTATATATATATATATATAAAATACGTCGTATATTGATGAACATGCTAAGCATGTTTACATAATATATAATATATATAAAGTATAATCATGCACATATAGAATACTATATTCTACCCGAATTGATTATGGACTTTTATTCTAGTTTGGTTCACTAGAGCCCACCAAGTGAACCAAAAGGTCAAACCCCAGGGGTGCAAGAAATAATATTTAAATATAACTATTACATTTAAACCTGGACTCTATTACAAACGGGTCTTCAAGCTTCTTGTCCTTGATCTCTAATTCTTCAAAATTAATTCTAAATATTCCTATTACAAAACTATTTTAAAATAAATAGAAACTTTAATCGTTGATCGAGGGAAGTGCATAGGAGGAGATAGAATTTACATTCGTAAAAATTAGAGAAGGCGAGTCTGCAGAGATCCCCATTTAATAAAACCCATACATTCACGCATCCAACTAAAATAAAATCCAATCACATTGGTCGATAGTCCATAATCAATCCCATTTATTATCATCATACACATCATCATATGCATCAATAAATAACATTCATCCTATGAATAATAAACATTTAATATATATATTGATATCATTTAATGGGCAAATTTAGTTAGTATAAAATCTATTTTTGAATCAAAATAAACTCCTTTATTTTAATCCAAATTTAAATCAAAATAAAACTATTTTATTTTAATTTATCCTATTTTGAATAAAATAAACTATTTTATTTTAATCAAAATCTTTAATCAAAATAAACTCCTTTATTTTAATTAATTATGGAATCCAATTCCATATATATATAAAAAAAAATTTAATTAAAATAAACTCTTTTATTTTAATTAATTATGGAATCCAATTCCATGTAAAAAAATCTTTAATTAAAATAAACTCTTTTATTTTAATTAATTATGGAATCCAATTCCATGTAAAAAAAAAATCTTTTATTAAAGGAAACACGGATATTCTTTCCTATTCACAAATAAACTCCTTTATTTTGAATAATATGAAATCTTATTTCATATTTAAATAAACTCCTTTATTTAAGGAAACATGGATTTTCTTTCTATTCACAAATAAACTCTTTTATTTTGAATAATATGAAATCTATTTCATATCTAAATAAACTCCTTTATTTAAGGAAACATGGATTCTCTTTCCTATTCACAAATAAACTCTATTATTTTGAATAATATGAAATCTTATTTCATATCTAAATAAAGTCCTTTATTTAAGGAAAGATGGAATACAATTTCAACTCCAATTAGTTATCATGGAATCCAATTCCAACTCTAATTAGTTAGCATGAAATTCTAATTTTAAAATTAAAATAACATCTTTATTTTAAAATTAAAATAAACTTTATTTTAATTATAAAATAATTAAGAATATATATATATAGTATATATATATATATATATAAAACTATTATATATATATATAATATAATAACCATTATATAACTATTATATATAATATATATATATATATATATATATATATATATATATATATATATATATATATATATAGCTCCTCCCTTACATAAAAAAAAAAATTTATGATCCTCGCTTATATTCTCAATTCAAAGAACATCATGCCGAAATCACTTGAAATCCACTACCTTGAAATCCGTGCACTAGATATACATATATAATATATAATCATGTTAAAAACCGGAATTTGCAACTTTTTTTTTGTTTGAATCGGTGCACTGCAGACTCAGTAAAAAAAAACGCAATTTTTTTTTTTTTTAATAAATTTTATATAATAAAATTATGCCCAATTAAATTGTTCTAAACACATATCAATTTATATATCAAATTAAAACAATTAATAATTTGCATAAAGGTTTGGCTTTGATGCCACTGTTAGGTTTGTAATATTCATGTGTGCAATCAAATTGCATAAAAATGTGGAAGCGTGTAAAAATCAGAGTTTAAAAATTATTTACAAACCATATACCCGGATCATCCTTTATGCACAATTATTAATTAAACGAAAAGATAAAGAATAAAATCATACCCTTGAAGATCCGAGCTTCCTCAGGTACGAGTTCACCTTCAATCCTTTTCGCGTTCAACTTGAATCTACCGGGTTTGGTTCCTTCCTTTGATCAACATTAGCCACCCAAGTGTATGGCCTCTAGAGGTGATCCACCAAGGAAGAATAAAATTCAAGAAGATGGGTGTTATGGCTAACCCTAGTTTTCTATCTCTATAGAAAAGGCATACTCCCAACAACTTGGAATTATTACGTACTTTGTTAAAGTCAACAACCCCTTCACCCATAATAAGACTCCTCTTATTTATAGATGTGGGCAACCCACCTTAACAATTAAGGAATTGGGTTTTAATTAATTAATTCTTTTAATTAATTAAGCTCCCTAATCTTATTAGGGATAATTAATTAAACTCCTTTAACTAATTTTCCTTCCTAATCCAATTAGGAATAAATGAGAGTACTTATATTAAATTAATTCCTAAACTCTTTTAGAAATTAAAATAATAATAATTGTAATAATATTAATAAGACTCCTCTTATTAATTTATATTTAATATTTCTAAAATATTAAATAATAAATATTAAGCTATTTAATTTATTCTATCACCATAGATTAAATTAAATATACATAACATATTATTACGATTATGCCATTTACTTCTTAAATAATTATTCTTCCTTTTATGGTGTGACCCTTTAGGTTCTCCATATTAAACCTAGGTTGTGAATAAATCAATTAGAACAATTCTAATCTTATTTAAATAAATAAATTAAATAATTAATTTATTTAAATAAATAATATTTATTCTGATAGGGATAAGCCTCCCTAGCGATCAACGACTTTCCGGATAATATAGATTTCAACATTAATCATAAAAGAACCTTTGAGTAAATAGTTACCGTACAATTCAATCCTTCCACCATACAATGTCCCAATTAAATATAAGACATGGAATTACCACAAGTCTTATTTTATTTAATTATATGTATTTCGACTCTTAAATGCACAACTCAAATAATGCAAATTAGAAACTCTTTTCTAATTTCATTACGCCTTAACCAAGGACTACTGAGGTTGTCATTTATCGAATCACATAGACATTTCTCTTCTTTTATTAGAAGTGGTAGATTCTTTATTGATCATACATTATCTCCATGTATAACTTATTATACCCAAGCATACCTTTTGATATACCCTAAGGGTCTTAAGGAATAAGTCAAAGTATAACTCATCATACATAAGATACTATGATGATCTCAAGTCCAAGGATTACTTGTATACTATCACTACTGAGAATTCCTATTGACAGACAAATAAAACTCCATTAGGTATTCCTTAGCGAGCCATGTTTAGTGAACTTATTCTCTAATAAGCA
This sequence comes from Panax quinquefolius, assembly GCA_020205615.1. Lineage (NCBI taxonomy): Eukaryota > Viridiplantae > Streptophyta > Magnoliopsida > Apiales > Araliaceae > Panax > Panax quinquefolius. Next base: position 95,717,670 of record CM035158.1, on the reverse strand, counting down.
CCTACATACTTGCTTTAGTGTCTCCACACAAATGATCATGAGATCAATCATCCTCATCCAATGAGCAAGCAACGTATGTACCAATCTATCCGGATTCACTAATCCCCAATTTAGTAATCCAATGATTGGGAACTATTTTAGTTTTAAGCTTTCTAAGAATTTAGATATCAATAGAATGATCATCATCATTATTCTAAAAGCATTGCTTAAAACTATGGGTTTATCACATATAATAAAACAGCATCATGTAGATAATTAAAAGCCTTTAATAAATTAATACTTTTTATTAATAAATGAATAAGATTGTTTCAAAGTATATGCTTTATCATCAAACATGATTGGCTTGTGTGCATATTACTTTCACTTCATTCCCACGACTTGGTGCTCATTGTTCAAACATTCATACTATCTACCCAAATAAAATAATATTTGAATCATAAAACCTCCCCTTAAATAGGGTTACATCATTAAGTTCAAAAACCTCCCAGGTTATCTAACCTTTAAACATTATTCAAAAGCGGAATTAAATTATTACATAACATCATTAAGATAAAGTCTAAGATCATCATAATAAAAGTATAACATCATAATCAAAATCAAAATTACAAGTCTTCATCACTTGTACATTTTTCCCTTTCCTTTGCTAGTCAAAGGTTCATCTACCTTCTCCTCTTTAGCTGCAATGAGTTTATAAGTATGCAAGAGTGAGCAAAACAATTGCTCACTTGATATAATAGAGAATCAACAAGAATATAACAATAATAACTGCCAATAATAGGCTCATCAAGACTGAATAGTACTCTAACCATTATAATCAGAAACTGGAATCCGAAATATGGAATATACATCACTGAGGGTCATAAGACCATGAACCATGTCCACAGTTGCAAGTAATATTTCAACTCCAACTTTAACAATCATAAGACTATAAGGACTCCTCGTACTTAGGGGGATCAGCCCTTCGTACAATGTATTGTGCACAAACATTTTAACGCTACGCGTAAGTTATCCCCTAATAATAATAGGGTTGTTCATCTCAGTATTTAGAGTACAAGTCCGCACCAAAGAAACTTTGGTTTGGATAAGCTTTCAAGGGTAATTTGGAGTTTAACGAACATCAACTAGAGGACTAGTTGAATAAATAGTGTTTGATAATACAACAGTTAATTAATAAAAACATAATATGAAACAATGAATGAGTGTAAGCGAACTGACTATACTTGATCTCATGCTTAGAAACAACTACAAAGCATAAGTATTGAATGACAGTAATAAACCTTTCTTAAATAAAATTAAGCTAGGACTATGAATTATTGAATAAACATTAGGTAAGAGCAAGCTGAAAATAAAGCTTACTTATCATGAGAATGACTTGTGTCAAGTAAATGAACTATATTAATTCAACATTTCAAATTAAAATTCAAGAAAGCTGCATTCATAATATTTGAATAACAATAATGAAACTTGTCTAACAATAAACAAGTTAGAATGCATCAATAAGTATTGGACTTCAAACTTATCTGAATAAAATAATGTCATAGCTAGATTGTTCAAGTCATGATTAAGAATACAATAGTCCGTTTAACGAAACTTGAAGGTAAGAACTAGCTCAACATAAATGTAAGGATAGAATGCTTGTTCAATGTAAAAAGAGAAGTTTAGAAACTTGCTCAATGTAAATATAGAGTTAGAAAACTTGCCTTGAGTGTAAGCTATAAAGTTAAACTCACGATCACCTACACATAATTTTAGAACCACAATGCCTATTAGACATGCTAACATATCATATCATGTTCGTTACCATTCATATTTCAGAAACTCTAAGTGTTTAACTTCGTAACAGTTACCTAACATTCATTGTCTAACTAACTTGCAATATAACACGTTCACGATTTACTAAACATTTTTGCACTTTGAACTTACTAACCCCAATTCACTATGTTATGTTATACTTAATATTACTCATTTAACATGCTATCACACTTTCAGACCATGCCATGTTGCTATCTCGAAAAGTCATGTGCAATAGCGTAAACCGAATCTCAAACCGGGTATGGCGCGCGATTCATGCCCATACAAAAACTTGGGACCTGGTGCTTGTTGCGCCATTTTTTGCCTTAACACCGTAAGCATGATTCTGGCGGTGTTTCGACAAAACGCAGAGAGGCTAATGAACAGTAGTCGACTTTAGCCCAACAAACACAATTTTCACCCATCGAACAGTGATAATAACACGTAAGATAAATATGCAACTATCATAAACATGATTGCTCACATTTATAACCAATTAGAACAATTTAACACCAACTAAAACTATTTTAATTTCTCAAAAATCATATTTTCATACTAAAACTCCATTTTTGATATTCATTCTAGAAATCATCACTGTGAATGCATTACTTGACCAAATTACTCTATTCAAACTACGTTACGTTCGTATCTCAATGAACTACCATATACAAACTTCAATTTACAATTTCTTATACGAATTGGCCACTAAAATTGATACTATTCATGAACATATGAAAAAATACATATACAGTCAAAAATGTCTACTGATATCCGAAATTAACATGCAAATTTTGGTTTAAACATAAACTCTATCATTATAAGCATGTATAACCATCATAACTCAGTTATATAACAACAATTTGGAAAAACTAAAATTCACAGAGCATAGAAAACTTTGTCGTAGTTCACATATGCAGACATATATATATATATATATATATATATAATAAGATTGTATAAAAATACCTTCAAATTGCTTGTAATCCTTTTTGATAACACTACAAAATGCTTTGAAATCCTTCTTTCTCAAATTCTCTCAACTCTCACAAAACTCAGTACTCTCAACTTTGCAAACAAGAATGCGTATAAACAACTGAATAATAAGCATAAACAAAAGAAACTGATATGGCCTTAATAATACTACTAAATGTCAATTCAGTTACTAACGTATATAATATAAATATATTATATTTATTATTTAATTATTTTATTTAATTTCAAAACTAGAAATATCGAAAGCCTTAAGGCTTGTTTAGCAACCCATTTAAATCTTAAAGAATTAAAACACTTAAGCCTTGATTGGCAAAAACTAATTTAAATCCTTTTTAATTTATTTTAATAAACACTTTAATTTATAAACTATAATCACATATTATTTTCATATCCAACATTTATCCATTAAATTAATCACATACTATATTTTAATTAAATATAGCCATTTAGCAAATATCACCAAATTACAATTTTCATTACAACTTTATTTAATAATTTAACATATCATCTAAATTATTACATCAACACAACAACATAACACCTCACGTAACAATACAAACCTCTAAATTATAAATTAATTTAATTTAGAAAATTCTCTAATACATTTAGATGCATCAACCATCACATCAATAAAATATTTATTTAACAATAAACACCTCAAATAATATTTATATAGCTCAATAAATATTTAAATTACACTTTAGAATTTCGGATTGTTACATATGATGTCTGTGATTATAGCTAGCATCTTTGAGGCATATACTGTATGAAAATTTGTCATCTCATGAAAAGTTTTTCCACATTGACTAATAGCCGCAACTTTTCCATAATTGTTATCCTTTCTATATAAAAATCTAAACATTGTTATTTAAGATTGTGTGATTCTTGTGGTTGTTGAATGTGTAACGCCCTAGAAAATTTGGATTTTTGAGAATTAAATTTTTATTTTTATTAAATGAATTTAATTCATTATTTATGTGAGTAAGCTAATTGAAGGTCGTTTCTACATGACCTGTGCATATCTCTGAATGTCGCAGATATTTTGGCTACGTGATAGAATTAAAGTGTTTGAATTTCCAAGACGAAAATAAAAGCTTTCTGAGAAATTTTTGAAAAACACTATTCACGCATTTCTGCTCCGGAATTATTTTTGAACTTCCGAGAAATACGTAATGATAGAATATCGAGGTGAGATAGAATATCCAATAATATTTCAGTTATGGCAAACGCAGTTTTTCACCTATGAACTTACAACCTAACGATTATGGAAAATGAATTCCGAGAAGGAATTTAAATTTCAATAATGAATTAAAGCGTTAATCGTATAATACGTAGGTATTGTACGAGGTAATGAATACGAGTATAATACGATGTGTTATACGAGTATGAATGAATGATGGTATGTCGTATGTGAATAAGTATACGAAGTGGAATAAGAGATTAATACGTAAATTATACATTATAAGGCTTTAAGCCAAAAGTAATGGACTTGTAGGATTGTGTAGAACATTGTAAAGTCCAAAGAGAATTGTTAAGGCCCATGTGTAGAAATGGGTAAGTCCAATAGGAATTAATGTGTAAGCCCAATGCAAGCTAATGGTAAAGCCCAAAGAATTGTTAATGCAAGCCCAATTATAAGTTAAGCTAAAAGCCCAAAGTATGAACTTATGGGTTATTGGATGGTTTAAACCCATGGGTGATCCAAAGTAATGAGCAAGTAATTAATGTGATAAGCAAGTAAAGTGCTTATGTAGGGTGAACAAGTAAAAGTTGTGATCAACAAGCAAATGATAAGCTAGGTGATTAATAAGTAAACCTAAAGGCTAAGTTATGTGATTTGCAAGTATACTTAATGGTTAAGTATATGTGATGCCCAAGTATTGGATAGATGCTGTGATGGCCAAGCAAAGAGTGTGATGATCAAGTAGACTTAATGGCCAAGTTTACTTAATAGCTAGGTAATGAATAGTAAGGAGGTGATTAAGGAGGTGGGATGGCCTTAATGTCCATAATGCCCTAACTAAGGATTGCCTATAAATAGAGAAGCCTCACTTCATTTGTTGGTTGATAAATTTCTCCCAACTCCTCTCAAGTTAAGCAACTTATTGGTTAGAGAGAATAAGCACTTATAAGTCAAACTTCCATTAGGAGATTTTCAAGAAGCAAGAAGGAGAATAAAGTTAGTCAAGTGATATTCAAGGGTAAGAACTTAAACCAAGAATCTCTTTCTCTTCCATTGGTAGGGAGATGGGTAGTGGTAGAACATGTATGCTAAAGAATGATAGGAATGAGTAATCAAAGAGCTTAAGTCTTAATAAACCGTATAAGTCATGAATAAATGATTCAAACTTAATTAAATTGTGAACTCATGAGGAACTTAGATGAACTTCTCATATGTTTACTTTAATAAGATTGTATGATAATAAGAAGCAAGGATGATGGTTAAGAGATTTAAGCTATGATAAGTCATGCAAAGTGAATTCATAAGTAGTTCATACTTTTATAAGTTATAGACTAATGAATAACAAGTAATAACTTATCATGTCAATAAGTTAATGAAGTAGGTATGTCAAGATGTTAGTATGTTGGATATGATATGAGAACATTGAGTAAAGGACTTAAATTAATAATAAGTCATAAGTAAATGAAATCATTAAAGTTATAAGTTGATAAGTCATGAACTTATGAAGAATAAGTCAAAACCTAATAAGTTAATGTAATAAGTAGTTTGAAATGTTTATATGATGGTTAGAATCCATTTAGAACAATGATCAAATCGTTGGTAAAGAAGTTATGCCGAAATTCACACGATTGGACGTTAAGCATCGAATTCGTGAAATTCTCGAAATGGAAGTCGTATTTTGTGTTTGAGCTTGGAAACATTGGTTTTCAATGGAGACAAGTCATATTTGTCATTATAGAGTTGCGGACTTGAAAATGATCGAATTTCGACTAAGAACGAAGAAACGAGCGTTGAACGTTCACGAACGTTTATCGTTTTCGTTAAAAATGAACTAATAGGTGAAATTTTAGTAAACGAAGTCAAATAGATAAAATTCTTGTATGAACACATAGATTATGAAATTTTTGAACCGTAGGCTTTTGAACGGACCAATTCGGACTTAAAACGAAGAAGTTATGCGTCCGGGAAGTTCGTAAAAATTTCAAAACTGCAAAATTGTGTGAGGTATACAGAGTCGTGGCCGCGCGCGACTCATAGTATAAATCCCGCATACCGTAGTCTTGAGGCTAGAATCGTCATCTTGCTAACTTCCATGCATGACACGAGATCTTGAGTTAATGGTAGCCGCACATACGATCCTAGAACTTTGATGGACAAGAATGTTTACAAGTATAGAATGAAAGAAAACTCTTGGTAATGAACAAAGGTGTTAATATAACATTGTTAAGGCATTGTTAAACATGTAATGTATGGTGATTAAAGGTTAATAATCAATTGAAGATGAACGTAATAAGAACAACGTAATGCGTTAAGCTGGCTATAAAAATTTGTTGACCAAGTTGATTATGAATCCAATGGTTTGCAATACAAGTATGGGTTATGTAATTACTTAATGAACATGATAAGACCTTTCCTAAATCACTGTTATAGTGATGATTTTAAGAATGTAATGTTGTTTAATGAGTAGTTAAACAACGAACGTAAAGTATAAGGAACGTGAACCGTATTCAATAATGATAAGAACTATAACGTTAAGAGTTACAACTAAAGGTTGTTAAGTAATACGTAAACGTAAACGGTATCCAATAAAGTGTACTTATCTAACGACGATCGAGTTTCGATTAATAACGTAAAAATGTTAGTAAGCCGTGAAGAAGGATGATTAACTCGAAACGAGTTAGATTAATGAAGTAAATCTACGTAAGACATAGAAGAGAAAGAAGTTGGTAAGAATGATGTAAAGATAATGGCAAGCTGGAACCAATAATAACAATCTAAGTCAGGATTTACATTGAGATGAAGGGTAAGATTCATTAGGAATCATGTATATTCATTCATGACCTAATGTGGTATGTTATGTGGTTATGTATTGTAGAGACTGTAAAGACTGAAAGGAAAAGTTATTATACCATGTGCAGAATGACAAGGCAAGTTTTTCTTAAAACGCTTGTCTAACCTTCGTGTTAGCCAAGTTTACTGTGATTCATGTTATGAGAAGCATGAAGTGTTTTACTAAAGGGTCGATGCCACTTTTATCTCGGCTAGACTAATCTTGAAGAGTTGATTGATTTATTTACAAGTCTTTCAAATATAGAATTGATAACGCTATCCTACGCCAATTATTTGGTACGGATTCAAGGTAAGCTTACTTATGAATAAAAAAATATATTTTCATCGATTATTCGATGGGCACGTGAGGTTGCCAAAACTTAAACGTATACACGTTTAATGGATGTAGTGTTGATCAACATAGAGTACTATGGGCTGATCACCCAGAAGTGCTCGTAAGCTATGTCGGACTTACGGACTTAGTGTCGGGTTATCCTTTTCAAAGAATTATGAAACGCTCACGGTCTTGAGCCAGAATTGATGTTTTACTGAATATTGTCATTGTAAAACGTTTTGAAGGAAATGAAATGTTATTTTGAATTATTGGTAGTACTTCATAACTATTATTCAGTTATTGAAGATATACGATTCCTATGTTTCAAGCATGTTGTTTAAAAGAAAATTGTTGTACCTGCTAAGCTTGTTATGCTCAGTCTTGCTTGAACCATATGAATGCAGCTAGGACCGAACGAACTAAGGGATCTGACAAGGATAGAGGCAAGATGAAGCTGAACGATTAGTTTACCTTGTAATAAACTAGTAAGTTGTATATATTATATAATGATGAACAAAGAATGTAATGGTTTTAGAACCTGGGAAAAAGGGATGTAATATTATTAATGTAATAAGAATGTCGTTGATACACACATTTTGATGTCGTTTCAATAGAATGAATGTACAGTTAAGAGTACCGTGTAGCACCATCTATCGGGTTGGAAGATACCCAGATTTGGGGGCGTCCCAGAATGTGACTGAATTCCGACTTGAGGTCAACATATAATAGTAATCTACAAGTCTTGTAACAGAAAATATGGTTACCACTATGCTTACTGAAATTAATTCATGAAATGGCCGATTAAGATTCCAATTTTGTCTTGTAACAGAGCAATCATATAGTCGCACTTAAGGTTCTTTTTCTATTTGGATTTGTAGCAAATGATATTGTGATTGCCTATTTGTCTTTTTTTGCTTATGAGCAATACAGCGTAGATTAGTAGTAGCAACTCTATTATCTTTGTGTATTGATTTTGGCACTAAGTGCCTCTGGTGACCTATTTGCTTCATTTTCATGACTTGCTATTATTTTTAAATATGTGCAGGAAGACTGCTTCTATGACATGCCTTACAATACTGGGTATCAAATTTTCGTACTACGTTTACAGAAGACAAGGGATGAAATTATGAAGTTTACTCTCTTTATATATTTAGATATATACTTTGATTGAAGAACTGTGGTAGCTTTAGATGGTTAATTATAAAGATAATGAATGATTATGTAGTGGATGATTTTATTAAGTTAATAATATTTTAGTTTTTTGTATTTATGCCATTATTTGCTATGGGGACATTGAGCCAAAAGAATGTCAAATTTTAATTTGGCAACAATATAATTCGTTACCAAAGCATTGAACAAATTTTAATATAGCAACGATTTTTGATACATTTAGCAACAAATTTTCGTTGCTAATGGCATTAAAAACTTTTTATTTGGCAACGAAAAATTAACCTAATAACAACGAAGAGGATATTGTTGTTAATACTAAAATAAAAGGCAACATTTTTTATCGTTGCAAATCATATCAACTTTTGTTGCACATATAAAGAAATGGCAACATATAATGTCGTTGCTAATCGACAACTTTCGTTGCTATTGAAAAACAACCAGCAACAAACATTTTTGTAGCTGATTCAGCATAATGTCATTGCCAAATAATATAATTAGCAACGAAAATCGTTGCTAAAAATTTTAGATTTCGTAACGAAAGCAAGCTTAGTCAACAATTTTCATAATTTACTGCAACAAAAAATGTCATTGCAAAATGGTTTCAATTGCAACGAAAATGCATAGTCGTTACAAAAAAAGAGAGTCCATTTCGTTGCCAATTAGCAGGCTTTTGCAACGAAATGGGCTTCTTAGCAATAAAATTTTAATTATTCTGCAACAATACATTTTGTTGATAAAGGATCGATGTCTCTGTACGAAAGCCGAATTTCGTTGCAAAATGTATTACTTTTGGCAACGAAAAAAATACGTTCATTGCGAAACAATTAGCAACGCTCATTGCACAACAAAGGATGCAACGGTAGTAAAGTAGTTGCCAAAACCCTTTTGCAACGAAATTTGGCACCTTTAGCAACGAAAATTAGTTGTTATTGAAGCCCCATTTTTTTGTAGTGCGAATTATCTATGTACACTAATTTCATAACTTAGAATTTTTTAACCTGCTTATATTGCAAAATCATGTTGAGAAAAAGTTTAAAAAATGATGAATAAAAATAAGAATGGAGAAAAATAGAATATGATGATTAAAAAATCTTCTTAAATGTCCATTGTACGAAATAACTGGGTATCCAAGCCTCGGGAAGCATCGGTATTCATCCTGAAAAGTATGATGGATAAAAGCAGCTTGACTAGTCGACTTTTATAGCTTTTGTTACTCGAATAAGTAAGCCCTAGGGGTGTCTCTAAACCCGACTCCCTAAGACCATATGGTTTAGGAGTCGTTGGTGGAAAGTTTGCAATGGGTAACTTTGAAAAGTCTAAGAAAAGGAGACATTGCACATGTCAAGAAAAGAAAAAATACGAGAAAAGCATGAAAATACATTCATCTGTGCTAAAGAAAAGGTTCTATGAAAAAATTAAAAAGCAAAGAAAATTTGTTCTTGGTTGTGAGTCAGTGTGCACGGTTTTTGTTCAATAATAACCAAGTTGAGTAAGTATGTGGACTGTAAGAAAGTTTCTTATGTGGTTATAAATTGGTTTAATGAAGTTCGTTAGTGAAATGGTAAGGTTGTTTAGAGTGAGTTAACTGATGAGGCATTGATTAGATTTCTATGAGTTTAGTGTTGAAAGTCTTGATTTGTATCTTGAAATCTTTTGACATAATGGTTGAATAAAATTTTTCTGGAAATCAAACTTTTAGTTTACACGAGAACGTGTAAAAGCTAAGTGTGGGGGAATTTGATGAGTGCATATTATTCATTTATTTTGATTCTTTTATGGTTAGTTTTATTGCATGTTTCATGTGTATATGAGCTTATTAAGGTTTTTCATGATTTCAAGAAGAATTGGAGCTGAAATGAGGAAAAATAGAAGATCGCAGGGTTTTGAATGTTAAGATGGATGTATGGTCATTGCTTGGGACTTGGATTTTATTGTAGAGCTATTCCTTAGCTTTCCGAAACATCTTGAATCGTCCCAATCGGAGTTCATATGAAAAAGTCTTGATCTTTTTACCAAACGGACGTTGAACCTCAAAGTTTGGAGTTGCAATTTATATAGCAGTCACTTGGAGCCAAATTTCGACCTTGATCCAGCCAGAATCTGTCAATTCTCAAAGCTGTAAAGTTTTATATCTCATCAAGAGCTTCGATTTGATAGGTAGCGAGCTCCGTAACTCCTCTCGGATCAAAGGTTATGATCGTTTTACCAAAGGACGTCGTAGCAAAAAATGGAAATTTGTTCCAGCGAATTTGAGTGGAAAAATTGGGAAATCTTGGATTTTTGGAAAGTTTATAAAAGCATATTTTGGCAGATTTCAACATGGAATGGGATTTATATTTCTATTAGATTTAGGATATTTTTAGACTGAGATTTATTTCCAAATTGGATTCTATTTTTATGGAAACTAGTTGTAATTTGCAAATCCTTTTAGGATTTGGATTTCTAGTTCCCATAGGATTTAGGTCTTTGTCTAGCACTATAAATAAAGGATGATAGTCAGGGTTTTATTTATTCAATCTTCTACCAACTATCATACCTCATTGAAGTGCAGACTTGGAGCATGTCAAGCTAGTTCTTTTTATTCAGTTCTAAAGGGAGATGGAACCTTGATTACAAGTAATTAATTAATTGAGTATTATTATTTATTCCTTCTAGCTTGAGATTTATTTTGATAATCTATGTTACTTGATTACATACTATTCTATCTGATTGATTTAATTTGGCTAGTTAGATTAATCTGATAAATATCATCTACTTGATTAAAATATAGTATTAAACAAACGATGTTATATTTGATCATAAGTAGCAATTAGTAATGCATAATTATAGACAAGCTTTTGAGTATCGCTAAGATTATTAAAAGGCAAGTTAAATAATTCTTGATTCTATAATTATTTCTTGGAGTAACCTGATTCTCATTCTTCATACTACTGTTATATTAAATCTAGACTGATAGTTCTAGGTTGTATGATAGTTAGGATTTATTGGGGACGATTGTCACTTTAAATTTATAACAAAATGAGAATTGCAGATAACTAGCGATTACGGTTATCTAGTGTTATTAATCTCATTGAAGGGTAAATAATAACAACTTGATTAATTGATTAATGTAACTTGGTGAAACTGAAATACAGAACTGAAGTTTTTACATCTTTGAGTAATCTTATTACTAATCTTATTTTTCTTAGTTTAAAAACAAATTTTAGAAGCCAGTATCTTTCTTTTCTGTTAATAATATTAGAATAATTCTAAAATAACTTACTCTCTGTGGGATCAATACTTGCTTACTACTATGCTAATTGTTTGAGTTTCTGAAGTAAAAATGAGGTTAATTTTGGAGTTTTAATGACAGCTCTCATGTTCCCTTTCGAATGGAGTAAAAATATGTTATAACAAAGTTATGGCAAAAATTTTAGTAAAGTATATCAAGTAACTAAAACGTAAGTTAAAACGATTTTCGTTTGTAGTTAGTAAATTTCGAGGATTGAAATTTCTAAGGAATTGAGTAATTCACGAGAATAGGAAACCGTGGACTCAAGAACGACGTCGTTCCGACTTCGAATATGAAAGTTATGAAGAAACAAAATTAAAATTTAAAAATGTTAAGTATGAAAAACTACGCGACATGGCATTTTTAAGTCGTTAAAATGTTTAGTTAAAATGTCCAAAATGAAATTCTATCTCGGGGGAATTTAAAGTGTGTTGGGAAAGCTAGAAAACAAGTCGAGAACAGGACAATTCTGAGTTAAAACGACTAAAGATATAAATTTTCAAAGTAGACGACAGGATTAAAGTTTTTAACTTAGAAAGGAAAAGGTTCGGCGCCACAACACCCATTATGCCTAGAAACTGCAAGGCCGCAATACCAAATGACTCGGTTTCAAGTTATTCTAATATCTTATTCTGGCGCCGTAGAAAAACAAAGGAAACCGATCTTTAGTAACCAGATCCTGTAATTTTGAAAAAAAAAAGATTTTTAATGTAGAAAGGAAAGAAAGTGTTATAGTTATAAATAAAGGTGAATATTAATTATTAATATTACCTTATTGAAGCTATTGAACAATTAATATAAGGTATGAAAGTTCAAATGAAAGAATAAAACAACGTGAATGTAAAATACCGAAATGAGGTAATTATTTGGTGTTTGCATAAGGTAGATATGTTTAGCACCTAAGTTTGCTTAACTTGAATATTTAAGATAATAAATGTTAAGTATGTCAATAAATGTCAAGAAACGGTAATGAATGTTTTCTATTAACTTTAAAGTATAACTTAGAGTTTAACATATTAAATAGATACGATAGTATAAAAAGATTGAGTAAACCAATATGTGGTAGTATTTATGTGTTTAATTGATACATAAGTGTAAATCTATGTGTGTAGGTTATAAAGAATCAAGTTAGCATAAACTAATATTAGAAAACGCTTAAGGAAAGTTTCTTAACCCTTGCTTTTATGAAATTTATGGGAATTTTTATACTTACGCAAACCTTTCAAATGATTGTGCAAGTAATCGTGACATGTTATGCCATGTTATATTCAAGAATGTGTTACTTGTGACGCCCCCAAAATAGGTCCACACGACCCATTCTGAGTCACCAGATATCACATTATAGAAATCAAATACAAACTTCATTTATACAGCTGTTGAACTGCCGTGCAGAGTACGACAACACATAAGCTGTGAGTTTTAATACAATATTATCTCGTAGACAGTATCCAAACTCAAATTATTACAATGCCATATAAAATACAGCAGCAAATATATCAAGACCCCAAAGAAAAACGAGAAGATTACTATCATATTCTTTCCAATGGTGAGTCTTCTCTTGACATATAATTATCTCCATTGTCTCCAATTGAGAATTATATTTCAACCAAACTCCAAGATTATATAGATAGTGCTCATAGATATAATCAACAAATGCATGTGCACAACCCTGTCTTATGATAACACGAGGTCGTCTGTCATTAGACATCTTGTATGATAGTGGCAAAACGCCCTTCCAAAGTTGGGTTCACCTCACCCTATTCGGTTCACCAAAATCAACGGTTGAAATGACGTATAAAATATGACACATTTATCTATAATTCTCAATAAAATTATTTCCATACTGTTTTAGGGGAAACCTCAATAGCTATAGACCACCGTTCTAATCCCTCATTACCCCCCGCTTCGACCCAATTTACACTCATATTACCTGAAAGGAATTGTGAAGCAAAAGGGTGAGCACAACTAGCCCAGTAAAGAATATCATGACTAAAAATAATTAAATTATCAATAGCCTTCGTTAATAATAAATCAGTGATTTAGAACACATGGTAGATGATAAAACTTTTCAACAATAGTGGCAGCGGAACGAGCAATCCATTAGAGGAGTCAAATAGACCATAAAGTCTATTATCTTCTCCACGTTAAAAGTCCACCTACAATGTTTTATCCCTGTAACATCAATCAACAGTTCATGTCCACAATTATTCATAATCATAATTGTGATTCTAAATTCCTCTTTGCACCCAGGACGAAAATAATTTTCATCACCCGTCTTTACCTGAAACATCAAAGATCATGGTTATACCAAATCACAGTTCCTGTTCATAATCATACTAATAAATTCATCTTTGCACTACGGGCCAAAGATATTCATTAACAGTTCATCTTTGCACTACACGCCAAAGACATGCAACTGTATTTTTAGAAGAGTCAAGTAGAGCATGATATCTACTATCTTCTATAAATTAAAAGTTTATTATCAATATTTTATCACTGAGACTCAGCTTAATAAATAATCCACATTCTCGAATTATCCTTGCACTACGGCTAAGGATATTCATTAGTATCACGGCCACGAATTATCCATGCACTACAGGCCAAGGATATTCGTGTTTTTGCCAATGGTCATGATTATACCACATAATCCCTGGTCATAATCATACCAACAACTGTCCATCAATGAACTTCGGGCCAATGAGGACTTTTAACACATCATTTGTAACATTACGGGTCATGATTATACCGAATGATCCCTTGTCATAATCATACAAATCAACAGTCCGTCTATGCACGTAAGCCAAAGATGACTTTCATCACAATATAAGCATGATGATGATGACAATGATACAAGCATTAATCAAACGACATCAAGGATAATTATTAAAGACTTTAAATTTATCTAGATTTTAGAAAAATCCAAATTGTCAACATGATACTGCTTTGTGGAGTAAAATTCAAGAATAATATCCATGTATCAAAATAATTTGGACAGAAAAGAAATAAATTTTTCGTGTGAATAGTACTTCGTGAATAGTACTTTAGGAATAGTACCCCGTGAATAGTAACTCTGGCATGAAAAGTGCCCTGAATACCCGAGTGAATAATACTAGAGTGAATAGTAAGTCGTGAATAATACTCCAGCACGAAAAGTGCCCCGAATACCCGAGTGAAGAATATTTGAGTAAATAGTATTCGGGTGAATAGTAACTCATGAATAGTACCCCGACATGAAAAGTGCCCCGAATACCCGAGTGAATAATATTATAGTGAGTAGTAACCGGGTGAATAATACCTTGGGTGAAAATATTGATATTTAATAAGAAAGTTCATATCAATATTCTAATAAAATGATACTGGATGAAGCACAAAACTCAAGAATATTCCACTAATTTCAAGGATTATAGAAGGAATACTTACCATAGTAAGTTTAGATTTAAGAATATGAAAAGAAATAACATACGAAACTACAAATGGATTTTCATCTGTCATACGGTACGTAATCCGCATAGACAGGTTATTGCGACATATTAAAGGATTTATACAAAAAATAGTATTCCTTATAAATACGAAAGAAATAATACCCCTTACGAATACAACAAATAATATCCCTTACCAAACGAAATTAACATCCCTTACGGATACAAATAACATCCCTTACAAATATAAATAACGTCCCTTACCAAACGAAAATAACATCCCTTACCAATACAATAAATAATATCCCTTACCAAACGAAAATAACATCCCTTACCTTAGTAGAAGACCGGATACTGCAATAAGGAAGTAGCAGAATACTCATCTTCTTTCTCTCTATAGTTTCTCTCTCTATAGCTTCTCTTGTGAGTCTTAGTGAATTGGTGAAAATGAAAGAAAAATTAAGCTTCTATTCATACGAGAATGGACTAAATAGTAACTAATTCACGAACGGTCCAGATTGATTCACTATTAGAACAGACGGTTCATATTGATTACTATTAAAACCACAACCGATGGTCCAGATTGATTTACTTTTAAAACCACCACCGACGGTCCAGATTATTTACTTTTAAAACTACCACCGATGGTCCAGATTGATTTACTATTAAAATCACCACCAATGGTCCAGATTGATTTACTATTACAACCACCATTAATGGTCCAGATTGATTCACTATTAAAACCACCATTGACGGTCTAGATTGATTTACTATTAAAACCACCATCGACGGTCTAGATTGATTTACTATTAAAACCATTACCAACGGTCCAGATTGATTTACTATTAAAACCTCCACCAATGGTCCAGATTGATTTCACTTATTACCCCTAAAGTTTTCCAAATTTCCATTATTCCCCTCTTAATTTTATAATTCACTTATCTTCAATAAACACATTCTTAATACTTCAACAATTATTCATCATTAATATTATAACTTACAATATCGACAACAAGATCATTACCAAGAAAGAGGGGGCTTTCTGATAAGGATTTCTCCTTATTGGCGCACAATTAGGTGACCAAACCTCTCCTCGATAGAACTTTCTAGATATCGTCAATATTGCAAATAATAATATGAATAATTTTGTCGTCTCAATTATTGATTTAATAATATAAAATATTATACAGATGATACTGTGACAATAATTGAATCAAATAACGTGAGATACTTATCGCAACAATTACTATAAAGAATAATTGAGTAAACCGAGTGGCTTCTTACGTAAGCATCAATAATCAATACCGTGTGCTACTATGCAACCACGCGTATTACTGTACTTTTACCACCGGGTAGTTCAACAGTTTAACGGTAAAACTTTCGCCGTTATTTTTATAAAAAGATATTTCTGTCATTTTCTAACTATGACAATACTTTCGTTGTGGGTTCCACTAATGATTGTGTCATCGAACGAATATTACCCGACGAGCTCGACCAAACGAATATTCTCCGACACAACGAATATTTTATATCAACTTGCTTACTTGCAAAATTTTGAAATATCACCCTTAACTTTAACCTTTTATCAATTTAACCACTTACAAAATAAAATAATAATTATAAGAAAATTAAATACTTTCATTTCATATATTCGGGGTCTCACAATCTCCCCTCCTTATGAAATTTTGCCCTCAAAATTTACGTACCTGGTAGTTCGAATAGATGAGAATACCTTGCTTTCTTTTCAGATTGTACATTCCCGATTATTTCCTCTGTATCATGATTTTCCCATTGCTCATCTCTTGTATTTCAGATATCATTCCAGAATACATTTTCAAAACAAAGGTTAATTGACATATCATAATTTGTCAACTTAAGTAAGAAAATTAAGCTTAAGTAGGACACACACTAGCGAAGGATATTACTCGTCTCTCTCCTCCTAGTTCTAATCCCGGATCTCCGCCAGAGACCATATCCCTAAGCTCTGATACCATTTGTAACTCTAATCCAGGACTTGGATAGCACCTCACATTGTTACTCTATCGACTTGCTACAGACATCACTGGCGGCCCCTCACGAGAGCATCTTTTCTGCATTCCGAACTTAAAGTCACCAAATGAGAGGCCCGGGGCTCTTCAATTTTATAGCTCGGATACCATTTGTAACGCCCCTAAAATAGGTCCACACGACCCATTCTGAGTCGCCAGATATCACATTACAGAAATTAAATACAAACTTTATTTATACAGCTGTTGAACTGTCGTGCAGAGTACGACAACACATAAGCTGTGAGTTTTAATACAATATTGTCTCGTAGACAGTATCCAAACTCA
Source organism: Panax quinquefolius (assembly GCA_020205615.1). Taxonomy (NCBI): domain Eukaryota; kingdom Viridiplantae; phylum Streptophyta; class Magnoliopsida; order Apiales; family Araliaceae; genus Panax; species Panax quinquefolius. The sequence continues at coordinate 95,700,347 of CM035158.1, read as the reverse complement.
AATTATTACAATGCCATATAAAATACAACAACAAATATATCAAGACCCCAAAGAAAAATGAGAAGATTACTATCATGTTCTTTTCAATGGTGAGTCTTCTCTTGACATATAATTATCTCCGTTATCTCCAATTGAGAATTATATTTCAACCAAACTCCAAGATTATATAGGTAGTGCTCATAGATATAATCAGCAAGTGCATGTGCACAACTCTGTCTTATGATACCACGAGGTCGTCTGTCATTAGACATCTTGTATGATAGTGGCAAAACGCCCTTCCATAGTTGGGTTCACCTCACCCTATTTGGTTCACAAAAATCAACAGTTAAAATGACGTATAAAATACGACACATTTATCTATAATTCTCAATAAAATTATTTCCATACTGTTTTAGGGGAAACCTCAATGGCTATAGACCACAATTCTAATCCCCTGTTACCCCCACTCGACCCAGCTACACTCTTATTACCTGAAAAGAATTGTGAAGCAAAAGGGTGAGCACAACTAGTCTAGTAAAGAATATCATGACTAAAGATAATTAAATTATCAATAGCCTTCGTCAATAATAAATTAGAGATTTAGAACATATGGTAGATGATAAAACTTTTCAATCATAGTAGCAGCGGAACGAGCAATCCATTAGAAGAGTCAAATAGACCATAAAGTCTATTATCTTCTCCACGTTAAAAGTCCACCAACAATTATTTATCCCTGTAACATCAATCAACAGTTCCTGTCCACAATTATTCATAATCATAATTATGATTCTAAATTCCTCTTCGCACCCAGGATGAAGATAATTTTCATCACCTGTCTTTACATGAAACATCAAAGATCATGATTATACCAAATCACAGTTCCTGTTCAAAATCATACTAATAAATTCATCTTTGCACTACGGGCCAAAGATATTCATTAATAGTTCATCTTTGCACTAAACGCCAAAGACATGTAACTATATTTTTAGAAGAGTCAAGTAGAGCATGATATCTACTATCTTCTATGAATTAAAAGTTTATTATCAATATTTTATCCCTGAGACTCAGCTTAATAAATAATCTACATCCTTGAATCATCCTTGCACTACGGCTAAGGATATTCATTAGTATCCCGACCATGAATTATCCATGCACTACGGGCCAAGGATATTCGTGTTTTCGCCGATGGTCATGATTATACCAAATAATCCCTGGTCATAATCATACCAACAACTATCCATCAATGAACTACGGGCCAATGAGGACTTTTACCACATCATTTTTAACATTAAGGGTTATGATTATACCGAATGATCCCTGGTCATAATCCTACAAATCAACAGTCCATCTATGTACGTAAGCCAAAGATGACTTTCATCACAATATAAGCATGAAGATGATGACAATGATATAAGCATTAATCAAACGACATCAAGGATATTTATTAAAGTCTTTAAATTTATCTAGAGTTTAAAAATATCCAAAATGTCAACATGATACTGCTTTGTGGAGTAAAATTCATGAATAATATCCATGTATCAAAATAATTTGGACAAAAAATAAATAAATTTTTTGTGTGAATAGTACCCCGTGAATAGTACTTCAGGAATAGTTCCCCGTAAATAGTAATTCAGCATGAAAAGTGCCCCGAATACCCGAGTAAATAGTACTAGAGTGAATACTAACTCGTGAATAGTATTTCAGCACAAAAAATGCCACGAATACCCGAGTGAAGAATATTTGAGTGAATAATAATTGGGTGAATAGTAACCCATGACTAGTAACTTATGAATAGTACTCCGGCATGAAAAGTGCCTCGAATAACCGAGTGAATATTATTATAGTGAATAGTAACCGGGTGAATAGTAACTTATGAATAGTACCCCAAGTGAAATTATTGATATTTAATAAGAAAGTTCATATAAATATTCCAATAAAATGATACTGGATGAAGCGCAAAACTCAAGAATATTCCACTAATTTCAAGGATTATAGAAGCAATACTTACCATAGTAAGTTTAGATTTAAGAATATGAAAAGAAATAACATATGAAACTGCAAATGGATTTTCACATGTCATACGGTACGTAATCCGCATAGACAGGTTATTCTGACATATTAAAGGATGAATACAAAAAATAGTATTCCTTATGAATATGAAAGAAATAATACCCCTTACGAATACAACAAATAATATCCCTTACCAAATGAAAATAACATCCCTTACCAATACAATAAATAATATCCCTTACCAAATGAAAATAACATCCCTTACCTTAGTAGAAGACCGGATACTGCAATAGTGAAGTTGCAGAATACTCTTCTTCTTTCTCTCTATAGTTTCTCTCTCTATAGCTTCTCTTGCGAGTCTTAGTGAATTGGTGAGAATGAAAGAAGAATTAAGCTTCTATTTATATGAGAATGAACTAAATAGTAACTAAATCATGAACGGTCCAGATTGATTCACTATTAGAACGGATGGTTTATATTGATTACTATTAAAACCACAACCGATGGTCCAGATTGATTTACTTTTAAAACCACCACCGGCGGTCCAGATTAATTACCTTTAAAACCACCATCGACGATCTAGATTGATTTACTATTAAAACCACCATCAATGGTCTAGATTGATTTACTATTACAACAACCATCAATGGTCCAAATTGATTAACTATTAAAACAACCATCGATGGTCCAGATTGATTTACTATTAAAACCACCATCGACGGTCTAGATTGATTTACTATTAAAACCACCATCGACGGTCCAGATTGATTTACTATTAAAACCACTATCAATGTTCCAGATTGATTTACTTTTAAAACCACCACCAATGGTCCAGATTGATTTAACTTATTACATTTTAGTACCCCTAAAGTTTTCTAAGTTTGCATTATTCCCCTCTAAATTTTGTAATTCACTTATCTTCAATAAACATATTCTTAATACTTCAACAATTATTCATCATTAATATTATAACTTACAAGATCGACAACCAGATCATTCCCAGGAAAGAGGGGGCTTTCCGATAAGGATTTCTCCCTATTGGTGCACAATTAGGTGACCAAACCTCTCCTCAACAGAACTTTCTAGACATCATCAATATTGCAAATAGTAATATGAATAACTTTGTCGTCTCAATTATTGATTTATTAATATAAAATATTATGCAGATGATACTGTGACAATAATTGAATCAAATAACGTGAGATACTATGCAACAATTACTGTAGCAATAATTGAGTAAACTGAGTGGCGTCTTACGTAAGCATCAATGATCAATACCATGTACTACTATGCAACAACGCGTATTACTGTACTTTTATCACCGGGTAGTTCAACAGTTTAACGGTAAAACTTTCGCCGTTATTTTTATAAAAAGATATTTCTGTCATTTTCTAACAACGACAATACTTCCGTTGTGGGGTCAACCAATGATTGTGTCATCGAATGAATATTACCCGACGAAAGAATATTCCTCAACCAAATGAATATTTCCCGACACAATGAATATTTTATATCAACTTGCTTACTTGCAAAATTTTCAAATATCACCCTTAACTTTAACCTTTTATCAATTTAACCATTTACTAAATAAAATAATAATTATTAGAAAATTAAATACTTTCATTTCATAAATTCGGGGTCTCACATTACTGCCATTGATTGGCTAAACAAATGATGTATCAATTTCATAATAACTCTTTTTAAATTTTATTTACAAAAAAATTAAGTTATCTAACACCAATTGATTTGGTATTGATATAAGGTAAGTTTAAGAATGAACATTCAAGTGTATTTGGTCAAGTCTTCGACTGGCACGTAAGGTGTCAAAATTAAATGTAAACAGGTTTAACAAATGAATGTTAATCAACATAGAGTACTATAGGCTGATCACCTAGAAGTGGTCGTAAGATATATCGGATTTATGGTTTTATTATCAAAAAGTCCCTTTTAAAAGGACAAAAATGAATAATTCTTGGTCATTTGACCATTTCAGTTTCAAATACTCTTATTGTGGTTTCTAAAAAATGTTTTAACAAAGAAACTATTTGTAAAAAATTATTCTTATTGATTCTCAACTATTTGTACAATTATTGAATATTAAACGCATGAGTCTTTATTTTGTTGTGGTTATATGCTTTTACTTGCTGAGCAAATTGAATGCTCATTCTTGTTTGAAATTATGCGTTTTCAGCTAAGGTCAAACGTACAGAAGGGTCCGGTAAGGACAAAGGGAAAGTAAAGATGGAGAAGTAGATAGCTGTTGAAATAAAAGTAATATTTTTGTAGTAATTCCTATTATGACTCAACGAACATGTGAAGGTTATTGGGATATCTGAGAAGAATGAATGATAAATATGTAATAATATAGTAATTATATTCATGTTGTGCGAATAATAGTGATATATTTTGTATATCGTAGTACCGTGTAGCACCTTATTCGGGTTTAAAGTAACCTGGATCTAGGGATGCCACAAGAAAGCAAGATAAAACTATGTTATGAATTAACATAACTTGAATGTTGGCCTGAATGTCAAATGAGAAGATGAATAAGTATAGATTGATTAGCTAATATGATTTAATAATAAAGAGAAGCAAGTTAAAACTCAAATTTGAGTTCAGAATAGAATTTTGTAACGCGGCTTGCTCAGTTGAGTCCAAAACAACGAGTCTATTAAGAAAAGACTGTAAACACAAAATGTGTCGGGGTTAAATTTTTTGTCAAAGTCAACATTTGACTTTTATGGAGAAAAATAAAAATCAGAGTTAGGAGTGGAATCTTGTGACGCGGACTATATATTTGAATCTGGATCATCGAAATTAGTAAGAATATACTCGAAACACAAAATATGTCGGGGTTGACTTTTTGGTCAAAGTCAACGGTTAACTTTTATGGAGAAAATTCAAACTCAAAATTCAGAGATAAATTTGAAGAAACAGATATGTCTATGACATTGGGAACGTTGACTTTAGTAGGAATCGACTATAAACGTGAAAAATTAATTTTTCAGGTCAAAGACGAGATTAAGCACGTAAAATGAGACAATAACACGGGACCCACATGACTGAAAGCTATTGGATTTCTAGCAGATGGTTGGATTACCATGTCCTAGAAGTCCAAGGGGTAAGAAACTTGAGCAAGTTAGCATTAAATGCAAGTTTTAAAAAAAGAAAAGAAGGAAAAGTCTTTGTTGTAATGATGACAACCAACTAATGATTGGTTAAGTGTATGATGGGGGGTGGTTTGTAAGTTATTAGAAGATGAGGGAAAGACAAATGAAAACCCAAAATCAAGTAAGCAACTTATATGCAATTGAAATTATATTTATATATATACAATTCATCATCCTACCCACTTATTTTTTTCATTTCATTTCCTTTGTTGCTAAGAAAAAGAAAAGAAAGCAAGAGAGTGAGAGAGAGGAACCCACAGATGGAAAATAAGAGGAGGAAGAGGAAGATCAGGCTTTGATCATCCAAGCATAAGCTAATCAAGAACAAAGAAGAAAAAAAATGAAAAAAAAACTTACTTAAGGTAATTCCAAAACCTAGTCCATAGAAATTATTGGATGCTTTTCCTTTTGAGAATTTGAAATCCTAACCATGTTTATGTGTTTTGTTTACACCTCAAATGGTATGTAACCATGGAAGCATGAAAGAGAAAGCAAAGCTAGAGAATCGAACAAGGTATAAAGCCCTAACCCTTAAATTATGCTTAAAATTTGTTTAAGCATGATTATTGTGGAAGATTTGTCTGTGTGATTGATCATGGTGGATCCTATGTTATAAGGGAGGATATGAAGGAGTGTATATGCTTGTTATATGTTTTATATATGAAGAATCGTGAAAACACCTAAGCTTTCTATGAAATCCTAATCAATGAAAAACTAGAATTTTTCAAAAACGGGACATGAAATTTGAACAAGCATAACTCCTATCCTATTTCGAATTTGGGAGTGTGGTCAACTTCTAGAGTTAGTTCTATGAGTCCCCTAACACCTCCAATTGGAATTTTGGATCATCCCTTGTAGATTTTCTTGTGGAGAGTTTCTACCAAAACAGGCGAAAATTGGAAAATTGAAAAAGTAAGCTGCCCAAAACTTTTTATGCACTATTTTTCCTACTTAAACATTGAAATAAATTCAGGCCTTTTGGGACATGGAACTATATGGTGTAATGAAGTTTTGGTCCAAAGATGAATGAATTTCGAAATCGAACCAAGGAGTTATCCAATTTAATATTAGAAATTTTTTGACATGAATTGTTATAACTTGAGTTCTGTAGCTCCGATTGCTAGGAAATTTAAACCCAATGTTTCAAGATATTTCCAAGATTTGGGAATTTTTTGAATTGAGCACGATATAGCTAATTTTGCTAATTTATGAACTAAAATGACTTTTTGAAAAATACTTAATAAAAAAATTCTAAAAAAATTATTTTTTTTATATATAATATATGAGTTTATGTCTGACCAGAAAAGAAAAAATTAATACAATGGTCAAGAAGAGTTTTATAAAGAAGATATAATTTAAGAAATTACGAAAAGTGGATTTTAGGGCTTTTGGGAAACACATTTAGTAGTTTACTGGTAAAGACGTGGTCAAAAAGGACACGTAAGATGTAGGGTAAAATGGTCATTTTGACCATGAGATTATAAAGAAATAAACTTAAGTTGGTATTCGAGGATTTAGTACAATAAATGGAAGATCGAAATGGTGTTATGAATAGTTACCGAATGTAACTATATGTTGTTTGATAACTGATAAGTTAATTTAGTAAATCATTATGAATCATGTAGGTTATCATTTGAAGGAAGAAGTTATGGATGTGAATGATGTCTATGATGAACTACGGACTGAGGCAAGTTTTTTAGAACTTGTGTTTATATGTTATGTGAAAAATTTATGTGATATATGGAAGTCATGTGAACTTATTTTAATGTGCCCTTCGTGCAAATACTTTTTAAATATTGTTGATATCTAATTGATGGTTTAAGATGAAATGTTCTATGTGAACTTTATGGATTAATGTTATGAATCATATTTGCATGCAAAGCATGATAAGCATAAGACATTAATATATGTCAAGCATGAGAACTTGGAACATGTAGAAATGCAAAGTATGAAGGGAATTAATAAAGTATGTTTAAAATGTGAATTATGTGCTATGTGATAACTATTAAACGTGCTATGCAATGTAGTTATTCGCTCTTGCTATAAATAAATGTTTTCAGCTAAATCAGATCGAATCGAAGGATTCGGGATAGACAAAGGAAAAAGAAGAAATATTGATTGAAGTTATTTGTATTGTTCTAGCTATGATAGATGAACGTTAATATTATATATTGTAATTGTGTGGTCAAAGAACATTGTACAGAATAATATTTGAATTTGGATTTTAAGTTCATGAATACTCATCATTAGTGTAAAAGAGCGGAACATAATAAATGTAATTTGAGATGTATAGATTAGATCATGATGATTTACAAATGTAATAACAAATTGTAAAAGTTACGGTTTCTAGAATAGCAGGAACGAATGTATTAATTGGTATCAAAGAAAGATTGTATTCGTTATTTATGAATAAGGGTTATAAATATGAAGAATAAAGGTTATATCGTGATGCACCAGATCCGAGTTAACAGGTACCCGAATATGGGGCGTTACAATTCCTCATTAGGTCAGATTCCATAATGGGATTGAACTAAATCTTCTAAAAGAAAGGAAGTTGGAATCTATCATAACATTTTCCTTGGGAGTTAAAAATCAAATACAATTAGGAAATTTGGATTTCTTAAAATTCTCTAATTGTTCAAACAGGTTCCATGTATAGAAACTTCCTCCCCGTGAATCACAGTCCACCAAATCATCCAGGCCCAAATATTAATGCCCCAACAACGTAGTAATGTTTTGGGTCTCTCTTGACTATGGGAACGTTCATTCGAGGTGGCCATCTGAGTATCGTTCATCCTTGATTTCCATTAAAATTTGATGTCTTTGGATGTTCAAGGTGGTATAGTTTTCTTCTCTCTTGGTATCGTTCATTTTGTCTTTTGTCCATAAAACGGGGGTCTACTTTTTTCACTTCGCAACTCAAGCAATCAAATCTTATGGTTTTGAATAAAATCTAGAAGAATCTTGTGTGTACAAGAAGAATAAAGATGGGGTGATGGTATTCTTAGTTCTTTATGTTGATGATATATTGCTTATTGGTAATGATGTGGGAGTATTATCTAGCATTAAAATTTGGTTGTCTAGTAATTTTGAGATGAAAGATGTGACGTGTAACAACCCCAAAATTCATACAATTTAATTCTCGACTTTGGTCGTTAATAATACATTCAACCTCTAATTTTTACATCATTAAACCATAATACAACCATTAAAATTTGCGAAATAATTAAAATTTTCTATTACAAACTATTTTCGTTCCCAGAACTTTCAACCTTTACATCTAAATATCTCAGAATCATTTTTAATACTACAATAGTTTACATTGCAAAACAATATTACAATTCAACATTAATACATTATTCGGAACCTTAAACATGGTTCAAATAATAATAACACAACCAAAGTGTATAAATCTTCAACTATCACATCTAATTCATGTCTTTCAAGTAACACATGACTTTACCTTAAAGCATGAACCTGCAAAAGTGGTTATTTGCAAGGTTGAGCTCGACAGCCCAGCAAAATCTAACAATTTTCATGCTTCACATAGCACATAATAGCATGCTCAACATATATCTCATAAATATTGGACTAACATAACATATATGTTACAAGTCATATAGCAAGTATAAAGATTGAGTTCCGTACTCAATCAGCATGCTTTACTCAATCAACGTAGTCATAAGTTGACTTTACCATTTCATACATTCAACATATATATAACACATCATGCTCTTTGCAATAAAGATTTAAAAAAATCAAATTCATATAACAAATAGGAACTGAAAGACTTGCCTTGATAGTTGTTTACCAATAACAGTTTAACAGCTTACAGTTATCTGCACTTCACGTGCCCTACACAATTATATAATTATGCACATCAACTATTAGTCACATATCAACATATAGTAGTTGTAATGTAAACTTACTCTACATCTCATAACCCTTCTTATTAATCAATACACAATGTTCAATTTGATTGTGTTAACTTTCGACTTATATCTCACTATATTTCGTACTCGAAGTTCATTTAAGTGTTTAAGTCTTACTAAGAATCATTATTGGTTTTATATTAACCCTAATAAATATCTTATAATATTCATTTCATTTAATTTAAAACACTTTTTACGTTCATTAACACTTATCACGACGTTTCGACGTTTATTCATCACACGCCCAATTTGTCTCTCTTGTGTGTGCTTAGTATGAGTATTCAACTTATCTAATATATCATTTATTAATATTAAACATGATTATACTTTATAATATTCATGTTCTATAACTTAGAACAACATCTATTATCGTCGACATTACTATACTTGTGTGTGTGCATGCCTGACGCCTCCGATCAGATTACTCCGAATACACGATCACCACAAAGATGACCATTTTGACTACTGTTACCGACCTCAAATTGAAAACCTTAAAGAATAATAGTTGTAGGTCTATTCGTCCTCGTTCCGGATCATCTTGAATAACCTCAATCGGAGTTCATGTGAAAACGTTATGCCTATTTTACTAAAATAGGTCAAAGCAGTCACACCTGACATAGTTTGGGCACAGCTGCGCCCAATTAAGCCTTGGGCACAGCACAGCTGTGCCCACAGTGTAGCTGCACCCCAAATGACTTAGGGCATAGCGCAGTTGTGCCCGTTAGCAGAAACGGGACCTGAAGCTACTATTCTTCGCGATTTTTGACCCTTTTTCTCTTACTAATCTTCATAACTTGAGTTATACACATCCAAATTAGTCCGTTTTTGATTCTATGAATTCGTAATTCATAGAACTACAACATACTAGAATTCTAACAATTTATAAAAACATTAACCAACCTAAAATTTGACCCAAAACACATATTCATACTCTATTTTCATGTTTTAACATATTTAGCGAATTAGATCGCCACGACTTCGTTTCTTAATAAATTGACATGATTTAAACTACGCCGCTATCGTTTCTTCATATACTAACATAATCCAACATCAATTTGCAGATTATAACATGTATTGACCATGAAATTTTGTACTTTCTAAGCCATATTCTATAATATAAACACTGTTATTTTACCTTTCTTCCTATAAACCAATTCTCACGAATTTGAACATCAACCAAGGATTATAGATGATAACTAACAAGTTTAGCAACAACATACAAACATAAAATTCGAAATCTTAACCCTATCCAACAAAATTTCCAACTAATAGAGAATAGGTATTGCAAAGAAAATTAAGATAAATTATACCTTTAATCCTCTAGATTATATGTTTAGCAAAAAGATGGTGAATCTCCTTCCTCTTGGCCACAATCCCATAGGCTTAATCTCTCAATTTCCACTGTATTTCTTCTCTTCTTTCAATCCCTCTTTCTTACCCTCTGCTATTTTGGCCTTAGAAAATAAGACATGAAGAAATAAACTGACACTCCCCCACGTACTCTTCCGTTAGAAAATAACAAAAAGACGTCAGTTGAATAAGCCAAAGGCTACAGGGCCTTGTTTGGCTACCACAAACTCGCCAAACTAGATTATTTTTACAATACTTTTATTATATAGTTTCACTTGTCACACATGTAACATTTGAATAACTTGAAATTATAATTATAATAATTATAAATCTTATTGTAATATACTTAATAAATCTTCACATATCTAATTTAATTAATAAATTAGATCAAAACAATATTTTATTTAATTTAATTATTTTCTTAAATATTAAGCAATTGATTTAATTTAATTATTTTCCTAAATTAAAACCTTCAAATAAAATTAACATTATTCAATTTAATTTACATTAATCAATTTAGTTAATAAATTAATGCACCATAATTCATCAACTATTTATTTATCTCAAGAAATAAATTAATTAAAATATTTATTTAATTCAATAAATATTTTAAATTAATTAAAAATTCATTTAATTTCTTCAATAATTAACTTAACTATTAAACCTCACTTTCCCAATATATGAATATATATTTCTCTTCACACTGTATCATATATTTCAACATATAAAGCACGTATATATACATACTCAAACTCAAAACATCTCATAATAAGAATTTTAATTATTAAATTCTTATTTTAATAACTTATAAAAATTCGGGTTGTCACATCTTTCCCCCCTTATAAGGATTCTGTCCTCAGAATCAACGAAACCTCCCTTATTCGGTTTTTACCAAATCTCTTTTCAAAATTTATCATTGAATAACTTCACCACATTACCTTAATATAGGTTTTATATTTCTTACTCCCACCATTATTCATAATAAATTCTTGTAAGTTTTATTTCATAACATTTACTTAGACTCAATTGCGCCGGTCCCAAGCCTAAGTGTGGCGTAAGCTATGCGCCACACTTCTAATCGAGACGATGAGCTCGCTTGTTTTCGTGTCGCACAATGGACTTATATTAGTATTGTAAGCATGTTATTGATGTTGGGACATGATATAAACTATAATAACAGATGTCAATGTGTTGAAATGCAAAGTGTTAAGATTTGAAATATTTATTTAAATAATTTATAAAATGAAATCGAATGAAATGTTTTCGAAAGATGGAGTTGAATGATCAAGTTATGTTGATCAATGTGAAATTTCAAAAGCGTTATTTACGTTAGTCTAAATGGTTAGGTGCTAAATGAGGGTTATGACCTAAATGATGGGTTAAAACCCATAAAGCTAATATTCATACAACTAATTGTGGCTGCAATTTCAATGATATATGTAGGATAATTGGAGATTATTTTCATTTGTGTAGCTTATAATCAAGGCAAGTTCTCTAACTCTGCTTTTATAATTGTGCAAGTTTCTAAATCTTATCACTTTACAATTGAGTAAGCTTTTGAACTTCATTCTTTTCATATCGAATGCAAGTTTCCAATCCTATATTATTGTTGTTCAATAAATTGAGCAAACTTAACCCATCTTGAATATGTTTGTACAAGCTCTTATAACCTAATTCGTTATATCGAGTGAGTTTTACTTTTCTGATTATTGTTCAAAGCACATATTGTTCTAATACATCGATTCAAGTGAGATTGTTCTAACTCTTTTGGTTATAGCATTTTGTATGTATATCATGTAATTCAATTGTATCTATTGTTGATATCCGATCTTTGACTTTGATAGCCTTGTTCAGTTATAAATTCTTTTGTTAAACCTTTACTGATGTAAACCGAATAGTGTTCTAAAATTCTAGAAACACTGATAAGCTAGTTCCAAACTAAACTTCTTTAGTGCGGAAATTCTAAATCCAAACTGAGACGAACAACCCTAACATAGGGGATTTTATACGTGTAACGTTTAGATGTTTGTGCATAATACATGGTATAAAAGGGCTGATCCCCCTAAGTACGTTAAGAAGAGTCCGTCTAGTCTAAATGACTGTTAAGGTTGGGTAATAATACCTAAGTACCGGGGACATGGTTCGTGGTCTTAAGACCCTCAGATAATTAAAGTTCAAACTTGTTTTCTATTTTGATTTGTAAAACAAGTTCCTTATTGTTCAGCTTTTGTGTTCACTCTCATGTTATTATCATTGCTACATTCTATGTCAGTGAGAATTTGTTTGCTCACTCTTGCAATTAACACTAGAGCTAAAAAGGAGAAAGTTGATGAGCCGTCGACTAGCAAAGGCAAGGGCAAGATGTCCAAATTATGAAGACTTATGATAATTTTATTCAAATGTTTTAAGTTTCAAGACTTGTTTTAATAAGTGATGTATTCCACAAACTTATGTAATAATTTTAAGGTTAGATTACCTGGGATTTATTTTGAGATAATGGTGTAACCCTTTAATGGGAGAAATTATTGTTTAAGTTATTTTAAGTATGTCTTTATCCTTTATTATGGGTAGATAGATGTAATAGTTTTTGATAATTTATCCTCAGTTGTTTACTTGATTTTGTATAGCGATTTTGGGGACAAAATCTTGTTAAGGAGGGAAGAATGTAATGGATAAATTTTTCGAGTTGTGATTCTGGGGACTGAATCCTTTTAAGGAGGGAAGGATGTAACGAACCAAATGTGGTGTTTTCAAAAGTTAAATATAAATGATAAGGTTTTTAGTATGATTTCAGAATCGTTAAGGCGTTAACCAACGTGGTTAGGTGCTAGGTTTGGGTTATGACCTAAATAGTGATTTAAACCCTAAAAGCTAATATTCATACAATTAATTATTGTTGCGATTTCAATGATATGTGTAGGGTAATTGGAGATTATTTTACATTTGAGTAGTTTACAATCAAGGCAAGTTCTCTAACCCTACTTTTATAATTGTGCAAGTTCTCTAACCCTACTTTTATAATTGTGCAAGTTCTCTAAATCTACTTTTATAATTGTGCAAGTTTATAAATCTTATCACTTTACAATTGAGCAAGCTTTTGAACTTCATTCTTTTCATATCGAATGCAAGTTTCCAATCCTATATTATTGTTGTTCAAGAAATTGAGCAAACTTAACCCATCTTGAATATGTTTGTACAAGCTCTTATAACCTAATTCGTTATATCGAGTGAGTTTTACTTTTCTGATTATTGTTCAAAGCACATATTGTTCTAATACATCGATTCAAGTGAGATTGTTCTAACTCTTTTGGTTATAGCATTTTGTATGTATATCATGTAATTCAATTGTATCTATTGTTGATATTCGATCTTTGACTTTGATAGCCTTGTTTAGTTATAAATTCTTGTGTTAAACCTTTACTTATGTAAATCGAATAGTGTTCTAAAATTCTAAAAACACGGATAAGCTAGTTCCAAACTAAACTTTCTTTATTGTGAAAATTCTAAATCCAAACTGAGACGAACAACCCTAACATAGGGGATTTTGTACGTGTAACGTTTAGATGTTTGTGCACAATACATGGTATAAAGGGCTGATCCCCCTAAGTACGTTAAGAAGAGTCCGTATAGTCTAAATGACTGTTAAGGTTGGGTAATAATACCTAAGTACCGGGGACATAGTTCGTGGTCTTAAGACCCTCAGATAATTAAAGTTCAAACTTTTTTTCTATTTTTATTTGTAAAACAAGTTCCTTATTGTTCAGCTTTTGTGTTCACTCTCATGTTATTATCATTGCTACGTTTCTATATCGGTGAGCATTTGTTTGCTCACTCTTGCAATTAACACTATGACTAAAGAGAGAAAGTTGATGAGCCGTCGACTAGCAAAAGCAAGGGCAAGATGTCCAAATGATGAAGACTTATGATAATTTTATTCAAATTTTTTATGTTTCAAGACTTGTTTTAATATGTGATGTATTCCGCAAACTTATGTAATAATTTTAAGGTTAGATTACCTGGGATTTATTTTGAGATAATGGTGTAACCCTTTAATGGGAGAGATTATTGTTTAAGTTATTTTAATTATGTCTTTATCCTTTATTATAAGTAGATAGATGTAATAGTTTTTGATAAGTGAGCACCAAATCCCGTGGGAATAAAGTACCTGGATTTGGGGGTACATGCTTATAATACTAATATAAGTCCATTGTCACACATGGAACATTTAAATAACTTGAAATTATAATTATAATAATTATAATAATTATAAATCTCATTGTAATATACTTAATAAATCTTCACATATCTAATTTAATTAATAAATTAGATCAAAACAACATTTTATTTAATTTAATTATTTTCTTAAATATTAAGCAATTTGATTTAATTTAATTATTTTCTTAAATTAAATCCTTCAAATAAAATTAACATTATTCAATTTAATTTACATTAATCAATTTAGTTACTAAATTAATGCACCATAATTCATTAACTATTTATTTATCTCAAGAAATAAATTAATTAAAATATTTATTTAATTCAATAAATATTTAAAATTAATTACAAAATTTATTTAATTTCTTCAATAGTTAACTTAACTATTAAACCTCACTTTCCCAATATAAGAATATATATTTCTTTTCACACTATATCATATATTTCAACATATAAAGCACGTATATATACATACTCAAACTCAAAACATCTCATAATAAGAATTTTAATTATTAAATTTTTATTTTAATAACTTATAAAAATTCGGGTTGTCACATCTTTCTCCCCTTATAAGGATTCTGTCCTCGGAATCAACGAAACCTACCTTACTCGGTTTTCACCAAATCTCTTTTCAAAATTTATCGTTGAATAACTTCATCACATTACCTTAATATAGGTTTTATATTTCTTACTCCCACCATTATTCATAATAAATTCTTGTAAGTTTTATTTCATAACATTTACTTAGACTCAATTATTTTTGAGTATTACATATTCTTTGACCCGTTCATTATCTTTCTCTAAGGATCATTATCATATACTATCATATACCCCTTCTTCTAAGAATTTCATTATCATATACCCCTTCTTCTAAGAATTTCGTCCTCGAAATTTTTGACTTACTAATACCCGTTTGTAAGACCCCGAATTTTATGAAATAAAAGTATTCAATTTTTTTTAATTACTATTCATGAGTTACTATTCACGAGTTACTATTCACGAGTTACTATTCATGAGTTACTATTCACGAGTTACTATTCATGAGTTACTATTCACGAGTTACTATTCACGAGTACTATTCATGAAGCATGATAATTTTTTTTTGTAAAAAGGCATTACTCAATAATTGTTACGAAGAATTATTTGCTCAATATTTTATTTTATTGATTTAATAATTGCTACGTTGATATTTTATATTATTGTTGTTTCAATAATTGTCACTAAGACATATTTTCCATTATCGGAGCAATAATTCATATTATCTGAATAATATTATTGATAACATTATTGGCAATGCCTAGAAAGTTCTGCTCTAAGGAGAGGTTTGGTCACCTAATTGCGCCAAGAAGAAGAAATTCTTATTGAAAGCCCCTCTTTCTGAACCGCCTCGGTTGTTAATATTGTGATTATGTAATATTATTTGTGAATAATTAATTATTAATTTTTATGATGAGAAAAATATTTATTTTATGTGGATATAGATGGAGAAAATTTTTAAAGTGACAATTGTTGAAAATTAATATTTTATCTTTTTCTGATAAAATAGTTCATTTAAATATATTATTTTAATAATATAATAATGGTGATATTTTTACAGTGAATGTGGAATATATGAGTATATGAGGAGGAAGAATATTTTTGTTACAATAAATGTTTAAAACATGTTAAACATGTTGGTGGATCCCATTTCTTGACCGAATTTGATTATAGATCGTAAAATCGTCTGCTTGTGGATTTCGGCCAATTTTACATTTGGAATTTGGAAAACCTTTCTTCTCGCAAAGTTGTAGAGAATTGAATTTCCTATAAAAAAAAGCGAGATTCAATTTTTTGATAAAATGGCTATTTATTATGAATTATTGAAGTTCTGAAGCTCTGAAATAATTGATTTTTGGAAGTTTAAAATAATTTAAATAACAAAAACATTTTTTGTGCAAGTCTTGTGAGGTGGGCTGTTTGGTGGCTGAGGTTTTGAAGAAAAATAAGTGTGCTTTGGAATAAAAATAATATATATTAATATTTTATTAAATTTTCTGCTTTGGTGTTCTAAGTATTTTCCTATAAATAGGGTGCTTAGGTTAGAAATTGAAAATCACATCGAACTCAAGTTTTCTCTCTATATTATCGAGCGTATTCTTGTGAGTATTTTGAGTATACTTTGAGTATTGCTATACGGTGCAAGTTCGTTCAGCGTTATTCCAGTCAGAAGTACTGCTCTTTTGAGGTAAGGGATAGTAAGGGATTTTAAGGGTTATTATGTTTTTTTAGTTTCAAAATTTTTCTGAACCTTCAAAAATTCTGGAAAAATTTGAAATGATAATTTGATGGGTTTTATATATTGTTTCCAAAAATGGCGATTTTTGGATGTATAGATTGAGAGTTATGAATTTTATGAGAAAAGACTATTTTAAAAGTAACCGCTTATAACTCCTTGTGATTAACTCCAAAATTGATGAAATTTTTATTGGGAGTACATCTATATAATATCAGTATACCGTGTAAATTTCAGAATTTTTGGATAAAAGTATAATTTATGATAAATGTTTAAATATTCGGTGGTTTTGGCCATATGAAAAATAGTAAATGAATTTTTAAAATTTTGAGAAAAATATATGTTTAATATGGGACTATGTTATGCTAAATCCCGTAAAAGAAATATTTTTGGAACCGATTTGATATTTTTCATGAAAATATTCTTGTTATGAGTAAATGAATTAAATATGTTATGTGAAGTAAGAAAATTGGAAAATATGATTTATTGGCTTGAGAATCATATATATAGGTATATGCAGATTTTTGTGAGAGTTTTGGTTAATGATGATGAAATCTTATGAGTTTGGCATTTTAGATGATTAAATGCATTAATTATTAAAGTGTAAATAATTGGATTGAATTATTTATATGTTTAAAAATGATTAAAATATTATTGTAATATTAATAATATTAGATTATGAGATTTCTAAGTGATTTATAACATTTGGATTAAGGTGTTATAAATATGGATATGAATTTTATTATGAAACTTTATCTTTTCGTGTGTTAGAGGTTACTTACGCACGATACAAGATTACTGTATCTAATATTTTGAAGTACTAGTCACGACAAATTGGTTTCTTCTTTGACCAAATTATCGTTGATTTATGAATCTTACTCTTGAAATTAAAATCATGTTTTGATTATATTGTTTTTATATAACATTCTTATAACCCTAATGATGATATTTCTCTTTGACTTGAGTGTAAAGATGGGTAGATTATTGATATGATCGTGACCATAGGTTCTCTTTTCGCCAAGAGTGCAAAAGTTGAATTGTTGATTGGTATGATCATGACCATTGAATTTACAATTGAATATTTTTAGCTTAAGTGCAAATGTGAATTGATCAACATGGTTATAATTATTGTTATATAACTTCTGAAATGATTATGTATTTCTTTGATATATGAATATCTTTGGCTCGTTGTGCAAAGATGACTTGTTGATGAATATCTTAGCACAGAAAGGCAAATATGAATTATTGATGAATATCTTTTGCTTCAGTAATGCAAAGATGACTGTTGTTGAATATCTTTAGCTTTGTAGTGCAAAGATGAATTATTAATGAATATCTTTTTGCTCGTAATGCAAAGATAACTCATTGTTGAATATCTTTAGCCACAGAGTGCAAAGATGAATTATTGATGAATATCTTTGGCTCGTAATGCAAAGATGACTCATTGTTGAATATCTTTAGCATGTAGTGTAAAGATGAATCTGTTGATGAATATCTTTGGCCCGTGGTGCAAAGATGAATTTATTAGTATGATTATGAGCGAGAACCGTGATTTGGTATAACCATGATATTTGATGTTTCGTAAAGACAGTGATGAAAATTATCTTCGTCCCGGATGAGAAGAGGAATTTAGAATCACAATTATGATTATGAGTTATTCATATGATTGTGGAAAGGAACTGCTGATTGATGTTACAGGGATAAAATATTGTTGCACTACTAGAAATTCAACGTATAGCGACGAGCTATAGAGACGGTCAGCACGGAACCGTCGCTATAGGGTATCTATAGCGACGGTCGTCGACGCGAAACCGTCGCTATAGGGTATCTATAGCGACGACTCGTGCTACAGGAACTGGCTTATAGAGGTTTTTAAAACATAAAACCCTCTCACCTCCCCCAAATCATTTCACTATCTTCACTCTCATCTCTCTCATCTCTCACCGTCCCACTTTGGCTCCCTCGCCCCACCACATATGCCGATGATCATTCTCCATTCACAAGATGATCCTCTAACCCACATTCGATGATTTCCCTAACTTCCTCATCATCGCCGATGCCCATCTCCCCGTCAACCCCGCCTCCACCCTCGAGACCAATCTAGAAAACCCTAATATCCCAAAGGTCAAAGACTATGTTGTTTATTTGGGTTTTGAATTTCGTGTTTGCTAAATCTTTGGGTTTGATGATCCGCTCTTTGGTAATTCTTGGTTTTCTATGACCCGATTGTGTTTCGAGTTGTTTGTGGCTCATACCATTGGACATGTAGTCGCTGGTTATGGTATAAAGAAGTTGCAGATTATGATGACTATTGTTGATGACTTGGTGTCTGCTTGACAATCTTGTTGAGGATTATCTTACAAATGAGCTCTGCGAATGAGTACATCAAGAGTCGTGATATTGTGGCTTTTAATAAAATATGTGAGTTTGTAGTATTTTTTTTTGATTGTTTAATTTAGGTCTTATGCAAGTGTTTGTGGTACAATTATTTTACTTATTTTATCGCATTTGATTATTTGATGATAATGGTTTTTGTTGCAAATTTTTAAATCTATATGGGATTGGCATGGGAAATTTATTGAAGAAAGATTCTTATATCCGAGCCTAAGTCGTGATTTTTGTTTCTATTTTTTTTCTAGTATGTCAATTTTGATATTTGTTAGAGAAGTGGATTTTATATAACGACTTTATTTGGTCCTTACTCCTTGCTTTAGTGGTATTTGCTTGAAAACTAGAATATGGTTTGACATTTTAACTTTTTGGTGCAATATTTTACTACTTTGTTTTGCTATTTTGTTTTCTTGCTGCTACTGGTAATAATAGAAGTCATATAATAGAAGTGATATAATGCTTATATTATATCTTAGAATATTGTCATGTAATTTTCCTATTATAATCTTAATCTGATATTTGATTACTTCGCTTAATCTCTCTCTCTCTCTCTTGAATAGATGATTTTCAAGTAATTCCAAGGCATTGATAGAATTAACTGCTTTAAAAGTAGCCTCATAACAGGAAAAGAACAATATTATGGAAGTTAGTATTTGAGAGGAAATCTTCAAAGGAACCTACGTATTTCTGTGATAAAGGTATTTTTTCTCATCTCTTGGTCTTATATGTGGTGTAGTTAAAGGTCCTAGTAGGTCGTTACAAGTATTGAATTCTATTTCCCCAATACCAATCATCATGGTACACCAATTCTTTATCATGATTGCTTGAAGATATTACGTTGAAATTGTCTTGTCTGCAAACGTATTTCATGATCCGATTTCAAGAGTTTTGAACCCGGTGGTGATTTACATTCCCCTGGTTAATAAGGTTCATTTTCCCCACAAGGTTTACAGATTATTCTAAATTATTGTTCTTTAGTCTTGATACTTGAGAAGTTAATTTTGCAGAGTATTCAGCAATTGTGATGTTAACACCGTGAGTGAAGAACAACATCAAGGAAATGCTGGTATTAGCCTTAGTATTGGTTTTCTCTTAATATTTTACTTGTTTTGCAGGTCAAACTTTCTTTCTGCCAGAGAATAGTGCTACTTAATTACAATAAAGAGATAAAACTTATTGATTTTCGACATTATTCAATTAGATTACAGCCTGTTGGTGTCTCACGCAGAATTAGAAAATTTGTGCAGAATCATCAAGTGCCTGATTTAAGAAATCTTCAGGATGTGAGTGATTTTTTTTGACAAAGTATGCTCTCTCATTCTCTTTCTCTCTGTCTCTCATACACACATGCTCACACTCGCACTCGCTCACGCTCACTGATCTTGGTAGAGTTAACCGAGCTTCTACAAAGAGTGTCGTTAAGCTTCAAGAGATTGGACCTAGAATGTCATTGCAGCTTATAAAGATTGAGGAAGGACTGTGTTCTGGTGGAGTCATATTTAGTGAATATGGTATGTTAATCTTTTCCCTTTCAATGTTGTTGGTTATAAGGACGTCTAGTTGTGTAGATTTAAAACTATGATATTTTAGATTATATAATTTTTGTTTTCACTTGTAGATGGATCTTAATTTTAGTTTATTTTATACTGATGATTGTCTCGCTTAATTAATTGATAATCTCATGTGTCTTGCCCGAAACTTGACTAGTCATTGAACCGGCATCCTAATTGTTTTTTTTGCTATCAATTTCATGTCGGACTTCTTATGTCGTTGTCTGCCGCTTTTTTTTACCG
Source organism: Panax quinquefolius (assembly GCA_020205615.1). Classification (NCBI taxonomy): domain Eukaryota; kingdom Viridiplantae; phylum Streptophyta; class Magnoliopsida; order Apiales; family Araliaceae; genus Panax; species Panax quinquefolius. Next base: position 95,679,235 of record CM035158.1, on the reverse strand, counting down.
CATGTGTGATCTAAGTTTTTTGGTGTCTTTGGGAATATTTTGGCATTTATTATTGATGTTGTGGTTGTATGTCATATTTGGGTGGCTACCATGAATTTGATCCTCGATTAACTTTATAAGTGTATACTTTATTTTAATTTTTGTTGACCGAAATTGAACTCGATTGCTTAAGTAGGCATGAATGCCTTCTTAAATTTATGTGCACCGCCTTACTAAAAAGTCTAAAGCAATCATTTACCGATTTTTCAGAGAACATGATTGGAAAAGGAGGCAACAATCGTGTTTATAGAGGTCGCCTTCGATGGCAAGGAACTTGTCGTGAAGATTCTCGACGCAATCAAGATGTATTGAAGATTTTATTTTGGGGATCGAGATTATTATCAAGATTCTCAAGGAATTCACCATCTTAAAATGAAGGAGTGATATATGCTCTAAGATGTCACAGGTCCCCGACTCAAAGTGTGTTCTCGGCCATCGGATGAGAGGCTATTGAATGATATCTACACTAAGATGTCACTCCTTCATTTTATCGAGTAGATGGTCATTGTGTAAAATATGATTGTAATGTTGTAATGATTGTATTTTGAAAGATTGTATTGTGAATGATTGTAATGTTGTAAAATATCTCTTCTTATATTGTAATGTTGTAGTGTGAATGATTTTAAATGATGTATATAATATTTTTATATTTTATTTTATATTGTATTTGTGTTTGTTGAATAAATGTGCATTATTAATTTTTTTTTTAATATTAAAAGGCTATAGCGACGGTCATCAACCGTAGCTATAGTGTTCTATATAACACATCCCTATAGCGACGGTCACCGAAGCGTCGCTTATAGATATCTATAGCTACTACCACGACCGTAGCAATAACTCTCAAATGACCGCTAAGTAAGAAAGAGCAAATACACGATTTTGACATGACTATAGCTAGGGTGGCTCATGATCGTCGCTATAGCCAAAAGACCGTCGCTATAGGCTTTACCGACGGGTTCTATGGCGATGGTCATGACCGTCGCTAAAAACTTTTAGACGGTTTTTTTGTTTATAGCGACGGTCGGTGACCGTCGCTATAGGTTGATTTTCTAGTAGTGTTGGTGGACTTTTAACGTGGAGAAGACAATAGACTTTATAGTCTATTTGACTCTTTTAATGGATTGCTCGTTCCGCTACAACTATGGTTGAAAAGTTTTATCATCTACCATATGTTCTAAATCTCCGATTTATTCATCGATGAAGACTATTGATAATTTATTTATCTTTAGTCATAATATTCTTTACTGAGCTAGTTGTGCTCACCCTTTTGTTTCACAATTCCTTTCAGGTAATAAAAGTGTAGCTGGGTTGAGCGGGGATAACAAGAGAATATAACGGTGGTCTATAGTTGTTGAGGTTCTCTCTAAAGAGTATGGAAATAATTTTATTGAGGACTTTAGTGTGTTGTATTTTATACATCATTTAATAGTTATTTTTGGTGAATTAAATAGGGTGAGGCGAACCCAACTTTGGAAGGGTGTTTTGTCACTATCATACAAGATGTCTAATGACATACAACCTCGTGTTATCATAAGACATGGTTGTGCTCATCCACTTGCTGAGTATATTTACAAGCACTACCTATATAATCTTGGTGTTTGTTTGGAGTATAATACCCAATTAGAGACAATGGAGATAATGATATGTCAAGAGAAGACTCACCATTGGGAAGAATATGATAGTAATCTTCTCGTTTTTCTTTGGGGTCTATTGGGTCAACCAAGGATAATTCTGTGGCCATATGATATCTACCATAACCTAAAAGCATGGCCTCCCATGTACGAAGGTTTCCTTGAGCACTTCCCAAAGATTCTAATTTCTAAAATGCTTTTTGACTATACCTTTATGTAAGGTGTCATTGTGACGTACTACACAGCTTGGTATATATTTGTATCCAAACTCACAGCATATGTGTTGTTGTATTTTGCATGACAATTGTTGTAATAAAGTTGTAGTTGTTTTTCTGTACCATGTATTTGGCGACTCAGAATGGGTTGGATGGAATGGACCTATTTTGGGGGCGTCACACCGTTCATTTCATTTATCAAAATAGATTTTATGTCAATATCTATTTATTCATTAGGTTCTACAACCAAAATCTTTCTCAAAGGATCTTTCTAAGATCACCATATTCCTCACCTCTTCCTGTTCTAAGAGTTTCACATTTTCTCTTCTTCTGGAAGTTCATTTCTTTCTTGAAATTATTATATTTTACTTAATTTTTCCCATCCTTTCACCTTTCAGAATAACAAGAATCTTCCACAATTGCTCAATAATTGGGAAGTGATATGAATAACAAGAATTTAAAAGTTTCCAAATCATGCTGAGGGGTTATAAGACCTTGAACTATGTCCCTAGGTTATCAAGTATCTCAACTTGAACCTTTAACAGTCATAAGACTATACAGACCTTGAACTTTTCTCCAGGTTTAACAGTGCATCACCACCATAAACCATCTTTAACAGAATGTTTAGCAATCACACAGACTAAAAACACTCTCTCAGCAAGTACTCTAGGTGATCAACCTATCGTACCCCCTACGCCGTGATACAACGATTACATCTTAACATCGTAACGACTATATGCGTTACTTTCGAAACCATTTTCTCTGATAACATGTCCCCTTTTATAGGGTTGTTCACCTCAGCTTTTCAACATCTGAATCCGCACCAAAATAATTTGGTTTGGCATAACTTCTCAAGAAACGCTTGAATTTCATGAACATCTTTCAATATTTTTCTAGCTGAATTAAATAGCATAGACTTCTACAACAATTTGGACATCAAATGATATATATATATATATATATATATATTCTCATATCTTAAAGAAATCTCAAAAATCTTTTTATGGTGACATGATTATGACGTTGTCATACTACATTTCACCATAGTGGGCTGACGATCATATGATCACATCCAACACCAGGTTCCATTGCATTGATGACTTCATCGTTTATCATATCACCCGATACATATAGTTAAAATGTATTTTGAAATTTAAAAATCATTTTTTTTATCTAGCCGAAACAAACAAAGATAGATATCACGAATAATAAAGATCGCTAAAAAATTCTTTGGTTCACTAGTGTGACCCAACATTTTTCAGAAATCAAAAGTATAACCATTGGCACGAAGTCAATAAATTTCGAAAATCTAGCAAAGCTAGAAGATTTGGAAAACCTATGTCTCCACTTTCTATATTGATCCATTACTTAATAATTCTATATATTCCCACAATTCTCAATTCTTCATTCATAACTTATCTATACCCCAGTATAGTTCATCAAACTTATTGTACATTGGAAATTTAGGAACTTGCCACAATAATATGAGTTTAAGAACTTATCCTAGTCAGACCATAAGCGTCCATTCGCTGAGGGGTTCAAAACATACCATATTATTGTGAGTCACAAACTTACCGTATACATTAGTTTTAAGAACCGCACCTAATCCTAATAATATCTGACTAATCTTAATAGTTCCTAACTATCAAACATACACATGAGAAAAGAATCACCTTTTCGCCAAATATACATCGATAACGCGACACCAATATTCCAATGATTATCAATGTGATAAACTAAGTGCAAGCACAAAACCCTCGCCCATACAAGGATTTGTATAACTTAGCCATCGCATGAGTCCTCAATTGAAATCCCACCCAACTCTATCTTACTCTTAACTTGCTCTTTGCTCGATACGAATTCCTCGTATCTCATTATCTATAACTCCTCGTGAGTTTATTTTGTACTATATCATAGTACATTATTTTCATAGCATCAAGCTATAATTATTCAAACATTACAGACTATCTTTCTTTCATAACTTAAACAGATCACGTCGTGATCTTATTTTATAATCATCTCCCTTAAAAGTCCTTTCTTAACTCGTGATCGTTTTGTTTTATGATCCCCTTTCTTTCCTTTTTCATCATTACGACATTCTTCGTTTTCTTGAGTATTGGAGTTAGGCAACTCCCATTTTTTTATCACTTCAAGATTTTTCTTTGAATTTTCTTGTTTATATAACAATTCTTCCTTTAAGAATTTCTAACTTCATTCACATTACTCAACATTTCATCATACGTATCTATTTTCTATATGTGATACACATCGAGTCTGTAATAGTTTCAATATGGTACGCTGAGTGGTTTCTCACAAACAACTAATAAACTAGCTTCCGAGTTGCTAGTTCGTATAAACCTCTGTTCTATGAAGGAATTGTTTAGCCCAGATACCATACATCAACTATTAAAGAGTACAACTGTACCATACTTAAATACAACTTTTTTTTCTTAACTTCTTTATCATTCTCTTTTTATAGACATTGTCTATTTATTATCACCTTACATCCTTATTATTGGAGTTGGGTAACCCCACTTTCATATTCCTTATAACTTCGCGAGATTCTTCTTTGAATTCTCTCACACATGTTTTAATCCCTCCTTTATAAATTTCTTAAACTATTTCTTATTGTTCAAACTCTATTTGAGCGTATTCTTCCTTCTCTAAGGTTATAGCCTACGGTACTCCAACCTAAGGTTTATAACCTACGGCTTTGATACCAACTGTAACAACCCCAAAATTCATACAATTTAATTCTCGACTTCGGTCGTTAATAATACATTCAACCTCTAATTTTTACATCATTAAACCATAAAACAACCATTGAAATTTGCGGAATAATTAAAATTTTCTATTACAATTAAAATTTTCTATTACAAACTATTCTCGTTCCTAGAACTTTCAACATTTACATCTAAATATCTCAGAATTATTTTTAATACTACAATAGTTTACATTGCAAAATAATATTACAATTCAACATTAATACATTATTCGGAACCTTAAACATGGTTCAAATAATAATAACACAACCAAAGTGCATAAATCTTCAAGTATCACATCTGATTCATGTCTTTCAAGTAACACATGACTTTACCTTGAATCATGAACCTGCAAAAGTGGTTATTTACAAGGTTGAGCTTGACAGCCCAGCAAAATCTAACAGTTTTCATGCATCACATAGAACATAATAGCATGCTCAACATATATCTCATAAACATTGGACTAATATAACATACATGTTACAGTTCATATAGCAAGTATAAAGATTGAGTTCCGTACTCAATCAGCATGCTTTACTCAATCAACGTAGTCATAAGTTGAATTTACCATTTCATACATTCAACATATATATAACACATCATGCTCTTTGCAATAAAGATTCAAAATAATCAAATTCACATAACAAATAGGAACTGAAAGACTTGCCTTGATCGTTGTTTACCAATAACAGTTTAACAGCTTACAGTTATCTGCACTTCACGTGCCCTACACAATTATATAATCATGCACATCAACTATTAGTCACATATCAACGCATAGTAGTTGTAATGTAAACTTACTCTACATCTCATAACCCTTCTTATTAATCAACACACAATGTTTAATTTGATTGTGTTAACTTTCGACTTATATCTCACTATATTTCATACTCAAAGTTCATTTAAGTGTTTAAGACTTACTAAGAATCATTATTGGTTTTATATTAACCCTAATCAATATCTTATAATATTCATTTCATTTCATTTAAAACACTTTTTACGTTCATTAACACTTATCACGGCGTTTCGACGTTTATTCGTCACACGCCCAATTTGTCTCTCTTGTGTGTGCTTAGTATGAGCATTCAACTTATCTAATATATCATTTATGAATGTTAAACATCATTATACTTCATAATATTCATGTTCTATAACTTAGAACAAAATCTATTATCGTCGACATTACTATACTTGTGTATGTGCATGCCCGACGCGCTCCGATTGCCTCCGAATACGCATCAGTCACAAAGATGACCATTTTGACTACTGTTCCTGACCTCAAATTGAAGAGCTTAAAGAATAAATTTTGTAGGTCTATTCATCCTCGTTCCGGATCATCTTGAATCACCTCAATCAGAGTTCTTAAGAAAACGTTATGCCTATTTTACTAAAATAGGTCAAAGTAGTCACACCTGACACACTATATGGGCTTAATCGCTACCAATTAAGCTTTAGCAAAGCGCAACTGCACCCTACAGCCATAATTTCAATTGCTTCCAAATGACTTAGGGCACAAAGGTTGAGTTGTGCTTAGTAGAAACAGGACCTCAAGCTACTTTTTCTTCGCTATTTTGAATTTTTTTCTCTTACTAATCTTCATAACTTGAGTTATACATATCCAAATTAGTCCATTTTTGATTCTATGAATTCGTAATTCATAGAACTACAGCATACTAGAATTCTAACAATTTATAAAAACATTAACCAACCTAAAATTTGACCCAAAACACATGTTCATACTCTATTTTCATGTTTTAACACATTTAGCGAATTTGATCTCCACAGCTTCGTTTCTTAATCAATTGACATGATTTAAACTATGCCGCTTTCGTTTCTTCACATACTCACATAATCCAACATCAATTCGCAGATTATAACATGCATTGACCATGAAATTTTGTACTTTCTAAGCCATATTCTATAATATAAACACTGTTATTTTACCTTTCTTCCTACAAACCAATTCTCACGAATTTGAACATCAACCAAGGATTATAGATGATAACTAACAAGTTTATCAACAACATACAAACATAGAATTCGACATCTTAACCCTATCCAACAAAATTTCTAATTAACAGAGAATAGGTATTGCAAAGAAAATTAAGATAAATTATACCTTTAATCCTCTAGATTATATGTTTAGCAAAAGGATGGTGAATCTCCTTCCTCTTGGCCACAATCCCATAGGCTTAATCTCTCAATTTCCACTGTATTTCCTCTCTTCTTCCAAGCCCCCTTCTTTACCCTCTGTTATTTTGGCCTTAGAAAATAAGACGTGAAGAAATATACTGACACTCCCTCACGTACTCTTCCGTTTGAAAATAACAAAAAGGCGTCAGTTGAATAAGCCAAAGGCCACAGGGCCTTGTTTGGCTACCACAAACCCTCCAAACTAGATTATTTTTATAATACTTTTATTATATAGTTTCACTTGTCACACATGTATCATTTAAATAACTTGAAATTATAATTATAATAATTATAAATCTCATTGTAATATACTTAATAAATCTTCACATATCTAATTTAATTAATAAATTAGATCAAAACAACATTTTATTTAATTTAATTATTTTCTTAAATATTAAGCAATTGATTTAATTTAATTATTTTCTTAAATTAAATCTTTCAAATAAAATTAACATTATTCAATTTAATTTACATTATTTAGTTACTAAATTAATGCACCATAATTCATCAACTATTTATTTATCTCAAGAATAAATTAATTAAAATATTTATTTAATTCAATAAATATTTAAAATTAATTAAAAATTCATTTAATTTCTTCAATAGTTAACTTAACTATTAAACCTCACTTTCCCAATATATGAATATATATTTCTCTTCACATTATATCATTTATTTTAACATATAAAGCACGTATATATACATACTCAAACTCAAAACATCTCATAATAAGAATTTTAATTATTAAATTCTTATTTTAATAACTTATAAAAATTCAGGTTGTCACATGACGCCCCCAAATCCGGGTCCTTTGACCCCGGTTCGGTCATCACGATAAACTACAAACATCCACCTCTAAACAACATACGATAACTAAAATGCGTAATATAATAAACGTATGTCGTTCATTCAAAAGGTGTTACTAGTCCCAAGATACGATAACCTTAATATCATCTTATAATCATACCCTAAAATAAATATTAGGGTTCACATTACATAATCGTAATTTAAACTAAGCATAAGATAAAATTTTGCTTCTCGAAATTATCCTACATCTTCCCTTTACCCTTGTCCTTTCCTGAGGCCTCAGGCTTAGCTGCAATATAATTCATGATATAGCATGGATGAGCAACAAGTTTGCTCAACAAGTTTAAATACAACAATAAGGATATATCATGATGAATTGAAAAATATCTGGCAATAGATTCAACAACGTGAATATCTGAAGGTTTCAAAAATATGAATATCATAAGCAAGGATAATGTTTTGCTTTTAGAATAACTGCTAGTCAAGTAGACTTTGAACTATAACACTCTAATGGAATCAATAGCTAATTAACCCTTTTGTTACTGGCTACAGAATAAGTACTTGAGGGGATCAGCCTCACGTACTCTATGTATATGCATAACATTTAAATCTACTCTGTTATGTCTTATATTAGATACCTGGGGTACTCCCTTATCATAAGAGGGGTGTTCTTTCAGTCTAAGAATCCTTACCATCAATTGGTTTGGATAGCTTTTATAAAACTTTATATGTTTGTCTAACCGAACAAAGATTCAGACTCTATCTGACACAGTTCAAGAATTATTGAACTTTAAATGATGTACAAGTGCAAGACTATACGAACTCAAGTGCACTAAGTGCAAATATCAATAACATCGATGTGGAATAATTGTGAAGTAATTAAACCACTTAATTGCATGTTTGGAAATAAGATTCAAGCTTAAATGAATAACTTTCAATTCAACAATATCCTGCTCAATGCAATATGAGAAGGATAGGAAAACTTGGACAAACTCAAAGTTGTGTAAGTTAGGAAACTTGCAACACAATAAATTCGGATACTTGCTCAATATAATTTAGAGTAAGTTTAGGAAAACTTGCTTAACAAATGTAGGGTTCAAAAAACTTGCATAAACATATACCTGTTTGCACAAAATAAAAGTAGTGTGTAAGGTTTAGATACTTGCCTGTTCGCTCAGCTACAGTATAATACTAGCTTTAACTAACTTGAGTTGAAACGACCTAACATGGACAAGTCGGTCTTTCAATTAGCATGTGTAAACTAATACGAGTCTACACTAAAAGAATCAAGTCATCACATAGCATGCTTCTCAACACATTATATGACATATTGGTCACACATTACAAATAAAGTAATCATATAAGCATGCCTTAAGACTTCAAGCCAAAAACAGATTCTATTTATGACTGCAGGATGGCGCAGCTGCGCCTGATCTAGGCTTAGGGATGGCGCAGCTGCGCTGTCCCTTGGCCAGACCAGGATTGAGCTTCTGCTCTCCTGACTTCAGTCCAACTCTAACACACTAATCACACATACATTTTAACATACATACATGCTAGAGTTTCACATATAACACATGATCATACTTGAGTTCATTACCACAAGTTTAACTTACAACTTATATGTCATTAAAACATAAAGAGTCATGTAATCATCATGATTTACAATCTTGGTCATACAATACATAGTAGGTAATGCTTGTATATAGACAACACATGAATACATAACTCATATAGTTCATATTCTAGAAATTTCCTTTTCTTTAAGACTATGCGTGCATAAGTGAAAACCATACATTAATCAAACTATGATCATGTCAATATGTCTATAGGCATAATGAATCCTAATACACATGTTAGAATGGTCATAACATACTATGCTTATTACTTGATGACATTAGCTTCCTCATCCTAACTTCCTTTAACACTAAGTTAACATAACATATACAAGGCATCTTAACATATAACTCTCATGCATTTACAACATATATTCAAACCACAGATGCATGCTCAAATTGTCAGATCTTATAAGACAAAGTCTTGGTCAAGTTCACTTTGAAAAGCCTTAAGTTATATCTCTTTGAAATAATCAAATCTTTCAATCATGTATGCTAGTGTGTTTAATCACTTTAGTCTTACATTCCATGTCAATATAAACCATATCATCATGTTCATAAAGTCAAAATGCTCACATGATGTGTTCATGACAAGGTTCACTTTTGAAATCATAAACCTCATTTCAAGACCACAAGTATTGCGTCCATCATTGCCATACTTGTTCATACTATACGCATGCGTGCTTACGTGTGCATGTTAAAACAGTTACAAGCTTGCTCTCTACCAAAGGTACCAACAACTTAGCACAAAAGAGAAACATAATGTAACACATCGGTTTATGGTATAGCGAACTAACAAGGCCATTGCCAAGATAAAATCAAGCAAGAATTGCAAAGCGATCATCGACGACAGAGGCGATTAATCGCTTCTACTTTGGCGCTTCAAAGAACTCATCACCAAATTCCCTTATGGAAAGGGTTTCTAACATAACTCAACACATTTAGAAGCTTTTAAAACACTTAGCAACATAACCTAAATCAACTAACAATCAATACATGCTTAATTTAAGAATCAATCCATGAAACAATTTACCAAAAATTAAGAATGGGAATGGAAGGTATACCTTTGTGATTCAATCTAGCTGCTCTAAAACAATATACTCACTCTATATAAGCTCCTTAGCATCTAAATCTCAGTAATTGCAACAAGGAAGATGAATGACTTATTTATAGAAGATTGATTGTCTAGCTAATGCTATTACCTCACAAATCAAGCCATTGGCTTTCAAGAATGCACAAGGGTTAAGGAAGAGTTGGTGAGAATTGGTAATTCTACTCATGAATCCCACTCCCCATCTATGTTGGTTGATTTTGAGGTGGAGATTGGCTAGGCTAGGCTTGTTCATGTGGGAAGAAGAAATGGGACTCTAATATGGGACAAAGCAATTTCCAGCACTAGCAAAATAATGAAATGCAACATTTGGCTTATAACAAATATACACATAGTATAAACTTTGGTTATAAAATATGTCTACACAATTCATTTCATATAACATAGGTTATAATAATTTAAAAAGGCATACAATGTACTTCCCAATTACAAGGTATCTAGTAGTGCACATACATATATCAATATTATTAGTCAACTCACATGAATGCAAATAACTTTACTATATAGTCTATATATATAATATATAGACATATTAATGTGCCACCTTGTACAATATAAAATATACAATTAACTACCACATAATAAAGGTTTACTATATTGCATGCTTTGCACAAATAAATCAAGTAAACATATAATCAATTTATAAACTATTACTCTATTGCACATTAATTATTATTTATTCATAATAATTATTAATTAACACATTATCAATTAATTACTCATAATTGCAATTAATCAATATAAATAAACTCTTGCTTCTATATTTAAATAAATTGAATATTTAATAATCCTATCAATTTCTTGATATCAAACTCTTAGGGTTAGTCAACTAATTTAAATCAACTATTAGTGACTCCTTTAATCATTTTATACATTTTTATAACCATATAAGGTTTAAATAATCTCACAAAACTAACTCGTTAAAATTAAATCACATATTTAATTAATAAGGAGTTTAAAATTCATGGTCGTTACATCCCTCCCCCCTTTATAAAAATTCCATCCTCAAAATTGTAAAAATAAGGTTACTAAAATAAAAATAGATAATTCGTTCTCATCTTCTCTTCTTGCTCCCACGTAGCTTCTTCTACTGCGTGGTTCCTCCAAAGAATCTTAACGGAATGGATAATCTTATTCCTCAACTTCTGTTCCTTCCTATCTAGTATCTCAACAGGAACTTCCTCGTACGATAAGTCTTTCTCGACTTGGATTGGCTCATAGCAGATAACATGTTTGTAGTCTGGTTTATATTGCCGCAACACTGACACGTGAAACAAGTTGTGAATGTGCTTAAGTTCAAGAGGTAACGCTACCTCGTACGCCACTTCACTGACTCGCCTCAAAATCTCAAATGGTACTATGAACCTAGGGCTCAACTTGCCCTTCTTCCCAAAATGAATCTTCCCTTTCGAGGGAGATACTTTCAGAAAAGCATAGCTTCCTATTTCAAAATCTCTCTTCTTGCGATGTAAGTCCGCATACTTCTTCTAGCGATCTTGAGCTGCTACTAGTCGAGCTCTTATCACTCTGATGATTTCTACCGTCTGTTGTACCAACTCCGACCCCAACTGTCGACGTTCTCCAACTTCGTCCCAGCATAAGGGCGTTTTATATTTCCTCCCATATAGTGCTTCGTACGGTGGCATTCCAATACTGGCGCGATAACTATTGTTATACGCGAACTCTACTAATGGAAGGTGATCCTCCCAACTACCCTTGAAGTCCATCACACAAGCTCGGAGCATGTCTTCAAGTGTCTAAATCGTTCTCTCACTTTGCCCATTGGTCTGCGGATGATATGCGGTACTCATTCGTAGTTGTGTCCCCATTCTTTCTTGAAGACTCTTCCAGAAGTTTGACGTGAATCGCGGATCTCTATCTGATACAATAGATACCAGCACCCAATGCCTCGAGATAATTTCCTTAACATATAATTTGGCTAATTGGTCCAAACTATACTTAATCCTATTCGGCAAAAATTGAGCTGACTTAGTAAGACGATCTACAATTACCCATATGGCACCGTGCCCTTTCTGCGTTGCTGAAAGTCCCACCACAAAGTCCATTGTGATGTGCTCCCATTTCCATTCTGGAATTTCTAATGGTTGTAATAACCCGCTTGGTCGTTGGTGTTCTTCCTTGACTCTTTGACAAGTTAGGCATCTACTTATGCATTCTGCAAACTCTCTCTTCATATTTGGCCACCAGAAGTGGTGACGCAAATCCTGGTACATCTTCGTGCTTCCTGGGTGTATCGAGTATCTCATACTGTACGCTTCTTGCAAAATCTCCTCTCTCAGTTCTGGTAATAGCGGTACCCAAATTCGTCCTTCAAATCCTAACAGTCCAGTGCTATCCATCTTATATTTCAATTCATCACCTTCAGTCAATCGCTTCTTGATGTTAATGCAATCTTCGTCCTTTTCTTGTGTTTCTTTAACCTTATCCAATAAAGTCGGACTCGCTGTCACTATAAATAATTGTTCATTGGTCTCCATCGGATACTTAATCTCTAAATCTAGTTGTTCGAAATCTTTCACCAATTCTTCTTGAATGGTCAACTTCAATAACTTCTCTCTGCCTTTTCTGCTCAAGGCATCTACCACTACATTTGTTTTGCCTGGATGATATAGAATCTCACAATCATAATCTTTGATCAATTCTAACCATCGGCGCTGCCTCATGTTTAATTCCTTCTGCGTGAAGATATACTTTAGACTCTTGTGGTCCGTATATATCTCACACTTCTCGCCATACAAATAATTCCTCCAAATCTTCAAGGCAAAAACTACTGCTGCTAACTCTAGATCATGAGTCGGTTATCCCTTCTCATAATCTTTTAGCTAACGTGAAGCGTACGCAATGACCCTGCCATGTTGCATCAGTATACAGCCAAGTCCCTTGTGTGATGCATCACTATATACTACAAACCCTCTCGTGTTGTCCGGTAAAGCCAACATAGGTGTTTGACTAAGCCTCTTCTTCAATTCTAGGAAACTTTCTTCACACTTCTCCGTCCAAATGAACTTAACTGTCTTTCTGGTAAGATTGGTAAACGGTGATACTAATTTTGAAAAATCCCGAATAAATCTTCGATAATATCCCGCCAATCCTAAGAAACTCCTGATCTCTGTCGGCGTCTTTGGCTGCTCCCAATTGATAACCGCTTCTACCTTCGCTGGATCCACCGAAACACCATTCTTGTCAATAACGTGCCCTAAAAACTGCACTCTCTGTAACCAAAACTCACACTTGGAGAATTTTGCATATAGCTTCTCCCTCCTTAATGTTTCCAACACTATCCGAAGATGCTCGGCGTGTTCTTCCTCCGTCTTTGAATATACTAGAATGTCATCGATGAATACAACAACAAACTTATTCAAATACTGGTTGAACACTCTGTTCATTAAATCCATAAATGCTGCTGGTGCGTTTGTCAAACTAAATAACATTACCAGAAACTCAAAGTGTCTATACCGAGTTCTGAATGTCGTCTTTGGAATATCCTCCGGCCTCACTTTCAGTTAGTGATAACCGGTCCTCAAGTCAATCTCTGAAAAGTACCTTGCCCCCTTCAACTGATCAAACAAATCGTCTATCCTGGGCAACGGGTACTTATTCTTAATGGTGACCTTGTTCAACTCTCGGTAGTCGATACAAAGTCTTAGCGACCAATCTTTCTTCTTTACGAATAAGACTGGTGTTCCCCAAGGTGATATGCTCGGTCGAATGTATCCCTTATCTAACAACTCTTGTAACTGAGCCATTAGTTCTTTTATCTCTACCGGTGCCATACGATACGGCGCTTTGTATACCAGTGCTTTTGTTGGTGCCAAATCAATGACAAACTCAATCTCTTTATCCGGTGGCAATCCCGGAATCTCGTCTAGGAAGACATCAACGAAATCCCTTTCAATAGGTATCTGACTCAGTTCACCCTTGACTCGTTGAGTATCAACCACATGAGCCAAATAACCTATACAACCCTTCCTAAGTAACCTCTGCGCTAGAACCATCGTCAGACAATGAGATTGTCTCGAAGATTTACTACCATAAAATACCACCTTTGACTTATTCGGAGTCTTAAGGTGTACACACTTCTTCTTATAGTCTATAACTTCTCCATGAACTGATAACCAATCTGTCGACGTCGGGATTTTTGAGTGTCCCTTTTCGTTACTTGTTATTTGGAATTCTCATGTTAGTGTGAGATTTTTTTTGAAAAAATAAGTGAAAAAGGTCCGACATGTATAATGTCGACGATTTGACTTTAAGAGTTTCCAATTGGTGTATTTAACTGGTTTCACCAACACAACAGAAAAAGGTTTGCACATTGACCCAGTGATTTGGCACTGCTAGACGGGTCTGTGAAATCGAGATTCATTTTGGGTCCGTGGGCTTGATTATGTGGAGGGAAGGTGTTAGGCACCCCCCGACATCCGTGTTACCACGGTGACCGCCACTCTTCAAATAAATTATTATATGAAAGTGTGTGTGTGTATGTGTGGATCAATGTGCAATTATTTAAAAGTAGTGCGAGGCCTCGTTCGCACCTATATACACAAGGTTTGAATTTTTATAGAAAAATTCAGTTTTAACCTAGATTTAGCAATGAAGTTTTGTAAAAGAGGTTTTTCAAACCCTGTGCTCAATAGGAATTGAAACATTTTCATACTTCCATTTTATTATTAAATGTTCGGCTTGTTTGCTTTTATTTTCGAGATGCGAAGCATTCTCGAGAAAATAATATACAAGAAAGGTCGAACTCCTCATGGGCACGATGACCCATCCAAGGAATTTCGATTAATCGTAAAATAATGTACAAGTCAAGCATACTGCCGTAAAACATTCATCATGGGAACCGAATCTAGATTCATTATACTGAACCTGTGATCACATGATTCCTAGGCTCACATGATACTGCAATTTGTATGGAAAGCGAAGAAGCGCTATATATATATATATATATATATATATATATATATATAAGCTGTAAATATATATATATGAACATAATCAACCGCCACGAAGTAAACTATAGGCGGGACAAAATGTAAAGAAAGCTGTAAAATCGATCAACTACCACGAAGTAAACTCCAGCGAGACTTTAATATAAATAAAAGTTGTAAAAGGCCACGAAATCAACTCCAGTGCTCGATGAGAATGTAAATATATATATATATATATATATATATATATTTTAAAATATATATATAAAAGCAAAGAACGCACTTGATGTGAATCCAGGCTCATCGGATATGTTCGACATCAATTATATATATATATAAGCAATTAAACGCATCGGATGTAAAATCTAGGCTCATCGATGTAATCTAACCACGCTTTATATATATAAGTATATATATAAAGCAATTAAACGCTTCTGCATCAAGTCTAGGCTCAATCAAGGCATAACTCGATAATGTTAGTCCATATATGAAATATATACATATATATAAGTATATATATATAGATATAAATGAAAACCACTTTTAATCAAGTCCGCAAAATGCACACACAACACGACTCTCAATGAGTATAACAGTGTATGCTATATGAGAAGAATGCTTTATATAATGTAAGAAGGCTTACAGTGGGCTGCCAAAGTATACTTCTATGACTTTAAATGGATAAATACTCAGCTCCCGCCGGATAAAAGATAGCTATATGTGAGCTAACAAGTGTTTAAAAGTGAGGAAACACTCAAAAGATGTGTATGCAGAGTAAAATGGATAGGGCTTCCTCACCTTTTTCCCTCTCTTCTCCACTCAAATGGCTGACCCCAAGGTTTGTATATATAGACGGATGGCCACAGGTACACCTGTGGCAGCCGCAGTTGTACCCGCGGCTGGTCGTGATGCATTCAAGCCTCGCGGGTCCCGTCGTCTAGTATTACGTGTACTTATGCATTGTAATGTCCGCTCAAACTTACAGAACTTCAATCCGAGCATCCGAATGAGGTATATCTGACCTTCTTCGGACCGCTTGTGTCGAGAGTTACGCAATGACATGGATTAGAGGTTGTACGAAGTCAGGAAGAGGGGTCTATGACCATGGTCTTCAAGCTTCAAATTCTATCCAAAGTACTATCACATGTAATAGTCACTTGGGATTGCCAATCCTTGGTTCTTATGGGACATTGTTGGATATATGTATGTATAAAGTGTTGAGCCGACGTGCCATGGTCGAAAGAACAAGATGACGTTTGACTCCTCGCCGGGGTTATCGCCGGTTTGAGTTAAAATTAGACGTTGCTCAGGGTTACAACTGAGATTGGACTACTTGTTGGTATGCCGCGATATCATCTTGTTGAGACAGTAAGATGACGTGTTGACTCCTCACTGGGGTTATTGCCGGTTTAAGCGAAAAGCAGACGTTGATCAGGGTTACATCTGAGATTGGATTGCTGCTTATTTTTATGTCTCACTGCCATATGTGGGTGTTCCTGTCTGCCCGTTGTTAGCTCCGGGTCTGAGGTATGTGTGCCTCGACAGGATGTCTGGGGTTGAAGCTGATTGCATGTGTTTGAAATAAACATTTCCGGGGTTATCGCCGGAACTGCAATGGCATCCCTTGGGGCTATCACCAAGGATGGGGTTACTACTCCCAGTGTTGTCTCTGGGACTGGAACTGAGCGTCGCGGTGTTATCGCCGAGACAGGACTATCCTCTCCTGTGTTGTTGCTAGTCTTTTGATCTGCATATCCCTGGGTTATCTCCGAGAGTTGGAAATGACATTCCTCGTGTGTGTCCCGGGTTGAGATGAAGTTCCTGGTTTGTGTTCCGGGTTGGAACTGAACTTTCGGTAGTATCCAGAATGGATGTAAGCTGTCTTTTAGGGTTATCTCCAAAAGACGAATCTACCCTCCCCGCAATATCGCATTAGGAGTGCAGAAAAAATTTCGAGTGTCTGAGATGCCCTTTATCATATTCATGCAATGCAAGGCATGGATGGGATAAAGAATCCTAGACACTTGAAATGCAAGCAAGATAAACATGATGCTATGTGCAGCAACATGATTCAAATGTATGATGCATAATTGCCATGTAATCCTATTGGGATGACAATCAGTGATGGCTTGGACATACGATCCAAGTTTCCAAGGATGTTGATGTTGGGGCTATCACCAAAGTCTTGAATCCTAGACACTGGCTTATATTCCATAGAGGTACCTCTTGTGTGTAAGAGATCCGTGGGGATAAAGCTTTGTCTGTTTGATGATGTGTATAACATATTCCCTCATTCTGTCGGAGTTACTGCCAACAGTTTTGTCGCTGTTAGGGTTGCCTGATCTTCGTTGATGTGTGTATCGTCAAGGCTGCTTGACCTTCATTGATGTATGTGTCAATGGTAGCATTGTGTTGTAGCCCTTGTTGGGGAAGGTTGCTTCAATGGGTTTACTTGCCATCGGCTGATATGACGTCAAGAATGCTTGACCTTCATTGATGTGTGTATCAATGGTTGCATTGCGTTGTAACCCCCGCCGAGGATACGTAGATGCTTTGAAAGACATGCATTGTGACCCCCGTCGGGGATACGTAGATGTTTTGAAAGATGTGCGTTGTGACCCCCGCCAGGGATACGTGGATGTTTTGAAAGACGTGTGTTGTGACCCCCACTGGGGATACGTAGATGTGTGAAGGATGTGCGTTGTGACCCCCGTCGGGGATATGTAGATGTTGATAACTTTGGCATTGTAACCCCCACCGGGGAGGTTTGATATATCGTGGTTTTGCGTTGTAACCCTCGCCGGGGAGGTTTAGGGTTGTGACCCTGCAAATGATGGCATCAGACCTTTGTGGGGTATTTCCAAGCATGGTTTATGAAAGCTGAGCTCATTGGTATAGTATATCACAATCAAAATGGCGATCGTAGATGATTTGTTGTAGCATACTATGACCCTGTTGATGTTTCAGGTTCCTCTAGGATTTGTAGAGGGCATGCTAGAGCACTGGGTAACGGACAGACAGGTATTCCGATTTGGGACCCAGGAGTTGACTCCTACTTTGGAGGAGTATGCACGGTTGACGATGCTGCCGCTGGACAGACCTTGCGTGCATATGGCTATTGGAGAGATGAGTAGACAGTTCATGACCCTCACCGGATTGAGACATAGAGTGGTCCAGGACGAGATTACATCCGGCCACGTGATATCCCAGCATTTCCTGTTTGACAGGTTTGGCTCTGAGGATAGTTATGCACGGCATTCCGGGGATTTCACCACACCGGAGGACCATTGGCATTCAACCAGAGTAGATGTACTACTTCTATGCGTATTATCATATGTCTACATGCCGCGATACATGGATGAGCTGGATATCGGTGTCATCATGGCAGTGAGAACTCTCACGGAGGGTCATACCATCATACCAATGATTGTTACAGAGACCTTAAGGTCAGCTACATACTACTGCACTTATCCGACAGGAGTGTTTACAAGTAGCTCGGTCATGTTGTATGTGTGGTTTATGTCACACTTGAGACCGATTAGCACATTTAGATGGCAGGGGTTTTGTTTCACCCAGGAGATAGCCATGTCATACTCCTTTCAACCTGCAGAGTGCACAGATGCTGCATCGTGGTCAGCTTTCTTGGCAGGGATTAGGGATCTGTTTTCCATATTACCGTGTTCAGGGCTTAGTTCACCTTACAGCTTCATTACTCATGCTCTGGGCATAGATTATCTCCCTCTGTCTAGATTGAGGGGCATGATCACTTACCACCCTTTGGCCGTTATGTTTCAGTTTGACCAGTTTTAGGATTTTCACCCATATGAGGGGCAATGTCACGCGCACACCACACCATTTATCGATGGAGGATGATCCGTTGTCAGACTGTTGGGATTAGTGAGAGTTGGAGTTTTTTTCTCGTCATCCATCAGATTGTTCTCAGAGTATTCTCGCATGGATGGAGACAGAGATCTGAATCGGCCATGGCAAAGATCCACAAAGCAGGGATTGATTCTGACGATGAGGAGCCTGAGGCTGTTATTCCCATCGATGATTTGACTACTGGGCTGCCAGCATTTGTGATGGATTTTACCACCCCTAGTGCCACTGTTACTCAGTATTCATCATAGCATTAGGAGCAGAGCTTACATCTAATGACCTATGAGAGAGATCAGGCTAGGGCCGCGATGATGACAGCTCTTGATGAGAGAGATACCGCTCTGTTGGAGAGGGATGAGGCTAGATCAGCCAGGGATGCATTGAATGGGGAGTGGGATACCGCCTTATCTACTAGGGATGTGGCCATTGCAGATAGCACTTCCGTTAGATCCCAGATGACTGTCAGTCTTGCTGACATGAGTGCCTACATTGATGAGCATTATGCCACCATACAGTTAGCCTCTGATCTGCTAGCTCGTGCAGATACCCTTGGGCAGGAGCTTGCAGTGCTACCTCCGTCGTTAGAGACGGATGCTATGTTAGATCTAATAGTCTGCATACACACAGATCTGTAGATAGCTTTGTATTTTCCTGCACAGACTAGCTTAGCCATTTTGTCATGTACATCAAAGATGTATATATCAAACAGTATTATATATGGCAGAAAAATATATTTTGATTCACTTCCCTTTTAGTTATGCCTTGATACTTACTTGATATTTGCCTGGTTATCGAGGGCCTTATGATTTTAATGCATTCTGAACTTATCCTTGATAGATGGACATTGAGACGTCGCAAGATCTCTCAGAACGGATCATTGATTTCTGTAAATCCCTACCATCTTTGGTGTCTTCGGACTGGTATCTGTATGGAAAAGTGGAAAGGAGGGTGGTTTCTTCCTCTTTGAGATTAACCGCACCACAGATGGTCGCCTGTACTTCTATTTGTGAGAAGCCTAGTTAATTCCATCTCTTATGGGTTGGTATTACTCTTTAAGGCACGATCGCAGCTTAGATGGTCACCGAATCTTCTATTTGTGAGAAGAGGTTAGGTAATTCCATCCCTTTGATCTGAAACCGATGAAATGGGGCAAATTGAAGGTAGATCCCAATACCGTGTGACAAATATGTTGTTCTGGTAGGGGTTAGACTACACCATGAATGGCTGCCTACGTACTCCTATTGAAGAGGAGATCAAGTCTGCGTAGTTCGAACCTAGTGTAGGAGGTTCAACGCTGAATGCGGAAGGCAGATGGGTGTAGAAGTATTTTTGTTGTTTTTGTGAAGAAAGGACAAAAATGTTTTTGTTGTTGCGACCGGGCCATATAGAATATGATTGCCTACGTACCCCCTAGAGTGTGGGAGATCAGGTCGGCGTAGTTCGCCCCTCAAGACGAATCGCAGTTGAAGAGAAATGTGAATCCCATTTGCATGCTATACTGCAGGGAGAAGAAAGTTTGATCCCATAATGGGGATAAACTGCAAGTGTGGAAAAAGTTTGTTCCCGTCTTCAGGACAAACTACAAGCGTAGAAAAGTTTAATCCCGTCTTCTGGATAAACTGCAGGTGTGAAAGGTTCAATCCTGTCTTCAAGATAACCGAAATTGTATGGAAGGTTTAAATTAAGGTAAAACCAGGCTGCTGGCTTGAAGTGTATGTTTCCCTGAGGGGAAGAAGAGTATGTAAAAGGGTGAAAGGGTTCAAAATCGGAATGACTGGTGATTTGATGATCAACACCAGGATGTTTGTTTGATGGTAACTTCAGACATAGTACCGTTTCACGGTGTTCGAGTAGATAAGCTGTGGAAATTCATCGCCATCCATTTCCTGCAATCTGAGAGCACCTCCTGTCATTACTTCTTTGACAACAAATGGGCCTTCCCAGTTAGGAGCAAATTTTCCCTTAGATTGATCTTGGTGGTCAATGATCTTCTTCAAAACCAAGTCATGTTGTTTGAATTACCGTAGTCGATTTTTTTCATTGTAGGATCGCGGCGATCCTTTGGTCGATATAATCGACCATGGAAGATAGCCACGATCTCCTTTCGCCTATTAGAGACAATTGGTGATACCTATCTTGTACCCATCGGTCTTCATCCAACCGAGCATCCATCAATACTCGTAGGATTCCATTTCAACTTCTATGGGAGCACCGCCCATCCCATAGACTAATGAGTAGGGGTTGCCCAAAGGAAATACGCATGGAAGTTCTCAGAGGCTAATAAAGTCGAGGTAAGAGGTCGGCCCATCCTTTGTGATTGGCGGACATTTTCTACATGATCTTTTAATGTTTTTATTAGCCGCTTCAACAAAGACCATTCATCTTTGGACTAGATGATCGAGTTGAGATGTTTGATGTGGAATTTTCTCGCATAACTCCTCCATCATTTTATTGTTGAGGTTCTTAGCATTGTCTGACACAATGACCTCTGGTTGTCCATATCGATAGATGACATTGTTTCTGATGAAAGCAATGATAACTTCTTTAGTAACCCTGGGGAAGGAAGTTGCTTCTACCCATTTGGTGAAGTAGTCGATCATGGTGAATATGAATCGATGTCCATTACTGGCTTCGGACTCGATGGGCCCAATCACGTCCATTCCCCACATTGAGAAGGGCCATGGCGAACTCATATTTTGGAGTTCCCATAGAGGGTCGTGGATAGCATTCCCATGAATCTGGCATTGATAGCACCTCTTGACGTGATCATCACAGTCAGCTTTGAGTGTAAGCCAATAATGTCATGTTCTGAGAATTTTCTTGACAAGTAGGGGTCCGCTCATGTGAGGGCCGCATACTCCACCATGGATCTCATCCATGAGTCTCTGAGCTTGGTCTTTATCCAGACATCTGAGGAGACCTAATCCTGCATCTCTTTTGTAGAGTGCATCTCCGCTCAGGTAGAATTTCATAGCAAGTCCATGAATCTGCATCTTCTCAGTTAGGCTCGCCTCAGCGGGTGTAGATCTATCTCGTAGATACTCCTTGATGTGCTGATACCAAGGATTATGGATGGGAGGTAGTTCATC
This sequence comes from Panax quinquefolius, assembly GCA_020205615.1. Taxonomy (NCBI): domain Eukaryota; kingdom Viridiplantae; phylum Streptophyta; class Magnoliopsida; order Apiales; family Araliaceae; genus Panax; species Panax quinquefolius. The sequence continues at coordinate 95,656,944 of CM035158.1, read as the reverse complement.
CGATACTTCTCCAACATAATTCCCATAGTCTGGGGTTCTTTGCAGAGCAAGTGTGATGTTTGGCATGTTTTCCTTGTCTGGTATGCAAACCAAGAAGGCCAACATTGCTAATGCGTTTGTAAAATCATTCCTATTACAAGGAATGTGTAGAAAGGAGATTTCTTCGAACTCCAAAGCCATCTGAAAAACTTGCCGATGGTAAGGCAGGAAATGTAATTCTTTGGTTTGATAGATTCATGTGGATTGTTTGATTACCAATTTGGAATCCCCAAAGACAGTTAACCGCCTGATGCCCATTAAACGGACAAGTTTTAGCCCCATGATACAGCCTTCATACTCAGCTGTGTTGTTGGTGCTGAAAAACTGTAATTTGATGGCGATGGGATACTGCTCCCCCGTTGCAGATATTAGAATTGCTCCAGCTCCGGAGCCTTATGAATTGACAGCTCCATCAAAATACATTCTCCACGCACGCCATGTATCGTACTGTTGTTGTATCTAAACTGTCATTACCCCTTCGTCGGGAAAATAGGTTTCTAAGGGTTTGTAATCCCCTGCAGGTGCGACGGCCAGTTGATCCGCAATTCCTTGACCTTTGACAGACTTTTACATCACGTAGACGATGTCAAATTGCTGTAGGATCAACTGCCATCTGGACAGTCGACAATTCAGTATGGGCTTGCTAAACACATACTTGAGAGGATCCATTCGGGATATGAGATGGATTGTGTGACCATGGAGGTAATGCTGTAACCTCATGGAAGCCCATGCTAAAGCACAACAAGTCTTCTCAATTAGTGTGTACTTGTGTTCACTGATGCTGAATCTTTTGCTGAGGTAATAAACAGTTCGTTCTTGGCCTCTATTATCTTTTTTCCCCAGCATACAGCCCATGGCATTCTCATTTATGGACAGGTACATGAACAGGGGAACATCATCCCTGGGAGGTACCAAAATAGGAGCGTTAATCAGTTGCTCTTTGATTGTGAGGAAGGCTTTCTGACACTCATCGTTCAGTTTAATGGAGGAGTTCTTCCTTAACAACTTGAAGATTGGCTCACAGGTTGCTTTGAGTTGAGAAATGAACCTGCTAATGAAGTTGACCCTTCCCAAAAATCCCCGTATTTCCTTCTCTGTCTGAGAATGGGCATTTCCTTAATGGCCTGGATTTTGGTAGGATCCAGTTCAATCCCTTTGTGGCTGAATAGGAAACCTAGCAACTTGCCTGACTTAACACCAAAGGCGCACTTGGCGGGATTCAACTTCAAGTTGTACTTTCGTAACCTGTTGAAAAGTTTTGTGAGATGGTCTAAGTGGTCCTCTTCCTTCTGGGATTTGACAATGATGTCATCCATATAGATCTCTATCTCCTTGTGCATTAGATCGTGGAAAAAAGCCATCATAGCTCGCTGATAGCGGCGTTGATGAGGCCGAATGACAACCGTCTGTAGCAAAGGTTCCCAAGGCGTGATGAAAGCAGTTTTCTCACGATCTTCCTCAGCGACCATAATTTGATGGTACCCCGCAAAGAAATCAGCAAAGGAGTACATGCCGTATTGAGCAGTATTGTCAATAGGAATGTGGATAAATGGCACGGGAAAGCTATCTTTAAGGCAAGCTTTGTTAAAATCCCGATAATCCACGCAGACTCTCACCTTTCCCCCTGGTTTAGGCACGGGAACAATGTTGGATATCCAATCCGGATATGTGGACATCATGATGATGCCAGCTTGAAATTGTTTCACAATTTCTTCTTTTACCTTTAAACTCCAGTCAGGTTTCAATCGCCTGAGCTTTTGCCTGACTGGCTTGAATCCTTCTTTAATGGGAAGGTGATGAAGAACAATGTCAGTGGACAAACCCACCATGTCTCCATGAGACCATGCAAACACATCCTAGAATTGGGTTAATAGTACAACCATGTCATTCCATTGATTTGTGGTAAGGTCTGAACCAATTTGGATAAGCTTAGGGTTGTCTAAGGTTCCAAGATTGAAAGTAATGGTTTGATCGAGATTGGGTTTGGGTTTGTCTGCGACCCATTCCTTAATCTCCTGAGATGTCTCAATGTCCTTTTGAATGTCCATCAAGTCTGAGTCCAACTTTGCATCAAAGTTACAGCCCTTGTGGAGAGAAGGAACCTCATCAGCAAGTACAGGCACATCTAAATTCAGAGTCCTCGTCGACCAATGCATGGAGTGTTGCTCCAATTGTCGAGCAAAAAGTCCTGATGGACTGCAGTGATGGAAGGATCGTCATTGTCCTTCTTTTCCCGAATGATAACCATAACATCTGGGCAATCATCATCTGGGGTGTATTTGTTTGTATGTTCATCATGAACAATGACGCGGATGCCTGCCATCATCAAGGCAAGGTCATGTTTACGTTTCCGTTCCTTTCCTTTTGCTTCGGGATCAGGAATCAACACCTCTTTTGTTTTGATTGGCACTGGTTTCGGAAACAGCATAGCCAAAACATGGGTTGGCACCTTTACTGGAGATTATATTAACTCATGAGGTAAAGGTATAGTAAATTGCCATGTGGCAAAAGCTTGAGGAACCTGCTCGTGCTTATGAGGATTCCTATGTCTGGAACTGGCAGAATAGCCTAATCCAGCTGTTCCAATTTGATTGGACATTTGGATAGGGTGCTTAATACCCTGCTTATCTTTACCAAGCCCTTTTCCAGGTTGATGACCCAATGACATCATTTCTTGAGTGGCCGACATAACCTCGGCAGAAATCTTGGGTACGGGAAGTGGCTCTCCAATAGAATGGTATTGAGTGTTACTCACTTCCAGAGTATGGAAACTGGCCGGTTCAACTTCTGAATTGAAGCTGATAATTGGTAGAGCTCCTTGTTCAGGACATTCTGGCTCAGTGTTGACAGTGACTAGACTGTTGTTGATAATGTATTTGAGTTGTTGATGTAAGGTGGAGGGAACAACTCCAGCCATGTGTATCTATGGTCTCCCTAATAGCAGGTTGTATCCCGAGCCTATCTTGAGGACGTGGAAGGATACATTGAATGTATTTGGACTAATCTCAATTGTCAATTCAATCTTTCCGATGGCATTTCGTCGGGATCCATCAAAAGCTCTGATAACCGTATGGCTGCTTTGGATCCGCGGGAGATTGATATTCATCTTCACCAAGGTGGCATAAGGACAGATATTTAGAGACGAGCCTCCATCAATCAATACTCCTTCTAGCATGTACCCGGAAGACAAAACTGCAATGTGCAATGGCTTGCAATGACCGATCCCTTCGGGAGGTATGTCGTCATCAGTGAAGGATATCACATTGTTGTTGAAAATGTGATCAACCAAATGTTGAAATTTTTCTACATTCACTAATTTTGGAAAGTAGGCTTCTTCTAAAACCTTCAATAAGATCTTCCGATGATCCTCAGAAGAGAAAACCAAATCCAGTATCAAAATCTGGTGTGGAGCTTCTCGCAAGCTTAAAACCACTTTAGCTTCACTGTGGCCCATAGTACGGAGGAATTTTTCAATCTTCTACATGGGAAGCTTCCCCTTTGCTTCGCAAGTAGGTTTGATAACTCGTTGAGGAAGATACAGTTGATTTTCCTTCGACACTGTAGCAGTAGTATGAGACGTGGATCCTTCAGCTGTTCCATAATTCCATGGAACATTGTGTGGTCGATAATGTGGATATTATGGTCTGCAAGATAAAGAAATTGGCTCTGGTGCGGTCACTTTCAACGGATTGTCAGCTCCTTTGAGTTGAATTGGTTATATGGGAAATACTTTGACAGTCTCATCATCCACTTCGGATATAACTGCTACTGATCCCTTCTATTTGGTAGAACATGTATTCCCATCCTTGAGTTTCACAGTGTAATCATCTGCTATTTGTAGGACACTGCTATCAATAAGATTCTGAATGAGATGGCGGAGTTCCCAGCATTCTTCTGTGCTGTGACCGCGAGAATGTGAATGATATTGACACATTTCGTCAGGATTGAACCGTCCTGAGCGGGGATTGATTGGAGGGAGAAGGAATGTAATTCTTCCTTCGTTGATCAATATTTGAAGTATCTCCTCCGTAGATTGGCCCAAATATGTGAATTTCCTTTGATTGGAAAAATCTGGACGGGCTTTAGCACTTGCTCACTTTGCAACCTTATCCTCCATAGCTTCGCTTTCTAAAGGTGTTGATGGAGCATTCATAACAAATGGAAGGAGATAGGCATGCTCCTGCCTAATTAATTGGCGTGTGACTTGATGATGGTGAGTCACCAGTTCTGCCAATTGCTCAATTTGTTTGCAAAGAGCTTTCATCTTTCGTTCCATGGTAAACTGGAACTTTGCATAATCCCATTTGTCAACACTATCTTTGAGGGGTTGGGATGATTCGCGAGTGGAACCTTGTATAGTGCTCCAACTGATCATGTTAACCTCTTCTTCTTTGTGTTGAGGAAGAGGATTGTCTTGCACATGAGGTTGGTCTGGTTTGGTGACTACGATCTCACCATTGTCTATCAGATCCTGAATCTTATGCTTCAAGGCCCAACAATCTTGAGTATCATGTCTGGGTGCCCCGGCATGATAAGCACACTTCCGAGTAGCATTAAAACCCTTCCATTAGGGTTGGCTGGTGGAAGAAGATGTGTAATTTTCTTCTGAGCAGTCAGAAGAGCAAGAATATTCTCGAGCTAGTCCCCTAAGGGTGTGAACGTCCGAGGTCGCTTTACTTCTCCACTTTTAGGCAATGGAGGGCTTGAAGATTGTGCTGGAAAAGGGGAGTAATTTCTCCTCTGCATAAGCATAATTGGATTGCCTTTTTGTCCTTGTAGTATCAAGGAAACATCCTCCCCTTTTTTCGTATGGACCCTCCGGGGGTTGTTTCCATAAAATTCGGACTGTATGTGCTCAGCAACAGCTTTAAGTGCGGCTAGGTCATGAATTTTACCGGACTTCAATCCCAATTCAGCTATTTCTCCGTGCTTGATCATTTTAGAGAATGGTTTGCCAATACCAGCTAGAACTCTTTCATAGAAAGGAGCTTCTTGTACATCTATGAAAGTTATGACCATTTCTGATTCCGTCATGGAAGGAATAACTTGAGCAGCAAGGCACCTCCACCTTTGAGCATACTCTCTAAATGACTCATTAGACTGTTTCTTGACCTTGGTAATTTGGTACCGGTCAGGAGACATCTGAGATTGAAAATTGTATTGAGTAAGGAAGGCATGAGCCAGCTCTTCCCAGCTATGGATCTTAGAGTTGTCTAATTTGGTATACCATGAACGGGCTTCTCCTGTCAGACTTTTCTGAAAAAGCTGCATTCAGAGCTTTTCATTTTCCGCATAAGACTCGAGTTCTCCAATGAACACCTTTAAATGTGTATAACGATCCTCTAATCCTTCATATTTCTCAAAATCAGGGGTCTTGAATTTCTCTGGATAATGAACACCAGGGAATATGCAAAGGTCTGTATATGAAACACTGCCATGTGTTCAAATCCCTTTGAGAACACGAATAGTTTCATCCATTTGAAGGACCTTCTTCCTGATATCACCGTTGTCTGGATCTCCTTTGAGATGGGTGTTTTCAGGTTCTTTGTTGGTTGTATCCAACTGAAGTTCTGGAATTGTTTTTTCCAGACCTTGAACTCCTCCTTGTGTAGAGGATTCTGTATGTGTAGGTATCTTCATACCCTGAGTAGACTGGTGTAATTCGTTTAGTAGAATAGCCAAGTCTGTGATTTGTTTACTCAATCCGTCAAATTCTTCTCGGGAAACAGCATTAGACTGGTCAGAAGAAGACATGATTGGTTGTAGGCTCGCAGCCTTTTTTGATTTTGAGCGGGTAACAGGCCCAATTGCTTCCCTACAAAAAAGACTTACGTAGTTTAGTCTTAGGGTAATATAAATGTTATCATAACATGTTCGTTTAGGAATTTTGTCCTGCAAAACCGGTTGTTAATTGATAACATGTCATGCATGCACAGATATTCTTCATATTTTCCATTATATATGGATGAACATGGAATAAATTACAAGTAAATGCTTTTACAAGTAATTGAAAAATGGAAAGTATGAAGAGACTTTCCTCCACATTTGGTTTATCAGAGGCTGACCTATCTTAGGGTTACTCTCGCGACTTTTTGGCATGAAGGTTCCCAGATCATCGCAATCTACTCAATGGAAAGTTAATCTGGTCTTTCAACTGGAGCGAATCTGAGTGGTGCCTTTCCTGAGCCCCGGGGAATCATTCTTCCCACAAGTCCAGTAATCAAACACCGATAGGATAGCCTCCTAGTGGAGGGACCACACAACATACATTCACATACAACGTGTCTCACCGTTTATGCAAAATGATGACATGTGCGAAGCACTAATATCACAAATAGATATTTAGCAGTGCAGTAATTATAATGCATTCGTACACATTTATCAAAAATGTAAATGTAACATTCACACACAAGCATATAATAATTTTGAAAAGTTTGTAATAGTGGCTTAAGCCCTCTTACTAGAGTCCCCAGATGATGCGCCACCACCGTCGACGCCGGGATTTTTTAATGTCCTTTTCACATTTTGTTTTTGGTGTTCTCATGTTAATGTGAGATTTGTTTGAAAAAACAAGTGAAAAAGGTCCGACATGTATAATGTCGACGATTTGACTTTAAGAGTCGCCAGTTGGTGTATTTAACTGGTTACACCAACGCAGCCAAAAAAGGTTTGCACATTGACCCAGTGATTTGGCACTGCTAGACGGGTCTGTGAAACCGAGATTCATTTTGGGTCTGGGGGCTTGATTATGCGGAGGGAAGGTGTTAGGAACCCCCCGATATCCGTATTACCACGGTGACCGCCACTCTTCAAAGAAATTATTATATGAATATGTGTGTGTGTGTGGATCAATGTGCAATTCTTTGAAAGTAGTGCGAGGCCTCGTTCGCACCTATATACATAAGGTTTGAATTTTTATAGAAAAATTCAGTTTTAACCAAGATTTAGCAATGAAGTTTTGTAAAATAGGAATTGAGACCTTTTCATACTTCCATTTTATTATTAAATGTTCGGCTTGTTTGCTTTTATTTTTGAGATGCGAAGCATTCTTGAGAAAATAATATACAGCAATGTCGAACTCCTCATGGGCATGACAGCCATCCAAGGAATTTCAGACACTGTAAAATAATGTACAAGCTGCTTATAGCCAGAAAACATCCATCATGGGAACCAAATCTAGATTTAGTATACTGAACCTGTGATCATATGATTCCTAGGCTCACATGATACTGCAATTTGTATGGAAAGCATTAAGTAGTTATATATATATACATAAGCTGTAAATATATATATATGAACATGATCAACCGCCACGAAGTAAACTCCAGGCGGGACAAAATGTAAAGAAAGTCAGAAAAGCGATCACCGCCACTTAAGTAAACTCCAGCAGACTTTAATATAAATAAAGTCGTGAAGTGAACTCCAGTTCGATGTAAATGTAAATATATATATATATTTACAAATATATATATAAAGCAAAGAACGACCGGATGTGAATCCAGGCTCATCGGATATGTCCGACAACAATTATATATATATATATAAGCGAGTAAACGCACTTGATGTAAATCCAGGCAAACGCAGTGGATGTAAATCCAGGCTCATCAGATATGTCTGACAACAGTTATATATATAAGTATATATATATATAAGCAATTAAACGCTCCAAACCGAAGTCTAGGCTCAATCGAGGCATAGCTCGATAATGTTAGTCCATATATGAAATATATACATATATATAACTATATATATACAGACAGAAATGAAAACCACAGACCGAAGTCCGGGCAAACGCGCACAACACGACTCTCAATGTGTATAACAGTGTGTGCTATATGAGAAGAAGGCTTTATATAATGTAAGAAGGCTTACAGTGGACTGCCAAAGTAAACTTCTATGACTTTAAATGGATAAACACTCAGCTCCCGTCGGATAAAAGATAGCTATATGTGAGCTAACAAGTGTTTAAAAGTGAGGAAACACTCAAAAGATGTGTATGCAGAGTAAAATAGATAGGACATCCTCGCCTTTTTCCCTCTCTTCTCCTCTCAAATGGCTAACCCCAAGGCTTGTATATATAGACAAATGGCCGTAGTATATTCACTGCAAGCAACCGCAGCTAGCTAGCCACTGCTGGCAAACATGCAGCTTGTACTGCGGTACCGGTCGTGATGCATCCGAAGCTTCATGGGTCCTGCTTTTCTCGTGAAAGACGGCACTCATGCAATCGTAATGTCCGGCGAACTTGCGTAACTTCAATCCGAGCATCCGAATGAGGTATATCTGACCTTCTTCGGACCACTTGTGTCGAGAGTTACGCAATGATATGGATTAAAGGTTGTACGAAGTCAGGAAGAGAGGTCTATGCCCATGGTCTTCAAGCTTCAAATTCTATCCAAAGTACTATCACACGTAATAGTCACTCGGGATTGTCAATCCTCGATTCTTGTGGGACATTGTTGGATGTATGTATGTATGAAGTGTTGAGACAACGTGCCATGGTTGAAGGAACAAGATGACATTTGACTCCTCGCCGGGGTTATCGTCGGTTTGAGTTGAAAGTAGACATTGCTCAGGGTTACAGCTGAGATTGGACTACTTGTTGGTATGCCACGATATCATCTTGTTGAGATAGTAAGATGACATGTTGACTCATCACCGAAGTTAACACCGGTTTAAGCGGAAAGCAGACGTTGCTCAGGGTTAAATCTGAGATTTGACTACTGCTTGTTTGTATGTCTCACTGCCATCTGTGGGTGTTCCTGTTTGCCTGTTGTTAGCTCCGGGTCTGAGGTATGTGTGCCTCGACAGGATGTCTGGGGTTGAAGTTGATTGCATGTGTTTTAAACAAGCATTTCTGGGGTTATCATCGGAACTACAATGGCATCCCTTGGGGCTATCACCAAGGATGGGGTTGCTGCTCCTAGTGTTATCTCTGGGACTGGAACTGAGCGTCGCGATGTTATCGCCGAGACAGGACTATCCTCTTCGGTGTTGTTGCTGGTCTTTTTATCTGCATATCTCGGGGTTATCTCCGAGATTTGGCAATGACATTCCCGGTGTGTGTCCCGGGTTGAGATGATGTTCCCGGTTTGTGTTCCGGGTTGAAACTGAACTTCCGACAGTATCCGAAATGGATGTAAGCTGTCTTTTAGGGTTATCTCCAAAAGACGAATCTACCCTCCTGTAATGTCAGTAATAGGAGTGCAAAAAATTTCAAGTGTCTACACAATCCATTCCAAGGATTACATCGAATTCCCCCAAATAAATCGGTATCAAATCCACCTTGAGCTTAAATCCTCGCAATTCGGTATAACAATTCCTATGAATGTATTCTACGGAAATAATTTCCTTGTTCGCTACTTCTACGTTCATAGGGTGTCCTAATTTCTCACAGGGTAATTCTAACCGTTTAGCAAATTCTTCAGAAATAAAAGAGCAGGTAGTACCCGAATCAAATAACACGTATGCATCTATATCATTGATCGGAATGATACTTGACACCACGTCCTTAGACTCCATCGCATCTTGTTCTACCATATTGAACGCTCAAATCTGCTGGTCCATTGGCTTGACCGTTGGCCCTCCAATGTTCATCCATTGTTGTTGTTGCTTTGCGGCTGCTAGTTTGCGTTGCCCTTTTTTCTTCTGCAAATCCTTAATTTGATGGTCTCAGAGCTCCACACGAGAAACATCCTCCTTTCGCTTTTTCGGACACCGAGGAGCCATGTGCCCCTTGCTTGTCCACAACGATAATGTATACACTTTTTCCTTTCATGCATTCTCCCGAGTGATTCCTCCCACAGTTGTTGCACTTCATATTTTTCTTAGCCTCCCCTCCAGACTTATTACTTCCAAAGGATTGACTCTTCATCCATTTACGCTTATTGGGGTTGCTGCCTCTGCTGCTACCCCCTTTTTGTCCATCCTGACCGGTCTTCTTTTCTTGTTTAAATCGCGTGATGGCTTCATTGCCTCCATCGGCAATGATAGACCTTTCCAAAAGATCAGAGTAAGTATTAATCTTTAATAATGCCACTGCCTTCTGCACCCATGGTTTCAGTCCTAATTCAAACCTTCTTGCCTTCCTGGCCTCCGTGTCAACCTGATGTGAAGCGAATCGGGCTAACTCGTTAAATCTTGTCGCGTACTCTGCGACAGACATACTACCTTGTTTCAGTTCCAAAAACTTAACCTCCATATCATGTTGTGTATTTTCCGAGAAATAATTCTCAAGAAATAGCTCCTTAAATCTCTCCCAAGGAATAACTCCTTCGTCTACTTGGCCCCTATTGGCTTTCCACCAATAGTTAGCTTCGCCCTTCATCATGAAAGTGGAAAAACTCATCTTATGTACTTCGGCCACTCGTGCGGCCTCATACACCTTCTCCATCTCTTCTATCCATGTCTGGGCTTCAATTGGATCCAAGGTTCCTCGAAACTCCAGTGGTCCTACCAATTTAAAGTCCTTAAAGCTAGCCAAGAGTTGTCCTGGCTGCCCTGCTGCTTGCGGGGGTCTGTTTTGCATTGCCTCCGTTAATAGGTTAACGAAGTTCTGCATTGGATTAACATTTGCCCCTCCACCATTGTTAACGGATCCTTCCTCCCTCTGATTCCACTAAACTCTCCTAGGCGGTATGATCTGAGGAAAGGAAGAAACAATTAGGCTTTATGTGATATGGTATACATGTTAGCATTAAGAAGTTTAAGATGTCTATTAATTATTCTTGATTTAAATAAACAACTTCAATATCACAATAAAACTCGATGGATTTCCCCAACCCATCACTTACATACTCTACTTGAGTTTTCTGCTAAGGTTATAACCTAGGTTTCGCATTCCTAACGTTTATAACCTACAGCTCTAATACCAACCTGTGATGCCCCCAAATCCGGGTCCTCTGACCCCAGTTCGGTCATCACGATAAACTACAAACATCCACCTCTAAACAACATACGTTAACTAAAATGCGGAATATAATAAACGTATGTCGTTCATTCAAAAGGTGTTACTAGTCCCAAGATACGATAACCTTAATATCATCTTATAATCATACCCTAAAATAAATATTAGGGTTCACATTACATAATCGTAATTTAAACTAAGCATAAGATAAAATTCTGCTTCTCGAAATTATCTTACATCTTCCCTTTACCCTTGTCCTTTCCTGAGGCCTCGGGCTTAGCTGCAATATAATTCATGATATAGTACGGATGAGCAAAAAGTTTAAATACAACAATAAGGATATATCATGATGAATGGAAAAATATCTGGCAATGGATTCAACAACGTTAATATCTGAAGGTTTCAACAATATGAATATCATAAGCAAGGATAATGTTTTGCTTTCAGAATAACTGCTAGTCAAGTAGACTTTGAACTATAACACTCCAATGGAATCAATAACTAATTGACCCTTTGGTTATCGGCTACGAATCAAGTACTTGAGGGGATCACCTCACGCACTCTATGTATATATGCATAACATTTAAATCTGCTCTGTTGTATCTTATATTAGATACCTGGGGTACTCCCCTATCATAGGAGGGGTGTTCTTTCAGTCTAAGAATCCTTACCATCAATTGGTTTAGATAGCTTTTATAAAACTTCATATTTTTGTCTGACCGAACAATGGTTTAGACTCTATCTGACACAGTTCAAGAATTATTGAACTTTAAATGATGTACAAGTGCAAGACTGTACGAACTTAAGTGCACTAAGTGCGAATATCAATAACATCGATGTGGAATAATTGTAAAGTAATTAAACCACTTAATAACATGCTTGGAAATAAGATTCAAGCTTAAATGAATAACTTTCAATTCAACAATATTCTACTCAATGTAATATGAGAAGGATAGGAAAACTTGCACAAACTCAAAGTTGTGTAAGTTAGGAAACTTGCAACACAATAAATTCAGATACTTGCTCAATATAATTTAGAGTAAGTTTAGGAAAACTTGCTTAACAAATGTAGGGTTCAAGGAACTTGCATAAACATATACCTGTTTGCACAAAATAAAAGTAGTGCGTAAAGTTTAGATACTTTCCTATTCGCTCAGCTACAGTATAATACTAGCTTTAACTAACTTGCGTTGAAACGACGTAACATTGACAAGTCGGTCTTTCAACTAGCATGTGTAAACTAATACGATTCTACACTAAAATAATCAAGTTATCACATAGCATGCTTCTCAACACATTATATGACATATTGGTCACACATTACAAAGTACAGTAATCATATAAGCATGCCTTGTATTCAACCCAAAAACGGATTCTATTTGTGATCGGGATGGCACAAATTGCGCTGATCTAGGCTTAGGGATGGCGAATCACATTGCCCCTTAGCTGCACTGTGATTGAGCTTTTGCTCTCCTGACTTCAGTCCAACTCTAACACACTAATCACACATACATTTCAACATACATATATGCTAGAGTTTCACATATAACATATGATCATACTTGAGTCATTACCACAAGTTTAACTTACAACTTATATGTCATTAAAACATAAAGAGTCACGTAATCATCATGCTTTACAATCTTGGTCATACAATACGTAATAGGTCATGCTTGTATATAGACAACACATGTATACATTACTCATATAGTTCATATTCTAGAAATTTCCTTTTCTTTAAGACTATGTGTGCATAAGTGAAAACTAAGGCCTAAATTCCTCATCCTAACTTCCTTTAACACTAAGTTAACATAGCATATACAAGGCATCTTAACATACAACTCTCATGCATTTACAACATATATTCAAACCACATATGCATGCTCAAATAGTCAGATCTTATAAGACAAAGTCTTGGTCAAGTTCACTTTGAAAAGCCTTAAGTTATATCTCTTTGAAATAATCAAATCTTTCAATCATGTATGCTAGTGTGTTCAATCAGTTTAGTCTTACATTTTATGTCAATATAAACCATATCATCATGGTCATAAAGTCAAAATGCTCACATGATGTGTTTATGACAAGGTTCACTTTTGAAATCACAAACCTCATTTCAAGACCACAAGTATTGCGTCCATCATTGCCATACTTGTTCATACTACATGCATGTGCCTACTGTGCATGTTAAAATAGTTTACAAGCTTGCTCTACCAGTGTACCAACAACTTAGCACAAAACAAAGAACATAACAGTAACACATCGCTTATGGTGCAGAACTGCTGCTGTAATTGCTGATCTGTCGACCAGAGGCGTTTGCTCTGCTTTTAAGGCTCAAAGAACTCATCACCAAATTCCCTTATGGAAAGGGTTTCTAACATAACACAACACATTTAAAAGCATGTAAAACACTTAGCAACATAACCCAAATCAACTAACAATCAATACATGCTTAATGCAAGAATAAATCCATGAAATAATTTACCAAAAATTAAGAATGGGAATGGAAGTTATACCTTTGTGATTCAATCTAGCTGCTCTAAAATAGTATACTCACTCTATATAAGCTCCTTAGCATCTAAATCTCAGCAATTGCAATAAGGAAGATGAAGGACTTATTTATAGAAGATTGATTGTGTAGCTAATGCCATTACCTCACAAATCAAACCATTGGCTTTCAAGAATGCACAAGGGTTAAGGAAGAGTTGGTGAGAGTTGGTAATTCTACTCATGAATCCCACTCCCCATCTATGTTGGTTGATTTTGAGATGGAGATAGGCTAGGCTAGGCTTGTTCATGTGGGAAGAAGAAATGGGACTCTAATATGGGACAAAGCAATTTCCAGCACTAGCAAAATAATGAAATGCAAAATTTGTCTTATAACAAATATACACATAGTATAAACTTTGGTTATAAAATATGTCTACATAATTGATTTCATATAACATAGGTTATAATAATTTAAAAAGGCATACAATGTATTTTCCAATTACAAGGTATCTAGTAGTACACATACATATATCAATTTTATTATTCAACTCACATGAACACAAATAACTCTTACTATATATAGTCTATATATATAATATATAGATATATTAATGTACCACCTTATGCATAATATAAAATATACAATTAACTACCACATAATAAAGGTTTACTATATTACATGCTTTGCACAAATAAATCAAGTAAACATATAATCAATTTATAAACTATTACTCTATTACACATTAATTATTATTTATTCATAATAATTATTAATTAACACGTTATCAATTAATTACTCATAATTGCAATTAATCAATATAAATAAACTCTTGCTACTATATTCAAATAAATTGAATATTTAATAATCCTAACAATTTCTTGATATCAAACTCTTAGGGTTAGTCAACTAATTTAAATCAACTATTAGTGACTCCCTTTAATCATTTCATACATTCACATAACCATATAAGGTTTAAATAATCTCACAAAACTAACTCATTAAAATTAAATCACATATTTAATTAATAAGGAGTTTAAAATTCTTGGTCGTTACATCCCTCCCCCCCCCCTTATAAAAATTCCATCCTTGAAATTGTAAAAATAAGGTTACTCAAATAAAAATGGATAATTCATTCTCATCTTCTCTTCTAGCTCCCACGTAGCTTCTTCTACTGCGTGATTCCTCCAAAGAGTCTTAACGGAATGGATAATCTTATTCCTCAACTTTTGTTCCTTCCTATCTAGTATCTGGACAGGAACTTCCTCGTACGATAAGTCTTTCTCGACTTGGATTGGCTCATAGGAGATAACGTGCTTGTAGTCTGGTTTATACTGCTGCAACACTGACACATGAAACACGTTGTGAATGTGCTTAGGTTCAGGAGGTAACGCTACCTCATACGCCACTTCACCGACTCGCCTCAAAATCTCAAATGGTCCTATGAACCTAGGGCTCAACTTGCCCTTCTTCCTAAAACGAATCTTCCCTTTCCAGGGAGATACTTTCAGAAAAGCAAAGCTTCCTACTTCAAAATCTCTCTTCTTGCGATGTAAGTCCGCATACTTCTTCTAGCAATCTTGAGCTGCTACTAGTCGAGCTCTTATAACCCTGATGATTTCTACCGTTTGTTGTACCAACTTTGGCCCCAACAGTCGACGTTCTCCAACTTCGTCCCAGCATAAGGGCGTTCTATATTTCCTCCCATACACTGCTTCGTACGGTGGCATTCCAATACTGGTGTGATAACTATTGTTATACGAGAACTCTACTAATGAAAGGTGATCCTCCCAACTACCCTTGAAGTCCATCACACAAGCTCAGAGCATGTCTTCAAGTGTCTGAATCATTCTCTCACTTTGCCCATCGGTCTACGGATGATACGCAGTACTCATTCGTAGTTGTGTCCCCATTCTTTCTTGAAGACTCTTCCAGAAGTTTGACGTGAATCACGGATCTATATCTGATACAATAGATATCGGCACCCCATGCCTCGAGATAATTTCCTTAACATATAATTTGGCTAACTGGTCCAAACTATACTTAATCCTAATCGGCAAAAAGTGAGCTGACTTACTAAGACGATCTACAATTACCAATATGGCGTCGTGCCCTTTCTGCGTTGTCAAAAGTCCCACCACAAAGTCCATTGTGATGAGCTCCCATTTCCATTCTGGAATTTCTAATGGTTGTAATAACCCTCTTGGTCGTTTGTGCTCTGCCTTGACTCTTTGACAAGTTAGGCATCTACTTACGCATTCTGCAACCTCTCTCTTTATATTTGGCCACCAGAAGTGGTGACGCAAATCTTGGTACATCT
Source organism: Panax quinquefolius (assembly GCA_020205615.1). NCBI lineage: Eukaryota > Viridiplantae > Streptophyta > Magnoliopsida > Apiales > Araliaceae > Panax > Panax quinquefolius. Next base: position 95,641,194 of record CM035158.1, on the reverse strand, counting down.
TCGCGCTTCCTAGGTGTATCGAGTATCTCGTACTGTGCGCTTCTTACAAAATCTTCTCTCTTAGTTCTGGTACTAGCGGTACCCAAATTCGTCCTTCAAATCTTAGCAGTCCAGTGCTATCCATCTTATATTTCAATTCATCACCTTCAGTCAATCGCTTCTTGATGTTAATGCAATCTTCGTCCTTTTCTTGTGCTTCTTTAACCTTATCCAATAAAGTCGGACTCATTGTCACTGTAAATAATTATTCGTTGGTCTCCATCGGATACTTAATCTCCAAATCTAGTCGTTTGAAATCTTTCACCAATTCTTCTTGAATGGTCAACTTCAATAACTTCTCTCTGCCTTTTCTGTTCAAGGCATCTGCCACTACATTTGCTTTGCCTGGATGATACAGAATCTCAAAATCATAATCTTTGATTAATTCTAACCATCGACATTGCCTCATGTTTAATTCCTTCTGTATGAAGATATACTTCAGACTCTTGTGGTCCGTATATATCTCACACTTTTCGCCATACAAATAATGCCTCCAAATCTTCAAGGCAAAAACTACCGCTGCTAACTCTAGATCATGAGTCGGATATCCCTTCTCATAATCTTTTAGCTGACGTGAAGCGTACACAATGACCCTGCCATGTTGCATCAGTACACAGCCAAGTCCCTTGTGTGATGCATCACTATACACTACAAACCCTCTCGTGTTGTCCGGTAAAACCAACACAGATGCTTGACTAAGCCTCTTCTTCAATTCTAGGAAACTTTCTTCAAACTTCTTCGTCCAAATGAACTTAACTGTCTTTCTGGTAAGATTGGTCAACAGTGATGCTAATTTCAAAAAATCCCAAATAAATCGTCGATAATATCCCGCCAATCCTAAGAAACTCCTTATCTCTGTCGGCGTCTTCGGCTGCTCCCAATTGATAACCGCTTCTACCTTCGATGGATCCACTGAAACACCATTCTTGTCGATAACGTGCCCTAAAAACTGCACTCTCTGCAACCAAAACTCACACTTGGAGAATTTTGCATACAGCTTCTCCCTCCTTAATGTTTCCAACACTATCCAAAGATGCTCGGCGTGTTCTTCCTCCGTCTTTGAATATACTAGAATGTCATCGATGAATACAACAACAACCTTATTTAAATATTGTTTGAACACTCTGTTCATTAAATCCATAAATCCATACCGAGTTTTGAATGTCGTCTTTGGAATATCCTCTGGCCTCACTTTCAGTTGGTTATAACCGGTCCTCAAGTTAATCTCCGAAAAGTACTTTGCCCCCTTCAACTGATCAAACAAATCGTCTATCCTGGGCAATGGGTACTTATTCTTAATGGTGACCTTGTTCAACTCTCGGTAGTCGATACAAAGTCTTAGCGACCCATATTTCTTCTTTACGAATAAGACTGGTGCTCCCCAAGGTGATACGCTTGGTCGAATGTATCCCTTATCTAATAACTCTTGTAATTGAGCCATTAGTTCTTTCATCTCTACCGGTGCCATACGATACGGTGCTTTGTATACCGATGTTGTTCTTGGTGCCTAATCAATGACAAACTCAATCTCTCTATCCAGTGGCAATCCCTAAATATCGTCTAGGAAGACATCAACGAAATCCCTTACAATAGGTATCTGAATCAGTTCACCCTCGACTCGTCGAGTATCAACAACATGACCCGAATAACCTATATAACCCTTCCTAAGCAACCTCTGTGCTTGAACCATCGTTAGACAATGAGATTGTCTCGGAAATTTACTACCATAAAATACCACCTTTAACTTATTCAGAGTCTTAAGGTGTACACACTTCTTCTTACAGTCTATAACTGCTCCATGAACCGATAACCAATCCATTCCAAGGATTACATCGAATTCCCCCAAACGAATCGGTATCAAATCCACCTTCAGCTTAAATCCTCGCACTTTGGTATAATAATTCCTATGAATGTATTCTACGGCAATAATTTCCTTGTTCACTACTTCTACGTTCATAGGGTGTCCTAATTTCTCACAGGGTAATTATAACCGTTTAGCAAATTCTTCGGAATCAAAAGAGCAGGTAGCACCCTAATCAAATAACACGTATGCATCTATATTATTGATCGGAATGATACCTGACACCACGTCCTTAGACTCCACCGCATCTTGTACGGTCATGTTGAAAGTTCATGTCGTTGGTCTATTAGCTTGACTGGCTGGCCCTCCAATGTTCAGTCCATTGTTGTTGTTGTTGTTGTTGCTGCTAGCTGCATCTCCCTTTTTCTTCATGCAGTCCTTAATTTGATGGTTCATGGCTCCACACGAGAAACATCCTCCTTTTTGCTTATTCGGACATTGAGGAGCCATGTGCCCCGGTTGTCCACAACGATAATAGACACTCTTTCCTTTCATGCATTCTCCCGAGTGATTCCTCCCACAGTTGTTGCACTTCATATTTTTCTTAGCCTCCCCTCCAGACTTATTACTTCCAAAGGATTGACTCTCCATCCATTTATGCTTGTTGGGGTTGCTGCCTCTGCTGCTTCCCCCTTTTTGTCCATCCTGATCAGTCTTCTTTTCTTGTTTAAATCGCGTGATGGCTTCATTGCCTCCCTCGGCAATGATAGCCCTTTCCAAAAGATTAGAGTAAGTCTTACTCTTTAATACTGCTTGTGAGACCCCGAATTTTATGAAATAAAAGTATTCTATTTTTCTATGGTTAAATTGATAAAGGTTAAAGTTAAGGGTGACATTTGAAATTTTTTCAAAGTAAGCATGTTATTATAAAATAATCGGTGGTAAAATACGCGTGGTTGCATAGTAGCACACGGTATTGGTTATTGATGCTTACGTGAGAAGTCACTCAGTTATACTCAATTATTTCTACAGTAATTGATGCATCATATCTCTCATATTATTGATTCAGTTATTGTCACAGTATAATCTGCATAATATGATATATTATTAAATCAATAATTGAGATATTCATAGTATTAAATTGTAATATTTATAATGTCTAGAAGTTCTGTCAATGAGAGGTTTGGTCACCTAATTGCGCGCCAATAAGGAGAAATCCTTATCGGAAAGCCCTCCCTTTCCTGGGAACGACCTGGTTGTTAAATATTGTGAGTTATGATATTAATGATGAATGTTATTAATAATCAAATTTGAGTTCAGAGTTGAATTTGGAGACGCGGACGTGATATTTGAGTCCGGAACGATGAAATTAGTAGAAATAGACTATAAACACAAATTTTTCCGAGGTTGACTTTTTGGTCAAAAAAAGTCAACAGCTGACTTTTTCGAAAAAAGTAGAACTTTGAAATTTCAAAAATGAAATTTTTGAGAAAAATATTTACATTGTTTTGGGATTGTTAGTGTTAGTGGAAATCGAAATTTATTTCGATAATAATTCATGTCTGGAGGTTATATTGACCAACCGGGTAATTAATCGAGTAAATGAGCAATTAATGGCTACTAATTCACACGCTTATATAACTATTTGTTCACATGTGTGTACTATTGATTCACATTCATGTACTATTAGGGGAGTTGGTGCAAGATTGATAATACTTGCATGACTAAGTTAAAGATGGAGGTATAGATGGAGGTACAATACCGTAATTCGTATTTTCACATGATTATAACTATTCATTCACATGATTGAACTATTGATTCACATTATTTACTATTAGGGGAGGTTGTGCAAGTTTGATAAATTAAAAATGAAAGAAAAGTTGGAGGTATTGTACTGTAATATTTCGAGCCCCAAAACGTGCAATTATCGAAACTATATTTTTCTATAAATAGAAGCTCATTCTTCCTTCATTTCTCACCAATTCACTAAAGCTATAGAGCAATTATTATAGAGAGAAATTATAGAGAGAAAGAAGAAGAGAAGTCTGCTACCTCACTATTCCAATATCTAGTTTCATTTGAGGTAGTTGGTATTATTCTTTCATATTCATGAAGAGAGCTATTATTATTCCATTCATCATTATTCTGTTGGAATAACCTGTTTATGAAAGGTACCGCATACATGGTGAAATTCTTCTGATATTCCATTCTTTATTATTCTATTGGAATATCATGTCTATGCGTTTTACGCCGGACCTGGTTCTATCATTATTATTCTGCTGGAATATCCTGTTTGTGCGTTTTATGCTGGACTTGGTTCCGTCTTTATTATACTGTTGGAATATCCTGTCAGTGCATTTTACGACGGACCTGGTTCCGTCTTTATTATTCTGTTGGAATATCTTGTCTATGCGTTTTACGTGGGACCTGGTTCTGTCTTTATTATTCTATTGGGAATAACCTGTCTGTGCGGTCTCTATCGCATGCATGGTGAATCCTTCTGTTATTCCATTCTTTATTATTCTATTAGAATAATCTGTCTATGTGGATTACCACATGCATGGTGAATGATCCTTTGTATTCATTCCTTATTAAATTGTAGAAATGATCTGTTTACGTTGATTATGATGAGAGTCATAATAAAAGCATTGGACTGATGAAAATCATGGGTATATGTAGTATTAGTAAGTGTTATGATGAGTTATGTTAGTTATTATGTGAAAATATGAATGTTTGTTAGAAATCACAAAGGGTTGAAAATCAGATTTTGGTGAAAATGGATCATGAAATTCAATTGACCATATCTCCTATTATATTTTGAATTTTTGAGTGTGGACAAGTTCTAGAGTTAGATCAATGAGTTTCCTAACTTATCCAAGTGGAATCACTGGAAAAGGTGTTGTAGATTTTCATGTGGACTGATTTTAGCAAAGCACGAAAAAGTGAAAAATGGGAAAAAGCTACTGTCCAGATTTTTAAAAGGACATTTTCAGCCACTTAATTGGTGAGAAAAATTCTGGCCTTTTGGGACATGAAAGTATATGGTATAAAGTACCTCCTGTCCAAAAATGAGCTCATTCCGACTTAAAATGAGCAAGTTACGACCATTTCAATATTTAGGTTTTTCTGACGAAAAATGCTATAACTCCAATGACCATGAAATTTAAACTGGAAGCTCACATTAACATGTGTAATATCTGGATAAATTTAAAGTCTTTAATATTTATCCTTGTTTTTGTTTGATTAGTGCTTTTATCATTGTCATCATTCTCATGCTTATATTATGATGAAAGTCATCTTTGGCTTACGTGCATAGATGGACTTGGTATGATTATGTCCAGGGATTATTCGGTATAATCATAACCATAATGTTATAAATGATGTGGTAAAAGTCATCTTTGGCCCGTAGTGCATAGATGGACTTGGTATGATTATTACCAGGGATTATTCAGTATAATCATGATCGTAATTGAAAACACGAATATCCTTGGCCCGTAGTGCATGGATAATTCGTGGTCGTGATACTATTAAGCTGAGTCTCAGCATTATTGGTTTTACAGTTGTATATCTTTGGTCTGTAGTGCAAAGATAAACTGTTGGTTATTGGTTATACAGTTGTATATTTTTGGTCGTAGTGCAAAGATGAATTTATTAGTATGATTATGAGCAGGAATTGTGATTTGGTATAACCATGATTTTTGATGTTTTAGGTGAAGATAGGTGATGAAAATTATCTTTGTCGTGGGTGCAAAGAGGAATTTAGAATCACAATTATGATTATGAGTTATTCATATGATTGTGGATAGGAATTGTTGATTGATGTTACAGGGATAAAATATTATTGGTGGACGTTTAACATAGAGATGATAATAGACCAGATGGTCTATTTGACTCTTCTAATGGATTGCTCGTTCCGCTGCAACTATGGTTGAAAAGTTTTATCATCTACCATATGTTCTAAATCTCTGATTTATTATGGATAAAGGCTATTGATGATGTAAAATATCTTTAGTCAAGATATTCTTTACTTGGCTAGTTGTGATCTCCCTTTCTTTCACTGTTCTCTTCAGGAAATGAGAATATAGCTGGAACGAGTCGGGGAACGGAGTGATGATCCAGATGATAGTATTAGTAGTCCTCACTATTCTGTGAAATAGTGTGATAATAAATGTATTGAGGACTTATTTTGAGTTTGTGTACTGTCTAGAAGACAATGATTGTATTAAAACTCACAGCTCATGTTGTATATTTAAGTTTGTATCTGAATTTTGTACCATGTATTTGACGACTCAGAATAGGTGATGTATACCTATTTTGGGGGCATCACAGTTGGTATCAAAGCTTAGGGATATGATCCCTGACTGAGATGTGAGACAAGAACTAGGAGGGGAGAGACGGGGAATTCCTTCGCTAGTATGACCTACCTAAGTTTATTTGGTATTTAATTGGTCGGGATGATATGTGATATGTAAATTAACCCTTATTTTGAAACTATGTTTTAGAATGATATTTGAAATACAAGAGATGAGAAATGGTAAAATCATGATAGAGAGGAAATAACCGGGAAGGTGCAATCCAAAAAGGAAGCAAGGTATTCTCATCTCTTCGAATACCAGGTACGTACGTAAATTTCGAAGGCGAAATTTCATAAGGAATGGAGATTGTGAGACCCCGAATTTTATGAAATAAAAGTATTCAATTTTTCTATGGTTAAATTGATAAAGGTTAAAGTTAAGGGTGACATTTGAAAATTTTTCAAAGTAAGCAAGTTGTTATAAAATAATCGGTGGTAAAATACGCGTGGTTGCATAGTAGCACACGGTATTGGTTATTGATGCTTACGTGAGAAGTCACTCAGTTATACTCAATTATTACTACAAGAATTGCTTTGCATCATATCTCTCATATTATTGATTCAGCTTATTGTCACAAAGATCATCTCGTGATAATATGATATATTATTAAATCAATAATTGAGATGACAAAGATATTCATATTATTAAATTGCAATATTTACAATGTCTAGAAGTTCTGTCAAGGAGAGGTTTGGTCACCTAATTGCGTGCCAATAAGGAAAAATCCTTATAGAAAAGCCCCCTCTTTTCTGGGAACGACCTGGTTGTTAAATATTATGAGTTATGATATTAATGATGAATGTTATTAATAATTAAATTTGAGTTCGGAGTTGAATTTGGAGACGCGGACGTGATATTTGAGTCCGAAACGATGAAATTAGTAGAAATAGACTATAAACACAAATTTTTCTGAGGTTGACTTTTTGGTCAAAAAAAGTCAACAGATGACTTTTTCGGAAAAAGTCGAACTTTGAAATTTCAAAAATGAAATTTTTGAGAAAAATATTTCCATTGTGTTGTAATTTTTAGTGTTAGTGGAAATCAAAATTTATTTCGATAGTAATTTATGTCTGGAGGTTATATTGACCAACCGGGTAATTAATCGAGTAAATGAGCAATTAATTGCTACTAATTCACATGCTTATATAACTATTTGTTCACATGTGTGTACTATTGATTCACATTCATGTACTATTAGGGGAGTTGGTGCAAGATTGATAATACTTTCATGACTAAGTTAAAGATGGAGGTATAGATGGAGGTACTATACCGTAATTCATATTTTCACATGATTATAACTATTAATTCACATGATTGAACTATTGATTCACATTATTTACTATTAGGGGAGGTTGTGCAAGTTTGTTAATACTTGCAGGACTAAATTAAAAATAAAAGAAAAGTTGGAGGTATTGTATTGTAATATTTCGAGCCCCAAAACGTGCAATTATCAAAACTATATTTTTCTATAAATAGAAGCTCATTCTTCCTTTATTTCTCACCAATTCACTAAAGCTATAGAGCAATTATTATAGAGAGAAATTATAGAGAGAAAGAAGAAGAGAAGTCTGCTACCTCACTATTCCAGTATCTAGTTTCATTTGAGGTAAGCGGTATTAATTTTTTCGTATTCATGAAGAGAGCTATTGTTATTCCATTCCTTATTATTCTATTGGAATAACCTGTTTATGTGAAGTACCGCATACATGGTGAAATTCTTCTGATATTCCATTCTTTATTATTCTGTTGGAATATCTTGTCTGTGCATTTTACGCCGGACCTGGTTTCGTCTTTATTATTCTGTTGGAATATCCTGTTTGTGCATTTTATGCCAGACCTAGTTCCGTCTTTATTATTCTATTGGAATATCCTCTCTGTGCGTTTTACACCGGACCTGGTTCCGTATTTATTATTCTGTTGGAATATCTTGTCTGTGCGTTTTACGCCGGACCTGGTTCCTTCTTTATTATTTTGTTGGGAATAACCTGTCTGTGCGGTCTCTATCACATGCATGGTGAATCCTTCTATTATTCCATTCTTTATTATTCTGTTGGAATAACCTGTCTATGTGGATTACCACATGCATGGTGAATGATCCTTTGTATTCATTCCTTATTAAATTGTGGAAATGATCTGTTTACGTTGATTATGATGAGAGTCATAATAAAAGCATTGGACTGATAAAAATCATGGGTATATGTAGTATTAGTAAGTGTTATGATGAGTTATGTTGGTTATTATGTGAAAACATGAAAGTTTCTTAGAAATCACAAAGGGTTGAAAATAAGATTTTGGTGAAAATGGAACATGAAATTCAATTGACCATATCTCCTATTATATTTCGAATTTTTAAGTGTGATCAAGTTCTAGAATTAGATCTATGAGTTTCCTAACTTATCTAAGTGGAATCACCGAAAAAAGTGTCAGAGAGATTTTAAGGACTCCATTTTAGCAAAGCACGAAAAAGTGAAAAATGGGAAAAAGCTACTGCCCGAATTTTTAAAAGGGCATTTTCGGCCACTTAATTTGTGAGAAAAATTCCGGCCTTTTGGGACATGAAAGTATATGGTATAAAGGACCTCCTGTCCAAAAATGAGCTCATTCCGACTTAAAATGAGCAAGTTATGACCATTTCAATATTTAGCTTTTTCCGACGAAAAATGCTATAACCGGAGTTCTATAATTCCGATGACCATGAAATTTAAACTGGAAGCTCACATTAACATGTGTAAGATCCTGCCAAGATTTGGGAATTTATGGAGTTAACCTTGAGATAGCTAATTTCTTAAGGAATTAATTATAAATTAATTTTTGAAAAATAGTAAATGAATATTTAAAATTCTGAGAAAAATATATGTTAATTATGGGACTATATTCTGCTAAATTACAGTAAAGAAATATTTTTGGGACTGATTTGGTATTTTTTATGAAAATGGTTTAGTTACGAACATATGAGTAAAATATGTTATGCGAAGTAACAAAGTTGGAAAATAGGATTTTATGGCTTGAAAATCCTATATAATGCATATGCAGATTTTTGATGAGAGGTTTGATCATTGGTGATAAAATCTTATGAGTATGGCATTTTTTGAATGATTAAATGCATTATTTGGTAAAGTGTAAACAATTGAAATAAATTGTTTATAAGTTTAAGAAGTGATTAAAATATTGTTATAATATTAATAATATTTGATTATAAGTTTATTAAGTGATTGATAATATCTGGACAAATTTAAAGTCTTTAATATTTATCCTTGTTTTCGTTTGATTAGTGCTTTTATCATTTTCATCATTCTCATGCTTATATTGTGATGAAAGTCATCTTTGGCTTACGTCCATAGATGGACTTGGTATGATTATGACCAGGGATTATTCGGTATAATCATAACCGTAATGTTATAAATAATGTGGTAAAAATCATCTTTGGCCCGTAGTGCATAGATAGACTTGGTATGTGATAAGTGAGTTTTATACTCATAATTGAATGTATTTGAGCTTAATCTTTTAGTAGTTTTTAAGTGTTTGTGTCTATTCAAGCATGTTTTATGTTGTTTTGTAGGAAGTGGGACAAAAGTTACTTGAATCGACGTTTGGGGTGGCTAGATTCGCGTTTTCGGCTTGCCATTTACATAGCAGTCACTTTAGAGTCAATTTGAGTATTTCTACCGACCTTATTTCGAAACACTTAAAGAAGGATAGTTGTAGATCTACGTCTCCTCTTTCCGTATCATCTTGAATCATCAAAATCGGAGTTCGGACGAAGAAGTTATGGCCATTTTCCCAAAGGACATCGGAGCAGAAAATGTCAGAACATGTGGCAGCGCCGGGGCGCCCAAAATAGGCCTATGCCCAGCGTCGGGGCGCTGGGGGGAAGGGTTGCAGCGCCGTGCCAAGCACTGGGGCGCTGGGGAAGAGGTTGGTTGAGCTTGGACCTGTTTTTGGACGAATTTTGACACCTTTTTGACTCCAAATTGGATTGGGTTTGTTCCTAAGCTAAAAATTAGACTTGTAACCTATAAATACATGGTGTAAGGCATAAAATAAAGGGAGAATACATAGATTAGACTAGATTAAACACTCCATTAGATTAGAATATAAACCCTAGTTCTTAATTAGCCATTGGAGATTGAAGCAAATTGAAGAACACTGAAGATCAAGAGCAAGAGCAAGAGGGAACATCGATTGGCGATAATGATTCTATTCTCTTCTCTTATCATACTTTTATCTTTTAATGTCTATTCAATTGTGGATTCTTGGTTTTAATTCATTAATTATGAACTAACTCTTTTATTAAGATTTCAATTGAACCTTTTATGGCTATAAATTAGTTATTTAATTTATTCCAATTATTTGTGTTAAAGTGAGTTGTTTATCTTGCCTTATGCTTATTGATTAATTATCTGATCAGTAATTACCTTGTTACTCGAAAAGGAATTGGAAGAGGAATTCTAGGGTTAGAACTAGGCATGATATCATGTGACTTAGTTATTTGCACAGTGAATAATTAGGTTTATGAATAGAATGAAAACATCTGTTTCACGTGCGTTAAACACATAAGGAATTGGGATTATGTGAGTTTAATTCAATTGTTTTGCATAGGAATATAGCAAAATTAATCTGGATTAAATAGAAGGCAATTGATCACTTGGAAAAGGGCTTTTGGCATTTGAGAATTCCTGTTAATAATTCAGTTAACATAATAATTGGGATAATTGGATAATTGATTTATTGTTCATAATTGGGGATATTGGAGTCTTAATCCTTATTTACCTGAATTCAATCAAATCTTAATTTTGTTTATTTTCTTTCTTTTAGACTAATCTCTTTTAATTGTTTAATTTAGTTTTCTTAATTAGAAAATTCACAATTTGTAATTGTTTAAATAAAATTGATTTGGTTAAGAGTTAGTATTTGGTAATTTTTATTAAATAATTCCTCGTGGGAACGATACTCTACTTTCACTTTATTACTTGTTGACCGTGTATACTTGCACGTATTCATTGATTGCGAAATCGATCAACAAGTTTTTGGCGCCGTTGCCGGGGAATTAATTTAATAATTATTTACCAATATTAATTTCAATCAAAGTAGTCTTAATTTAAACATTTTTATTTTTATTTTTAATTCTCTTCCTATATTTCTCTCTTTTCAGGTACCATGGATGAGTTTGAGTATCAATGGCCATACACGTTCTTAGCTCAACCAAGGGAAACAGGGATTGGTGGATTTAATACATCTTCTATAGAGGCAACTTCGAAGACGTTGGAGGTTTGCGCAGCCATACGGAGTCGAAGGATGGCAAGAATGACTCAGCCAAGGGGAGAGGAGATTGACAGACTCGATAAACTTTCTGCATTGTCAGCACAGATTGAGACACTTTCGAGGATGTTTGAAGCTTTTGAAGCATAACGTCGTCAAAGTGTGGCGATTACTTGCGATTATTGTGCTGAAAATCATATGAGTCATCAATGCACCATCAGTTTCGAGTCGGTATAGTATGGTGGTGATTACCCCAATAATTATGTCTATCATAACAACTATTATCAGGATTGGGGGTATCACCCGGATTTTTCATGGAGTAACAATCAAGCACAAGCACTGAGATAACAAAACACATCCGGATTCCAAAATCAGACTCAACAACAACCAGAGAGGAAATCAAGTTTGGAAGAAACCTTGGAGAAATTTATTAGAGCTTTTGAAAAAAAGAACGAGGAACAAAACAAAGTATTGAATCAAGTAGAGCTGAATGTGAAAAGCCAAGGTGTTTCATGGAACCATACTCATCAAGATCAATTTTATGCTCCAAGTCCAACGTACCCACCGAATTTCTCGTGTCCACCTCCACTACAACGGGAAGAACATTCAAATTTGGAGGAAGCTTTGTCCAAGTTCATAGCTTCATGTGAGGAGAGGATGATTAATCAAGAGATATTGAGTCAAAATTTTACAAACCAAACGGAACAACTAACCAATGCCTCGAACATTTGTCCTCAATACACTTGGCTCAATGACATGGATGCCGAGACTGATGCTGAGCCCGAACCAAATCTGAAACCGGATGTGCCAAATGATATAGATGTTGAAAGAGAGGAAAGACTTGGAGACCAAGAAAAGGAGATCGGCAAAGATCTAACTTTGAGTACCAACGAAGATGAGCCAATTTTGATAGTGTCCCATGTACCTTCTCCACCAAAGTTCAAGAATCCGGGCAGTTTTGCAAAACCATGCCCAATTGGAAGTCATGTCGCCTTAAGAAAGCTCTTGGTGACGTAAGAGCTAAATCTGACAGTGGAGTCATGGTGGGATGAAAAGGAGAAGATAGAGGAAGATTTCATTATGTTTATTAAGCTTCAATGCCCCAATCGATCATAGACATAATGGAGAAAACACCTAGTTGTTGGACGCTCTTAATAGGAACCTATCTCCAAAGAGCATGCTAGGTGACTTCAATTCAAGGTTTTTTGCTAATGGGAATGTAAGACCCCGACTTTTATAATAAAGATGAATTTTTTATAAATATTATTTTTGAATATTATGGAATAAATTTGATATAATGTTATAGTTGTGGGTAATATTTATAAATTTTGCAAAAGTAAGTAAGCAAGTTGTTATAAAATATTCGTTTGGTCCGGGAATATTCTTTTTTGTTTGGAATATTCATACGAGGGCTCAATCATTAGTGGACCCCACAACGGAAGTATTATCGTAGTTAGAAAAGCACAAAAATTATTTTTCTATAAAAATAACGACAGAGGTGTTACCATTCAAAACCGCTGAACTACCCTAGTAAGAAAAGTACAATGAATACGCCAGAGTTGTATAGTAGCACACACGATATTGATTATTGATGCTTACGTGAGAAGTCACTCACCTATGTTCAATTATTGCTACAAAGAATTGCCGACATCATATCTCTTATATTATTGATTCAATTATTGTCACAAAGATCATCTCAGATAATATGTTATAGTATTAAATTATTAATTGAGACGACAAGTTATAAATGATTAATAATTGTTGAAAGATTAAATATGTGTTGATTAAAAATAAAATGATTTGTGGTAATATTTATTCAATCCTTGATGTATATAAAGAGTCTCATATGAGACGCTTATGGTAAGTTTGATTATTTTATGGGGGCCCATATGTCATCATCTAAGAGTCCCTTCGTCAATAGTAATTACCTTTGTGAATAGTAATTACCTTTGTGAATAGTAATTACCTTCATCAATAGTAATTACCTTCGTCAATAGTAATTACCCATTCGCAAATAGTGGTTGATTCTTAAATATTACCAAGAGTTAACTCGCCTCTTCTGTTCCAAGGGTTAATTACCCTTCATGAAATAGTAGTTGTCTCTTGAATATTACCAAGAGTCATTTTGACCCTTCATTAAGACCAAGAGCCACCCTCGCTTTTTCTATAAATAGAAAGCTCATTCCTTCACTATTTCTTACGAATTCACCAAACTCTGAGAGAGAAACTATAGAGAGAAAGAAGAAAAGTATTTTGCTACTTCACTTTTCCAATATTCAGCTCTTCTAAGGTAGGGAATATTATTTGTTGTACTCGTAAGGGGTGTTATTTTTTTTTTTATTCATGAAGAGAACTTCTGTTATTCCATTCTTTATTATTCTGTTGGAATAACCTGTAAAAGTGGCATACCCTATACATGACCTGTATATGCGGAATACCCTATACTTGGTGAAATCCTTATATTATTCCATTCTTATTTATTTTGTTAGAATAACCTGTATATGTCGAATCCCCTATACTTGGTGATATTCTTCTATTATTTTATTATTCCGTTGGAACATCCTGCATGCTTTCGCGCTTTTACGCCGCACTGTTCCGCTTTATTATTCTCTTTATTATTCTATTGGAATATCTTGTCGTAATGTTTTACACCTTACTGGTTCCGCCTTTATTATTCTCGCCTTTATTATTCTATTGGAATATCATGTATACGTGTGTTTTACACCTTACTTCGGTTCCGCTTTTTATTATTCTCAGTATTCATTATTACATTGAATAACTTTGCTGCCTATGCAAGCAACGCATGCATGGTGATTTCTTTTGTTATGACTTCTATACTCCATGAATTTAGTGGAATATCCTTGATATTTGCGCTTCATCCAGTATTTTTAATGAAAATATTTTTCCGAGCATTCTTGAATTTTACTCTACAAAGCAAAGATCATGTTGACAATTTGGACGTTATTAGTTCCTAATAAATTAATTTGTGAACTTGTTTTATTGAATTATTATGTCATTGTCATCATCCTCATGTTATATTATGTTATCTTTGGCTTACGTGCATAGATGAACTTAGTATGATTATGACCGAGGATCATTCTAAGATAATCATGGATTGATATAAATGATGTGACAAAAGTCCTCGATTGGCCTATAATGCGATGATGGATAGTTTTTGGTATGATTATGACCGTAAGTGATTCAGTATAGTCATGACCATTGATAATTTGATGAAAATCCTTGATCGTGGTACAGGGATGATTAGATATTGTGGTTTATTCATTAAACTGAGTCTTAGTGATAAAAATTGATGAAAACCTATTAAAACCTAAAAGATAGTAAACTTTATTTTCTACTTGAATCTTTTAATGGATTGATATTCACATTAGCTAAACCGGCTCATTGTCTATTTTATTTTATCAGTTTAACATTGTTGAAGACTATTGATAATTTATTCTACATTATCTTAGTTATAATATTTCTTACTGGGCTAGTTGAGCTCACCCTTTCTTTCATTGTTCTCTTTAGGAAATGAGAATATAGCTGGGGAAGAGTCGGGAAAAAGAGTATTGGTCCCAAGATAGCATTAGTAGTCCTCACTATTCTGTTAAATAGTGTGACAATAAATGTAATGAGGACTCCTTGAGTATGGATGTTGTCTAAATGACAATATTCCTATTAGAACTCACAGTTTATGTATTGTCGTATGTTTACACGACAGATGTATAATTAAGTTTGTATTTGAATTTATGTACCATGTAAGTGGCGACCCAAGATGGGTGACGTATACCAAATTTTGGGGGCGTCACAGGGAGCCTCCCAAAAGAGACATTGCTACTGATGGATGGAGGATTCCTCAATTTTCGAAGGGGAATTGGATAAAGAATTGAAGAAGTTAGGCTGAGACTATAAAACAAGCGCTTATTGGGAGGCAACCCAAGTTTAATTTTTATTTTTAGTTTTTATTAAGTTTTATATTAGTAGTTTTGAATTTGCATTTACTTAGAATTTAATAAAATTATTTCTATCATGGTTTATAAGTTATTCAAGTCAAATTCAAGTGTGGTGCCCAATTTGTTTCATGTGCCTAGCTTATTCTCCAAACTTAGTGGACAAGGAGGAATATTACTATATTTTCAGGGAAGTCCTCTGCTTTACTTTTTTATATTTCATTCATTGAGGACAATGTCTAGTTAAAGTTTGGGGGTATTTTAGTGTCGTATTGCATATAGTTAGTTATCTGCATAGTAGTTCATTTTTTTTTTTGTTAGCATTATTTTTTTTTAGGTTGCATATAATACATGGTAGTTATTTACATATTCATATATGTGTTGCATTAGTATGTGTTCATGTAGTATAATTGTACTTTTTTTTTATTTTTTTTGCATGAATCTATGTGATCGGTTGGTGTGGTCTTAGCTAGGCCTATGATAAGATTGGTATTAATTGTTAACTTGAACAGTGTTGATAATTGATGATGAGTTCTAATTTTAATCATGATGATAATCTTAGCCTGTCCTAAACTTATGTAACTGGTTAGCACTTAAAGTTTAACTGTTTTAATCCACTTGGTTCAAGGGTTTCATAATTTGTTTCTGAGGAAAAATCTTTGTTAAAATTTAAGGAAATTAGTGAACTGGCGGTAAAGGTTGGAATGATGTAAAAGCTTGAGTTTGGGGGAATCTATGGGATATATATATTACAAAAAGAAATGATGAAAAGAAAAAAAAGAGAAAAGAAATCCAGAAAGAAAGAAAAAAAACACCATGGCATGCTTGTCTAGTTTTGTGGCCTTTGTTACTTGAGTAAGTAAGCCCAAGGGGATTGTCTTTACACCTAGCGCCCTAAGGTCTTAATGGCTTGGGAGTCTTTGGTCGAAAGCTCATTAAGGTAGCACTGAAAAGCCTAAGAGAATAAGACATTGCTCAACCATGAGAAAAAAAATGAATAAACACGAGCAAGAGCAAAAATGCCCTCGTGATTGAATAAGAGTATAAATAAATCCTGTATTTACCTTAAGACTTGGTCATTGCTTAGTTTTAACCGGAGTTGTCATGTTCACAAAAGTAATTGAATTGGAACTGAAATTTTTCTTCTAAGAAGTTTGTTATGTGATTATCTTGAACTGTGGTTGGTTAGAATGGTTAACAAGCACACACGCACAACATGGGTGATGACAGGTTTGGATTGACTAATTGGTTAGAGTTATGGATTTTGACTTGATTAGATATGTTGTTTGAGTATCATTGGTATCTTTGAGGCCTGTTGCTATATATCATACTAATTTATTACTGGGTTTGTAGGTATATTATAAAGTAGATCATGCATATGCATTCATGCAGTTGAGTTAGTTTGTTTATTTTTAGTTCTTTTATGTTTTTGCTTGAGGACAAGCAAAAGTTTAAGTTTGGGGGTATTTGATGAGTGAGTTTTATACTCATAATTGAATGTGTTTGAGCTTAATCATTTTGGTAGTTTTTAAGTGTTTGTGTCTATTAAATCATGTTTTATGTTGTTTTATAGGAATTGGGACAAAAAATACTTGGATCGACGTTTAGGGTGGCTAGATTCGCGTTTTTGGCTTGCCATTTACACAGCAGTCACTTCAGAGCCAATTTGAGTATTTCTACGGACCTTATTTCGGAAACCTTAAAGAATGAAAGTTGTAGATCTACGTATCCTCTTTCCGGATCATCTTGAATCATCTAAATCGGAGTTCGGACGAAGAATTTATGGCCATTTTTCTAAAGGACCTCGGAGTAGAAAATGTCAGAACATGTGGCAGTGCCGGGGTGCCCAAAATAGGCCTATGCCCAGTAGCAAAGAACCTTTGCAAGGGCAGGGTTGTTGCAGTAGCCGCGTCTCAGCTTGGGGCATTGGGGAAGAGGTTGGTTGGGCTTGGACGCGTTTTTGGGCAAATTTTGACACCTTTTTTACTCCAAATTGGATTGGGTTTGTTCCTAAGCTAAAAATTGAACTTGTAACCTATAAATACATGGTGTAAGGCATAAAATAAAGGGAGAATACATTGATTAGACTAGATTAAACACTCCATTAGATTAGAATATAAATCCTAGTTCTTAATCAGCCATTGGAGATTGAAGCAATTTGAAGAACACTGAAGATCAAGAGCAAAGAAGCAAGAGGGAGCATCGATTTCTTTGACAAATGATTTTATTCTCTTCTCTTATCATACTTTTATCTTTTAATGTCTATTCAATTGTGGATTCTTGGTTTTAATTCATTAATTATGAACTAACTCTTTTATTAAGATTTCATTTGAACCTTTTATAGCAATAAATTAGTTATTTAATTTATTCCAATTATTTGGGTCAAAGTGAGTTGTTTATCTTGACTTATGCTTATTGTTTAATTATCTGATCAGTAATTACCTTGTTACTCTAGAAGGAATTGGAAGAGGAATTTTAGGGTTAGAACTGGGCATGATATCATGTGACTTAGTTATTTGCACAGTGAATAATTAGGTTTGTGAATAGAATGGAAATATCTGTTCACCGCATGTAACACATAAGGAATTGGGATTGTAACGAGTTTAATTCAATTGTTTTGCATAGGAATATAGCAAAATTAATTTGGATTAAATAGAAGGAAATTGATCACTTGGAAAAGGGCTTTTGGCATTTGAGAATTCCTATTAACAATTCAGTAGACATAATAATTGGGATAATTGGATAATTGATTTATAGTTCATAATTGGGGATATTGGAGTCTTAATCTTTATTTACCTGAATTCAATCAAATCTTAATTTTGTTTATTTGCTTTCTTTTAGACTAATCTCTTTTAATTGTTTAATTTAGTTTTCTTAATTAGAAAATTCACAATTTGCAATTGTTTAAATAAAATTGATTTGGTTAAGAGTTAGTATTTGGTAATTTTTATTAAATAATTCCTCGTGGGAACGATACTCTACTTTTACTTTATTACTTATTGACCGTGTATACTGGCATGTATTCATTGATTGCGAAATCGATCAACAGTATGATTATGACCAGGGATTATTCGGTATAATCATGACCCTAATTGAAAACACGAATATCTTTGGCCCATAGTGCATGGATAATTCGTGGTCATGATACTATTAAGCTGAGTCTCAGCATTATTGGCTTTACAGTTGTATATCTTTGGCCAGTAGTGCAAAGATAAAATGTTGGTTATTGGTTATACAGTTGTATATTTTTGGTCGTAGTGCAAAGATGAATTTATTAGTATGATTATGAGCAGAAATTGTGATTTGGTATAACCATGATTTTTGATGTTTTAGGCGAAGATAGGTGATGAAAATTATCTTCGTCTTGGGTGCAAAGAGGAATTTAGAATCACAATTATGATTATGAGTTATTCATATGATTATGGACAGGAATTGTTGATTGATGTTACAGGGATAAAATATTATTGGTGGACTTTTAACATGGAGATGATAATAGACCAGATGGTCTATTTGACTCTTCTAATGGATTGTTCGTTCCGCTGCAACTACGGTTGAAAAGTTTTATCATCTACCATATGTTCTAAATATCTGATTTATTATGGATAAAGGCTATTGATGATGTAAAATATCTTTAGTCAAGATATTCTTTACTGGGCTAGTTGTGCTCACCCTTTCTTTCACTGTTCTCTTCAGGAAATGAGAATATAGCTGGAACGAGTCGGGGAACGGAGTGATGGTCCAGATGATAGTATTAGTAGTCCTCACTATTCTGTGAAATAGTGTGATAATAAATGTATTGTGGACTTATTTTGAGTTTGTGTATTGTCTAGAAGACAATGATTGTATTAAAACTCACAGCTCATGTTGTATATTTAAGTTTGTATCTGAATTTTGTACCTTGTATTTGACGACTCAGAATAGGTGATGTATACCTATTTTGGGGGCGTCACACTGCCACTGCCTTCTACACCCATGGTTTCAGTCCTAATTCAAACCTTCTTGCCTTCCTGGCCTCCTTGTCAATCTGAAGTGAAGTGAATCGGGTTAACTCGTTAAATCTTGCCGTGTACTCTGCGACAGACATACTACCTTGTTTCAGTTCCAGAAACTTAACCTCCATATCCTGTTGTGTATTTTTCGAGAAATAATTCTCAAGAAATAGCTCCTTAAATCTCTCCCAAGGAATAACTCCTTTGTCTGCTCGGCCCCTATTGGCTTTCCACCAATAGTTAGCTTCACCCTTCATTATGAAAGTGGTAAAATTCATCTTCTGTGCTTCGGTCACTCGTGCGACCTCAAACACCTTCTCCATCTCTTCTATCCATGTCTGGGCTTCAATTGGATCCAAGGTTCCTCGGAACTCCGGTGGTCCTACCAATTTAAAGTCCTTAAAGCTAGCCAAGTGTTGTCATGGCTGCCCTGCTACTGGCGGGGGTTTGTTTTGCATTGCCTCCGTTACCAGGTTAACGAAGTTCTGCATTGGATCAACATTTGCCCCTCCACCATTGTTAACGGATCCTTCCTCCCTCTGATTGCGTTGAACTCTCCTAGGCGGCATGATCTGAGGAAAGGAAGAAACAATTAGGCTTTATATGATATGCTATACATGTTAGCATTAAGAAGTTTAAGATGTCTATTAATCATTCTTGATTTAAATAAACAACTTCAATATCACAATAAAACTCGATGGATTTCCCCAACCCATCACTTACATACTCTACTTGAGTTTTCTGCTAAGGTTATAACCTAGGTTTCGCATTTCTAACGTTTATAACCTCTGACTCGATACTAACTCGTGACGCTTCTAAATCAAGGGTCCTCCTCAACCCCGGTTAAGTCTCACCACGATAAACTACAAACATTCACCTTTAAACAACATACGATAACTAAAATGCGGAATATAATAAACGTATGTCGTTCATTCAAAAGGTGTTACTAGTCCCAAGATACGATAACCTTAATATCATCTTACAATCATACCCTAAAATAAATATTAGGGTTCACATTACATAATCGTAATTTAAACTAAGCATAAGATAAAATTCTGCTTCTCGAAATTATCCTACATCTTCCCTTTACCCATGTCCTTTCCTGAGGCCTCGGGCTTAGCTGCAATATAATTCATGATATAGCAAGGATGAGCAACATGTTTTCTCAACAAGTTTAAATACAACAATAAGGATATATTTATGATGAATGGAAAAATATCTGGCAATGGATTCAACAACGTGAATATCTGAAGGTTTCAACAATATGAATATCATAAGCAAGGATAATGTTTTGCTTTTAGAATAACTGCTAGTCAAGTAGACTTTGAACTAAAACACTCCAATGGAATCAATAGCTAATTAACCCATTGGTTACTTGCTACAGAATAAGTACTTGAGGAGATCAGCCTCACGTATTCTATGTATATGCATAACATTTAAATCTGCTCTGTTGTATCTTAAATTAGATACCTGGGGTACTCCCCTATCATAAGAGAGGTGTTCTTTCAGTCTAAGAATGCTTACCATCAATTGGTTTGGATAGCTTTTATAAAACTCCATATGTTTGTCTGACCGAACAAAGGTTCAGACTCTATCTGACACAGTTCAAGAATTATTGAACTTTAAATGATGTACAAGTGCAAGACTGTACGAACTCAAGTGCACTAAGTGCGAATATTAATAACATCGATGTGGAATAATTGTAAAGTAATTAAACCACTTAATAGTATGCTTGGAAATAAGATTCAAGCTTAAATGAATAACTTTCAATTCAATAATATCCTACTCAATGCAATATGAGAAGGATAGGAAAACTTGCACAAACTCAAAGTTGTGTAAGTTAGGAAACTTGCAACACAATAAATTCGGATACTTGCTCAATATAATTTAGAGTAAGTTTAGGAAAACTTGCTTAACAAATGTAGGGTTCAAGGAACTTGCATAAACATATACCTATTTGCACAAAATAAAAGTAGTATGTAAGGTTTAGATACTTTCCTGTTCGCTTAGCTACAGTATAATACTAGCTTTAACTAACTTGCGTTGAAACGACCTAACATTGACAAGTCGGTCTTTCAATTAGCATGTGTAAACTAATATGTGTCTACACTAAAAGAATCAAGTCATCGCATAGCATGCTTCTCACCACATTATATGACATATTGGTCACACATTACAAAGTAAAGTAATCATATAAGCATGCCTTGAATTCAAGCCAAAAATAGATTTTATTTGTATCGCAGGATTTGCGGGGATGGCGCAATGCTACCGGTCTAGCTTAGGGATGGCGTAGCAATTGCTGTCTCCTCCCTTGGCACTGTGATCGAGATTGAGCTTCTGCTCTCTTGACTTCAGTCCAACTCTAACACACTAATCACACATACATTTTAACATACATACATACTAGAGTTTCACATATAACACATGATCATACTTGAGTTCATTACCACAAGTTTAACTTACAACTTATATGTCATTAAAACATAAAGAGTCACGTAATCATCATGCTTTACAATCTTGGTCATACAATACATAGTAGGTCATGCTTGTATATAGACAACACATGTATACATTACTCATATAGTTCATATTCTAGAAATTTCCTTTTCTTTAAGACTATGCGTGCATAAGTGAAAACCATACATTAATCAAACTATGACCATGTCAATATGTCTATAGGCATAATGAATCCTCATACACATGCTAGAATGGTCATAACATACTATGCTTATTACTTGATGACATTAGTTTCCTCATCCTAACTTCATTTAACACTAAGTCAACATAGCATATACAAGGCATCTTAACATATAACTATCATGCATTTACAACAATATTCAAACCACATATGCATGCTCAAATGGTCAGATCTTATAAGACAAAGTCTTGGTCAAGTTCACTTTGAAAAGCCTTAAGTTATATCTCTTTGAAATAATCAAATTTTTCAATCATGTATGGTAGTGTGTTCAATCACTTTAGTCTTACATTTCATGTCAATATAAACCATATCACCATGTTCATAAAGTCAAAATGCTTACATGATGTGTTCATGACAAGGTTCACTTTTGAAATCATAAACCTCATTTCAAGACCACAAGTATTGTGTCCGTCATTGCCATACTTGTTCATACTACATGCATGTGCCTACTGTGCATGTTAAAACAGTTTACAAGCTTGCTCTACCAGTGTACCAACAACTTAGCACAAACAGCAACATAACAGAACACATCAGTTATGGTGCAAATCAAGTAATCGCATCACCGCCAAGATAAATCAGCATAACAAGAGCTCTTTCGACCAAAGGCGCATAATCGCTTTCTGCTTTTGGTAGTTCAACAACTCATCACCAAATTCCCTTATGGAAAGGGTTTCTAACATAACTCAACACATTTAGAAGCTTGTAAAACACTTAGCTACATAACCCAAATCAACTAACAATCAATACATGCTTAATTCAAGAATAAATCCATGAAATAATTTACCAAAAATGAAGAATGGGAATAGAAGTTATACCTTTGTGATTCAATCTAGCTGCTCTAAAATAGTATACTCACCCTATATAAGCTCCTTAGCATCTAAATCCCAGCAATTGCAACAAGGAAGATGAAGGACTTATTTATAGAAGATTGATTGTCTAGCTAATGCCATTACCTCACAAATCAAACCATTGGCTTTCAAGAATGCACAAGGGTTAAGGAAGAGTTGGTGAGAGTTGGTAATTCTACTCATGAATCCCACTCCCCATCTATGTTGGTTGATTTTGAGGTGGAGATAGGCTAGGATAGGCTTGTTCACGTGGGAAGAAGAAATGGGACTCTAATATGGGACAAAGCAATTTCTAGCACTAGCAAAATAATGAAATGCAACATTTGGCTTATAACAAATATACACATAGTATAAACTTTGGTTATAAAATATGTCTACACAATTCATTTCATATAACATAGGTTATAATAATTTAAAAAGGCATACAATGTATCTCTCAATTACAAGGTATCTAGTAGTGCACATACATATATCAACATTATTATTCAACTCACATGAATGCAAATAACTCTTACTATATAGTCTATATATATAATATATAGACATATTAATGTGCCACCTTGTACAATATAAAATATACAATTAACTACAACATAATAAAGGTTTACTATATTGCATGCTTTGCACAAATAAATCAAGTAATCATATAATCAATTTATAAACTATTACTCTATTACACATTAATTATTATTTATTCATAATAATTATTAATTAACACATTATCAATTAATTACTCATAATTGCAATTAATCAATATAAATAAACTCTTGGTACTATATTCAAATAAATTGAATATTTAATAATCCTATCAATTTCTTGATATCAAACTCTTAGGGTTAGTCAACTAATTTAAATCAACTATTAGTGACTCCCTTTAATCATTTCATACATTCACATAACCATATAAGGTTTAAATAATCTCACAAAACTAACTCGTTAAAATTAAATCACATATTTTATTAATAAGGAGTTTAAAATTCATGGTCGTTACAAAGACCTAGGAGAGGCTACATTCTAGGGATCAAGCTTTTACATGATCTCAAGAATAGAATGTTGGGCCTATCCCAAGCTACATACATAGATACAATTTTGGCTAGGTTCAATATGCAAATTCCAAGAAACGACTACTTCCTATCAGACAAGGAATTCCTCTTACTAAGGAGTAATGTCCTAAGACACCTCAAGAACAAGAGCGCATGAAGACAATCCTTTATTCTTCGACGGTGGGAAGTCTTGTGTATGCAATATTGTGCACTAGACCAAATATTTCTTTTGTTGTAGGCTTGGGCATCAGATATCAGTCTAACCCTAGACTTGAACATTGGATAGCAGTAAAGCATATACTTAAGTATCTACAGAGAACAAGAGATTATATGCTTATTTATTCTAGTGATGATCTTGTTCCGAAAGGATATACAGATTAGGATTTTTAGTCAGATAAAGATTTTAGAAAGTCAACATCTAGTTATGTGTTTACTCTTGGAGGTGGAGCTGTCAGTTGGAGGAGTGTTAAACGGTCTTGCATAACTGACTCCACCATGGAAGCTGAATATGTTGCTTCTTCCGAAGCTGCAAAACAGGGTGTATGGCTCAAGAAGTTCTTGTTAGAAATAAGAATGGTACCTTTACTATCATCTCCTATTTTCCTATTTTGTGGCAATAATGGGGTGATTGGACAATCAAAGGAGCCTAGAAACCACAAGAAAGGCAAACACGTTGAAAGAAAATATAACCTCATCCGAGATATAGTTCAATGAGGAGATGTGATAGTTTCAAAGATAGCTTCTGCACAAAATTTGGTTGATCCTTTTATGAAGACCTTGTCTTCTAAAGTTTTTTATTTTCATCTTGAGGGGATGGGTATTAGACATATGATAGATTGGGTTTAGGGCTAGTGGGAGATTTAAGCCCAAAAAACCCAATGTTGATATTTATTTTATTATTTTAATAATAAAATTTTATTTTATTTTGCATAATTAAATGTGTTATAAATTTTGTCCATAATTAACATTTTATAATTTATGTATATGAAGGAGTGTCATATACAAAAGACATAAACTATATGTTATGTATAATTAAAAAATATATATTGTTCTCAATCTTAGATGGAAATGGACAAACCGTTCTAGTAGATTGTAATACACTTGATTGGATGATTTCTCTTAGTCATGTAAAGTGAAAACTTTAATCTAGTGTATTGGTGTATTTTTGAAATACATAGAAATGGATCGTTACGAAAAATTATTTGTTAAATATTGTTATTATAAATAATTTTTCAATTACTATTAATGGGCAATTACTCTTAATCCTCGAGAGAATAATGAACTTAATTTTATAATGTATGTCACTTTAATATATTAAAGATTAAGATTTTAAATACAATTAATACCTCAATATATTGGGTGATATACGTTATTAAATTAGGAACATATATTTTTCAAGAAGGAATTCTACAATTAAATTATAATATCTCACCGATATAATTTATTAGTTGATCACCAGAATCTTGGCCAAGTATTTTAGTAATTCAAATTACTATAGTATTAATTTAATTTATTAAAATAATGTGTGATCAAAAGTGTAGAAATTATGTAGTCAAGGATATAAGCAGTAAACGTAGTGGGTTAACAGTTTTATTCCTACACGCGTTTATGGATTACACTTTCATATTATATGCAAAAGTTTATTTTTATGGAATGACCATTTAATTTATGCATATTGTATAATTGTACAGATTTACATCTCGTCATTTAATCCCCTTGTTGTTATCCTTAAAGAAAATAAGTTAACTTGACCAAATTATGTGGACTGGAAAAGAAACCTTGACATTGTGTTGGCTGTTGAGGACTACAAATTTGTCCTGACTGAACCTTGCCCAGTTCTTCCAGAAAATGCTAATGTTGCACAAAAGAATGACCATAGGAGGTGGAAAAAGGCAGATGATATGGCTCGTTGCTATATATTGGCATCTTTGTCAAATATATTGCAACACCAATATTAGTCTACTATCACTGCTAAAGAAATCTTGGATAGCCTTCATGAAATGTTTGCTGACCAGAGTCATGCTTCACGACAGACTGTGATGAAAACACTTATGAATTCCAAGATGACCGAGGGATCTTCAGTTCGAGATCATAGTTTAAAAATTATTTCTTACTTAAATGAATTGGAAATCCTGGGAGCAATAGTTGATGGGGAAACCCAAGTTGACATGTGAAAGTAGTATGCACACAAGCCAATCATGTTTGATAATAAAGCATATACTTTGTAACAATCTTATTCATTTATTAATAAAAAGTATTAATTTATTAAAGGCTTTTAATTATCTACATGATGCTATTTTATAATATGTGATAAACCCATAGTTTTAAGCAATGCTTTTAGAATAATGATGATGATCATTCCAATGAGATCTAAATTCTTAGAAAGCTTAAAACTAAAATAGTTCCCAATCATTGAATTACTAAATTGGGGATTAGTGAATCTGGATAGATTGGTACATGCGTTGCTTGCTCATTAGATGAGGATGATTGATCTCGTGATCATTTGTGTGGAGACACTAAAAAAAGTATGTAGGTACTTATTGGAGAATAACAATAATAATAATTATAATTATAATAACAATAATAATAAAAATAATACTAATACTACTACTACTACTACTACTACTAATAATAATAATAATAATAATAATAATAATAATAATAATAATGATAATGATAATGATAATAATAGTAATACTAATAGCAACAACAACAACAACAATAATAATAATAATAATAATAATAACTTTTATTATAAAAATAATAAGAACAATAATAATTATAATTATAATAATAATAATTATAATAATAATAATAACAATAATAATTATATTATTATTATTATTATTATAGTAATAATAATAATAATAATAATAGTAATAAAGTAATAAATTTATAATTATAATAATATTAATAATAATAATAATAATAGTACTAATAATAATAATAATGATAATAATAATAATAATAATAATAATAATAATAATAATAATAATAACAATAACCACAATAATAATAACAATAATAATTATTATTGTGCATTGTGGTGGTATGGTGAATTATGATAATTGTTATTGATGATTATAAGTTTTGTAGACAAGTTTAGATTTTTCTGAATATTTTTTTTAAAGGAAAATTAATTATTGTGGTAGTGTGGTAAATTATGATAATTGTTATGTGTGATTGTAAGTAATTTTAAGTTGTAAAAAGTCTTTAGGTAATATAGTATTTTTCAAATTTTAATCTAATTTTTCGTTACGCCGTGCCTTCAGGCACGAGCAATTACTAGTAATTAAATAAAATAAGACTTGACAATAATTCCATGTCTTATATTTAATTGGGACATTGTATGGTGGAAGGATTGAATTGTGCATTTTAACTATTTACTCAAAGGTTCTTTTTATGATTAATGTTGAAATCTATATTATCCTGAAAGTCGTTGATCATTAGGAGAACTTATCCTTATTGTAGAATAAATATTATTTATTTAAATAAATTAATAGTTTAATTTATTTATTTAAATAAGATTAGAATTGTTCTAATTGATTTATTTACAACCTAGGTTTAATATGGAGAACACAAAAGGGTTACACCATAAAAGAAAGAATAATTATTTAAGAAGTTAATGGCATAATCGTAATAATAAGTTAAGTATATTTAATTTAATCTATGGTGATAGAATAAATTAAATAGCTTAATATTTATTATTTAATATTTTAGAAATATTAAATATAAATTAATAAGAGGAGTCTTATTATTATTATTATTATTATTATTATTATTATTATTATTATTATTATTATTATTATTATTATTATTTAATTCCTAAAGGAGTTTGGGAATTAATTAATAAAAGTACTCTCATTTATCCTAATAAGATTAGGAGGCTAATTAATTAAAAGAGTTTAATTAATTATTCCTAATAAGATTGGGAGCCTAATTAATTAAAGGAATTTAATTAATTAAAATAAAACTCAATTCCTTAATTGTTAAGGAGGGTTGCCCACATCTATAAATAAGAGGAGTCTTATTATGGGTGGGGTGGTTGTTGACTTTTTGACAACATACGTAATTCCAATAGTTGGAGAGTAAGTTCCTTTTCTATGAGAGATAGAAAATTAGGGTTTTGCCAAACACTCATCTTCTTGAATCTTTATTCTTTCTTGGTGGATCACCTCTATAGGCCAAACACTTGGGTGGCTAACGTTGATCAAAGGAAAGAACCAAACCCGGTGAATTCAACTTGAACGCGGAAGGATTTGGAGATGAACTTATACCTGAGGAAGCTCGATCTTCAAGGGTATGATTTTATTCCTTATCTTTTCGTTTAATTAATAATTAATGCGTAAAGGGTGATCCTAGATATATGGTTTGTAAAATTTTAAAACTCGATTTTCCATGCTTCCACTTATTTTATTCAATTTGATTGCGTTCATGAATATTACAAAGCCTGCTGATGCATGGATCGTAGCCCAAACCTTTATGCTAATTATTAATTATTTTAATTTGATATGTATATTGATATGTGTTTAGAAACGATTTAATTTAATTGGACGTAATTTTGTTGTATAAAATTTAAATAATAAAAAAAAATTATTCGCGATTTTATAAAGGGATTCACCACATTTTTTTTTTCCCGCTGAGTCCGTGTAAGATAAAGTAGTCAGATTATATATATGTGATCTAGTGACTACATGTTTTTGATTCACGTGAAAAAGCATATTACTATACTACTATATATATATATATAATCTTTATCCTGTAGCATATCAATTATTTTAACTTGAGTTACAGGATTTCTTTTATCTTGATTCATGTGATTAAGAACTCTTTAAAGCTGGTCACGTGATGAGTACCCACACGTATTACACGGAAACGGTTTTAAAAAAAATGGCGATCATATGTGCATGTTCATATGATTATGCCGTAATATATATATATATATATATATTATTTATATAGATAATATATATTTTAATGATTTTATAATTAAAATAAAAGTTTATTTTAATTTTAAAATTAAATTTCATGTTAACTAATTAGAGTTGGAATTGGATTCCATTATAACTAATTGGAGTTGAAATTGAATTTCATATTTTCTTAAATAAAGGAGTTTATTTATATATGAAATTAGATTTCATATTATTCAAAATAAAAGAATTTATTTATAAATAGGAAAGATAATCCATGTTTCCTTAAATAAAGGAGTTTATTTAGATAAGAAATTAGATTTCATATTATTCAAAATAAAAGAGTTTATTTGTGAATAGGAAAGAAAATCAAGTGTTTCCTTTAATAAAGTTTATTTTAACTTGGAATTGGATTCCATAATTAATTAAAATAAATGAGTTTATTTTAATTAAAGATTTTGATTAAAATAAAATAGTTTATTTTATTCAAAATTGGATAAATTAAAATAAAAATGCTTTTATTTTGATTTAAATTTGGATTAAAATAAAGGAGTTTATTTTGATTCAAAATTTGATTTTATACTAACTAAATTTGCCTATTAAATGATATCAATATATATATTGAATGTTTATTATCCATGAGATGAATGTTATTTATTGATGCATATGGTGATGTGTATGATAATAAATGGGATTGATTATGAATTTCGATTAATGAAATATGATTGGATTTTATTTTAGTTAAATGCATGAATGTATTGGTTTTATTAAATGGGGTTTTGCGTCATGCCTCGCCTTCTCTAATTTTTCTTAATGTAAATTCTATCTCCTCCTCATGTACTTCCCTCGATCACGATCAAGGTTACTATTTATTTTAAAATAGTTTTGTAATAGGAATAGTTAGAATTAATTTTGAAGAATTGGAGATTAAGGAGCAAGGAGCGCTTGAAGACCCGTTTGTAATGGAGCCCGGGTTTAAATGTAATAGTTATATTTAAATATTAATTCTTGCACCCCTAGGGTTTGACCTTTTGGTTCACTTGGTGGCTCTAGTGAACCAAACTAGAATAAAAGTCCATAATCAATCCAGGTAGAATATAGTATTCTATATGTGCATGCTTATACTATATATATATATATATATATTATATTATCCAAACACGCTTCGCATGTTAATTAATATGACGCGTATTTTATATATATATGTGCATGCGCGCTAAACAAGATGAGACAAATTAATAATAAACCCCTCAAATTTTTTATATAAGTCTTAAGCGTTCAAAGATATTTGGAATATCGAACGTCGCCTTCTAGCATGATAAAATTAATAGAGTATTTAATATTTAATATGAGTTTGTTGTGTCACCACAAGACAAGTATTAAGTATTTAAGATGTTAATTTATCACATTTGATGCTTATAAAGAAAATTGAACAATATTATTGTGTTGTGTCACCACAAGGACAATATTTTTCTTTTTTGAATATATGGAGTGCTAGGATGGACTTAACTTGGATAATTTTGATTCGGATGTGCCACCACTTGATCAAAATAATCTAAGAGGCAAAATACAAGGAGTTGCATAGTTGATGTAATTGACAAGAGTTGTCTACCTATTTATTTATAAATAGTTTGTTGTGTCACCACAAGACTATATACTTTTAGATATGGTAAGGTTTATGATGAGTTTTTCTACTTTTCCTATTTCCTTTTGGGGTTATGTACTAGAAACGACAATGTACTTATTGAATCTTATACTATCAAAGTCTGTTCCTTTAACACCTAGAGAATTGTGGAGTGGGCAAAAGCCAGTATTGCACCATATTCATATATTGGGCACACCTGCACATGTACAAAAAGGAAAGACAGACTTAGATAAATTAGGTACAAGAACAGAAGTATGTTTATTTATAGGATATCCAAAAGGAACTAGAGGTGGTTTATTTTGTAGTCCTTTAGACCAGAAAGTATTTGTTAGCGTAAATGCAATTTTTTTGGAAAATGACTACATAATGGATCACAAGTCGAGTAGTAAAATTGTCTTAAAAGAAATGTCAAGTACATCAATTACTCAATCAATTAATCCACCACAAGACTTGGATGAATTTCCATAAACTAACCAACCCAATTCTTCTAATACACCGGAGCTTCGTCGTAGTGGGAGGTGTATCTGGCCTCCTAAGAGACTTTCACTTCTTGGAGAAACTTATGATGTTATTCTGGAAGAAGTAGAGTCAGATCCCTCTAACTTCCATTAAGCTATTAATGATGTAGATGCATCCAACTGGCACATAGCTATGAAACAAGAAATGGATTCAATGTACTCAAATAAAGTATGGGAACTTGTAGAAATACCTAATGGGGTCAAACCTATAGGGTGCAAGTGGGTCTATAAAAGAAAAGGAGGGGTAGATGGAAAGGTGGAAACATTTAAACCATGGTTGGTAGCAAAAGGTTTTACTCAAAAAGAAGGTATCAATTATGAGGAAACCTTTTCACCAGTAGCTATGCTTAAATCTATCAGAATACTCTTATCCATTGCAGCACATCTCGATTACGAGATATGGGAAATGAATGTCAAGACTACTTTTCTTAATGGATATCTTGATGAAGAAATCTATATAAAGCAACCTAATGGTTTCATAGTTAAAGGCCAAGAAAATATGCTATGCAAGTTACAAAATTCCATTTATGGACTTAAGCAATCATCAAGGTCTTGGAATATAAGGTTTGATCAATCAATCAAATCTTATGGTTTTGAACAAAATTCAGAAGAATCTTGTGTGTACAAGAAGAGTAAAGATGGGGTGGTAGTATTCTTAATTCTTTATGTGGATGATATATTGTTTATTAGTAATGATGTGGGAGTATTATCTAGCATTAAAATTTGGTTCTCTAGTAATTTTGAGATGAAGGACTTAGGAGAGGCTAATTACATTCTAGGGATCAAGCTTTGGCGTGATTGCAATAATAGAATGTTGGGCCTATCCCAAGCTAGGTTCAACATGCAGAATTCCAAGAAATGACTACTTCATATCAGACATTAAATTCCTCTTACTAAGGAGCAGTGTCCTAAGACACCTCAAGAACAAGAGTGAATGAAGACCATCCCTTATGCTTCGGCGGTGGGAAGTCTTATGTATGCAATGTTGTGCACTAGACCAAATATTTGTTTTATAGTAGGCTTGGTAAGCAGATATCAGTCTAACCGTGGACTTGAATATTAGATAGCAGTAAAGCATATACTTAAGTATCTATGGAGAATAAGAGATTATAAACTTGTTTATTCTAGTTATGATCTTGTTCCAAAAGGATAAACAGATTCAAATTTTCAGTCAGATAAAGATTCAAGAAAGTCAACATCTGGTTATGTGTTTACTATTGGAGGTGGAGCTGTCAATTGGAGGCGTGTTAAACAGTCTTGCATAGCTAACTCCACCATGGAAGTTGAATACGTTGCTGCTTCCGAAGCTAGAAAAGAGGCTGTATGGTTCAAGAAGTTCTTGTTAGAAATAGGAATGGTACCTTTATTATCATCTCCTATTGTCTTGTTTTGTGACAATAATGGGGTGATTGGACAATCAAAGGAGCCTAGAAACCACAAGAAAGGCAAACACATTGAAAGAAAATATAACCTCATCTGAGATATAGTTCAACGAGGAGATGTGATAGTTTCAAAGATAGCTTCTGCACGAAATTTGGTTGATCCTTTTATAAATACCTTGTCTTCTAAAGTTTTTGATTTTCATCTTGAGGGGATGGGTATTAGACATATGGTAGATTGGGTTTAGGGCTAGTGGGAGATTGTAAGCTTTTAAGCCCAGAAAAACCCAATGTTGATATTTATTTTATTATTTTAATAATAAAATTTAGTTTCATTTTGCATAATTAAATGTGTCATAAATTTTGTCCATAATTAACATTTTATAATTTATGTATATGAAGGAGTGTCATATACAGAAGACATAAATTATATGTTATGTATAATTAAAGAAATATATTGTTCTTATTCTTAGATGGAAATGTACAAACCATTCTAGTAGATTATAATACACTTGATTGGATGATTTGTCTTAGTCATGTAAAGTGAAGACTTTAATCTAGTGTATTGGTATATTTTTAAATACATAGAACCGGATCGTTAGAAAAATTATTTGTTAAATCATCATTATTATAAATAATTTTTCAATT
Source organism: Panax quinquefolius (assembly GCA_020205615.1). Lineage (NCBI taxonomy): Eukaryota > Viridiplantae > Streptophyta > Magnoliopsida > Apiales > Araliaceae > Panax > Panax quinquefolius. The sequence continues at coordinate 95,608,112 of CM035158.1, read as the reverse complement.
ACTATTAATGTGCAATTACTCTTAATCTTGAGAGAGTAATGAAGTTAATTTTATAATGTATGTCACTTTAATATATTAAAGAGTAAGATTTTAAATACAATCAATACATCAATATGTTGGGTGATATATGTTATGAAATTAGCTAGGAACATGTATTTTTCAAGAAGGAATTCTACAATTAAATTATAATCTCCCTTGATATAATTTATTGGTTGATCACCAGAATCTTGGCCAAGTATTTTAGTAATTTAAATTACTAAATTACTAAATTAATTTATTAAATTAACGTGTGATCAAAAGTGTATAAATTATGTAGTCAAGGATATAAGCAGTAAACATAGTGAGTTAACAGTTTTATTCCTACACGCGTTTATGGATATTATTATAGAGGAGTATTTTTGCAAGATACTAATAGTGGAAGGATTTAATTAATTAATTTTAATTCTATTAATTCTAGAGTGAAATTATAACTATTTATTGGAATTAGTTATAATTAATATAATTCTAATTGATTAAAGAGTTAATCAGAAATTAGTATTATATTGGAGCTAGAATTGTAGAATCCTATTTGATCCCCACTCTAGCCCTTATTAAGATATAACAAAATAGCAAGATAAAATATATCAGAAAAGTTTTCAAATTATCCTGATAAATATCAAGGAGTTGAGGACTCTATATATTATATCACTTTGCAGTATTTTGAGCTCACACTCAGAAAAAGTACATAATATCAAAATAAGGGTCATAGGGAGGAAGATCAAAAGGGAGGAAAAGCCTTCAATAGAATAAATAAATTCTACATTGTGTTACAACAAAGCACGAGGTATGTAATATAATTTATTTAATTTTTTTATTATGTTAAATTATGAGAAAGATCTTGGGATAATAATTTTTTAAAGTAAAAATTATTATTTATTTATTTTTTGAAATCGTTTCCTACAATTGGTATTAGAGCTAATGTAACGACTGAGAAAATCGGATTAATTGTAAAATAATTTTATTTGATTAAATAATGAATAAAATTAAATTATATGTTAACATTAATGAGTTAATAAGAATGAAGGTTGTTATATAACCTAAAAGTATCGGAATATCGTAGTATTCTAGTTACGTGAAGGAATTAAAGTGTTTGAATTTTCAAGATGAAAATAAAAACTTTCCGAGAAATTTTCTGAAAAACAGTATTCATCAATATCTGCTCGGGAATTATTTTTGAACTTTTGGGAAATACATAATGATAGAATAATAAGGAAGGATGGAATATGTAATAATAATTCAAGTATCACAAACGCAATTTTTCGTATGCGTACTAAGTTCGAGAATGTTAGGGAAAGTAAAGATGGAATAAATGATGATCGTATGATACACAAGTATTATACAAGGCAATGAATACGAGTATGATACATGGTATTATACAAGTATGTATGAAAGATAGTATATCATATATGATGAATGAGTATACGAATTAGTAGATGAGAAGAATACGAGAATTATACGTTAAAAGCTTTAAGCTAATTATAATGGACTTGTAGGATGTGTGTAGGAATTGGGCAAGCCCAAGTACAAACTTGTTAAAGCCCTATGATATGAAATGCAAGCCCAAACATTAAGCCCAAAGTTATTAAAACCTAAGCCCAAACCAAGAACCGGACCCGTGGATCGAACCGATGGGTTACCGAATAAGAAAAACCCATGGGGCAACCCATATGGGCTGTGACACCCCCAAATCCGGGATACCTGACCTCCGAGTTTGGTGCTCACGATTCACAATATAATTAACATCTAACTACCCATTTATTGATGAATAGAATTTTACACCACATTAACTGTTATAGTTAATACATCCGTCTCAGGTTATCTAACCTTTATATTACAAACATACGCTTTAGATATACAAAAAGGGTTTACAAACATAACATAATAATAATGTTCATTATAACTACGCTATCACTATGCCTTTGCCTTTGTCCTTCACAGAACCTCATGCCACTTCGTCCCTAGCCGAAATGTTTTATTTAGCAAGGGCGAGCAACAAATTTGCCCCACAAGTTAAGACATACAATGAATATATAATAATCATGAATAACATACTATCTATTTTGATAGAATGACACCAAAGTTCAGAGAACTTTGAAATAGCTGAGCAATTTATTCTTCTCTAACCAATCTTCTTGCAACCTATGCAACACAATAGCTCAATAATGAAAGGGTACAACACTTTCAAAGTTTCTACGATATTCGATTGAATAATAATTTAGAAGTAGTCTTCAAAGTTTAAGCTGAATGATCTCAAATGATCTTAAAATTATCTTCTCGAGTAACTATCAAAGATTTACTTTGATATACCCAAATTACAGGATGAAAATATTTTCAAGATTTATGCTGAGTGATCACAAAGGATCTAGAACTTCTCTTCTCGAGTAACTATCAAAGATATACTTTGATATACCCAGGTGTATCAAATAACCAAAAAGATTAAATCATACCCTTCTGCAAGTACTTAGAGTAGCCAACTCCTTGTACCATATATTATGCATAATACTTACACGCGCGCAAAGGCTGAATATACGACCAAAAATGTTCCCTTTGTATAAAAGGTTGTTATTCTCAGTCATATAATCAAAGTTTGATTTATAACAATGAAATACAATGATTTCAATATCTAAATACTTTCTCAATCTAGCTGAAATAATTGGCATCGATTTGTTGATAATAATTGAATTCTCTTCTCGAACCTATCAAGTTCTAACAAATGTTCGTCTAGCCAAAATAATTAGCTAAGACATATCTCAACTCAATTTGACAATAGACAGGAATTATCTATACTGTCAATAATAGCTTCTACGGATGTAAATTTCCAATAACAAATTATTCTCCAATTATATATTCTCAGAATCACTAATTAAATATTAATTAATAACATGCACTAACTGCGAATAATCAACAATAATTCTCAAACGTGTCTAACCAACAATAATTAACCACCATAATAATTGAACAGATATAACTCAAGGTTGAGTTAAGAAAACTTGCCTTCCGCGTTGATTACTGCTACACAATATACTTATCTGCCTTCGTAAGACCTATAATCAATAATATTGGCCTCATAATTAGCACAATAATTTATAACACACATTACGGTAATTCATAGTCAATCTTTCTCCTTGACACATTACCACATAGTCATATCAGTATTTATAACCTATATAAACACTCATCAAGTCTAAATAGTTCGGTCTGGTTGGACTTCGGTCTATTCTCGAAGTATTGGTCACCCTATCCGACAATTAACACACATATTGTCTATTAATCTTGATCTCAAAGCTTCAATATTATATTAGATAAGTTAAATATCATTAATAATATTTTTCGGAAGCTTTTAATAATTTTCTAACAATTATTATAATTTATAATAATTTTTCAAACACTGGAATTATTTTTAAATGATCTAAATACTGTTTAATTATGTCATCATTAATATTTAATAATATTAAAATATTAATGATATATTTGTCAAAATATTAAAGTTATTAATAATAACTTAAAATATTTTTAAATCACCAATATTCTATTTAAATGATTTTTAAATAATTAAAATCATTTTAAACCATCACCATTAATATTTAAATATTAATGAAATTCTTATCAAAATATTAAAAGTCATTAATTATAACTTAAAAAAAATTAAATCATTTTTCTCATTTTAAATCAATAAAACCATTTTTAATTCATTTATTTAATATAATAATTAAATAAATCTAATATCATTAATATTAAATTATTAATGAAAATTCTCCAAAAATATTAAAAGTTACATTTTATAACTCAAAATATTTTTAAACGCTTTATTCTTATTTAAAATGATTTTTATAATATTAAAATCATTTTTCTCTAATTTATTTAATATACTAATTAAATACCATTAATATTCAAATAATTATAAATATTAATGAAAAATATCCCAAATTATCAAAAGTTATTTTCATAATTTAAAATAATTTTAAAACCATTTTTGTAATTTTTTAGAATTTATTTCTATTTTTAATTATTTTTGAAAATTCAGAAAATAAAAATATTAAAACCGTCGCTATAGGCTATAAATTGACACTTTCGTCAGCCTTAGGTGTTGTTGGCTCAAGAACACCGACAAGTCGTTGTTCAAGGGGTCTCGTTGACCAAATTTTTAATTCTCACTGGCGAGCATGTTACAGCTTGTTTAAACATTTATCAGGTAGTAGAATGTAACACTACATTACAAAACCATCATCTTGGTCATACAACAAATCAACAAGGAGATCTGAGCCTCCAAAGTCACTGTCAGAGTGTTCCTGGGTTTTTTGGGTAACCTAGAAACCTAGGCAGTTCGTGGTGCCACTTTCCAGCCCAATTAATTAGGTGTTCTGGTCATCAAATAGGTATGTTCTTGGTCTCAACAGGTAGTCCTTGTGACAAAGAACAACTACATAACATGATCTCAGTCCAATAATAACACAATCACCAGATTTGATCTGGTCAAACCTTATCAGAGAGGGCTTGTTCTAGCAATTTCTAGAATTTCCAGAAATCAGATTCATGACCGGATGGCCTAGTTTGACTGTCCACTACATTCGATCAGTTGATGGTTTAACAGATCTAAAGCCATGGATCTAAAGTGCATATAACAGGCTACAACATGTATATAACAACAAAATCAAATCTCTTAAAACCTGACAGATCCGGGCCTTAGAAGTTCATGTCAGACAATGTTTAAGGATTTCTGGGTTGCCCAGAAATCACTCGGTCATGGTCGGTCAACCAACTTTGACCAACAATATCATGAAATGTAGACATCAAAAAGCTATGATTCCACTTCCAGATCAAAATACTCATGGCATACTACAAATCGAAAACATAAAACACCACAAATCATTAACAGGGAATGATCTGTGGCGTCTGACATATGCTTGTCAGACCACCTTAGTGTTCTTGGGTAGTTTTGAAAAATTTTGATTTTTACCCACTTTGATGCTATGGATCTATAATAGATCATCATAAAACATCCATTAGCAAGATTCTAAACACATAAACACATATTCTTACTAAGCATACAAGATCAAAGTAGGTTTAGGGTTTTATACCTTCTAGTTCCAATCCTTGATCTTCGCTCTCCAAATCTGTTCTTGGTGTTCTAGGAGGTTGTTTAAGGACTGATATACTTAGATATTTCGGATATGTAGAAAGAGAAGGAGTTGGTTGTGAGCTAGAGAGAAAATGAGCAGTTTTGTGGACTTTTTCTCTCCTTAATCCCCACTTTTAGATACAATGTATGTATATAATGCAAGGTTTCATGCTAGATCAGATTGTGGCTGAGATATAAGTCAAATGGCTAGCTTTAGTTGGTCACCAACTCAAAATTTGGCAAGATTTGCAAGTTAACTATTAAAGAATATAAAAAGGGCATTTTGGTCATTCTCCTTATAATTTTAATGGCAATCTAGATATTTATCCAAACCCTTACATTACAAAAAAAATGGGCCTTTAGCAACGATTTTTTGGGCAACGACTTTATAAGTCATTGCTAAAAGTATATGTTTAGCAACAAAATTTGTCCTTTGTTGCAGATTGTGTCAGGCTTTCACTTTTTGCAATGAAATTCATAACTCGTTGCAAAATTTCGTTGCTAATTCATTGGCGGGAAAAAAAATTGTTAGAAATTCGTTGCAACATTTTCGACCACTTGCTTTCCCGTCATCGTGGGCAACGAAAGTTTTTTTGTTGCCAAAAATGGGGATTTAGCAACGATTGTTCAGGCAACGACTTTATAAGTTGTGACGCCCCCAAAATAGGTATACATCACCTATTCTGAGTCGCCAAATACATGGTACAAAATTCAAATACAAACTTAAATATATAACATGAGCTGTGAGTTTTAATACAATCATCATTGTCTTCTGGCATGAGATACAAACTCAAAAATAAGTCCTCAATACATTTATTATCACACTATTTCATAGAATAGTGAGGACTACTAATACTATCATCTGGACCATCACTGCGTTCCCCGACTAGTCCCGGCTACATTCTCATTTCCTTAGAATAAAGCTGGATACTGGAATAGAAATGTAGCAGACTTCTTTTCTTCTTTCTCTCTATAGATTTTCTTTCTATAGCTTCTCTCTATAATTTATCTCTATAATAATTTCTCTATAGCTTTGGTGAATTGGTGAGAAATGAAGGAAGAATGAGCTTCTATTTATAGAAAAATATAGTTTCGATAATTGCACATTTTGGGGGTCAAAAAATTACAGTACAATACCTCCAACTTTTCCTTTATTTTTAATTTAGTCATGCAAGTATTCTCAAACTTGCACCACCTCCCCTAATAGTAAATAATGTGATTCAATAGTAAATTATGTGAATCAATAGTTCTAGACATGTGAAAATACGAATTACAGTATAGTACCTCCATCTATACCTCCATTTTTAACTTAGTCATGCAAGTATTATCAATCTTGCACCAACTCCCCTAATAGTAACAAGAATGTGAAACAATAGTATACACATGTGAACCAATAGTTATAATCATGTGAAATAATAGAAATCAATTGCTCATTTATCCGGTTAAATACCCGATTGGTCAATATAACCTCAAAACATCAATTATTATCGAAATAAATGTCGATTTTCACTAACACAAATAATTCCAACACAATGAAACTATTTTTATCAAAAATATAAATTTTGAAATTTCGAAGTTTGACTTTTTCTGAAAAAGTCACCTGTTGACTTTTTGACCAAATAGTAAAACCCGGAAAATTTTGTGTTTATAGTCTATTATTACTAATTTCATCGTTCCAGACTCAAATATCACGTCCGCATCTCCAAATTCAACTCCGAACCCAACTTCAATTTTAATAACATTCATCATTAATATTATAACTCACAATATTTATCAACCAGGTCGTTCCTAGGAAAGAGGGGGCTTTCCAATAAGGATTTCTCCCTATTGGCACGCAATTAGGTGACCAAACCTCTCCTTGGCAGAACTTCTAGACATTGTAAATATTGCAATTTAATAATATGAATAACTTTGTCGTCTTAATTATTGATTTAATAATATAACATATTATGCAGAGGATACTGTGACAATAATCGAATCAATAATATGAGAGATATGATGCAACAATTACTGTAGCAATAATTGAGTATAACTGAGTGACTTCTCACGTAAGCATCAATAACCAATACCATGTTCCACTATGCAACCACGCGTATTACTGTACTTTTAGTACCGGTTAGTTCAACAGTTTTAACGGTAAAACTTCCACCGTTATTTTCATAAAAAATATTTTTGTCGTTTTCTCAATCCGATAATAATTCCATTATGGTTTCCACCAATGATTTTGTCGTCGTACGAATATTCCCTATTAAAACGAATATTCCCCGACCAATCGAATATTATATAACAACTTGCGTACTTTGTAAAATTTATAAATATTACCCACAACTATAACGTTATCTCAAATCCACACCAAAATTTTGAAAAAAATATTTGAGAAAATTAAATTTTTATTCGTAAAATCTGGGGTCTCACAATCTCCCCTCCTTATGAAATTTTGCCCTCAAAATTTACGTACGTACCTGGTATGATGAAGAGGTGAGGATTCCTTTAATACCTTTATCGTCGAAAACATTAAATTCATCTTTGCAATACGACCAAAGATATTCATTAACAATTCATCTTCTTTACTTCTGAGCAATTGTATAACCAATAATCTTTGAGACTCGACAATAATATCACGACCATTACTAATTATCCATGCACTACGGGCCAAGGATATTCGTGTTTTTAATCTGATCATGATTATACCGAATAATCCTCAGTCATAATCATACCAAGTCCATCTATGCACTACGGCCAAAGATGACTTTTACCAAATCATTTGTAACATTACGGTCATGATTATACCGAATAATCCTTGGTCATATTCATACCAAGTCCATCTATGCGCTACGGCCAAAGATGAATTTTACCACATCATTTGTAACATTACGGTTATGATTATACCGAATAATCCCTGGTCATAATCATACCAAGTCCATCTATGCACTATAGGCCACAGATGACTTTCAACAAAATATAAATATGATGAGTAGTTAATCAATCGATTCCTAAAATCACATCAAAGGCAAGTATTTTCAAAGAGATAAGATCGATAGGTAACGTGAAAGTGTCGATTTGAACCAACAAGATTTATAAATAGTGGAGGTAACGAAGGTTTCTACCAACAGAGTTTTAACCGATAAATCAAAGTCTAATTTCTCCGAAGTCAAATTTAAACATTGAACGCAAGAAAGAGAGATAAAATAATGGGTAGACCCGGTATCTAATAAGGCATAGGCTTCGCAAGAGTTTATAATTAACTTACCCGAAATAACTTCGTTCGGGTTTCTCGACAAACGCTCTCACTTAAACTACCGGATTTGGATTTGCTATAGAGTACATTCCACCCTTAGTTGCTTCGTCACATTCCTGATCCATGATTTGAATCATTATTCTCCGATCCATATAAGTCGTTGCTAAAAGTGTATGTTTAGCAACGAAATCTGGGGTCTCACATAAGTCGTTGCTAAAAGTGTATGTTTAGCAACGAAACTTGTCCTTCGTTGCAGATTGTGTCAGGCTTTCACTTTTTGCAACGAAATTCATAAGTCGTTGCAAAATTTGTAAACAAAATTTGTTAGAAATTCGTTGCAAAATTCGTTGCAAAATTTCTAACCACTTGATTTCTCTTCATCGTGGGCAACGAAAGTTTTTTTGTTGCTATATTTCATTGCCTAATATGGACCACATTCATTGGCAACAATTTTTATTTTCGTTGCATATTTTATTCAACTTTTTGCAACGACTATTAAAATGTTGCCTTAAATTAAGATAATAATAATAATAATAATAATAATAATAATAATAATAATAATAATAATCCTTGCAAAATAATAGCAACTAGGCCCAGGTGCTCTGGTGGTCATTGGATCAATATTCCAAACTGGAGGTCTTGGGTTCGAATATGTGCATCAACATATTTTTTGGGATAAAGTTCAATATTCGCCACGTCAGCCCGTCTACATATGATATATATATATATATATATATATATATATTCTATGGATCAAAAAATGGCATATAACATCTATACCGTAGGTTTAACAAATGAATGGTTGTGATATAATTTGGAGACACGTCATCCGCTAGTAAAACTAGCGGACCTGATTAATGAATTATTTATACCTTTATGTTCTCATATGCCAAGTATTACACCGGATGCCAGAATCTATTTCAGTCACCGCACCATTTCCATTTCCCACACAGACATAATTTTGACGAAACAACCGTTCACTTTTCTGTATGTGCAGAGAGCTACTCCAAAGTGAAATCAAAAAGCATGAACTCAAAGTTGATAATAATGGCGAAAACCAATGAAGGATTGTAGAAAAAGTTGGGGTTTCTTCGAAGAAGCCATCTCCAGCTCCACTATTTTTGTCTTTGGAAAGTTCATGATTGTTGCTAATCACATACAGTTTCTACTTGTAAATCACTCTTATTTTAGTTAAGTTCTTGTTGTTCGTCACAGTTTCAGATTGTTAAACACTCGAATTTCAAGCAAAGTGCAGTGCTTGGCTTGTAAGACCCCAATTTATTTTTAATAAAGATGATTTTTCTATAAATATCATTTTTAAATATTATGGAATGAATTTGATATAATGTTATAGTTGTGGGTAATATTTATAAATTTTGCAAAGTACGCAAGTTGTTATATAATATTTAATTGGTCAGGGAATATTCGTTTTAACAGGGAATATTCGTACGACGGCACAATCATTGGTGGATCCCACAACGGAATTATTGTCGGATTGAGAAAACGACAAAAATATTTTATGAAAATAATGGCGGAAGTTTTACCGTTAACTGTTGAAATACCTGGTGTTAAAAGTACAGGAATACGCGTGGTTGCATAGTAGCACACGGTATTGATTATTGATGCTTACGTGAGAAGTCACTCAGTTTTGTTCAATTATTGCTTCAGTAATTGTTGCATAGTATCTCACATTATTTGATTTAATTATTGATGATATTTTATATATTATTAAATTAATAATTGAGATGACAAAGTTATTAATATTATTATTTGCAATATTAACGATGTCTAGAAGTTCTGTCAAGGAGAGGTTTGGTCACCTAATTGCAAGCGCATGATAGGAGAAATCCTTTATTGGAAAGCTCCTTTTCACGGAGGAGCGACTTCGAGTCGATTAATATTATGAATTATAATAATGATGATAAATGTTGTTAAAAATATTGAAGAGTTTTCATGAAGTATTTGTTGTATTTATGGACCCCCCCCCCCCGCATTTACCCATTTTTCAAAATAATCGGTAGAAATTATTTAAAGGTGGGGCCCACATGTGGGGGCCACATGTGGGGCCCATATGTGTTGAAAAACTAATTTTAGAAATGGGGGTCGGAGGGAGTTACGTATAGGGGAGGGAGTTTATATATATAAGGTTGTGATGTGTGTGTATATATATAATATAATAAGTGTGTGAGTGGAAAGTGGTTAGAGAAAAGAAAGAGTGAAAGTGATGTGTGTGTGTGAATTAGAAAGGGGAGAGGGAGGGGATGCCTTGGATGAAAGAGTGTTTATATGTATATAATATAGATATAACATGTGTTTGTATATATATATATATATATATGTATTTTATTGTTATTCTGATGAAATAATGCAATCCGTGAATTCATAAAGCATCCGTGTATTTGCTAAAATTTCTTCGATTAGAGTATCAATTGGTGCACCTGTGATCAAACAGTACCCTTCCATTCTCCTATAAATAGGATGCTTAGTTAGAATTGAAAACACACCAGAAATTTAGAGAATTCTTCTTCTATAATCTTGAGCGTATTTCTTTAGAATTTTAAGAAGCTTTGATCGTAGTCTGAGTTTCTTCAAGTATATCCCCGCCTACCGCTCTGAGTAGATCTCTTCTTTATAAGGTAAGGGGTATTATTTTTTTTTCTTCGTCTTCATGAAGAGAACTTCTGTTATTCCATACTTTATTATTATGTTGGAATAACATGTCTATCCGAAGTACCACATACATGGTGAAATTCTTACATTATTCCATTCTTTATTATTACATTTGGAACATCACATCTGCGTAAATTTACGCATGACTGGTTTAGATTATTTATTATTACATTGGAACATCACATGCTCGTGCGCCACGCACGACTTCCAATTCCGTTGTTTATTATTCTATTAGAATATCCTATCTCGCGCGTTCTGCGTACGACACGTTCCATTATTTATTATTACATTGGAATATCCTATCTGCGCGTTCTGCGCATAACTTTGATTCATTATTTATTATTTTGTTGGAATAACCTGTCTGTGCGGTCTATCGCATGCCTGTCTTTTGTTATTCTATTCTTTATTATACTCAGTTGGTTAAAGTTTTAACTTCTATACTCCATGAAATTAGTGGAATGTCCTTGATATTTGAGCTTCATCCAGTATCTTTTCATGGAAATATTCTTTTGAGTATTCTTGAGTTTTACTCTACAAAGAAGTATCATGTTGACAATTTGGACGTTATTAGTTCCTGGATAAATTAATTCTTGAACTTGTTTTTATTGAATTCTTATATCATTGTCATCGTCCTCATGTTTATATTATTTTGAAAGTCATCTGTGGCATGTAGTGCATAGATGGACTTGGTATGGTTATGACAATGGATTATTCGGTGTAATCATGACCGTAATGTTACAAATGATGTGGAAAAAGTCCTCATTGGCCCGTAGTGCATTGATGGACAGTTGTTGGCATGATCATAACCATTAATGAATACATGAATATCATTGGCCCGTAGTGCATGGATAATTTGTGGTTGTGATACTAATGAATATCATTGGTCGTAGTCCAGGGAAGATGTGGATTATTTATTAAGCTGAGTCTCAACGATAAAAGTGATGAAAAACCTTTTAAATCATAAAAGATAGTAGATTTTATTCTTTACTTGACTCTTTTAATGGATTGCTTGTTCCGTGCAGTTAAACTTGATGTTTGTTATATTTTATCAGTTTAACTCTGTTTGAAGGCTAACGATAATTTATTCTGCATTATCTTAGTCATAATATTTCTTACTGGGCTAGTTGAGCTCACCCTTTCTTTCACTGTTCTCTTCTGGAAATGAGAACGTAGCCGGGACTAGTCGGGGAACGGAGTGACGGTCCAGATGATAGTATTAGCAGTCCTCATTATTTTGTTAAATAGTGTAAAAATAAATGTAATGAGGACTCTTTTGAGTGTGGATATTGTCTAGATGAAAATATTCTTATTAAAACTCTCAGTTTACGTTTTGTCATATTTTATACGACAGCTGTATTATTAAGTCGTATTTAAATTTTGTACCATGTATTTGGCGACTCAGAATAGGTTATGTATACCTATTTTGGGGGCGTCGCAGTTGGTATCAAAGCTTAGGGATATGATCCCTGGCTAAGATGTGAGACAAGAACTAGGAGGGGAGAGGGGGAATTCCTTCTCTAGTATGACCTACCTAAGTTTATTTAGTATTTAATTGGTCAGTCAGAGTATAGGGATAATATGTGATATGTTAATTAACCCTTGTTTTGTGGCAGTATTTGAAAATGACATCCGAAAATGTTGAGAACATCAATGGAGCACAGGAGACCGTTGAATCTCAACAGATCAATAATCAGGATAATGTGCATCAGGAATGCGACAATCCTCAGGCAAACAACAACACGGACCAGATGATTGACGATGGAATGTTCAAAGGCTTTATGCAATTAATGCAACATCAGGCAAGAGTGGCTCCTGTCCAAAATGTAGGTGGAAACACTGGCAACTCTCGAACGGTCACCGCTAAGCAGTTCAAGGAAATGGGACCACCAGAGTTTTTTGGAGAGCCAAAACCACTTAAGGCGGAGACATGGATTAAGCAGATCAACAAGATATTTGATGTCTTCGGATGCTCCGAGGAGCAAAAGGTTCCCTTTTCCACCTTCATGTTGCGGGCAGAGGCAGATTACTGGTGGGAATCTGTAAAGCATACTCAACCTACCGCACTGAATATGTCTTGGGAGAAGTTCCAAGAACTGTTCAATGACAAGTACTTTTCCGAAAGTATTCGTCACATGAAAGAGGTAGAGTTCATCAAGCTGGAGCAAAACAACATGATTGTGTCATAGTACGAAGCCAAGTTTGCCGAGTTGTCCCAGTTTGAGTCCCATTTGGTTGATAATGAGGAGAGAATGACGCGAATGTTTCTAAGAGGTTTGAAACACGAGATACGTCAATATCTTATCTTTCATAAATTGTGTTTGTATTCAGATGTTGTTAATAGGGCTCAGTTATTGGAGCGCAATAATGAGTTAACCCAATCAAAAGAGAGCAGCCAGCAAAATGATAATACAAGTGATAACAGTCATCGAAGCGGTGACAACAAGCGTGGAGGGAATCAACATGCCAGAAATGGTAACCACTTCGGTGGTAATCATGGTCAAAACAATAAGAATGGATATTTCAAGAAGAGGAGATTCAATAATGATGGAAAGACGTCAGCATCAGCACCTGTCGTTAAGGAACGAGAACGACCACCTATTATATGCTTCAAATGCGGAGGGGAGGGACACATCAGTCCAAACTGCGCAATACCATCCAAAGCATGCTATAATTATGGAAGAGAAGGATACCTAACCCGATTTTGTTGTGCACCAAAGTCAAGTCCAGCTAGGATGGAGGCATCAAAGGCCGTCCCAGACAAGACAAAATCGGTAGTTCAAGGGAGAGCGTTTGTTGTGACCACCCGAACGAGGTCATCACGGGTAAGCTTATCATAAACTCTAGCTAGCGAAGTATATACCTTATTTGATATTGGTTCTACCCATTCCTTTATTTCTCCTACTTGCGCTCAATGTTTAAATTTGACTCTGGAGAAATTAGACTTTGACTTATCTGTTGAAACTCCGTTGGAAGAAACCTTCATTACATCCACTATTTATAAGTCTTGTTTAGTTAAAATCAGCACCCGTACGTTAATTGTCAATCTTATTTCTTTGAAAATACTTGCATTTGATGTGATTCTAGGGATTGATTAGTTAACCACTCATCATGCAAAAATTGATTGTTTTCGAAAGGTTGTTAGCTTTCATATTCCTAACCAACCTATTATGCGAATTCAAGCAACCAAACCATTAAAATCAATCACTGTCATCTCAAGCCATAAAGCTATTCGTTTATTGAAAAATGAATGTCAAGCTTTTTTAGCTCATGTCACGGATCTAAACAAAAATACGTCAGTTTTGAATGATATTTCTATTATTAATAAATTTCCCGACGTATTCCTTGAAGAACTTCCTAGCCTACCCCCAGAGCGTGAAATTGAATTTTGTATCGACCTTGAACCCGATACAAAACCCATTTCCAAAGCCCCATATCGAATGGCTCCTATTGAACTTCAGGAGTTAAAGACCCAACTGCAGGAATTATTAGACATTGGCTTTATTCATACTAGTACTTCTCCTTGGGGTGCTCCTGTTCTATTCGTGAAAAAGAAAGATGGGAGTATGCGACTTTGTATTGATTATCGGGAGTTGAATCATGTCACCATCATAAATAGGTACCCATTGCCACGTATTGATGACTTGGTTCCGTTATTTATTATTCTTTTGGAATAACCTGTCTGTGCGGTCTATCGCATGCCTTGTGATTTCTTTTGTTATTCCATTCTTTATTATACTCAGTTGGTTAAAGTTTAGACTTATATACTCCATTAAATTAGTGGAATGTCCTTGATATTTGCGTTTCATCCAGTATCTTTTCATGGAAATATTCTTCTGAGCATTCTTGAGTTTTACTCTACAAAAAAGTATCATGTTGACAATTTGGACGTTATTAGTTCCTGGATAAATTAATTTTTGAACTGTTTTATTGAATTCTTATATCATTGTCATCATTCTCATGTTTATATTATTTTGAAAATCATCTGTGGCCTGTAGTGCATAGATGGACTTGGTATGGTTATGACAATGGATTATTTGGTGTAATCATGACCGTAATATTACAAATGATGTGGAAAAAGTCCTCATTGGCACATAGTGCATTGATGGACAGTTGTTGGCATGATCATGACCATGGACGAATACACGAATATCCTTGGCCCATAGTGCATGGATAAGTTGTGGTTGTGATACTAATGAATATCCTTGGTCGTAGTGCAGGGAAGATGTGGATTATTTATTAAGCTGAGTCTCGGCGATAAAAGTGATGAAAAACCTTTTAAATCATAAAAGATAGTAGATTTTATTCTCTACTTGACTCTTTTAATGGATTGTTTATTTCGATGCAGTTAAACTTGATGTTTGTTATATTTTATCAGTTTAACACTGTTGAAGGCTAATGATAATTTATTCTGTATTATGTTAGTCATAATATTTCTTGAGCTAGTTGAGCTCACCCTTTCTTTCACCGTTCTCTCTTCAGAAATGAGAACGTGGCAATGGACTAGTCGAGGAACGGAGTGACTGGTCCGTATGATGATAGTATTAGTAGTCCTCACTATTACATTAAATAGTGTGAAAATAAATGTAATGAGGACTCTTTTGAGTGTGGATATTTTCTAGATGACAATATTCTTATTAAAACTCTCGATTTACGTTTTGTCGTATTTTACGGCAATTTGTATTATTAAGTTGTATTTGAATTTTGTACCATGTATTTGGCGACTCAAGATGGGTGATGTATACCTATTTTGGGGGCGTCACATGGCTGATGTATTATGAAGATGATGGCGTGATTGATTTGGTTCGGTCAATTTTGTTGGAGGGAAATTCAATGATTGAAATTGGAATTGGGATCTTTAACTTTTTTTTAGAATTCTTGTATTGGATGTTGCAGAATGCTGATTGATGTGGATTTTGATAATCAACAGTCCATTGCTTGGATTGACGTTAATGGCAAGTGTCTTTTCCCAAAAACTTTTATTGGTGGTAAATTCGCTGATCTATCTGAAAAAATTTGAAATTTTAGAATATGAAATTTAGAATTTTGATGAGAATTTGAGCTCTCAACATCCGAAGATTCAGATAAGAGTTGGGGAGATTTGTGACTTAAATAAGAGGAAAGTGAGAACTTGTAGCGTCAATATAAGGTGAAAGGGGGAAAGACTTGAATGGAATTTTTTTGTATTGGAATTCGTTTGCAAGTATTGCAGTGTAGGAATTCGCGAATTAAATTTTGTCCATCCACTAGTATGTCTAGCGAGTGTATATCTGATGTATTAATCAGGTCCGCTAGTCTTACTAGTGGACGGCGTGTCTCCAAATTATATCACAGTCATTTATTAAACCTAAGGTATAGATGCTATATGCCACTTTTTGATCCATAGCAAATAGATGCTATGGATCATTCCCCTACATATATATTCTTTTCAAAATTTCTTATCAAACTAAATAAAATACTAAACAAATCTCAACATTAAACTAAATATATATAAAGTAACTATGACTATTTTTATATATAAATATTTATAACAAATATTCATATCTAAATTTTATAAATTTTAGATGAAATATTTATAAATAAATATTTGTTTATAAATTTTAAAGATAAATTTATATATCGCTACAGCTTGTAGCGGCATGGGAAAATCCATTTCAATTCGTGTCATCCAATGTTGCGATCAACAGTATAGATTATGTTTGTTGAAATAGTACTCGTGACAATCGATTGCCAAGCATGTTAGTTTCGGGCCTCGGACCCAAATAAACCGAACCTCATCAAACCTGATTATTATATCTATGCTTCCCAATGTTTCCTATTTCTAGATAGAAGTAGGATATACTTACAAGTACTCCCTCACTCCGAGAATGAAAGTGATGATTGATTTTATGCGAATTTAAAAAAAAAATGTCAATATTTAAATTCTCATCTAATTGCATATTTTTCTATACATGAGTAGTGATATTATATAACTATTTATAAATAATAAAAATATGACATTTAATACTAAGGATATTACGCACAAATTATTGTAAAAAAATAGATTATTTAATATAAATAAATATTTAACTTGAGATTACATAAAATAATAAGAACTTTTATTCTTAGATTTTAGGAGTAACTTAAATCATGAACATATTTTTAAGTCCAAAATAAAACATAAAAAGAAGAATAGTAATGGTATACCCCTAGCTATTCCTAGTTCTCCTTTTACATTTTTTTTCAAATATATTATAAAATTAAATTATAATACTATCGGGTTCTAAGAGAAAACATAAAAGATAAAGAAAAATTTATTATGTTTTATGAACTAAAAGCTGAATAAAGTTATTTAAAATGACTTATAAGTAATTCCTAATAAGTTAGTTTGACCCATATTAATGTAATATCAATTTTATCCCTATTTTATTTATTTTTTAAAAAAAATTTATAAAAAAAAGAGTAAGATCTGGCGTCACTTTAATTGGCGTTAAATTTTTATTTTTATTTTTTATAAATTTGAAGTCTTATATACTCCTTCATTTTCAACACCGGTGATGAGAGAATAAACATTAAAAAATATTGATGTTTGTAAACAAGAACAAGAGATCAAAGAAATTAAAAAAAAAAAGAGATTCCAACGTCAGTTAAAGTGATGTTACATCTTACTCTTTTTTTTACAAATTTGCTTTATAAAAAAAATTAAAAAAAGTTACAATGCCGGTTAGTTTGGCATTGGATCACTTTTTTATTTTTTTTAAATTTCTTTTAAAAAATAAAATCATTTTAAATAAATTAAGATAATTTTTTTAAAATTCATTTTTTAAAGTGGCGTTGGTTGCCTTTTTGATTTTTAGCCAAAAAAAAATCAAAAAATTCAAGCATTTAGTAGTTTTTCCCAAATTAGATGTGAGAGCCTTTACTCCCAACGGTAGTCGTTGAAGTTTTTTATTTTTTAAAATATATTCGTTTAAAAATAAAATATTTATAAAAAAATTAAATCTTTTTTAAAAAAATAAAGGTTTTTTTATTTATAAAAATTGTTCTTAAATTACATAATTTATTTAAAAGAAGAGTATATTCCAAGAAAATTTGAACAAAAAAATATAATTGAGAAAGTTAAATATAATTTAGGCAATTCTGCTTTCTCCTAATATACTTTTCCAAGTCCAGTCGACAAAAAATTTGGGGTTCTAACTTTAGAAACCTAAAATTGAAGAGGTGTCCAGCCACCACAACCCACCATTGTAGTTCGCGGCGGCGGAGGTGGAGGATTAGTGTCAATAATTGCTAAGCGGCCAACCCTCAGGGTGATGTCGGAGTTTGACAGTGACAACTTGGTGTATTTTCACAAGATATCGTACAAGTTGTTAGAGAATCTAGCGAAACTGAAGCTAACGTTTTAGAACAACAACAATGAAGAAGTGGTTGAGCCTCAATTGAGCTTCGTTTCAAAGTATCTTTCACTCGATTACGATGTCGAGGAGCAGAATGCTCTTGTTAAGGGCTCGATCTTCAGCCGCATCACTTTTGATCTCCTTTCTCGATCGACCGACTACAAGTTTGTTCTCTCTACATCAAATCTAAAGTCCAACATTATATTCTATCTCACCACGATAACTTTTAATCTCTTTTCTCCCAATGCTCCAACGCCGTTTCCAGTTCCGAACATATCTCCGTTCAAGTTACCGACCTCCTCCAGCTGATTTCGGACCATCCGATCGACGCTGAGATCTGAGACCTAATTGGAGAGATTAGCACTAAGAGAAAAGAGGCCAAGGAGAAGAAGGAGTTGTTGGAATTGATGAAGTTAATTTTGGAATTGACTGAGAAGCTGAAATTTACTAAGGAGGAGCTTAGGGCGGGAAGAGTGGTTGAGGCAGCGGAAGCGGTGAGAGAACTGAAGGTTGCGTTGCGAATTTGAGAAAATGCTGGGGAGAAGGAAGAGGGGAAAGAGCCAGTGGTTTTTTGCTTATTGAGGAAGGAGTGCTTCGAAGAGGTTGGTGAACTCGAATTTTGTTTGAGTGCTGAGAATATCGAGGGAAAAATAATTTTTCATGTTTTAGTTTGCCTTCCGACTTTGTTTTTTTGCTTGCTTTACAAATTTTGGATGGTAATTTAATTTAGGATTTTAACTGAATAATTCATGCGTGTGAACTCAATAAACATAATTATGCTATTTTAGTTACCTTAAGTTTGCCTATTATCAGATTTACTGATTTATTTATTGACAATGATTTTGTGGTGATTTTTGTTGAGTTTGCGATTTAGAGGAATTGGATTTGGGTTTGTAGATTCAAGAGGTGCTTATAAGGTTTATGGAGAATGATGTGACATTTGACCAGAACTCTAATGATGTTCGTGTAAAGTATTAGTCCTCTATGAACAGAACTGATGGGGTTGAGATTCAGAAAATTTTGAAAGCAATGGTTGTGAGTTGTGTGACACCCCCAAATCCGAGTACTTGAAACTCGTACTTGGTGCTCCACGATAACATTCATTCAACTACTTAATGTATTAATTAAAAAAAAATTATTATATCAAAGTTATCTACGTTCCCAGTCTCGAGAACCTTTAAGTCTTACATTACATGATAAATATTATATTATCTTACCACAAACAGTCATAACAACATAATTTAACCTACTCCTTCAGCTTCCCCTTCCCTTTGTCCTTGTTGGAACCTTCAGGTCGTGCTAGATTAGCTGAAAACATTTAAATTTAAAGCAAGAATGAGCATTTGAGTGCCCAGCAAGTAATAGAAATGAATAAAGATTATCTAAAAGATTTAAATATTTTCTTTGGACAACACTTCTACAACGAATAAATAGTTGTGAAGTAAGCTGAAACAATATTGAACTACATATCTATTCTATTTCTTTTTTTGAAACTACGTACTGACTATAAATGGGAAATAGTTTGACAAACTATGAACTTTATTTTTAATTTTGGAAAAGGTTAAATAGAACTTCATCTGCCAACCGTCATGTCTTACGGACATGGAGGGTGATCAGCCCGTTATGCCCTGTATTGATCAATACTACGTGTTTGAACGATAAGTTCGTTCAGCTGGTCCGCCTTTGGCGCATAAAAGTTTTCCCTGTTCGGAATGTTCATAATTAATCTGGAATCTGAATTAAAATAATTCAATAAAATAATAATAACATTCTATCATGATCTACAATATTTTTCATTCTATGTCTAGCTAAGTTAAATAGCTTAGACAGTTTTAAATAATATATACATATCTGAAAACTAGTAGGTATGTACCAACATAAGACTAAATACAATCATTATCCGAGTGAGGGCACATGTATAATCTAACTTAATTATCTATAAACAGGTATACATTGATCATACATTACTACTGTACTGGTAAACGAATAGAGTTTGATAACTGACATGGATACTAATGTTGAAATACATGATCGATAATGGTAGAGTTTAATAACTCATATAATAGGAGTATAATTCGATAACTTACTTATACAAGAGTATTGCATAGCGGAATACAAAAGTAAAGGATACTTTTTGATTCTTTGCTTACACAACTTAGTTTTATCTTTTATACTGAAACCTATCATTCATAAGATTATTCTCTTGATCAGAATAATATATCATAACACATAACACTGCTATTTGTAGTCATCATATAGCTTAAACACATTGTGACATAGTTATAACAGTCATTTTGACACAAATAATTACTTATTAGGTTAATTTATATAAGTCTAGTTCAACCTTGGTAACATTTCAGTGTACCGACAACTTTATTGGATAATAATCGAGTTTATATTTACTTAAACTCTATTTTGTAGCTTCAATAAATTAAAATATTAATCATATTATTCTTCAAGGTATTATAATAATTTATCATGATTTTTCAACCACTTAAATCATTTTTAAATGATTTAAATATAGAATAGTTCCATTATCATTAATATTTAAATAATATAAAATATTAATGAAATATTTGACAAAATATTAAAGTTATTTATAATAACTTAAAATATTTTAAAATACTAATTTTCCCTAAATGATTTTAAAACATTTAAAATCATTTTTAAATAATTACCATAATATTTAAATATTAATGTATTATTCATGAAAATATTAAAAGTCATTTATTATAACTTAAAATATTTTTAAATCCTTTATATCCTTTTTAAATGATTTTAAATCATTAAAACCATTTTAAGCTATTTATTTAATATAAATATTAAATAAACTTATTATTATTAATATTAAATTATCAATGAAAATTACCTTAAAATATTAGAAGTCGTGATTTATAACTTAGAATATTTTTTAAATATCTTATTATCATTTAAAATAATTTTAATTTTAACCCATTTATTTAATATATTTATTAAATAAATTTAATATCATTAATATTCAAATAAATAGTAATATTAATGAAAAATATGTTAATTTATCGAAAGTTAATTTTCATAATTTAAAATAATTTTTAAAAAGCTGATTTTGTAATTTTTGGAAATTTATTTCTATTTTTAATAAATTTTTCAGAAATTAAAAAACAAAAATAATTAAATCCGTCGCTAAAGGCTTTAGCGACAGTTTCTGTCGCGGTAGGTGTTCTTAAGGCTCAAGAACACTAACAATCAGTGTAAGACCCCGAATTTTATGAAATAAAAGTATTCAATTTTTCTTTTTAGTAAAAAGTTAAATTGATAAAAGTTTAAAGTTAAGGGTAATATATATAAAATTTTCAAAATACGCAAGTGGTTATAAAATACTCATTTCTGTTGGAGAATATTCGTTTGGTCGTGGAATATTCTTGTTGTTTGGGAATATTCGCATTTATGACAGAGCTAGCCATTTGTGGGGCCCCATAATGTAATAAAGCGCCGGATGAAGAAAAGCGACAAGATTGAGTTTATATAAATAACTTGGCGTAATTGTTATCGTTAACACTTGTTGGAATACACGGTGGTTAAAATACGATGTCTGGCGTGGTTGCATGCGATAGTACTGCGGTATTGCCGATGTATTTTTGAATTATTGATTCTTACGTAAAGAAGACACTACTCAATAATTGTTACGGTAATTACTGCTCAATATTTTATTTTATTGATTCAATAATTGTTTGCGTTGATATTTTATATTATTGTTGTTTCAATAATTATCACCGCATGACATTTCCCATTATCAGATCAATAATTCATATTATTTGAATAATATTATTAGATAACATTATTGACAATGTCTAGAAAGTTCTGTCAATGAGAGGTTTAGTCACCTAATTGTGTGCCAGTAAGGAGAAATCCTTATTGAAAAGCCCCCTCTTTTTTGGGAACCACCTGGTTGTCATTATTGTGATTTTGTAATATTATTTGTGGATAATTAATTATTGATTTATATGATAAGGAAATATTTATTTGATGCGGATATAAATGATGGATTTGTTTATGTGGTTATAAATAAAGGAATTAATGTTGATGTGTTTTATCAGTATTTTATCGGATTGGAGGTATTAAAATATCAAATAGGTGTTCTTATAGCTCTATTGCGTGAGTTATAATTTTAATCTGACTGTTGGATCGTTGTGATTTTTGGATATGTTATACATATATAAGTTGAGTATATATCCACAAATTTTGAACCGTTAAAAATTAACGTATGATTTGTTATGAATTTTAAAAGGGGTTGAAAATCGTTCGTTTGTGGATTTCGGATATTTTCTGTCTGGAATTTGGAAAAACCTAAATCTACAAAGTTGTAGAGAATTCGATTTCGTGTGGAATGGACATAAAATTCGTATTTTTCTGATAAACAGACTATTTTCTATGAATTATTGAAGTTTCAGAAAATAAAATAATTTTTATTAAAATTGGGTGAGACCCACTTTTGGTTGTTGTGGATGGTGGCTGATTTCTGGTGGGCCCCACGTATGGTGGCTAATATTTGGGTCAAGGAAGCAAGCGTAAGAAAAAATAATAATATTATTTTATTATTTAGTCTCTTATGACGTTCTAGCATTTTCCTATAAATAGGCGCTTAAGTTAGAATTAAAAATCATACAAGAAACAAGTTTTCTTTCTCTCTAGATTATCGAGCGTATTTTTGTGAGTATTTAGATACTTTGAGAGTTGCTATCCAGTTCAAGGTTCCTTCGGCTTTACATCCGATATTCCAGTTAGAAGTACTGCTCTTTTGAGGTAAGGGATTGTAAGGGTTATTATGTTTTTCAGTTTTGTAATTTTTCTGACCTTCAAAAATTCTGTAAAAATTTGAAATGATAATTTGATGAGTTTTCTAGATTGTGTCCAAAAATGGCAATTTTTGGATGTATAGATTAGGAGTTATGAATTATATAGGAAAAAACTATTTTAAAAGTAAACTCTTATAACTCCTTATGGTTAACTCCAAAATTGGTGAATTTTTTTTGGGAGTACATGCATATAACAGAAGTATATTCTGTAAATTTTAGAATTTTTGGACAAAAATACAGTTTATGATAAATGTCTAAATATTCGGCAGTTTGGGCAATATGAAAAATAGTAAATGAATTTTAAAAATTCCGAGAAAAATATATGTTTAATATGAGACTATATTCTGTTAAATATCAGAAAAGAAAATTTTCTGGAACTAATTTGGTATTTTTCATGAAAATGGACTAGTTATGAATAAATAAATTAAATATGTTATGTGAAGTAAAAAAATTGGAAAATAGAATTTTTGGCTTGAGAATCCTATATAAGGTATATGCAGATTTTTGATGAGGGTTTTGGTTATTGGTGATGAAATTTCTCTTTGACTTGAGTGTAAAGATGGGTAGATTATTGATATGATCGTGACTATGGGTTCTCTTTGGCCAGTAGTACAAAGTTGAATCGTTGACTGGTATGATCATGACTATTGAATTTATAATTGAATATCTTTAGCTTAAGTGAAAAGGTGAATGGATCAACATGGTTATAATTATGGTTTATATAAATTCTGAAATGATTATGTATTTCTTTGAGATATGCATATCTTTGATGCATAGTCAAAATGAATTATTGATGAATATCTTTGGCCGTCTTCGCAAAGATGACCTATTGTTGAATATCTTTGGCCCGTAGTGCAAAGATTACCAGTTGTTGAATATCTTTGTCCTGTAGTGCAAATATGAACTGTTGATGAATATCTTTGGCCGTAGTGTAAAGATGAATTTATTAGTATGATTATGAACATGAATTGTTATTTCGTATAACCATGATCATTGACGTTTCAGGTAAAGACATGTGATAAAAATTATCTTCGTCCTGGATGAGAAGAGGAATTTATAACTATAATTATGATTATGAGTTATTCACATGAATATGGACAGGAAGTGTTGATTGATGTTACAGGGATAAAACAGTGTTGGTGGACTTTTAACATGGAGAAGATAATAGACTTTATTGTCTATTTGACTCTTCTAATGGATTGCTCGTTCCGCTGCAACTATGGTTGAAAAGTTTTATCATCTACCATATGTTCTAAATCTCTTATTTATTATTGATGAAGGCTATTGATAATTTAATTATCTTTAGTCATGATATTCTTTACTGAGCTAGTTGTGCTCACCCTTTTGCTTCACAATGAAAGTAGTATGCACACAAGCCAATCATGTTTGATGATAAAGCATATACTTTGTAACAATCTTATTCATTAATTAATAAAAAGTATTAATTTATTAAAGGCTTTTAATTATCTACATGATGTTGTTTTATAATATGTGATAAACCCATAGTTTTAAGCAATGCTTTTAGAATAATGATGATGATCATTCTAATGAGATCTAAATTCTTAGAAAGCTTAAAACTAAAATAGTTCCCAATCGTTGGATTACTAAATTGGGGATTAGTGAATCCGGATAGATTGGTACATCGTTGCTTGCTCATTGGATGAGGATGATTGATCTCATGATCATTTGTGTGGAGACACTAAAAGCAAGTATGTAGGTGCTTATTAGAGAATAAGTTCACCGAACGTGGCTCGCTAAGGAATACCTAATGGAGTTTTATTTGCTGTCATAGGAATTCTGTAGTGATAGTAAATACAAGTAATCCTTGGACTTGAGATCATCATAGTATCTTGTGTATGATGAGTTATACTTTGACTTATTCCTTAAGACCCTTAGGGTATATCAAAGGGTATGCTTGGGTATAATAAGTTGTACATGGAGATAATGTATGATCGATAAAGAATCTACCACTTCTAATAAAAAGAAGAGAAATGTCCTATGTGATTCGATAAATGACAACCCAGTAGAGTCCTTGGCGGCGCGTAATGAAATTAGAAAGGAGTTTCTAATTTGCATTATTTGAGTTGTGCATTTAAGGATCGAAATACATATAATTAAATAAAATAAGACTTGACAAAATTCCATGTCTTATATTTAATTGGGACATTGTATGGTGGAAGGATTGAATTGTCAGAACTATTTACTCAAAGGTTCTTTAATGATTAATGTTGAAATCTATATTATCTGGAAAGTCGTTGATCGCTAGGGAGGCTTATCCCTATTGTAGAATAAATATTATTTATTTAAATAAATTAATTGTTTAATTTATTTATTTAAATAAGATTAAATTATTCTAATTGATTTATTCACAACCGGTTTAATATGAGAAACCAAAAGGGTCACACCATAAAAGGAAGAATAATTATTTAAGAAGTTAATGGCATAATCGTAATAATATGTTATGTATATTTAATTTAATCTATGGTGATAGAATAAATTAAATAGCTTAATATTATTATTTAATATTTTAGAAATATTAAATATAAATTAATAAGAGGAGTCTTATTAATATTATTACAATTATTATTATTTTTATTTCTAAAAGAGTTTAGGAATTAATTTAATATAAGTACTCTCATTTATTCCTAATTGGATTAGGAAGGAAAATTAATTAAAGGAGTTTAATTAATTATCCCTAATAAGATTAGGGAGCTTAATTAATTAAAAGAATTTAATTAATTAAATAAAACCCAATTCCTTAATTGTTAAGGTGGGTTGCCCACATCTATTAATAAGAGGAGTCTTATTATGGGTGTGGGGGTTGTTGACTTTTTCAACATACGACATAATTCCAATTGTTGGGAGAGTACACCTTTTCTATAGAGATAGAAAAACTAGGGTTTAATGACCACCCATCTTCTTGAATTCTTATTTTTCCTTGGTGGATCACCTCTGAGGCCAAACATTAGGGGTGCTAACGTTGATCCAAAGGAAGGAACAAAAACCCGGTGGAATCAAGATTGAACGCGAAAGGATTTGGAGGTGAACTTGTACCTGAGGAAGCTCGATCTTCAAGGGTATGATTTATTCTTTATCTTTTCGTTTAATTAATAATTGTGCATAAAGGGTGATCCGGGTATATGGTTTGTAAAAAATTTTAAACTCTGATTTTACACGCTTCCGCTTAATTTTTGCAATTTGATTGCGTTCAAGAATATTACAAACCTAATACACAATTCCTTTCAGGTAATAAGAGTGTTGCCGGGTCGAGCGGGAATAACAGGGGAATAGAACGATAGTCTATAGCTATTGAGCTTCTCCCTAAATAGTATGGAAATAATTTTATTGAGAACTTTAGATAAGTGTGTCGTAGTGTATACATCATTTGATATTTAATTGTGGTGAACCGAATAGGGTTAGGTGAACCCAACTTTGGAAGGGTGTTTTGTCACTATCATACAATATGTCTAATGACATACAACCTCATGTTATCATAAGACAGGGTTGTGCACATCCACTTGCTGAGTATATCTACGTGCACTACCTATATGACCTTGGAGTTTGGTTGAAACATAATGCTCAACTGGAGACAGTGGAGATAGTTATATGTCAAGAGAAGACTCACCATTGGAAAGAACATGATAGTAATCTTCTCATTTTTCTTTGGG
The DNA here is from genome assembly GCA_020205615.1 of Panax quinquefolius. Classification (NCBI taxonomy): domain Eukaryota; kingdom Viridiplantae; phylum Streptophyta; class Magnoliopsida; order Apiales; family Araliaceae; genus Panax; species Panax quinquefolius. The sequence goes on along the minus strand of CM035158.1, from coordinate 95,581,170 downwards.
GTCTATTGGGTCAACCAAGGATAATTCTGTGGACATATGATATCTATCATAACCTAGACTCATGGCCTCCCATGTACGAAGGTTTCCTTGAGCACTTCCCAAATATTTTAATTTCTAAAACAGTTTTTGACTGTACCTTTATGTAAGGTGTCATTGTGACGTGCTATCCAAGTTGGTGTCAAGGGTCACAGTTGGTATATATATTTGTATCAAAACTCACAACATATGTGTTGTTGTATTTTGCACGACGATTGTAGTAATAAAGTTATAGTTGTTTTCTGTACCATGTATTTGGCGACTCAGAATAGGTTGGATGGATTGGACCTATTTTGGGGGCGTCACAATCAGTGCTCAAGGGTACCTCCTTTGACCGTATTTAATTCTCAGTTTAAGCATGTTCTGGACAATCTTAAGTATTAATCATGTAGTATTTATATATTACTACATGAATCAAGTATCATATAAGTTATATAATCACATAGCATGAAGATCTGGCCCTGCAAAATCGTTGTCAGAGCTTTCTGGGTTTTCCAGAAATCCAGTCAGCTTCAAGGTCCATTTTGAGGCTTAAATTTCTATAAGTTCTAGTCATTGTTAATGTGTTCTAATGATTCAGGGTTGTAGTCCACATGTCAGAGTACATATATCAATCATCATATCGGTTTAACTACATCAGATTCCTAAGATATCATCCGGTCAAAGGTTGTTAGAAAACTTGTTATGGGTTTTCCAGAAACTCTATCCGTGACTGAGTGGCCTATTTTGACCATCGATTACTTTCATTCTGTTTGTTATCTAAGTGATTTAAGAGCATGAATCTGTAGTACATATATAAGAGTATAGCCTTAAAACATTAACATAAGCAAAACATCAAACACATGCAAGATCTGGGATGACGAACGTGTTGTCAGACACTGAAAAACCAATTCTGGGTTACGTGGAAAATAAAAGTCAATGCCGAACGACCTACTTTGACCATCCACTACTTACAATCTGTTGATTGTTTGAGTGATTTAAAGGCATGGATCTAGAGTCTATCTAACAGGCTACAAACTAGATACAACAACAGTTCCAAATCGCTTAACATCTGACAGATTTGAGCTTTGGAATATTATGTCAGACACTGGTTTTGAGTTTCTGGGTTGCCCAGAAACTCTTGGTCATGCTCAGTCAACTGAGTTTGACCATGAATATCTTTCATTTTTGACATGATCTAAGCATGATTTCAAGTCCAGATCAAAGTCCATAGAACAAACTACAAGTCTAAAGCATCAAACATACAAAATCATTAACATGCAAGAATCTATAGCCTCTAACTTATGCTTGCCAGACACAAAATTATGGTTCATGGCAGTTTTGAAAAACTTTAACTATAAGGCACTTTGAGGTTATAGATCTATGATGTAACATCCTAGATCATCATATAACTTCTTCTAACACTTAAATAAACACATAAACACAAAGTTTAATTAAGCATACAAGATCTAAGATGAGTTTAGGGTTATACCTCTTTCTTAACAAGCTTTGAATCCTTGCTTTCTAATCTATTTATGATGTTCTAGAGGGATGTTTAGGGACTGATTTTGCGAAGATATTTCGTGGGTTTAGAGAGAGAGAGAGAGAGAGGAGAGTTGGTTGAGTGTTTGATAGCCAGTGAGCAACTTATGTAAACTTTTTCTCTCTTTTTCTCTTATAAATTGATTCAATGAATCTAACCTTGCAAGGTGGCACAAAAGATAAGGATTTAGCTGATATTTTTGCACATAGGAGATCTTAACTTGGTGAGTCATAACATTCTAGAAAATCTTTTTGCTTACAAGTTAAGTAAAAGGATAATTTGGTCATTTTACTCATTAAAGGGTATTTTGGCCTTTTCCACTTGAATTTTAAGGATAGTTTGGTAATTTCATATATTTCCCATAACTTTTAATCTTAAGATTTGCTAAATACCATTAGGGCTTGCTAATCACCAATTAGGGTTTTAAAATTAGGTTTAGGGTTTTTCAGAGATCAAATTAGAGTTTCTAACTTAGCGATTAAGGTTTCTTGATAATCATTAGGGTTTTTCCTAATTAGATTCATAATCACTAATATATCTCCTTGATCACACATATTTGATTAATATTCAGTCTTAGTGTCCTAATTAGGGTTTAAATTAGGGTTTATCGATTTAAACCTATGGTTTTCTAATATTCTGCCATTTCTGATCAACATTCAACTATACACACATACAGTACATACATATCATATTGAAATATAATTATTATATCTATATATTCTCATTCCTTGATCAAAATTCATGAATTAGGGTTCTGGACCATAACCAACTTAACTTTCATTACCCGTCAACTTAAAAATTTAAATTGACTATCTTATTAAATCCATATCACATATATTCCAAATATTATTTGTAAAAAAAAATTTATTCGTAAAAATACAGGTATAATCATTCGAAAATTTCTGGGTCTTTACATTCTCCCCTCCTTATAAAGTTTCCGTCCCCGGAATCACCATTACCTTACCCTTAATATTATTACCGTCACCGAAATTTTATCCTTAGGTTTTTAATTGAATTACTATTTTCTCCCCTCCTTATAAAATTTGTGTTACAAATTCAGAATTCAAATTCCTCCTTCAAAATAAAAATCTTTTTATTAGTGATTTATTATATCAAACTTATGATACGAGAATAGGTTAAATCCGAATTAGGTGTATATATTAATGTCGTTAATTGTGTTCATACCTGGAACTCCATCTCCTACCGCGATCGTATCTTGAACTGTCATAGTGAAGGTCCTTGCGGTCGATTTGGTTGGTTTGCTTGGTAGAATTTGACCAGTTATTGCTAGCGTCCCACTACTCTTCCCCGTATTGACATTTCCCCCATCAGCTCTCCTTTTCGGACATTCCCTCACCCTATGTTCTGTTGATCCACAAATAAAACAACCACTATTCATCTTTGGATTAGGACAGTTGGGAGAGATATGTCCCTCCTGCCCACACTTAAAACACACACATTTTCCCTTCAAATATTCTCCGGAATGGTTCTTCCCACAATTTCCACATTGCACCACATGCTTCTTCACACCCTCCTGCTTAATTTTGATATTTCCTTAATTATCCTCTTTTCTTTTTCCCATCTTACTTCCACTACTCCCTTCTATTTTGACAACTCTCTTAACCTTAGCTTTACTCTTCTCCTCCTTATTGTAAAGAGTCATGGCTTCACTTCCCTCTTCGGCTATGATAGCCTTGTCCAATAGTGCTGCAAAAGTACCAATCTATAATACTGCCACCTTGTTGTAGAGCCAGTGTTTTAAGCCCAGCTCAAACCTTCGTGTCTTCCTTGCTTCTATGTCCACTTGATGTGGAGCGAACCTAGCTAATTCATTAAATTTTGCAGCATACTCTGCAACTAACATGTCCTCTTGCTTCAACTCCAGAAATTTCACCTCTATCCTAGTCTGCATACTAGATGAAAAATAATTTTCAAAGAACAGTGTTTTGAACCTAGTCCACATCACCTCTCCTACTCCAGCTTTAGTTTGATTGGTCTCCCACCAGAAATTCATCTCCCCTTTCATCATATAAGTGGCAAAAGCTGTCTTTTGCCCTTCCGCTACCCTAGCGATTACAAAAGCCTTTTCTATCTCTTTTATCCAAGTCTGAGCTTCTACAGGGTCAGTTGTTCCTCTAAACTCTGGCGGTCCTACTGCTTTGAAATCTTTAAAATTTTCTCCGGCTGGTATCGCATTCCGCATAGTTTGAGCTATCATGTTTGTAAAATTCTGTATTGGGTCTGGTTGTTGTTGTCCTCCCACATTGTTAACAGATTCTTCTGCCCTCTAGTTTAGATTTTGTCTTCTTGGCGGCATTATCTGATAAAATCATAAATTATCCTTTTATTGTTTTATATTCTATGTCTTATTGTATATGTTTAACATATAACGTGAGATTTCAAACTCAAATAATCATATACTAAAAATATTAAATTTTGAAACTTGGTTTACTATATTATCAATTTATCAGATAGATACATAAAAACTTATTTCATTAAATAAACATATATTCACATTCATTCATAGTACTTTACACCGGATAACACATATTGTTATGAGCATCTGCTGTGACGCCCCCAAAAAAGGGTCCAATCCATCCAACCTATTCTGAGTCGCCAAATACATGGTATAGAAAACAATTAAAACTTTGTTACTACAATTGTCGTGCAAAATACAACAACACATATACTGTGAGTTTTAATACCAATTGTGACTCATGTCCCAACTATAGACAGCCCCTCACATTGATACATTACATAAAGTTACAGTCAATAACTTTTTTAAAAATTAAAATCTTTGGAAAATGCTCAAGAAAACCTTCGTACGTGGGAGGCCACGCGTCTAGGTTATGATAGATATCATATGCCCACAGAATTATCCTTGGTTGACCCGATAGACACCAAAGAAAAACGAGAAGATTACTATCATGTTCTTTCCAATGGTGAGTCTTCTCTTGACATATAACTATCTCCACTGTCTCCAGTTGAGCATTATGTTTCAACCAAACTCCAAGGTCATATAGGTAGTGCTCGTAGATATACTCAGCAAGTGGATGTGCACAATCCTGTCTTATGATAACACGAGGTTGTATGTCATTAGACATCTTGTATGATAGTGGCAAAACACCCTTCCAAAGTTGGGTTCACTTCACCCTATTTGGTTCACCAAAATTAAATATCAAATGACATATACAATACGACACACTTATCTAAAGTTCTCAATAAAATTATTTCCATACTATTTAGGGAGAACCTCAACAGTTATAGACCACCGCTCTATTCCCTCATTATCCCCCGCTTCGACCCAACACACTCTTATTACGAAAAAGAATTGTGAAGCAAAGGGTGAGCACAACTAGCTCAGTAAAGAGTATCATGACTAAAGATAATTAAATTATCAATAGTCTTCGTCAGTAATAAATCAGAGATTTAGAACATATGGTAGATTATAAAACTTTTCAACCATAGTTACAGCGGAACGAGCAATCCATTAGAAGAGTCAAATAGACTATAAAGTCTATTATCTTCTCCACATTAAAAGTCCACCAATAATGTTTTATCCTTGTAACATCAATCAATAGTTCCTTTCCATAATCATATGAATAACTCATAATCATAATTGTGATTCTAAATTCCTCTTCTCATCCAGGACAAAGATGATTTACATCACCTGTCTTTACCTGAAATATCAAAGATCATGGTTATACCAAATCACAGTTCCTGTTCATAATCATACCAATAAATTCATCTTTGCACTACGGGCCAAAGATATTCATTAACAGTTCATCTTTGCACTACATGCCAAAGATATTCAGCAATAGGTTATATTCAACAACAGGTCATCTTTGCACTACGGGCCAAAGATGTTAATATCTCGGAGAAATACGTAATCATTTCAAAATTTATATAAATCATAATTATAACCATGTTGATCAATTCATCTTTGCACTTAAGCTAAAAATATTCAATTGTAAATTCAATGGTTATGATCATACCAGTCAACAATTCATCTTTGCACTACTGGCCAAAGAGAACCCATAGTCACGATCATACCAATAATCTACCCATCTTTACACTCAAGTCAAAGAGAAATTTCTTCACCAGGATTATAAAAATGTTATATATGAAAATAAAAACAATATTATCAAAACATGGATTTAATTTCAAGAGTAAGATTCATAAATCAACGATAATTTGGTCAGAAAAAGAAACCAATTTTGTCGTGAATAGTACCCCGTGAATAGTAACTCGTGAATAGTAATTCATGAATAGTAACCCCGACATGAAAAAGGTAGAAATTCCATAATAAAATCCATACCAATATTTTGGTATAATGATATTGAAAGAATAACATTTCTTAAACTTATAAATAATTTATTTTAATTGTTTACACTTTACTAAATAATGCATTTAATCATCCTAAAATGCCAAACTCATAAGATTTCATCACCAATAACCAAAACCCTCATCAAAAATCTGCATATACCTCATATAGGATTCTCAAGCCATAAAATCCTATTTTTCAATTTTCTTACTTCATATTACATATTTAATTCATTTACTCATAACTAGACCATTTTTATGAAAAATACCAAATCAATTCCAAAAATATTTTTTTTTTGGAATTTAGTAGAATATAGTCCCATATTGAACATATATTTTTTTCTGAATTTTTAAAATTCATTTACTATTTTTCATGTGGCCAAAACAGTAATTTAATATTTAGACATTTATCATAAATCGTACTTTTATCCAAAATTCCAAAATTTACAGAGTATACTTACATTATATACATGTACTCCTAATAAAAATTTCACCAATTTTGGAGTTAACCACAAGGAGTTATAAGGGTTTACTTTTAAAATAGTATTTTCTCATAAAATTCATAACTCTTAATCTATACATCCAAAAATTACCATTTTTGGACACAATCAAGAAAACTCATCAAAATATCATTTCAAATTTTTTTAGAATTTTTAAAGGTCGAAAAAATTACAAAACTGAAAAACATAACAACCCTTAAAATCTCTTACCATAATAATGACAATATCCCTTACCTCAAAAAGCGATGCTTATTTGAAATATCTGATATGTAATGTTTGAAGGAAACTTGCACTGGATTTCAAATCTCAAAGTATCAAAATACTCACAAAATAAGCTTGATAATATAGGAAGAGAAAGAGAGAAATCTTATGTTTCTGGTGTGATTTTCAATTCTAACTTAACACTCTATTTATAGGAAAATGCTAGCACGTCGAAGCAGACTTGACCTGCTACCTGATGGCTTTACCTGCTACTATTCCCACCCACCACATTTGAAATAGAATTTCAACACATTTCTTCACCAACCATAGGTGGGGCCCACGCATTCTAGAATTTTCTACCAAAATGATAAATTCAGAAACTTCAACAATTTCTGAATCAGTCACCTCTTAAAATTCATAACAAATCAAACGTTCATTTTTAACGGTTCAAAATTTGTGGACATGTACTCAACTTATATATGTATAACATATCCAAAAATCACCACGATCCAACGGTCGGATTAAAAATTATAACTCACACAATATATCTCAAGAACACTGGTATGATTTTTAATACCTCCATTCCGACAAAAATACTGATAAAACACCTCAACATTAATTCCTTCATTTATAACCACATAAATAAATCCATCATTTATATCCACATCAAATAAATATTTCCTTATCATATAAATCGATAAATAATTATTCACAAATAATATTACGAAATCACAATAATGATGACCAGCCGTTCTCGGGAAAGAGGGGCTTTCAGATAAGGATTTCTCCTTCTTGGTGGCAAGCAATTAGGTGACCAAACCTTTCCTTGATGTAACTTTCTAGACATTGCCAATAAGGCTATCTAATAATATTATTCAAATAATATGAATTATTGATCTAATAATGGGAAATCTTGCGCGAGAACAATTATTGATACAACAATAATATAAAATATCAATCAAAGAATTATTGAATCAATAAAATAAAATATTGAACAATAAATTCACTGTAATAATTATTGAGTAGTGCCTTCTTACGTAAAGAATCAATTATTTCAAAATATTATGCAATACTGGTATATTCTTTGTATTTTAACCACTAGGTATTCCAACAAAGTGTTAACGGTAATAATTACGTAATTATTTATAAAAACTTAAACTTGTCGTTTTCTTCATCCCAGCGCTTATTCTTATGGGGCCCCACAAATGATCATTTGGCGCATGAAATAATATTCTCGACAAAAAGAATATTCCACGACCAAACGAATATTCCCCGATAACAATAAGTATTTTATAGCCACTTGCTTATTTTGAAAAAAAACATTCATATATCACCCTTAACTTTACTTTTTATCAATTTAACCATTTACTGAATAGTAATTATAAGAAAAATTGAATACTTTTATTTCATAAAATTCGGGGTCTTACATTTGATATCTCTTTATGACCACAAAAGTCAGGATTTACTATTACCACTTATACCAAAAGTTATAAATATTACATTACACACATATTATATCATTAAACATACATATTCAAATACTAATCCTACTTATTCCCTACACCTTCTCCTGATCTTGGACAATCTTTCGCCTGATGATCTTCCAACCCACACTTAAAACATGCACACAATAAAGAGAGGTATGTCCCTCATAGCCGCAAATGTAACATATCTTTTTCCCATTCTTGCACATGCCTCTATGTTTCCTTTTACGATTTCTACACTTTCCTATTTTGCTAAGGTTTCCAGAATTTTCTAACTCCCAGTCGTTCATCTTTCTTTTCCCCTTCTCGCTTAGAGTTGCACCTGATATTCGGCTTTTAACTCATATCTGATCTATTTGGATCTTAAGCTTATCTTGTTCTTCCATTATTTCGATCAACGCCTTCTGCAATTGACTATTAAATATCTTTTCTATTTCCAACAACTTTCCTAAAGAAGAAACTTGGTCCCACAGATTCTACACTTCTGTTAATGCTTGATCAGCTCCAACTTCAGTGTCCGAATCACTATCTGTTAGTTCCACCATTTCTGGGTTTGGTTCTATATTTTCCAAAATAATTACCTCATCAAGGTTACTTTAAACGTGAGCCTCTATTTCAACTATTGGCTTCGATATTAGCTCGGGTGTATTGATTTGATTCTTCTTCATGTTATAAGCATACAATAAACCTTTTCCGCCTGACATCTACTCATAAATTATCTTGATTAGTACATACTATATATTATATACACACAATAAATAATCGTTTTATATAAGTTATCTTTTATTTTGTTTTACGATGAATTTATTTAATACATCTCCTTTAAACTCTATTTGATTTATTTATATTTTCAATATTTCCCTCTGTCCTAAGGTTATAGCATAAGGTCTACTCCCACCTAAGGTTTCTAACCTAAAGCTTTGATACCAACTTGTGGCACCCCCAAATCTGAGTACTTGAAACTCGTACTTGGTGCTCCACGATAACATTCATTCAACTACTTAATGTATTAATTAAACAAAATTATTATATCAAAGTTATCTACCTTCCCAATCTCGAGAACCTTTAAGTCTTACATTACATGATAAATATCATATTATCTTACTACAAACAGTCATAACAACATAATTTAACCTACTCCTTCATCTTTCCTTCCTTTGTCCTTCTTTGGAACCTTGGGACGTCTTTGGATTAGCTGAAAACATTTAAATTTAAAGCAAGAATGAGCATTTGAGTGCCCAGCAAGTAATATCAATGAATAAAGATTATCTGAAAGATTTAAATGTTTTCTTTGGACAACACTTCTACAACAAAGAAATAGTTGTGAAGTAAGCTGAAACAATACTGAACTACATATCAATTCTATTACTTTTTTTGAAACAATGTACTGACTATAAATGGGAAATAGTTTGACAAACTATGAACTTTATTTTTTATTTTGGAAAAGGTTAAGCGAACTTCATCACCAAAATGTCATGTCTTCTACGGACATGGAGGGCGTCGACCCGTCTTTGTATTGATCAATACTACGTGTTTGAACGATAAGTTCGTTCAGCTGGTCCGCCTTTGATGCATAAAAGTTTTCCCTGTTCGGGATGTTCATAATTAATCTAGAATCTGAATTAAAATAATTCAATAAAATAATAATATTCTATCATGATCTACAATATTTTTCATTTTATGTCTAGCTGAGTTAAATAGCTTAGACAGTTTTAAATAACATATACATATCTAAAAACTAGTAGGTATGTACCGACATGAGACTAAATACAATCATTATCCAAGTGAAGGCACTTGTATAATCTAACTTAACTATCTATAAACAGGTATACATTGATCATACATTACTACTGCACTAGTAAACGAATAGAGTTTGATAACTGGCATGTATACTAATGTTGAAATACATGATCGCTAACAGTAGAGTTTAATAACTCATATAATAGGAGTATAATTCGATAACTTACTTACATAGGAGTATTGCATAAGTAGATACAAAGAGTAAGGATACTTGTCTGATCTGCTGCTTACACAACTTAGTTTTATCTTTTATACTGAAACCTATCATTCATAAGATTATTCTCTTGATCAGAATAATATATCATAACACATAAAACTGTTATTTGCAGTCATCGTATAGCTTAAACACATTGTCACATAGTTATAGCAGTCATTCTAACACAAATAATTACTTATTAGGTTAATTTATATAAGTCTAGTTCAACCTTGGTAACATTTCGGTGTACCGAAGGTTTTTTCGGATAATAATCGAGTTTATATTTACTTAAACTCTATTATGTGGATTTAATAAATTAAAATATTAATCATATTATTCTTCAAGGTATTATAATAATTTACCATGATTTTTCAACCATTGAAATCATTTTTAAATGATTTAAATACTGAAATAGTTCCATTATCATTAATATTTAAATAATATAAAAATATTTGACAAAATATAAAGTTATTTATAATAACTTCAAATATTTTTAAAATACTAATTTTTCCTTAAATGATTTTAAAACATTTAAATTTATTTTAAATAATTACCATTAATATTTAAATGTTAATGTATTATTCATGAAAATATTAAAAGTCATTTATTATAACTTCAAATATTTTTAAATCTTTTATATCTTTTTAAATGATTTTTAAATCATTAAAACCATTTTAAGCTATTTATTTAATATAAATATTAAATAAACTTATTATCATTAATATTAAATTATTAATGAAAATTACCTTAAAATATTAAAGGTCATGATTTATAACTTAGAATATTTTTAAACATCTTATTATCATTTTAAATAATTTTATAATATACAAATCATTTTTAACCCATTTATTTAATACATTTATTAAATAAATTTAATATCATTAATACTCAAATAAATAGTAATATTAATGAAAAATATGTTAATTTATCAAAAGTTAATTTTCATAATTTAAAATAATTTTTAAAACTGATTTTGTAATTTTTGAAAATTTATTTCTATTTTTAATGAATTTTTCAGAAATTAGAAAACAAAAATAATTAAATTAAATCATTAAAGGCTTTAGCGACAGTTTATATGTCATGATGAGGTGTTCTTGAGGCTCAAAACAACGATGACGATCGGTCTTTCGAGGTACCTCCTTTGACCGTCTTTAATTCTCAGTCTAAGCATGTTCTGGACAATCATAAGTATTGATCATGTAGTATTTATATAGTACTACATGAATCAAGTATCATATAAGTCATACAATCACATAGCATGAAGATCTGGCCTTGCAAAATCGTTGTCAGAGCTTTCTGGGTTTTCCAGAAATCCAGTCAGCTTCAAGGTCCATTTCGAGGCTTAAATTTCTATAAGTTCTGGTCATTGTTAATATGTTCTAATTAATTCAGGGTTGTTGTTCAAATGTGAGAGTACATATATCAATCATCATATCGGTTTAACTACATCAGATTCCTAAGATATCATCCGGTCAAAGGTTATCAGAAAACTTGTTCTGGGTTTTCCAAAAATTATATCCGTGACCGAGTGGCCTATTTTGACTATCGATTACTTTCATTCTGTTTGTTATCTAAGTGATTTAGGAGCATGAATCTGTAGTACACATACAAGAGTATAACCTTAAAACATTAACACAAGCAAAAAATCAAACACATGCAAGATCTGGGACGACGAACTTCTTGTCAGACACTGAAAAACCAATTCTGGGTTACCCAGAAAATAAAAGTCAATGCCGAGCGACCTACTTTGACCATCCACTACTTACAATCTGTTTATTGTTTGAGTGATTTAAAGGCATGGATCTAGAATCTATCTAACAGACTACAAACTAGATACAACAACAGTTCCAAATCTCCAAACATCTGATAGATCTGAGCCTTGGAAAATCTTGTCAGACACTGGTTTTGAGTTTCTGGGTTGTCCAGAAACTCTTGGTCATGCTCGGTCAACTGTAACATTCCAGAATTTTATAAATTGTTATATTGAATATTTATTGAATTATATAAGTATTTAATGGATGTGTTTATTGTTGAATTAATAATTGTTCAAATTTATTTTGATTGGGTTAATTATTTGTTAAGTAAATAATTAAGGAAATTAATTAGTATATTCTAAATTAATTTAATTATTAAGTTAGAGTTTTGATTAAATAAATTATTATATTTTAATTTGAATTTGTAAATTAAAAGGATGTGTTAGTGGATTAAATAAAGTTATGATTATAAAGAAAATTGTAATTTGTGGTATTTATTTATGTGTTAGGGTGATTTAATAAATTGTTTTTAGAATTAATTTAATTAAATTAAAGTGTGACAAATAACCTTGCTATAAAGGAGTTACTAAAATAAATTAAGGGAGTTTAATTCAGTTTTGCCAAAGAAGGCCTAATGTCTATTAAGTCTTTAATCTAATTTTGTTTTACCAAACAAGGTGTAAGGATTAATGGGTTATTTTTTTAGTTAGTTAGCCAAACAAGCCTTATGGCTTTTGGTTTTCAAAACGTGGATAACTGATATAAGTTATATTTATATTTATATTATATAATTAATATATATTATATCTTATATACGTTAGATATCTAGTACGTAGTTAGAGTTAGGGAGAAAAATCAAAAACTCAGAGAAGAAGAAGAAGAGAAGAAGAAAGTGAGAGAGAAAGAAGAGAGGAAGAAAGGCTAGGGGATTGGAGAAAAGAAGAAGCTTGAGAATAAAAAAGGGTTGGCCATCATCTTCTATCAAGGTATTCTTCTACCCTTTTAGTTTTAAAAGTTTTAGTTTTTTCTTCTCCTATTTCTCTGTAAAATTCTTGTGATAGGATAAATTGTTGATTGTATGTGGCTTTATATGATAACTAGTGTTGTAACGTCATTTTGTAAGTTATATATGATTATAATCAATGAATTGTTGTTATATATGTGGTTTATGGAGAAAACCTTTTTACAGAGTGTTTATGTGAATGGGTATGGTTTAGTTTATAGTAGAAATTGAGGGCTAATTTGTTGTTTAGTTGATAAATTGACCATTGAATGTGATAAAGCATGTATAAAAAAATGATAAAATGCTTTGGATTACTGTTTTGGTAGAAAAGAAAAATTTACAGTGTTGATTTTCATTGAAAATATCAAAAAATGAGTTTTTATCAAAAACAGTGAAATTGGATGTTTTAAATTCGTTGTTTATGTTGTTTTATGGGTTGAAACATGTTTAGAGTCCTTGAAATACGTTTATATGAAGTCTCTATACAATTTACTTGTTAATTAGACTGTTAGAAAGGAACTTGTAGGCCAAAATTGGCTTTTATTCATGCTGTTGTCGAAGCTATCTGCCGAGGTCTCATAGGCTTATAGCGGCATGCCTAGCGAGAAGACATTTGTGGCATCATAGTTACCATCTCCCTATTGCAGTATGCAGCTTTATAGTTTATTTATCACGCCACAACGCCATCTCTCCACGCCATAGTAACACCCACGATGTAAGCGTAAATAGCAATGTGAGTTAGCGAAATGGTGCAGCGTTGTTAATTTTGTACTCAAAATTGAAAGGAATTGATATGTGTTAATAGTAGGACTGTTAAAATATGATTTCATTATTTTTATACCATAAATAAGCATGTTATTAGCGACTACCTTGTGTTATAACTTGATTATGTGATTAAATAATCAAACCTACATGATGAATGTATTTGTTATGTTTGTAAAGTGGTAATGACTAACTATGTCATGTTGACATATGTATATAGGATATTGTGATTCGAATTGTTCGGTTTAATCTACGAACAAGGCAAGTTTTCTAATCTATTATCTTGTTAAGCCAATTACTATTTTCAATTCGATTACGATATAATGATGCACATTATTCTTGAGCAAGTTATTATTGTATTTAACTTGTTGTTTAACATGCAAATTTATATATATTCTAATGTTGAATAGTTTTATCATTCAATTCATTGTGCATGCTTAGTATTCAATTCTAAATAACCTTAGCTTAATATTGTTCAAGCAAGGTGTTATAGTTATTCAATATGTATGCTATTAGATTATTCCTATAGCATGATTTAATTTACCATGTCGATTCAGTTATGATTACACCATAGCGTGATATTATTAATTTTATTCAACTAATCCTTAGTTGATGTTCGTTGAATTCTAAATTACCTCGAAAGCTTATCCAAACCAAACTTCCTTTGGTGCGGACTTGTACTCTAAATACTGAGATGAACAACCCTATTGTTATGATTAGGGGTTAATTTACGCGTAGCGTTAAATGTTTGTGCACAATACATGGTACGAAGGGCTGATCCCCCTAAGTACGAGGAGTCCTTATAGTCTTATGACTGTTAAAGTTGGAGTTGAAAGATTACTTACAACAGTGGACATAGTTCATGGTCTTATTACCCTCAGTTATATTTATTCCACATTTTGGATTTCAGTTCATGATTATCATTGTTAGAGTACCGTTCAGTCTTGATGAGCCTATCATGGGCAGTTATTATTATTATACTCCTGTTGATTCCTTATTGTTTCAAGTGAGCTTTGTTTGCTCACTCTTGCTTATATAACTCTTACAGCTAAAGATGAGAAGGTTGATGTACCTAGCACCAGTAAGGGAGAAGGAAAGATGAACAAGTGTTGAAGACTTGTAATGTGTTGATATTTGATTATCATATTTTAAATTGAATGGTTGTAATGAAGTTTATTTATTTTTCCGCATTTGAATGATTGTATTTAAAGGTTAGACAACCTGGGAGATTTTTATTATGTAACCCTTTAACGGGAAAGGTTTTATTTATCCAGTTTTATTGTGATTGGGTAGTTAGATATGAATGATTGATTAAGTGAACACCAGATTGTGACACCCCCAAAATTGGTATACATCACCCATTCTGAGTTGTCAATACATGGTACAGAAACAACTACAACTTTATTAATACAACAATAAAACTGTGAGTTTAAATACAAATATTGTCTTCTAGACAATATCAATACCCAAATAAATCCTCATCACAATTATTGATACAATATTTTATAAAAATGGTGAGGACTACTAAACAACTCTCTCTAGAACCATCATTCCATACCCCGACTTGTACTCGCTACATTCTCCCCTCCTGAGAAGAAAAATGGAACAAAAAGGAAAAGGGTGAGCTCAACTAGCCCAGTAAAGAACATTATGACTAGGATAATATAAAACAAATAATCGTTAGTCTTTAACAGGGAAAATCTGATAAAATACAATAGACAACAAGTTTCAAATCAATATTCGCAGCGAAAATAATAATTCATAGAAGAGTTATGTAGAGAATGAAATCTACTATTATCTATGAATTTAACAGTCCATCAACAGTATTTTTATCCATGTAACATCAATCAATGCACATCTTGAATCATATATTCATCTTTGCACTACAGGCTAAAGATATTCATTAGTTGGTCATGTTCATCTCAACACCTGTTCATCTTTGCACTACGGGCCAAGATATTCATCATAAAATCATTAATCTTTGCACTACAGGCCAAAGATATTCAAAAATATCATCATTTAGGACTGAGGATGATGAAAAATATTTTAAAGGAAACTAATCCAGTGAAACAAAAGAATAAATATCAAGGATTCGTATTTCAGCTATTTCATGTCCAAAAATACCTCATAAATAATCATAGTGGTGTAAAATTCAAGAATGATCAAAACATGGATACAATCAAAGCTAGTATCCATAATAGATATTTTGGACGAAAAGGAAAAATTTTATTTTTCGATGAATAGTGTCAGATATCGTGAATAGTCTTGAGTATCGTGAATAGTAACCACGACACAAAAAGTTCCAAATTTGATTAAAAGTTCAAACCAATATTTCGGCATAATGATATTGAAGGAAATAATATCATTTAAGAAGAAAATAACATTCCTTACCTCGAAAAGAATAGTACTTCTGGCTGGAATATCAGATATAACACTGAAGGAACTTACACCGTATAGCAACACTCAAAATCTCAAAATACTCACAAGAATAAACCGATAATATAGAGAGAAAACTTGGGTTTACGGTGTGATTTTCAATTCTAACCTAAGCACCCTATTTATAGGAAAATGCTTTAGAACACCAAAAGCGAAAAATTTAATAAAATATTGATATATATTATAATTTCCTACGTACACTTTTTAAGATTCAAATTATCAGCCAAACAAGTGGTCCCCCCCTCACCAAAATCAATAAAAACGTTTTTCTTAATAAAATTAATAAAAACTCCCAAAAATCAATTATTCTGAAATTTCGGAACTTCAATAATTCACAATAAATAGCTCTTTTATCAGAAAAATTCAAACCACATATCTTTTCCATAGGAAATTCCATTCTCTACAACTTTGCAGAAGAAAAGTTTTCCAAATTCCAAACAGAAATTGACCGAAATCCACAAACAGGCGATTTTACAAGCTATAATCAAATTTCAGTCAAGAAATGGGGTCCACCGACACATAAAACATGTTTTTAATATTTTTAGTAACAAAAATACTCCTCCTCCACATATACTCATATATCCCACATTCATTGTAAAAAATATCACCATTATTATATTATTAAAATAATATATCTAAATGAATTATTTTATCAGAAAAAGATAAAATATTAATTTTTAACAATTGTCACATTAAAAATTTTCTCCATCTATATCCATATAAAATTAATATTTTCCTCATCATATAAATCAATAATTAATTATTCACGAATAATATTACAGAATCACAATACTGACAACCAGGCAGTTCCTAGGATAGAGGGGGCTTTCCAATATGGATCTCTCCTTACTGGCGCGCAATTAGATGACCTAACCTCTCCTTAGACAGAACTTTCTAGACATTGTCAATAATGTTATCCAATAATATTATTCAGATAATATGAATTATTGCTCTGATAATAGAAAATACTATGTAGTGACAATTATTGAAACAACAATAATATAATATATCAACGCGGCAATTATTAAATCAATAAAATAAAATACTGAACATTAATTACTGTAATAATTATTGAGTAGTGCCTTCTTACGTAAGAATCAATAATTGGTGCAATACCATGTGCTATTGTGTTTTAACCACCGAGTATTTTAACAGTATTAACAGTAACAACTACGCCGTTATTTATAAACAACTTATACTTGTCATTTTCTTCATCCAATTGCTTTCCATTATGGGGCCCACACAAGGCTGCGCCGTCGTACGAATATTCCCTGACAGCAAGAATATTTCACGACCAAATGAATATTTTATAACCACTTGCTTATTTGAAATATTTGCACATTTTTACCCATAACTAACCACATTAATCAAATCAACCCTTACTATTTCAAAATAATAAATAGAGGAATTTAAATTTCATTTATTAATAATTTGGGGTCTTACACAGATCCTGTTGGAATGAAGTACCTGGATTTGGGGGTGTCACATCAACTAAGTTTGACCATGAATATCTTTCATTCTTGACATGATCTAAGCATGATTTCAAGTCCAGACCAAAGTCCATAGAGCAAACTACAAGTCTAAAGCATCAAACATACAAAATCAATAACAGGCAAGAATCTACAACCTCTGACTTATGTTTGTTAGACACAAAATTAGGGTTCATGGCAGTTTTGAAAAACTTTAACTTTAAAGCACTTTGAGGTTATAAATCTGTGATGTAACATCATAGATCATCATATAACATCTTCTAACACTTAAATAAACACATAAACACAAACTTTGATTAAGCATACAAGATCTAAGATGAGTTTAGGGTTATACCTCTTTCTTAACAAGCTTTGAATCCTTGCTTTCTAATCTGTTTGTGATGTTCTAGAGGGTTGTTTAGGGACTGATTTTGTGAAGATATTTCGTGGGTTTAGAGAGAGAGAGAGAGGAGAGTTGGTTGAGTGTTTGGTAGCAAGTGAGCAACTTGTGTAAACTTTTTCTCTCTTTTTCTCTTATAAATTGATTCAATGAATCTAACCTTGTAAGGTGGCACAAAAGATAAGGATTTGGCAGAGATTTTTGCACATAGGAGGTCTTAACATGGTGAGTCAAAATATTTTAGAAAATCTTTTTGCTTACAAGTTAAGTAAAAGGGTATTTTGGTCTTTTACACTTGAATTTTAAGGGTAGTTTGGTAATTTCATATATTTCCCATAACTTTTAATCTTAAGATTTGCTAAATACCATTAGGGCTTGCTAATCACCAATTAGGGTTTTAAAATTAGGTTTAGGGTTTCTCAAAGATCAAATTAGGGTTTCTAACTTAGCGATTAGGGTTTTTGTGACACCCCCAAATCCTGGTACTCCATTCCCACAGGATTTGGTGCTCACTTATCAAAACTATTACATCTAACTACCCAATTATAAAGGATAAAGTTATAATTAAAATAACTTAAACAATAATCTTTCCCATTAAAGGGTTACATCATCTTAAATTAATCCCAGGTAATCTAACCTTAAATTTATTACATCAGTTGTGGAATACATCATAAAATTAAAATATGTCTGGTAACATCAAACATTTAAGTAATTTATCTTAAGTCTTCAGCACTTGGACAATTTGCCCTTTTCTTTGTTAGTAGACGGCTCATCAACTTTCTCCGCTTTAACTGCAGTGTTAATTGCAAGAGTGAGCAAAAAATTCCTCATTGATATAAAAAGTAGTAATGATAGCAATATGAGAGTGAACAACAAAAGCTGAACGATAAAGAACTTGTTCTACGAACCAAAATAGAAAACAAGTTCAAACTTTAACTATCTGAGGGTCTTAAGACCACGAACTATGTCCCCGGTACTTAGGTATTATTATCCAACCTTAACAGTCATTTTGACTATACGGACCTTTCTTAACGTACTTAGTGGGGATCAGCCCTTTGTACTATGTATTGTGCATAAACATCTAAATGTTACACGTACAAAATCCCTTATGTTAGGGTTGTTCGTCTCAGTTTGAATTTAGAATTTCCGCACTAAAGAAAGTTTAGTTTGGAACTAGCTTATCAGTGTTTCTAGAATTTTTGAACACTATTCAGTTTACATCAATAAAGGTTTGATACAACAATTTATAACTAAACAAGGTTATTTAGATCAAAGATTAATAACAACAATATACATTTGGGTAAATATGGAATTCATGCAAAGTGCTACATTCAAATGAGTTAGAACAATCTCATTTGAAGAAATGAATTAAAGCAATACAAATTCTGAATAACAATAATAAGAAACAGAAATGTGAAACTCATTCGATGTAACGAAATAGGTTACAAGAGCTTATTCAATCGTACATAAGAATAAAATCAATAATCTCGCTCAATTAAAGTTTAGGAACTTGCATTCATTAATAGAGGAATGAAGTTAGAAAGCTTGCTGAATAAAAGTTTAGGATAAAAGCTTGTTCAATGTAAAGAGGTAAGGTTTAGAAACTTGCCTTGTATGTAAGCTACACAAATGTAATATTCGCTAATTACCCTACATATATCATTGAAATCGCAACGACAATTAGTTGTATGAATATTAGCTTTCGGGTTTAAACCATCATTTAGGTCATAACCTTAACTTAGCATCTAACCATATAGGTTAACACACTTAACGAATCTAAAATCTAATTACGAGCCAACATAACTTAATCGTTCATCTCTAACTTTTAAAAACATCACTTTTAGTTTCATTATATAACTCAATTAACAATCACTTAAAAATCTTTTACACTTTGTATTATAACGTATAACAATATGTTATTGTAGTTTATGTTATGCCTCGGCATCATTAACATGCATGCTAAACTAATATAAGTTTGATACTCGCGACCGCAAATAGGCGAAAGTCATTTGTCTGGGCTCGAGAACACTGGCAATTTGTCTTTGTCCCTTACCTTAACTTACGGCGTAAATTGCTTATTTGGTGCTCGATCATTATGAAAACCAGTTAGCATAGTCATGCGCCATTTCGATCGTGGTATAATAGCAATGGCAATTGCGCCATACAGACAGAAGCTGCGATGCAATTACTTCTTTCTGCTACTACTAATTTGAAACCCAACACAAACCAAAACACTACAAATTTCACAAACCTAAACATCTAAAACTCTGTAATAATATCCATAAACATGCAATACCACATAATAACAATATAAACAATATATATATATATATAATTTTGAAGTATCAAAATCATAATTTTTCCAAATTTCATCATTTTTACATTATTAGCGAATTCGATCACCACGAATTCGTTTCTCCATCAATTGACACGATTCCAACTACGCCGCTTTCGTTTCTTAACATACAAACATATTCTAACTTCAATTTGCATATTACAACACATATAGGGCACAAAATTTAGTACTTTCTAACCCATATCCAACAACATAAACACTGTTATATAACACCTTCTACAACAACCCAATTCCACGCCTTTAATCATCAAATAACACCCACAACCGAGGATTAACAGATTATAAATCATGTATATTCATGTATTTGTATCAATTCCACATAATTATAAAAAATTAGAATTAAAATAAGTTATACCTTCTCTTTGATTGTATGCTACAAAAGATGGTGAGTAGGTTTAGTAATTCCCCCTTCTTCCCTTTTTCCAATCTCAAAACTTAGTGTTTTTCTTCTCTCTTACAAATTCTCTGTATTTCTTCTTCTCGCCCAACTCACCACTAGCCTTAGGAGAAATAAGATGCGTAGATAATATAAATTGGCCATTCACCCACGTATTCTTCCATTAAAGAAAAACAAAAGACGTCAGTTGGAATAAGCCAAAGGCCACAAGGCCTTGTTTGGCTACCACAAACCCCCAAACTAGTTTATTATTACATTATTTATATTATATGATTTCATGTGTCACACTCAAGTTAATTAAATAAATTTAGCTTAATTAATTTAAATAACTTGTAATGGTAATTAAAATAATTTCTATTATAATTACTTTTATGAATAATAAATAATTATATATCTAATTTAATTAATAAATTAGACACATCACTTTATTTAATTTATTTATTTCCATTAAATTAAAAAAATTCATTTAGTTTAATTATTTTCTTAAATATTAAGCAATTAATTTAATTTAATTATTTCCTTAAATTGAATCCTTCACATAAAATTATCACTACTCAATTTAATTACTAAACTAAGTCACCACAATTCATCAATTATTTATTTTCCTCGATAAATAAATTATTTAAAATATTTATTTAATTCATAAATATTTAAATTAAATTACAAATTTCTCGATCGTTACATCCTTCCTCCTTAAAAGGATTACATCCCCGAATCACAACTCAAAAAAAAATTTATTCGTTACATTCTTCCTCTTAACAAGATTACATCCCCGAAATCGCTAAACAAAATCAAGCAAACAACTGAGAATAATTCTTCATCATAACGCTTTCAAGTTCCCACGTAGCTTCTTCAGTATTGTGGTTCCTCCAGAT
Source organism: Panax quinquefolius (assembly GCA_020205615.1). Taxonomy (NCBI): domain Eukaryota; kingdom Viridiplantae; phylum Streptophyta; class Magnoliopsida; order Apiales; family Araliaceae; genus Panax; species Panax quinquefolius. The sequence continues at coordinate 95,559,656 of CM035158.1, read as the reverse complement.
TACCTTAACAGAAGGTATCACCTTATTCCTCAGTACTTGCTCTTTTCTATCAATAATTTGAACAGGGACTTCTTCATAGGACAAATCTTTCTCAAATTATAAGGGCTCATATTCTATAACTTGTTTATAGTCTGGCTTATATGGCCTCAACACCGATACATGGAAAATATTATGAATATGCTCCAATTTCGGAGGTAAAGCTACCTCGTATGCTACTTCACCAACTCGTCGAAGTACTTCGAAAGGTCCTATAAATCTAGGGCTTAATTTTCCCTTCTTGCCAAACCGAATTTTTCCCTTTCAGGGAGACACTTTCAAGAAAACATAACTACCGACATCGAATTCCTAATTTTGTCGATGTTGATCGACATATTTCTTCTGTCTATCTTGTACGGCTATTAATCTCATTCGAATAACCTTGATGATCTCGACAATCTGTTGTACCAATTCTGGACCCAATAGCTGACGTTCACCTACCTCATCCCAGCATAACGGAGTTCATTTCCTGCCGTATAACGCTTCGTAAGGCGGAATGCCAATACTCACGTGGTAACTATTATTATAAGCAAATTCCATAAATGGTAGATGATCATCCCAATTCCCTTTGAAATCCATGATACATGCTCTGAGCATATCTTCTAGTGTTTGGATGGTTCTCTCACTTTGTCCGTCGGTCTGAGGATGGTATGCTGTGCTCATTCTCAGCTGTGTTCCCAAACATTCTTATAATCGTTTCCAGAAATTAGATGTGAAACGTGGATCTCTGTCTGATACAATGGACACTGGTACACCGTGTCTTGACACAATTTCCTTCACGTAGAGTTTTGCTAACCGATTTAAGGTAAATCTAATCTTGATTGGCAAAAAGTGTGTTAACTTCATCAATCGATCGACAATTACCCAAACGGCATCGTAACCTTGTTGGGTCGTTGGAAGACCTACCACAAAATCCATTGTGATATGCTCCCATTTCCATTCTGGTATCTCCAACGGTTGTAACAATCTGCTTGGCTTTTGATGTTCAACTTTGACTTTCTGACACGTTAAGCATTTTGCCACACACTCAGCCACATCCTTTTTCATATTCGACCACCAAAAATGATGTCTAAGATCCTGGTACATCTTTGTACTCCCAGGGTGAATCGAATACCTTGAGTTATGAGCTTTACTCAGAATTTCCTCTTTAACTTCTAGTACTGGCAGAACCCAAATTCTCCCTTCGAATCGAAGTAACCCTTCCGAATCAATTTTGAATTTGTTTTCATCACCTTCAGATACTTTCTGTTTCATCTTTTCACAGTCTTCATTTTAAATTTGTGCATTTTTCACCTTATCTACCAACGTTGAATTGTTTCCCATCTGGAACAACTTTTCATTGGATTCTGTTGGACATTTAATTTCCAACTCCATCTTAGCCATTTCCGACACTAGTTTTTCTTGAGCAGTCGACATCATTAACTTCTCCCGTCCCTTCCTACTTAAAGCATCAGCAACAACATTTGCCTTTTCGGGATGATAGAAAATCTCGCAGTCGTAGTCTTTGATCAACTCCAACCATCTTCTTTGTTGCATGTTCAAGTCTTTTTGTGTAAAGATATACTTCAAACTTTTATGGTCGGTATATATCTCACACCTCTCTCCATAAAGATAATATCTCCAAATTTTCAGGGCAAACACCATCGTGGCCAACTCTAAGTCAGGAGTCGGATACCTTTTCTCGTAATCTTTCAACTGACATGATGCATACGTAATAACTCTGCCATTCTGCATAAGCACACAACCTAGTCCTTTATGTGATGCATCACTATACACCACAAAATTTCCTGTATCATCAGGCAATGGCAACACAGGTGCAGAGCTTAGCATCTTCTTTAACTCTCGAAAACTTTCCTCACACTTCTCTGTCCAAACAAACTTAACCGCCTTCCTAGTTAAGTTCGTCAACGGAGTCGCGATCTTGGAAAAGTCTTGAATAAAATGCCTGTTGTAACCCGCCAACCCTAAGAAACTCCTTACTTCTGACGGTGTCTTCGGCTAATCCCAGTTTATTACAGCTTCAACCTTTGATGGATCTACCAAAATTTCGTCCTTATCAATAACGTGTCCGAGAAACTGTACATGTTCCAACCAAAATTCATATTTTGAAAATTTTGCGTACAACTTCTCTTTTCTCAACGTCCCCAATGTCAATCTCAAGTGTTCAACAGGTTCCTCTTTGGTTTTGGAATATACCAATATATCATCAATAAACACCACCACAAAATTGTCTAAGAATGGTTTAAACACCCTGTTCATCAAATCCATGAACGCTGTAGGTGCATTAGTTAAACCAAAAGACATAACCAGAAACTCGTAATGACCATACCGAGTTCTAAACGCTATTTTTGGTACATCCACCGACCTCACCTTTAACTGATGATAACCACTCCTCAAGTCTATCTTTGAAAAATACCTTGCTCCCTTCAACTGATCGAACAAGTCATCGATTCTAGGTAATGGATACTTATTTCATGACCTTATTCAATTCTCTATAATCAATGCAGAGCTGCATCGATCCGTCTTTCTTCTTAACAAACAACACTGGTGCTCCCCATGGCGACACACTCGGCTGAATATACTTCTTATCGAGCAATTCTTGCAATTGCACCATCAACTCCTTCATTTCTACCGGGGCCATTCTGTATGGTGCTTTAGATATCGGGGCTGTTCCTGGTAGTAAGTCAATCACAAACTCGATTTGTCGATCCGACGGAAGACCCAAAAAATCGTATGGAAATATGTCTGCAAAATCTCTTATAATCGGTATCTCTTCTAACTTTGCACTTTTCTTCTGTGTATCGACTATCTAGGCTAAATATCCTACACATCCTTGTCTCAACAACTTCTTGGCTTGCATCACCGTCAGACAACTTGCTTGTCGAGGTGACTTGCTGCCAAAGAACACAGCCTTTGACGGAGTCATAAGGTTAACACACTTCCTTTGGCAATCAATTATTGCTCCATAATTGAATAACCAATCCATTCCTAGTATAACATCAAATTCACCAAGTCTTATTGGTATCAAATCTACCATCATCTCGTGACCCTTTATAACCACTCTACACTTCCTATACACAAATCTAATAGGAATCACTTCTCTATTCGCAATCTCAATGCTTAAGGGAAATTCTAATTCTTCCTGAGGCAAATCTAAGTTCTGAGCAAATTCATCGGATATAAATGAACAAGTAGCACCCGAATCAAATAGTACATAAGCATTAATACCATTAATCTAATGATACGACACCACATCCTTAGGCATGTATGACATCCTGCATACCATATTGAAAGTCCTTGCAGTAGGTCGGCTTGACTGTTCTGGTCCAGAGATAGTCAAAGCACCACCACCATTGTTGTTTCCTTTTCCACTACTTGCACTTCCCGCTAGCTTTTTAGGAAAATCATGAGCCATGTGATCCTTCGAACCGCAGGTAAATCAAGCTCCTTTCTTCGCACTAAAACAGTTCGGTGCAATGTGTCCCTCCTGACCACAGTTGAAACACACCCGCTACCCCTTCAAACATACCACAGTATGGTTCTTCCCGCAAGTTGCGCAAGCCTCAAACTTTTTCTTCTGCTGACTTCCCTGCTGTCCTCCCGCAGTTGAATTCTCGCTCCACTTCCTCTTCTAACTGTTACTTCCAACGTTACTTCCACCAACCTTATTTTCATTCTCATTCTTCCTCTTCTTCTGTTCTTGGTTGTACTTAGTCAAGGCATCGCTTCCACCTTCTGCGATAATTGCCTTTTCCAATACAGCCACAAATGTATTCAACTAGAACATTGAAACCTTGTTGTAAAGTCAGGGCTTTAATCCTTGCTCAAACCTTCTCGCTTTACGCTCGTCGATATTGACTTGATATGTGGCAAACCTTGCCAACTCATTAAACTTCGCATCATATTCTGGCCACGTCATAGTTCCTTGCGTTAGCTCCAGAAATTGCACCTCCAACTGGTTTTGAGAACTCGCTGGAAAGTACATTTCGAAGAACATCTCCTTAAATCTATCCCGTGTTATCACCCCTTGTCCCCCACGAACCTTATTTGCCTGTCACCAGTACTAGCTTTAGACTTCAGCATGAACGTTGCGAATGCAGTCTTCTGGTCTTCATTTACTCTAGCAACGTCGAACACCTTCTCCATTTCCATAATCCAGGTTTGAGCTTCCACTAGATTCATAGACCCTTGAAACTCTGGTGGTCCAACCGCTTTGATTTCCTTAAATGTTATGACTTGAGCTTGCGATTGATTCGCAAGTGCACCCGTCAACAGAGTTACCAACTGCTGAACCGGATTAGCGTTGGCCTCGTTGTTATTATTAGTAGACCCCTCAAGAGGTGGTTGTTGACGTGGTTGTCTTCTTCTAGGAGGCATCTTCTGTTAAGATATACGCTTATTAGTTCATTACTCAACTTCTTGGGTATTTAAAGTTTAACTTAAACATTCCAAGATTAAAGCTATAACACATAACATTTCAAATAAACCTTTATTCATTCATAAAGTTTTAAAACATACTAAAAATAGCATAACCGCTATAAATATTCACTTTCCTGAACAAGACAAGTTTCAGGATTACATAATCATACTATCCCTTTATTTATCTCAAAATAAGGGATTCATAATTTATTTATTCACATAATTAACCACATATTATTATCACTCCTATTTTATCTAGGCATATTAAGACATCGTAAGGCTTCCCGACACTCTTTCTCCATAATACGATGTGTCGTTCTGCGATCCATCATGAACCATGACAAATTCTCAAACTGAGGTAGGTAATAATAGACTCGATCCTGGGCCCCATCGATCGTAAAATTAAAGGCGTAATCCATCTCTTTCATCTTGGCCTTCGTTACTTGGACTTTATGTGACGCCCCCAAAATAGGTATACATCACCCATTCTGAGTTGTCAATACATGGTACAGAAACAACTACAACTTTATTATTACAACAGTAAAACTGTGAGTTTAAATACAAATATTATCTTCTAGACAATATTTATACTCACATAAATCCTCATCACATTTATTGATACATTATTTTACAAAAATGGTGAGGACTACTAAACAATCCTTTCTAAAACCTTCATTCCATACCCCAGACTAAGTACTTTCATTTATATTCTCGCCTCCACGAGAAGAATGGAACAAAAAGGAAAAGGGTGAGCTCAACTAGCTCGATAAAGAATATTATGACTAAGATAATATACAACAATTATCGTTAGTCTTGAACGGGAAAAATTTAATAGAATCTGATAGACAACAAATTTTCAATCAATATTCAGCGTGAAAATAATAATTCATAGAAGAGTTACGTAGAGAATGAAATCTACTATAATCTATGAATTTAACGATCCATCATCAAAATTTTATCCTGTAACATCAATCAATATTCATCTCAAATCAAACATTTATCTTTTTACACTACGAGCCAAAGATATTCATCGATCGGTCGTGTTCATCTCAACACACTTTCATCTTTTGCTCTGGCCAAAGATATTCATCGATTAATCATGTTCATTTAAACACTGTTCATCTTTTGCTACGGCCAAAGATATTCTTGAAAATCATTCATCTTTTACTTACTACTGGGCCAAAGATATTCAATAATATCATCATTTAAGGCGAGGATGATGAAAAATATTTTTAAAGAACGAATCGATTGAAACAAAATGACAAGGATTAAGGATTAAGGATTAGTACTTTGTTTTATCCATGTTCAACAATACCCCAAAATAATAATCACGGTGGTGTAAAATTCAAGAATGATCAAAACATGGATCTGATCAAAGCTAGTATCCAAAATAGATGTTTTGGACGAAAAGAAGAAATTTTATTTTTCGATGAATAGTCTTATATCGTGAATAGTCTTGAGTATCGTGAATAGTCTTAGATATCGTGAATAAGTAACTCAGACACCAAAAGATAGAAATTCCACAAAAAAAACATTTTCACGCTTCATGAATAGTACTAAGTGAATAGTAACTTCGTGAATAGTAACTCATGAATAGTAACTCATGAATAGTAACTCATGAATAGTAACCCAGAGCATGAAAAAGTTCCAAATTTGATAAAAACTTCAGATCAACATTTCAATATAATGATATTGAAGAAATAATATCATTACGAAAAAAAAATAATATCCACTTACCTCAAAGAATCGATTGCTTGGAAGGAAAGGTCGGAAGTGATCTTTGAATGAAACTTGTACTAAAACAATGACTCTCAAAGTATCTAAATACTCACAAAATACGCTCGAATAATATAGAGAGAAGAGAAAACTTTGTTTACGGTGTGATTTTCAATTCTAACTTAGCCCTCTATTTATAGGAAAATGTTAGCCCGTAAGGCGAGACTTGACACCTTTACACGATGGCTTTACACCGCTACTATTGCCACCCACCACATTTGAAATAAAATTCAGCACATTTCTTCACCAACCACAAGTGGGGCCCACTCAATTCTAGAATTTTCCACCAAAATCAATTATAAACCTAATTTTGAATCAGACACCTCTTAAAATTCACAACAAATCATTAGTGCATTTTTAACGGTTCAAAATTTGTGGACATATACTCAACTTATGTATGTATAACATACCCAAAATTACCACAATCCAGCGGTCGGGATTAAAATTATAACCCCATGATATATCTCAAAACCCACGATTTAATTTTTAATACCTCCATCGGTAAAATCTTGATAAAACACCTCAACAATAATTTCTTCATTTATAACCACATAAATAAATCCATCATTTATATCCACATAAAATAAATATTTCTTTATCATATGAATCAATAATTAATTATTCACAAATAATATTAGAATCACAATTATGACAACCGGTAGTTCCGGAAAGAGGGGCTTTCAGATAAGGATTTCTCCTTCTTGGCGCCGCATTAGGTGACCAAACCTCTCCTTGACGAAACTTTCTAGACATTGCCAATAATGCTATCTAATAATATTATTTAAATAATATGAATTATTGATCGATAATGGAGATAATAATGCGTTGACAATTATTGAACAACAATAATATAAAATATCAACGCAGACAATTATTGAATCAATAAAATAAAATATTGAACAATAACTCTTTGTGAAAATTATTGAGTAGTGCCTTCTTACGTAAGGATCAATAATTCAACAATCTTGTGAATACTGGTAATAACTCTTTTGTCTGCGACCCACGCGTATTCATCGTATTTTAACCATAAAGAGTATTCAATGATCTTAACTTGTAACAACTTCTGGCGTTATTTTTAACCAACTTATATTTGTCGTTTTCTTCATCCAATCGCTTTTCCAGTTATGGGGCCCACACATGGGCTGTGTCAATCGTCTGAAATATTCCCAAAAGCGATCTGAATATTCCACGACCAAACGAATATTCCCAAGCAAAATGAATATTTTATAACCACTTGCTTATTTTGAAATATTTGCGTATTTAACCCTAACTATCCACATTAATCAAATCAACCCTTACTATTTCAAAATAATAAATAAAGGAAATTCCTTTTTATTTAAAAAAATTTGGGTCTTCTGACCTCCCTTCTTATGAAATTTAGTCCTCGAAATTGGCGTCACGTACTGTGTTTGAAAAGGTGAGGATACCTCGCTTTCATTTCCGTTTCCAATTCCCGGTCATTTCCTCTATAGCATGATTCCTCCACAAAACTTTAACTTGTGGTATGACCTTTCTTGGCGTGGGACATGCTCCTTCTATCCAAGATCTTGATAGGTACCTCCTCATCACGTTAAGTCTTGGCTATCTCGTCCGGTTCTAACTTCATAACGTGGTTGGGGTCTTTCACATATTTACGAAATGCGGATATGTGAAACACATTATGAACACGAGACATACTTGGAGGTAATGCAAGTCTATAGGCTACATTTCCTACTCGGTCAAGAATTTGAAATGGACCAATAAATCGTGGATTGAGCTTTCCTCTCTTCCCAAATCTTGTAACTCCCTTCCATGGAGCAACTCGCAACAATACATGATCCCTACATTAAATTCCACGTCCTTTCGATGAAGATCCGCATAACTCTTTTGTCGATCTTGAGCCGTTTGTATCGTTGTCGAATTATTTGGATCTTTTCGGTGATCATACGTATTTTAACTTCGGGTCCCAACAATGTTGCTTCACCCACCTCATCCCAACATATTGGAGAACGACATTTTAATCCATATAATGCTTGAATGGAGCCACACCTATACTTGCACGATAAACTGTTGTTGTAGGAGAATTCCACCAATGGTAAATACTTATCCCAAGCGCCCTTGAAGTCTAGGACACGAGAGTCTTAATAAATCTTCAAGAGTTTGAATAGTCCTCTCGATTGTCCGTCCGGTTTGGGGATGGTATCTTAGAACTAAATCATAAATCCGTGCCCATAGCTTTTTGCAAGCTAACCCAAAATCTTGAAGTGAATCTTGGGTCACGATCCGAAACTATGGATACGAGCATGCCATGCAACCTCACAATCTCATTTACGTGCATACTAGCAAGGCGTTCAAGTGAATAAGTCTCCGTGTCGGCAAGAAATGAAGCGGACTTGGTTAATCTATCAACAATAACCCAAATAGCATTGATGCCTTGAAAGCCGTAGGAAGACCCAGTGTTGAAATCCATGGTAATGTGTTCCCACTTCCATTCCGGAATCTCAAGTGGTTGCAACGGACCCTTAGGTACTAGATGCTCCGCCTTTACCGTTAGCAAGTTAAACACATCGAGATAAACTTTGCAATCTCTCTCTTCATATTATTCCACCAAAATGTATGTCGAAGATCACGATACATTTTAGTACTTCGAGGATGGATTGCAAATGGTGTATTGTGTGCTTCCATCATAATCTTGTACTTCAAATCAGTCGTTTAGGAACACAAAGTCTAGAGTGGACTCAAGTATTCCTTCTTCATCAATTCTCGCTTAGGAATAGCTCCTTCTTGTACTTTCTTCTTCATACGTATCGACTCGGGTTTGGTGGCTTGAGCAACCTTAACTTTTTCTATTAAAGTTGGCTCTGTCGTATACTTGACATCATCGCACTTTCGTTCCGCATATGATCTTCTACTCGATGCGTCGGCTACCACGTTAAACTTTACGGGATGGTATTGAATAGTGTGGTCGTAGTAGTCTTTCAATAGCTCGAGCCAGCGTCATTGCCGCGTGTTGAGTTCTTTTTGAGTGAAGAAATATTTAAGGCTTTTATGGTGCGAATATATCTCCACTTTCTCCCCATATAGATAGTGCCTCCATATCTTTAAGCCTTGAAAGCATTGGCTTTGCCAACTCTAGATCATGAGTAGGATAATTCCTCTCATACTCTTTAAGTTGTCGCGAGGCATAGGCTATGACTTTCCCACGTTGCATGAGAACACATCCTAACCCTTTGCACTCAAGCATCATTTGTAGATAACAAATCCATCCGAACCGGATGGTATTGTTAGAGCAGTCTTAAAATAAGTCTCCTCTTAAGCTCTTGGAAACTCTTCTCGCGTTCTTCATTCCAAAGCGAATTTTGTATCCTTAAAGAGTTAGGCGAGTTAATGGAGTAGCGATTAGAAAAACCCTTCCACGAATCTCCGAGATAATAACCAATTAAGCCCAAAAAGCTACGTACTTGATCACGACTTGGGTTGCTCCCAACTTTGTATTGCTTCAATCTTGGCGGGATCAGCAGATACTCCATGTTTTGACACCACATGCCCAAAAATGCTACTTCCTCAAGCGAACTCGCATTTCTTCAATTTGGCATATAGTTGGTTTTAGCGAAGTCTTTGGAGTACCGACTTCAAATGGTGCTCATGATCTTCACGACTTTTGGAATATATAAGGATGTCATCAATAAAGACAACAACGAATCCAGATCCAAATATTCCTTGAATACTCGGTTCATCATATCCATGAAAGCCGCGGGAGCATTAGTTAGTCCGAAAGACATGACTAAGAATTCATAATGCCCATACCGGAGTTACGAAGGCGATCTTTGGAATATCCTCGATTCTAATTTTCAAATTGATGATATCCGAGCGAAGATCGATTTTGAAAAGAATTGTGCCCTTACAAATTGGTCAAACAAGTCATCAATACGAGGTAGAGGATACCTATTCTTGATGGTGACATGGTTCAATTCCCGATAGTCACTACAAAATCGCATACTCCGTCTTTCTTTTTTACAAATAAAGCAGGGCACCCCGAGGAGACGTCTTGGGGCCAATGAAACCGATGTCCAACAATTCACGTAGTTGGACCTTTAACTCTGAAGTTCAATAGGAGCCATTCGATATGGGGTTTTAGAAATGGGCTTTGTACCGGGTTCAAGATCAATAAAGAATTCAACTTCACGTTACGGGGTAGGCCAGGGAAGTTCTTGAAATCGTCGGAAAGTCGATAACAACGGAATATTATTCAAATTTGGCGTGTCTTTATTCAAATCCATAACATGGGCTAAGAAAAGCTTGACATCCGTTTTTCAATAAGCGAATAGCTTTATGATTAGATATGATAGTGATTGATTTTAATGGTTTAGTTGCTTGAATTAAATACAACAGGTTGGTTAGGAATATGAAAACTAACAACCTTACGAAAACAATCAATTTTGGCATGATGAGTAGTTAACCAATCAATCCCTAAAATCACATCAAAAGCAAGTATCTTTAAAGAGATAAGGTCAATGGTAAGGTGATGGTGCCAACTTGAATCAAACAAGATTTATAAGCGATGGATGTGATGAAAGTTTCTCTAACGGAGTTTCCACAGATAGGTCAAAGTCTAATTTCTCCTGAGTCGAGTTTAAGCGTTGAGCACATGCGGGAGAGATAAATGAATGGGTATACCGGTATCAAGTAAGGTATAAACTTCGCAAGAATTTATAAATAGCTTACCGTGATCACCTCGTTTGGGTTCTCGCATTATGACCGATCCTGACAACAACGCTCTTCCGGAATCGTTGACTTTGACTTTTACGGGACGATCTTTTGAGTCACCGTCCCCATTGAACTAGGTTTACATGGCCGTCTGATCTCGGCGATATGTCCTTCCTTTCCACAACTATAGCATACCTTGAATTTGTTGTGGGCGGTTTGGGCCGATATGTCCCTCTTTTCGCATTTGTAGCATATGACCGGTGGTCGATCTCCTCCCTTAGAACCAGTTGCTACCGGCACTGTCGTCTTCACATAGTCGTTGTTAAATCTCCTCTTTTTAAAATCTCCTCCTAACTTCGCTTCTTACATTTTTCATGACCATGATTACCACCAGTGGAGTGGTTACCATTTACATCCCGTCATGTTTCTTTCTCATGAGTTATCATTATTACATTGGCTACTATCTACAGTGCGATCCACAGTTATGGTCCTCGGTTGGCCAGTACTCGTTATCTCGCTCTAATAATTGAGCCTGTTTTACAACATCTGAATAAAGAAAGTTTATGAGAAATGAGATCTTGGCGTATCTGGGGTTTCAAACCTCTAAGAAACATCCGTCATCGTTCCTCATCCTCCACCAAATGAGGTGCAAACTGGATAACTCTGCAAACTTTGCCTCGTCTTGAGACACCGTCGTGTTGTTTTGTTCCAATCGATGAACTCCACTTCCTTCATATAGCGAAAACACTTTCGGAAAGTATTTGTCATTAAATAGTCTCTGAAACGTTTCCCAAGACATCTTTGAGTCTGCGGTGGGATGGAGTGCAACTTCACGAGACTCCCACCGATGGTCGCCTGCGCCACGGGAACATAAAGGTGGCGAATGGAACCTTCTGTTCCTCAGTGCATCCCAAGACATCGAATATCTTGGTAATTTGTTTGACCCATGTTTCCGCCATGATCGGATCGGCTTTCCCTTAAATTCTGGTGGTCCCAACTCTTTGAGCTCGCTTGGTTGTGACAACCCGTGAAATTGCTATCATTTCCTCCTGTATTTTGAACACGAGTCTCCTCGTGCGATTTTTGCATGAATACGCAAAACTTCTAAACATCCCTCGTTCATCATCTGCTCCATGGTGTTGTTCACGGGAGGAACATTGCCCGACTGTTGCACGTTCTCCTCGTTGGTAAATCTGAGGCATCTCCACGGTCTCATTTACTCCTTTGTTAATATTCTCGATCGACATTCTCAAATCTTGTCATAAAACAAGGGTTAATTAAGAAATCAATATATCACATAATATCCCTATATCTTGACCAACTAACAAATAAGCTTAGGTAGGACACACTTTAGCGAAGGATTTACTCGTCTCTCCCCTCTAGTTCTATTCCCAGATCTCATGGAGATCATATCCTAAACTCGATACCAACCTGTGGCGCCCCCAAAATAGGTATACATCACCCATTACGAGTTGTCGATACGTGATGCGAAACAACTACAACTTTATTATTACAACGATAAAAGCGTGAGTTTAAATACAAATATTATCTTCTGACAATATTTATACTCACATAAATCCTCATCACATTTATTGATACATTATTTTACAAAAATGGTGAGGACTACTAAACAATCCTTTCTAAAACCTTCATTCCATACCCCAGGCTAAATACTTCGCTATATTCTCGCCTCCACGAGAAGAATGGAACAAAAAGGAAAAGGGTGAGCTCAACTAGCTCGATAAAGAATATTATGACTAAGATAATATCAACAATTATCGTTAGTCTTCAACGGGAAAAAATTTAATAGAATCTGATAGACAACAAATTTTCAATCAATATTACGCGGTGAAATAATAATTCATAGAAGAGTTACGTGAGAATGAAATCTACTATAATCTATGAATTTAACGATCCATCATCAAAATTTTATCCACAACAACATCAATCAATATTCATCTCAAATCAAACATTTATCTTTTGCCTTCTGAGGCCCAAAGATATTCATCGATCGATCGTATTCATCTCAACACTGTTCATCTTTTTACACTACTGGCCAAAGATATTCATCGATTAGTCATGTTCATTTAAACACTGTTCATCTTTGCACTACTGAGGCCAAAGATATTCTTGAAAATCATTCATCTTTGCCTTACTGAGGCGAAAGATATTCAATAATATCATCATTTAAGGCGAGGATGATGAAAAATATTTTTAAAGAACGAATCCGGTGAAACAAAATGACAAGGATTAAGGATTAAGGATTAGTACTTTGTTTTATCCATGTTCAACAATACCCCAAAAATAATCACGGTGGTGTAAAATTCAAGAATGATCAAAACATGGATCTGATCAAAGCTAGTATCCAAAATAGATGTTTTGGACGAAAAGAAGAAATTTTATTTTTCGATGAATAGTCTTGAGTATCGTGAATAGTCAGTATATCGTGAATAGTCTTAGTATCGTGAATAGTAACTCAGACCACCAAAGATAGAAATTCCACAAAAAAAAACATTTTCACGCTTCATGAATAGTACTCGTGAATAGTAACTCGTGAATAGTAACTCATGAATAGTAACTCATGAATAGTAACTCATGAATAGTAACCCCGACATGAAAAAGTTCCAAATTTGATAAAAACTTCAGATCAACATTTCAGTATAATGATATTGAAGAAATAATATCATTACGAAAAAAAATAATATCCCTTACCTCAAAGAATCAGTACTTCGGAAGGAAAGGTCGGAAGTGATGCTGAATGAAACTTGTACTGAACAGCAACTCTCAAAGTATCTAAATACTCACAAAATACGCTCAATAATATAGAGAGAAAGAAAAAACTTTGTTTACGGTGTGATTTTCAATTCTAACTTAGCCCTCTATTTATAGGAAAATGTTAGCCGTAAAAGCGAGACTTGACTTTTTGCACGATGGCTTTACACCTTTACTATTGCCACCCACCACATTTGAAATAAAATTCAGCACATTTCTTCACCAACCACAAGTGGGGCCCTCAATTCTAGAATTTTCCACCAAAATCAATTATAAACCTAATTTTCGAATCCGACACCTCTTAAAATTCACAACAAATCATTCGTGCATTTTTAACGGTTCAAAATTTGTGGACATATACTCAACTTATGTATGTATAACATACCCAAAAATTACCACAATCCAACGGTCGGGATTAAAAATTATAACCCCATGATATATCTCAAAACCCACGATTTAATTTTAATACCTCCGATCGGTAAAATCTTGATAAAACACCTCAACAATAATTTCTTCATTTATAACCACATAAATAAATCCATCATTTATATCCACATAAAATAAATATTTCTTTATCATATGAATCAATAATTAATTATTCACAAATAATATTACGAATCACAATTATAATGACCAGGTAGTTCCTGGAAAGGGGCTTTCAGATAAGGATTTCTCCTTCTTGGCGGCGCAATTAGGTGACCAAACCTCTCGATTGTGAACTTTCTAGACATTGCCAATAATGCTATCTAATAATATTATTTAAATAATATGAATTATTGATCGATAATGGAGATAATGTGCGGTGACAATTATTGAACAACAATAATATAAAATATCAACGCAAACAATTATTGAATCAATAAAATAAAATATTGAACAATAACTACTTGTGAAAATTATTGAGTAGTGCCTTCTTACGTAAGGATCGATAATTCAACAATCTTTATGAATCTGGTAGTGTCTTCTCTTGTGCGACCAGCGTATTCATGTATTTTAACCACCGGTATTCAAACGATCTTAACGGTAACAACTACGTGGTTATTTTTAACCAACTTATATTTGTCGTTTTCTTCATCCAATCGCTTTTTCGTTATGGGGCCACACATGGGCTGCTTGCGTCGATGCGAATATTCCCAAAGCGATCTGAATATTCCACGACCCAAACGAATATTCCCAGAGCAAAAATGAATATTTTATAACCACTTGCTTATTTTGAAATATTTGCGTATTTAACCCTTAACTATCCACATTAATCAAATCAACCCTTACTATTTCAAAATAATAAATAAAGGAAATTCCTTTTTATTTAAAAAAATTTCGGGGTCTTACACTTTAGCCTCAGCACGGTCTGCTCGTTGAGTCACCTTCATCCACACATCCTCTGCTCTTGCGCGCTTAGCTGATTCCTCTTTGAAGTCATCCTTTAATTTCTCCATATCAATCTTCATCTTCTCATTCACCGCCAACAGATCTTCATGCTGACCCTTTATATGAACTAAGTCCCACTCCATGTTTCCAAGACGTGAGTCGAGTTCCTGAATCTTCGTATCCTTCTGCTCCACCGAAGCATGATGCATCTCAACCAACTCCTTTAGCTCCTCAACCTTGTCCTATAATTCTACATTACGGTCGTACAGAGCGTCATACATCTCAGCTGATACGGAGTTTGGTGGAACTTCCTCGGGATCCTCTTCCTCCTCATCCTCATATATCTCCTCAGAATTATCCTCCTCGAGATCGGTCATAGGCTCATCCTCCTGGATTAACTGTTCCCGCACAACATGAATATCCCGGGGTTCGTCATCTCTAGGTATCTGAGGTATCACCTCTCTAGCTGGACTGGATCCTCCTTCGTTAAACATCGTGACAACAAAATATTTTATGTTTTACTTAACATTTTTCGATACTCGCGAGCACATAAGTATTAACATATAACACATAATGTCTTTTATTGTTTAACTTCAATGGATACCTTAATCCATTCCTTAAAACTCGATAAGAGTTGAACACCTCTATGTTTTCTATTTCCTTAAAGGTTACTTCCTAAGGTTTTTCCCACCTAAGGTTCATAACCTAAAGCTTTGATACCAACCTATGACACCCCCAAATCCAGGTACTCCATTCCCACAGGATTTGGTGCTCACTTGTCAAAACTCTTACATCTAACTACCCAATTATAAAGGATAAAGTCAAAATTAAAATAACTTAAACAATAATCTTTCCCATTAAAGGGTTACATCATCTCAAATTAATCCCAGGTAATCTAACCTTAAATTTATTATATCAGTTTTGGAATACATCATAAAATTAAAATAAGTCTGGTAACATCAAATGTTTAAGTAATTTCTCATAAGTCTTCAGCACTTGGACAATTTGCCCTTTCCTTTGCTAGTAGACGGCTCATCAACTTTCTCCGCTTTAGGTGTAGTGTTAATTGCAAGAGTGAGCAAACAATTGCTCACTAATATAAAAAGTAGTAATGATAGCAACATGAGAGTGAACAACGAAAGCTGAACGATAAAGAACTTGTTCTACGAACCAAAATAGAAAACAAGTTCAAACTTTAACTATCTGAGGGTCTTAAGACCACGAACTATGTCCCCAGTACTTAGGTATTATTACCCAACCTTAACTATCATTTAGACTATACGGACCTTTCTTAACGTACTTAGGGGGATTAACCCTTTGTACCATGTATTGTGCACAAACATCTAAACGTTACACGTATAAAATCCCTTATGTTTGGGTTGTTCGTCTCAGTTTGAATTTAGAATTTCCGCACTAAAGAAAGTTTAGTTTGAAACTAGCTTATCAGTGTTTCTAGAATTTTAGAACACTATTCAGTTTACATTAATAAAGGTTTGATACAAGAATTTATAACTGAACAAGGTTATTTAGATCAAAGATTAATAACAACAATATACATTTAGGTAAACATGGAATTCATGCAAAGTGCTACATTCAAATGAGTTAGAACAATCTCATTTGAAGAAATGAATTAAAGCAATACAAATTCTGAATAAAAATAATAAGAAACAGAAATGTGAAACTCATTCGATGTAACAAAATAGGTTACAAGAGCTTATTCAATCGTACATAAGAATAAAATCAATAATCTTGCTCAATTAAAGTTTAGGAACTTGCATTCATTAATAGAAGAATGAAGTTAGAAAGCTTGCTGAATAAAAGTTTAGGATAAAAACTTGTTCAATGTAAAGAGGCAAGGTTTAGAAACTTACCTTGTATGTAAGCTACACAAATGTAATATTCGCCAATTACCCTACATATATCATTGAAATCGCAACAAAAATTAGTTGTATGAATATTAACTTTCGGGTTTAAACCATCATTTAGGTCATAACCTTAACTTAGCATCTAACCATATAGGTTAACACACTTAATGAATCTGAAATCTCATTACGAGCCAACATAACTTAATCGTTCATCTCTAACTATTAAAAACATCACTTTTAGTTTCATTATATAACTCAATTAAAAATCACTTAAAAATCTTTTACACTTTGTATTATAACGCATGACAATATGTTCTTGAAGTTTATGTTATGCCTCGACATCATTAACATGCATGCTAAACTAATATAAGTTTGATACTCATGACACGCACTGAATAAATAGAAGTCACCGCACATGCTTTCGAGGCACGGCCTACAGCAACAGCTATCCTTGCCTTGCACCTGCAGAATGCTGTCTTTGGTGCTCAATACAGAAAACCAGTATTAAGCGCTTGATTCTTTTGTTTTAACGATGGTAATAAGGCGCGAACTTGCAGACAGCAGACAGACAAATCAAGCTAAATGCTTCTTTCTACTACACAAAAACCCAACACAACCCAAAACACTACAAATTTCACAAACCAAAACATCTAAAACTCTATAATAACATCCATAAATATGCAATACCACATAATAACAACATAAACACTCTATATATATAATTTTGAAGGATTAAAATCCTTATTTTTCCAAATTTCATCATTTTTACACTATTGGCGAATTTGATCACCACGAATTCTTTTCTCCATCAATTGACATGATTCCAACTACGCCGCTTTCGTTTCTTAACATACAAACATATTCTAACTTCAATTTGCATATTACAACACATATAAGGCACAAAATTTGGAACTTTCTAAGCCATATCCAATAACATCAACACTGTTATATAACACCTTCTATAATAACCCAATTCCATGCCTTTAATCATCAAATAACACCCACAACCGAGGATTAACAGATTATAAATCATGTATATTCATGTATTTGTATCAATTCCACTTAATTATAAAAAAAAAATTAGAATTGAAATAAGGTATACCTTCTCTTTGATTGTATGCTACAAAAGATTGTGAGCAGGTTTAGTAATTCCCCCTTCTTCCCTTTTTCCAATCTCAAAACTCAGTGTTTTTCTTCTCTCTTACAAATCCTCTGCATTTCTTCTTCTCACCCAACTCACCACTAGCCTTAGGATAAATAAGATGCGTAGATAATATAAACTGGCCATTCACCCACGTATTCTTCCGTTAAAGAAAAACAAAAGACGTCAGTTAGAATAAGCCAAAGGCCACAAGGCCTTGTTTGTCTACCACAAACCCCCAAACTAGTTTATTATTATATTATTTATATTATATGATTTCATGTGTCACACTCAAGTTAATTAAATAACTTTAGCTTAATTAATTTAAATAACTTGCAATGGTAATTAAAATAATTACTTTTATAATTACTTTTATGAATAATAAATAATTATATATTTAATTTATTTAATAAATTAGACACATCACGTTATTTAATTTATTTATTTCCATTAAATTAAACAATTCATTTTGTTTAATTATTTTCTTAAATATTAAGCAATTGATTTAATTTAATTATTTTCTTAAATTAAATCCTTCGGATAAAATTATCACTACTCAATTTAATTACTAAAATAATTCACAACAATTCATCAATTATTTATTTTCCTCAATAAATAAATTATTTAAAATATTTATTTAATTCAATAAATATTTAAATTAAATTATAAATTTCTCGATCGTTACAGTTTCTTGATAATCGTTAGGGTTTTCCCTAATTAGATTTATAATCACTAACATATCTCATTGATCACACATACTTGATTAATAATCAGTCTTAGTTTCCTATTTAGGGTTTGAATTAGGGTTTATCGATTTAAACTTAGTGTTTTCTAATATTCTGCCATTTCTGATCAACATTCAACTATACACACATACAGTACATACATATCATATTGAAATATAATTATTATATCTATATATTCTCATTCCTTGATCATAATCCATGAATTAGGGTTCTGGACCATAACCAACTTAACTTTCATTACCCGTCAACTTATAAATTTAAATTGACTATCTTATTAAATCCATATCTCATATATTCAAAATATTATTTGTAAAAAAAAAATTATTCGTAAAAATACAGGTATAATCATTCAAAAATTTTTGGGTCTTTACAAGTTGAACCTTTGCTTTCTATCTTTTTTCATTCATTATGTTGGAATTTAAATGGTCCAAGTAAATTTATTAATTTCAGTGTGTTAAGAATAGAAACCTTTATGACTGAACTTTAACTTCTCAATGTATAGGCTGAAGAATTGAAGTTTATACTGTCTTTTGAATTCTAAGAATGTTGGCTTTGAGGCAATGTTCAGAATAAAAATAATTGTTGATTTCATGTTTTCTCTCTAAAAGTGAGTTTGTCTTTCATGATTATGTCTCTTTTTTTGTTTAGGTGGTTGGCGTTATGGATTACGAAATAGCAAAAGTAGCAGACTAGATGATTAAATATGTGATTACTCCTGTCGTGAATTCAGGATCCTATACTTCATTTTTGGAAGAAATAAAACAAGACTCAGGACAAATCTCTGAGGTTGTTTTGTAGATAGTACCATCTTTTAATGCTAAGGTAAATCTTATATTTGGAATGGTCAAATTTATGTAAACTTGGCGCATTTTGCTTTGCTCAAGTACTTACAAAGACGATCATAAAATCGCACAACTGCAATGATACATAATCAACTCTACAGCTGTGTACTTTAACTATATACCTTAGACTCCACCCCACAATCAACTATTTTCCTCCTTTGCCCCTCTCTCTCGTGCACACACGTACAGATACACACATAAGATATTTCTTTTTGCATTTAGTCTTTAATAGTTATTAAATCTGTAATCTGTAACATTTTTAGATATCATTCTATAAGGTGCTTTAGAACATAGGGTGTAAGTAGCCCCAATAAATGGGTGGATGCGCATTGCCTTGCAGATTTTTAACATATTATCTGCTTACAGTTCAATGTAATGTGGATATTATCAAACTATTTTAGCTTTATTAGAGATATGGGATTATGAATCAAGGTTTTGCGTTAATGAGGTCAGAGCATGATATTAATCAGTGCATTTTAGTTATTGTATTGATATTATGTTTTCTTTGAATAAAAGGGCCAGTTTCATTTACTGATATAAGGACCTCTTTTTATTTTTTATTTTTAAAATGAGTTGTCCCCAAATCACTGTGATTGTAATTTTCTTGAGTTGCCTAAGAAAAAGTGCAATGATTAAAAATTCTGCGCGATTGACCCAGTTGGTTGGAACTATTACTTGAAGTGCATTAAATTTCCCTTTCATCCCTTTATTGTTTCGTGCTCTTGCGCACATGTTTGGGGATGGGGGAACTATATATGTTGATGCTGTGGAACCATTTTATATGTCAAGTATTTCTATAGTATGAATTTGAAGTGCTAATGGAGTTGCTTAACTATATAGGCCCAACCAGCAAGTTCTTTACCGCCTTCAGTCCAACATTCCCATATGACTAGCATATGCTTTGTAAATCACACTTTTTTGACCGTTATATGTGTTTCATAGTTTAATTTGGTGATGTTTCACAATATATGTTTTAGAGAAGGTGAATTGAGCAAAAGAGCCACAACAAGAATCACAACGACAATTACAGCAACAACAACCAAATATATTACAACAAGACATGATGTTAAGGCACCAAACATCAGACTCATTCTAGAAACATCATGCAATTAAGCAAGAAAAGCAGTTATCACAATTAGCAATTTCCCTTCCAGCAGAATCATCAAGTATGTTTCTGACTTTCGCTACACGCACGAACATATTTATCAAGTTGTATTGTCATCATTATAAGCCTATAAAATGTTTGTTCACTTGTAGCATTATTTATGAGCACCAAGACAAGGTTCACGAAGCACATGCTTGTCTGCTTCAGGATATTTGATTTAGATATTAATTTGGTAGTCAATAAAAAGGGTATTACCTTCTTCCATGTCCCTTGATTAGTGAGAAAATAACACAACATTGTTGTCTTTGTGTATTGATTTTGGCACTAAGTACCTCTGGTAACCTATTTGCTTCATTTTCCTGACTTGCTATTATTTTTAAATATGTGCAGGAAGACTGCTTCTACGACCTGCCTTACAATACTAGGTATCAAATTTCTGTGCTACGTTTACGAAATACAAGGGGCAAAATTATGAAGTGTACTCTCTCTATATATGTAGATATATACTTTGATTGAAGAACTGTGGTAGCTTTAGATGATTAATAGTAAAGATAATGAATGATTATGTAGTGGATGATTTTATTAAGTTAATAATATTTTAGTTTTTTGTATTTTTGCCATTATTTACTATGGGGACATTGAGCCAGCCAGGTACACAAAAAGAATGTCAAATTTTGATTTGGCAACAATATAATTCGTTACTAAAGCATTGAACAAGTTTTAATATAGCAACAATTTTTTATACATTTAGCAACAAATTTTCGTTGCTAATGGCATTAAAAATATAATATTTGGCAATGAAAAATTAACCTAATAACAATGAAGATTCTATTGTTGCTAATACTAAAATAAAAGGCAACATTTTTTATTGTTTCAAATCATATCAACTTTCGTTGCACATATAAAGAAACGACAACATATAATGTCGTTGCTAATCGACGACTTATGTTGCTATTGAAAAATAACCAGCAACAAACATTTTCGTTGTTGATTTAGCATAATGTCGTTGCCAAATAATATAATCAGTAACGAAAATCGTTGTTAAAAATTTTACATTCTGCAACGAAAGCAAGCATAGGCAACAATTTTCATAATTTACTACAACCAAAAATGTCGTTGCCAAATGGTGTCAATTGCAACAAAAATGCATTGTCGTTGTAAAAAAAAGAGTTCATTTCATTGCCAATTAGCAGGTTTTTGCAACGAAATGGGGTTTTTAGCAACGAAATTTTAATTATTTTGCAACAATACATTTTTTTGCTAAAGGATCGATGTATCTGTACGAAAGCCAAATTTCATTGCAAATTGTATTACTTTTGGCAATGAAAAAAATACGTTCGTTGCGGAACAATTAGCAACGCTCATTGCGCAACAAAAGTCGCAACGACAGTAAAGTCGTTGCCAAAAACCTTTAGTAAAGAAATTTGGTACCTTTAGCAACGAAAATCGGTTTTTGTAGTGTTAGGGTTTAACCCTAAGGTTCTAACCCTTAGGTTTTACAACTTTAGTTTCTAATATTTTCAAATTAGGGTTTTTAAAATAGAAAATTAAGATAACTAAAATATAATTAGTGTTTCCTAATTATATTAAAGGTTACCAATCACATTAGGGCTTACTAATTAGGATTAGGGTTTCCTAATTAGGGCTTAGGGTTCTCGAATTTAAAATTAGGGCTTTCCATCATTCGTTTAGGGTTCCTAACTATATGTTAGGGTTTTAAACCTGATATTAGGGTTTCTAATCCCTTATTAGGGATTACTAATTTTAAACCCTATCCGATCAATCATTGATCAATAACTCTATACAGTACAAACGCGTACTCATCAACACAATTATTAAAATTGTATATTCTACCAAATCCCTATCCTAACTTAGGGTTAGGGTTTTAAATTCTCAGTTAAGCACAACTCAACTCTTATTTCTTAGTCATTACACAAATTGACTAATTCTCAAAACTCGTATCACTGATACACAACACAATATTGATAATCAATATCAATATTAATTAAAAAAAAATATTCATAAAATTCGGATTATTCGAAATCCCGGGTTATTATATGGGCCCCATGGAGCACATAGCCAGTCATCTTGGTGACCAACTAAAGTGGTTTTACTTGGTGACCAAGATAGGAATAGTAAGGAGGTGGAAGTTAATGAGGTGGGAGGGCCGAAATAACCCTTATACCCTCACTTGGTAAATCCTATAAATATGAAAGCTTTGTCTTCATTTGTTACTTGTTCAAATTCCACCAACATCTTAGAGCTTTCATATTGAGAGAAAAGTGAGTGGAGTTTTGTTAATTGAAGAAGAAAGAAGAAGAACCAAGCTAAGAACTTCAAAGGTAATGAATCTGTGACGCCCCCAAATCCGGGTATCTTCTAACCTGACATATAGTGCTACACGGTGCTACAGTTCACACATACATTCAATTGAAATGCCTCAAAAGAACGAATATTTCTTATATATATTCCAAACAATATTACCATTTCCCCAAGTTCTTTATAACCATTACATTTGTTCTTGTCATAATATCAAATAATAACAACATTCACCTATACTATTACAAAGGTAATCTATAGGTTCGCCTTAGCCTTCCCTTTATCTTTCTTTGATCCTTCATCCGCTTCGGTCTTAGTTGCATTCATATGGTTCAAGCAAAAGTGAGCATAACTAGCTCAGCAAGTATGATAATTCCATTTAAACCATATGCTTGAAACATACAAATCGTATATCTTCAATAACTGAACAATAGTTATGAAATACTATCGATAATTCAAAATAACACTTCTTTTTTCTTAAAACGTTTCACGATGAACAACATTCAGTAAAACATCAATTTCGGTCCAAGACCTTGAGCATTTCATACTTTATTTGAAAAGGACAACCCGACACTAAGTCCGTAAGTTCGACATTACTTACGAGCACGTCTAGGTGATCAGCCTATAGTACTCTATGTTGTACAACACTACTTTCTTTAAACGTATGTACGTTTAAGTTTTGGCAACCTAATGTGCTTGTCGTTTGATGACAAAACATTTTGTTTAGCATACTCAGTCTTCTTTTGAAAACCATACCAAAATAGTTTGGTAAATCTTGACAACAGTTCGATAGATTATACGAAATCCAACAACATCTTAAGTCTAGCTGAACGAATTGGCTTCGACTTCATCATACATTAATTCATGCGTAAGATACATGAATCACAAAGCTTGTCCAGATTTAATATAGACAAGGGTTAGAACACTTGCCTTTAGCATCTGCTACTATTTAAATAATTTTCCTTTTGAGTCTTTAAGGATTCTACAATACATGATCACATAACATACCACATTAGGTCATATATAATCAAGTATGTTTACTACTATATCTTACCATTCTTCTCAATCTAATTTCTCATTAGATTGTTTATCATTGGTTACGGTTTATCGTATTAATTTGTTCATACGTTCACGTTCGAGTAACTTATCTTCAACCTTTAGTTGTATTACATAAGGTTTATAACATCTTAAAAAATGTTACTTTAGGTTTATTAATGTGTTAGTTCATCATCAATTAACCAATTTCCTTTTTATCTTTAAAAACCTTATTCTCTATGCATTACCTAGTGTTGGCGCTGCGGTGCCAGCTTCTGTTATACAATTCACGATGCGACGTGGGTTTCCAGTAGGGATGCATCCGTCTTGGCTATTGCGGCTATTTCCTCTCAAGATAAGAGTTTGCGACTGCGAGAGCCTCATTCCAAGATTTCATCAACCGGCTCGCATCTTTGCGGTACGACCATTACTCTTTATTCCACTTTGCGGCTCCACTTCCCAGAGACTAAGGGTTTGGCCTGGCACTGTGGCATTGGCTTCCCCTCCTTGGGCCGCGTTGCAGCGCCGGCCCTATTTCAGCAAACTTTTGACAGATAATTTTCTTATGTGAATTTCCCGGGCTCATAACTTATTCGTTAAAAAACCAAATTGGCTCGTTCAAAAGCCATTAGCTCACAAATCATATGAACTACGTGTTCATGTAAGAATTTTACATTCTTGAATCTTTTAACTTAGAATTCACCTATTAGTTCGTTTTAACAAAAATAATAAACGTTCGTGAACGTTTAACGCTCGTTTCTTCGTTCTATGTCGGAATTTGGTCATTTTCGAGTCTGCAACTCTAGAATGTAAACTTGGACTATTCTCCATCAAAAACCAATGTTTTTGAGTTTAATGTCAAAATTTGACTTCTATTCTCAGAATTTCACGATTTCGACGATTATCATCTAATCTCATAAATTTTGCCATAACTTCGTTGCTTGAGATTTTTAGATCATTTCAAATGGATTTATTCCATCATACTAACATCCTAACCAAATATATTTCAATAACTTTTACACATGATAAGTTCTTACATGTTCTTCATGAGTTCATAACTTAAATAAGTATGAATTTCTTGTGCATGGCTTATTAAGGTTTAAGTCCATTGATTAGCCATTCTTATTACTTCTTCACATATATGTTACATTAATCAACACTTCTCTATCAAACTATAATTGAAGAGATGGAAAATTAATGATCTAGGATCTTACCCTTGAAGATTAAACTTTGTTCTTCTTCTTGCTTCTTGAATTATGAAAGACTAGCTTTTCTTGCTTTTTCTCTCTAACAAATAAGTTATAAGTTTGTTGGTGGAAATTAAACAACTGAAAAATGATCTAGCACTCCTTCTATTTATAGGAAATCGTAGATTAGGGTAGTTTGGTCATTAAGCAATCCCACCACCTTAATTAACCTCCTTACTATTCATTACTTGGAGTCCACAACACTTATCACTTGCTTGCTCACCGAGATCATCCATGTGATCATGGGGCCCACATGGGTTGCCCCATGGGTCATTCTTACTCATTGGATCGATCCAAGGATCTGGTTCTTACTTTGGGCTTTAGGTTTAATTAACCTTAACTTAATATTTGGGCTTCCATTAACAAACATTGGGCTTGTATAATTCCTACCAAATCTTACAAGTCCAATAAATTTGACTTAACGCCTTATAACGTATAATCTACGTATTATTCTTGTATACTAACTCATATACTTATCTATTTTATACGACATACCATCATTCATACATACTCGTATAATATATCGTATCATACTCGTATTCATTACCTCGTATCATTTACTCATTAACTTTTCACTTTCCCTAACATTCTCAATTTTAGTCCGCAGGAAAAAAACTGTGTTTGCCATACGTGAATTATTATTACATAATCCATCTTCCCTTGATATTCTATTGTTACATATTTCTCGAAAGTTCAAAAATAATTTCCGAGCAGAAATAAGTGAATAGTATTTTTCTAAAAATTTCTCAGAAAACTTTTATTTTAATCTTGAAAATTCAAACACTTTAATTCTACCACGTAGCCAAAATACTACGACATTCCGACAATCTTGGTTATAGAACAACCTTCATCCTATTAACACATAATAATAACATATAATATAATTTTATTCATTATTTAATTAAATAAAATTATTTTACAATAAATCTGAATTTCTCGGTCGTTATATTCTTCCCCCCTTATAAAGATTTTGTCCCCAGAATCTCGTCATACATTAAACAAATAACTGAGGGTAATCTTTCCTCATCTTTTCTTCAAGTTCCCACATTGGTTCTTCGGCATCGTGGTTCTTCCATAACACCTTTACTGAAGGTATAACTTTGTTCTGCAGAACTTGTTCTTTTCTATTAATGATTTGCATTGGCATTTCTTCATACGTTAAGTCCTTCTTGATATGAATAGGCTCATACTCTATTACGTGCTTATAATCCGGCTTATAAGGACGTAACACAGATACATGAAATACTTTATGTATTCGTTCTAAGTCTGGAGGTAATATTATCATGTAAGCTACCTCTCCTACCCGTTTTAAAACCTCAAAAGGTCATATAAACCTTGGACTTAACTTTCCATTCTTTCCAAAGCGTATCTTTCTTTTCTAGGGAGATACCTTTAGAAATACATACGAGCCTACTACAAACTCTTTATTTACTCAATGCGAGTCTACATACTTTTTATATCTGACTTGAGCTGCTACGAGACACATCCATATTAAAACTTCACTACATCCACTGTCTACTACACCAATTCAGGTCCTAGCATTCGGCGTTCTCCCACTTCATCCCAACACAATGGTGTTCTGCACTTCCTTCTGTATAAATCTTTGTAAGGCGACATGCCTATGCTTTCATGATAACTATTGTTATACGCAAACTCTACTAATGGTAGATGATCATCCCAACTACCCTTAAAATCTATGACGCAAGATCTCAACATATCTTCTAACGTTTGAATTGTTCTCTCACTCTGCCCATCAGTTTGGATGATAAGTCAGACTTAACTTCAATTGCGTCCCCCATCTGCTTTTCGCAGACTCCTCCAAAATTTTGATGTGAATCGTGGGTCATGATCTGACACTATTAAAACAGGTACTCCCTGTCTGGAAATAACTTCCTTAACATAAAGTTTAGCTAACTAGTCTAAGTTATACTTAACCCGTATAGGCAAAAAGTGAGCCGACTTCGTCAACTGGTCCACTATTACCCAAATCACGTCATACCCATTTTGAGTAATTAGAAGTCCCACCACAAAGTCCATCGTGATATGCTTCCACTTCCACTCCGGAATCTCCAATGACTATAACAAGCCACTTGGTCATTGATGTTCGGCCTTAACTTTTTGACAAGTCAAGCACCTACTCACATACTCGGCTATCTCTCTCTTCATGTCGGCCACCAAAAACTTTGTCGAAGGTCTTGATACATCTTGGTACTACCAGGATGAATCGAGTACCTCAAACTATGAGCCTCTTGTAACACTTGCTTGTTTAATTCTGTCTCATTCGGAACCCAAATTCTTCCTTTAAATCTTAATAACCCCTCATTATCAAGACTATACTTAATATCTTTTTCATCTGCTAACCACTTCTTCATCTGGTCACACTCATCATTTTTGAGTTGTACCTCCTTGACTCTCTCTACAATGGTAGATTGAATCTTCGTTGTAAATAGTCTTTGTCCCGACTCACTCGACAATTTTACCTCTATCTCCATCCTAGCCATCTCTGTTATTAACTCAGTTTGAGCCGGTAACATAGACAACTTTTCCCGACCCTTCCTACGTAAGGTATTAGCAACTACATTGGCTTTTCTCGGATGATACAGGATTTCACAGTCGTAATCCTTTATCAACTCCAACCATCTCCTTTGTCTCATATTCAACTCCTTCTATGTGAAGATATATTTTAGACTCTTATGGTCCATGTATATCTCACATTTTTCTCCGTAAAGATAATGTCTCCATATCTTTAAGGCAAACACTACCGTGGCCAGTTCCAGATCATGAGTAGGGTAAACTTTCTCATAGTCCTTCAACTGCTCTGATGCATACGCAATGACCTTGCCATGCTGCATGAGCACGCAACCAAGTCCTCTATGCGAAGCATCGCTATAAATTACGAAATTTCCTGTATCATCGGATAATGACAATACAGGTGCTTCACTTAATCTTTTCTTCAGTTCTTGAAAACTGTCTTCACATTTCTCAGTCCATACGTACTTCACCGTCTTTCTTGTCAAATTAGTCAGTGAAGTAGCTATCTTAGAAAAATCCTGGATGAATCTTCGATAGTATCCCACTAACCTTGGGAAACTTTGCACCTCAGTCGGCATTTTCGGTTGTTCCCAATTCATCATGGCTTCCACCTTCATTGGATCTACTGAAATCCCCTCATGGTCAATGACATGACCTAAGAATTGTACCCTTTCTAGCCAAAATTCACACTTAGTGAATTTTGCATATAACTTCTCCTTCCTTAGTGTCTCCAACACTATTCTTAGGTGTTCAACATGATCTTCTGGTGTCTTAGAATAGACTTGAATATCATCAATAAACACTACAACAAACTTATCCAAATATTGTTTGAACACTCTGTACGTCATATCCATAAATACAGCTGGTGCATTAGTCAACCCAAATAACATCACCAGAAACTCGTAATGACCATAACGAGTCCTGAATGCTGTCTTTGGAACATCTTCCTTCTTAACCTTCATTTGATGATACCCCATCCGTAAATCTATTTTAGAAAAATACTTTGCCCCTTTCAACTGATCAAAAAGATCATCGATCCTGAGCAATGGGTATTTATTCTTTATTGTTAACTTGTTTAACTCTCGATAGTCAAAACAAAGTCTTAATGATCCGTCTTTCTTCTTTACAAACAGTACCGGTGCTCCCCATAGTGAAACACTTAGTTGAATGTACTTTCTGTCCAACAGTTCTTGTAACTGAACCATTAACTCCTTCATCTCCACTGGTTCCATACGATACGGTGCCCTGGAAATTGATGTCGCTCCTGGCACAATATCTATTACGAATTCAGTCTCCCTATCTGGTGGAAGACTCGACAATTCACTTGGAAATACATCCATGAATTCTTTAACTATAGGTATTTGTTCCATGGTTGCTCCCACTCTCTGGGTATCAACAACATGGCACAAATAACCTATACATCCCTTCCTCAATAATTTCCTAGTTTGTGTCATAGTAAGACAACATAAACGTCCCGACAATTTATTACCATAAAATACTACATTAGGTTGTCTTAACGTCCTAATGTTCAAACATTTCATTTGACAATCTATTATTGCCCCATGGTTAAACAACCAATCCATCCCGAGAATTATATCGAATTCTCCTAACTTTATCGGTATCAAATCTACCGATAGTTTATACCCCCATATTTCTACACAACAACTCCTATGAATATCTTCAACAGGAATTATTTCTTCGTTTGGTACCTTAATATTCAAAGGTGTATGTAATCTTTCAGGAAGTAATCCTAATCGTCTAGCAAAATCACATGCTATAAATGAACTAGTAGCACCCGAATCAAACAACACGTAAGCATTTATATCGTTGATTGGGATAATACCTGTAAATACATCCCCTGATGCAACAACATCTTGAACCGTCATGTTAAAGGTGCGGGCCATCGGCTTACCTGGCTGCACTTGACCACCAATAACTAACATACTGCTATTAGCGCCCTTATTCTCGTTCGTCCCCTTCTTTGGGAAGTTCTTTGCTATGTGGTTAGTTGATCAACATACAAAGCATCCATGGTTCTTCTTCAGACTTGGACAGTTAGGCGAAATGTGCCCTTCCTGTCCACAGTTGTAGCATACTACCTTCCCCTTGAGACAGACTCCTAAGTGAGTCTTCCCACAGTTCTTGCATGCCTCCATCCTTCTCTTAGGATCCCCTTGCTTCACTCCGATATTCCTAGAGTTAAATCCCTTCCTCTTTTAACCGTCGCCACTCCCGTTGGCTCCTTCGATCTTTACTCCCCCATTTACCTTACCCTTATTCTTCTTTTCCCTGTGGAACTGGCTTAAAGCCTCATTCCCACCTTCGAAAATTATTTCCTTCTCTAGTATGGTCCCAAAAGAAGTACTTTGGAACACAGATTTTCAGCTATAGAGCTAGGGTTTTAAGCCCTGCTCGAACCTTCTAGCCTTCCTAACCTCTGTGTCCACTTGGTGTGGAGAAAATCTCGCCAGTTCATTGAACTTGGTAGCGTATTAGGGAACAGTCACCTCCCCTTGTTTCAATTCTAGAAACCGCATCTCCATCGTCCCCTACATACTCGTGGGAAAATAGTTCTCAAAAAAAATCTCCTTGAACCGTACCCACGTAAGGTTCTCTATACCAGCCCTAGCTCGGTTTGCCTCCCACCAAAAGTTGGCCTCCCCCTTCATCATGTAGGTAGCAAAAGCAACCTTTTGCCCCTCATCGACACTTACAATGACAAATACCTTCTTTATTTCTTTCACCCAAGTTTGGGCTTCTATTGGGTCTTTAGTTCCTTTGAACTCTGGCGTACCGACACTCTTAAAATCCTTAAAAGTAGTAGCTCGTACTACTGCAGGATTTACGGGTATATTAGCCTCATTTCTATTAAAAGCGGCCATTAACAAGTTAACGAACTCTTGCATTGGGTTAACCGAATCTCCTTCTGATTGATTAACATTAGTATCTTGATTTCGTTGTCTCCTTCTTGGCGGTATTTTGCTGTTAAGATAAACAACACATCATTACTACTTTATTCTTATTAGTTAGTTATTATTCAAGATTAAACAATAACTTTAACTCATTACACAATATGTTCCATAAAAAGGCTTATATTGATTTGCTTCTTGTAGTATAATACTACATCATTCGTCATTACACAGCCTTAGTTGATTACATTACTATCCCATAATTGTTTTCCAAAAATTGGGATTTATAAAAGACTTCCCTTTGATATACAAAAGAGGGTTTTATGTCACTACTAAATACATCATATTTACATATCTAACTCTACTCTAGCTAATACTAGGTTAAATCTTGTCGTATGGCATTCTCAAAATCCATGTTGGAAAGACCAAATTATAAACATCTCTACCGATAAGATGCTTAGTGTGTGCCTTCTTCTATCGGATACCCACTACTTGTCATCTTTGAAAATCCGCATGAGAACTCCTATGTATATAGGACATCCTCCCAATCTTCTGTTTCTTGGTCTTTAGCTCCTGCTTGAGCTCAAAGACCTCTTGTTTTAGCTTATGGACCTTGTCCTTCGCCAAAACTAATTCATCGTGCTTCTCCTCCCACATATTCTCCATACTTGTCTTATCCTCTAAAACAACATGGAGCTCTTCCTTTAGCTCATTTAGCTCCTTACAATACTATCATAAACAATGCTTTCATTGACTCCCCCGGAGTCATCTCTTCTACAGGTGCTATGGTGTTAAAAGACACCACCTCCACCTCTTCTTCAGACATGCCATCAAACACAGACATAAGGTCTAGGTTCTCCGAGTCTCCAGACTCCATAACTACCACTTCAGGCTCTTCTAATATAGGTTTTGGTATAATCTCTACTTGATTCACCGACTATTCACTTACTACATGTATATCCCTATACATTTTGTTTTCTCCTAACATCTACAACAAAAAAATTTAGTTTGATTAGTAAATGTCAGTAGAATACCAAAAACACATATCATATATAATGCATTTTTAGGGTTAATTTCAATCTTTTACTTCTTTGACTTTTCTTAAGTTTATGACATAAGGTTCTAATTCCCCCATTAAGTTTTATAACCTATTTCTTTGATACCAACCTGTGACGCCTCCAAATATGAGTATCTTCCAACCCGACATATGGTTCTACACGGTGCTACAGTTCACACATACATTCAATTGAAATGCCTCAAAAGAATGAATATATCTTATATATATTCCAAACAATATTACCATTTCTCCATGTTCTTTATAAGCATTACATTTGTTCTTGTCATAATATCAAATAATAACAACATTCACCTATACTATTACAAAGGTAATATATAGGTTCACCTTAGCCTTCCCTTTATCTTTATCGGATCCTTCGGTCTGTTCGGTCTTAGCTGCATTCATATGGTTCAAGTAAGAGTGAGCATAACTAGCTCAGCAAGTATGACAATTCCATTTAAACAATATGCTTAAAACATACAAATCGTATATCTTCAATAAATGAACAATAGTTATGAAGTACTATTGATAATTCAAAATAACACTTCTCTTTTCTTAAAATGTTTCACAATAAACAACATTTAGTAAAACATCAATTTCGGTCCAAGATCTTCAGCATTTCATACTTTCTTTGAAAAGGACAACCCGACACTATGTCCATAAGTCTGGCATTACTTACGAGCATGTCTAGGTGATCAGCCTATAGTACTCTATGTTGTACAACACTACTTTCTTTAAACGTATGTACGTTTAAGTTTTGGTAACCTCATGTGCCTGTCATTTGACGACAAAACATTTTGTTTAGCATACTCAGTCTTCTTTTGAAAACCATACCAAAATAGTTTGGCAAATCTTGACAACAGTTCGATAAATTATAAGAAATCCAATAACATCTTAAGTCTACCCGAACGAATTAGTTTCGACTTCATCATACATTAATTTATGCATAAGATACATGAATCACAAAGCTTGTCTAGATTGAACATAGACAAGGGTTAGAACACTTGCCTTTAGCATCTGCTACTATTTAAATACTTTTCTTTTTGAGTCTTTAAGGATTCTACAATACATGATCACATAACATACCACATTAGGTCATATATAATCAAGTATATTTACTACTATATCTTACCCTTCATCTCAATCTAATTGTTCATTAGATTGTTTATCATTAGTTATGGTTTATTGTATTACATTGTTCTTACGTTCACATTCGAGTAACTTATCTTCAACCTTTAGTTGTATTACTTAAGGTTTATAACATCTTAAACAATGTTACTTTAGGTTTCTTAATGTGTTAGTTCATCATCAATTAACCAATTTCCTTTTTATCTTTAAAAACCTTCTTCTCTATGCATCACCTAGTGCTGGCACTGCGGCGCCAGCTTCTGTTCTATAACTCGCAATGCAGCACGGGTTTCCAGTAGGGATGCCTCAATCTTGGCGCCGCGGTGCCACTCTCAGTACTAGAGTTCGCGCTGAGGCACCTCATTCCAAAGATTACATCAACCTACCAAATGACTGCAAATAACGACCATTACTACTATGTCACGTCATGCGGTGCACTTCCCGTAGATCGAGGGTCCATGTATACCGCTGCCATCTTCCCTCTTGGGCATAAAGTGAACTGCGGCCTGCCTCTCAACAAACTTTTGACAGATAATTTTCTTATGTGAATTTCCCGGGCTCATAACTTATTCCTTATAAATCTGAATTGGTTCGTTCAAAAAGCCATTAGCTCACAAATCACATGAACTACGTGGTCTTGTAAGAATTTTACATTTTCGAATCTTTTAACTTAGAATTCACCGATTAGTCCATTTTAACAAAAACGATAAACGTTCGTGAACGTTCAACACTCGTTTCTTCATTCTAAGTCAGAATTTGGTCATTTTCGAGTTCACAACTCTAGAATGAAAACTTGAACTATTCTCTATCGAAAACCAATGTTTCCGAGTTCAATGTCAAAATTTAATTTCCATTCCGAGAATTTCACGATTTCGATGATTATCGTCTAATCTCGTAA
The DNA here is from genome assembly GCA_020205615.1 of Panax quinquefolius. Classification (NCBI taxonomy): domain Eukaryota; kingdom Viridiplantae; phylum Streptophyta; class Magnoliopsida; order Apiales; family Araliaceae; genus Panax; species Panax quinquefolius. The sequence continues at coordinate 95,525,775 of CM035158.1, read as the reverse complement.
ATTTCGTCATAACTTCGTTACTTGAGATTTTTAAATCATTTCAATTGGATTCATTCCATTATACTAACATCCTAACCAAATATATTTTAGTAACTTATACACAAGAGAAGTTCTTACATGTTCTTCATGAGTTCATAACTTAAATAAGTATGAATTTCTTGTATATGGCTTATTAAGGTTTAAGTCCATTGATTAGCCGTTCTTATAACTTCTTAGCATACATGCTCCACTAATCAACACTTATCTATTAAACTATAATTGAAGAGATGGAAGATTAATAATCTAGTATCTTACCCTTGAAGATCAAACTTTGTTCTTCTTCTTGCTTCTTGCTTCTTGAATAATGAAAGACTAGTTTTTCTTGCTTTTTCTCTCTAACAAATAAGTTATAAGTTTGTTGGTGGAAATTAAACAAGTGAAAAATGATCTAGCACTCCTTCTATTTATAGGAAATCCTAGATTAGGGTAGTTTGGTCATTAAGCAATCCCACCTCTTTAATTAATCTCCTTACTATTCATTGCTTGGAGTCCACAGCACTTATCATTTGCTTGCTCACCAAGATCATCCATGTGATCATGGGGCCCACATGGGTTGTCCAATGGGTCATTCTTACCCATTGGATCGATCCACGGATCCGGTTCTTACTTTGGGCTTTAGGTTTAATTAACCTTAACTTAATCTTTGGGCTTCCATTAACAAACATTGGGCTTGTATAATTCCTACCAAATCTTACAAGTCCAATACATTTGACTTAAAGCCTTATAACGTATACTTTACGTATTATTCTCATATACTAACTCGTATACTTATCCATTATATACGACATACCATCATTCATACATACTCATATAATACCTCATATCATACTCGTATTCATTACCTCGTATAATACTTATGCATCATACAATCATCATTTGCTCATTAACGTTTCACTTTCCCTAACGTTCTCAATTTTAGTCCGCAGGCAAAAAACTGTGTTTTCCATACGTGAATTATTATTACATAATCCATCTTCCCTTGATATTCTATCGTTACGTATTTCTCGAAAGTTCAAAAATAATTCCCAAGCAAAAATTAGTGAATAGTGTTTTTCTAAAAATTTCTCAGAAAACTTTTATTTTTGTCTTGGAAATTCAAACACTTTAATTCTACCACGTAGCCAAAATACTACGACCTTCCAACATATCTAGGTTATAGGACAACCTTCATCCTATTAACACATAATAATAACATATAATATAATTTTATTCATTATTTAATTAAATAAAATTATTTTACAATAAATCCTAATTTCTCGGTCGTTACAGAATCCCTAACCATTAATCTCCATCTCTTTAATTATATTTTAATTGAGAAGTGAGTTTTGGTGGAGCATGTATGATAAGGAGTGATAAGGATGGTTATTAGAGGACTTAAACCTTAATAAACTATGTTGTAATTAATTCATAATAATAAAAGTTATGAACTAATGAAGAACATTGAAGAATTGTAATTTTGTTGTTGATGGACAAGTTTAAAACCATCATTTATAGGTTAAGAAGATATATGTTGTGTTAATGGAATGAATCCATTTGGAACGGTGTAAAAAACTCAAGTAACGTAGTTATGGCAAAATTTACAAGATTAAACGATAATCATCGAAATCGTTAAATCTCGGAATGAAAGTCAAAAGTCACCATTGCACTCGAAAATGTTGGTTTTCGATGGAGAATAGTCTAAGTTTGCAATTTGGAGTTGCGGACTCGAAAAAGGTCAAATTCTGACTTAGAACGAAGAATCGAGCTATAAACGTTCACGAACGTTTATCGTTTTCGTAATAAAAAACTTAATAGGTAAATTCCATATTAACTGATTCAGAAATTTAAGATTTTCTAATGAAATCATAAAATATGTGATATGTGAGCTAACGACTTTTGAATGAGCCAATTCAGACTTATAATGAACAAGTTATAAGCCCAGAAAGTTTACAGAAGAAGAAAATTATGAAAGCCATCTGAGGCTCGTGGTTTGCTACCGCAATATGGGCTCCAAACCTTTACAATTAGCGTCGCAGCGCCAAGGCCTAACCCTCAACCAATGTAAAGTGGCGCCGCAGTGCGGCTATGGTATAAGGAGATGGTGCCGCAGCTCCAAGGCCGAGGCAACGCATACTGGGAAGTCGTGCCGTAGCACAAAAGTTATATAGAAAGCTGGCACCGCAGCACCAGCACTAGGTAAGATATAGAGAAGAATTCTTATGAATGTAAAAGGAATAGAAGTTGATTAATGGTGAATTAATACTTTAATAAACTTGAAGTAACATCTTTAATGATGGTAATAACCTTAAGAATTACAACTAAAGGTTGACAAAAGATGTGACACCCCCAAATCCGGGTATCTTCCAACCCGACAGATGGTGCTACACGGTACTACCATTCACACGTATATTCAATTGAAAAGTCTCAAAGGAACGGATATTTCTTCTATATATTGCAAATCAATATTACCATTCCCCGGGTTCTTTATAACTGTTACATTTGTTCTTGTCATAATATCAAATATTATCATTACAATCCTATACTATTACATAAGTAATCTCATGTGTTCGCCGCTTTCCTTTATCCTCGCGGGATCCTTCAAATTGCCTTTATTCTTAGTCGTGTTCATATGGTTAGAGCAAGAGTGAGCATGACTAGCTCATCAAGTAGAACAATTCTATTTAACAATATGCTTGAATCATACAAATCACATATCTTCAATAACTGAACAATAGTTATGAAGTACTATCGATAATTTAAAATAGCGCTTCTCATTTCTTTAAAACGTTTTACAATAAAAATATTCAGTAAAACATCAATTTTGGTCCAAGACCTTGAGCATTTCATACTTTCTTTGAAAAGGACATCCCGACACAAAAGTCTGTAAGTCCGTAATAGTTAGGCGAAATGTGCCCCTCTTGTTCATAATTATAGCATACGACCTTCCCCTTGAGACAGACTCCCAAATGAGTCTTCCCACAGGTTTTGCAGGCCTCCATTCTTCTCTTTGGATCTCCTTGCTTCACTCTGGTATTCCCAGAGTTGAACACTTTCCTCTTTTCTCCCTCGCCACTCCTGCTGGCTCCTTCTATTTTTACTCCCCCATCATCCTTCCCCATATTCTTATTGTCTTTGTGGTATTGGCTTAAAGCCTCGCAACCACCTTCGGCGATTATCGCCTTCTCTAAAATAGTCCCAAATGTAGTACTTTGGAACACAGATATATGGTTATAGAGCTAGGGTTTCAAGCCCTGCTCGAATCGTCGAGCTTTCCTAATCTCAGTGTCCACTTGGTGTGGAGCAAACCTCGCCAGTTCATTAAACTTGGCAGCGTATTGGGGAACCGTCATGTCCCCTTATTTCAAATCCAGAAACCACATCTCCATCTTTCCTTGCATACTCGTGGGAAAGTAGTTCTCGAAGAATATCTCCTTGAACCTCACACACGTTAGGTTCTCTATACCCGCCCTAGCCTGGTTAGCCTCCCACCAAAAATTGGCTTCACCTTTCATCATATAGGTTGCAAAGGCAACCTTCTAACCCTCTTTGACATTTGCTATGACAAATGCCTTCTCAATTTCCTTTACCCATGTTTGGGCTTCTATGGGGTCCGTAGTTCCTTTGAACTCTGGCGGAACGATAATTTTAAAATCCTTGAAGGTAGTAGCTCGTGCTACTCCCAGATTTATGGGAATATTAGCCCCATTTCTATTAAATGCGGCTGTTAATAAGTTAAAAAAATCCTGCATTGGGTTAACCGGACCTCCTTTCGGTTGATTTACGTTACCGCCTTGGTTTCGTTGCCCTCTTCTTGGCGGCATTTTGCTGTTACAATAAATAACACATTTCGTTATTATTTCTTTCTTATTAGTTAGTTATTATTCAAGATTAAATAATAACTTCAACATCCATTACTCAATATGTTCCGAAAAAGGCTTATATTGATTCATTCATTGTAGTATAATACTACATCGTTTCATTACACAGCCTAAGCTGATTACATTACCATCCCGTAATTGCTTTCCAAAAATTGGGATTTACAAAAGACTACCCTTTGATATACAAAAGAGGGTTTTACGTCACTACTTAGATACACAATATTTAGATATCTAAAACTACTCTAGCTACTACTAGATTACATCTGCCGTAAGGCATTATTAAAATCTGTTGTGGCCAAACCAACAATAACATCCCGGCGGATAGTGTGTCAAGTCTACCCAGTCTCTACTGGATACCTAGCTACCTGATACTGCAAATCCTAATGAGAACTCCTATTGATATAAGACATTCTCCCTATCTTTTGTCTATTGGTCTTTAGCTCCCCCTTGAGCTCAAAAACCTCATGCTTTAGCTCATGGACCTTGTCATTGGCTAAAACCTGCTCATCGTGTTCCTGTTCCCACATCGACTCCACATTTGTCTTATCTTGTAAGACAGCCTGGAGCTCTGCTCGTAACTTTTTCACCTCCTTACAATAGTGAAGGTTCCTGTCTAATACTGCCATGAACAATGACATCATAGACTCCCCTTGGGGTGTCTCTTCTGCAAGTGCTATTGGGTTGAAGGACACAACCTCCACTTCCTCTTCTATCATGCCATCAAATACCGACATGAGATCGGGGTCCTCTGAGTCTCCAGACTCAATTACTACTATCTCTGGCTCCTCTGCTATTGGGTTCGGCATAACCTCTATCTGGTTAACCGATTCTTCACTAACTGCCTGCATATCTCTATACATTCCATTTCCACCTGACATCTACACAACACAATTAAGTTGATTAGTACACGTCAGTAGAATAATAAAAACACATAATATATTCATAATGCATTATTATAAGGTTATTTTCTTCTTTTACTTCCTTGACTTCTCTTAAGGTTATGACTTAAGGTTTTAATTCCCCCCCTTAAGTTTTATAACCTAATGCTTTGATACCAACCTGTGACACCCCAAATCTGGGTATCTTCCAACCCGACAAATGGTGCTACACGGTACTACCATTCACACATACATTCAATTGAAAAGACTCAAAGGAACGAATATGTCTTCTATATATTGAAAATCAATATTACCATTCCCCGGGTTCTTTATAACCGTTACATTTGTTCTTGTCATAATATCAAATATTATCATTACAATTCTATACTATTACATAAGTAATCTATAAGTTTGTCTTCGCCTTTCCTTTATCCTTGTCGGATCCTTCGGTCCGTTCGGTCTTAGCTGTGTTCATATGGTTCAAGCAAGAGTGAGCATGACTAGCTCAGCAAGTACAACAATTCTATTTAACAATATGCTTGAATCATACAAATTATATATCTTCAATAACTGAACAATAGTTATGAAGTACTATCATTAATTTAAAATAGCACTTATCTTTTCTTTAAAACGCTTTACAATAACAATATTCAGTAAAACATCAATTCCAAGATCTTGAGCATTTCTTACTTTCTTTGAAAAGGACATCCCAAGACAAAGTCCGTAAGTCCCAGATTTCTTACGAGCACGCCTAGGTGATCACTTTTATAGTACTCTATGTCGATCAACACTACATTCATTAAACGTATGTACGTTTAAGTTGTTGCAACCTCACGTTCCTGTCGTTTGATGACAAAACATTTTTAGCACACTCAGTCTTCATTTGAAAACCACACCAATATAACTTGGTAAAACATTGACCATACTTTGATAGATTATAAGAAATCCAACATAGCATAAGTCTAGCCAAAAAATTTGGCTTTGACTTCATCATACATCAATTCATGTGTAAGAATACATGAACCACAAAGTTTGTCTAGATTGAACATAGACAAGGGTTAGAATACTTGCCTTCAAATATTCATATCAAGTATTATTACACGTTCACGTTAAGTCTTTAAGGTCTCTACAGTAGATAATCACATCACATAACACATTAGGTCATGAATAAACATGCATGGTTCCTAATGAATGTTAGGTTTGTAATATTCATGAGCGCAATCAAATTGCGCAAAATAAGCGGAAACGTGGAAAATTAAAGTTTTAAAATTTTACAAACCATATACCCGGATCATCCTTTATGCACAATTTTTAATTAAACGAAAAGATATAAAGAACAAGAATCATACCCTTGAAGATTCGAGCTTCCTCAGGTACAAGTTCACCTCCAATCCTTTTCGCGTTCAACTTGAATCCACCGGGTTTGGTTCCTTCCTTTGATCAATGTTAGCCACCCAAGTGTTTGGCCTCTAGAGGTGATCCACCAAGGAAGAAGAAATATTCAAGAAGAAGGGTGGTTGGCTAAACCCTAGTTTTCTATCTCTATATAAAAGAACGTACTCTCCAACAATTGGAATGATGTATGTTGTGAAAAAGTCAGCAACAACTCTACACCCATAATAAGACTCCTCTTATTTATAGATGTATGCAACCCTCCTTAACAATTAAGGAATTGGGCTTTATTTTAATTAATTAAATTTTTTTAATTAATTATGCTCTCAATCTTATTAGGAATAATTAATTAAAATCTTTTAATTAATTTGCCTCCTAATCTTATTAGGATATATGAGAGTACTTTTATTAATTAATTCTCAAACTCCTTTAAGAATTAAATAATAATAATAATAATAATAATAATAGTAATAATAATAATAATAATAATAATAATAATAATAATAATAATAATAATAAGACTCCTCTTATTAATTTATATTTAATATTTTCAAAATATTAAATAATAAATATTAAGCTATTTAATTTATTCTATCACCATAGATTAAATTAAATATACTTAACTTATTATTACGATTATGTCATTAACTTCTTAAATAATTATTCTTCCTTTTTTGGTGTGACCCTTTAGGTTCTCCATATTAAATCGGTTGTGAATAAATCAATTAGAACAATTCTAATCTTATTTAAATAAATTAATTAAATTATTAATTTATTTAAATAAATAATATTTATTCTACAATAGGATAAGCCTCCTAATGATCAACGACTTTCCGGATAATATAGATTTCAACATTAATCATAAAAGAACCTTTGAGTAAATAGTTACCGCATAATTCAATCCTTCCACCATACAATGTCCCAATTAAATATAAGACATGAAATTATTTATCAAGTCTTATTTTATTTAATTATATGTATTTCGACTCTTAAATACACAACTCCAAATAATGCAAATTAGAAACTCCTTTCTAATTTCATTCTCGCCGCCCCTGTGACTACTGGGTTGTCATTTATCGAATCACATAGGAAATTTCTCTTCTTTTACTAGAAGTGGTAGATTCTTTATTGATCATACATTATCTCCATGTACAACTTATTATACCCAAGCATACCCTTTGATATACCCTAAGGGTCTTAAGGAATAAGTCAAAGTATAACTCATCATACACAAGATACTATGATGATTTCAAGTCCAAGGATCACTTGTACTACTATCACTACAGGAATTTCTATTGACAGGCAAGTAAAACTCCATTAGGTATTTATTAGTGAGCCACGTTCAGTGAACTTATTCTCTAATAAACACCTATATACTTGCTTTAGTGTCTCCACACAAATGATCATGAGATCAATCATCCTCATCCAATGAGCAAGCAACGTATGTACCAATCTATCCGGATTCACTAATCCCCAATTTAGTAATCCAACGATTGGGAACTATTTTAGTTTTAAGCTTTCTAAGAATTTAGATCTCATTAGAATGATCATCATCATTATTCTAAAAGCATTGATTAAAACTATGGGTTTATCACATATTATAAAACAGCATCATGTAGATAATTAAAAGCCTTTAATTAATTAATACTTTTTATTAATAAATGAATAAGATTGTTACAAAGTATATGCTTTATCATCAAACATGATTGGCTTGTGTGCATACTACTTTTAATCTCCCACTTGCACTAAAGCCAATCGTCATGGTATCTCATACCCTTCTTCTCTAAGTGACAATTATCCTACTTTTGGATAAGCTTTAGTTAATGGATATGTAATGTTGTTCTTGAGAATCCACTATCTCTATAGTGATTTCCCATCTTTCACTGATTCCATAATCAAATGAAAGTGCCATAACACATGTTTAGATCCAAGATGAGACTTAGGAACTATTCCTAGTTCTGTAATTCACTTTTCATCCAAACAATCAACTGGTAGCTTCATTTACAGCTATATACTTTATCTTTATCACTAAACCAATAACTATTTGTTGTTTGGAACCTTTCCAATTCACTGCACCATCGTTCAAGGTAACACTTTACCTTAAAGTGGATTTTCTGTCGTCTTGGTCTGTCTGAAAAACCTGAGTCTGTTAAGCCCTCTAGTTTTAATTTAGACTCACCATAAATTTTAATCACATCCTTAGTGCCGATTAAGTACTTTAAGATATTTTTCATTGACTCATAGTGAACTTCTCCAGAATATGACTGATCAACATCAGGTCTCATACATTTCATTGGATACATGATAGTCACTCATGTGATCTCTCTTTTCAGGAGTCTATGGGGACTATTAAGAGAGATACACTCCATGACTCATCAACATGAGACATCCCATGGAGTTTTCTATGCTAAACGACTTTAGCATCAAATGAATATATGTTCCTTGGGTTAAGTCGAGCATCCTCTTAAATCTATCTATATAGATTTGTATCCCCAATTAAGATACTCTTCCCAAATTATTCATGGAGGAATGTTTAGACAACTTTATCTTTACTGATTGTAGCATTAGTATGTTATTCCTTATCCGTAGTATATCAACATATAATACCAGGAATGTCATGGTGCTCCCACTGACCCTTTTGTACACACTAGGTTCATTCTTGTTTTTGATAAAATTAAACTCTTTTGATTATCTTATCAAAACGAATGTTCTATTTTTGAGAAGCTTGTTTCAATCCATTTCTTTGAGTGTCTACAACTCTTACCTCATCGTATTTAACTGGATCATCATCTTCTATGATATGTACCTCATCATCATCATCCATGATGAATCCATACCTCTCAGGTATCTTCGGTACTATTCCAGATTTACGATTCGGTTGTGGTACAATAGGTCTATCTACAGGTTCCTCTTATTTGACTTATAGTATTTTATGGTTCTTGAACTCTTCAAGATCTATTATCCTCCCACTAGCCCCTTTATCTTAAAAGGTATCGTGTTTCGCAACAAACACCTTTTGCTAAGTAGAATTATAGAACATATACCCTAAACTTACTTTAGGATGTCCCATAAAATTTTTACTTGTCAAATCTTGTCCCAAGCTTATCCTTTGAAACCTTCTCACATAAGTTGGACAACCCCTTATCTTAACATACTTAAGATTAGGAATCCTTCATGTCCATAACTTTTATGGAGTATTGTGGTCGGATTTTGAGGTTACCTTTTCCGTAGATATGCAACCATTTCTAGGACATTATCCCAGAAGGATACTGGAATGTCGGTAAAATCATTATGGACCATACCATGTCCAATAAGATACGATTTTTCCTTTTAGATACATCAATCAATTATTGTGTATCAGGAGGCGTCCATTGTGAGAAAACCATTTGAGATGATCTAGAAACTCATTGTACAATTATTCCTTCCTTGATCCGATCAAAGAATCCTAATACTTTGCCAATTTGTTTCATTTCTAAATTCTTTGAACCTTTCAAATAATTCACAATTGTATTTCAGCAAATACACACGTTCAACTTTTTGAACGATCATCTCCTTTTCTTATACTAGTTTTTTCAATTTATAAAATTATTTTCACGTAAGTCAAGTGTACAAAATCCATTAAGTAATATTCAAGTTCTATACAAAACAATATTATTATAAATAGAACAACAATTGTTCTTCAATATAATACCAAAGATTTCATTGTCCAACAACAAAATGGAAATAATGTTTCTAACAAGAACTGGAATACAATAACAACTTATTGACTTAATAGATTTGCCCGTAGGCATTGCTAAACTATAAGTTTCTATGGCTAATGTGGCAACCTTTACTTCATTTCCCACACATATGATTACTTATATTTGTTTAGCTTTCTACTTCTGCTTGGTCCCTTCATAAATCTATATTTATGATAACCAAATTTGGTATCCAATACCCAAGTAGAACCTTGACTTAAAGAAAAAAATTATTTTAAATCATGAACAAATTTGTATTTGTAACCGAAACTTCACTAAGCGTCTTCTGGTTAGCCTCTACAAAAAGCTTCTTGCAGTTTCTTTCTAGTGTCCAAGCTTATTGTAGTGGAAGCAAACTCCTTTGCTATCCGTATCAGTTTTGTTCTTATTATCCTTTGTTTTTTCCTTTTCTATTTACCTTCTTTGAATCGCTCTTCTTTTTAGAAGATCCTTTGGCCCCTACCAATAAGACATTATCTTTCTTGGTTGGAAAGTGAGTCTCAACATTTTTTAACATGTTAAGCAAATCAGCGAGGCTGATATCTAGCTTGTTCATATGAAAAAATCACAACAATTGTGAGAAAGAGTCCGGAAGTAACTGCAAGATCAAATCTTGACTCAACTCTCCATCTATGACAAAACTTGTTGTCCTAATTGATCAATCAAATTAATAATGTTAAGGACTTTTATCTTTACTGTAGTGTCATCAGTCATTCTAGATCGGAAGAGCTCTTTAGATACTTGATATCTATTAGTCCTACTTTGCTCACCCTCAACTACTTGATGTGCAAGAATATAGTAGGAGTATCCATAGTTTTATGCTGACGCTGAAGCTCGTTACTCATGGATGCGAGTATGATGACTTTGCATCATCTTGCCATTTTCTAAAAGTAGCAATCTCTTCCTCAGAGGCATTATCTGCAACCATCAGCAGGATAAAGCGACAAGACATAAGATATCTTTTTCACCGTGTGAGAGCTTTTCTCAATTTTCTTAACCATTCCGTTTAATACAGTCCGGTTAAATAGGATCTAATATGCTTCGCAGTGATAGTAATTTAGACATTGTAAAATTTTGTAAATGAATTTATAATTAACAAAATTTTAGCATACATTCTTTTATTAATTACCAAAATAAATTAGGTCTTATTTTAAATTGGTATCTCCCACTATTTTCTTCAAACTATATTACCCTCAATATATATAGCTCGGCAATATCTAATTAAAGATATGCTAGTGAGAATAAGGATCCCATTTCAAATGTATATAGCCTTGTGTGTGCACAACAAACTATATATAAATAAATAGGTAGAAAACTTTTGCCAATTACATCAACTATGAAACTCCTTTTATTTTGCCTCTTAAATCATAATGGTCAAGTGTGTGCACATCCGAACTAAAATGATTTAAGTTAAGTCGAACCAAAGATTTCCATATAAGTGAAGAGAAAACTACGACCCTTGTGTGTTCATAACAAAGCAAAGAATGTTCAATTCCTTATAAACATCATATATAATAAAAACAACATCTTAAATATTTAATACTTGACTTGTGTGTGCACAACAAACTCATATTAAATATTCAATACTCTATTGTTTCTATCATACTTTTAGAAAATGACGTTCGATATTCCAAATATCTTTGAATGTTACAACTTAATATAAAATATTTGAGGGGTTTGTTATTAATTTGTCTCATCTTATTTAAGCTGCATGCACACATATACACATATATATATATATATATAAAAATATATATCACATTAATTAACATGTGAAACATGTTTGCATAATATATAATATATATAGTATAAGCATGCACATATAGAATACTATATTCTACCCTTGATTGATTATGTACTTTTATTCTAGTTTGGTTCACTAGAGCCACCAAGTGAACCAAAAGGTCAAACCTAGGGGTGCAAGAATTAATATTTAAATATAACTATTACATTTAAACCCGGGCTCCATTACAAACGGGTCTTCAAGCGCTCCTTATTCCTAGATCTCCAATTCTTCAAAATTAATTCTAACTATTCCTACTACAAAACTATTTAAAATAAATAGAAACCTTGATCAGCAGTCAAAGGGAAGTACATAAGAGGGAGATAGAATTTATATTAAGAAAAAATTAGAGAAGACAAGGTACGCAGAGCCCATTTAATAAAACTCATACATTCATGCATTCAACTAAAATAAAATCCAATCACATTGGTCAATAGTCCATAATCAATCCCATTTATTATCATACACATCACCATATGCATCAATAAATAATATTCATCTCATGAATAATAAACATTCAATATATATATTGATATCATTTAATGGGCAAATTTAGTTAGTATAAAATCTAATTTTGAATCAAAATAAACTCCTTTATTTTAATTGTAACGATCCGAAATTTCAAATTATAATTTAAATATTTATTGAGTTATATAAATATTTATTTGATGTGTTTATTGTTGAATTGATAAAATAAATATTTTATTGATGTGATGGTTGTTAGTAAATATTTATGAATCTAAATTTGTTAGATTATATTCTAAATTAAATTAATTTATAATTTAGAGAATTGTAGCATAACATGAGATGTTATATTATTGTTGTGATTTAATAATTTAGATGGTATATTAGATTATTAAATAAAGTTATAATGAAAATTATAATGTTGTGATATTTGCTAAAATGATATATTTAATTAAAATGATATGTGATTATAAAGTATAAACTAAAGTGTTTATGTAAATAAAAGTAAAGGAGTTTAATTTAGTTTTTGCCAAACAAGGCTTAATATATTAATTCTTTAAAATTTAAAGGGTTTTTTCCAAACAAGCCTTATGGCTTTTGAATTTCTGGTTTTTGAATTTAAATAAAATAATAAATATAATATATACATTATTTTTATAACTGATGATAGCTATTAAGGCCATGTCAGTTTTGTATTTTGTTATTACGCATACTGGCTATCAGTTGATTTACGAATACTAATTGGATATTAGCTTAGTCTTTCAGAGAGAAGTGATAGAGAGCTTGAGAGAATTGAGAGGAAACTTGTGAATCTTCACAACAATTCCAGTTATTAGCAACGATTGTCTTAGTAATTGAAGGTATGTTCACAACCTTAGAGTTATATATGTGTGTATATACATGTATATGTATTTCACGGCAAGAATTTTCTTATGTTCTGTAAAATCAATTGTTGAATTATGGACATATGTAGTTGATAATTGTGGTTATACATGTTTATAATGGTAGAGTTTATGTTCAAACAAGGAAATTGCTTGTTAAATTGTTTGACAGTAGTAGAAAATAATGCCAGTGTTTATGTTCTTCATATAGCTTGAGTAAGTATCAATTGTAGTGGCCAATTAGTATGTGAAACTATAAATTGAGTCTTGTATATGTTAGTTCATTAAGAAATGAACATAACGTAATTCGAATGAAGTGATTTGGACAAGTATAGAGATTACAGTGATGAATTTTGTAAAGGATGTCAAGAAAATTGAGTTTTTCATGAAAACATAAAAATTGAGAAATTAAAATAGTTTTAGTTGTTGTTAAATTGTGCTAAGTGGTTGAATATGTTAGCAATCATGTTTATGATAGTTATATATTTATTTTGCGTGTTAATTTTACTGTTTGGTGGGTGAAATTTGTATTTGTTGGGCTAAAGTTGGCTATTGTTCATTAGCCTTCTTTCGTTCAATACACAGACCGGCCAAGTGCATTATGCTGGCGGCATTAAGGCAAAACGGCGCAGCCTACGCCTTGGCCTGAAAGCCTTCGTATGGCACAGTAGCGCCATACCCTAGTTTGAGATTCTGACTTCTGCTGATGCTGCAGACTTAGGAAAGTATCATAACATGGTTTGAAATTATGTTAGCATGTTAAATGAGTAATGTTAAGGATAACATAACATAGTGAATTGTGGTTAGTAAGTTCAAAGTTGCAAAAATGATTAGTAAATCAAGAATGCATTATGTGATAACTTAGTATACACAATGAAGTTAGATAAGTGTTGCGAAGTAAAACACTTGGAATTTCTGAAATGTAAATGGTAATGAAAGACTTGTGCTTCAATGATAAGTTTGGATAGAAGTGTACATGTTTTGGTATGTTAGCATATCTAATAGGTATTGTGGTTCTAAAATTATGTGTAGGTGATCGTGAGTTTAATATTATAGCTTACGCACGAGGCAAGTTTTCTAACTCTATATTTACATTGAGCAAGTTTCTAAACCCTATCTTTTTACATTAAGAAAGTTTTCTAGTTCTACACTTTCGTTGAGTTAGTTCTATTATTACATTATGTAACTTTATTCTTTTGATTGAGCAAGCTTTTTATCTTAACTGTTATTGAATAATTCAATTGTTCCTAAAATTCATTCGAGCAAACTTCAACTCTAATGTTATTTGAAATTCTCATTTGATTGATTCATTCTAACTTGTTTATAGTTAAGCAAGTTTCTTAAATTCTATTACTGTATAATGAACGTAGTTTTTGAACTCTCATCTCTATTATTGAACTGTTTTAATTCTTTGTATGAGTTAATACCCTGTTGGGCAAGTTTTTAGTTTCCAGCTTGCTATCAGATAATGTACGTTCTGTAATTTCATTTCTAATGTTATAATACTCTAACCTTAGCTTATTTACTATTCAAGCAAAGGTTAACCATATTATTCATTTTGTTGAATACTTATGCTCTATAGTTATTTCAAGCATGAGTTTAATATGTATAATCAGTTCATTTATGATTCTCAATTGTTCTATGTTATGTTGTTATTAAACATCTGTTGTGATTATCAAACACTATTGATTCAACTAGTCCTCTAGTTGATGTTCGTTAAACTTCAAATTACCCTTGAAAGCTTATCCAAACCAAACTTTCTTTGGTGCGGACTTGTACTCTAAATACTGAGATGAACAACCCTATTATTAATAGTGAATAATTTACGCTTAGCGTTGAAATGTTTGTACCACAATACATTGTATGCAATGGGCTGATCCCCTAGACGAGAGGTCTTTTATAATCTTATGACTGTTAAAGTTGGAGTTGAAAGATTACTCGCAACTATGGACATAGTTCATGGTCTTATGACCCTCAGTTATATATATTCCATATTTTGGGATTCCAGTTTGTGATTATCATTGTTAGAGTACTATTCAGTTTGATGAGCCTATTCGTTGGCAGTTATTATTGTTATTCTCCTGTTGATTCATTGTTATATCCAGTGAGCAATTGTTTTGTTCACTCTTGTATATTTATATATTCATTGCACCTAAAGTTGAGAAGGTAGATGAGCCTTCAACTAGCAAAGGAAAGGGAAAAATATACAAGTGATGAAGACTTGTAAAGTTTATTTATTGTTATGGTGTAGACTTTTTGATGATAGACTTTTATTTAATGATGTGATGTAATAATTTTATTTCCGCACTTGAATGATGTTTAAAGGTTAGACAACCTAGGATGTTTTGAATTTAATAATGTAACCCTATTTAAAGGGAGGGTTATGGTTTAGATGTTATTTATTTGGGTAGATATTATGAATGTATGGATAGTGAGCACCAAATCTTATGGGAATGAAACACCTAGATTTGGGGGTGTCACAGGTTGGTATCAAAGCTTTAGGTTATGAACCTTAGGTGGGGGAAAAGCCTTAGGAAGTAACCTTTGAAAAGATAGTGATGATAAACTCTTATCGAGTTTTAGGAAAGAGGAAGTAATAAAACACTTATGTTCTTATGTGATTACAACTTATGTGCTTGTGAGTGTCGAGTAGTGATGATTAGTAATTAAAACTTAAAATTTGGTTGACAGGATGGCTAATGTAAGAGGATCCAGTCAGGCTAGAGAGGAGGAGCCTCGAGATATTCAGGTGATTTGGGAACAACTATTGCCACGGGAAACATTTTCGTCGGTCACAGTAGTTGAGCAGGAAAGAGTACCTGATGAGGAGGATGAGATAGAGACGGATGAGGAGGATCCCGTTGAGCTACCACAGTCGGGGGATGAAGAGGACGAGGAGGAAGAGCTTCCACTTAATTTGATAGTTGCTCGTATGTACGACGAGGTGTATGATCACAATGTGAAACTTCAAGATACCTTCGAGGAGTTGCAGTAGATAGTAGCTGAACAACAGACCTCGATAGCACAGAAAGACGATGAGATCCAGGATCAAGAAGAACGACTGAACAACGTTGAAGAGAAGTTGGTCCACGCGAAAGGGGAAAATGAGCAACTGATGGTGAAGATTTCAGAACTGGAGAATAAGCTGAAGGAGGAATCTACCAAGAGGGCAAGAGTCGAAGACGAGTACAATGAAGCTTATCAACGAGCCGGAATGGCAGAGAGGGACGCACAAGCAAAGAGGATGAAGATGGAAGAAATGAATAATGTATTTAACACCGTGATCAATCGAGCTCAGGATCGGGTCATGGGTTATCCAATTCAGTTTGATACCCTACCATCATACATATTAGATCGCCGAACAATGTTCTGAATTATGGAGGAAGAGCGTCGTAAGGCTACGCAGTATCTTAGTAGGACATTGTAGATAATATAATTGATATGTGATTAGAAAATAAATGAAATGTAAATCCCGGGTATAATATAACCAATGGGATAGATGATGATGATGTTGTCTTGTAACTGCTAAAGTTCAGGAAAGTAATGTAAATAGCAGTGATGCTATTGTTTTGATGTTTTTTTTAAAAAGATGATGAATGAATAAAAGTTATTGTTTTATTCAAAGTGTTATGTGATAAACCTTTATGATGTGCAACTTAAGTATATAATACTTAAAAGGTTGAATAGAATCTAATGGATGTATTTTTACAGAAAATCCCTCCAAGACGACAACCACCCCGACAGAGAACCACTGAGGAAACCAACAACAACAATGTGGAATATAACCCAGTTCAGCAGCTAGTGACGTTACTGACGGGTGCTTTGCAGAATCAACCTCAGAACCAAGGTACAACATTTAAGGATTTCAAGGTGGTTGGACCACCAGAATTCCATGGAACCATGAATCCAGTTGAGGCTCAGACCTAGATCATGGAAATGGAGAAGGTTTTCGATGTTGCTAGGGTAAAAGATAACCAGAAGACTATTTTTGCAACATTCATGTTGAAAGCAGAGGCGGGTTATTGGTGGCAGGCCAACAAAACCCCAGGAGGTCAAGGGATTATGTCTTGGGAAAGGTTTGAGGAGATGTTCTTCGAGACTTATTTCCCAGAAAGTTCAAAGAGTCAGCTAGAAGTGCAATTTTTGGAACTGAAGCAGGGAACGATGTCGGTGTCTGAGTATGCTGCAAGATTCAACGAGTTAGCGAGGTTTGCGCCATATCAAGTCAGCACAGACGAACGCAAGGTGAAGAGGTTTGAACAAGGACTGAAGCCCTGGTTGTTCAGTAGAGTCTCCTTGTTCTAGTTGAAAACATTTGCAGCGGTGATGGAGAAGGCAATTCTCACTAAGAATGGAGGTAAGGCTGTAACAAAACAAAACCAAGAGCAGAGGAAGAAGAAGAGTGAAGGTGAAGTTAAAGAATGGTGGAGGTAGTAATGGTGGAAATGGCAACAATAGTTTGAAGAGGAAGTGTAATGCGAATAGGGGAGCTGAAAATCAGCAAAGAAACCAACAAAATAAGATGTTCGAAGTATGTGCTACGTGCGGAAGTTTCACAAGGGTGTGTGCTTGATGGGGAAACGAGTATGTTTCAACTGTGGCCAGGAGGGTCACATCGGCACAAACTGCACTCAACCTAAGAAGAACGTTTGCTTGACGTGCGGGTTCAAGGATCACTTTGCTCGTGAATGCCCTAAGAAGAGATCTGGTGAGGCAAATGGAAGCAAGGGAAATGCTAGTGGAGGTGCTGCCGACTATCACGGACCAACATCAACAAATAAGCCTACGGCGTAACCTTCAACATGACAGTGCAGGACGCGGTGTAATCAAAAGATGTCGTGTCAGGTATTATCCCAATCAATGATATAAATGCATATGTATTATTTGATTCGGGTTCTACTTGCTCATTTATATCTGATGAATTTTCTAAGAAGTTAGAAATACCTAGTGAAGAGTTGAATTTCCCTTTAAACATAGAAATTGCGAATAGGGAAGTGATTCCTGTTAGGTTCGTATACAAGAACTTTGGGGTGAATATAAAGGGGAATATTATAACAGTAGATTTAATCCCGATAAAACTCAGAGAATTTGATGTTATTTTGGGAATGAATTGGTTATTCAATTATGGAGCGATAATTGATTGTCAAAAGAAGTGTGTAAACCTTATGACTCCGTCAAAGGTAGTTTTTCATGGTAGCAAATCGCCTAGACAAATGAGATGTCTGACGATGATGCAGGCCAAAAAGTTATTGAGTCAAGGCTGTGTAAGGTACTTAGCTTATATAGTCGATACTCAAAAGGAGAAGGGTGTAAAACTGGAAGAGATACTAGTGGTTAGGGAATTCGTGGATGTGTTTCCAGAAGATTTTCCAGGACTTCTGCCTGACCGAGTGATTGAATTCGTGATCGACTTAGCACCAGGAACTGCTCCGATATCGAAGGTCTAATACAGAATGACTCCGGTGGAAATAAAAAAATTGATGGTATAACTATAAGAGCTATTGGATAAGAAGTACATTCAACCGAGTGTATCACCGTGGGGAGCACCGGTGTTATTTGTGAAGAAGAAGGATGGGTCAATGCGTCTTTGCATTGATTATAGAGAATTAAACAAAGTCACTATTAAAAACAAATATCCATTGCCAAGAATAGATGACTTCTTTGATCAATTGAAGGGTGCTAGATACTTCTCGAATATAGATTTGAGAAGTGGGTATCACCAATTGAAAGTAAGGAAGGAGGATGTACCGAAGACGGCATTCCGAACTCGGTATGGATATTATGAATTTTTGGTAATGTCTTTTTGTTTGACAAACGCCCCTGCAGCGTTCATGGATTTGATGAACAGGGTGTTTAAACCATTTTTAGACAAGTTTGTGGTGGTTTTCATTGATGATATTCTGGTGTACTCTGAAACTCAAGAGGAATACGTGGAACACTTACGTCTAACGCTAGAAACATTAAGGAAAGAAAAGTTGTACGCGAAATTCTCTAAATGTGAATTTTGGTTGGAGCGTGTAAAATTTCTTGGGCATGTAATTGATAAGGATGGGATTTTTGTAAATCCATCAAAAGTCGAAGCGGTGATAAATTGGGAACAACCGAGAACTCCATCAGAAGTAAGAAGTTTCTTGGGATTGGCAGGATATTACAGACAATTTATTCAAGATTTTTCCAAGATGGCTACTTCGTTGACCAATTTGACGAGAAAATCTATAAAATTTGTTTGGACAAAGAAGTGTGAAAGAAGCTCAGTATAGCACCTGTGTTGTCGTTACCAGATAATACAGGAAACTTTGTGGTGTATAGTGATGCTTCACACAAAGGATTGGGTTGTGTCCTTATGCAGAACGGCAAAGTCATTGCATATGCATCAAGGTAAATGAAAGACTACGAGAAAGGGTATCTGACTCATGATTTAGAGTTAGCGGTAATTGTGTTTGCACTGAAGATATGGAGACATTATCTCTATGGAGAAAAATGTGAAATCTACACAGACCATAAAAGTCTGAAGTATATTTTCACACACAAGGATCTGAACATGCATCAAAGAAGATGAATGAAACTGATAAAAGATTATGATTATGAGATCTTTTATCACCCGGGAAAAGCTAATGTTGCGGATGCCTTGAGTAGGAAAGGCAGAGAAACGTTGATGTTGACCGATAAGGAGGAGCTTATTACAGCGATGGCAAGGCTAGAGTTGGAAATAAAATTTCCAAAAGAATCCAATAAAAAATTGTACCAGATAGAATCTAGTCTAACTTTGGTGGATAAGGCGAAGAACGCACAACTACAAGATAAAGAATATAGAAAAATAAAGGAAAGCGTGGACGAAGGTAAAAAAAGTGAAATACAAGGTTGATACTGAGGGAATGCTAAGATTTGAGGGACAAATTTGGGTTCCAGTAATTCAGGATATTAAAGAAGAAATCTTGACGAAAGCTCATAGCTCAAGATATTCGATTCATCCGGGAAGTATGAAAATATATCAAGATTTGCTGCATCATTTTTGGTGGTCGGACATGAAAAGAGATGTTGCAGAATACGTTGCAAAGTGCTTGACATGTCAGAAAGTGAAGGTCGAGCATCAACGACCAAGAGGATTACTTCAACCGTTGGAAATACCGGAATGGAAGTGGGAGCATATCACAATGGATTTTGTGGTAGGTCTTCCAATGACTCAGAAAGGATACGATGCGATATGGGTGATAGTGGACTGACTGACAAAATCTGCACACTTTTTGCCAATCAAGATTAGATTTAATCTTGATCAGCTGGCGAAGCTATACGTTAAGAAGATCGTCTCAAGGCATGGAATTCCAATATCAATTGTGTCAGATAGAGACCCGAGGTTCACATCAAATTTCTGGAAGAGACTACAAGAATGCATGGGAACGCAATTGAAGATGAGTACGGCATATCATCCACAAACTGATGGGCAAAGCGAACGGACGATTCAGACGCTTAAAGATATGCTTAGAGCGTGCATCATAGATTTCAAAGGAAACTGGGATGATCATTTACCGTTGGTGGAATTTGCATACAACAACAGTTACCATGCAAGCATTGGTATGCCGCCATACGAGGCGTTATATGGCAGGAAGTGCAGAACTCCACTTTGCTGGGATGAAGTTGGTGAACGTCAACTGTTAGGCCCAGAACTGGTACAACAGACTGCTGAAGTTATCAAACTCATCAAAGCAAGATTGGTAGCTGCTCAAGATCGACAGAAAAAGTATGCTTGTGACACCCCCAAATCCAGGTACTTCATTCCCACAGGATTTGGTGCTCACTTATCAAAACTATTATATCTAACTACCCATAATAAGGGATAAAGACATAATTAAAATAATTTAAACAATAATCTCTCCCATTAAAGGGTTACATCATCATTTCAAATTAAATCCCAGGTAATCTAACCTTAAAATTATTACATAAGTTTGCGGAATACATCACATATTTAAAATAAGACTTGAAACATAAAACATAAAATTATCATAAGACTTCATCATTTGGACATCTTGCCCTTGCCTTTGCTAGTAGACGGTGCATTAACTTTCTCCACTTTAGCTGCAGTGTTAATTGCAAGAGTGAACAAACAAATGCTCACTGATATAAAATGTAGCAGTGATGGTAACATGAGAGTGAACAACAAAATCTGAACAATAAGGAACTTGTTTTACAAATCAAAATAAAAAACAAGTTTGAACTTTAATTATCTAAGGGTCTTAAGACCACGAACTATGTCCCCGGTACTTAGGTATTATTACCCAACCTTAACAGACATTTAGACTATACGTACCCTTCTTATCGTACTTAGGGGGATCAGCCCTTTGTACCATGTATTGTGCACAAACATCTAAACATTACACGTACAAAATCCCTTATGTTAGGGTTGTTCATCTCAGTTTGGATTTAGAATTTCCTCACTAAAGAAAGTTTAGTTTGGAACTAGCTTATCAGTGTTTCTAGAATTTTAGAACACTATTCGAATATAGATTAATTCAATCAAAAAAGGTTTGCTTACTACTTGAAGGTTTAATACAACGATAAAGCTTTGAACAAGATTATCAAAGTGAAAGATTGAATAACAATAATATATAATTGAGTAATCATGATATACATGCAAAGCGCTATAGAAGAGTTAAAATAATCTCCCTTGAATCAATGTATTAGAACATTATATGCTTTGAATAATAATTAGGAAACTAAATCTCGCTCAATGTAACGAATTAGGTTACATAAGCTTGTACAAACATACGCAAGATAGGTTAAGTTTGCTCAAATTCATAAAGAATGTTAGAAACTTGCAGAATAATAATATAGGAATGGAAAATTGTGTTCGATATGAAAAGAACAAAGTTCGAAAGCTTGCTCAATTGTAAAGAGATAAGGTTTAGAACTTGTACAATTATAAAAGTAGGGTTAGAGAACTTGCCTCGTGCGTAGGTTAAACAATCACTACTCACGTTCACCCCAAGTCCTATACATACCATATGTATTGACAATACACATTAGTTACACTAACATTACCTTCATGAGTTGCTTTCTACTTTTAGTATAGCTACTAACTAAGTTTAAGTTTAAACAACATCGCATCTTTTCATGAACATTACTTTTTAGCTTTATTACAACTACTTAAGTGATCATGTCTGTAAGACCCCGAAATTTTTTAAATAAAAAGGAATTTCCTTTATTTATTATTTTGAAATAGTAAGGGTTGATTTGATTAATGTGGATAGTTAAGGGTTAAATACGCAAATATTTCAAAATAAGCAAGTGGTTATAAAATATTCATTTTGTCGGGAATATTCATTTGGTCGTGGAATATTCGTGACTGTGTTGGGGATATTAAATGCGACGGTATGCGACCATGTGTGGGCCCCATAACTGAAAGCGATTTGATGAGGAAAACGACAAATATAAGTTGGTTAAAAAACGGCAGCGTAGTTATTCTAGTTAAGACTCATTGGAATACCCGTGGTTAAAATACGATGTCTGGCGTGGTTGCATGATGCACACCGGTATTGCACGCGATTGTTGAATTATTGATCCTTACGTGAAGGCACTACTCAATAATTTTCACGGTGATTCTTGTTCAATATTTTATTTTATTGATTCAATAATTGCTGCGTTGATATTTTATATTATTGTTGTTCAATAATTGTCACCGCACATTATCTCCATTATCGGATCAATAATTCATATTATTTGAATAATATTATTAGATAACATTATTGGCAATGTCTAGAAAGTTACATCGAGGAGAGGTTTGGTCACCTAATTGCAAGCGCCAAGAAGGAGAAATCCTTATCGGAAAGCCCCTCTTTCCGGGAACTACCTGGTTGTCATAAATGTGATTCTGTAATATTATTTGTGAATAATTAATTATTGATTCATATGATAAGAAAATATTTATTTGATGTGGATATAAATGATGGATTTATTTATGTGGTTATAAATGAAGAAATTATTGTTGAGGTGTTTTTATCGGTATTTTTACAGATTGGAGGTATTAAAAATTAAATCGGGGGTTTTGAGATATATTATGGGGATTATAATTTTTAATCCCACCGCTGATTGTGGTAATTTTTGGGTATGTTATACATACATAAGTTGAGTATATGTCCACAAATTTTGAACCGTTAAAATGCACGAATGATTTGTTATGAATTTTAAGAGGTGTCTCGATTCGTAAATTAGGGTTATAATTGATTTTGGTGGAAAATTCTAGAATTGAGTGGGCCCCACTTGTGGTTGGTGAAGAAATGTGCTGAATTTTATTTCAAATGTGGTGGGTGGCAATAGTAGCGAGTAAAAGCCATCGTGCAGTCAAGTCAAGTCTGCTCACTGCTAACATTTTCCTATAAATAGAGGGCTAAGTTAGAATTGAAAATCACACCAGAAACAAAGTTTTCTCTCTTTCTCTCTCTATATTATTGAGCGTATTTTGTGAGTATTTAGATACTTTGAGAGTTGCTGTTTAGTACAAGTTTCATTCAGCATCACTTCCGACCTTTCCTTCCGAAGTACTGATTCTTTGAGGTAAGGGATATTATTTTTTTTCGTAATGATATTATTTCTTCAATATCATTATGCTGAAATATTGGTTGGAACTTTTTATCAAATTTGGAACTTTTTCATGTCGGGGTTACTATTCATGAGTTACTATTCACGAGTTACTATTCATGAGTTACTATTCACGAGTTACTATTCACGAGTACTATTCATGAAGCGTGAAAATATTTTTTGTGGAATTTCTATCTTTTGGTGTCGGAGTTACTATTCACGATATCTAACTATTCACGATATCTGACTATTCTATTCACGTACTACGGACTATTCATCGAAAAATAAAATTTCTTCTTTTCGTCCAAAATATCTATTCTGGATACTAGCTTTGATTGTATCCATGTTTTGATCATTCTTGAATTTTACACGACTATGATTATTTTTGAGGTATTGTTGGACATGGATAAAACAAAGTACGAATCCTTAATCCTTAATCCTTGTCATTTTGTTTCACTGGATTCGTTCTTTAAAAATATTTTTCATCATCCTCAGTCTTAAATGATGATATTATTGAATATCTTTGGCCTGTAGTGCAAAGATGAATGATTTCTGAAGAATATCTTTGGCCTGTAGTGCAAAGATGAACAGGTGTTTAAATGAACATGATCAACTGATGAATATCTTTGGCCTGTAGTGCAAAGATGAACAGGTGTTGAGATGAACATGACCGACTGATGAATATCTTTGGCCTGTAGTGCAAAGATAATTGTTTGATTTGAGATGAATATTGATTGATGTTACAGGGATAAAATTTTGATGATGGACTGTTAAATTCATAGATTATAGTAGATTTCATTCTCTACGTAACTCTTCTATGAATTATTATTTCATTGCGAATGTTGATCTCGAAACTTGTTGTCTATTGTATTCTATCGATTTTTCTGTTGAAGACTAACGATAATTTGTTGTATATTATCTTAGTCATAATATTCTTTATGAGCTAGTTGAGCTCACCCTTTTCCTTTTTGTTCCATTCTTCTCGTGGAGGCGAGAATATATAGCGAGTACGAGTCCTGGGTATGGAATGAAGGTTTTAGAAAGGATTGTTTAGTAGTCCTCACCATTTTGTAAAATAATGTATCAATAAATGTGATGAGGATTTATGTGAGTATAAATATTGTCTAGAAGATAATATTTGTATTTAAACTCACAGTTTCTCTTGTTGTAATAATAAAGTTGTAGTTGTTTCGCACCGTGTATTGACAACTCGAATGGGTGATGTATACCTATTTTGGGGCGCGCAGTTGGTATCGAGCTTAGGGATATGATCTCTGGCGGCGAGATCGGGGAATAGAACTAGGAGGGAGAGACGAGTAAATCCTTCGCTAGTGTGTCCTACCTAAGCTTATTTGTTAGTTGGTCAAGATATAAGGATATTATGTGATATATTGAATTCCTTAATTAACCCTTGTTTTATGGCAAGATTTGAGAATGTCGATGAGAATATTAACATGGAGTAAATGAGACCGTGGAGATGCTCAGATTTACCAACGAGGAGAACGTGCAACAGTCGGCAATGTTCCTCCCGTGAACAACACCACTTGAGCGATGATGAACGAGGGATGTTTAGAAGCTTTTTGCGCTTCATGCAAAATCGATTTAGGAGACTCGTGTTCAAAATACGAGGAGGAAATGATAGCAATTCACGGGTTGTCACGCAACCAAGCGATTCAAAGAGTTGGGACCACCGAAATTTAAGGGAAAGCGAA
Organism: Panax quinquefolius; assembly: GCA_020205615.1. Classification (NCBI taxonomy): domain Eukaryota; kingdom Viridiplantae; phylum Streptophyta; class Magnoliopsida; order Apiales; family Araliaceae; genus Panax; species Panax quinquefolius. The sequence goes on along the minus strand of CM035158.1, from coordinate 95,500,459 downwards.
TCCGATCATGGCGGAAACATGGGTCAAACAAATTACCAAGATATTCGATGTCTTGGGATGCACGGAGGAACGAAGGTTCCATTCGCCACCTTTATGTTCCGTGGCGCGAAGCAGACCATCGGTGGGAGTCTGCGTGAAGCGTACCCATCCACCGCTTTCAAATGTCTTGGGAGACGTTTGAGAGACTATTTAATGACAAATACTTTCACGAAAGTGTTCGTCGTATGAAGGAAGTGGAGTTCATCAGATTAGAGCAAAACAACATGACGGTGTCTCAAGATGCGAGGCAAAGTTTGCAGAGTTATCCAGTTTTGCACCTCATTTGGTGGAGAATGAGGAACGATTATGGCGGATGTTTCTTAGAGGTTTGAAACCCGGCATACGTCGATATCTCATTTCTCATAAACTTTCTCTTTATTCAGATGTTGTAAGCAGGGGCTCAATTATTAGGCGAGATAACGAAATACTACCAATCGGCGAGGACCATAACGAGGATCGTACTCGGAGATGGCGATCAATGAATAATGATAACTCATGAGAAAGAAAGAGACGGACGAAATGGTAACCACTTTGGTGGTAATCATGGCCATGAAAATGAAGAAGCGAGTTAGGAGGAGATTTTAAAAAGAGGAGATTTAACAACGACTATGTGAAGACGACAGCGGTCTTAGAGTAGTAACCGGTTCTAAGGAGAGATCGACCACCGGGTCATATGCTACAAATGCGGAAAAGAGGACATATCGGTCCAAACCGCCCACAACAGTTCAAGGTATGCTATAGTTGTGGAAAGGAAGGACATATCGCTTCGAGATTATGCAGTAGCGAAACCTAGTTCGATGGGGGACGGTGACTCAAAAGATCGTCCCGAAAAAGTCAAAGTCAACGATTCCGGAAGAAGCGTTTGTTGTGGATTTGGTCATAATGCGAGGAACCCAAACGAGGTGATCACGGGTAAGCTATTTATAAATTCTTGCGAAGTTTATACCTTACTTGATACCGGTGCTACCCATTCATTTATCTCTCTGCTGCATGTGCTCAACGTTTAAACTTGACTCAGGAGAAATTAGACTTTGACCTATCTGTGGAAACTCCGTTAGGAGAAACTTTCATCACATCCAATTGTTTATAAATCTTGTTTGATTCAAGTTGGCACCATTACCTTACACGTTGACCTTATCTCTTTAAAGATACTTGCTTTTGATGTGATTTTAGGGATTGATTGGTTAACTACTCATCATGCTAAAATTGATTGTTTTCGTAAGGTTGTTAGTTTTCATATTCCTAACCAACTTTGTTGTATGCAATTCAAGCAACTAAACCATTAAAATCAATCACTATCATATCTAATCATAAAGCTATTCGTTTATTGAAAAGCGGATGTCGAGCTTTCTTAGCCCATGTTATGGATTTGAATAAAGACACGTCAAATTTGAATAATATTCTGTTGTTATTGACTTTCCGACGTATTTCAAGAACTTCCGGTCTACCCCGTAACGTGAAGTTGAATTCTTTATTGATCTTGAACTCGGTACAAAGCCCATTTCTAAAACCCCATATCGAATGGCTCCTATTGAACTTCAGAGTTAAAGGTCCAACTACGTGAATTGTTGGACATCGGTTTCATTCGTCCTAGTACATCTCCTTGGGGTGCTCTGTTTTATTTGTAAAAAGAAAGACGGGAGTATGCGACTTTGTATTGACTATCGGGGAATTGAACCATGTCACCATCAAGAATAGGTATCCTCTACCTCGTATTGATGACTTGTTTGACCAATTGCAAGGGGCACAATTCTTTTCAAAAATCGATCTTCGCTCGGATATCATCACCGAAAATTAGAATCGAGGATATTCCAAAGACCGCTTCGAACTCGGGTATGGGCATTATGAATTCTTAGTCATGTCTTTCGGACTAACTAATGCTCCTATGCTTTTTCATGGATATGATGAACCGAGTATTCAAGGAATATTTGGATCGGTTTGTTGTTGTCTTTTATTGATGACATCCTTATATATTCCAAAAGTCGTGAAGATCATGAGCACCATTTGAAGTCGGGTACTCTAAAGGCTTCGTGAAAACCAACTATATGCCAAATTGAAGAAATGCGAGTTACGGCTTGAGGAAGTAGCATTTCTTGGGCATGTTAATGTCAAAACATGGAGTATCTGTTGATCCGTGAAGATTGAAGCAATACAAAGTTAGAGCAACCAAAGTCGGTGGTGATCAAGTACGTAGCTTTTGGGCTTAATTGGTTATTATCGGAGATTCGTGGAAGGGTTTTCTCGAATCGCTACTCCATTAACTCATAACTCGAAGGATCTGAAATTCGTTTAGGGGCGAAGAATGCGAGAAAAGTTTCCAAGAGCTTAAGAGGAGACTTATTTCGGCTTTGTTCTAACAATACCATCTGGTTCGGATGGATTTGTTATCTCTGATGATGCTTGAGCAAAGGGTTAGGATGTGTTCTCATGCAACGTGGGAAAGTCATAGCCTATGCCTCGCGACAACTTAAAGAGTATGAGAGGAATTATCCTACTCATGATCTAGAGTTAGCGGCGATCGTTCAAGCGCTAAAGATATGGAGGCACTATCTATATGGGAGAAAGTGGAGATATATTCGGATCATAAAAGCCTTAAATATTTCTTCACTCAAAAAGAACTCAACATGCTAAAATGACGACGTTGGCTCGAGCTATTAAAAGACTACGACCACACTATTCAATACCATCCCGGAAAAGCGAGCGTGGTAGTGACGCGTTGAGTAGAAGATCATATGCGAGGAGCGAGTGCGATGATGTCAAGTATACGACAGAGAACTAACTTTAATAGAAAAAGTTAAGGTTGCTCGAGCCACCCAATCTTGGCAGGAGACGTCGTATGAAGAAGAAAGTACAAGAAGGAGCTATTTCGGCGAGAATTGATGAAGAAGGAATACTTGAGTCCACTCTGAACTTTGTGTTCCTAACGACTCGATTTGAAGTACAAGATTATGATGGAGGCACACAATACACCATTTGCAATCCATCCTCGAAGTACTAAAATGTATCGTGATCTTCGACATACATTTTGGTGGAATAATATGAAGAGAGATTGCAAAGTTTATCTCGATGTGTTTAACTTGCCAACGTGTAAAAGGCGAGCATCTAGTACCTAAGGGTCCGTTGTAACCACTTGAGATTCCGGAATGGAAGTGGGAACACATTACTATGGATTTCGTTCTGGGTCTTCCTACGGTTTCTCAAGGCATCAATGCTATTTGGGTTATTGTTGATAGATTAACCAAGTTCTGCTTTTCTTCTTGCCGATACGGAGACTTATTCCTTGAACGTCTTGCTAGTATATGCACGTAAATGAGATCGTGAGGTTGCATGGCATGCCCGTATCCATAGTTTCGGATCGTGACCCAAGATTCACTTCAAGATTTTGGGTTGGTTTGCAAAAAGCTATGGGCGCAGATTTGCGATTTAGTTCGGCATACCATCCCCAAACCAGACGGACAATCGAGAGAGGACTATTCAAACTCTTGAAGATTTATTAAGACTCGTGTCCTAGACTTCAAGGCGCTTGGGATAAGTATTTACCATTGGTGGAATTCTCCTACAACAACAGTTTATCGAGCAAGTATAGGTGTAGCTCCATTCAAGCATTATATGGATTTAAATGTCGTTCTCCAATATGTTGGGATGAGGTGGGTGAAGCAACATTATTGGGACCCGAAGTTAAGATGCATGACTCACCGAAAAGATCCAAATAATTCGACAACGATATAAAAGCGGCTCAAGATCGACAAAAAGAGTTATGCGGATCTTCATCGAAAGGACGTGGAATTTAATGTAGGGATCATGTATTGTTGCGAGTTGCTCCATGGAAGGGAGTTACAAGATTTGGGAAGAGAGAAAGCTCAATCCACGATTTATTGGTCCATTTCAAATTCTTGACCGAGTAGGAAATGTAGCCTATAGACTTGCGTTACCTCGAGTATGTCTCGTGTTCATAATGTGTTTCACATATCATGCTTTCGTAAATATGTGAAAGACCCGAACCACGTTATTGAGTTAGAACCGCATTTAGATAGCCAAGACTTAACGTATGAGGAGGTACCTATCAAGATCTTGGATAGGAAGGAGTATGTCCTACGCTAAGAAAGGTCATACCACACAGTTAAAGTTTTGTGGAGGAATCATGCTATAGAGGAAATGACCCAGGAATTGGAAGCGGAAATGAAAGCGAGGTATCCTCACCTTTTGAAACACCAGTACGTCGTCAATTTCGAGGACGAAATTTCATAAGGAGGGAGGTTGTAAGACCAGAAATTTTTTAAATAAAAGGAATTTCCTTTATTTATTATTTTGAAATAGTAAGGGTTGATTTGATTAATGTGGATAGTTAAGGGTTAAATACGCAAATATTTCAAAATAAGCAAGTGGTTATAAAATATTCATTTTGTTTGGGAATATTCGTTTGGTCGTGGAATATTAAATCTTTGTCGGGAATATTAAATGCGACGGCGCGACCATGTGTGGGCCCCATAACGGAAAGCGATTTGATGAGGAAAGCGACAAATATAAGTTGGTTAAAAATAACTTGGCGTAGTTATTCTTAAGTAAGATCATTGGAATACCCGTGGTTAAAATACGATGTCTGGCGTGGTTGCACAAAGAGTGCACCGGTATTGCACAATGATTGTTGAATTATTGATCCTTACGTGAAGAAGGCACTACTTTCAATAATTTTCACAATGAGTTCTTGTTCAATATTTTATTTTATTGATTCAATAATTCTTTGCGTTGATATTTTATATTATTGTTGTTCAATAATTGTCAACGCATTATCTCCATTATCGGATCAATAATTCATATTATTTGAATAATATTATTAGATAACATTATTGGCAATGTCTAGAAAGTTACATCGAGGAGAGGTTTGGTCACCTAATTGCGCCGCCAAGATGAGGAGAAATCCTTATCGAAAGCCCCTTTTCACGGGAGCTACCGGTTGTCATAAAATGTGATTCTCGTAATATTATTTGTGAATAATTAATTATTGATTCATATGATAAGAAAATATTTATTTGATGTGGATATAAATGATGGATTTATTTATGTGGTTATAAATGAAGAAATTATTGTTGAGGTGTTTTATCGATTTTACCGTTTGGAGGTATTAAAATTAAATCGGGGTTTTGAGATATATTGCATGGGATTATAATTTTTAATCCGACCGTTGATTGTGGTAATTTTTGGGTATGTTATACATACATAAGTTGAGTATATGTCCACAAATTTTGAACCGTTAAAAATGCACGAATGATTTGTTATGAATTTTAAGAGGTGTCTCGATTCGAAATTAGGGTTATAATTGATTTTGGTGGAAAATTCTAGAATTGAGTGGGCCCCACTTGTGGTTGGTGAAGAAATGTGCTGAATTTTATTTCAAATGTGGTGGGTGGCAATAGTAGCGAGTAAAGCCATCGTGTAGCAGTCAAGTCAATCCGCTTGGCGGGCTAACATTTTCCTATAAATAGAGGGCTAAGTTAGAATTGAAAATCACACCGAAACAAAGTTTTCTCTCTTTCTCTCTATATTATTGAGCGTATTTTGTGAGTATTTAGATACTTTGAGAGTTCTTTGTTTAGTACAAGTTTCATTCAAAGATCACTTGAGCCTTTCCTTCCGAAATCTTGATTCTTTGAGGTAAGGGATATTATTTTTTTCGTAATGATATTATTTCTTCAATATCATTATCTTTGAAATATTGGTTGGAACTTTTATCAAATTTGGAACTTTTTCATGTCGGGGTTACTATTCATGAGTTACTATTCACGAGTTACTATTCATGAGTTACTATTCACGAGTACTATTCATGAAGCGTGAAAATATTTTTTGTGGAATTTCTATCTTTTGGTGTAGAGATTACTATTCACGATATCTGACTTTATTCACGATATCTGACACTATTCACGATATCTGACACTATTCATCGAAAAATAAAATTTCTTCTTTTAGTCCAAAATATCTATTCTCGGATACTAGCTTTGATTGTATCCATGTTTTGATCATTCTTGAATTTTACGACTATGATTATTTTTGAGGTATTGTTGGACATGGATAAAACAAAGTACTAATCCTTAATCCTTAATCCTTGTCATTTTGTTTCACTTTGGATTCGTTCTTTAAAATATTTTTCATCATCCTCGGTCTTAAATGATGATATTATTGAATATCTTTGGCCCGTAGTGGTCACGAAGATGAATGATTTCTGAAGAATATCTTTGGCACAGCAGTGCAAAGATGAACAGTGTTTAAATGAACATGATCAACTGATGAATATCTTTGGCCTGTAGTGCAAAGATGAACAGGTGTTGAGATGAACATGACCGACTGATGAATATCTTTGGCCTGTAGTGCAAAGATAATTGTTTGATTTGAGATGAATATTGATTTGATGTTCACTGAGGATAAAATTTTGATGATGGATTTGTTAAATTCATAGATTATAGTAGATTTCATTCTCTACGTAACTCTTCTATGAATTATTATTTCAGCTGCGAATGTTGATCTGAAACTTGTTGTCTATTGTATTCTATCAGATTTTTCCCTGTTGAAGACTAACGATAATTTGTTGTATATTATCTTAGTCATAATATTCTTCTTGAGCTAGTTGAGCTCACCCTTTTCCTTTTGTTCCATTCTTCTCGGGGAGGCGAGAATATAAGCGAGTGCAGTCTGGGTATGGAATGAAGGTTTTAGAAAGGATTGTTTAGTAGTCCTCACCATTTTGTAAAATAATGTATCAATAAATGTGATGAGGATTTATGTGAGTATAAATATTGTCTAGAAGATAATATTTGTATTTAAACTCACGCTTTCTTGTTGTAATAATAAAGTTGTAGTTGTTTCTGTACCGTGTATTGACAACTCAGAATGGGTGATGTATACCTATTTTGGGGGCGTCACAATGTCATTGCACCACATACACATTAACAACTTGATACAACATCCTATTACATGTCCAACATGTTATCATTAAGTTATACTAACACACAAAGGATTGCACTTGCATTCGCGAATCCCGACGCCCTCCGATTGGTTCCAAATACACAACAGTCATAAATATGGCCATTTTGACCCTTCATAATGATTTCAAATTGAACACCTTAAAGAATAAAAGTTATAGGCATATTCGTCCTCTTTCCGGATCATCTTAAATCACCTCAATCGGAGTTTGTATGAAAATGTTATGGCCATTTTACTACAGGAGGTCAAAACTGTCCGACCCAGACCACTTTTCCAAATATTGGGCCGAGACAACGATGTGTGGGGCGTGAATTCCATGTAGGGGCGCGAATTCCATCTTTGAAATGAACTTCGGCCCATTTTTTGTGTTGGGGCGCGAAATTTGGCGCTGGGGCTCCGAATTACAGAACACCCAAAACCAGAAACAAAACCAAGCTACTAAGTCTTAATTTCTAACACCAATTAACATGTGTAATCCATGTAAAGTACACATAAATATTACCAAGCATATATGTACCAATTTAAAAAATTAAACAAAAATTTTAGAAAACTTAAATTTTGAAAACACTGTTTAAAAAACCAAAACTCCATAGTTAATATATTTTAACACAGTAAACACTACTATTTTTATTTTCTTCCTACAACCAATTTCTCCCGAATTTGCTAACTGATATAACACGCATACATGATGACAACAGATTATACAATATAACCAATATCACATAATCACGTTCGAAACAACAATTCAACAAAATCAATTTACAGATAACTCAGACAAAACTAAAGTTTAGAGATTTAGGAGTTAATTATACCTTAATCTTCTTGATTAGCACAAGATGGTGAGTCTCTTCCTTCTCTTGACAAACTCACAAAGATTATTCTCTCAATTCCTCACCCTCAATACTCAGCAATTCTCTCTTCCTCTATTAGCAAGCTTAGAAAACAATACGCGAAGGAAAAATATAACTGGCCTCCCACAAACGTCAGGTTGAAAAACAAAAAGGTAGCGTCAGTTGGAAAAAGCTAAAGGCCACAAGGCCATGTTTGGCTGAACACATAAATCTCATAACTAAATTATTTAAATAACATTTATATTATATAGTTACACTTGTCACACATTACTTCAATTAATTAAATAACTTTGATTTTAGCTTATAATAATAATAAAATTCTTATTATCATTATACTTCAAATTAATAAATAATTATATATCTAATTTAATTAATAAATTAGACACATCACTTTATTTAATTTATTCATTTTCATTAAATTAAATAATTCATTTAATTAACTAATTTCTTAAATATTAAGCAATTGATTTAATTTAATTATCTCCTTAAATTAAATCCAACAAATAAAATTATCATTACTCGATTCAATTAACATTAATTAATTTAGTTACTAAATTAATTCATCACAATTCATCAAATATTTATTTTCCTCAACAACTAAATTATTTAAAATATTTATTTAATTTAATAAATATTTGTAAATTAAATTACAAATTCCTCGATCGTTACATCCTTCCCTCCTTAAAAGGATTCTGTCCCCAGAATCACAACTCGAAAAAGAAAAATTTATCCGTTACATTCTTTCCTCCTTAACAAGATTATGTCCCCAGAATTGCTATACAAAATCAAGCAAACAACTGAGGATAATTCCTCATCATAACGCTTTCAAGTTCCCACGTAGCTTCTTCAGCATTGTGGTTCCTCCAGATTACCTTAACAGAAGGTATCACCTTATTTCTCAGTACTTGCTCTTTTCTATCAACAATTTGAACAGGGACTTCTTCATATGATAAATCTTTCTCAAATTGTAAGGGCTCAAATTCTATAACATGTTTATAGTTAGGCTTGTATGGTCTCAATACCGAGACATGGAAAACATTATGAATATGCTCCAACTCCGGAGGTAAGGCTACCTCGTACGCCACTTCGCCAACTCGTCGAAGCACTTCGAAAGGTCCTATAAATCTAGGGCTCAATTTCCCCTTCTTGCGAAATCGAATTTTCCCCTTCCAGGGAGATACTTTCAAGAAAACATAACTACCGACATCGAATTCCTGATTCTGTCGATGCTGATCGGCATATTTTTTCTGTCTATCTTGTGCAGCTATCAGTCTCGCTCGAATCACTTTGATGATCTCGACAGTCTATTACACCAATTCTGGACCCAATAGCTGACGTTCACCAACCTTGTCCCAACATAATGGAGTTCTGTATTTCCTGCCGTATAACGCTTCATAAGGCGGCATGCCAATACTGGTATGATAACTATTATTATAAGAAAATTCCACCAATTGCAGATGGTCATCCTAATTTCCCTTGAAATTCATAATACACGCTCTGAGCATATCCTCCAGTGTTTGGATGGTTCTCTCACTTTGTCCGTTGGTCTGAGGATGGTACGACGTGCTCATTCTCAGCTGTGTTCCCAAACACTCTTGTAATCGTTTCCAGAAATTAGATGTGAAACGTGGATCTCTGTCTAATACAATAGACACAGGTACATCGTGTCTTGACACAATCTCTTTCACATATAGTTTTGCTAACCGATCTAGAGTAAATCAAATCTGGATTGGCAAAAGTGTCTTTGACTTCACAACCGATCGACAATCACCCAAATGGCATCGTAACCTTGCTGAGTCGTTGGAAGACCTACCACAAAATCCATTGTGATATGCTCCCATTTCCATTCTGGTATCTCTAACGGTTGTAATAATCCTCTAGGCCTTTGATGTTTAGCTTTGACTTTCTGACACATTAAGCATTTCGCAACACACTCAGCCACAGCCCTCTTCATATTCGGCCACCAAAAAATGATGTTTAAGATCTTAGTACATCTTTGTACTCCCAGGGCGAATAGAATATCGTGAGTTGTGAGCTTCATTTAGAATTTCTTCTTTAACTTCCATTACTGGCGGAACCCAAATCCTCCCTTCGAATCGAAGTAACCCTTCCGAATCAATTTTAAATTTGTCTCCCTCACCTACAGATATCTTCTGTTTTATCTTTTCGCAGTCTTCATCCTGAAGTTGTGCATTTTTCACCCTATCTACCAACGTTGAACTATTTCCCATCTGGAATAACTTTTCATCGGATTCTGTCGGATATTTAATTTCCAACTCCATCTTAGCCATTTCCGACACTAACTTTTCTTGATCAGTTAACATCATTAACTTCTCCCGTCCCTTCCTACTTAAGGCATCAGCAAAAACATTCACCTTTCCGGGATGATAGAAAATCTCGCAATCATAATCTTTGATCAGCTCCAACCATCTTCTTTGTCGCATGTTCAAATCTTTTTGTGTAAAGATATACTTCAGACTTTTATGGTCGGTATATATCTCTCACACCTTTCTCCATAAAGATAATGTCTCCAAATTTTCAAGGCAAACACTACTGCCGCCAACTCCAAGTCATGAGTCAGATACCCCTTCTCGTAATCTTTCAATTGACATGATGCATACGCAATAACTTTACCGTTCTGCATAAGCACACAACCTAGTCCTTTATGCGATGCGTCACTATACACCAAAAAATTCCTTGTATCATCAGGTAATGACAACACAGGTGCAGAGCTCAGCCTCTTCTTTAACTCTCGAAAACTTTCCTCACACTTCTCTGTCCAAACAAACTTAACCGCTTTTCTAGTTAAATTTGTCAATGGAGTTGCAATCTTGGAAAAGTCTTGAATAAAATGCCTATAGTAACCCGCCAATCCTAAGAAACTCTTCACTTCTGATGGTGTCTTCGGCTGATCCCAGTTTATTACAGCTTCCACCTTTGATGGATCTACCGAAATTTCATCCTTATCAATAACGTGCCCGAGAAACTGTACACGTTCCAACCAAAATTCACATTTTGAGAACTTAGCATACAACTTCTCTTTTCTCAACGTTTCCAACGTCAATCTCAAGTGTTCCACATGTTCCTCCTTGGTCTTGGAATACACCAATATATCATCAATAAACACCAGCACAAACTTGTCTAGGAATGGTTTAAACACCCTGTTCATCAAGTCCATAAACGCTGCAGGTGCGTTAGTTAAACCAAAAGACATAACCAGAAACTCGTAGTGACCATACCGAGTTCTGAATGCTGTCTTCGGTACATCCTCTGGCCTCACCTTCAATTGATGATAACCACTTCTCAAGTCTATCTTAGAGAAACACCTTGCTCCCTTCAACTGATCGAACAGGTCATCAATTCTAGGTAATGGATACTTATTTTTAATAGTAACCTTATTCAATTCTCTGTAATCAATGCAAAGCCGCATCGATCCGTCTTTCTTCTTAACAAACAACACCAGTGCTCCCCATGGCGAAACATTCGGCTGAATATACTTTTTGTCAAGCAATTCTTGCAATTGCACCATCAATTCCTTCATCTCTACCAGGGCCATTCTGTATGGTGCCTTAGATATCGGAGCCATTCCTGGTAGTAGGTCAATCACAAACTTGATTTGTCGATCTTGCGAAAGACCCGGCAAATCGTCTGGAAATAAATCTGCAAAATCTCTTATGATCAGTATCTCTTCTAACTTTGCACTCTTGTTTTGTGTATCGACTATGTAGGCTAAATATCCTACACATCCTTATCTCAACAACTTCTTGGCTTGCATCGTCGTCAGACAAATTGCTTGTTGAGGTGACTTGCTGCCATAAAACATAACCTTTGACGGAGTCATAAGGTTAACACACTTTCTTTGGCAATCAATTCTTTGCTCCCAGTAATTGAATAACCAATCCATTCGATGATAACATCAAATTCACCAAGTCTAATTGGTATCAAATCTACCATCATCTCGTGACCCTTTATATCCACTTTACAATTCCTATATATGTATCTAACAGGAATCACTTCCTTATTCGCAATCTCTATACTTAAGGGAAATTCTAATTCTTCCTTGGGAAATTCTAAATTCTGAGCAAATTCATTGGATATAAATGAACAAGTAGCACCCGAATCAAATAGTACATAAACATTAATACCATTAATCGGAATGATACCTGACACCACATCCTTATTATCATTATACTTAAAATTAATAAATAATTATATATCTAATTTAATTAATAAATTAGACACATCACTTTATTTAATTTATTCATTTTCATTAAATTAAACAATTCATTTAATTAACTAATTTCTTAAATATTAAGCAATTGTTTTATTTATTTATCTCCTTAAATTAAATCCAACAAATAAAATTATCATTACTCGATTCAATTAACATTAATTAATTTAGTTACTAAATTAATTCATCACAATTCATCAAATATTTATTTTCCTTAACAACTAAATTATTTAAAATATTTATTTAATTCAATAAATATTTGTAAATTAAATTATAAATTCCTCGATCGTTACAATGCTAATCAACACAGGCAGAGTCGTGAATTTGAAGCAGAAAATTTTATGTTCCTGAAAGTTTCTCCTTGGAAGGGGAAATTTCATTTTGGCAAGAGAGGGAAGCTCATCCCAAGATTTATTGGACCGTTCGAGATACTACAAAGAGTGGGGGAAGTGGATTATGAGGTAGCTCTACCACTAGAGATGGAAAACATTCATAATGTTTTTCACATTTTAGTGTTACGACCGTATAAACCTGATTACAAGCACGTGATCGAGTACGAACCATTGCAATTTGATAAAGATTTGTCTTAGGAAAAGATTCTTATCCAGATAGTCGACAGGAAAGAACAAGTGCTCGGGAATAAAGTGATACCTTCTGTGAAGGTGATATGGAGGAACCACAACGTCAAAGAGGCTACGAGGGAACTCGAAGCTGGTATGATGAAGAATTACCCTGAGTTATTTGTTTAGTTTGTGTCTTCGATTCGGGGGATAGAATCTTTGTAAGTATGGGAGAATGTGACGATTTGATTATTTGAATTGTGATTCTGGGGACAGAATCCTTGTAAGGAGGGAAGGACGTAACGATCCGAAATTTTAAATTGTAATTTAAATATTTATTGAGTTATATAAATATTTATTTGATGTATCTATTGTTGAATTGATAAAATAAATATTTTATTGATGTGATGGTTGTTAGTAAATATTTATGAATCTAAATTTGTTAGATTATATTCTAAATTAAATTAATTTATAATTTAGAGAATTGTAGTATAACATCAGATGTTATATTGTTGTTGTGATTTAATAATTTAGATGGTATATTAGATTATTAAATAAAGTTATAATGAAAATTATAATGTTATGATATTTGCTAAAATTATATATTTAATTAAAAATGATATGTGATTATAAAGTATAAACTAAAGTGTTTATGTAAATAAAAGTAAAGGAGTTTAATTTAGTTTTTGCAAAACAAGGCTTAATATATTAATTCTTTAAAATTTAAAGGGTTTTTTCCAAACAAGCCTTATGGCTTTTAATTTCTAGTTTTTGAATTTAAATAAAATAAATAAAATAATAAATATAATATATACGTTATATTGATAACTGATGATAGTTATTAAGGCCATGTCAGTTTTATATTTTGTTATTACGTATACTGGCTATCAGTTGATTTACGCATACTAATTAGATATTAGCTTAGTCTGAGTTCAGAGAGAAGTGATAGAGAGATTGAGAGAATTGAGAGGAAACTTGTGAATCTTCACAACAATTCCAATGATTAGCAACGATTCTCTTAGTAATTGAAGGTATATTCACAACCTTAGAGTTATATATGTGTGTATATACATGTATATGTATTTCACGACAAGAATTTTCTTATGTTTTGTAAAATCAATTGTTGAATTATGGACATATGTAGTTGATAATTGTGGTTATACATGTTTATAATGCTAGAGTTTATGTTAAAACAAGGAAATTGCATGTTAAATTGTTTGACAGTAGTAGAAAATAATGTCAGTGTTTATGTTCTTCATATAGCTTGAGTAAGTATCAATTGTAGTGGCCAATTAGTATGTGAAACTATAAATTGAGTCTTGTATATGTTAGTTCATTAAGAAACGAACATAACATAATTCGAATGAAGTGATTTGGCCAAGTATAGAGATTACAGTGATGAAATTTGTAAAGGATGTCAAGAAAATTGAGTTTTCATGAAAACATGAAAATTGAGAAATTAAAATAGTTTTAGTTGTTGTTAATTGTGCTAAGTGGTTGAATATGTTAGCAATCATGTTTATGATAGTTTTATATTTATTTTACGTGTTAATTTCACTATTTGGTGGGTTAAATTTGTGTTTGTTGGGCTAAAAAAAAGTCGACTCTTTGTTCATTAGCATTCTCTCGTCAATCAGTAGCACGTGCTGCAATTGCTTGCCATACGTAAAAAAAAATAAGCATTGCTACTTTGCCAGTCCTAAACCTTTAGTAATGGCCTGAATCAAGATACTGCATACCCCTGTTTTAAATTCTCACTTAAATTTCTTCTTTGTAGACTTGGGAAAGCATCATAATATGGTCTGAAATTATGTTAGCATGTTAAATGAGTAATGTTAAGGATTACATAACATAGTGAATTGTGGTTAGTAAGTTCAAAGTTGCAAAAATGATTAGTAAATCGAGAACGTGTTATGTGATAACTTAGTATACACAATGAATGTTAGATAAGTGTTACGAAGTAAAACACTTGGAATTTCTGAAATGTAAATGGTAATGAAAGACTTGTGCTTCAATGATAAGTTTAGATAGAAGTGTACATGTTTTGGTATGTTTGCATATCTAATAGGTATTATGGTTCTAAAATTATGTGTAGGTGATCGTGAGTTTAATATTATAGCTTATGCACGAGGCAAGTTTTCTAACTCTATATTTACATTGAGCAAGTTTTTAAACCCTGTCTTTTTACATTGAGAAAGTTTTCTAGCTCTACACTTTCGTTGAGTTAGTTCTATTATTACATTGTGTAACTTTATTCTTTTGATTGAGTTAGCTTTTTATCTTAACTGTTATTAAATAAGTCAATTGTTCCTAAAATTCATTCAAGCAAACTTTAACTCTAATGTTATTTAAAATTCTCATTTGATTGATTCATTCTAACTTGTTTATAGTTAAGAAAGTTTTTTAAGTTCTATTATTGTATAATGAACGTAGTTTTTGAACTCTCATCTCTATTATTGAACTGTTTTAATTCTTTGCATGAGTTAATACCCTGTTGGGCAAGTTTTTAGTTTCCATCTTGCTATCAGATAATGTATGTTCTGTAATTTCATTTCTAATGTTATAATACTCTAACCTTAGCTTATTTACTGTTTAAGCAAAGGTTAACCATATTATTCATTTTGTTGAATACTTATGCTCTATAGTTATTTCAAGCACTAGTTTAATATGTATAATCAGTTCATTTATGATTCTCAATTATTCTATGTTATGTTGTTATTAAACATCTGTTGTGATTATCAAACACTATTGATTCAACTAGTCCTCTAGTTGATGTTCGTTAAACTTCAAATTACCCTTGAAAGCTTATCCAAACCAAACTTTCTTTGAAAGCGGACTTGTACTCTAAATCTTGAGATGAACAACCCTATTATTAATAGGGGATAATTTACGCTTAGCGTTGAAATGTTTGTGCACAATACATTATACGAAGGGCTGATCCCCCTAAGTACGAGGAGTCTTTATAGTCTTATGACTGTTAAAGTTGGAGTTGAAATATTACTCGCAACTGTGGACATAATTCATGTTCTCATGACCCTCAGTTATATATATTCCATATTTTGGGATTCTAATTTTTGATTATCATTGTTAGAGTACTATTCAGTTTGATAAGCCTATTTGTGACACCCCCAAAATAGGTACAATCCATCCAACCTATTCTGATTCGCCAAATACATGGTACAGAAAACAATTACAACTTTGTTACTACAATTGTAGTGTGAAATACAACAACACATATACTGTGAGTTTTAATTCCAATTGTGACTCATGTCCCAACTATAGACAACACCTCACATTGATACATTACATAAAGGTACAGTCAATAACTATTTTTGAAATTAAAATCTTTGGGAAATGCTCAAGAGAACTTCGTACATGGGAGGTCATGCGTCTAGGTTATGATAGATATCATATGCCTACAGAATTATCCTTGGTTGATCCAATAGACCCCAAAGATAAACGAGAAGATTACTATCATGTTCTTTCCAATGGTGAGTCTTCTCTTGACATATAACTATCTCCACTGTCTCCAGTTGAGCATTATGTTTCAACCAAACTCCAAGGTCATATAGGTAGTGCTCGTAGATATACTCAGCAAGTGGATGTGCACAACCATGTCTTATGATAACACGAGGTTGTATGTCATTAAACATCTTGTATGATAGTGGCAAAACACCCTTCCAAGGTTGGGTTCACTTCACCCTATTTGGTTCATCAAAATTAAATATCAAATGACGTATACAATACGACACACTTATCTAAAGTTCTCAATAAAATTATTTCCATACTATTTAGGGAGAACCTCAACAACTATAGACCACCGCTTATTCTCTCACAGGTATCCCCAACTTGACCCAGCTACACTCTTATTACCTGAAATGAATTGTGAAGCAAAAGGGTGAGCACAACTAGCTCAGTAAAGAATATCATGACTAAAGATAATTAAATTATCAATAGTCTTCATCAGTAATAAATCAGAGATTTAGAACATATGGTAGATGATAAAACTTTTCAACCATAGTTGCAGCGGAACAAGCAATCCATTAGAAGAGTCAAATAGACTATAAAGTCTATTATCTTCTCCACATTAAAAGTCCACCAATAATGTTTTATCCCTGTAACATCAATCAACAGTTCCTTTCCATAATCATATGAATAACTCATAATCATAATTGTGATTCTAAATTCCTCTTCTCATCCAGGACGAAGATGATTTACATCACTTGTCTTTACTTGAAACATCAAAGATCATGGTTATACCAAATCACAGTTCCTGTTCATAATCATACCAATAAATTCATCTTTGCACTTTGACGTCAAAGATATTCATTAACAGATTCATCTTTGCACTATATGCCAAAGATATTCATGAATGTGTCATATTTGCACTCAAGGGGCAAAGATATTCATCAACAGGTCATCTTTGCACTACGGGCCAAATATATTCAACAACAGGTCATCTTTGCACTACGGGCAAAAGATGTTAATATCTCAAAGAAATACATAATCATTTCAAAATTTATATAAATCATAATTATAACCATGTTGATGAATTCATCTTTGCACTTAAGCTAAAAATATTCAATTGTAAATTCAATGGTCATGATCATACCAGTCAACAATTCATCTTTGCACTACTGGCCAAAAAGAACCCATAGTCACAATCATACCAATTATCTACCCATCTTTACACTCAAGTCAAAGAGAAATTTCTTCACCGGGATTATAAAAATGTTATATATGATAATAAAAACAATATTATCAAAACATGGATTTAATTTCAAGAGTAAGATTCATAAATCAACGATAATTTGGTCAGAAAAAGAAACCAATTTTGTCGTGAATAGTACCCCGTGAACAGTAACTCATGAATAGTAATTCATAAATAGTAACCCCAACATGAAAAAGATAGAAATTCTATAATAAAATTCATACCAATATTTCGGTATAATGATATTGAAAGAATAACATTTCTTAAACTTATAAACAATTTATTTTAATTGTTTACACTTTACTAAATAATGCATTTAATCATCCTAAAATGCCAAACTCATAAGATTTCATCACCAATAACCAAAACCCTCATCAAAAATCTGCATATACCTCATATAGGATTCTCAAGCTATAAAATCCTATTTTCTAATTTTCTTATTTCACATAACATATTTAATTTATTTTCTCATAACTAGACTATTTTCATGAAAAATACCAAATCAGTTCCAAAAATATTTATTTTCTGGAATTTAGCAGAATATAGTCCCATATTGAACATATATTTTTTTCAGAATTTTTAAAATTCATTTACTATTTTTCATATGGCCAAAACAACCGAATACTTAGACATTTATCATAAACTGTACTTTTATCCAAAAATTCCAAAATTTACAGAGTATACTTCTGTTATATACATGTACTCCCAATAAAAATTTCACCAATTTTGGAGTTAACCACAAGGAGTTATAAGGGTTTACTTTTAAAATAGTTTTTTCTCATAAAATTCATAACTTTTAATCTATACAACCAAAAATTACAATTTTTGGACACAATCAAGAAAACTCATCAAAATATCAATTCAAATTTTTCTAGAATTTTTGAAGGTAAACAAAATTACGAAACTGAAAAATATAACAACCCTTAAAATCCCTTACCATAATAATGACAATATCTCTTACCTCAAAAGAGCAGTACTTCTGACTAAAAAATCGGATATGACGCTAAAGAAAACATGCATTGGATTGCAACTCTCAAAGTATCAAAATACTCACAAAATAAGCTTGATAATATAGGGAGAGAAAGAGAGAAATCTTATGTTTCTGGTGTGATTTTCAATTCTAACTTAGCCCTCTATTTATAGGAAAATGCTAGCACGTCGAAGCAGACTTAACCTGTTACCTGATGGCTTTACCTGCTACTATTCCCACCCACCACATTTGAAATAGAATTTCAGCACATTTCTTCACCAACCATAGGTGGGGCCCACGCATTCTAGAATTTTCCACCAAAATGATAAATTCAGAAACTTCAACAATTTCTGAATCAGTCAGCTCTTAAATTCATAACAAATCATACGTTCATTTTTTAACGGTTCAGAATTTGTGGACATGTACTCAACTTATATATGTATAACATATAAAAAAATCACCACGATCCAACGGTCGGATTAAAAATTATAACTCACGCAATATATCTCAAGAACACTGGTTTGATTCTTAATACCTCCATTCCGACAAAAATACTGATAAAACACCTCAACATTAATTCCTTCATTTATAACCACATAAATAAATCCATCATTTATATCCACATCAAATAAATATTTCCTTATCATATAAATCAATAAATAATTATTCACAAATAATATTACAGAATCACAATAATGACAACCAGTAGTTCCTGGAAAGAGGGGCTTTTCGATAAGGATTTCTCCTTACTGGCGCGCAATTAGGTAACCAAACCTCTTCTTGACAGAACTTTCTAGACATTGCCAATAATGCTATCTAATAATATTATTCAAATAATATGAATTATTGATCTGATAATGGGAAATATTGTGCAGTGACAATTATTGAAACAACAATAATATAAAATATCAACGCAGCAATTATTGAATCAATAAAATAAAATATTGAACAATAACTACTATAATAATTATTGAGTAGTGCCTTCTTACGTAAGAATCAATAATTTCAAAAATACTGTGCAATACTGTGTGCTACTGTGCAACCACGCTTATTACTGTATTTTAACTACCAGGTATTCCAACAGTGTTAACGGTAACAATTACGCCGTTATTTATAAAAACTCAAACTTGTCGTTTTCTTCATCTGACAGTTATTCTGTTATGGGGCCCACAAATGACTGCGCCATCGTATGAATATTCTCGACAAAAAGAATATTCCACGACCAAACGAATATTCTCCGACAACAATAAGTATTTTATAGCCACTTGCTTATTTTGAAAAAAACATTCATATATCACCCTTAACTTTACTTTTTATCAATTTAACCATTTATTGAATAGTAATTATAAGAAAAATTGAATACTTTTATTTCATAAAATTCGGGGTCTTACAATCTCCCCTACTTATGAAATTTCGTCCCCAAAATTTACGTACCTGGTATTTCAAAGAGTTGAGAATACCTTGCTTTCATTTCAGATTCCATCTTCCCTGCCCTCATTATTTCTCTATTGCTCATCTCCTGTATTTCAGATATCATTCTAGAATACAACTTCAAAACAATGGTTAATTGAACAAATTAACATATCACATAATATCCCGATATTATGACTGACAAACAAATAAGCTTAGGTAAAACACACTAGCGAAGGATTTACTCATCTCTCCCCTCCTAGTTCTATTCCTCGATCTCCGCCAGAGATCATATCCCTAAGCTCTGATACCAAATGTGACGCCCCAAAAATAGGTCCAATCCATCCAACCTATTTTGAGTCTTAAAATACATGGTACAGACAACAATTACAACTTTATTACTACAATTGTCGTGCAAAATCCAACAACACATATACTGTGAGTTTTAATACCAATTGTGACTCATGTCCCAACTATAGAAAACACATCACATTGATACATTACATAAAGGTACAGTCAATAACTATTTTAGAAATTAAAATCTTTGGGGAATGCTCAAGAAAACCTTCGTACATGGGAGGCCATGCGTCTAGGTTATGATAGATATCATATGCCCACAGAATTATCCTTGGTTGACCCAATAGACCCCAAAGAAAAACGAGAAGATTACTATCATGTTCTTTCCAATGGTGAGTCTTCTCTTGACATATAACTATCTCCACTGTCTCCAGTTGAGCATTATGTTTCAACCAAACTCCAAGGTCATATAGGTAGTGCTCGTAGATATACTCAGCAAGTGGATGTGCACAACCTTGTCTTATGATAACACGAGATTGTATGTCATTAGACATCTTGTATGATAGTGGCAAAACACCCATCCAAAGTTGGGTTCACTTCACCCTATTTGGTTCACCAAAATTAAATATCAAATGAAGTATACAATACGACACACTTATCTAAAGTTCTCAATAAAATTATTTCTATACTATTTAGGGAGAACCTCAACAGCTAAAGACCACTGTTCTATTCCCCTATTATCCCAGCTTGACCCAGCTACACTCTTATTACTTGAAAGGAATTGTGAAGCAAAAGGGTGAGCACAACTAGCTTAGTAAAGAATATCATGACTAAAGATAATTAAATTATCAATAGTCTTCGTCAGTAATAAATCAGAGATTTAGAACATATGGTAGATGATAAAACTTTTCAACCATAGTTGCAGCGGAACGAGCAATCCATTAGAAGAGTCAAATAGACTATAAAGTCTATTATCTTCTCCACATTAAAAGTCCACCAATAATGTTTGTTGGGAGAATGCATAGCATGATTTGATGTTTTAATGAATATGCTTATGATTATTTGTAAGGTCCTTTGATGAATATATGTACAAGGACTTAGTGATAGATCAAAATTGTTAGGTTGATCTAAGCTTTCAACGTGTACCATTCTATTTTGAATGAATCAATAGAAAGATCAAAACTATTAGGTTGATCTTAAGATGTAATAGATTAGTCTTGCAAGAATCGTAGTGCATTAATCTGATCAGCCTTGCAGAAGTCAGGGCAGAAAACGTAGAGTCGAAAGATCGCAGTGTGCTTGCCTTGAAGGGGACTCTTCGAATACCGTAGAGTGGTCCCAACGTTTGCCGAGCAAACTTCACGATCGTAGTATGATGAAGGAAACATGAAGTATATAAGTCAACGAGCGAACGTAGAGCTAATATCACGAGCAAGTCAAGATCATAGTGTGCGAAGGCCTAAGGGAAATCTTAGTGTTCTTTACTGATAGCATCGTAGCGTGCAAAGTCATCAAAACACTGTGATCTGAATCGTAGAATACCACAATCCAAATCGTAGAGCACCATCTGTCTTGTATCAGATAATGACGAGCCTCATGATCAATGCAAAGGGAGATCTTAACAAATGAGGAATGGATTCTAGACATAGCAGTACTCATCAGTCCCAAGAATAAGAAATATCCTTAGTATGGAATAAAGAAGCGTATTGTAGAAGTCAAGGATAGTACCATGGGCAAACGGGATAAAAACACCTTTTCAGGTGTTAGGTGAGAAAGCAGACTGCAGTGTTAGTGGGGCGAGAATGCGAGAATTGATGAGAGCAAAAAATGTCTCCATCAAAGTTCGAAAGTTGAAGCATTTAAGGCCTCAATGGATGGATCCAACGGATAGTTTTAACATCACATTTATCTGGATCGAACGGAGGAGAAAAATCAAGCAAGCATAAAACATACAACGTGAAGAACTCTAAGGCTCAACTCTATGATGCGAGATATTGCAAAGCTTGCTCATTACTCGGTTCCTTCAACCGGTGCTTACAACGAATCGTAGTAGGAACCATCAAGAACTCAACAACTCAACCAACTGAAGAAAAAGTACCAAGCTTGCTGGGCTTGAAGAGTTCCTAGGGAACGAGAGAAGTTCCAAGGTTGCTGGCCTTGAAGAGTTCAAGAGTGAACTGAAGTTCCTAGACTGCTGGTCTAGAAGGAATCTGTGTGATTCAGAAGTTGTAAAAGACATCCTTAGTGGATATCCTACTCGTTGAGTAGAAGAGTGGACTAGGAGCTTTAAGTGCTCTGAACCACTTAAAAGCATTTGTGTCTTTTATATTCATGCTATAAGCGCCATAATCGCTATATATCGCCATAAGCGCCTCACACTCACTCACAACACTATTGCTTGGTTTAGAAGATTAAAACAAATACTAATTACGCTAAGTTTTAGTCACTATCAAAGAACAAAGTTAAAATAAAAAGATTTTTTAAATATCTATTCAACCCCCCCCCCCTCCCCATCTAGATAACTATTGTGCCAACTAGGACCTAACAATTGGTATCAGAGCAGGTTCTATTTTACAGCTTACACGCTTTAGTAGATCCAATGGCACTCGTACCAAGGGAATCCAAGACCGGGGGTGGCAGTAAGCCACCAATGTGCAACAAGGACAAATTTCCTAACTGGAAAGTCAGGATGCAAGCTTTCATGGACTCAATAGATGAAGATCTATTTGAGACTGTTCTTAATGGGCCCTATGTACCAACAAAGCTTGCACCAACCATTGTGATCAAACGAGTTCAAATTAAAGTTAAAGAAGAATGGACAGACACGGAGAAGAGAGCAGTCCAACTTGACAAAAAGGCAAAGAATATCATGTTCCAATCCTTAGAGGACGATCTGTTTGAAAACGTTGTAAATAGCAAAATAGCTAAGGAAGTTTGGGAAGCACTAGCGATCGTGCGAAGGAACTCGAAAGTCGGAGAGAAAAGCGGTCTCTCTGACACGGCGAATATGAAATGTTCACTCATTCGCATGAGGAGAAAGCGTGGTACGCAACCTATGAAAGATTCAACACTCTGCTCAACTCTCTACGAGCGTATGGGAAGATCTATCCTAACAAGGATCTAACCATAAAGTTTATGAGAGCTCTACCGAGCAAGTGGGATGCAAAGACCACAGCAATAAGAGAGTCAAAGAATCTTAATGAGATGATAGTTCAACAACTATATGGAAATCTCCTGACCTACAAATTGGAGTTAACCCAACATGCTGAAACCATATCAGAAGGAAGAAGAAAAGACAAGGGTGTTACTCTCAAAGCAAATGAAGGTGCATCAAAAGTCATCACTGAGACTGACTCTGATGATGATGAAGACGATGATGAAGACTTTGCCATGCTAGTAAAGAGACTAAGAAGGTTCATGTGACAAGGCAGAACCAGCAAGCCAAAGAAAGTTAGTAACTACGTCAGCCAGGAGCAATCGAATAATCTATGCTACAACTGCAAGAAACCTGGTCACTTCATTGCAAACTGCAACAAACCTATCAGAGAAGAACTAAAGAAGATAACTTATGAAAAGAAAGAATACAAAGGTACCAAGAGGCCTCGAGAAAGAGAGACAAAGGTGCAGTTCTTGGGAGGATCATGGAGTGACTCAGATAATGACTCAAATGTTGACTCCGGAGATGAAGAAGAACCACAAGTGGCAAATCTGTGCCTTATGGCCAAACATGAAAAGAATAACCAAAACCTCAGCATACATGATGTAAGTCTCGATGAGGTATTTGATTTCAATTCTCCTGATGTAGATATAAGTGATTTTAAGAACTGCTCTGCATGGCATAACCACTGATCTGCATCAATACATGAAGTGGTTCAGAATCTTGTCTAAGGATCATTCCCTTCTTCAAGAAGAGAAGAAGAAAGTTCAAGAAGAGCTTAAAACAGCCCTTCTAAGTACTAATCTTCTCTCCGAGCTTGAGGCTGAGAATGAAACGTTAAGACAGACAAACACACTCAATGCACAAAGAGAGTCTAAGCTAACCTCTAAAATTTAGGATCTAGAGAAGACTATCTCTGCATGGAACAAATCCTTATCATCCATTGACTGCCTGCTTTCTAGTCAGAGAAGCACACTAGATAGAACAGGCTTAGGTTTTGGGGAATCCAACTCAGAGCTATGTGTGGAAAAGACAATGGAAATTAGCACTAGCAATGCCTCAAGTTTTGGTAGAGGCATTATCTTTGTGAAATCCTCACAGTTGGAAGAACCAAGTCAACCTTGTTCTACTATCTCTAGTTATACTCAAAGAAGTAAAGGATCTCATATTGGCCTGGGCTTCATAAAGGAGAAGAGTAACCCAACCTCCACTTACCCACCTCGAAGAATCGTAGAGTCAAGCAAAACCAACTCTACGAATCGACTGGGAAAGTATAGTAGAGGCAAGGCACACTCATCACCATTTATGAAACCTAAGGACACGTGGAAGAAAGAGAGTTGGTCTAACAAGAAAGTGACTAAGGAACCACACAAGTTCAAATGGATGATAAACCATCATACACACACTGGCATGCACTACGATAGATGTCTCATATCTGATAAACATAATTCATAGAAATTTGCTAAATGCTATCATAACTTCATGCATGTGAAATCCAAAATTAGACAAATTTGGGTCCCCAAAGGCACTAACAAAGAAGGACCCATGCAAATATGGGTACCAAAATGAAGGTTCAAATGTTTTGACAGGAAAAGAGCTCCACATGGTATCTGGACAGTGGATGCTCAAGGCATATGACAGGGAACAAAACTCTACTATCTAACTATGTAGAAAAGAAGGGTCCCTCAGTCCTCTTTGGAGATAACGGCTCGGGCAAGACTAGAGGATATGGCTCGGCTGGCAATGGTGCAGTATCTTTCAAAGAAAGTAGATTATGTGGAGGACTCCAACACTGACCTTCTAAGTGTCAAACCACTCTGCGTGACAAGGGTCACCAAGTAACATTTCTCAACAACCATGTCAAGTCGAGATTTGGCGACATCTGCCGCCGTAAAAGTCTGGGATCGAGAGAAGGAAATGTCTACACTATAGATCTTGGTCAACTAAGCTCTGACGAGACAGTATGTTTTCTGGCAAAAGTATCCGAGGAAATGAGCTGGCTATGGCATAGAAGGTTATCTCACTTAAACTTCAAAAGCATGTCCAAACCGGCAACAAAAGACCTCGTAGCTGGCCTTCCCAAGTTCAACTTTGTGAAGGAAAGACCATGCAATGCCTGTTAGTTTGGAAAGCAAACTAGAAGTTCATTCAAGAGCAAGACTACCAACTCCATTGACAAGCCCCTGCAGTTGCTCCACATGGATCTCTTTGGGCCAATCCCAACAACCAGTCTAGGAGGAAAAAGATACTCTCTAGTCATAGTTGACGACTACACCAGATTCACATGGGTATTCTTCCCAACATCAAAGGATGAAACGAGCTCGAAATTAATCAAGATGTTCGGTGGTGATGAGCGAAAGGAGAAAATCGAGGCCATAAGGAGTGATCATGGAAGAATTTAACTTCTCGAAATTGACAAGTTACGCTTTCGAGATAATGGCATCAGTCATAAGTTCTCAGCTCCACGAACTCCTCAACAAAATGGAGTTCTTTGAGAGAAAAACGAGAACCACGATGGAGGCTTGAAGGACTCTACTAGCAGCAGCTCATCTGCCTGAATACTTTTGGGCAGAAGCTGTCAACACTGCATGATACACTCAGAACAAATCACTAATTCACTCTACGATCAAGAAGACGCCCTACGAACTATGGAAAGGAAGAAAGCCAAGTGTCAGCTACTTCCATGTCTTTGGGTGTGCATGCTATATTCTCAACAATGGAAAGCAGTATCTGACAAAATTCCAACCCAAGTCAGACGAGGGGATCTTTCATGGATATGCCACAGATAGCAAGGCTTTCAGGGTGTTCAACAAAAAGACGCTGAATGCCAAAGTCTCAATACACATCATTTTTGATGAAACTGACTTAGATAAAGCAATGCCTCAAGACACTACGACCGATAGTGCAGACACTATGAATGAAGTCTTCGAGGTCAACACTACGATCATAGTACCAGACAGTGAAACCGTAGAGCATGATAATGTGATCGTAGAGAGGTCCATCCAAGACAGTGAGCCTCCACTCCAAGAAGAAGAGATAGATCTTGAAGACTTAAGATAGGAAGGCATCAGGACAGATGTCCCAACTAGCAGTAGATGGGCAAGAGATCACACTCAGGATCTAATCATTGGAGATATGAGTGCTAGAGTTAAAACAAGAGCTGCTACTCAGAATGAATGTTTCTATCTAAGCTTCCTGACACAAATTAAGCCAAAGAAGATAGAGGATGCTATGGAAGACTCCAGTTGGATAGAAGTTAAGAAAGAAGAACTCAACCAATTTGAATGAAGCAAAGTGTGGAGATTGGTACCAAGACCAAAGGTTCATCCAGTAATAGGAACTAAGTGGGTCTTCAGAAATAAAATGGATGAAGATGGGGTCATTACCAAGAACAAGGCAAGATTAGTGGCGAAGGGCTATTCTCAAGAAGAAGGTATTGACTATGACGAGATATTTTCACCCGTTGCCAGACTGAAAGCCATCAGAATCTTTCTTGCCTTTGCTGCCCACATGAAGTTCAAAGTCTTTCAGATGGATGTCAAGAGTGCATTTCTAAATGGAGAACTTCAAGAAGAAGTCTATGTAGAACAACCTCCAGGTTTCATCAATCCATCTCTTTCCAATTATGTCTATAGATTAGATAAAGCCTTATATGGTCTTAAACAAGCACCTAGAGCTTGGTATGAAACACTAACTAACTTCTTAATAGAAAATGGGTTCACTAGAGGAAGAGTAGATACCACACGTTTTCTTAGAAAGTATAAAGACAAAGTCTTACTAGTTCAAATATATGTTGATGATATCATTTTTGGTTCTACTGACGAAAAGTTATGCAAGAGATTCTCTAAGCTAATGCGAGCAAGTTTGAAATGAGTATGATGGGTGAGTGAATTTCTTCCTTGGATTTGCAAGTAAAAGCGGTGATGAAGGAATATTCATCAATCAAGCCAAATACATCAAAGAATTATTAAAGAAGTATGGCATGGAATCGGTTTGCTCCATGAAAACACGATTGCTCCTGCATCTAAGCTTGATAAAGATGAGAATGGTAAAAGTATTGATATGACTCAATCTGAGAGGTATGATAGGTTCTCTTTTATACCTAAGCGCTAGTAGACCGGATATAATGTTACAACACATGCATATGTGCTAGATTTCGGGCTAACCTAAAGAGTCACATTTGTATCTTTGTAAAGAGGATCTTGGTTATCTCAAGGGTACACCTTACTTGGGGCTTTGGTACCCCGAGGAATCCTCTTTTGAACTAACAGGATATACAAATGCTGGATTTTGCGGATGAAAAATAGATAGAAAGAGTACCAGTGGCACATGTCAATTGCTAAGAGAAGCAGGGCTTGTGTCTGGTTGACCAAAAAAAGCAAAACTTCGATGTCCACTTCAAGCTGCGGTGAATACATTCATTCTTCTTTGGCAAATCTTTCGTACTCAGATCCTATGGATGAGAAACCCGACTTTAGTGACTATGGGTTTGATTTCAAATCTATACCCATACACCATGTGATAACACAAGTGCCATAACAATAACTCATAATCTTGTTATGCATTCTAGGACCAAGCATATTGAAATAAGGCATCATTTCATTAGGGATCATGTGCAAAATGGAACTATATCACTACAATATCCCTACTGAAAATCAACTTGCAGATATTTTAACAAAACCACTAGATGAATCCAGATTTAATAGGTTAATAAGTGAGCTAGGCATGCTAAATCTTCAACCATGAAATATATGCTCTAGATTGTGCTAACCATAGCGAGATCTGAAAGGTTGAACTCAATATCATAGACATGATCAAGGAAAGTCCACGATCGACGAGTTGAAAAGATAACTATTTCAACGATCGTAGCAAAGATTCAACCTTCGTAGGGCAGACTCAACGATGACAAAAGCTCCATTAATAAGCCGTATGCAACCTGTGATGACAAACTTCATAAACAAAGCAATCTCTCTAAGAGGTGCCTCAGGGACAAACCTAACCCTTGAAACACACCAAGAGGTTGGCCCTTCCTGAGATACCTTAAAAAGGTGTGCTTAGTCAAAACTCATCACAAGGATTAGGACTGACTCGACGATCGTAGAACAGACTCAACGAATGATTATCAGACTCAACGATCGTAGGACAGACTCAACGAACAAAAGACTACCTCTACGATTGTAGTCTTCCTAAGGTCTCGACTCTGAAAACACAAAGGGCAAATCAGTACATTCCTATACAGTCAAAATCATAGAGCCAAGTAAAAAGCGACACCTATCCCTCTAAGTGAAATAGAGAGAGGGGAGTTATAAGCGCAAATTGAAATAATTTTTGTTCGAAGTTCAAAAGTTTCTCTCTCTCTCCCTCAAAGAAAAACCCTAACTTTCGTGAAAGCTCGGACTACTGAGAATCAATGGTTTTTTCAAACGTAATCTCGAGCTCTGAGACTACTGCTTGATGAATTCAAGACTGCTCCACCAAAATTCCACAAAACCCTAGCATTGCTAAAGAAGGCAGGCCTCGAAGATGCGTTGAGCACCGACACTCTCATCTACCCCAAAGTGGTGAAGGAATTCTACAAGAATGGTATATTCAAAAACAACATCATCACTACTTAAGTAAAGGGAGTAGAACTGAATCTGAAGGAAGAGGACTTCAATCTAGCCCTAGGCTTCAAGAATGCAGGGCATCCATTTTTTGACAGCATAGACTTTGTTGAGGGACTAAAGAGGATGCATCACAAGAAGAACACCTCTGTGAAAGGGTACAAGAAGAAGGAATTCCCTCAAAAGTACGAGTTTACAGCGAGACATTATTGGGAAATGCATCTGCTGCAAGAGCTCGAGCCATGACTTCGATTAATGAAGTTCAAGCTGAAGCTCATGGCGGCCCGTAACTCTTGGCATTCACTCAATTATGGAGCCATCTTTGCTTGAATGGATAAGCAAGTGGATCGTCAACTTCAAAAGTCAAAACCCCGAAAAAATCTTTGTATGGGAGGTTCATAAGCATCATCCTGCAATCATCTTTGGGTGACGTAATTGGGGATGAAGAAGGAGAAGCTATAAATGAATCGAAGAATGACTCGGCAATTTATTTGAAAAGCGGAAGAAACCCTGCTGAGCATAGAAGACTGATGACTGAGTCTAGTGGAATAACTGGAGAACTAAAAGAAGTTGGCCTTCCTGGTGAGGTGTTTGCTATCAGTGAAGAAGAAGAAGAAGGAGAACCCCCTGCCCTTACCAGAAAGAACAAGGGCAAGAGAAAGCTAAAGGCCAGACAATCTGAAGAGCCTCAAGGGTCTACAACTGACTTACCCATAGAGTCCTCTGATATAGAGACTCTGAGTAGGCTAAGAATGAAGGAGCAGCAAAATGAATCTGATGAGGACCAGGCCACAATATCACAAATTCTGAAGAAGAACAAAGCCAAGACTCAAGAGAGTCCTAACGTTGTGGCTAAACCCAGAAAGTTGAAAAGAAAGCTGGTCAAGAAGTACATTCTTGAAAATAAAGATGTTTTGAAAAAGGAAGCCAAGGAAGTGGCTGCAAAAGAAGAACTGCCCCAAGCAGACATAGAAGTCTATGCTCCAGCTGAGGGGGAGATCCTTGAATCACTCATGATAGAGGCTACACCAGCTGAGGGGGAGAATTCTGCAATTAAAAAGGATGATCATCTGAGGGGGAGCCTCATGATTTCCAAATGGCAGAAGAGGAGGTCACTGCCCAAGACAAGGTTGAACAAGTGCCAGATCATCCAGAAATCATTGAGATAATGGAATCTGCAAATGAAATCAATGATGATGATGATGATGATGAGTTGGAGATCACTGTCGTGGGTAAAGATGGATACAGAAGTCATCTGTTCAATCTAATGTACTCTTACCTACCTATGATGGCATTTCATCAAGCTCAAATCCTGAACTCATGGGATCACATGTTCTGGTGCTTCAAGAAATATCCAGCAGTCTCAGTTCTGGCTCATGGATTTCCTGGGAAAGTCGTTTTTGCCAAAAAGCTCCTTACCAACTATTCTTCAACCAAGAACAAGCTTGAGGTATTGACTATCCCTAAACACTTCCAAATGAATCACTTGCCATCATATTCATTCAGTCAATTCCATGAACTACCTAGATGGTTGGAAGTGATTCTTCACCCACTAAATCAATTTCGATTCACGAGAATCCCAAAATTACATGGCGAAGAATCAAGAAAAGTTAACCTTGCCCAGCTCCCACAAATCACCAGCTCTACGATTCCAGACTCTAGTCACATCGTAGAGTCACACATCGGAATCATAGATTCTCTTATCCCAAACATCCAAACACAGACCCCTCCATCAAATATCCCTTCCTCATTAGCAAATGAATGCTTCAATCTTGAACTGGCTCTCAGCTCACTAAAAGAACAATTCAAAAATACACCACCTTCCTCCTCAAAATTTCCACAATTAGATGAAATTCTTTCATAATTGTCTACCAAGGCTGATCTATCAGCCATGTCTGAGAAAATGGTCAAGGAACAGGACGAGAGTCTTGAAGATCATCTTTTTACTTGATCTGTCTGACTTAAGATCGACATCCATTATCAATCTTTGAAAACACCCTTCCAAGATCCACGAGCTCTGAACTGCATCTAAAACACTCAAAGAAATCATCGGTAAAAATGCTTCAAAGCATAAAGGACGGGCATGACATTCACTTCCTTGCAGCCAAACGACATAGGGATGCTGTCTTGATTTTATAGAAAACTCAAGAATCTCAAAACCAGCAGATGATACAAAGCATTCAAAATCTTGATTAACGTGAAAGAATTTCAATGATCCTATGTCGTGATGGCCAACAAACGCAGAATGACATTCTCTCCATCCTTGACAAAGAAAGAGAAGCTAGGTTTGAAGTTCTCATCGAGGAAAATAGAGAAGACATTACTCAGACCAAGAATCAACTCAACGAACTTGTCCAAGGGGTTGCTCGTCTATCCGAAGACATTCGAACTCTTGATGCTGACATAAAGGGGGAGAATAGAGGCAAAGGAGATCGAGAAGGTCAAGGAAATAAGGGAAGAGGCAGAGGACAATTCCAACAATTCCAAACTCAAAGTAAGAGGAACCCTCCTGCAAGGCACTCTCAACAGACTCCATGATCAAACTATCGAACTCCACAATCTGATCAGGAGGAAGTATTGGTAGCTCAACCATTAAGGAGTTTAGGGCCGGCTTCTAGCTCACATGAAGTAACCGCAACAGGCCTAAGAATGCCAATTGGAGATCCGGCATTCATGAATAGGCACGATCATAATCCAAGATTAAGCCCTAGTGAGCTCGAAGATTTGGCTAGGAGAGATGAAGCTAGCAGAAAAAGAAGAGTAGAGGAAAAGGCAAACCCCCCAAGGAGCAAAAGGCCAAGGAAATAGAGATAAGTTGAATTTCATTTCTTATTGATGTATTTATCTCAAGTGTAACATCCATCCTCATACATCAATAAATTCATGCTTATTCTCTAGAAATTTCAGCTGCTCACTGAAATACTAAGTCATGTTTACTTTTCTGCACTGCATATAAGAAATTAATAATCATGACAACAAATCTCCATAGTTATGTCAACATCAAATAGGGGGAGATTGTTGGGAGAATGTATAGCATGATTTGATGTTTTAATGAATATGTTCATGATTATTTGTAAGGTCCTTTAATGAATATATGTACAAGGACTTAGTGATAGATCAAAATTGTTAGGTTGATCTAAGCTTTCAACGTGTACCATTCTGTTTTGAATGAATCAATAAAAAGATTAAAACTGTTAGGTTGATCTTAAGATGTAATAGATTAGTCTTGAAAGAATCGTAGTGTATTAATCTGATCAACCTTGCAGAAGTCAGGGCAAAAAATGTAGAGCCGAAAGATCGCAGTGTGCTTGCCTTGAAGGGGACTCTTCGAATATCATAGAGTGGTCCCAACGTTTGTCAAGAAAACTTCACGATCGTAGTATGATGAAGGAAACATGAAGTATATAAGTAAACGATCGTAGTGTACTCTCGGGAACGTAGAGCTAACATCACGAGCAAGTCAAGATCACAGTGTGCGAAGGCCTAAGGGAAATCTTAGTGTTCTCTACTGATAGCATCATAGTGTGCAAAGTCATCAAAACACTACGATCTGAATCATAGAATACGACGATCCAAATCGTAGAGCACCATCTATCTTGTATCAGAAAACGACGAGCCTCATGATCGATGCAAAGGGAGATCTTAACAAATGAGGAATGGATTATAGACGTAGCAGTACTCATCAGTCCCAAGAATAAGAAATATCCTTAGTATGGAACAAAGAAGCGTATTGTAGAAGTCAAGGATAGTACCATGGGCAAACGGGATAAAACACCTTTTCGGTGTTAGGTGAAAGCGATTGCGGTGTCGGTGGGCGAAATGCGAGAATTCAATGAGAGCAAAAAAATGTCTCCATCAAAGTTCGAAAAGTTCGAAGCATTTAAGGCCTCAACGGATGGATCCAACGGATAGTTTTAACATCTCATTTATCTGAGATCGAGACGGAGGAGAAGAAATCAAGCAAGCATAAAACATACAACGTGAAGAACTCTAAGGCTCAACTCTACGATCTGAGATATTGTAAAGCTTGCTCAACTACTCAGTTCCTTCGAACCAGTGCTTACACAGCAACTGAGTAGCAACCATCAAGAACTCAACAACTCAACCAACTGAAGAAAAAGTACCAAGCCTGCTGGGCTTGAAGAGTTTCTAGGGAACGAGAGAAGTTCCAAGGCTGCTAGCCTTGAAGAGTTCAAGAGTGAACTAAGGTTCCTAGACTGTTGGTCTAGAAGGAATCTGTGTGATTCAGAAGTTGTAAAGACATCCTTAGTGGATATCCTACTCGTTGAGTAGAAGAGTGGACTAGGAGCTTTAAGTGCTCTGAACCACTTAAAAACGACTGTGTCTTTTATATTAATGTTATAACTGCCATAACTGCTATATCTGCCATAACTGCCTCACACTCACTCACAACACTATTGCTTGGTTTAGAAGATTAAAACAAATACTAATTTCGCTATGTTTTAATCACTATCAAAGAACAAAGTTAAAACGAAAAGATTTTTTAAATATCTATTCAACCCCCCTACAGATAACTATTGTGCCAACTAGGACCTAACAATGTTTTATCCCTGTAACATCAATCAACAATTCCTTTCCATAATCATATGAATAACTCATAATCATAATTGTGATTCTAAATTCCTCTTCTCATCCAAGACGAAGATGATTTACATCACCTGTCTTTACCTGAAACATCAAAGATCATGGTTATACCAAATCACAGTTCCTGTTCATAATCATACCAATAAATTCATCTTTGCACTACGGGCTAAAGATATTCATTAACAGTTCATCTTTGCACTACATGCCAAAGATATTCAGCAACAGATCATCTTTGCACTACGGGCCAAAGATATTCATCAACAGGTCATCTTTGCACTACGGGCCAAAGATATTCATCAACAGGTCATCTTTTCACTGCGGGCCAAAGATATTCAACAACAGGTCATCTTTGCACTGCGGGCCAAAGATGTTAATATCTCAAAAAAATACATAATCATTTAAAAATTTATATAAATCATAATTATAACCATGTTGATGAATTCATCTTTGCACTTAAGCTAAAAATATTCAATTGTAAATTCAATGGTCATGATCATACCAGTCAACAATTCATCTTTGCACTACTGGCCAAAGAGAACCCATAGTCACGATAATACCAATAATCTACCCATCTTTACACTCAAGTCAAAGAGAATATTCTTCACCAAGATTATAAAAATATTATATATGATAATAAAAACAATATTATCAAAACATGGATTTAATTTCAAGAGTAAGATTCATAAATCAACGATAATTTGGTCAGAAAAAAAAAACCAATTTTGTCGTGAATAGTACCCCGTGAATTGTAACTCATGAATAGTAATTCATAAATAGTAACCCCAACATGAAAAAGGTAGAAATTCTACAATAAAATCCATACCAATATTTCGGTATAATGATATTGAAAGAATAACATTTCTTAAACTTATAAACAATTTATTTTAATTGTTTACACTTTACTAAATAATGCATTTAATCATCCTAAAATGCCAAACTCATAAGATTTCATCACCAATAACCAAAACCCTCATCAAAAATCTGCATATACCTCATATAGGATTCTCAAGCCATAAAATCCTATTTTCTAATTTTCTTATTTCACATAACATATTTAATTTATTTACTCATAACTAGACCATTTTCATGAAAAATACCAAATCAGTTCCAAAAATATTTCTGTTCTGGAATTTAGCAGAATATAGTCCCATATTGAACACATATTTTTTTTCAGAATTTTTAAAATTCATTTACTATTTTTCATATGGCCAAAACAGCCGAATATTTAGACATTTATCATAAACTATACTTTTATCCAAAAATTCCAAACCTTACAGAGTATACTTCTGTTATATACATGTACTCCCAATAAAAATTTCACCAATTTTGGAGTTAACCACAAGGAGTTATAAGGGTTTACTTTTAAAATAGTCTTTTCTCATAAAATTCATAACTTTTAATCTATACATCCAAAAATTACCTTTTTTGGACACAATCAAGAAAACTCATCAAAATATTATTTCAAATTTTTCTAGAATTTTTGAAGGTAGAAAAAATTACGAAACTGGAAAACATAACAACCCTTAAAATCCCTTACCATAATAATGACAATATCCCTTACCTCAAAAGAGCAGTACTTCTGACTGAAATATCGGATATGACGCTGAAGAAAACTTGCATTGGATTGCAACTCTCAAAGTATCAAAATACTCACAAAATAAGCTTGATAATATACGGAGAGAAAGAGAGAAATCTTATGTTTCTGGTGTGATTTTCAATTTTAACTTAGCCCTCTATTTATAGGAAAATACTAGCACGCTGAAGCAGACTTGACCTGTTACCTGATGGCTTTACCTGCTACTATTCCCACCCACCACATTTGAAATAGAATTTCAGCACATTTCTTCACCAACCATAGGTGGGGCCCACGCATTATAGAATTTTCCACCAAAATAATAAATTCAGAAACTTCAACAATTTCTGAATCAGTCACCTCTTAAAATTCATAACAAATCATAATTTCATTTTTAACGGTTCAGAATTTGTGGACATGTACTCAACTTATATATGTATAACATATCCAAAAATCACCACGATCCAACGGTCGGATTAAAAATTATAACTCACGCAATATATCTCAAGAACACTGGTATGATTTTTAATACCTCCATTCCGACAAAAATACTGATAAAACACCTCAACATTAATTCTTTCATTTATAACCACATAAATAAATCCATCATTTATATCCACATTAAATAAATATTTTCTTATCATATAAATCAATAAATAATTATTCACAAATAATATTACGTAATCACAATAATGACAACTGCATCTGCTCCCAAAGAAAGAGGGGCTTTCCGATAAGGATTTCTCCTTATTAGCGCCAAGCAATTAGGTAACCAAACCTCTCCTCGATGAACTTTCTAGACATTGCCAATAATGTTATCTAATAATATTATTCAAATAATATGAATTATTGATCCGATAATGGAAAATCTTGTCTTGTTGACAATTATTGAAACAACAATAATATAAAATATCAACGCAATTATTGAATCAATAAAATAAAATATTGAACAATAACTACTATAATAATTATTGAGTAGTGCCTTCTTACCTAAGAATCAATAATTTCAAAATATCTTTATGCAATCCGTGGTGCTACGCCTCTTTAACCACGCCAGATTCTTTGTATTTTAACTACCGAATATTCCAACAAAGGTTAATTGGTAACAATTACGCCAAGTTATTTATAAAAAACTCAAACTTGTCGCGTTTCTTCATCCAAGCGGTTATTACATTACATATGGGCCCACAAATGATCATACCATCGCATTTAATATTCCACGACCAAACGAATATTCCCCGACAACAACAAGTATTTTATAGTCACTTGCTTATTTTGAAAAAAATATTTATATATCACCCTTAACTTTATTTTTTATCAATTTAACCATTTACTGAATAGTAATTATAAGAAAAATTGAATACTTTTATTTCATAAAATTCGGGGTCTTACACTATTCGTTGGCAGTTATTATTGTTATTCTCCTGTTGATTCATTGTTATATCCAGTGAGCAATTATTTTGTTCACTCTTGTATATTTATATATTCATTGCAGCTAAAGTTGAGAAGGTGGATGAGCCTTCAACTAGCAAAGAAAATATAAAAATGTACAAGTGATGAAAACTTGTAAAGTTTATTTATTGTTATAGTGTAGACTTTTTGATGATAGACTTTTATTTAATGATGTGATGTAATAATTTTATTTCCGTATTTGAATGATGTTTAAAGGTTAGACAACCTGGGATGTTTTGAATTTAATAATGTAACCTTATTTAAAGGGAGGGTTATGGTTTAGATGTTATTTATTTGGGTAGATAGTATGAATGTATGGATAGTGAGCACCAACTCTTGTGGGAATGAAGTACCTAGATTTGGGGGTGTCACATTAATCCAAATTTAAATCAAAATAAAACTATTTTATTTTAATTTATCCAATTTTGAATAAAATAAACTATTTTATTTTAATCAAAATAAACTCCTTTATTTTAATTAATTATGGAATCCAATTCCATGTAAAAAAAAACTCTTTTATTAAAGGAAACACGAATTGTTTTTCTATTTACAAATAAACTCCTTTATTTTGAATAATATGAAATTTTATTCTATATCTAAATAAACTCTTTTATTTAAGAAAATACGGATTCTCTTTCATATTCACAAATAAACTCTTTTATTTTGAATAACATGAAATCTTATTTCATATCTAAATAAACTCCTTTATTTAAGGAAACACGGAATTCAGTTTCAACTCAAATTAGTTATCATGAAATCAAATTTCAACTCTAATTAGTTAGCATGAAATTTAATTTTAAAATTAAAATAAACTTTATATTTTAATATTAAAATAAACTTTTTATTTTAAAATTAAAATAAATTATTTATTTTAATTATTAAAATTATATATATATATATATATATATATATATATTATCCACAATCCTGGGACTATTACCGTACATATATATAAAATTAAGGAATCTTGGACACTTGATTACATATATATATTAATCAAGACTCCTGTACCATACATTCATTTGATTAATATAATATATATATATATATTATTTAACATGTGGCGGTTTTAATCCTGGACTGCTGAACATGCAAGGAGTTATAATATATAATAAGATTACCAATCTATATATATATATATATATATATATATATATATATATATATATATATATGTGTGTGTGTGTGTTATCGAAATATATATATGTTATGTAACCGATAAGAAAACAACACTGATAATCAAATATGCATGGTCTCCACTTTCCCATTTAATATATATAACAGTATCGAGCTTTGGAAAATTAAATGAATCACGCGGATAAATACAGCTTAAAACCAAAAACAGTTCGCGTTTTTTTAACACTTTTTCCGAAAATTCATTACCGCTTTTCTTTTCTTTTTTTTAAAATAAATTTTATACAATAAATTATGTCCAATTAAATTGTTATAAACACATATCAATATACATATCAAATTAAAACAATTAATAATTCGCGTAAAGGTTTGGCTATCGATCTTTCAAGTTATGTTTGTAATATTCAATGATGAATCAAATTACACAAAATAAGCAAAAACGTGGAAAATTAGAGTTTTAAAATTTTACAAACCATATCTAGGATCATCCTTTATGCATGATTATTAATTAAACGAAAAGATATGAAGAAGAAGAATCATACCTGGCGAAGATTTGAAACCTTCTTCTGAAGACAAGCTCACCTCCAATCTTTTCGCTTCGACTTGAATCCACCTGGGTTTGGTTCTTCCTTTGATCAATGTTAATCACCCAAGTGAAGTGTTTGGCCTACAGAGGTGATTCACCAGAAGAAATAATATTCAAGAAGAAGGGTGGTTTATTAAACCCTGGTTTTCATCTCTATGAAAAGAGCGTCTTTCTCCAACATTTAGAATGTGTATGTTGTGAAAAAGTCAGCAACAACTCTACACCCATAATAATACTCATCTTATTTACTCATCTTATTTATAGATGTATGCAACCCTCCTTAACAATTAAGGAATTGAGCTTTATTTTAATTAATTAAATTTCTTTAATTAATTACGCTCCCAATCTTATTAGGAATAATTAATTAAATTTTTTTAATTAATTTGCCTCCTAATCTTATTAGGATATATGAGAGTATTTTTATTAATTAATTCTCAAACTCCTTTAGGAATTAAATAATAATAATGGTAGTAGTAGTAGTAGTAATAATAATAATAATAATAATAATAATAATAATAATAATAATAATAATAATAATAATAATAATAATAAGTCTCCTCTTATTAATTTATATTTAATATTTCTAAAATATTAAATAATAAATATTAAGTTATTTAATTAATTCTATCACCATAGATTAAATTAAATATACTTAACTTATTATTATGATTATGCCATTAACTTCTTAAATAATTATTCTTCCTTTTATGGTGTGATTCTTTGGGTTCTCCATATTAAACCTAATGGTTGTGAATAAATCAATTAGAATAATTAATCTTATTTAAATAAATTAATTAAATTATTAATTTATTTAAATAAATAATATTTATTCTACAATAGGGATAAAGCCTCACTAATGATCAACGACTTTCCAAATAATATAGATTTCAACATTAATCATAAAAGAACCTTTGAGTAAATAGTTACTTGACAATTCAATCCTTCCACCATACAATGTCCCAATTAAATATAAGGCGTATAAAATTACCGTCAAGTCTTATTTTATTTAATTATATGTATTTCGACTCTTAAATGCACAACTCCAAATAATGCAAATTAGAAACTCCTTTCTAATTTCATTCTCGCTAACCCAAGGACTACTGGGTTGTCATTTATCGAATCACATAGACATTTCTCTTCTTTACTTTACTAGAAGTGGTAGATTCTTTATTGATCATACATTATCTCTATGTACAACTTATTATACCCAAGCATACCCTTTGATATACCCTAAGGGTCTTAAGGAATAAGTCAAAGTATAACTCATCCTACATAAGATACTATGATGATCTCAAGTCCAAGGATCACTTATACTACTATCACTACAAGAATTTCTATTGACAGACAAGTAAAACTCTATTAGGTATTCCTTAGCGAGCCACGTTCAGTGAACTTATTCTCTAATAAGCACCTACATACTTACTTTAGTGTCTCCACACAAATGATCATGAGATCAATAATCCTCATCCAATGAGCAAGCAACGTATGTACCAATCTATCCGGATTCACTAATCTCCAATTTAGTAATCCAACGATTGGGAACTATATTAGTTTTAAGCTTTCTAAGAATTTAGATCTCATTAGAATGATCATCATCATTATTCTAAAAGCATTGCTTAAAACTATGGGTTTATCACATATTATAAAATAGCATCATGTAGATAATTAAAAGCCTTTAATTAATTAATACTTTTTATTAATAAATGAATAAGATTGTTACAAAGTATATGCTTTATCATCAAACATGATTGGCTTGTGTGCATACTACTTTCAATGAATCTTACCCTTCTTCTCAATCTAATTCTGTTAGATTTGTTACTATTGATTCTGGCTTGTCGATATAGTTCACATTGTTCTTCCATTAATGTCTGATTGATTATCTTTAACCCTTAGGTATCATTCTCAAGGTTTAAATAATTCCTTATATTGTTATAATTAATCTTTACTTCTTTGTTAATTAGTTACCATTCATTCTATACTTGCAAATCTTCTTCACTGACCAAATCCTAGGACTGGCGCTGCGGCGCCAATCAATACCCTTCAACTCGGGTTGTGGCGCGGGTTAGCAGTACCTATTATTCGGCCTTGGCGCTGCAGCGTCACTCTCAATACTGAGACTCGCGTTGAGGCGCCACTTTCCAGTAGGTCATTACACTATGCACGGCGCTGCAGCGCCACACATTGGCCTTGGGCTAGCGCCG
Source organism: Panax quinquefolius (assembly GCA_020205615.1). Lineage (NCBI taxonomy): Eukaryota > Viridiplantae > Streptophyta > Magnoliopsida > Apiales > Araliaceae > Panax > Panax quinquefolius. Next base: position 95,460,104 of record CM035158.1, on the reverse strand, counting down.
CGGCGCCAGCTCTATGCACCAAATAGTTGACAGTTTTGATTTGCACAACGAACTTCCTGGACTCCATATTTGATCATTTTAAGTCCGAATTGGCTCGTTCAAAAGCCATTAGCTCACAAATCACATACTCTACATGTTCATGCAAGAATTTTATATTTTCGACTTTGTTTACTCAAAATTCACCTATTGATTCATTTTTAACGAAAATGATAAACGTCCGTGAACGTTCAACGCTCGTTTCTTTGTTCTCAGTCGGAATTCGGATATTTTCGAGTCCAAAACTCTATAATGCCAAATAAGACTTGTTCCCATCAAAAACCAACGTTTCCGAGCTCAATATCAAAGTTCGACCTCTAATTTGAGAATTTCACGAATTCGACGATTATCATCCAATCTTGAGAATTCCGGCATAGCATCATTACTTATGATTTGATTATCATTCCAAATGGATTCTATCCATCATATGAACATTTCAAACTACATATTACATCAACTTATTTTCATGATAAGTTTAGCTTATTCTTCATGAACTTATAACTTTATCAAAGTATAAACTACTTATGACTTATGATAGTTTAAGTCCTTTATTCATCATTCTTACATACTTTCATCATGTTAACAACATACATGAAAACATGACACAAGTATTACAAGTTCTTACTTAATTCATAGCTTATATATGAACAAAGTGCTTATTCTCAGCTTATTAGGACTTAAGTCTTTATTTTATTCATTCCTATCATTCTTAGCATACATGATCATTACTCCACACTTCTCTTAACAACCTAAAGTGGTAGAGATGGAAGACTAATGACATGAAAGGCTTACCCTTGTTGAACTAGCTTTTCTCCTTCTCTTTTCTAACAACTGAAAGTAACTTATTTTTTCTTATTCTCTCTAACCAATAAGTCAATTCTGTTGGATAAAATTTACAAGCAAATAATGAAATCCTAGCTTTATATTTATAGGAAAACCAAAGTGAGGGCATATTAGACATTACACCAATCCCACCTCCTTATTACACCTCCATAATATTCATTACCCACTTGCTAAGTAAACTTGTTCCCTACACTAATTACTTGGCCATCACAACATTTCCTTAGTCATTACTTAATTGTCTCGGTCACCAAGATAATCAAATAATCATGGGTTGCCCCATGGGTCTCCTTAATTCATTGGATCCTAGCTTGGGCTTGGATTTAATTAACTTAACTTAAGCTTTGAGCTTGTACTACCAACTTACTTGGACTTCTCACTAACAACCACTTGGGCTTTAACATTATATTCCATTAGACTAAACAAATTGCCAAATAATCCATAAGTCCATTCCATTTGACTAAAAGCCTTATTATATATTCTCTGGGTATTATACTCGTATTCTCACTCGTATATTAATTCACAATATACGATATTCCATCCTTCATACATACTTGTATCATACTTCGTATCATACTCGTATTCAATACCTCGTACAATACATACGTATCATACGATCAATACATTCGCTTACTTAACGCTTTATTTTCCTAACATTCTCGAATTACGTCCGAATGCGAAAAATTACGTTTTCTATACTTGAATTATTATTACATAATCCAACTCACTTTGATATTATATCGTTACGTATTTCTCGGAAGTTCAAAAATAATTCTCGAGCAGAAATCAATGAATAGTGTTTTTTAGAAAAAAATTCGGAAAAATTTTATTTTCGTCTTGGAAATTCAAACACTTTAATTCTCTCGCGTAGTCAAAATACTACTAAGTTTCTACGTTTCTAGGTTATAAAACGACATTCATCTTACTAACACGTAATAATAACAAGTAATATAATTTTATTCATTATTTTATTAAATAAAATTATTTTACAAAGGATCCGAATTTCTCTATTGTTACAAAAGATTACTTGAACGTAAATGTAAAGTAATATGATAAACCATAACCAATGTTAAACAATCTAAGGAACGATTAGATTGAGAAGAAGGGTAAGATACATTAGTGACCATACATGATTGATTATAATCTAATGTGGTATGTTATGTGATTATGTATTGTAGAAACCTTAAAGATTCAAAAAGGAAAGTGTATTAACTGTAGAAGACGCTGAAGGCAAGTGTTCTACCCTTGTTTGTGTTCATTATGTACAAGCTTTGTGATTCATGTATCTTACGCATGAATTGATGTATAATGAAGTCGAAACTAATTCCTTCGGCTAGACTTAGTGTATTTTGTGGATTTCCTTAGAATCTATCAAAATGTTATCAATGTTGTTATTTTTTGCCAAAATGTTTTGGTATGGATTTCAAAAAAAAACTGAGTATGAATAAATAAATGTTTTGTCGTCAAATGACAGACATGTGAGGTTGCCAAAACTTAAACGTAAATACGTTTAAAGAAGAAGTGTTATACAACATAGAGTACTATAGGTTGATCACCTAGACGTGCTCGTAAGATATATCGAACTTACGGACTTGGTGTCTGGTTTTCCTTTTAAAAGAAAGAATGAAATGCTCAAGGTCTTGGACCAAAATTTATTCTTAATGAATGTTGTTCATTGTGAAATGTTTTTAAAGAAAAGAGAAGTGCTATTTTGAATTATCGATAGTACTTCATAACTATTGATTCAGTTATAGAAGATATACCATTCCTATGATTCAAACCAGTTGTTTAAATGAAATTGTCATACTTGTTGAGCTAGTTATGCTCACTCTTGATTGAACCATATGAATGAAGCTAAGACTGAATGACCTGAAGGATCCAATAAGGATAAAGGGAAGGCTAAGGCAGACAAATAAGCTGTCTTTGTAATAGTATAGTTTGAACGTTGTAATTATTTGATATTATGACAAAGAACACATGTAATGCTTACAAAGAACCTAGGAAGGGAAATATTATTTTGGAATATATAGAAGACATATTCACTCTTTTGAGTTATTTCAATTAAATTTATGTGTGAACTGTAGCACCATGGAGCACCATCTGTCGGGTTGGAAGATACCCAAATTTGGGGGCGTCACAGGTTGGTATGAAAGTTGTAGGTTATAAAACATAAGGGAAAAAGTACCTTAAGCCATAACCTTAAGAAGAGTTAAAGAAGTAAAAGATGAAATTAACCCTAAAAATGCATTATGTGTGATATATGTTTTTATGATTCTAATGATGTTTACTAATCAAACTAAATTATTTTGTTGTAGATGTCAGGTGATAACGTGATGTATAGAAATATACATGTGGTTAGTGAGGGGTCTGTAAATCAAGTAGAACTCTTACTAACACCTGTATCTGAGTTGCCAGAAGTGGTGATGGTTGAGTCAGAAGACTCGGAAAACTTAGACTTCATGTCTTTGTTTGATGGCATGTTAGAGGAGGAGGTGGAGGTGGTATCGTTTAACTCGGTAGCACCTGTAAAAGAGATGACTCCAGGGGAGTCAATGAAGGCGTTGTTCATGACAGTATTGGATAGAAATATCCAGTATGGGAAGGAAGTGAAAGAATTGAAGGAGGAGATCCATGATATCTTGGAGGATAAGAAAAGCATGGAGATGATGTGGGAAGAAGAGCACGATGAGAAGGTGTTAGCCAAGGACAAGGTCCATGAGCTGAAACACGAGGTCTTTGAGCTCAGCCAGGAGCTAAAGACCAAGAAGCAGAAGGTTAGTAGAATGTCCTATATACATAGGAGTTCTCATGGGGATTTTCAATGAAAAGTGGCTGAGTATCCTATGGAGGCAAGGCAAACCCGGCATACTATCAGCCGAGATGTGATAGCCGGTCTTGCTAATGCAGATTATGAGAATGCCATAAGGCAGATGTAAACTACTTATTAGCTAGAGTAGAATAGATATGTAAATATGTTGTATCTATGTAGTGACGTAAAACCCTCTTTTATATATCAAAGGATAGTCTTTTGTAAATCCTAATTTTTGGAAAGTAATGGCGGGAAAGTAATGTAATCAGCTAAGGCTGTGTAATGATGAACGATGTAGTATTGTACTACAAGGAAGAATAATAAGCCTTTTATGGAACATGTTGTGCAATGAGTATGAGTTATTGTTTAATAATGAATAATAACTAATTAACAAGAAAGAAGTAATAATGTAGTGTTATTTATTTTAACAGAAAGATGCCGCCAAGAAGAAAACAACGAAATCAAGGCACGAACGTGAATCAACCGAAAGGGGGACCAGTTAACCTAATGTAAGAGTTTATTAATTTCTTAACGGCTGCTTTTAACCAAAATAGGGCGAATATACCTGTAAATCTTACGGTAGTACGAGTTACTACGTTTAAGGATTTTAAGAGTATAGGTCCGCCATAGTTCAAAGGAACTACGGACCCCATAGAAGCCTAGACATGGGTGAAAGAGATAGAGAAGGCATTTGTTATTGCAAATGTTAAGGAGGGGCAAAAGGTTTCTTTTGCTACCTATATGATGAAGGGGAAGGCCAATTTCTGGTGGGAAGCAAACCAGGCTAGGGTTGAGATAGAGAACTTAACGTGGACACGGTTCAAGGAGATTTTCTTCGAGAACTACTTTCCCATGAGTATGGAAGGGAGGATGGAGATGAGGTTTCTAAAGTTGAAACAAGGGGAAATGACTGTTCCCCAATATGCTGCCAAGTTCAATGAATTGGCAAGGTTTGCTCTGAACCAGGTGGATACGGAGGTGAGAAAGGCGAGGAGGTTCGAGCAGGGCTTGAAACCCTAGCTCTATAGCCAGATATCAGTGTTTCAAAGTACTTCCATTGGAACCATTCTGGAGAAGGCAATAATTGTCGAAGGTGGTAATGAGGCTTTAAGCCAATACCATAAGGAGAAGAAAAATAAGAATAAGGTAGATGGGGGAGTGAAGACTGAGGGAGCCAGTGGTAGTGGGAACGGGCAGAAGAGGAAGGGTTTTAACTCTGGGAATATTGGAGTAAAGCAAGGAGATCCAAAGAAGAGGATGGAGGCATGCAAGAACTGTGGGAAGACTCATTTAGGAGTCTGTCTCAAGGGAAAGTCAGTATACTACAACTATGGACAGGAGGGGTATATTTCACCTAACTATCCAAGTCCAAAGAATAACCATGGATGCTTTGTGTGTGGATCAATTGATCACATGGCGAAGAATTGCTCGGAGAAGGGGACGAACGAGAATAAGGGCACTAATAATGGTAAGTTAGCTATTAGTGGTCCAACTTAGACGAGTAGGCCGATGGCCCGCACCCTTAACATTACAGTCCAAGATGCAGTTGCATTCGGGGATGTAGTTACAGGTATTATCCTAATCAACGATATAAATGTTTATGTGTTGTTTGATTCGGGTGCTACTTGTTCTTTTATAACATGTGATTTTGCTAGACGATTAGAATTACTTCCCGAAAGATTGCCTATACCTTTGAATATCAAGGTAGCAAATGAAGAAATAATTACTGTTGAAAACATTCATAGGGGTTATTATGTAGAAATACGAGATTATAAATTATCGGTAGATTTGATACTGATAAAGTTGGGAGAATTCGATGTAATTCTCCGGATGGATTGGTTGTTTAATCATGGTGCAACTATAAATTGCCAAAAGAAGTGTGTAAATATTAGAACGTTGAGACAACCTCATGTAGTGTTTTATGGCAATAAATCGCGGGGATGTTCGTGTTGTCTTACCATGACACAAACTAGAAAATTATTGAGGAAGGGATGTGTAGGTTATTTGTGTAATGTTGTTGATACCCAGAGAGTGGGAGCAACGATGGAACAAATACCTATAGTCAAAGAATTCATGGATGTATTTCCAAGCGAATTACCAAGTCTTTCACCAGATAGGGAGATCAAATTCGTAATACATATTGTACCAGGAGCGGCACCAGTTTTAAGGGCACTGTATCGTATGGCGCCAGTGGAGATGAAGGAGTTAATGGTTCAGTTACAAGAACTGTTGGATAGAAAATATGTGACGACCCCAAAATAGGTATACATCACCCATCTTGAGTAGCCAAATACATGGTACAAAATTTAAATACAACTTAATTATACAACAGTCGTGTAAAATACGACAAAACATAATCTAAGAGTTTTAATAAGAATATTGTCATCTAGACAATATCCACACTCAATGGAGTCTTCATTACATTTATTGTCACACTATTTAACAAAATAGTGAGGACTACTAATGCTATCATCTGGACCATCACTCTGTTCCCCGACTAGTCCCGGCTACGTTCTCATTTCCTGAAGAGAACAATGAAAGCAAAAGGGTGAGCTCAAATATCCCAGTAAGAAATATTATGACTAAGATAATGCAGAATAAATTATCATTAGCCCTCAACAATGTTAAACTGATAGAATATAATAAACAAAAAGTTTAACTGTAGCGGAACAAGCAATCCATTAGAAGAGTCAAGTAGAGAATAAAATCTACTATCTTCTATGATTTAAATGGTTTTGTCATCACTTTTATCACTGAGACTCAGTTTAATAAATAATGCACATCATCGAATCACCCCTACATTACGGCCAAGGATATTCTTTAGTATCACAACCATAAATTATCCATGCACTATGGGCCAAGGATATTTGTGTATTCATTAATGGTCATGATCAAGCCAACAACTGTCCATCAATGCACTACGGGCCAATGAGGACTTTTACCACATCATTTATAACATTACGATCATAATTATACCGAATGATCCCTGGTCATAATCATACCAAGTCCATCTATGCACTACAGGCCACAGATGACTTCAACAGAATATAAACATGAGGATGATGACAATAATATAGGAATTCAATAAAACAAGTTCAAGAATAAAAGATTTATAATTTAACTTATCCAGAAATCAATAATGTCCAAATTGTCAACATGATACTTCTTTGTAGAGTAAAATTCAAGAATGCTCAGAAGAATATTTCCATGAAAAGATACTGGATGAAGTGCATATATCAAGGATATTCCACTAATTTCATGGAGTACAGAAGCCAAAACTTTAATCAACTGAGTATAATAAAGAATGGAATAACAAAAGAATTCACCATGCATGCAATAGATCCTTGATGCACGTGTTATTCCAATGTAATAATAAATAATGGAACCAAGTCATGCGTAAACGTACAGATAGGATATTCCAACAGAATAATAAATAATGGAACCAGGTCATGCGTAAACGCACAAACATGATATTCCAACAAAATAATAAATAATGGAATAACAGAAGAATTCACCATGCATGTGATAGACCGCACAGTCAGGTTATTCCAATAGAATAATAAAGAATGGAACCAGGGCATGCGTAATCCGCGCAGACAAGATATTCCAATAAAATAATAAATAATGGAATAACAAAAGAATTCACCGTGCATGCGATAGACTGCACAGTCAGGTTATTCCAACAGAATAATAAAGAATGGAACCAGTTCTAGCGTAATCTGCATAGACAGGATATTCCAACAGATTAATAAAGAATGGAATAACATAAGAATTTCACCATGTATGTGATACTTCGCATAGACATGTTATTCCAATATAATAATAAAGAATGGAATAACAGAAGAATTTCACCATGTATGCGGTAGATTGGCATATATACAAAGTTATTCAACGAATAATAAGGAATGGAATAACAATAGCTCTCTTCATGAATACAAAAGAAATAATACCCCTTACCTTAGAAAAACTGGATACTGGAATAGTGAGGTAGCAGATTTCTCTTCTTCTTTCTCTCTATAATTTCTCTCTATAATAAATGCTCTATAGCTTGAGTGAATTGGTGAAGAATAATGAAGAAATGAGCTTCTATTTATAGGAAAATTTAATTTCGATAATTGCACATTTTGGGGCTCAGAATATTACAGTATAATACCTTCTTCTTTTCCTTTATTTTTAATTTAGTCCTGCAAGTATTATCAAACTTGCACCACTTCCCCTAATAGTAAATAATGTGAATCAATAGTAAATCATGTGACTCAATAGTTCTAGACATGTAAAAATATGAATTACAGTATAATACCTCCATCTATACCTCCATTTTTAACTTAGTCATGCAAGTATTATCAATCTTGCACCAACTCCCCTAATAGGAACAAGAATGTGAATCAATAGTACACACATGTGAACAAATAGTTATAATCATGTGAATTAATAGCAATTAATTGCTCATTTATCCGATTAATTACCCAACTGATCAGTATAACTTCCAGACATCAATTAATACCGAAGTAAATGTCGATTTCCACTAACACTAATAATTCTAACACAATGGAACTATCAATTTCATCTTTAATAAACACGAACTTATTCATCATTAATATTATAACTCACAATATTTAACAACCAGGTCGTTTGCAGGAAATAGGGGGCTTTCCGATAAGGATTTCTCCTTATTGGCGCGCAATTGAGAACCAAACCTCTCCTTGACAGAACTTCTAGACATTGTAAATATTGCAATTTAATAATATGAATAACTTTGTCGTCTCAATTATTGATTTAATAACATAAAATGCGTATGATCTCTTGTGATAATAATCGAATCAATAATATGAGAGATATGATGCAAAGAATTCTTGTAGCAATAATTGAGTATAGTGAGTGACTTCTCACGTAAGCATCAATAATTAATCTGAGTGTATTACTACGCAACCACGCCAGACATATTCTTTGTACTTTTACTACCGGGTTGTTCAACAGCTTTTAACAAAGAACACTATCACCGTTATTTTTATAAAAAGATAATTCTGTCATTTTCTAACTATGACAATACTTCTGTTGTGGGGTCCACCAATGATTGTGCTATCGTACGGATATTCTCCTTCAAAAAGAATATTCCCCGACCAAATTAATATTTTATAACAACTTGCATACTTTGCAAAATTTATAAACATTACCCACAACTATAACATTATATCAAATCCACACCATAATATTAAAAAAATATATTTTGAGAAATTTAAATCGTTATTCATAAAATTTGGGGTCTCACAATCTCCCCTCCTTATAAAACTTTGCCCTCGAAATTTATGTACGTACCTGGTATGCCGACGAGATGAGGATACCTTGACTTCATTTCAGATTCTAATTCTTGAGGTATAACCTTTAAGTGTCGAATATAATCCTTCTTATCCAAGATTTTAACATATATCTTCTCATACGTTAAATCTTCTGCTATCTCGTCTAGTTCTAATTCAATAATGTTTTTTTGGTCGTCCACATATTTACGTAACATTGATACATGAAAAACGTTATGAACACGCGACATACTTAGCGGTAAAACGAGTCTATAGGCCACAGTTCCTACTCGATCGAGGATTTCAAATGGGCCAATTAAATTGAGGGTTGAGATTTCCTCTCTTCATAGATTCTTGCTTCTAGAATAACGCCTTCTTGAACCTTCTTCTTCACATTCATCAGCTTCGGGTGTGTAGCTTGAGCGGCTTTAACTTTATTGATTAAAGTCGATTCTAATCGTATATTTGTTATCTTCACGTGGGTCCCTAGAGTCTTTAACTCTATCTTCATCATTCATAAGTTATACAAAATGGGTCTTTATGTTAACAACATTGCACTCGTAAATGCATACGATCTTCTACTCAACGCGTCAGCTACCACGTTCGCTCTTCCATAATGATATTGAATGGTACGATCGTAATCTTCAACAGCTCGAGCCAACGTCTTTGGCGCATGTTACGTTCGCTTCTAGTGAAGAAATATTTGAGGGTTTTAGAAATGGGTTTTGTCTTCAAGTTAATACAAAATTGATTTCACGCTCTAGGGGTAGGCTAAGAAGTCTTCAGGAATACGTCAGGAAATTTATTAACAATAGAAATATCATTCAAAACTGTGACTCTCATCCAAGACTTGGATATCATGTCACTTTGATACCTATCAACTTGCCATCGTCATTCACAGCGTCGCCTACGGAAAGTCTGGCTTTGGTGTATTCCAAGACTTGGAAGTCACCCGCGAAAGGCTCAAGGCTCTTTACTTATGGCTTGATATGACAATGATTAACTTTAGTGGTTTGGTTGCTTGAATTACAAAAAAGGTTGGTTAGGAATATGAAAGCTAACAACCTTACGAAAAGCATGATGAGTAGTTAACCAATCAATCCCTAGAATTACGTCAAATGCAAGTATTTTCAATGAAATAAGATCGACATGTAATGTGAGGGTACTAATTTGAACCAAACAAGACTTATAAACAGTGGATGTAATGAAGGTTTCTCCCAATGGAGTTTCAACAAATAAATCAAAGTCTAATTTCTTTGGAGTCAAATTTAAACATTGAGCGCAAGTAGGAGAAATAAAAGAGTGGGTAGAACTGATATTGAATAAGGTATAAACTCCGTAAGAGTTTATAATTAACTTACCCGTAATAACTTCATTCGGGTTTCTCGACAAACGCTCTCACTTAAACTACCGGATTTGACTTTTCTGGGACGCCCTTTAGTGCCTTCTTCCCAGCTGGACTTGTCTTTGGTGAATGACAAAATCGGGTTAGGTGACCTTCTCTTCCATAATTATAACACACTTTGGACGACATCGCGCAGTTTGGACTGATGTGTCCCTCCCCTCCGCATTTGAAGTATATGATAGGTGGTTGTTCTCCTTCCTTAACAACGGGTGATGGTGCTGACGTCTTTCCATCATTGTTGAATCTCCTCTTCTTGAAATGTCCATTCTTATTGTTTTGGCCATGATTACCACCGAAGTGGTTACCATTTCTGGCATGTTTATTCCCTCCACGCTTATTGTCACCGCTTTGATGAATGTTATCACTAGTATTATAATTTTGTCAGCTGCTCTCTTTTAGTTGGGTTGACTCATTATCGCGCTCCAATAACTAAGCCCTATTAACAACATCTAAATTCAAACACAGTTTATGAGAGATAAGATATTGACGTATCTCGGGTTTCAAACCTCTTAGAAACATTCGTGTCATTCTCTCCTCATTATCAACCAAATGGGACGCAAACTGAGACAACTCGGCAAACTTGGCTTCGTACTGCGACACGGTCATGTTGTTTTGCTCTAACTTGATGAACTCTACCTCTTTCATGTGACGAATACTTTCAGAAAAGTACTTGTCGTTGAACAATTCTTGGAACTTCTCCCAAGTAATCTTCAGTGCGGTAGGTTGAGTACGCTTTACGATTCCCACCAAAGAATCGCCTTTGCTCGCATAACATACGAAGGTGGCAAAGGGAACCTTTTGCTCCTCGGAGCATCCCAAGACATCAAATATCTTGCAGATCATCTTTATCCACGTCTCCACCTTAAGTGGTTTTGGCTCTCCAAAAACTCCGGTGGTCCTAGTTCCTTGAACTGCTTAGCGGTGACCGTCCGAGAGTTGCCAGTGTTTCCACCTGCATTTTGGATAGGAGCCGCTCTCGCCTGATGTTGTATGAATTGCATAAAGCCTCTGAACATTTCATCGTTCATCATCTGATCGGTGTTGTTGTTTTCCTGAGGATTATTGTCTTCTTGTTGCACATTATCCTGGGTATTGATCGTTGGTGACTCAATGGTCTCATGTGCTTCATTGCTTATCTCAATATTTTCGGATGCCATTTTCAAATACTGCCACAAAACAAGGGTTAATTAACATATCACATATTATCTCTATACTCTGACCGACCAATTAAATACCAAATAAACTTAGGTAGGTTATACTAGCGAAGGAATTCCCCATCTCTCCCCTCCTAGTTCTTGTCTCACATCTCAGCTAGGAATCATATCCCCAAGCTTTGATACCAAGTGTGATGCCCCCAAAATAGGTATACATCACCCATCTTGAGTCGCCAAATATATGGTACAAAATTCAAATACAACTTAATTATACAACAGTCGTGTAAAATACGACAAAACATAATCTAAGAGTTTTAATAAGATTATTGTCATCTAGACAATATCCACACTCAATGGAGTCCTCATTACAATTATTATCTAAGAGTTTTAATAAGCTCGTATGTATTTCTAAAGGTATCTCCCTGGAAAGGAAAGATACTCTTTGGAAAGAAGGGAAAATTAAGTCCAAAGTTTATAGGACCTTTCGAGATACTAAAAAGGGTAGGAGAGGTAACTTACATGATAGCATTACCGCCAGACTTAAAATGAATACATAATGTGTTTTATATATCTCTGTTATGTCCTTATAAGCCCGATTATAAGCACGTAATAGAGTATGAGCCTATTCATATTGAGAAGGACTTGACGTATGAAGAAATTCCTATTCAAATCGTTAATAGAAATGAACAAGTTCTGAGGAATAAAGTTATACCTTCAGTAAAGGTGTTATGGAAGAACCACGATGCCGAAGAACCAATGTGGGAACTTGAAGAAAAGATGAGGAAGAATTATCCTCAGTTGTTTGTTTAATTTATAGCGAGATTATGGGGACATAATCCTTATAAGGGGGGGTGAATGTAACGACCGAGAAAATTGGATTAATTGTAAAATAATTTTATTTGATTAAATAATGAATAAAATTATATTATATGTTAATATTAATGAGTTAATAAGATAAATGTTGTTCTATAACCTAAAAGTATAAGAATATCGTAGTATTCTGGTTACGTGAAGGAATTAATGTGACGCCGCCAAATTTGGGTATCTTTAAACCCGACAGATGGTACTACACGGTACTCATAACTGTACATTCATTCTATTGAAACAACATCAGAATGTGTGTATCAACGACATTCTTATTACATTAATAATAATACATCACGTTCCCAGGTTTTGAAACCATTACATTCTTTGTTCATCATAATATAATTCATACAAACATACTAGTCTATTATAGAATAAACTAATCATTCATCTTCGCCTTGCCTTTATCTCTACTGGAACCCTCGGTTCGCTCAACCTTAGCTGCAATCATATGATTCAAGCAAAAAGTGAGCATAACTAGCTCAGCAAGTCTAACAATATATTATATAAATACCACTTACAGAATCATATGATTATTCTGCATTAACTGAACAATAGTTATGAAGTACTATGAAACATTGAATAGCACTTCTCATCTCATAAAACAATTCCGAAGTACATATAGTAGCTTGGAAAATTCTGCGTAGGTCCATAGACTATGCACATTCTCTTTAGCTTTTATTCATGAAAAGGATAACCCGGTACTAAGACCGTAAGTCTGATATTTCTTACGAGCACTTCTAGGTGATCAGCCTATAGTACTCTATGTTGATCAACACTCGTCTGTTAAACGTATTTACGTTTAAGTTTTGGCAACCTCGCGTGCCCATCAAATAATCGATGTAAAATACATTTGTTTATTCATACTCAGGCTTACCTTGAATCCGTACCAAACAATTGGCATAGGATAGTGTTATCAATTCTATATTGAAAGACTTGTAAATAAATTAATCAATCTTTTAAGATTAGTCTAGCCGAGTTAAAACTGGCATCGACCGTTTCTTTAAAACCATTCATGCATCTTATAACATGAATCACTGAAAACCTGGCTAACACGAAGGTTAAACACGCGTTCAGAAAACTTGCCTTCTGTGTCTGCTATAGTATAATTACTTTCCCTCTGAGTCTTTACGGTCTCTACACCACATAACCACATAACATACCACATTAGGTCATGAATAAACATGCATGGTTCCTAATGAATCTTACCCTTATTCTCAATCTAATCATGTATTAAATTTGTTATTACTGGTTCCGGCTATCGCATTACATTATTCTTACCAACTTCTTTCTCTTCTATGACTTAACTGAAATTATTTCATTAATACAACTCGTTTTGAGTTAATCATCCTTCCTTATAACTTACTAACGTACTTAAGTTACTAACCGAGACTTGATCCTCAGTGGTTAAGTACACTTATTTAATACCGTTCAAGTTCACATTCAATTGACTTACCTCCAACCTTAACTATTATACTTAAGGTTTATAACATCCTTTAATGATGTTACATTAGGTTTAGCATTGATATGATTCATTATCATTAACTTGTTTTCCCTTTATATTCATAACCTTTCCTCTTTGGGCATCACCTAATGCTGGCGCTACGGTGCCAACTTTCCTTCCTTATTCCACGTCGCGGCGCCACTTTACAGTGGCTTACATCCGGACCCGGCGTTGTGGGGCCAATTGCAGTTCAAAAGGTCGCGCTGCGGCGCCACTTTTCAGTGGTTAATAGGCATTCTTGGCACTGCGGCGCCACTCAGTGTGCTTTGTCTGGCGCTGCGGTGCCAGACCTCACTACCAAACAGTTTTGACAGTGCTCAAAAAGCCCGCCAAGAGATCGCACCAAAGAAGACGACGCGTCTTGTATGCCACATCAAGGTGGGTCAGCATGTTTGTTTGTTGCCTTGCATAACGAATGAGCCACTTTGCGATTTTCTCACGCCTTGCTCGCTTATCAGAAAATTCCCAAATTTTAGTATGTTTTTTTGTATCATATGAGACTATTTTTAAAAAATATGAAACCCCCATTTCGGGTTCATTAGGCAGCCCAAATAGAGTGCCAAAAGTTTACGTTCATAACATTTTTTCACTTTTATTTCTGCTTTACCCTCTCTCGCTAAAACAGTCATAACATTTTTGTTTCAACACATTTTTGAGCGATTCTTGAGCCCACGCGAAGCTAACTTCCGGGACTACAACTTCTCTTCAGATAACAAATTCAAATTCTAAACCGAACAGAACTGATATCTGCTCTAAGTGGACAGAATGTTCTATTTTTAGATTACACGACCCTCCTTCCCTAAAATGGTCATAACTCCTTCGTTTCTCAACATTTTTAAGTGATTCTTGAACCCACGTGAAGCTAAATTCCGGGACTACAACTTTTTTTCTTTGACCATTTCTAAATTCAAAACACAGAATTCCAAAAAATTCGTGCCGTGGACCGCTTGAATCTGCTTTTCCGAGTTTGGGCGCTTCGACGCACCCATTTTGGCATGTCATAAATTGATCGTCCGAACTCGGAACGAGTCCGTTCTAGAGTCTATGGATAGCTGGTATGACACACTTTAAGACCCCTAAAAAATTATAATTTTCCAGCAAGTCTAATTAATCGAAATAGTTAGCCCGAAGTAGCCTGACACACTAACTCATTTGGCATTGCACCCATTCCATTCGCATGCTTTCTAACATCAGCTTCTTCCTCACTCTTTTTTCTAGAAAATTACTTTTTCACAGTTATAATAACTAAATTAATGAATGGTAATTTTATTATTTGAAGATTTAATTTAATGAAATAATTAAATTAAATGAATTGTTTAATATTTAAGAAAATAATTAAATTAAGTAAAATGATGTTATAATTATAATATTTGTTAAGCATAAATATAATCATATTGGAAATTATAATTGTAATTGTAAGTTATTAAAATTAATTAAATAAGTCTATGACAAATGGATCTATATCATATAAAAATAAATTAGAACCTAATCTAAGTTGTAGCCAAACATGGCCTTGTGGCCTTTGGCATATTACAACTGACGTAGCCTATTGGTTTCTTACCTGAAGGGTACATGGGGAAAGGCCTATATCAGTTTATATTTTATGCACATTATTCCTAAAAGCTAAGAAAGAACAGAGAGTTGGAAGGGAGAAGAATAGAGAGAAGGGAGAATTCTCATTCTCTGTGTTTGTCAAGAAGAAGGAGATGAAGTGTTGGGAAATCTTGTTATCATCTTGCAAAATCAAGGACTAGAAGGTATAATCTATTCATGATTCTAACTTGTAGTTTTGTGATTTCTAATCTTTCTGAATTTGAAATTGTGTTGGATTGTTGATATATGTATGTAAAGTATTGCTAAAATCTGATAATCATCATATATAAGTAATTTTAGTGGTTAAATTTATGAAAGTCATGTTTTATGTTCTTGAGTTTTCTTGGGGAAAAAGGGGAAATTGGGTTGATGATTTGTTAGAGTAATTGATATTTATGTTGTAGATGGTTCATAATCTATTATATGTTGCTTTCAAATGATTTTGAAGTAATCAAAATTCATGAAAATTGGTTGAAGAGGAATTTATAAGTTAACAAAGTGTTATATATATATATATATATATATATATATATATATATATATATATATATATATATATCGAAAATGGCTTAATTGAGTCCAAAAGTTATGTTCAATCCTTGTTACAATTTGTAAATTGATTTTAGATTGTGTTAATACATTCAGAAACGAAAACAACACAATTGAAATGGTGTAATTTGATTAAAAATTGGAGATTTGGTGATTGAATTCACTAAATGTGTTGAAAATGGAGAAAACAACAAAAACATGGTTTTAATCCTTTAAAATTTGGTTATTTTGGTGTTAGAAGTGTTATATCTATGCTTAACAATGTTGTAGTAAGTTTATAGCTTTTGGGACTAGTGAATTTCTATAGAAATTGAGGAAAATTGGAGTTTGTTTTGTCACAGAGGAAGTCATTGTAGTTTCGTCACAGATCAAGCAAATTGCGCACGGTACCAAAGGCGTAAAATGGTGCAATCATACTGTTGATTTTCGAGGTCGAGCACCAACGCAATTGCTTTGCCAAGCGGTCTTTAAGAGCTTGGGACAACGCAAATTGCGCCATACCACCCTAGTAGAGGCGTGTGTTTTCTTTTTAGTTGCAGTCTATGATATGAAGACCTAACCTAGTTTAGTATACATGATAAGATGTTAAATCATACCATATGATATAAGAACAGATTGTAATGTATTGTAATACCAAAAAGGAAGATTTGTAAGTAATTACTTAACAAGTTATATAGTGATTGAAATTTGATATTTGTAAGAGTTAGAGGTGAATGCTAAAGCTTTATATTATATGATAGTGAGTTTCTGGTTCGTGTTGTATGGTTAACCAATATGGTTAGACCTTAAGTTAAAGGTTATGAGAATTGAACCTATAAGGTTAATGATAGTATAACTAATCAGTATTGCGATTTCAATGATATATGTATGGTAATTGGCGAACGTTTATTATACTTGTGTAACTTACGCATAAGGTAAGTTTCCTAACTTCATTCTCTTTATAATGAATGTGACGCCCCCAAAATAGGTATATATCACCTATTCTGAGTCGCCAACTACATGGTACAGAATACAAATACAATCTTAAATATACAACATGAGCTGTGAGTTTTAATACAAATATTGTCTTCTAGACAGTGTTCAAACTCAAAATAAGTCCTCAATACATTTATTAACACACTATTTCATAGAATAGTGAGGACTACTAATGCTATCATCTGGACCGTCACTCCGTTCCCCGACTAGTCCCTGCTACGTTCTCATTTCCTGAAGAGAACAATGAAAGCAAAAGGGTGAGCTCAACTAGCCCAGTAAGAAATATTATGACTAAGATAATGCAGAATAAATTATCATTAGCCTTTAACAGTGTTAAACTTATACAATATAACAAACATCAAGTTTAACTGCAGTGGAACAAACAATCCATTAAAAGAGTCAAGTAGAGAATACAATCTACTATCTTCTATGATTTAAAAGTTTTTTTATCACTTTTATTGCTGGGACTCAGCTTAATACATAATCCACATCATCCCTGCACTACGACCAAGGATATTCATTAGTATCACAACCACAAATTATCCATGCACTACGGCCCAAGGATATTCATGTATTCATCAATGGTCATGATCATGCCAACAACTATCCATCAATGTACTACGGGCCAATGAGGACTTTTACCACATAATTTATAACATTACGGTCATGATTATACCGAATAATCCCTGGTCATAATCATACCAAGTCTATCTATGCACTACAGGCCACAGATGACTTTCAACATAATATAAACATGGGGATGATGGCAATGATATAAGAATCCAATAAAACAAGTTCAAGAATTAATTTATCCAGGAACCAATAACGTCCAAATTGTCAACATGATACTGCTTTGTGGAGTAAAATTCAAGAATACTCAGAAGAATATTTCCATGAAAAGAAACTGGATGAAGCGCAAATATCAAAGATATTCCACTAATTTCATGGAGTATAAAAGCCAAAACTTTAACCAACCGAGTATAATAAAGAATGGAATAACAAAAGAAATCACCGTATGCGATAGACCGCATGCATGTGATATTCCAACGTAATAATAAATAATGGAACCAGTCACGCGTAACGCATTGCGGGGATAAATAATGGAACCAGGTCATGCGTAAACGCACAGACAGGATATTCTAACAGAATAATAAATAATGAAACCAGGTCATGCGTAAACGCACAGATAGGATATTCTAACAAAATAATAAATAATGGAACCAGGTCATGCATAAATGCACAGACAGGATATTCTAACAGAATAATAAATAATGAAACCAGGTCATGCGTAAACGCACAGATAGGATATTCTAACAAAATAATAAAAATGGAACTAGGTCATGCGTAAACGCACATACATGATATTCCAATAGAATAATAAATAATGGAACCAGGTCATGCGTAAACACACAGACAAGATGTTCCAACAGAATAATAAAGAATGGAATAAAGAAGAATTTCACCATGTATGCGGTACTTCACATAGACAGGTTATTCCAACATAATAATAAAGAATGGAATAACAGAAGAATTTCACCAAGTATAGGGTAGTCCGCAGATATAAAAGTTATTCCAATGAGAATAATAAAGAATGGAATAACAGAAGAATTTCACCATGTATGCGGTACTTTGCATAGATAGGTTATTCTAATATAATAATAAAGAATGGAATAACAGAAGAATTTCACCAAGTATAGGGTAGTCCGCGTATACAGGTTATTCCAACAGAATAATAAAGAATGGAATAATAGAAGTTCTCTTCATGAATGAAAAGAAATAATACCCTTACCTTAGAAGAAACTGGATATAGGAGTAGTGAAGTAGCGAATACTTTTCTTCTTTCTCTATATAGTTTCTCTCTAGAGTTTCAAGAAATTAAATAAGAAATAATGAAGGAATGAGCTTCTATTTATAGGAGAATGGACCTGAATAGTAACTAATTTATGAACAGTTCTATATTGATTTACTTTTAAACCAGACGATCCATATTAATTTACTATACGTGATTAATAAAATATTCTAATAAAACAAAATCTTTTAAATAAAATATAATATATTCTATTTATAATCTAATAAAACGAATAACTTTATAAAAGTATTCTGCTTTTATATAAAAAGGTTTTACTATGCAAACACTATGCAGTACTATGCAAACACTATGCATAATAGAATATTGTATATTCTATTTATAGTCGAATAAAACGAATAACTTTATAAAAGTATTCTGTTTTATATAAAAAGATTTTACTATGTAAACACTATGCAGACACTATGCAAATACTATGCATAATAGAATATTATATACTCTATTTATAGTCTAATAAAATGAATAACTTTATAAAATTATTATGTTTTATATAAAAAGTTTTCTGTTTTATTACATTTATAATAATAATAAAACAAAACTTATCACCTTTACTAATCGACCAGGTCGTTCCCAGGAAAGAGGGGGCTTTCCAATAAGGATTTCTTCCTATTGGCGTGCAATTAGGTGACCAACCCTCTCCTTGACAGAACTTCTAGACATCGTTAATATTGCAAATAATAATATTAATAACTTTGTTATCTCAATTATTGATTTAATAATATATAAAATATCGACAATAATTGAATCAAATAACGTGAGATACTATGCAACAATTACTGTATCAATAATTGAACAAAATCGAGTGACTTCTCACGTAAGCATCGATAATCAATATCGTGTGCTACTATGCAACCACGCCAGACATTCTTTGTACTTTTAACACCGGGTGTTTCAACAGTTAACGGTAAAACTTCCGCCGTTATTTTCATAAAAATATTTTTGTCGTTTTCTTAATCCGACAATAATTCTGTTGTGGGGTAACAACTTGACAAAAAGAATATTCCCCGACCAATCGAATATTATATAACAACTTGCATACTTTTCAAAATTTCTAAATATTACCCATAACTATAACATTATCTCAAATCCACACCATAATTTTGAAAAAAAATATTTCGAGAAAATTAAATCTTTATTCGTAAAATTTGGGATTTTACAATCTCCCTCTCCTTATGAAATTTACGCCCTCGAAATTTACGTGCACGCACTGGTATCTTAGAACAAATGAGGACACTTCGTCAGATTCTAACTCTTGAGGTATAACCTTTGAGTGTTGAATACGATCCTTCTTATCCAAGATTTTAACACGTATCTCCTTATACGTTAAATCTTCTCCTATCTCGTCCTGTTTTAATTCAATAATGTGGTTCGAGTCGTTCACATATTTACGCAACATCGATACGTGAAAAATGTTATGAACACGCTGTTAGGTTTGTAAAATTCATGAAGCAATCAAATTGCATAAAAAGTGCGGAAGCGTGTAAAATCAGAGTTTAAAAAAAATTTACAAACCATATGCAGGATCACCCTTTATGCATAATTATTAATTAAACGAATAGATAAAGAATAAAATCATACCCTTGAAGATCGAGCTTCCTCAGGTACAAGTTCACCTCCAATCCTTTTCGCGTTCAACTTGAATCCACCGGGTTTGGTTCCTTCCTTAGATCAACATTAACCACCCAAGCGTTTGGCCTCTAGAGGTGATCCACCAAGGAAAAATAAAGAATTCAAGAAGATGGTGTATTTGGCTCAAACCCTAGTTTTCTATCTCTATAGAAAAGGGTACTCTCCAACAAATTGGAATTATTACGTATGTTGAAAAATCAACAACCCTTTTCACCCATAATAAGACTCCTCTTATTAATAGATGTGGGCAACCCACCTTAACAATTAAGGAATTGGGTTTTATTTAATTAATTAAATTCTTTTAATTAATTAAGCTCCCTAATCTTATTAGGGATAATTAATTAAACTCTTTTAACTAATTTTCCTTCCTAATCCAATTAGGAATAAATGAGAGTACTTATATTAAATTAATTCCTAAACTCTTTTAGAAATTAAAATAATAATAATTGTAACAATATTAATAAGACTCCTCTTATTAATTTATATTTAATATTTCTAAAATATTAAATAATAAATATTAAGCTATTTAATTTATTCTATCACCATAGATTAAATTAAATATACTTAACATATTATTACGATTATGCCATTAACTTCTTAAATAATTATTCTTCCTTGTATGGTGTGACCCTTTAGGTTCTCCATATTAAATCGGTTGTGAATAAATCAATTAGAACAATTCTAATCTTATTTAAATAAATAAATTAAATTATTAATTTATTTAAATAAATAATATTTATTCTACAATAGGATAAGCCTCCCTAATGATCAACGACTTTCCGGATAATATAGATTTCAACATTAATCATTAAAGAACCTTTGAGTAAATAGTTACCGTATAATTCAATCCTTCCACCATACAATGTCCCAATTAAATATAAGACATGGAATTCTTTATCAAGTCTTATTTTATTTAATTATATGTATTTCGATCCTTAAATGCACAACTCAAATAATGCAAATTAGAAACTCCTTTCTAATTTCATTCGCCTTAACCAAGGACTCTTTGGGTTGTCATTTATCGAATCACATAGGACATTTCTCTTCTTTTATTAGAAGTGGTAGATTCTTTATTGATCATACATTATCTCCATATACAACTTATTATACCCAAGCATACCCTTTGATATACCCTAAGGGTCTTAAGGAATAAGTCAAAGTATAACTCATCATACACAAGATACTATGATGATCTCAAGTCCAAGGATTACTTGTACTACTATCACTACAGAATTCCTATTGACAGCAAATAAAACTCCATTAGGTATTCCTTAGCGAGCCAATGCTCAAATGAACTTATTCTCTAATAAGCACCTACATACTTGCTTTAGTGTCTCCACACAAATGATCATGAGATCAATCATCCTCATCCAATGAGCAAAGCAAACGATGTATGTACCAATCTATCCTGATTCACTAATCCCCAATTTAGTAATCCAATGATTGGGAACTATTTTAGTTTTAAGCTATCTAAGAATTTAGATCTCATTAGAATGATCATCATCATTATTCTAAAAGCATTGCTTAAAACTATGGGTTTATCACATATTATAAAACAACATCATGTAGATAATTAAAAGCCTTTAATAAATTAATACTTTTTATTAATAAATGAATAAGATTGTTACAAAGTATATGCTTTATCATCAAACATGATGATTGGCAGTGTGCATACTACTTTCAATCTCCCACTTGCACTAAAGCCAATCGTCATGGTATCTCATACTCTTCTTCTCTAAGTGACGATTATCCTGTTGTTGGATAAGCTTTAGTTAATGGATATGTAATGTTGTTCATGAGAGTCCACTATCTATATAGTGATTTCCCATCTTTCAATGATTCTAATAATCAAATGAAAGTGCCACAACACATGTTTAGATCCAAGATGAGACTTAGGAACTATTCCTAGTTCTGTAATGAACTTTCAATCCAAACAATCAACTTGTAGCTTCATTTATAGCTATATACTTTGTCTTTATCACTAAACCAGCAACTCTTTGCTGTTTGGAACCTTTCTAATTCACTGCACCACTGTTCAAGGTAACCCTTTACCTTAAAGTGAATTTTTCTGTCATCTTGGTCTGTCTGAAAAACTTGAGTCTGTTAAGCCCTCTAGTTTTAATTAAGACCCACCATGAATATGATCACATCCTTAGTGCCGGTTAAGCATTTTAAGATGTTCTTCACTGACTCATAGTGAACTTCTCCATAATATGACTGATCAACATCAGGTCTCGTACATTTCATTGCATACATGATTATCACTCATGCAACCTCTCTTTTCAGGAGTCTGTGGGGACTATTAAGAGAGATACACTCCATAGCTCATCGACATGAGACATCTCTTGGAGTTTGCCATGCTAAACGACTTTAGCATCAAATGAATATACGTTCCTTGGGTTAAGTCAAGCATCCTCTTGTATCTATCTAATTTTATCCCCAATTAAGATACTCTTCCCAAACCATTCATGGAGGAATGTTTAGACAACTTTATCTTTACTGATTGTAGCATTGGTATGTCATTCCTTATCCGTAGTATATCAACATATAGTACTAGGAATGTCACGATGCTCCCACTGACCCTTTTGTACACACTAGGTTCATTCTTATTTTTGATAAAATCAAACTCTTTTGATTGCCTCATCAAAACGAATGTTCCATATTTGAGAAACTTGCTTCAATCCATTTCTCTGAGTGTCTACAACACTTACCTCATCGTATGTAACTGGATCATCATCTTCTATGATGTGTACCTCATCATCATCATCCATGATGAATCCATACCTCCTAGGTATCTTCAGTACTATTCCGTTTACGATTCTGATTTGTGGGTACAATAGGTCTATCTACAGGTTCCTCTTATTTGACTTATAGTGTTTTGTGGTTCTTGAACTTTTCAAGATCTATTATCCTCCCACTAGCCCCTTTTAATGATAAACACCTTTATCTTAGAAGGCAGTGTGTTTCGTAACAAACACCTTTTGCTAAGTAGAATTATAGAACATATACCCTAAACTTACTTTAGGATGTCCCACAAATCTGTACATGTCAAATCTTGTCCCAAGCTTATCCTTCGAAACCTTTTCACATAAGTTGGACAACCCCTTATCTTAACATACTTAAGATTAGGAATCCTCCCTATCCATAACTTTTATGGATTCTTGGGGCCGGATTATGAGGTTATCATTTTCGTAGACATGCAGCCATTTCTAGGACATGATCCTAGAAGGATACTGGAATGTCGGTAAAATCATTATGGACCGCACCATGTCCAACAAGGTACGATTTTTTCATTCGGATACATCAATCAATTATTGCAGTCGGGATGTGTCCATTATAAGAAAACCATTTGAGATGATCTAGAAACTTATTGCACAAGTATTTATTCCTTGATCTAATCAAAGAATCTTAAAACTTTGTCAATTTTGTTTCACTTCAATTCTTTGAACCTTTCAAATAATTCATACTTGTATTTTAGCAAATACACACATTCAACTCTTTGAATGATCATCTCCTTTTCTTATCTTGGTTTGTTCAATTTGCAAAATATATTTTTTACGTAAGTCAAGTATACAAAATTTATTAAGTAATATTCCAGCTTCTATACAAAACATTATTATTATAAATAGAACAACAATTGTTCTTAATTATAATACCAAAGATTTCATTGTCTAACAATAAAATGGAAATAATATTTTTAACAAGAATTGGAATACAATAACAACTTATCGACTCAATAGATTTGCCGTAGGGCATTGCTAAACTATAAGTTTCTATGGCTAATATCAAAGAAACCTTTGCTTCATTTCCCACACATGGGATTACTTACCTTGTTTAACTTTCTACTTACCTTGGTCCTTCATAAATCTATATTTATGATAACCAAAGTCGATATCCAATATCCAAGTAGAACCTTGACTTAAAGAAAAATTTATTTCAATCATGAACAAAAAGCGTATTATGTACCAAAAACTTCACTAAGCTTCTTTGGTTAGCCTCTGCAAGATGCTTCTCGCAGATTTCTTTCCGAAAGTCCAGCTTATTGCGGTGGAAGCAAACTCATTTACTTATCCGTGTCGCTTTTGTTCTTATTATCCTTTGTTTTTGCCTTTCTATATACCTTCTTTGAATCGTTCTTCTTTTGTAAGATCCTTTGGCCCCTACCAAGAAGACTTTATCTTTCTTGGTTGAAAGTGACTCTCAACAATTTTTCAATATGTTAAGCAAATCGGCGAGGTCGATATCTAGCTTGTTCATATAAAAATTCACAATAATTGTGAAAAGGAGTCCGAAAGTGAGTGCAAGATCAAATCTTGGCTCAACTCTCCATCTATGACAAAACCAGGTTGTCTAATTGATCAATCAAATTGATTATGTTAAGAACTTTTTATCTGCATTTATAGTGTCATTGCCCATTCTAGATCGGAAGAGCTCCTTAGATATCTGATATCTATCAGTCCTACTTTCCTCACCATCAACCACTTGATGTGCAGGTATATAGTAGGAGCATCCATAGTTTCATGCTGACGCTAAAGCTCGTTACTCATGGATGCGAGCATGATTCATTGAGCCAATCGTGCATCATCTTGCCACTTTCTAAAAGTAGCAATGTCTTCCTCGAGGCATTATGCGCAACCATTCTGCGGATATAGGCATATTAAGGATATAAGATAGCTTTTTAGCCGTGAGAACTATTCTCAATTTTCTTAACCAATCCGCTTTAATTGATTCCGATTAAATAGCATCTAATATTCTTCGCAAAGGATAGTAATTTTAGACATTGTAAAATTACGTAAATGAATTTGTAATTAACAACATTTTAACATACATTCTTTTATTAATTACCAAAATAAATTAGGTCTTGTTTTAAATTGGTATCTCCCACTATTTTCTTTCAAACTATATTACCCTCAATATATATAGTTCGACAAAATCTAATTAAAGATTTGCTAGTGAGAATAAGGATCCCATTTCAAATGTATATAGCCTTGTGGTGACACAACAAACTATATATAAATAAATAGGTAGACAACTTTTGTCAATTACATCAACTATCTGACTCCTTGTATTTTGCCTCTTAGATTATTTTGATCAAGTGGTGGCACATCCGAATCAAAATTATCCAAGTTAAGTCCGACCTAGCACTCCATATATTCAAAAAAGAAAAATATCATCCTTGTGGTGACACAACAAAACAATATTGTTCAATTTTCTTTATAAGCATCAAATGTGATAAATTAACATCTTAAATACTTAATACTTGCCTTGTGGTGACACAACAAACTCATATTAAATATTTAATACTCTATTAATTTTATCATGCTAGAAGGCGACGTTTGATATTCCAAATATCTTTGGACGCTTAGGACTTAATATAAAAAATTGAGGGGTTTGTTATTAATTTGTCACATCTTGTTTAGCGCGCATGCACATATATATATAAAATAATGTATTCGTATTAATAAACATCTGAAGCATGTTTGCATAATATATAATATATATAGTATAAGCATGCACATATAGAATACTATATTCTACCTTTGATTATGGACTTTTATTCTAGTTTGGTTCACTAGAGCCACCAAGTGAACCAAAAGGTCAAACCCTAGGGGTGCAAGAAATAAATATTTAAATATAACTATTACATTTAAACCCGGCTCTATTACAAACGGGTCTTCAAGCGCTCCTTGCTCCTTGATCTCCAATTTTTCAAAATAATTCTAATTATTCCTATTACAAAACTATTTTAAAATAAATAAAACCTTGATCGTGATCGAGGGAAGTACATAGGAGGAGTTAGAATTTACATTAAGAAAAATTAGAGAAGACGAGTACGCAGAGACCCCATTTAATAAAACCCATACATTCATGCATCCAACTAAAATAAAATCCAATCGCATTGGTCAATAGTCCATAATCAATCCCATTTATTATCATACACATCACCATATTCATCAATAAATAACATTCATCTTATGAATAATAAACATTTAATATATATATTGATATCATTTAATGGGCAAATTTAGTTAGTATAAAATCTAATTTTTTGAATCAAAATAAACTCCTTTATTTTAATCCAAATTTAAATCAAAATAAAACTATTTTATTTTAATTTATCTAATTTTTGAATAAAATAAACTATTTTATTTTAATCAAAATTTTAATCAAAATAAACTCCTTTATTTTAATTAATTATGGAATCCAATTCCATGTAATAAATTTTTTTTTAATTAAAATAAACTCTTTTATTTTAATTAATTATGGAATCCAATTCCATGTAAAAAAATATTAAAGGAAACACGGATTATCTTTCCTATTCACAAATAAACTCCTTTATTTTGAATAATATGAAATCTTATTTCATATCTAAATAAACTCCTTTATTTAAGGAAATTAGGATTCTCTTTCCTATTCATAAATAAACTCTTTTATTTTGAATAATATGAAATCTTATTTCATATCTAAATAAACTCCTTTATTTAAGGAAATTAGGATTCTTTTCCTATTCACAAATAAACTCTTTTATTTTGAATAATATGAAATCTTATTTCATATCTAAATAAACTCCTTTATTTAAGGAAAAATAGAATCCAATTTCAACTCCAATTAGTTATCATGGAATCCAATTCCAACTCTAATTAGTTAGCATGAAATTCTAATTTTAAAATTAAAATAAACTCTTTTATTTTAATATTTAAAATAAACCTTTTATTTTAAAATTAAAATAAATATTATTTTAATTATAAAATTATTAAGAATAATATATTATATATAATATATAATATATTATAAAATAACCGAATATATATATATATATATATATAAAATAGTAAATATTATATATAATATATATATATATTATATTACCGTACATGTTATATACAGTAACTTTCTTATTTCCGTGAAGCTACAAAATTTCCTTGAAATCCGTGCATATTAGATTTCATAATATCAATTCCTTTAATTCTGTAATATCCAAATAGGAAGTTCCTTTTAAAAAAATTGTTCTTTGGTTTTGATATCCTCATTATGCATGCATTTAATTTTTTTTTTTTTTTATGGAACATGCTTCGGCAGCCATGTGGCCCATTAAAAAAAAACTATTAACATTTTATGCTTCGGTCAACTTGCTTTCCGTGTTTATTCACGTTTTTTTTTTTGATTTCTTTATTAAATTTTATACAATAAAAATATGCCCAATTAAATTGTTCTAAACACATATCAATATACATATCAAATTAAAACAATTAATAATTCACATAAAGGTTTGGCTCTGATGCCACTGTTAGGTTTGTAAAATTCATGAAGCAATCAAATTGCATAAAAAGTGCGGAAGCGTGTAAAATCAGAGTTTAAAAAAATTTTACAAACCATATGCAGGATCACCCTTTATGCATAATTATTAATTAAACGAAAAGATAAAGAATAAAATCATACCCTTGAAGATCGAGCTTCCTCAGGTACAAGTTCACCTCCAATCCTTTTCGCGTTCAACTTGAATCCACCGGGTTTGGTTCCTTCCTTAGATCAACATTAGCCACCCAAGCGTTTGGCCTCTAGAGGTGATCCACCAAGGAAAAATAAAGAATTCAAGAAGATGGTGTATTTGGCTCAAACCCTAGTTTTCTATCTCTATAGAAAAGGGTACTCTCCAACAAATTAGAATTATTACGTATGTTGAAAAATCAACAACCCTTTTCACCCATAATAAGACTCCTCTTATTAATAGATGTGGGCAACCCACCTTAACAATTAAGGAATTGGGTTTTATTTAATTAATTAAATTCTTTTAATTAATTAAGCTCCCTAATCTTATTAGGGATAATTAATTAAACTCTTTTAACTAATTTTCCTTCCTAATCCAATTAGGAATAAATGAGAGTACTTATATTAAATTAATTCCTAAACTCTTTTAGAAATTAAAATAATAATAATTGTAAAAATATTAATAAGACTCCTCTTATTAATTTATATTTAATATTTCTAAAATATTAAATAATAAATATTAAGCTATTTAATTTATTCTATCACCATAGATTAAATTAAATATACTTAACATATTATTACGATTATGCCATTAACTTCTTAAATAATTATTCTTCCTTTTATGGTGTGACCCTTTAGGTTCTCCATATTAAACCTAGGTTGTGAATAAATCAATTAGAACAATTCTAATCTTATTTAAATAAATAAATTAAACAATTAATTTATTTAAATAAATAATATTTATTCTACAATAGGGATAAGCCTCCCTAACGATCAACGACTTTCCGGATAATATAGATTTCAACATTAATCATTAAAGAACCTTTGAGTAAATAGTTACCGTACAATTCAATCCTTCCACCATACAATGTCCCAATTAAATATAAGACATGGAATTCTTGTCAAGTCTTATTTTATTTAATTATATGTATTTTCGATCCTTAAACCACAACTCCAAATAATGCAAATTAGAAACTCCTTTCTAATTTCATTCTGCTTTAACCAAGGACTCTTTGGGTTGTCATTTATCGAATCACATAGGACATTTCTCTTCTTTTATTAGAAGTGGTAGATTCTTTATTGATCATACATTATCTCCATATACAACTTATTATACCCAAGCATACCTTTGATATACCCTAAGGGTCTTAAGGAATAAGTCAAAGTATAACTCATCATACACAAGATACTATGATGATCTCAAGTCCAAGGATTACTTGTACTACTATCACTACAGAATTCCTATTGACAGCAAATAAAACTCCATTAGGTATTCCTTAGCGAGCCACGTTCGATGAACTTATTCTCTAATAAGCACCTACATACTTGCTTTAGTGTCTCCACACAAATGATCATGAGATCAATCATCCTCATCCAATGAGTAAGCAACGTATGTACCAATCTATCCGGATTCACTAATCCCCAATTTAGTAATCCAATGATTGGGAACTATTTTAGTTTTAAGCTTTCTAAGAATTTAGATCTCATTAGAATGATCATCATCATTATTCTAAAAGCATTGCTTAAAACTATGGGTTTATCACATATTATAAAACAACATCATGTAGATAATTAAAAGCCTTTAATAAATTAATACTTTTTATTAATAAATGAATAAGATTGTTACAAAGTATATGCTTTATCATCAAACATGATTGGCTTGTGTGCATACTACTTTCACACGCGACATACTTGGCGGTAAAACGAGTCTATAAGCCACAGTTCCTACTTAATCGAGGATTTCAAATGGACCAATTAAATCGAGGGTTGAGATAACGCCTTCTTGAACCTTTTTCTTCACATTCATCAGTTCCGGGTGTGTATCTTGAACGGCCTTTAACTTTATCGAATAAAGTCGATTCTACTCGTATATTCGTTATCTTCACGTGGGTCCCTAGAGTCTTTATCTCTATCTCCATCATTTGTAAGTTATACGAAATGGGTCTTTGTGTTAACAACATCACACTCGTAAATGCATACGATCTTCTACTCAACGCGTCAGCTACCACATTCACTTTTCCCACGATGATATTGAATGGTACGATCATAATCTTCAACAGCTCGAGCTAACGTCTTTGGCACATTACATGTTCATTTTGGGTGAAGAAAATATTTGAGGGTTTTAGAAATGGGTTTTGTATTGGGGTCAATACAAAATTCGATTTCACGCTCTAGGGGTAGGCTAAGAAGTCTTCAAGAATACGTCAGAAAATTTATTAACAATAGAAATATCATTCAAAACTGTGACTCTCATCCAAGACTTGGATAGTACGTCACATTGATACCTATCAACTTGTCGTCGTCATTCACGACGTCGCCTACAGAAAGTCTAGCTTCGTTGCATTCCACACAAGGAAGTCACCAGAGAAAGACTCGAGGCTCTTTATTTATGACTTGATACGACAATGATTGACTTTAGTGGTTTGGTTGCTTGAATTCGCATAACAGGTTGGTTAGAAATATGAAATCTAACAACCTTACAAAAAGCTTGATGAGTAGTTAACCAATTGATTCCTAAAATCACATCAAAGGCAAGTATTTTCAAAGAGATAAGATCGACAGGTAACGTGAAAGTGTCGATTTGAATCAACAAGATTTATAAACAGTGGAGATAACGAAGGTTTCTACTATCGAAGTTTCAACCAATAAGTCAAAGTCTAATTTCTCCGAAGTCAAATTTAAACGTTGAACGCAAGCAAGAGAGATAAAAGAATGGGTAGAACCGGTATCTAATAAGATATAGACTTCGCAAGAATTTATAATTAACTAACCCATGCTAACTTCGTTCAGGTCACTCGTATTTTGAGAAGTCACAAAAAATGCTCTTCCTGAAACCACCGACTTTGTTTTGTCCGTATTTGTAACAATCAAAGATTTTATTTGTAATTTAAAATATTTATTAAATTAAATAAATATTTTATTGATGAAGTTGTTGTGTTGTAATCTAAAATATTTCTTAAATTAAATAAGTATTCTATTTATGTGGTTGTTATTAATGGAGATGTGTGAATTAAATTTATTAGATAATATTCTAAATTAAATTAATTTATAATTTAGAGAATTATAGCATAACATGAGATGTTATATTGTTATATGTTATATTTTTGTTTTGAATTAATAATTTAAGATGGTATGTTAAATTATTAAATAAAATTATATTAAAATTATAATTTTGTGATATTTGTTTAAGTGAAATATTTATTTAAAATATGGAATGTGTAATTAATTTATTTGATTTAATGTGGACATGGAAATCTAAATAAATAATATGTGGTTAATGTTGATTTAATAATTTAGATGGTGTTAAATTATTAAATAAAGTTATAATAAAAATTATAATTTGGTGATATTTGCTAAAATGCTATATTTAATTAAAATATAGTATGTGACTATAATTATAAACTAAAGTGTTTATTAAAATAAATTAAAAAGGATTTCAATTAGTTTTTGTCAAACAATACTTAAGTATTTTAACTCTTTAATTTTAAATGATTTGCCAAGCAAGCCTAAGGCTTTTGGGATTTCTAGTTTTTGAAAATTAAATAAAATAAATAATATAATTATAATAGATACGTTTATTAGTTGGTAACTAATATATTTAGTATAGGTATTATGGCTATATCAGTTTATTGTTTATGCTTAAATTAGAGATAGTCTACTGAAAAGGAAAAAGAGAAGAGAAGAGAGTCTGAGAATTGAGAGAGATTAAGAGGAAGTTTGAGGATTTCAAAGCCAATTCCAGTGAGTTTAGCAAGAATTATCATAGAAATTAAAGGTATGTTCCATAATCTCTATATTATAAGCATATATATGAGTATTACGACAATAATTTTCATACTCTGCGAATTATGTTTTTCGAATTGTTGTGAGATAACTTAGTTATGATGATTATATGCGTATATGATGATTATATGTTATGTGTTAGACAATAATTGTATGTTAATTTCGTTTGGCAGTAGGAAGAAAATTTGTCAGTATATGTATTCTTTGTATGGCTTAGGTAAGTACCAATTTAGATGGTCAATTCTTATGTTAAACTGTAAATTGAAGCTTGTATTTGGTAGTTCATTGAGATATGAGTATAACGTAATTTGTGACACCCCCAAATCCGGGTACTTCAATTCCACGGGATTTGGTGTTCACTGTACAAATATCATATATCTATCTACCCATAATAACTGCAAACCATGCAATAGATAGAAATAATAATAAATCTCCCCTTATGGGGTTACATCAACTACATAATAAATACAATCCCAGGTTACTCAAACCTTAAACATCTGTGCGGAATCATAAACAATTAAGTCTTAAACAACATCATTAACTTAAGTCTAACATAAATACATCATCAAATAAAATAACAAGTCTTCAACACTTGCTAACTTTGCCATTGCCTTTACTAGTGGAAGGTTCGTCGGTTCTTTCGTTCTTAACTGCAATGTTATTATTAAGCAAGATTGAGCACTAATGCCCACAAGTATAATAATGAAATAACAGTATAATAACATGCAAGTGAATCAAAGACATCTGAATAAAAGCTCAACTTTTGAATCAAGAATGAATAACAAGAAACAAAAGAATTCTAAGGGTCATAAGACCTTGAACTATGTCCTAGGTTATCAAGGGTTATACTTGAAACCTTTAATAGTCATAAGACTATGGACCTTTTTACTCGTACTTAGGGGGATCAACCCTTAGTACAATACTGTGCACAATATCTTAACGCTAACGCATAAGTAAATCCCTTTGCAGGGTTGTTCATCTCAGTTTGACATTCGAGTCCGCACCAAAGGAAGTTTTGTTTTGATAATTCAATAAGGGTTCTGAAATTTAGAACGTTCATCAACTATGGACTAGTCGAATCAATAAGGTTCACTAGTCTAACAAGATTCAACAATAATGATATTTAAATTGAATAATAATCTCAAGAAGTATACAATAGGACAATTATTGTATAACTGAATCATGCTTTGAAAAGATAATCAATCTCTAATATAACATTTGAACATAAATAATAATAATGATAATTTACTCGAGGTAAATAATAAACTTGAACAATAATGACAAGTAGGGTTAGGAAACTTGCCTCGTGCGTAGGCTAAACGATTACTACTTCCGTTCACCACAAATCCTACACACATACCATATGTATTCACGACATTCATTAGTTACATTTTCACTTAATTATTTAATATAAACTCCACTTTATTTAACAAATCATTACCCTTCTAATTTAATTACTTAATTAAATTAGAATATTTTCATTCTCTTACTATTATTACACTCCTAATAAATTATTTCATAATAATTTCCATCGAATATTTAATTTATTCCATAAACATCTCAATTAAAATATTTACTTTATTTTATAAATATTTTAATAATAATTTTCATCGAATATTTATTTTATTCCATAAATATCTCAATTAAAATATTTAATTTATTTTATAAATATTTTAATAATAATTTTCATCGAATATTTATTTATTTTTTTTTTATTTTTTTTTTTGTGGCATGTAGGAAGTGGTAATGTAGTTTAGTAACGCATACCAAGCCGGGTTACCTGAGCTCATTTTGCTGATTCTGCAGCTAGCTCTGCGATTCATGAACATAACAAGGCCAAATTAGGCCAAAAATCAATCACACGTAAAATTATACATGAATATGGCCATAACTTCCAATTAGTTATTTTTTACACGAATTTAGACTTACCCAATCATTGTAATACATATATAATCATTACTTAACCCATCTAGCATGATTTTTAACAAGTTACAACACATAATTTGCAAAATCAACACATTTACTTTCACTTTTCTTGATGGTTTTGAAAATAAAACATGAAAATTGTCACTACTTGATTAAGTATAACACCGAATCCGTTTATTTAAACTTTGGTCTCTTCGTATCAACATGCATAATAATATACGAGTGTAAAATTTAGGGATAACATACGATCAATACATAAAATATCACGTATAAGGCCATAAGGCCAAAACCCATACTCTATAAATTTTGAAATAGCAATTCATAGTATTATGAAACTGATGACATGATAATTCACATAATATATATATAATCAAATACGATTTGATACATCTTAACCCATATATAAACTCATAATCAAACACTTTCTCAATTACAGAGATTTTACAAAATGTATGAAAGCCATTTTATAAAAACTAATGACGTGAAATTTAGAATTTGGGAAGAGGAGATTACCACGAGAATACGTATAGATTAGTAGGGAATAATTTCTTCTCAACTCTTCTTCAATCAAAATTCTTTCTCAACACTTCTCAATCTCTCTCTGAAACTCTCTATGATTCTACTTTTCTAGACTTAGGAAAAATGAAGAAAGAAAAGAAGATGTATGATATAATAAGAGAATCGACGATCGAGTGGTGATTAAACCCAATAATGGGTAACTGTTCCAACTCCCCATAGGGCCTTGTTTGGCTAGCAAAATATATTTAAAAAAACATTTAATTTAATAAAACTTTATCATATAGTTTAATTAATGTCACACTCGTTCATAAAATAAATCAATATCTTATTTGATTTATTTTAAATAAAATATAATAATTTCTCATAATTTCACATAGTCACATTATTAATTTTCTCATTAATAAATAATGTCAAATTATTAACTCTCTAATTAATAATTAAATTAATTAAATAACATCATGCTTAATTAAATATTTCATTTAATTCGATAAGCTCACATAATTACAAATTTGAATAATAATTATTCTCTACATTAATTTAATAAATGTAACACATAATTAAATTAATCTACCACAATGCATCAAATAATTATTTAATGCAATAATTAAATCATCGAAAAATATTTATTTAATTCAATAAATATTAAAATTAATTTACAAAAATCTCGTTCATTCACATCTTTCCCCCTTAAAAGGATTACGTCCCCGAATCACGACTCAATAAATTCGACCGTTACATTCTCCCCTCCTTACAAAGATTACTGCTCCCGAGAATCGCTACACATAATTTAAGTAAATAAATGAGGGTAATTCTTCATCATATTCTCTTGAGTTCCCACGTAGCTTCTTCAAATACATTGTGGTTCCTCCAAATTACCTTAATGAAGGTATAACTTTATTTACGAGAACTTGTTCTTTACTGATTAAATAATTTGGACGAGAATTTCTTCGTAAGATAAGTCTTTCTCAAAATGCAGGGGTTCGTATTCAATTACATGCTTGTAATCGACTTTGTAGGGTCGTAACACAGAAACATGGAAGACGTTGTGGACATTCTCGAGTGCTGGAGGTAAGGCAACCTTGTACGCAACTTCTCCGATTCTTCTCAGTACTTCAAAGGGTCCAATGAATCTTAGGCTCAATTTCCCTTTCTTTCCGAATCTGATCTTTCCTTTCCAAGGAGAGACCTTTAAGAACACATAACTACCTGGTTCGAACTCAACATTCTTATGGTGTGGATTAGCGTATTTCTTACGCTTATCTTGAAATAACTTTGTCAATCTTGCTCAATCACCTTGACTATGTGTCTCTTATTTGTTGTACCAATTTCGGCCTAGTAGTTGTCTTTCGCCAACTTCATCCCAATATAGTGGAGTTCTGCACTTTACGTCAGATAACGCTTCATAGGGTGGCATTCCAATACTAGCGTGGTAATCGCTTGTTATGTCAACTCTCTACTAATGGTAGGTGATCATCCCAATTTCCTTTAAAGTCCATCACACATGCTCTTAGCATATCTTCTAATGTCTCGAATCATTCTCTCACTCATCTCAAAATCTGTTTGAGGGTGGTAAGCTGTACTCATTTGCAATTGCAAACCCAAGCATTCCTGAAGACGTTTCCAGAAATTTGATGTGAAGTGTGGATCCCTATCTGAAACAATTGATACCGAAACTCCGTGCCTCAAAACAATCTCTTTTACGTATAGCCTCGCCAACTGATCTAAGTTGAATCTTATTTTGATCGGAAGGAAGTGTGCAGATTTTGTCAATCGGTCAACGATAACCCATACTGCGGCGTAGCCTTTCTGAGTCATCGGAAGGCTAACCACGAAGTCCATTATAATATGTTCCCATTTCCACTCTGGGATCTCTAACGGTTGTAGCAATCCACTCGGTCTCTGATGTTCCGCTTTCACATTCTGACAGGTCAGACACTTGGCAACACATTCTGCAACATCACGCTTCAAATTCGGCCACCAGAAATGTTGTCTAAGATCTTGGTACATCTTGGTACTACCAGGGTGAATCGAATATCGTGAACTATGAGCCTCGCTTAAAATATCTTCCTTAATCTCTTGAATCAAGGCGGTACCCAAATTCTATTATCAAATCTCAAAGATTCCTTCCTTATCCATCTTAAATCTTGGTTTGGTTCCTTCGATATCTTCTTTGTCACATTTTACATTCTTAAATCCCGAAAGTCGAGCCTCCTTAACTTTATCCAAGAGGTTATACCGTTGCATCTGAAATATTTTCTCATCAATCTCCATAGGATACTTCACTTCTAATTCCAGCTTCTCCATTCTTTGAAATTAACTCCTCTGTCTGATTAACAACATCGGTTTCTCCCCCCCTTTCTACTTAAGGCGTTACCACCACATTACCTTTATCCGGATGGTATAGAATCTCACAATCGTAGTCCTTAATTAACTCCAACCACCTTCTTTGGCGATATTCAAGTCTTTACGTGTAAAAATATATTTGAGACTCTTGTAGTCTCAGATATATTTCACACTTCTCCCCATAGAGATAGTGCCTCCAGTTTTCAAAGCAAAAACTATCGCAATAACTCCAAGTCATGGGTGGATACCCTTCTCATAATCTTTTTGTTGTCGTGGACGCTGTGACGCGATAACTCGCCATTTTGCATGAGCACACAGCCCAAGTCCTTTGTGCGACGCATCACTATATACTACAAAAATTCTCCGTGTCATCCGGAAGAGATAACACAGAAATTTGAACTTAACCTCTTCTTTAATTCTTGAAAGCTTTCCTCACACTTCTCCGGCCAAACAAATTTCATCGATTTTCTAGTCGATTCGTCCAATGGGGTTGGGATCTTGGAAAATCCTGAATGAATCTTACCGTAATAACCCCGCCAATCCAAGAAAACTTCTTACTTCGACGGAGTCTTGGTGATCCCGATTAATCACGACTTCGATTTTGGAGGATCCACCAAATTCCGTCCCTATCGATCACATGTCCAAGAAATTGTACCCTTTCAATCCAGAATTCACATTTCAAAAATTTAGCATACAACTTCTCTCTTCTCAACGTCTCTAATGTCACCCTCAAATGTTCTTCATGTTCTTCCTTGGTTTTCGAATATACCAAAATGTCATCTATAAATACCACTACTTAATTTGTCCAAAACGGCTTGAACACTCCATTCATTAAGCCCATAAATGCTGCAGGAGCATTTGTTAGACCAAATGACATTACCAGAAATTCGTAGTGACCGTATCGGTTTCTGAATGCTATCTTTGGTACATCTTCTGGTCTCACCTTCAGTTGATGATAACCACTCCTCAAATCTATCTTTGAAAAGTATCTCGCTCCTTTAACCGATCGAACAAGTCGTCCGATTTATGGTAATGGATATCTATTCTTGATCGTGACCTTATTCAGTTCTCTATAGTCGATGTAGAGCCGCATTGTCCCATCTTTCTTCTTCTTTACGAATAAAACCGGCGCTCCCCACTGTGATACGCTTGGTTGGATATACTTCTTGTCTAGTAATTCTTGTAGTTGAACCATCGCCTCTTTCATCTCTACCTGCCATTCTTATGGTGCCTTCGATA
This sequence comes from Panax quinquefolius, assembly GCA_020205615.1. Lineage (NCBI taxonomy): Eukaryota > Viridiplantae > Streptophyta > Magnoliopsida > Apiales > Araliaceae > Panax > Panax quinquefolius. The sequence continues at coordinate 95,422,287 of CM035158.1, read as the reverse complement.
TTGGACTGCTCGTTCTGGAGCCAAATCGATCAAGAATTCAACCGCTCTATTTGGTGGAAGTCCTGGCAAATCATCCAGAAATACGTCTGCGAAATCCCTCACTACTGGTATCTCCTCTATTTTTGGATTTTCTTTACGAATATCAACTATGTAAGCTAGATATCCTACACAGCCTTTTCTTAACAACTTCCTGGCCTGCATCATCGTCAGACAACTCGCTTGTCTAGACGACTTACTACCATAAAAAATAACCTTTGAAGGAGTCATAAGGTTAATACGCTTCTTCTGGCAATCAATTACCGCCCCATAATTGGATAACCAGTCCATACCCAAGATAATATTGAATTCTCCAAGTCGAATAGGGATAAGATCTACGTTCATAATGTTACCCTTAATATCCACTCTACAGTTCTTGTGCACTTACTTAACAGGAATAATTTCTCTATTCGCAATTTCTATGTTCATGGGGTATTCTAACTCATCCTTAGGCAATTCTAAGTTCTTGGCAAAGTCATCGAATATAAATGAACAAGTAGCACTCGAATCAAATAATACATAAGCATTAACTTTATTGATCGAATGATACCCGACACCACATCGCGAGAGATCGCATCGCATCCTGAATCGTCATGTTGAATGTTCTGGCGGTCGATTTGGTTGGTTGTAGTTGGTCCCGTGATAGTCGAGTACTTCCACCGTTGTTTCCTCTATTCCTCCTCGATCCGCTCTCCTCCGATCCTTCTTAGGACAATCCTTGCAAGATGATCCTTTGAGCCACAAGTGAAGCAAGCACCCTTCTTTGGTTTAGAACAGTTAGATGCTATGTGGCCTTCCTGACCACAATTGTAGCATACTCATTTTCCCTTCATGCAAACTCCCAGATGAGCTTTTCTGCAGGTTGAGCACGCTTCTATCTTCTTCTTTTGCCCTCCTTGTTGACTTCCAGCTGACGAGTTATCGGACCACTTTCTCTTCTGATTATTATTACCTCCCGTGCTACTTCCACCAGTCCATTTGTTAATTCCTTCATTTTCACTCTTTTCTTCTTTTGATCCTGATTATATTTAGATTCCGCATCGCTTCCACCTTCAAATATATGCCTTCTCTAACACTCCAAAGAAAAGTGTTTAATTGGAACATTGACACCTTCTATACAACCAGGCTTCATCCACCGTCAAACGCTCTTGCCTTTCTTTTTCACAAGATGCACTTGATATGTGGCGAACCTAGCCAATTCGTTGAACCTTGCGCATAATCTGCTACGGACATATTCCCTGTTTCAACTCCAAAATCGAACTTCCATTTAGTTTTACTGAACTAGTCGGAAAATACATCTCAAAAACATCTCCTTAAATCTCTCCCGTTTATTATATCTTCTCCTCCCCATACTTTGTTTGCACCTTACCACCAATAGGCGGCTTGGACTTCACATAGAATGTTGCATATGCGGTCTTCGGTCTTTCCTTACTCTCGCGACGCCAAACACCTTCTCCATCTCCATAACCCATGTTTGAGCTTCGATTGGATTCATAGAACCTTTAAACTCTAGCGGTTCCACCACCTTAAAATCCTTAAACGTGGTGTTTGGTGGGGCTTGTGGTTGATTGTTAATTGCTCCAGCCAGTAAATTCACCAACTAACCGAATCGAATTCGACATTGGTGGTGTTGTTGTTATTCGTTGATTGACCGCTTCTCGGGTCGGTCGACGATTTGGTCGCCTTCTTGGCGGCATTTTTCTATTAAATAAACGCTTTATTAGAACTTTATTTATTTCTCTAAATAGTTAAGGTATTACTCAACAATTTAACATATCACTTAACACATCATCTCAAACAACTTGATATATTTGCATTCAAATCAAAGTTTTAACATTAAACGATAGCATAACTGCTATTTACATCAACTATCCTGGAATAAAGAATCCACAGGAATTAATACATTCAAATATTCTTTCGTTCATAAACACGTCAAAATTTACATATAAAAAACTAATTAAGTCTTTCACATAATTAAACAAATTTTATCACTGTCTGTCAAGGCGCTGGATAGCCTTGCTACGTTCCTCCTCCATGATGCAGCACATCGTTCTACGATCTAGCATATATGATGGTATATCCTCAAACTGGATTGGATACTTCCTAACTCGATCTTGGACCACATTTATTGCATTTTGTAGTGTAGAGTATGTCTCCTCAAGTTTAGCCTTCTTCGCATGGCGATCATCTTCTGCACGATCAGCACGACGTGACTCTCATACCCAGCCCTCCTCTACTATGGCAAGCCTCTCCGAGGTCTCCTTCAGATCCTTCTTTAACTTCTCTATTTCTGCGGACTTATCCTCGGTCTGACCCTCCTCATGAACCAGATCCCACTCCACGCTTCCTAAACGTGTGTGAAGAGTCACAATCTCTCTATCCTTACGCTTCAATAGTAATCACGACTAACCGCTTGCTTTCAACAAATCCCGAACAAGATCCTGCAACTCCCACGTTACGATCATAGAGTGCGTCATACATCTCTGCATCAATGGAGTTCGGTGGTAACTCCTCTTCTTCCTCTTCTTCTTCCTCTTCCTCAGGATCCTCCTCCGGATCGGTCCTCCCGGCTCATGCTCTCGACCAACGACGGGATCATCGAGATGACTCTCTCTGTCTGAAGTTGTTCCCCGACGACATGAATGTCTCTGGCTCCTCCTCTATAGGTAATTGGGGTTCCTCCTCCCCAGCTCGACTAGCTCCTCCAATATCCAACATCCTGATAATAAAATTTTAAGTTTTAGTTACTAATCCGTGCTAGCGAACACATAGATTAACACATAAGCACATAAAGTCTTTTATTATCTTTAACGAATTTAGAAATTCATTTCTTAGAACTCGATAAGAGTTTACCACTACTATGTTCTCGATCTCCTACAAGGCTACTACCTAAGGTTGTTCCCCCGACCTAAGGTTCATAACCTTACAGCTTTGATAGCAACTTGGGACACCCCCAAGGGTACTTCAATTCCACGGGATTTGGTGTTCACTGTACAAATATCATCTATCTATGTACCCATAATAAATGCAAACCATGCAATAGATAGAAATAATAATAAATCTCCCCTTATGGGGTTACATCAACTACATAATAAATACAATCCCAGGTTACTCTAACCTTAAACATCTGTACGGAATCATAAACAATTAAGTCTTAAACAACATCATTAACTTAAGTCTAACATAAATACATCATCAAATAAAATAACAAGTCTTCAACACTTGCTAACTTTGCCCTTGCCTTTACTAGTGGAAGGTTCGTCGGTTCTTTCGTTCTTAACTGCAATGTTATTATTAAGCAAGAGTGAGCACTAATGCCCACAAGTATAATAATGAAATAACAGTATAATAACATGCGAGTGAATCAAAGACATCTGAATAAAAGCTCAACTTTTGAATCAAGAATGAATAACAAGAAACAAAAGAATTCTGAGGGTCATAAGACCTTGAACTATGTCCTAGGTTATCAAGGGTTATACTTGAAACCTTTAATATCATAAGACTATGGACCTTTCTACTCAGATTTAGGGGATCGGCCCTTAGTACAATCATGCAATAATATCTTAACGCTAACGCATAAGTAAATCCTTTGCAGGTTTGTTAATCTCGGTTTGACATTCGAGTCCGCACTAAAGGAAGTTTGGTTTGGATAATTCAATAAGGGTTCTGAAATTTAGAACGTTCATCAACTATGGAATAGTCGAATCAATAAGGTTCACTAGTCTAACAAGATTCGACAATAATGATATTTAAATTGAATAATAATCTCAAGAAGTATACAATAGGACAATTATTGTATAACTGAATCATGCTTTGAAAAGATAATCAATCTTTAATATAACATTTGAACTTGAATAATAATAATGATAATTTACTCGAGGTAAATAATAAACTTGAACAATAATGACAAGTAGGGTTAGGAACTTGCCTCGCAAATGCGTAGGCTAAACGATTACTACTTCGCTTCACCACAAATCCTACACACATACCATATGTATTCACGACATTCATTAGTTACATTTTCACTTAATTATTTAATATAAACTCCACTTTATTTAACAAATCATTACCCTTCTAATTTAATTACTTAATTAAATTAGAATATTTTCATTCTCTTACTATTATTACACTCAAATAAATTATTTCATAATAATTTCCATCGAATATTTGATTTATTCCATAAACATCTCAATTAAAATATTTACTTTATTTTATAAATATTTTAATAATAATTTTCATCGAATATTTATTTTATTCCATAAATATCTCAATTAAAATATTTAATTTATTTTATAAATATTTTAATAATAATTTTCATCGAATATTTATTTATTTATTTTTTTATTTTTTTGATCACGGGTCAGTAATGTAGTTTAGTAACGCCACGAAAGTGGGTTACCAGTGCTCATTTCTAGCGGTTCTAGCTTCTAGCTCGATTCATGAACATAACAAGGCCAAATTAGGCCAAAATCAATCACACGTAAAATTATACATGAATATGACCATAACTTTCAGTTAGTTATTTTTTACACGAATTTAGACTTACCCAATCATTGTAATACATATATAATCATTACTTAACCCATCTAGCATGATTTTTTTTAACAAGTTACAACACATAATTTGCAAAATCAACACATTTACTTTCACTTTATTCTTGATGTTCTTGAAGGTTTTGAAAATAAAACATGAAAATTATCACTACTGGATTCATTATAACAATCAATCCGCTTATTTCAACTTTGGTCTCTTCAGATCAACATGCATAATAATATACGAGTGTAAAATTTAGGGATAACATACGATCAATACATAAAATATCACGTATAAGGCCATAAGGCCAAAACCCATACTCTATAAATTTTGAAATTGCAATTCATAGTATTATGAAATCCCGATGACATGATAATTCACATAATATATATAATCAAATACGATTTGATACATCTTAACCCATATATAAACTCATAATCAAACACTTTCTCAATTACGTAGATTTTACAAATTGTATGAAAGCCATTTTATAAAAACTAATGACGTGAAATTTAGAATTTGGGAAGAGAGATTACCCCGAGAATAAGTATAGATTAGTAGGGAATAATTTCTTCTCAACTCTTCTTCAATCAAAATTCTTTCTCAACACTTCTCAATCTCTCTTTGAAACTCTCTATGTTTCTACTTTTCTGACTTAGGAAAAATGAAGAAAGAAAAGAAGACGTATGATATAATAAGAGAATCGACGATCGAGTGGTCGATTAACCCAATAATGGGTAATCGCTCCAACTCCCCATAGGGCCTTGTTTGGGTAGCAAAATAGATTTAAAAAACATTTAATTTAATAAAACTTTATCATATAGTTTAATTAATGTCACACTCCTTCATCAAATAAATCAATATCTTATTTGATTTATTTTAAATAAAATATAATAATTTCTCATAATTTCACATAGTCATATTATTAATTTTCTCATTAATAAATAATGTCAAATTATTAACTCTCTAATTAATAATTAAATTAATTAAATAACATCATACTTAATTAAATATTTCATTTAATTCAATAAGCTCACATAATTACATATTTGAATAATAATTATTCTCTACATTAATTTAATAAATGTAACACATAATTAAATTAATCTACCACAATTTCATCAAATAATTATTTAATCCAATAATTAAATCATCGAAAAATATTTATTTAATTTAATAAATATTAAAATTAATTTACAAAAATCTCGTTCGTCACATAATTGAAATGGACTGATTTGGCCAACTAATGAATTTACAATGTTTATTTCTAGAATGAATATCAAGAATAGAGTTTTATATGAAAAATATGAATTTTGAGAAATTAAAATAGTTTTAGTTGGTGTTAAATTGTTCTAATTGGTTGTAAATGTGAGCAATCGTGTTTATGATAGTTGTATATTTATCTTACATGTTATTATCATTGTTTGATGGGTGAAAATTGTGTTTGTTGGGCTAAAAATTAATTGCCATCGCTCATTAGCCTTCTCTGCTCATCGTCTGTCTCGAACACTTAGCAAGTAAGATTCTTGTGGGGTGCCAGTAAAAGAGGCGCAATGCTTGGGTCCCAAAGCCTTTGTATGGCGCGCAATTGCTTGAATACCTACAGTTTGAGATTCTCGATTTTTTTCATTGCAGATTTGGGTTAGTATCATAGCATGGTCTGAAATTATGTTAGCATGTTAAATGTGTAATGTTAAGGATAACATAATATAGTGAATTGTGGTTAGTAAGTTTCAAAGTTAGAAATGATTAGCATGCCATGAAAGCGATATGTTAGGACTTAGTGTATATAATGATTAGTCAATAAGTGTTATGAAGGTTAACACTAGGAATTTCTGATATTTATATAGTAGCATAAGACTTCTGCTAAAATGATAAGTTTAGCAACAAATGTTTATGTTATGGTATGTTAGCATATCTAATAAGTATTTTGGTTCTAAACCTATGTGTAGGATATTGGAGTACGTGAGTTGTAATTGTATAGCTTACGCAAGAGGTAAGTTCCCTAACCATTGCTACTTTATTATTCATTAAGGTTACTTTTCACTGTTATGTTATACTTATGCAAATTCTCTATTTCTAATATCTTGATTAATGACTTCTTGTCATGCAAGTTCTTAAACCCTCATTTAATGTTGAGCAAGTTAGTTAATCTTTGTTTCTTTATTCCAATTGAGATTACCTTGGTTATTCAAAGTCTGTACTCATTTATTGTTGAGCAAGTTAGTTAATCTTTATCTCTTTATTCAAAGTCTGTATTATTATTGTAGGAAGTGTGTTTATTCAGCTACTAATAACTGTTGTTTGATATTCGTTCCTCAATATCATTGTACTATCTTTCATTATTGTACCGAACTCTAAGTTGTTTAGCGATTCTTTACCAATTCAACTAATCCTTAGTTGATGAATGTTCTAAACTCTAAATTACCCTTGAAGTAGACCCAAACCAAACCTCATTTGGTTTGTTTATGTACTCACACAACTTTGAAAGCATGTTGTCGATGATAACATTTGTTCAACTTAGAAATTGTTAATACTCTAGCTCTTATTGATTCAACGATATACTTTGTTCATAAAGATATTGTAATCAAACCCTTGAATAATTATTGGTTCCTATCTGATTCAACCAGTACTTGGTTGATGATCGTTCTAAAAATCTAGACTTCCCTTGAAGTTAATTCCCAACCAAACTTTCTTTGGTTTGGAACCTGATAATCCAAGCTGAGATGAACAACCCTATTTCAGGGGAATTATGTTAAAGCTACATAATAGCGTTAAAATGTTTGCACAATACATAGTACAAAGGGCTGATCACCTGGAGTACGGAATGATGGTTCATATAGTCGTTAAAGTAGAAACACATGTGAGCCTAGGACATAGATGATGATTATAGTCTTTTAGACTGTAAAAGGTTAATGTAGAAATACTTGAAAACCTAGAATAGAGTTCGTGGTCTTGTGACCCTCAGTGTATTCTTTGATGTTGTTATCTATTATTAACTTAAACGTTCATTATTCCTTTGAACTCATAAGCTATTGAATTAAAGTTTATTGTTCCGGTAAGAATATTTTACCATTGAAAGCTCAGTTAATTGTCATTTAGAAAACATTATTGTATACTATCCTTCTTGTGGGCAATTGTTTGCTCACTCTTGCACAAAACAATGCATATGAAGTTAAGAAGTTTGAAGAGCTTTTTACAAGTAAGGGCAAGGACAAAGTGCTTGATTAGACGACGACGTTTAATTTATCTATGAAGCTTATGTAATAGATTTATTTATGATCATGTTTTATTTTTCCGCTAATGATTGTAATAAAGGTTAGATGACTGAGATTTATTTTAGATTATGTAACCCTTTAATTGGGAGATTGATTGTTTAAGCTTTTGAGTTTTATTATATCCTTTGTTAATGGGTAGTTAGTTATGATTTAATTGGACAGTGAACACCAAATTTGTGGGATTGAGATGCTCGAATTTGGGGGTGTCACAGTATCCGCCTTTGGTGCCACCGTTCCAGCTGGACTTAACTTCGGTGAACGACAAAATCGGGCCAGGTGACCTTCTCGTCCACAATTATAACATGCTTTGGACGGCATCGCGCAGTTTGGACTGATGTGTCCCTCCCCTCCGCATTTGAAGCATATGATAGGTGGTCGTTCTTCTTCCTTAACAACTGGTGCTGACGTCTTTCCATCATTGTTGAATCTACTCTTCGTGAAATGTCCATTCTTATTGTTTTGGCCATGATTACCACAGAAGTGGTTACCATTTCTGGCATGCTGATTCCCTCCACGCTTATTGTCACCGCTTCGATGACTACTATCACTGGTATTATCATTTTGCCGGCTGCTCTCTTTTGGTTGGGTTGACTTATTATCGCGCTCCAATAACTGAGCCCTATTAACAATATCTTAATACAAACACAATTTATGAGAGATAAGATATTGACGTATCTCGGGTTTCAAACCTCTTAGAAAAATTCGCGTCATTCTCTCCTCATTATCAACCAAATGGGACGCAAACCGGATAACTCGGCGAACTTGCTTCGTCTTTGCGACACTGGCCATGTTATTTTGCTCCAGCTTAATGAACTCTACCTCTTTCATGTGACGAATACTTTTGGGAAAGTACTTGTCGTTGAACAATTCTTGGAACTTTTCCCAAGTCATCTTCAGTGCGGCAGGTTGAGTACGCTTTAAAGATTCCCACCTGTAATCTGCCTTTGCTCGCAACATGAAGGTGGCAAAGGGAACCTTTTGCTCCTCGGAGCATCCCAAGATATCAAATATCTTGCATATCTGCTTTATCCACGTCTCTGCCTTAAGTAGTTTTGGCTCTCCAAAAAACTCCGGTGGTCCCAGTTCCTTGAACTGCTTAGCTATGACCGTCTTAGTGTTGCCAGTGTTTCCACCTGCATTTTGGATAGGAGCCGCTCTTGCCTGATATTGCATGAATTGCATAAAGCCTCTGAACATTCCATCGTTCATCATCTGGTTAGTGTTGTTGTTTGCCTGAGGATTGTCGCCTTTCTGATGCACATTATCTTTATTATTGATCTGTGGAGACTCAACGGTCTCCTGTGCTCCATTGCTATTCTCAACATTCTCGGATGTCATTTTCAAATACTGCCACAAAACAAGGGTTAATTAACATATCACATATTATCCCTATACCCTGACCGACCAATTAAATACCAAATAAACTTAACTAGCAAAGGAATTCTCTGTCTCTCCCCTCCTAGTTCTTGTCTCACATCTCAGCCAGGGATCATATCCCTAAGCTTTGATACCAACTGTGACGCCCCCAAAATATGTATACATCACCTATTCTGAGTCGTCAACTACATGGTACAGAATACAAATACAATCTTAAATATACAACATGAGCTGTGAGTTTTAATACAAATATTGTCTTCTAGACAATATTCAAACTCAAAATAAGTCCTCAATACATTTATTAACACACTATTTTATAGAATAGTGAGGACTACTAATGCTATCATCTGGACCGTCACTCCGTTCCCCAACTAGTTCCTGCTACGTTCTCATTTCCTGAAGAGAACAATGAAAGCAAAAGGGTGAGCTCAACTAGCCAGTAAGAAATATTATAACTAAGATAATGCAGAATAAATTATCATTAGCCTTTAACAGTGTTAAACTGATACAATATAACAAACATCAAGTTTAATTGCAGCGGAACAAGCAATCCATTAAAAGAGTCAAGTAGAGAATAAAATCTACTATCTTCTATGATTTAAAAGGTTTTTCATCACTTTTATCGCTGAGACTCAGCTTAATACATAATCCACATCATCCCTGCACTACGGCCAAGGATATTCATTAGTATCACAACCACACATTATCCATGCACTACGGGCCAAGGATATTCGTGTATTCATCAATGGTCATGATCATGCCAACAACTATCCATCAATGCACTACGGGCCAATGAGGACTTTTACCACATCATTTATAATATTACTACCATGATTATATCGAATAATCCTCAGTCATAATCATACCAAGTCCATCTATGCACTACGAAGCCACGTATGACTTTCAACATAATATAAACATGAGGATAATGACAATGATATAAGAATTCAATAAAACAAGTTCAAGAATTAATTTATCCAGGAACCAATAACGTCCAAATTGTTAACATGATACTGCTTTGTGGAGTAAAATTCAAGAATACTCAGAAGAATATTTCCATGAAAAGATACTGGATGAAGCGCAAATATCAAAGATATTCCACTAATTTCATGGAGTATAAAAGCCAAAATTTTAACCAACTGAGTATAATAAAGAATGGAATAACAAAAGAAATCACCAGGCATGCGATAGACCGCACAGACAGGTTATTCCATCAAAATAATAAATAACGGAACCAGGTCATGCGTCAATGCATAAGCAAGATATTCCAACAGAATAATAAATAATGGAACCAGGACATGCGTAAACGCACAGACAAGATATTCCAACAGAATAATAAATAATGGAACCAGGTCATGCGTAAACGCACAGATAGGATATTCCAACAGAATAATAAATAATGGAACCAGGTCATGCGTAAATGCACAGACATGATGTTCCAACAGAATAATAAAGAATGGAATAGCAGAAGAATTTCACCATGTATGCGGTACTTCGCATAGACAGGTTATTCCAACATAATAATTAAGAATGAAATAACAGAAGAATTTTACCAAGTATAGGGTAGTCGGCATATATAGGTTATTCCAATGTAATAATAAAGAATTGAATAATGTAAAAAAATTTCACCACGTATGCGATTGCTTGATGAGACAAGTTATTCCAACATAATAATAAAGAATGGAATAACGTAAGACTTTCACCAAGTATAGGGTAGTCCACGATACATGTTATTCCAATGTAATAATAAAGAATGGAATAATGAAGTTCTCTTCATGAATACGAAAAGAAATAATACCCTTACCTTAGAAGAAACTAGATATAGGAGTAGTGAAGTAGCATAATACTTTTCTTCTTTTCGCTACATAGTTTCTCTCTTTAGAGTTTCTAATGAATTAAATGCGAAATAATGAAGGAATGAGCTTCTATTTATAGGAGAATGGACTGAATAAGAATTAATTCATGAACGGTCCACATTGATTTACTTTTAAATGGATGGTCCATATTAATTTACTATGCAAGATATTAATAAAATATTCAAATAAAATAAATTTTTTAAATAAAATATAATATATTCTATTTATAATCTAAAAAACGAATAACTTTATAAAAGTATTCTATTTTATATAAAAAGATTTGACTATGAAAAAATACTATGCAGTACTATGCAAACACTATGCATAATAGAATATTATATATTCTATTTATAGTCTAATAAAACGAATAACTTTATAAAAGTATTCATGCTTTATATAAAAGTTTTCTGCTTTTTATTACATTTATAATAATAATAAAACAAAACTTATCACCTTTATTTTAATTTACAATATTAATCGACCGTGTCGTTCTCGTGAAAGAGGGCTTTCCAATAAGGATTTCTCTCTCATTGCGCGCAATTAGGTGACCAAACCTCTCCTCGATGTAACTTCTGACATCGTTAATATTGTAAATAATAATATTAATAACTTTGTTATCTCAATTATTGATTTAATAATATATAAAATATCGATAATAATTGAATCAAATAACGTGAGATACTATGCAACAATTATGTGAGCAATAATTGAACAAAACCGAGTGACTTCTCACGTAAGCATCAATAATCAATACCGTATGCTACTATGCAACTAACGCCAGACATCGCATTTCTTTTAACACCGGGTGTTTCAACAGCTAATGGTAAAACTTCTACCGTTATTTTCATAAAAATATTTTTGTCATTTTCTTAATCCGATAATAATTCCGTTGTGGGGTCCACCAATGATTGTACCATCGTCGCATTTGGATATTCCCCACAAAAAGAATATTCCCAATTAATCGAATATTATATAACAACTTGCATACTTTTCAAAATTTCTAAATATTACCCATAACAATAACATTATCTCAAATCCACACCATAATTTTGAAAAAAATATTTCGAGAAAATTAAATCTTTATTCGTAAAATTTGGGATTTTACAATGAATGCAAGTGTCATGAATCTATTTATCTTTTGTTGTCGAGCAAGCTCTCTAACCCTAATTTATCAGATTGCAAGTTCCTAAATCTTATATTTAAGTTGAGCAAGCTTATTGATTCCATCTTGTTTATGATTATGTAAGCTCTTGTATTCTAATTCTTTACATTAAGCGAGTTTCATACTCCTAACTCTTGATCTTTGCTATTTAAAGCATAGACTGTTTAAATTCGTTGTTCCAAATGAGATTTCCTAACTTTTTTGGATGTAATACTTTGTATATACCATGTTTATTCAATTGTATATTGTCATTATTCAATCTTTGACTTAAGTATCGTTGTTCAATCTTATATTATTGTGTTGAACCTTCGAATAACAAACAAACTCTTATTGATTGGACTAATCTATAATTGATGAGTGTTCTAAAATTCTAGAACCACTGATAAGCTAGTTCCAAACTAAATTTTTTTTAGTGCGGAAACCCTAAAGTCAAACTGAGATGAACAACCCTAATGTAGGGGATTATGTACGCGTTAGCGTTTAGATGTTTGTGCACAATACATGGTACAAAGGACTGATCCTCCTAAGTACATAAGGAAGGGTCTGTATAGTCTAAACAACTGTTAAGGTTGAGGTAAAAATACCTAATTATCGGGGACATAGTTCATGGTCTTAAGACCCCTCAGATATAAATCTTGAACTTGTTTTCTATTCTTGATTTGTAGAATGAGTTTTTTATTATTCAATATTCATTGTTTAACCTCATGTTGTTGCTATTATTATTCTTTATATTAGTGAGCAATTGTTTACTCACTCTTGCAATTAACATTATAGCTAAAGTTGAGAAAGTTGATGAGCCATCTTCTAGCAAAGGAAAGGGAAAGATGTCCAAGTGATGAAGACTTATTTAAATTTACTTAACTGAATTTATGTTATAACACTTATGTTATTTTGTGATGTATTCCGCAGAGATATGTAATAGTTTAAGGTTAGATTACCTGGGATTGTTTTAAGTTGATGTAACCCTTTAATGAGGAAGATTATTGTTTAAGTTATTTAGGTTATGTCTTTATCCTTTATTATGGGTAGTTAGATGTAATTGTTTTTGGATAGTGAGCACCAAAACCTATGGGAATAAAGTACCCGGATTTAGGGGTGTCACAGGTTGGTATCAAAGCTTTAGGTTATGAACCTTAGGTGGGTAAAACCTTAGGAAGTAACCTTTAAGGAGACAAAAAACATAGTGGTGATAAACTCTTATCGAGTTCTAAGGAATGAATTGAGGAAATTCATTAATGATAAACAATAAAAGACTTTATGTGCTATGTGTTAATAACTTATGTACTCATAAGTATCGAAGAGTATCACTTAATAAATAAAACTTAAAAGTATTTTGTTGTCAGGATGTCTAACGTTGAAGGATCCGGTCAAGCTAGGGAAGAGATAACTCAGGTACCTAGAGATGAGGAACCTTGAGATGTTTATATGGTTCGAGAGTAGTTGATTTAGAGGGAGCCTTCTATGTTCATTGATGAGGAAGAACAAGAGGATGACCCTGTGTCTGATCCCGAGGAGGAGAACTCCAAGGAGATAGAGGTGGAGGATGAGGAAGAGGATCTTGTGGAGTTTCCACCAAATTCTATATCAGCTGAGATGTATGATGAGCTGTATGATTGAAACATAGAATTACAGGATAAGATTGAGGAGCTAAAAGAGTTAGCTAAGTTGCGTGAAGCAACTATAGAGCAGAAGGATGGGGAGATTCAGGAGCTCGACTCACGACTTGGGAACACGGAATGGAACCTAGTTCACACAGAGGGTCATAAAGAGGAGTTGTTGGCTGAGAATGAGAAGATGAAGACTGAAGTGGAAAATTTTAAGGATGATTTGAAGGAGGATTCGGCTAAGCGTGCGAGAGTAGAGGACGCATGGATGAAGTGTGACGCCCCCAAATCCATGTCTCTTCCAACCCGACAGATGGTGCTACACGGTACTACCATTCATTCATTCATTCAATTGAAATAGTCTCAAAAGGACCAATATAACTTCTATATATTCAAAATAATATTACATTTCCCAGGTTCTTTGTAACCCATTCGTTTGTTCTTGTCATAATATCAAATATATTACAAATCGTTCAACTATTTTATTAAATAAGCAATTTAAGGGTTCGTCTTAGCCTTGCCCTTGTCCTTGCCTAAGCCTTCGGTGCGCTCAATCTTGGCTGTGTTCATATGGTTCAAGAAAGACTGAGCATGACTAGCTCAACAAGTATTACAATTCTAATAAATAACATGCTTGAAACATAGAACTCATATATCTTCAGTAACTGAACAATAGTTACGAAGTACTATCGATAATTCAAAATAGCACTTCTTTTCATTCAAAACATTTTCCAACAACAATATTCAGTAGAATATCAATTAATCTCAGAACTATGAGCAGTTCATAATTTCTTTTGAAAAGGACAACCCGACACTAAGTCCTTAAGTCTGGCATAGCTTACGAGCACTTCTGGGTGATTAGCCCATAGTACTCTATGTTGATCAACACTACATTCATTAAACGTGTGTATGTTTAAGTTGTGGCAACCTCACGTGCCTGTCGTTAAACGACAAAAATATTTTAGCATACTTGGTCTTCGATTGAAAACCATACCAATATAGCTCGATAAACAGAAATCATGCTTGACAGAATCATAATATAAGTCTAGCAGAAAGAGTTGGCTTTAGACTTCATCGTTAAAAACTTTATGCGAAAGAATACATGAATTACAAAACTTGTCCAGACTGAACTGGAACAAGGGTTAGAATACTTGCCTTCAGCGTCTGCTTACAGATTAACACACGTACACTTTAAGTCTCTAAGTTTCTACAACACATGATCATATAATGTACCACATTAGGTTATATATAATCAAGTATGTATACTACTATATCTTACCCTTCATCTCAATGTAAATCCTAACTTAGACCTACTATTATGGGTTTCTGGCTTTCATTACGTCATTCACATTACGTTCACTTATAATTGATTATTAACTCTTAATCATCATGCATTAGTGTCTTACAAGAACCTTACAATGTTATGTTTATATCTCAGTTCATTACTAACAAGTTTCTTTTCATTCTACACTTGTAAACATTCTTGTCCAACAAAACTCTAGGACTGGCGCCGCGACGCCACAATTAACTCTGCATCTCGCACTGCGGCATGAGTTAGCAGTATGCACGGTTCTAGCCTTGCGCTGCGGCATGGGCTTTAAATCATGAGTCGCCATAGCCCCGGACTCATGCCTCGATACGCTTTGCAAAATTTTGAAAATTTCACGAAACTCCTGGACGTATAACTTCTTCGTTATAAGTCCGAATTGGTCCGTTCAAAAGCCTACGGTTCACAAATTACATACTCTATGCATTCATGCAAGAATTTTATCTATTTGACTTCGTTTGCTAAAATTTCACCTATGAGTTCATTTTTAATGAAAACGATAAACGTTCGTGAACGTTCAACGCTCGTTTCTTTGTTCTAAGTCGGAATTCGGACATTTTCGAGTCCGCAACTCTATATTGCCAAATATGACTCGTCTCCATAGAAAACCAACGTTTCTGACTTCAAACACAAAAATACGACTTCTATTCCGAGAAATTTACGAATTCGACGATAATCGTCCATTCGTGTATATTCTGGAAAAACTACATTCTTAATGATTCTAAATGGATTTCAACCAACATATGATCATCACAAGTTACTTATTACACCAACTTATAATCAAAGTAGGTTTTGACTTATTCTCATAAGTCAATGACTTATTTAACTTATGAACTATAAATCTTCATGCTCATGACTTATTAATAACTTAAGTCCATTAATCAATATTCTTATGCTATATTCAACATACTAATCATCATATGACAACATATGATAAGTTCCTTATGGTTCTAACAACTTATTAATGTTCAAGTTGCTTATCCAAATTATTCGGCTTAAGTTCATTCCTTATTAACTTATTACATGATTTTAGCATACATGTTCATTAATAACACTTCCCTTATCATCCTATTATAATAGAGATGAAAGAACATTGGACACAAGATCATTACCTTTAAAGTCTAACTTCTTCTTCTTGGAAAATCTAACTTTGACTTAAAAGTGCTTATTTGCTCTACCAAATAAGTAGCTTATATTTGAGAGGAGTTGGATGATTATTGAACAACCAACAAATGAATTATGGCTTCTCTATTTATAGGCAACTAAAGTTTAGGGCAAAATGGACTTTAAACCATCCTACCTCCTCATTCCACCTCTTCATCCTCCACCTCCTTACTATTCATTGCTTGACCTCTAAGTCTACTTGCTAACCACATAAAGTACTTGGTCATCACACATAATCCTTGCCCATCAAGCTTACCCACTTCCTACTTGGTTTGACCCATGGATCAAGGCTTCTTATTGGGCTTGGTTAATTAATCTAACTACTTTCTTAATGGGCTTGTGCTACATAGTTTGGACTAATGATTTATCAAACACTTGGGCTTGAGTATCACATTCTATTGGACTTCTACCATTAAGCTAATAATCCTACAAGTCCATTATCTTTAGTTAATCATCTTAACAATTATACCCCACGTATAATCTTCGTATGCTAACTCGTATACTAGTTCGTAATATACGTTATCTCGTTCTTCATACATAATAGTACAATACGTCATATTATACTTACATTCATCACTTCATATAATGTATACACATTATACGATCATAACTTTCGTCCTTTACACTTAATAAACCTAACGTTCTCAATTTAGGTCCATATGCAAAATACTACGTTTTCCATACTTAGATTATTATTACATAATCAATATTGCCTTGATATTATAACGTTACGTATTTCTCAGAAGTTCAAAACTAATTCCTGAGCAGAAATCGATGAATAATATTTTTCAGAAAATTTTTCAGAAAGCTTTTATTTTCGTCTTAGAAATTCAAACACCTTAATTCATTCACGTAGTTAAAATACTATGATATTTCGATGTTTCTAGGTTATACAACGACATTCATCTTATCAACACGTAATAATAATAAATAATATTATTTTATTCATTATTAAAAGTATTTACAATTGTTCGATTTTCCGGGGCGTTACATGAAGGCTACTCAACGTGCAGATCGTGTTGAAGCTAAGGTTCAAACAAAGAAGGCTAAGATGAATGAAATGTATTATGCCTTTCATTATGCGATTGATAGGGCCCAGGACCGAGTCTTTTATTATCCACCTCAATTTGAAGACTTGTCGTGGTATATGATGGATCGTAGGACGACGTATATATCATATTATTGAGGAAGAGCATAGGGAAGCCTCTCAACGTATTAATATGCCAAGATAGGAAGAATAATAATAATAAAATGTGATTAAGCGTGTGATTAAATAAATTGTAAATCCCTTAATTTAAGATAAATAAAGGGGTAAGATTAGTATGTAATCCTGAAACTTGTTTAGTTCAGGAAAGTGGATGTTGATAGCAAAGATGCTATCCTTATTATGTTTGGAAAGTTATGAATGAATAAAAATATCAAAGATTATTGGAATGTTACGTGTTAAAGCTTTAATCTTAGAATGTATAAGTTAGACTCTAAATATTCAAGGAATTGAGTAATGATCTAATAAGCGTGTATTTTAAACAGAAAATTCCTACTAGAAGAAGACAACCACGCCAACAACCACCTCCTGAGCGGTCTACTAACAATAACAATAATGAGGCCAACGCTAACCCGGTTCAGCAGTTGGTGACTTTGTTAACGGGAGCACTTGTAAATCAGCCGCAAGCTCAAGTTACTACTTTTAAGGACTTCAAAGCGGTTGGACCACCGGAGTTTCAAGGGTCTATGAATCCAGTTGAAGCCCAAACCTGGATCATGGAAATGAAGAAGGTGTTCGACGTTTCCAGAGTCAATGAGGATCAGAAAATCGCTTTCGTGGCATTTATGTTGAAGTCTGAAGCCAGCTTTTGGTGGAAGGCGAATAAGGTTCGTGGGGAACAGAGAATAATAGCGTGGGATAGGTTTAAAGAAATGTTTTTCGAGATGTAATTTCCAGCGAGTTCTCGGAACCAGTTGGAAGTTCAATTTTTGGAGCTAAAGCAAGGAACCATGTTTGTGCCAGAGTATGCTGCGAAGTTTAATGAGGTTGAAAGGTTTTCTACTTATCAAGTTAATACCGATGAGCTTAAGTCGAGAAGGTTTCAACAAGGGTTGAAGCCCTGGCTTTATTGCAAGGTCTAAATGTTCCACTTAAACACGTTTGTGGTAGTATTGGAAAAGGCAATTATCGCAAAAGGTGGAAGCAATGACTTAACTAAATATAATCAAGAACAAAAGAAGAGGAAGAATGAGAATGAAAACAAGGTTTGTGGAAGCAATGGTGGAATTAACAACCAGAAAAGGAAATGGAATGAAAATTCGAGTGCGAGAGGACAACAAGGAAGTCAACAAAAGAAGATGTTTGAAGCTTGTGCTACTTGCAAGAAGAACCACACTGGTGTGTTTGAAAAAAAAATGAGTGTGTTTTAATTATAGCCAGGAGGGTCACATTGCACCAAACTGTTTTAGTCTAAAGAAGGGAGCATGTTTCACCTACGGGTTGAAGGATCACATGGCTCGTGATTGCCCTAAAAAGACAGCGGGAAGAGCAAGTGGAGGAAAAGGAAACAACAATGGTGGTAATTTAACTATCATTGGACCAGTTGATAAGTGGATTTTATATCCACTTATTCGGTATCTTTTACTTGACTTAGTTGCTTATATTCATGTGTCTTAGTTACTTTTCATGCATTGTGTGTTCATTTTGTAGGTTATACATTTGAAAGCGGTGTGAGCGGCTATTGGTAAGGAAAAGCAAGGAAAGCGCAAAGAAAAGCAATCCAGACATTGTTTGGGCTTTCATGTTCTTGGCTTGGAACTTGGATTATATTGTAGAGCTTCTTTTTAGCTTTTTGTAACATCTTGAATCATTCCAATCGAAGTTTGGATGCAAGAGTTATGACATTTGTACCAACGGACGTTGAATTTCGCTGTTTAGGGTGGTCGTTTGCATAGTAGTCACTTCCAGTCCAATTTTGACCTTCATCCTTTCGTTATTTCTCAAACCTCAAAGAATAAAGGTTGTATATCTCTTCGATAGCTTCGATTTGATAGGTGTCAGGCCCCGTAACTCCTCCCGGATCAAAAGTTATGGCCATTTTACCAGAGTACACTGCAGCAGAAAAAATAATTAGTAGCTTGCACCCAAGCCGAGGCTTGCTCTTTTATGCCTTATACCCAAGCCGGGGCTTGGGGTCCAGAGTGTGAAATCAGTAGCATAGCAAGTCGGGGCTTGCTATTTATAAGGCAAATAGCAAGCTGGGGCTTGGGTACGCGCAGAAAGAGTAGATTTTGTCTGAATTTGAGTCCGATTAGGATCGGTTCGAGTTGTTTGATTCAAGGACTTCCAAGAGGACTTAAATACATATAAAGAGACATATAAAAGGAGGAGAATGACAAGGACTAGAGGGAGTTAGAGGAAGAATTCCATTAGATTAGATTAGAGTAGATTGGGAAAAACCCTAGTTCTTATTAGATTTGGAGATTGAAGCAACTTGGAGACCATTGAAGATTCAAAGTAGGACCAAGGAGAGAGCATCAAATCTATAGACAATAGATTATATCTTCTCATCTTCTTCTATCTTTGTCTTTTATTGTTTATTCAATTATGGATTCTTAGTTTTAATTCAATGAGCTAATTCTTTGTTTGAGATTACAATGGATCTTATTGTGTAGTTTATTTTAATATGCTTCGTTATCAATTATTATGTTCTATCGTGAGGACTGTCTATTGTGATTTGGACTTAATTGTTTAATTGATTGGCCATCAATTACTGTGATAATCTATATGAACTCGAGAGATGAAGTATCGATTTAGATCTAATCATGATAGCATGTGTTCAGGATTTTGTTAATAGCTTAAACTTGATGAGTGTTAAGGTAGAGATATGCTTGACATCGCATGTAATCGGATAGAGAAATTATTCTTAAACCTTCTTCAATTGTAATTCACATAGAGATATAGTGAGTTAGTTGATTAAGGTGTTTAACGGATTTCTATCTTAATTATGGATTGACGTTAATACGGTATTAGTGCATCGAGAGGTGGTTAATACTACTTTAGTGTTCTTAATTAACAATTCGGGATAGAGAATAATTGATGAGAAGTGTGTTAACTTAAATGAAGCAATAAGTGAAGTTGTGATCTTAAATCTCCATAGTCTTAATTTAATTAGTGGAATTTAATAGTAGTTTAATTTATATAATTTGAAATTCATTCGTTTAAATAAGATTGAGTTGGTTATAGGTTAGTACTTGGTGATTTTTATTAACTAATTCTCTGTGGGAACGATACTCAACTTATCACTTTATTACTTGTTGACCACGTATACTTGCGTGTTGTGCATAATTAGATTTTAACCAACACCAGTGTAATCAAGCTGACCTACTGCTAGGACTTTCAATATGACAGTGCAAGATGTTGTGCAGTCAAAGGATGTGGTGTCAGGTATCATTCTGATTAATGGTATTAATGCTTATGTGCTATTTGACTCGGGTGCTACTTGTTCATTTACATCTGATGAATTTGCTTAGAACTTAGATCTGCCTCAAGAAGAATTAGATTTCCCTTTAAGCATAGAGATTGCGAATAGGGAAGTGATTCCTGTTAGATTTATATATAAGAATTGTAGAGTGGTTATTAAGGGTCACGAGATGATGGTAGATTTGATACCAATTAAACTTGGGGAGTTTGATGTCATATTGGGAATGGATTGGTTATTTAATTATGGGGTAGTAATTGATTGCCAAAAGAAATGTGTTAACCTTATGAATCCGTCAAAGGTGGTGTTTTATGGCAGCAAGTTTCCTCGACAAGTAAGTTATCTGACGGTGATGCAAGCCAAGAAGTTACTAATACAAGGATGTGTAGGATACTTGGCCTATATAGTCGATACACAGAAAAAGAGTGCAAAGTTAGAAGAGATACCAGTCATTAGAGATATTGCAGACGTATTTCCAGACGATTTTCCTGGACTACCACCGGATAAAGAGGTCGAGTTCGTGATTGATTTAGTGCTAGGAACGACCCCGATATCTAAAGCCCCATATAGAATGGCCCAAGTAGAGATGAAGGAGTTGATGATACAGTTGCAAGAATTACTCAACAAGAAGTATATCCAGCCGAATGTATCGCCATGGGTAGCGCCGATGTTGTTTGTTAAGAAGAAAGATGGATCAATGCAGCTCTGCATTGATTACCAAGAATTGAATAAGGTCATGATTAAAAATAAGTATCCGTTACCGAGAATCGATGACTTATTCGATCAACTGAAGGGAGCACAATATTTCTCAAAAATAGACTTGAGGAGTGGTTATCATCAGCTGAACGTGAGGCCAGAGGATGTACCGAAAACAACATTCAGAACTCGGTATGGTCATTACAAGTTTCTGGTTATGTCATTTAGTTTAACTAATGCACCTGCAATGTTCATGAATTTGATGAACAGGGTGTTTAAACCATTCTTAGACAAATTTGTGGTGGTGTTTATTGATGATATATTGGTGTATTCTAAGACCAAGGAGGAACATGTTGAACACTTAAGGGTGACGTTGGAGACATTGAGGAGAGAGAAGTTATACGCTAAATTTTTGAAATGTGAGTTTTGGCTAGAACATGTGCAGTTTCTTGGGCAAGTTATTGACAAGGACAGAATCTCGGTAGATCCATTAAAAGTTGAAGCTGTAATAAACTGGTGTAGACACTCAAAATTTTCTACACACCTGTTACTAACATTACAGGAAGGCAGATTCGTCTTTTGGAAATAACCCTGGAAGACAACTCACATCCATTCCTGATACTACTGGAAGTTTAGCCTTAACTCCAGATCACACACCGGGAACATCAGCCTCAACCCTGGAACACACACTAGGAACATCATTTCCAACCCCAGAACACACACCGGAAGGATCATTTCCAACCTCGAAGATAACCCCGAGTTTCATCCTTGGCGATAACACCAAGGAATGCTGTTGCAGTTCCGGCGATAACTCCAGAAATGCTTGTTTCAAATGCATGCTATCAGCTTCAATCAGACCTCCCGCCGAGGCACTCATACCTTAGACCCGAAGCTAACACCTGCGGCTCCCCCCCTCTATAAATAGAGGGCTTGGGGTAGCCATTTTGAAAAAAGGAAAAGGCAAGGAAGCCCTGCCCAATTTTCTTTGTACACACCCATATTGAGTGTTTGCTCTTTTTTAAACACCTGTTAGCTCACATATAGCTATACATTTACCGGCGAGAGCTAAGTATTTATCCATATAGAGTCATAGAAGTCTTCATTGGCAGCCCACTGTAAGCCTTCTCACACTCTATAAAGCCTTTCTCTTCATCTTTGCACACATTATTCTATACATTGAGAGTCGTATGGTGTGCATATGCCCGGACTTTGGTCCGTGGTTTTCATTTATGTCTGTATATATATACTTATATATGTATATATTTATATATGGACTAACATTATCGAGTTATGCCTCGATTGAGCCCTGAACTTATGTCGGGCGTTTACTTGCTATATATATATACATATATATATATATATATATAATTGTTGTCGAACATATCGATGAGCTTTGGATTTTACATCCGGAGTGTTTATTGCTTTTATATATATATGTACATATATATAATTGTTGTCGGACATATCCGATGAGCCTGGATTTTACATCTGGTGCGTTTACTACTTATATATATGTATATATATATATATATATATATTTTTGTCGTGCTGGAGTTTACTTATGGCCTTTTATAACTTTTATTTACATTTTGTCCCTTTTGAGTTTACTTACGTGGCGGTTGATCGCTTATGACTTTATTTATATTTTGTCCCGCTTTGAGTTTACTTAAGTGGCGGTTGATCGCTTTTGACTTTATTTACATTTCATCCCTTTGGAGTTTACTTTGTGGCGGTTGATAGCTTTTACTGCTTTATTTACTTTTTTGATCCCCCATGGAGTCGCTTCGTGGTGGTTGATCATGACCATATATATATATATATTTACCGCTTTTATATATTTACATTTCTGATACCCCATGGACTTGCTTCGTGGTGGTTGATCATGTCTGTATATATATATATTTACAGGTTTTATATATATAATTACTTACTACTTTCCATACAAACTGCGGTATCATGTGAGCCTACGAATCATGTGATCACAGATTCAGTCTACTGAATCTAGATTCTGTTCCCATGATGGACATTTTTCAGCTGTAAGCAGCTTGTACATTATTAACAGTGTTCGAATTTCCTTGGATGACTGTCATGCCCATGAGGAGTTCGACGATCGCAGATATTATTTTTCTCGAAGATGCCTCGCGATCTCGAAAATAAAAGCAAACAAGCTGAACATTTTAATAATAAAATGGAAGTATGAAAAGGTCTCAATTCCTATTGAGCACAGGGTTTGAAAAACCTCTTTTTATAAAACTTCATTGCTATATCTTGCTTAAAACTAAATTTTTTCTATAAATTCAAACCCTTTGTGTATAGGTACGAACGAGGCCTCGCACTACTTTCAAATAATTGCACATTGATCCACACACACACACACTCACACACACATTCATATAACAGTTTCTTTGAAAAGTGGCGATCACCGTGGCAACATGGATGTCGGGGGGTGCCTAACACCTTCCCTCCACATAATCAAGCCCCCGAACCCAAATGAATCTCGGTTTCACAGACCCGTTTAGCAGTGTCACATCACTGGGTCAATGTGCAAACCTTTTCTATTTGTGTTAGTGCAACCGATTAAAAACACCAATTGGCGACTCTTAAAAGTCAAATCGTCGACATTACACATATGGACCTTTTCACTTGTTTTTTCAAACAAATCTCACATTAACATGAGAACACCAAAGAACAAGTAACGAAAAGGGACAACTAAAAATCTTGACGTCGACAGGTGGCGACTCTGCTGGGGACTCCAGTAAGAGGGCTTAAGCCGCTATTACAAGCTTTTCAAAACTGTTATATGCTTGTGTGTGAATGTTACATTTACATTTATGATGAATGTGTACGAATGCATTTTTTACTTACTACACTACTAAATATCTATCTGTAATATTAGTGCTTCGCACATGTCATCATTTTGCATAAATGGTGAGACACATTGTATGTGAATGTATGTTGTGTGGTCCCTCCACCAGGAGGCTATTCTGTCGGTGTTTGATTACTGGACTCGTAGGAAGACTAATTCCAACGAGTCTCAAGAAAGGCACCACCCAGATTCGCTCCAGTTGAAAGACCGAATTAACTTCCCGTCAAGTAGATTGCGATGATCTGGGAACCTTCATGCCAAAAAGCCGCGAGAGTAACCCTAAGATAGGTCAACCTCTGATAAACCAAACGCGGAGGAAAGTCTCTTCTTGCTCTCCATTTTCAATTACTTGTAAAAGCATTTACTTATAATTTTATTCCATGATCATCTATATGTAATGGAAAATATGAAGGATATCTGTGCATACACAACATGTTATCAATTAACAACTGTTTTTGCAGGACCATATTCCTAAAACGGGCACATCATGATAACATTTACATTATCCCTAAGACTAAACTATATAAGTCTTTTGTAGGGAAGCAATTGGGCCTGTTACCCGCTCAAAATCCAAAAAGGCCACAAGCCTATAACCAATCATGTCTTCTTCTGACCAGTCTAATACTATTTCCTGAGAAGAATTTGATGGATTGAGTAAATAAATTACGGATTTGGCTGTTCTGCTTAAGGAATTGCATCAATCTGCTCAGGGTACGAAGATGCCTACACATACAAAATCCTCTTCACAAGGAGGAGCTCAAGGTTTGGAAAAAATAATTCTAGAACCTCAGTTGAATACAACCAAAAAAGACCTTGAAAACACCCATCTCAAAGGAGATCCAGACACCGATGACATCAGGAAGAAGGTCCTCCAAATGGAGGAAACTATCCGTGTTCTCAAAGGGATTGGAGCACATGGAAGTGTTTCATATGCTGACCTTTGCATATTTCCTGGGGTTCATTATCCAGAGAAATTCAAAACCCCTAATTTTGAAAAATATGATGGATTAGGGGATCCTTATACATATTTGAAAGTGCTCATTAGAGAACTTGGATCTTATGCCAAAAATGAAAAGCTCAGAATGCAGCTGTTCCAAAAGAGTCTGATTGGAGAAGCCCGTTCATGGTATACTAGATTAGATAATTCAAAGATCCATAGCTGGGAAGAACTAGCTCACGCCTTCCTCACTCAATACAGTTTTCAATCTCAGATGGCTCCTGACCGGTATCAAATTACGAAGTTCAAGAAATAGTCTAATGAGTCTTTTAGAGAGTATGCTCAAAGATGGAGGCGCCTTGCTGCTCAAGTTATTCCTTCCATGACAGAATCAGAAATGGTCATGACTTTCATAGATATACAAGAATCTTCTTTCTATGAGAGAGTTTTAGCCGGTATCGGCAAACCATTCTCTAAAATGATTAAACACGGAGAAATGGCTGAGATGGGATTGAAGTCTGGTATGATTCAAGACCTAGCTGCTCTTAAAGAAGTTGCTGAGCACATCCAATCCGGATCATATGGAAACAACCCCCGGAGGGTCCATTAAAAGAAAGAGGAGGATGTTTCCTTGATACTACAAGGACATAAAGGCAGTCAGAACATGCCTATACAGAGGAGAAAATACTCCCATTTCCAAGCACAGTCTTCAAACCCTCCATTACCTAAGAGTGGAGAAGTAAAGCGTCCTCGAACATTCACACCCTTAGGGGACTCGCTCGAGAATATTCTAGCTCTTTTAACTACTCAGAAGAAAATCACACGTCTTCTTCCACCAGCCAACCCTAATGGGAGGGGTTTTAATGCTACTCGGAAGTGTGCTTATCATGCCAGAGCACCTGGTTATGATACTCAAGATTGTTGGGCCCTAAAACACAAGATCCAAGATTTAATAGACAACGGTGAGATCGTGGTCACCAAATTGGATCAACCTCATATGCAAGACAACCCTCTTCCTCAACACAAAGAAGAAGAGGTTAGTATGATCAGTTGGAGCACTGGACAGAGTTCTAGTTTTAACGGTGAATCATCCCCGACCATCAAAGATGGTGTTGACAAATGGGATTATGCAAAGTTCCAGTTTACTATGGAACGAAAGATGAAAGCTCTTTGCAAACAAATTGAGCAATTGGCAGAACTTGTGACCCACCATCATCAAGTCACACACCAATTAATTAGACAAGAGCAAGCCTATCTCCTTCCATTTGTTTTGAATGCTCCACCATCACCTTCAGAAAGCAAAGCTATGGAGGATAAGGTTGCAAGGAGAGCCAATGCTAAAGCCCGTCGGGATTTTGTCAATCAGAGGGAGTTTACCTATCTGGGCCAACCTATGGAGGAAATATTTCAAATGCTGATCAATGAAGGAAGAATTACATCCCTTCTACCTTCAATCAATCCCCGTGCAGGACAGTTTAACTACGATGGAGTGTGTTAGTATCATTCCTATTCTCGCGGTCACAGCACATACGAATACTGGGCACTCCGCCATCTCATTCAAAATCTTATTGATAGCGGTGTCCTGCAAATGGCAGACGATGACACTGTGCAACTTGAGGGTAGGAGTACATGTCCTACCAAATAGAAGGGATCAGTAGCCGTTATATCCGAAGAGGATTATGAAACTGCCAAAGCATTTCCCATACAAGCAATTCAACTCAAAAGAGCTGCCAATCCTTTGAAAGTGGTCGCACTAGAGCCAATTTCTTTACCTTTTAGACCACAATATCCTGTTGTTAGCTTACATAAAGTTCCATGGAATTATGGACAAGCTGAAGGATCCACGTCTCATACTACTGCTACAGTGTCGAAGGAAAATCCACTGTATCTTCCTCAGAGGGTGATAAAGCCTACTCTCAAAGCAAAAAGGAAGATTCTCATGGAGAAGATTGAAAAATTCCTCCGCACTATGGGCCATAATGAAGCCAAGGTGGTTTTATGCTTAAGAGAAGCTCCACATCAGATATCAATACTGGACTTGGTTTTCTCTTTCGAGGATCATCGGAAGATTTTATTTAAGGTTTTGGAAGAAGCCTACTTATCGAAATCAGTGGATGTGGAAAAATTTTAACATATGGTTGATCACCTTTTCAACAATAATGTGATATCCTTCACTGATGACGACATACCTCCCGAAGGGACCAGTCATTGCAAGCCATTGCACATCACAGTTTTGTCTTTCGGGTATATGCTAGCTGGAATTTTGATAGATGGAGGTTCATCTCTAAATATCTGCCCTTATGCCACCTTGGTGAAGATGAATGTCAATCTTAAATGGATCCAAAGCAGCCATACGGTTATCAAAGCTTTTGATGGATCCCGATAAAATTCCTTCGGAAAGATTGATCTGCCAATTGAGATTGGTCCAAATACATTCAATGTATCCTTCCACATCCTCAGGATAGATTCAGGATACAACCTGCTATTGGGGAGACCATGGATACACATGGTTTGGGAGTTAAAAATCCCACACTACATCAACAACTCAAATACATTATCAACAATGATCTAGTCATCATTAACGCCGAGTCGAATGTCACGAACAAGGAGATCTGCCAATCATCAGCTTCAACTCAAAAGTTGAGCCGGCCAGTTTTCATACCTTGGAAGTGAGTAACACTCAATACCATCCTATTGGAGCACCACTTCCCGTACCCAATATTTCTGTCGAGGTTATGTCGACCACTTAAGAAATGATGTCATTGGGTCATCAGGCTGGACAAGGGCTTGGTAAAAATTAGCAGGGTATTAAGCACCCTATTCAAGTGTCCAGTCAAATTGGGATAGCCGGACTAGGCTATGCTGCCAGTTTCAGTCATAGGAATCCTCATAAGCATAAACAGGTTCCTCAAGCTTCTGCCACACGGCGATTTCTTCCATTTGCACTGCATGAGCTGATACAGTCTCCAGTAAAGG
The DNA here is from genome assembly GCA_020205615.1 of Panax quinquefolius. Classification (NCBI taxonomy): domain Eukaryota; kingdom Viridiplantae; phylum Streptophyta; class Magnoliopsida; order Apiales; family Araliaceae; genus Panax; species Panax quinquefolius. Next base: position 95,394,009 of record CM035158.1, on the reverse strand, counting down.
TGCCAACCTATGTTTTGGCTATGCTGTTTCCCAAACCAGTACCATTCAAAGAAAAAGAGGTGTTGATTCCTGATCCTGAAGTGGAAGAAAAGGAGTGAAAACGTAAACATGACATCGCCTTGATGATGTCAGGCATACGCGTCATTGTTCATGATGAACATACAAACAGACATACCCCAGACGATGATTGCCCAGATGTTATGGTTATCATTCGGGAGAAAGAGGACAATGACAATCCCTCCATCATTGCAGTCCATCAGGACTTTGCCCTCGATAATTGGAGCAACACTCCATGCATTGGTCAACGAGGGTAAAACGGGCAGAAAATCCCTCTGCCCTGTAGATAACTTTAATTGCTTACTTTTCTATACAGTATTAGCAATTATTTTATCAGTACATGCTAACACTTTGTATGATTAAACAGTTTCATATATTAAGTGAAAGCATCTTTTGATTTCAGGACTCTGAATTTAGATGTGCCTGTACTTGCTGATGAGGTGCCTTCTCTCCACAAGGGCCGTAACTTTGATGCAAAGTTGGACTCAGACTTGATGGACATACAAGAGGACATTGAGACATCTCAGGAGAATAAGGAATGGGTCATAGATAAGCCTAAACCCAACCTTGACCAAACCACTTCTTTCAATCTTGGAACCTTAGAAAACCCTAAGCTAATCCAGATTGGTTCAGACCTTACCCCAAACCAACGGAATGACATGGTTACACTATTAACCCAATTCCAGGATATGTTTGTATGATCTCATGAAGACATGGTGGATTTGTCCACTGACATTGTTCTTCATTGCCTTCCCATTAAAGAAGGATTCAAGCTAGTTAGGCAGAAGATCAGGCGATTGAAACTTAAGTGGAGTTTAAAAGTCAAAGAAGAAATTATGAAACAATTTCAAGCTGGCATTATCATGGTGTCTACATATCCGGAGTGGATATCTAACATTGTTCCCGTACCTAAACCAGGAGGAAAGGTGCGAGTTTGCGTGGATTACCGGGATTTGAACAAAGCTTGCCTTAAAGATAGCTTTCCCCTGCCCTTTATCCACATTCTCATTGACAATACTGCTCAATACGGCATGTACTCCTTTGCGGATTACTTTGCGGGGTACCATCAGATTATGGTCGCTGAGGAAGACCGTGAGAAAACTGCTTTCATCACGCCTTGGGGAACCTTTTGCTACAGCCAGTTGTCATTCGGCCACATCAATGCCGGGGCAACCTACCAGCGAGCTATGATGGCGCTTTTCCACAATTTAATACACAAGGAGATAGAGATCTACGTGGATGACATCATTGTCAAATCTCGAAAAGAGGAAGACAACTTAGACCATCTCAGAAAGCTATTCAATAGGTTGCGTGAGTACAACTTGAAGTTGAATCCGACCAGTCGCCTTTGGTGTCAAATCGAGCAAGTTGCTAGGTTTCCTAGTCAGCTACAAAGGATTGAACTGGATCCTACCAAAATCCAGGCCATCAAGGAAATGCCCATTCCTCAGACAGAGAAGGAAATACAGGGATTTTTGGGAAGAATTAACTTCATTAGTAGGTTTATCTCTCAACTCACAGCAACCTATGAGCCCATCTTCAAGTTGTTAAGGAAGAACTCCTCCATGAAATGGAACGATGAGTGTCAAAAAGCCTTCCTTACCATTAAAGAGCAGCTGGTTAACGCTCCTATTTTGGTACCACCCAAGGATGATGTTCCCCTGTTCATGTACCTGTCCATTAATGACAATGCCATGGTCTGCATGCTGGGGCAAAAAGATGATAGAGGCCAAGAATGAGCTATCTATTACCTCAACAAAAGATTTAGCATCAGTGAACATAAGTACACTCTGATTGAGAAGACTTGTTGTGCTTTAGTATGGGCTTCCATGAGGTTACAACATTACCTCCATGGTCACACAACCCATCTCATATCCCGCGTGGATCCTCTTAAGTATGTGTTCAATAAGCCCATGTTGAATTATCGACTGTCCAGATGGCAGTTGATCATACAACAATTTGACATCGTCTACGTGACGCAAAAGTCTGTCAAAGGTCAAGGAATTACGGATCAACTGTGTGACGCCCCCAAAATAGGTATACATCACCCATCTTGAGTCGCCAAATACATGGTACAGAATACAAATACAATCTTAAATATACAACACGAGATGTGAGTTTTAATACAAATATTGTCTTCTAGACAATATCCACTCTTAGAATAAGTCCTCATTACAATTAGTATCACACTATTTCATAGAATAGTGAGGACTACTAATGCTATCATCTGGACCATCACTCCGTTCCCCGACTAGTCCCTCCTACGTTCTCATTTCCTGAAGAGAACAGTGAAAGAAAGGGTGAGTTCAACTAGCCCAGTAAGAAATATTATGACTAAGATAATGCAGGATAAATTATCATTAGCCTTCAACAATGTTAAATTGATAAAATACAATAGACAACAAGTTTAACTGCAGCAGAATAAGCAATCCATTAAAAGAGTCAAGTAGAGAATAAAATCTACTATCTTTTATGATTTAAAAGGTTTTTCATCACTTTTATCATTGGGACTCGACAATAAATAAACCACATCATTCACGCTTTTCTGACCAGGATATTCATTAGTATCACAACCACAAATTTTCCATGTACTACGGGCCAAGGATATTCGTGTATTCATCAATGGTCATGATCATGCCAACAACTGTCTATCAATGCACTACGGGCCAATGAGTGTTAGGTTTGTAATATTCAAGAACGCAATCAAATTGCATAAATAAGCGGAAACGTGTAAAAATCAGAGTTTAAAAATTTTACAAACCATATACCCAGATCACCCTTTATGCACAATTATTAATTGAACGAAAAGATGAAGGACAAGAATCATACCCTTGAAGATCCGAGCTTCCTCAGGTACAAGTTCACCTCCAATCTTTTTCGCGTTCAACTTGAATCCACCGGGTTTGGTTCCTTCTTTTGATCAACGTTAGCCACCCAAGTGTTTGGCCTCTAGAGGTGATCCACCAAGGAATAATAAAGATTCAAGAAGATGGGTGTTTGGCTAAACCCTAGTTTTTCTATCTCTATAGAAAAAGAGTGTATTCTCCAACTTTTTTTTTGGAATTGCGTATATCTCATTTGATATCTGATATAAGACTCCCCTTATAAAGATATCAGGTAACCTTATTTAATAAAATAAGGTATTATTTAATTAAACTCTTTTAATTAAATGGGCTCCCTAATCTTATTAGGGATAATTAATTAAACTCCTTTAACTAATTTTCCTCTCTAATCCTATTAGGAATAAATGAGAGTATTTTATATTAAATTAATTTCTAAACTCTTTTAGAAATTAAAATAATAATAATAATTGTAACAATATTAATAAGACTCTCTTATTAATTTATATTTAATATTTCTAAAATATTAAATAATAAATATTAAGCTATTTAATTTATTCTATCACCATAGATTAAATTAAATATACATAACATATTATTACGATTATGCCATTAACTTCTTAAATAATTATTCTTCCTTTTATGGTGTGACCCTTTAGGTTCTCCATATTAAACCCTATTGTGAATAAATCAATTAGAACAATTCTAATCTTATTTAAATAAATAAATTAAACAATTAATTTATTTAAATAAATAATATTTATTCTACAATAGGGATAAGCCTCCCTAGCGATCAACGACTTTCCTGATAATATAGATTTCAACATTAATCATAAAAGAACCTTTGAGTAAATAGTTACTGCATAATTCAATCCTTCCACCATACATGTCCCAATTAAATATAAGACATGGAATTACCACAAGTCTTATTTTATTTAATTATATGTATTTCGATCCTTAAATGCACAACTCAAATAATGCAAATTAGAAACTCCTTTCTAATTTCATTCTGCCTTGGCCAAGGACTACTGGGTTGTCATTTATCGAATCACATAGGACATTTCTCTTCTTTTAGTAGAAGTGGTAGATTCTTTATTGATCATACATTATCTCCATGTACAACTTATTATACCCAAGCATACCCTTTGATATACCCTAAGGGTCTTAAGGAATAAGTCAAAGTATAACTCATCATACACACAGATACTATGATGATCTCAAGTCCAAGGATCACTTATACTACTATCACTACAGAATTCCTATTGATAGTGAGTAAAACTCCATTAGGTATTCCTTAGCGAGCCACGCTCAAAGGAACTTATTCTCTAATAAGCACCTACATACTTGCTTTAGTGTCTCCACACAAATGATCATGAGATCAATCATCCTCATCCAATAAGCAAGTTAGCGACGTATGTACCAATCTATCTGGATTCACTAATCCCCAATTTAGTAATCCAATGATTGGGAACTATTTTAGTTTTAAGCTTTCTAAGAATTTAGATCTCATTAGAATGATCATCATCATTATTCTAAAAGCATTGCTTAAAACTATGGGTTTATCACATATTATAAAACAGCATCATGTTGATAATTAAAAGCCTTTAATAAATTAATACTTTTTATTAATAAATGAATAAGATTGTTACAAAGTATATGCTTTATCATCAAACATGATTGGCTTGTGTGCATACTACTTTCAATGAGGACTTTACCACATCATTTGTAACATTACAGTCATAATTATATCGAATAATCCCTGGTCATAATCATACCAAGTCCATGTATGCACTACAGGCCACAGATGACTTTCAACAAAATATAAACATGAGGATGATGACAATGATATACGAATTCAATAAAACAAGTTCAAAAATTAATTTATCCAGGAACTAGTAACGTCCAAATTGTCAACATGATACTTCTTTGTAGAGTAAAAATCAAGAATGCTCAGAAGAATATTTCCATGAAAACATACTGGATGAAGCGCAAATATCAAGGATATTCCACTAATTTCATGGAGTATAGAAGTCAAAACTTTAACCAACTGAGTATAATAAGAATATTTGAAACTGCAAATGGATTTTCACCGCATTGTCACAGTAATCCACGATATCTGAGATCATTTCCACAATTTAATAAGGAATGAATACAAAGGATCATTCACCATGCATGTGGTAATCCACATAGACAGGTTATTCCAACATAATAATAAAGAATGGAATAATAGAAGGATTCACCATGCATGCGATAGAGACCGCATGCATAAAAGTTATTCCCAATAGAATAATAAATAATGGAACCAAGTCCCACAGTAACGCACGTAGACGAGGATATTCCGGCGAATAATAAATACGGAATAATAAATAATGGAACCAGGTCCGGCGTAAACGCATAGACAGGATATTCTGAAAGAATAATAAATACAAAATAATAAATAATGGAACCCAGTCCCAGGCAGAAACGCATTGCATGTGATATATTTCGACGAATAATAAAGAATGGAATAACAATGAGAATTTCACCATGTATGCGGTATTGCGATAAATAGGTTATTCCAATAGAATAATAAAGAACGGAACCAGTCGTGCAAAATTAAGACCGCAAAGCGTGATATTCCAATGAATAATAAAGAATGGAATAATAGAAGAATTTCACCATGTATGCAGTATTTAGATAAACAAAGTTATTCCAACATAATAATGAAGAATGGAATAACAACTCTTACGAGTATTGAAAGAAAATAATTCTCTTCATGAATACGAAAGAATAATACCCCTTACGAGTACAACAAATAATATCCCTTACCTTATAAAGAAGAAAGTGGATATAGAAGTAGTGAAGTAGCAGAATACTCTTCTTCTTTCTCTCTATAATTTCTCTCTCTAGAGTTTCAGTGAATTCGTAAGAAATAATGAAGGAATGAGCTTCTATTTATAGGAGAATGGATTGAATAGTAACTAATTCATGAACGGTCCAGTTGATTTACTTTTAAACGGATGATTATATATTGATTTACTATTAAAACTTAAAGCAACGGTCATACTTGATTCACTATTAAAACTTTAAACCAAATGATCCATATTGATTTACTATTAAAACTTTAAACCAACGATCCATATTGATTTACTATTATAATTTCAACCAACGGTCTGAAAAATTAGCACATCTCCTCATGGAATAATATTGTACCCAAAAATAATTTGGACCGAAAACAAATATATTGTTCGGGTGAATAGTAACTCGTGAATAGTACTCCGACACAAAAAATGTCTCGAATACCCGATTGAACCATATAACCTCCAGACATCAATTATCATCGGAATAGATGTCGATTTTTACTAGCACAAATAATCCTAACACAATGGAACTATCAAATTTATCTTTAATCAACACGAACTTATTCATCATTAATATTACAACTCACAATATTTAACAACCAGGTTGTTCCCAGAAAAGAGGGGGCTTTCCAATAAGGATTTCTCCCTATTGGCGCGCAATTAGATGACCAAACCTCTCCTTGACAGAACTTCTAGACATTATAAATATTGTAATTTAATAATATGAATAACTTTGTCATCTCAATTATTGATTTAATAATATATCATATTATACAGATGATACTGTGACAATAATTGAATCAATAATATGAGAGATATGATGCAGCAATTACTGTAGCAATAATTGAATATAACTGAGTGACTTCTTACGTAAGCATCAATAATCAATACCATGTGCTACTATGAACCATGCGTATTACTGTATTTTTACTACCGAGTAGTTCAACAATTTTAACGGTAACACATTTGCCGTTTATAAAATGATAATTCTGTCATTTTCTAACTACGACACTACTTCCGTTGTGGGGTCCCCCAATGATTGTGCGGTCATACGGATATTCTCCGACAAAAAGAATATAATACAACAACTTGCATACTTTGCAAAATTTATAAATACTACCCACAAATATAACATTATCTCAAATCCACACCATAATATTCAAAAAAATATTTTGAGAAATTTAAATCTTTACTCGTAAAATTTGGGGTTTTACAAACTAGTCGCCGCACCTGCAGGGGATTGCAAACCCTTAGAAACATACTTCCCCAATGAAGGGGTAATGACAGTTCAACAATACCATCAGTACGATGCATACCACACATGGAAAATGTATTTTGATGGAGCTGTTAACACAGAAGGCTCTGGAGCTAGAGCAATTCTAATATCCGGTACGGGGGAGCAGTATCCCGTCGCTGTCAAATTGTAGTTTGTCAGCACCAATAACATAGCTGAGTATGAAGGCTGTATCATGGGGCTAAAACTTGTCCGTTCAATGGGCATCAGGCGGTTAACTGTCTTTGGGGATTTCAAATTGGTAATCAAATAATCCACATGAATCTATCAAACCAAAGAATTATATTTGCTGCCTTACCATCGGCAAGTTTTACAGATGGCTTTGGAGTTTAAAGAAATCTCCTTTCTACACATTCCTCATAATAGGAATGATTTTGCGGATGCATTAGCAACGTTGGCCTCCTTGATTCACATACCTGACAAGAAAAACATGCCAAGCATCACATTTGCACTGCAAAAGGCCCCAGCTTATGGGAACTATGTTGGAGAAGTATAGGATGAGCTACCTCCCATCCACCACCCTTGGTATCAGCATATCAAGGAGTATCTGCGAGATGGATCTACACCCGCTGAGGCGAGCCTAACTAAGAAGAGGCGGATCCGTCGACTTGCTATGAAATTCTACATGAGCGGAGATACACTCTACAAAAGAGATGCAGGATTAGGTCTCCTCAGATGTCTGGACAAAGACCAAGCTCAGAGGCTCATGGATGAGATCCATGGTGGAGTATGTGGCCCACACATGAGCGGCCCCTTACTTGTCAAGAAAATTCTCAGAACAGGGCACTATTGGCTTACACTCAAAGTTGATTGTGATGATCACGTCAAGAGATGCTATCAATGGCAAATTCATGGGAATGTTATCCATGCCCCTCCATGGGAAATCCATAATATGAGTTCGCCATGACCCTTCTCAATGTGGGGAATGGACGTGATCGGGCCCATCGAGCCCAAAGCCAGTAATGGACATCAATTCATATTCACCATGATCAACTACTTCACCAAATGGGTAGAAGCAGCCTCCTGTTAGGTTTGTAATATTCATGAACGGAATCAAATTGCATAAAAAGTGCAGAAACGTGTAAAATCAGAGTTTAAAAATTTTACAAATCATATACCCGGATCACCCTTTATGCATAATTATTAATTAAACGAAAAGATAAAGAATAAAAGCATACCCTTGAAGATCGAGCTTCCTCAGGTACAAGTTCACCTCCAAATCCTTTCGCGTTCAACTTGAATCCACCGGGGTTTTGTTCCTTCATTTGATCAACGTTAGCCACCCATATGTTTGGCCTCTAGAGGTGATCCACCAAGGAATAATAATGATTCAAGAAAAAGGGTGGTTGGCTAAACCCTAGTTTTTCTATCTCTATAGAAAGGGTGTACTCTCCCAACAATTGGAATTATGTCGTATGTTGAAAAAGTCAACAACCACATCACCCATAATAAGACTCCTCTTATTTATAGATGTGGGCAACCCACCTTAACAATTAAGGAATTGGGATTTATTTAATTAATTAAATTCTTTTAATTAATTAAGTTCCCTAATCTTATTAGGGATAATTAATTAAACTCCTTTAACTAATTTTCCTTCCTAATCTAATTAGAAATAAATGAGAGTACTTATATTAAATTAATTCCTAAACTCTTTTAGAAATTAAAATAATAATAATTGTAATAATATTAATAAGACTCCTCTTATTAATTTATATTTAATATTTCTAAAATATTAAATAATAAATATTAAGCTATTTAATTTATTCTATGAACATAGATTAAATTAAATATACTTAACATATTATTACGATTATGCCATTAACTTCTTAAATAATTAATCTTCCTTTTATGGTGTGACCCTTTAGGTTCTCCATATTAAATCGGTTGTGATAAATCAATTAGAACAATTCTAATTTTATTTAAATAAATAAATTAAACAATTAATTTATTTAAATAAATAATATTTATTCTACAATAGGGATAAGCCTCCTAGCGATCAACGACTTTCCGGATAATATAGATTTCAACATTAATCATAAAAGAACCTTTGAGTAAATAGTTACCGTACAATTCAATCCTTCCACCATACTGATGTCCCAATTAAATATAAGACATGGAATTCTTGTCAAGTCTTATTTTATTTAATTATATGTATTTCGATCCTTAAATGCACAACTCAAATAATGCAAATTAGAAACTCCTTTCTAATTTCATTCTCGCCTTGCCACCCAAGGACTACTGGGTTGTCATTTATCGAATCACATAGGACATTTCTCTTCTTTATTAGTAGTGGTAGATTCTTTATTGATCATACATTATCTCCATGTACAACTTATTATACCCAAGCATACTTTGATATACCCTAAGGGTCTTAAGGAATAAGTCAAAGTATAACTCATCATACACAAGATACTATGATGATCTCAAGTCCAAGGATTACTTGTACTACTATCACTACAGGAATTCCTATTGACAGGCAAGTAAAACTCCATTAGGTATTCCTTAGCGAGCCAATGTTCGATGAACTTATTCTCTAATAAGCACCTACATACTTGCTTTAGTGTCTCCACACAAATGATCATGAGATCAATCATCCTCATCCAATGAGCAAACAACGTATGTACCAATCTATCCGGATTCACTAATCCCCAATTTAGTAATCCAATGATTGGGAACTATTTTAGTTTTAAGCTTTCTAAGAATTTAGATCTCATTAGAATGATCATCATCATTATTCTAAAAGCATTGCTTAAAACTATGGGTTTATCATATATTATAAAACAGCATCATGTAGATAATTAAAAGCCTTTAATAAATTAATACTTTTTATTAATAAATGAATAAGATTGTTACAAAATATATGCTTTATCATCAAACATAATTGGCTTGTGTGCATACTACTTTCAATCTCCCACTTTCACTAAAGCCAATCGTCATGGTATCTCATACTCTTCTTCTCTAAGTGACGATTATCATGTTGTTGGATAAGCTTTAGTTAATAGATATGTAATGTTGTTCTTGAGAGTCCACCATCTCTATAGTGATTTCTCATCTTTCAATGATTCTAATAATCAAATGAAAGTGCCACAACACATGTTTAGATCCAAGATGAGACTTAGGAACTATTCCTAGTTCTGTAATGAACTTTTAATCCAAACAATCAACTTGCAGCTTCATTTATAGCTATATACTTTGTCTTTATCACTAAACCAAAGAACTCTTTGCTTTGTTTGGAACCTTTCCAATTCAACGCACTACTTGCTCAAGATAACGCTTTACCTTAAAGTGGATTTTTGTCATCTTAGTGCATGCGAAAAACTTGAGTCCGTTAAGCCCTCTAGTTTTAATTTAGACCCACCATGAATATGATCACATCCTTAGTGTCGGTTAAGCACTTAAAGATGTTTTCATCGACTCATAGTGAACTTCTCCATAATATGACTGATCAACATCAGGTCTCGTATATTTCATTGCATACATGATTGTCACTCATGCGACCTCTCTTTTCAGGAGTCTGTGGGGACTATTAAGAGAGATACACTCCATAGCTCATCTACATGAGACATCTCTTGAGTTTGCCATGCTAAACGACTTTAGCATCAAATGAATATACGTTCCTTGGGTTAAGTCGAGCATCCTCTTAAATCTATCTATATAGATTTATATCCCCAATTAAGATACTCTTCCAAATCATTCATGAAGGAATGTTTAGACAACTTTATCTTTACTGATTGTAGCATTGGTATGTCATTCCTTATCCGTAGTATATCAATATATAGTACTAGGAATGTCACGATGCTCCCACTGACCCTTTTGTACACACTAGGTTCTTTCTTATTTTTGATAAAATCAAACTCTTTTGATTGCCTCATCAAAACGAATGTTCCATATTTGAGAAACTTGCTTCAATCCATTTCTCTGAGTGTCAATAACACTTACCTCATCGTATGTAACTGGATCATTATCTTCTATGATGTGTACCTCATCATCATCATCTATGTTGAATCCATACCTCCCAGGTATCTTCTGCTATTCCGATTTACGATTCTTGGCCAGGTACAATAGGTCTATCTACTGTGTTTCTCTTATTTGACTTATAGTGTTTTGTGGTTCTTGAACTCTTCAAGATCTATTATCCTCCCACTAGCCCCTTCAATGATAAACACCTTTATCTTAGAAGGATGCGTGTTTCTTAACAAACACCTTTTGCTAAGTAGGATTATAGAACATATACCCTAAACTTACTTTAGGATGTCCCACAAATTGTACTTGTCAAATCTTGTCCCAATCTTATCCTTTGAAACCTTTTCACATAAGTTGGACAACCCCTTATCTTAACATACTTAAGATTAGGAATCCTCCCTGTTCATAACTTTTATGGAGTCTTGGGGCTGGATTTTGAGGTTACCTTTTCGTAGATATGCAGCCATTTCTAGGACATTATCCCAGAAGGATACTGGAATGTCGGTAAAATCATTATGGACAGCACCATGTCCAACAAGGTACAATTTTTCCTTTCAGATACATCAATCAATTATTATGTATCAGGAGGTGTCCATTATGAGAAAACCATTTGAGATGATCTAGAAATTTATTGCACAAGTATTTATTCCTTAATCTAATCAAAGAATCTTAATACTTTGTCAATTTGTTTCATTTCTGAATTCTTTGAACCTTTCAAATAATTCACACTTGTATTTCAACAAATACATACATTCAACTCTTTGAATGATCATCTCCTTTTCTTATACTAGTTTGTTCAATTTACAAAATAATTTTTCACGTAAGTCAAGTATACAAAATCCATTAAGTAATATTCCAGTTCTATACAAAACATTATTATTATAAATAGAACAACAATTGTTCTTAATTATAATACCAAAAATTTTATTGTCCAACAATAAAATAGAAATAATATTTCTAACAAGAACTGAAATACAATAACAACTTATTGACTTAATAGATTTGCCCGTAGGCAGTGCTAAACTATAAGTTTCTATAACTAATGCAGCAGCCTTTGCTTCATTTTCCACACATAGGATTACTTATCTTTGTTTAGATTTCTACTTCTGTTTGGTCCTTTCATAAATCTATATTTATGATAACCAAAGTCGGTATCCTATACCCAAGTAGAACCTTGACTTAAAGAAAATTTATTTAAATCATGAACAAAATTGTATTTGTAACCGAAACTTCACTAAGCTTCTTTGGTTAGCCTCTGCAAGATGCTTCTTGCAGTTTCTTTCCAGTGTCCATGCTTATTGCAGTGGAAGCAAACTCCTTTGTTATCCATATCAGTTTTGTTCTTATTATCCTTTGTTTTTGCCTTCTATTTACCTTCTTAGAATCGTTCTTCTTTTGGAAGATCCTTTGGCCCCTACCAAGAAGACATGGTCTTTCTTGGTTGAAAGCGACTCTTAACATTTTCAACATGTTAAGCAAATCAACAGGTAATGATATCTAGCTTGTTCATATGAAAAATTCACAACAATTGTGAAAGGAGTCCGGAGTGAGTGCAAGATCAAATCTTGGCTCAACTCTCCATCCATGACAAAACCAGTTGTCCTAATTGATCAATCAAATTGATTATGTTAAGATCTTTTTATGCATTTATAGTGCCATTGGGCATTCTAGATCGGAAGAGCTCCTTAGATATCGATATCTATCGGTCCCCTTTCTTCACCATCAACTACTTGATGTGCGGGGAATATAGTAGGAGCATCCATAGTTTCATCTTGACGTTAAAGCTCGTTACTCATGGATGCGAGCATGATGCGATTGAGCCAATCGTGCATAATCTTGCCACTTTCTAAAAGTAGCAATCTCTTCCTCGGAGGCATTATCTCGCAACCAACGCAGAGATAGGCGACAAGACATAAGATTGCTTTTCACCATGAGAACTATTCTCAAATTCCTTAACCAATCCAGTTTAATTGGCCTCGTTAATTTAGCATCTAATATGCTTCACAAAGATAGTAATTTTAGACATTGTAAAATTATGTAAATGAATTTGTAATTAACAACATTTTAACATACATTCTTTTATTAATTACCAAAATAATTTAGGTCTTGTTTTAAATTGGTATCTCCCACTATTTTCTTCAAACTATATTACCTCACTTATATATAGTTCGGCAAAATCTAATTAAGGATTTGCTAGTGAGAATAAGGATCCCATTTCAAATGTATATAGCCTTGTGGTGACACAACAAACTATATATAAATAAATAGGTAGACAACTTTTGTCAATTACATCAACTATGCAACTCCTTTTCTTTTTTGCCTCTTAGATTATTTTGATCAAGTGGTGGCACATCCGAATCAAAATTATCCAAGTTAAGTCCGACCTAGCACTCCATATATTCAAAAAAGAAAAATATCATCCTTGTGGTGACACAACAAAACAATATTGTTCAATTTTCTTTATAAGCATCAAATGTGATAAATTAACATCTTAAATACTTAATACTTGCCTTGTGGTAACACAACAAACTCATATTAAATATTTAATACTCTATTAATTTTATCATGCTAGAAGGCGACGTTCGATATTCCAAATATGTTTGAACGCTTAGGACTTAATATAAAAATTGAGGGATTTATTATTAAATTGTCTCATCTTGTTTAGCGCGCATGCACATATATATATAAAATACGCATCATATTAATTAACATGCGAAGCATGTTTGCATAATATATAATATATATAGTATAAGCATGCACATATAGAATACTATATTCTACCCGGATTGATTATGGACTTTTATTCTAGTTTGGTTCACTAGAGCCACCAAGTGAACCAAAAGGTCAAATCCTAGGGGTGCAAGAATTAATATTTAAATATAACAATTACATTTAAATCCGGGCTCCATTACAAACGGGTCTTCAAGCGCTCCTTGCTTCTTGATCTCCAATTTTTCAAAATTAATTCTAACTATTCCTATTACAAAACTATTTAAAATAAATAGAAACCTTGATCGTGATCGAGGGGAAGTACATAAGAGGAGATAGAATTTACATTAAGAAAAATTAGAGAAGACAGTATCTGTGATTCCCATTTAATAAGACCCATACATTCATGCATCCAACTAAAATAAAATCCAATCATATTGGTCAATAGTCCATAATCAATCCCATTTATTATCATACATATCACCATATGCATCAATAACTAACATTCATCTTATGAATAATAAAAATTTAATATATATATTGATATCATTTAATGGGCAAATTTAGTTAGTATAAAATCTATTTTTGAATAAAATAAACTCCTTTATTTTAATCCAAATTTAAATCAAAATAAAATTATTTTATTTTAATTTATCATATTTTGAATAAAATAAACTATTTTATATATATATATATAAAATACGCGTCATATTAATTAACATGCGAAGCATGTTTGCATAATATATAATATATATAGTATAAGCATGCACATATAGAATACTATATTCTACCCGGATTGATTATGGACTTTTATTCTAGTTTGGTTCACTAGAGCCACCAAGTGAACCAAAAGGTCAAACCCTAGGGGTGCAAGAATTAATATTTAAATATAACAATTACATTTAAACCCGGGCTCCATTACAAACGGGTCTTCAAGCGCTCCTTGCTTCTTGATCTCCAATTTTTCAAAATTAATTCTAACTATTCCTATTACAAAACTATTTAAAATAAATAGAAACCTCGATCGTGATCGAGGGAAGTACATAAGAGGAGATAGAATTTACATTAAGAAAAAATTAGAGAAGGCGAGGTACACAGACCCCATTTAATAAGACCCATACATTCATGCATCCAACTAAAATAAAATCCAATCATATTGGTCAATAGTCCATAATCAATCCCATTTATTATCATACATATCACCATATGCATCAATAACTAACATTCATCTTATGAATAATAAACATTTAATATATATATATTGATATCATTTAATGGGCAAATTTAGTTAGTATAAAATCTATTTTTGAATAAAATAAACTCCTTTATTTTAATCCAAATTTAAATCAAAATAAAACTATTTTATTTTAATTTATCCTATTTTGAATAAAATAAACTATTTTATTTATTTTAATCAAAATCTTTAATCAAAATAAACTCCTTTATTTTAATTAATTATGGAATCCAATTCCATGTAAAAAAAAAATTTATTAAAGGAAACACGAATTTTCTTTTCTATTCACAAATAAACTCCTTTATTTTGAATAATATGAAATCTTATTTCATATTTAAATAAACTCCTTTATTTAAGGAAACATGGATTCTCTTTCCTATTCACAAATAAACTCTTTTATTTTCAATAATATGAAATCTTATTTCATATCTAAATGAACTCCTTTATTTAAGAATCCAATTTCAACTCCAATTAGTTATCATGGAATCCAATTCCAATTCTAATTAGTTAGCATGAAATTCTAATTTTAAAATTAAAATAAACCTTATATTTTAATATAAAATAAACTTTTTATTTTAAAATTAAAATAAACATTTTATTTTAATTATAAAATAATTAAGAATAATATATATATATATAAATATATAGTATATATATATATAACTATTATATATATATAATATAATACCCAATATATATATATATATATATATATATATTAAAACCGTGCACTGATCCTTTTTTTTAAAAAAAAACTTGTTAACATGCTTCAATCCATTAGCATGCACGTTTTTTTTTCCCCTTTTTTCAATCCACGAAAATCATCCACGTTTTTTATTCCATGTTCCTTCCTTTTCGTGGGCCAAATCATGCCACTAATCCGTGCATAATAAGCTAACCAAGATTCCCTTGAAGCACGTGTTCCTTGTATCAATCATGGCCACCATAATTGCAACAAGAGAATTAACCAAATCAGCTCATCATTTTAAAACGGTTACAGGATTTCTTATAATAGGTTGCGCGAAAATAGCATATTTTCGTGTTTTTTTTTTATTCAAATTTTATACAATAAAATTATGCCCAATTAAATTGTTCTAAACACATATCAATATACATATCAAATTAAAATAATTAATAATTTGCATAAAAGTTTGGCTCTGATGCCACTGTTAGGTTTGTAATATTCATGAACGCAATCAAATTGCATAAAAAGTGCGGAAACGTGTAAAATCAGAGTTTAAAAATTTTACAAACCATATACCCGGATCACCCTTTATGCATAATTATTAATTAAACGAAAAGATAAAGAATAAAATCATACCCTTGAAGATCGAGCTTCCTCAGGTACAAGTTCACCTCCAAATCCTTTCGCGTTCAACTTGAATCCACCGGGGTTTTGTTCCTTCATTTGATCAACGTTAGCCACCCATATGTTTGGCCTCTAGAGATGATCCACCAAGGAATAATAATGATTCAAGAAAAAGGGTGGTTGGCTAAACCCTAGTTTTTCTATCTCTATAGAAAGGGTGTACTCTCCCAACAATTGGAATTATGTCGTATGTTGAAAAAGTCAACAACCACATCACCCATAATAAGACTCCTCTTATTTATAGATGTGGGCAACCCACCTTAACAATTAAGGAATTGTGATTTATTTAATTAATTAAATTCTTTTAATTAATTAAGTTCCCTAATCTTATTAGGGATAATTAATTAAACTCCTTTAACTAATTTTCCTTCCTAATCCAATTAGGAATAAATGAGAGTACTTATATTAAATTAATTCCTAAACTCTTTTAGAAATTAAAATAATAATAATTGTAATAATATTAATAAGACTCCTCTTATTAATTTATATTTAATATTTCTAAAATATTAAATAATAAATATTAAGCTATTTAATTTATTCTATCACCATATATTAAATTAAATATACTTAACATATTATTACGATTATGTCATTAACTTCTTAAATAATTATTCTTCCTTTTATAGTGTAACCCTTTAGGTTCTCCATATTAAACCTATTGTGAATAAATCAATTAGAATAATTCTAATCTTATTTAAATAAATAAATTAAACAATTAATTTATTTAAATAAATATATTTATTCTACAATAGGATAAGCCTCCCAAGCGATCAACGACTTTCCGGATAATATAGATTTCAACATTAATCATAAAAGAACCTTTGAGTAAATAGTTACTGCACAATTCAATCCTTCCACCATACTGATGTCCCAATTAAATATAAGACATGGAATTACACAAGTCTTATTTTATTTAATTATATGTATTTCGATCCTTAAATGCACAACTCCAAATAATGCAAATTAGAAACTCCTTTCTAATTTCATTCTCGCCGCTAACCCAAGGACTACTTTGGTTGTCATTTATCGAATCACATAGGACATTTCTCTTCTTTTATTAGAAGTGGTAGATTCTTTATTGATCATACATTATCTCCATGTACAACTTATTATACCCAAGCATACCCTTTGATATACCCTAAGGGTCTTAAGGAATAAGTCAAAGTATAACTCATCATACACAAGATACTATGATGATCTCAAGTCCAAGGATTACTTGTACTACTATCACTACAGAAATTCTATTGACAGAGCAAGTAAAACTCCATTAGGTATTCCTTAGCGAGCCAATGCTCAATGAACTTATTCTCTAATAAGCACCTACATACTTGCTTTAGTGTCTCCACACAAATGATCATGAGATCAATCATCCTCATCCAATGAGCAAAACAACGTATGTACCCGATCTATCCGGATTCACTAATCCCCAATTTAGTAATCCAATGATTGGGAACTATTTTAGTTTTAAGCTTTCTAAGAATTTAGATCTCATTAGAATGATCATCATCATTATTCTAAAAGCATTGCTTAAAACTATGGGTTTATCACATATTATAAAACAAAGATCATGTAGATAATTAAAAGCCTTTAATAAATTAATACTTTTTATTAATAAATGAATAAGATTGTTACAAAGTATATGCTTTATCATCAAACATGATTGGCTTGTGTGCATACTACTTTCACCTCCTTCCCCAAGGTTACCAAAGAAGTCATCATTGCTTTCATCAGAAACAATGTAGTCTGTCGATATGGACAACCAGAGGTCATTGTGTCAGACAATGCTAAGAACCTTAACAACAAAATGATGGAGGAGTTATGCAGTAAATTCCACATCAAACATCTGAACTTCATCATCTATCGTCCAAAGATGAATGGTGCTGTTGAAGCGGCTAATAAAAAAATCAAAAAGATCATGCAGAAAATGTCCGCCAATCACAAAGGATGGCACGACCTCTTGCCTCGACTTTATTAGCCTCTGAACTTCCATGCGCATTTCCACCGGGCAACCCCTACTCATTAGCCTGTGGGATGGAAGCAGTGCTCCCCATAGAGGTGGAAATGGAATCCCTCAGAGTATTGATGTATGCTCAGTTGGATGAAGACCAATGGGTACAAGATAGGTATCTCCAATTGTCTCTAATAGACGAAAGGCGAACCGCAACTATCTTCCATGGTCAGTTATATCAGCAGAGGATCACACGATCCTACAATAGAAAAGTCCGACTATGGCAGTTCAAACAACATGACTTGGTTTTGAAAAAGATAATTGACAACCAAGATCAATCTAAGGGAAAATTCACTCCTAACTGGGAAGGCCCATTTATTGTCAAGGAGGTATTGAGAGGAGGCGCTCTCAGACTACAAGAAATGGATGGCGATGAATTTCCACAACTTATCAACTCGGACACCGTGAAACGGTACTATATTTGAAGTGACCATCAAGCAAACATCCTGGTATTGATCATCCAATCACCAATCATTCCAATTTTGAACCCCTTCTTTTTAAAAACTCTTCTGCCCCTCAGGGAAACATACACTTTAAACCAGCAGCCTAGTTTCACCTCATTTTAAACCTTTTATACAATTTCAGTTATCCTGAAGACGGGATTGAACCTTTTATACCTGTAGTTTATTTTGAAGACGGGATTAAACTTTTCTATGCTTGTAGTTTGTCCTGAAGACGGGATCAAACTTTTTCACCACCAGCAGTTTGTCCCCATCATGGGATCAAACTTTCTTTTCCCCGCAGTATAGCCTGCACATGGGATTCACACTTCTCTTTGGCTGCGATTCGTCCTGAGGGGCGAACTACGTCGACCTGATCTCCCTAATACACGGGAGTACGTAGGCAACCAAAAACATTTCTACCCTTTCTCTATAAAAACAAAAAACAACAAAAACATTTCTACACCCTTCTTCATCAATAAAGCTTCTACAACCATCTGTCTTTCACATTCAGCGTTGAACCTCTTACACCAGGTTCAAACTACGCAGACTTGATCTCCTCTTTAATAGGAGTACGTAGGTAGCCATTTATGGTTCAGTCTAACCCCTACTAGAACAAAAATATTTGTCACACGGTACTGGGATAAACCTTTAATCTACCACATTTCATCGGCTTCAGACCAAGGGGATGGAATTACCCAACCTCTCCTCACAAATAGGGGATTCGGTGACCATCTAAGCTGCGGTTGTGCCTTAAAGAGCAACACCAATTTATAAGAGATGGAATTAACTAGGCTTCTCATAAATAGAAGTACTGGCGACCATCTGTGGTTCGGTCTCTCAGAGAGGAAAAGCTACACTCCTCTCCACATTTCCATACAAAAACCAGTCCCAAGACACCAAAGATGGTAAGGATACATACAAATCAATAATCAGTTCTGAGAGATCCTGTGATGGCTCAATGTCCACATGTCAAGGATAAGTTCAGAATGCATCAAGATCACAAGGCCCTGAAGAAACAGGCAAATATCAAGCAAGTATCAAGGCATAACTAAAAGGGAAGTAAATCAAAATATATTTCTACGCCATATATACTACTTCGTTTGATATATACATCTCATGTTGTACATGACAAAATGGCTAAGCTAGTCCATGCAAGGGAAAAATACAAAGCTATCTACTAAATGCGTGTGTATGCGGACTATCGATCTAACATATAGCCTCCTCTCTCAAGACAAAGGTAAAGTCAGTAGCTCTGTCCAATGGCATCTACATGAGCTAGCAGATCATAGGCTAACTGCATGGTGGCATGATGCTCATCTATGTATGCACTCATATCAGCAAGGATGCCAGTCGTATGGGATCTCACTGAGGTACTATCTGCAATGGCCACATCCCTAGCAGATAGGGCGGCATCCCGCTCCACAATCAATGCATCCCTGGCTGATCTAGCCTCATCCCTCTTTAACAGAGCAGCGTCTCTCCCATCAAGAGCTGTCAACATCGCGGCCCTAGCCTGATCTCTATCATAGGTCATCAGATGTAAGCTCTGCTCCAAATGCTGTGCTTAATACTGAGTAACAATGGCACTCGGGATGGGAGAATCCATCACAAATGCTAGTAGCCCAGCAGTCAAGTCTCCATCGATGGGAATGTCAGCCTCCTCCATAGGCTCCTCATCGTCGAAATCTATATCCTGCACTGTGGATACTACCGTAGTAGATGCAGTCTCTGTCTCTATCCATGCTGAATACTCTGCAGAATAACCCAGATAACTAACAGAAAATTCAGCTAGCTCTCGCTGATCCCAACAGTATACAACTGGGATCATGCATAATCGATGATAAGTGGTGAGAAGCGGTTACCGAATCACCGCCTCATATGGGTGGAAATCCTGAAATTGGTCAAATTGACACATCACGGCCAAATGGGTGGTAGGTGATCATCCTCTCAAACCAAATAGAGGTAGATAATCCATGCCCGAGCATGAGTAATGAAAGTCAGAGGGTGAGCTAAGTCTCCGTACATGGCAATATAAGCGAATGGATCTATAATCCTCGCCAGAAAGTCACCAAGATGCAGCATTTGTACACTCCACGGGCTGAAAGGAGTACGACATGGCTATATCATGGGTGAAACAATATCCATGCCGTCTGAATGTGCCAATCGGTCCCAAGTGTGACATAAACCACACGTACAGCATGACCGAACTGCCTATGAACACTCCTGCCAAATAAGTGCAGCAATATGTGGTCGACCTTAGAGTCTCTGCCATAATCATCGGTAGGATGGTGTGACCCTCCCGGAGAGCTCTCACTGCCATAATGACGTTAATGTCCAACTCATCCATGTACCGTGGCATGTAGACGTATGAAAATATGCACAGCAGTAGTACATTCACTCTGGCTAAACGCCACTGATCCTCCGGTGTGGTGAAATCCCTGGAATATTGTGCATAACTATCATCAGAGCTAAATCTGTCAAACAGAAAATGCTAGGATATCACATGGCCGGATGTAATCTCATCCTATACCACTCTACGCCTCAATCCGGTGAGAGTCATGAACTGTCTACTCATGTCTCCGATCGCCATGTGCACACAAGGTCTGTCCAACGGTAGCATCGTCAACCTATATGGTGGTGACATACTATCATACCATGAGTGCATACCAGATGCCACCAAAAATTGTGGGGTATGATCAATATGGCTAACTGTCAAAGAAGACATCTGTACGGGCCGTGTCATAAGACCGTCCAGGGGTCAATGCTGAAATATCTCTGGATATAAATACATATGCATAACATAACAACATGCATGATACAATAGATGGAAATATGATATAGGGAATAGAAAAATTGTACATACATTCCTAAGTATATCATCATCTAATACATCTCTGTACAGCTAAAATACAGGGAAATGGGGTGAAGCTACCCAACATCTCAATAGAGGCCTATCAAAAGATATAACGGGAATCCGGCAAAGCTACCCAACAGCTAGCAGAGGCCTATCAAAAAAGATGACGAGAATACATCAGAAGAAGTTGATGGTATCGATGTCTACATCGTCAATCCTGTCCACCTGATGTAACTCATCCTGAGTCACTGGATCTCTATCTACAGGGATGTCAGGCCTATATAAGGGAGAATCTGCACCGACAAAACCATATGGGTCACCTGAGGGGCCAGCGCCAGAGCTGGAAGGATCAAAAGTATCTGTCTCTGAAGGATCTCTACCCAAATGCCGGATAAAGAAATGTACCCGGTCCAACTTCCGGGTCAAACTGTCAATCTGTGTCACATAAGTCTAATCTCTGACACAGGCTAGCCAATCCGTCATCATCACGGATCCTGGAACCATATCCCCCATAAATTGTGTGGCACGGGTCTGAGCTCCAATGGTACGAGGGAACCACCAATACTGGAACATCTCTTGAGTGCAGGGGCCCTCTGATAATGTATAACCGTCAATCCCCAACAATGGGATATCAATGATGGGTGACTGCAAAACAGGCCAGTAACGCCTGGTAGGAGGCAAGATCGGCATGCGAATCTCTCCTGTAGTGTTCCTGATAGCACGCTCTCCTAAATTGAGCTCCCATCCTCCATCTGTGAAGAGAGGAATCCTACGGGGGGACATAACGTGCTCGATCCCAGTCGGGTACCCATCCTCAAATCCAACACTCAAGTGCTCCCCAGAATAGGGAACCCATGTGATAACATTCGCTGTTAACAACTCCAGTTATAGGCGGCAATGAGTGAAACCCTTAGCTACAGGGACCTTCGCCAGTATAGAATGATGTCATCTCCATCCTCGTGGATAGGTGTGACGCCCCCAAAACAGGTATACATCACCCATCTTGAGTCGCCAAATACATGGTACAAAATACAAATACAAGTTAATTATACAAACGTCGTGTAAACAATACGACAAAATATAGCTGAGAGTTTTAATAAGAATGTTGTCATCTAGACAATATCCACACTCAAAGGAGTCCTCTTTACATTTATTTTCACACTATTTAACAGAATAGTGAGGTCGACTAATATTATCATCAGGACCGTCACTCCATTCCCTGACTAGTCCCGGCTACGTTCTCATTTCCTGAAGAGAACAGTGAAAGAAAGGGTGAGCTCAACTAGCCCAGTAAGAAATATTATGACTAAGATAATGCAGAATAAATTATCATTAGCCTTCAATAATGTTAAACTGATAAAATATAACAAACATCAAGTTTAACTGCAGCGGAACAAACAATCCATTAAAAGAGTCATGTAGAGAATGATATCTATTATCTTCTATGTTTTTAAAAAAAGGATGTCACCAATTTTGATCGCTGAGACTCAGCTTAATAAATAAACCACATCATCGAATCATCTCTGCACTACGGGCTAAGGATATTCATTAAATCATCAATGGTCATGACTATACCGAATAATCCCTGGTCATAATCACACCAAGTCCATCTTTGCACGTAAGCCAAAGATATACAACTATAAAACCAATAATCAATAGTCCATCTTTGCACGTAAGCCAAAGATATACAATTCAATAATCAACAGTCCATCTTTGCACGTAAGCCAAAGATAACTTTCATCACCATAATAGCATGAGGATGATGACAATGATATAAGCATTAATCAAACGAAAACAAGGATAATTATTAAAGACTTTAAATTTATCCAAATATTATCAACCACTCATAATCTAATATTATTAATATCATAATAATATTTTAATCACTTCTTAAACTTATAAACAATTTATTTCAATTGTTTACACTTTACCAAATAATGCACTTAATCATTCAAAAATGCCATACTCATAAGATTTCATCACCAATGATCAAATCCTCATCAAAATCAGATATACCTTATATAGGATTTCCAAGCCATAAAATCCTATTTTCCAATTTTGTTACTTTATAATAACATATTTAACTCATATGTTCAGAATTAAACCATTTTCATGAAAAATACCAAATCAGTCCCAAAAATATTTCTTTTCTGGGATTTAGCATAATATAGTCCCATAATGAACATATATTTTTCTTGAAATTTTTAAAATTCATTTACTATTTTTCAAAAATCAATTTCTAATTAATTCCTTAAGAAATTAGCTACCTCAAGTTTAACTCCAGAAATTTCCAAATCTTGGCAGGATCTTACACATGTTAATGTGAGCTTCCAGTTTAAATTTCATGGTCATCGAAGTTATAAAACTCCGGTTATAGCATTTTTCGTCGAAAAAACCTAAATATTGAAATGGTCATAACTTTCTCATTTTAAGTCAGAATAAGCTCATTTTTGGACAGGTGGTACTTTATACCATATATTTCCATGTCCCAAAAGGCCAGAATTTTTCTCACAAATTAAGTGGCCGAAAATGACCTTTTAAAAATCTGGGTAGTAGCTTTTTCGTAATTGGCAGTTTTGACTTCTTCGCTAAAATCAGTCCACAAGAAAATCTACAATACCTTTTCTAGTGATTCCACTTGGATAAGTTAGAAAACTCATAGATCTAACTCTTAAACTTGACCACACTCAAAAATTTGAAATATAATAGGAGATATGGTCAATTGAATTTCATGTTCCATTTTTACCAAAATCTAATTTTCAACTCTTTGTGATTTCTAAGAAACTTTCATGTTTTCACATAATAACCAACATAACTCATCATGACAATGACATAATAATTCAATAAAACAAGTTCAAGAATAAATTTTAAAGATTTATAAGTTAATTTATCCTCGAACTCAATAACGTCAAATTATCAACACGATCATCGCTTGTAGAGTAAAATTCAAGAATGCTCAGAAGAATATTTCCATGAAAAGATAATGGATGAAGCGCAAATATCCAGGATATTCAACCAATTTCATGGAGTATAGAAGTCAAAGCTTTAACCAACTGAGTATAAGAAAATATATGAAATCTAAATGGATTTTCAATCGCGTACGATAATCCACATGTATGCATCATTTCCACCATTTAATAAGGAATGAATACAAAGGATCATTCACCATGCATGTGATAATCCACATAGACAGGTTATTCCAACATAATAATAAAAAATGGAATAACAGAAGAAATCACGATGCATGCGTTAGATCGCACCGACAGGTTATTCCCAACAGAATAGTAAATAATGGAACCAGGTCATGCGTAATGCACAGACATGATATTCCAACAGAATAATAAAGAATGGAATAACAACAGTAAACGCATAGACAGGATATTCTAACAGAATAATAGTGAACGGAATAATAGAAGAATTTCACCATGTATGCGGTACTTCGCATAAACAGGTTATTCCAACATAATAATAAAGAATGGAATAACAGAAGTTCTTTTCATGAATACGAAAGAAATAATACCCCTTATGAGTACAACAAATAATATCCCTTACCTTATAAAGAAGAGTACTCCGACGGGTAGGGCGGTGATATACTTGAAGAAAACTTGCACTACGCTCAAAGCTTTCTTAAACTCTAAAGAAATACGCTCAAGATTATAGAAGAAGGATTCTCTCTCTAGAGTTTCAATGAATTCGTAAGAAATAATGAAGGAATGAACTTCTTTTTATAGAAGAATGGACTGAATAGTAACTAATCCATGAACGGTCCAGATTGATTTACTTTTAAACGGACGGTCCAGATTGATTTACTATAAAATATTCTAATAAAACAAATTTTTTAAATAAAATAAAATATATTCTATTTATAATCTAATAAAACGAATAATTTTATAAAAGTATTCTGTTTTATATAAAAAAAATTTACTATGCAAAACACTATGCAAGCACTATACAAACACTATGCATAATAAAATATAATATATTCTAATTATTATCTAATAAAACAAATAACTTTATAAAAGTATTACATTTTATATAAAAGATTTTACTATGCAAAATACTATGCGTAATAAAATATATTATATTCTAATTATTGTCTAATAAAATAAATAACTTTATAAAAATATTTTGTTTTATATAAAAAGTTTTTCTGTTTTATTACGTTAATAATACTAATAAAACAAAACTTCATCATCATTATTATAATTCACACTATTAATCGACCAGGTCGTTCCCAGGAAAGAGGGGGCTTTCTAATAAGGATTTTCCCCTATTGGCGCGCAATTAGGTGACCAAACCTCTCTTTGGCAGAACTTCTAGACATCGTTAATATTGCAAATAATAACATTAATAACTTTGTTATCTCAATTATTGATTTAATAATATATAAAATATCGACAATAATTGAATCAAATAACGTGAGATACTATGCAACAATTACTAAAGCAATAATTAAACAAAACTGAGTGACTTCTCACGTAAGCATCAATAATCAATACCGTATGCTACTATGCAACCATGCGTATTACTGTACTTTTACTACCGAGTAGTTCAACAAATAAAATCAGTAAAACTTCCTATAGTTATTTTCATAAAAATATTTTTTTTGTTTTCTCAATACGACAATAATTCTGTTGTGGGATCCACCAATGATTGTGTCGTCGTACGAATATTCCCTATTAAGACGAATATTCCCCGACCAATTGAATATTATATAACAACTTGCATACTTTGCAAAATTTATAAATATTACCCACAACTATAACATTATCTCAATTTCACACCATAATATTCAAAAAAATATTTCGAGAAAATTAAATCTTTATTCGTAAAATTTGGGATTTTACAATCTCCCCTCCTTATGAAATTTTGCCCTCAAAATTTACGTACGTTCCTTGTACGCCGAACAGATGAGGACACTTTGTCAGATTCTAACTCTTGAAGTATAACCTTTAAGCGTAGAATATATTCCAGTATTTTAACAGGTACACCATCATACGTTAAATTATCCGCTATCTCGTCCGGTTCTAAATCAATAATGTGGTTCAGGTCATCCACATATTTACGTAACATCGATACGTGAAAAACGTTATGAACATGCGACATACTTAGCGGTAAAACGAGTCTATAGGCCACCATTCCTACTCGATCCAGGATTTCAAATAGGCCAATAAAATCGAGGGTTGAGATTTCCTCTCTTCATCGATTCTTGCTTCTAGAATAACGCCCTCTTGAACCTTCTTCTTCACATTCATCAGCTCTGAGTATGTAGCTTGCACGGCTCTAACTTTATCGATTAAAGTCGATTTTACTCGTATATTCATTATCTTCACGTGTGGCTCTAGAGTCTTTAACTTTATCTTCATCATTTGTAAGTTATACGAAATGGGTTTTGTACTGGGGTCAATACAAAATTCGATTTCACGCTCTAGGGGTAGGCTAAGAAGTCTTCAGAAATACGTCAAGAAATTTATTAATAATAGAAATGTCATTCAAAACTGTGACTCTCATCCAAGACTTGGATAGTACGTCACATTGATACCTATCAACTTGGTATCGTTATTCACGACATCACCTATCAACTTGCCCAAAACTGCCAACACAAAGGCAAACATCTGCTGTCAGTCAACACTCTTAACCTGTACATGGGAAAAGACCAGAGAAAAACAAACCAACAAAAATGGGTAGAATCCTAACCAAGCCTCGGTTAAGCCCTGCGATCGCATGCACATTCCCCTGAGGAAATAGGCAAAGGTGTAGGAACCCCAATCATAGTCTCCTATACGGTCCACATGTCGAGTAGCGCTGATCAAACACCGTAGAAGAGTTATCTGCTATGAAGCAGCCCCTAATGATCATCAGGAACAATCACCGAAGAATGCGATCCTTGACTCTCACATCATCGGGTATAGGCTCACTCAACAGCCCGCTCATAGCATCTACGCTCAAGGGACCTGTACGAACAGTCCTACCCTTGAGCACCTCCGTCGGGACTCCCAACAAGGATCTGACGACAGTAGGGGTAATATCCGCCGTGCAAGGCACTGGATACCCTCCAAACTCCATACCTACGATAAATCACCAATCCATCGGTGTCATTATCACCTCATAGTCCAACAAGTGGAGTGACTGAGTCTGGTGAAACCACTGCTCAGATAATGCCCTGAGGTAACCCCAGGGACAGCGACAGGGAAGAATGGAAAAGAGCGTCCCGAATCCCCAGCCATGTAAAATCTCTTTATAGTCATCGTGCAAAGCCTGATACATAGAGTGGATGCTGAACTAGTTCCCCCGAGGCTGTGTAAAGCCGGGAACCTACATCAAATGCCGATCAACATCAGAATCCTTTACTCCTCATCAATAGGAAACAAGGAAGATTAAGATCTAACTTCATACCTCATTAGCGTGCAGGTATACCGAAGGATGCCGACTCAAGTCAGCTAGAAGATCTGGGTTCACCACTTGAATACCTGGCAAATCCCTATGGGGAACACGTGCAGCAGGAGCAGGAACCTCAACCGGTACATCCTCGTCCTTGACATCTGGCACTTTAACACGGATAGGACGAATCACCGCCTCCACCAAACGACGCGGCTATCTAACAGAACGGGGTCGAGGTACTTCAGAAGCCCTCCTTCGTACACCAGAAGTGGTCCTGCGGGAACTACTCGGCTGATCCGGATCCATAATATCAGGACAACAAATCTCCAAATCACCTCAGAAATGGTGTGGTAAATTCTTACATGGAGCTTTTCAAAATGCATTTTATGATTACGTGCATGCATGCATTGTTTTTAACATACATTTATAGTAGAGTTAAAAATGCATGACTACCCAATGCCTACATTTTGAAAATTTTTGCCATAGCCCCCTTTGTAAATGGGACTATCCACATGCACATAGGCATGACTAGGTGGCCATTCAGTAGCACACCTACCAACAATCATATACATCCTACATGCATCGTAGTAAAAAATTCGTAAGAGTGTCTAATTACCAGGATTATTTTACTTTTCTACCTTTACTCATTTGTCCTTAAATAAGATAAGAAATGACAGTAAAAGGTACCAATTTGACTGTTTTAAAAGTCAAATTTTTTCATATCATTATGTTCAGCATGGTTTAACACTAACATTTACTATGTTGAATATTTTTTATCATATCATATCAGCATGCATATTCACTACTATGTGTCTAAATGCATTTCATGTGATAAGTCATTTTCCAACGGATAGAAACTGGAAAAAAAATACATGCATACGTTACCAGGACAGTGAAGAATGCTTGTACTGTAGTAGAATATGCAGAAAGTTTCCCAAACTCAACAGGTTTAAAGAAGAGCTCTCAAATTTCTTTCATCGCGCAGCTTGAAAACAACTTATGAAAGCAATCGGCAGGCTTTGTATAGCCACATTTGGCCGTAGGTCCACCTGCGGCTGCTGCAGGTATACCTGTGGTACCCCTTTGTGGGTCCCACACCTCCGGCTCGCTCTAGTTAGAGTTGCAAAGGAGGTCTCACAAGCTGAAAAGGCCAAATCAGGAATAAAAGTGCTACGCAATTAAGCAGAATAGCGTGAAATCCTGGTTTTCATGGGCCACACCCTGGTCCCACATCTTTCTCATTGGTATTCGCCTGTG
Source organism: Panax quinquefolius (assembly GCA_020205615.1). NCBI lineage: Eukaryota > Viridiplantae > Streptophyta > Magnoliopsida > Apiales > Araliaceae > Panax > Panax quinquefolius. The sequence goes on along the minus strand of CM035158.1, from coordinate 95,364,760 downwards.
TACAAGGTATACTATACAAATGGCCTCAGCTTTTACAAATCATGCTCGGCAATACCTCACAAAGGTCTGATGCCGTCAGTGCAGGGTCACAACCCTAGAAGTATCCCGGGAGGGGTTACAACGCCGAAGTTATGAATTAATGAAGTATCTCCGACGAGGGTTACAACACCGAAGCTACGAAGTTATAAAGTATCCCCGGCGGGGATCACAATGCAACAATTACAAATCATCCACCTTTCGCCGGCGGGGGTTACAACGCAAGTCAACCATTGATACACAAATCAATGAAGGTCAAGAAACCTTGACGTTATCTTAGCCGATGGCAAGTAAATCCATCGAATCAACCTTTCCCGGTGGGGGTTACAATGCATGTCGCCATTGATACACAAATCAATGAAGGTCAAGCAAACTTGACGTTATATCAGCCGATGGCAAGTAAACCCATCGAAGCAACCTTCTCCAGTAAGGGTCATAAAGCGATACAACCATTGATACACACATCAATGAAGGTTAAGCAGCCTTGATAAAATGTACCCAGCAGGGATCTATCCGGTGATACACACATCAGCGAAGGTCAGGCAGCCCTGACAAGTATATACTATTGGCAGTAACTCTAATAGAATGATAGGATATGTTATACACATCCTCAAGCAGACCAAGCTTTATCCCCACAGATCTCTTATACACAAGTGGCACCTCTATGGAGAATGAAGTATGTTTCTAGGATTCACGACTTTGGTGATAGCCCCAACGTCAACATCCTTGAAGACTTGGATTGCATGTCCAAGGCATCAGTGAATATTATCCCAATAGGAATAATCGGCAATCATTTCATTAATACATCATACATTTGCATTTTGTTGCTACACATAGTATCATGTTTATCTTATTACATTTGAAGTGTCTAGGATTCTTTATCTTATCCATGCCTTGCATTGCATGAATATGATAAAGAGGGGCATCTGTAGACACTCGAAATTTTCTGCACACCTGTTACTAACATTACAGGAGGGCAGATTCATCTTTCGGACATAACCCTATAAGACAGCTCACATCCATTCTAGATACTACTGGAAGTTCAGCCTCAACCCCGGACCACACAACGGAAACATCAGTCTCAACCCCGGAACACACACCAGGAACATCATTTCCAATCCCGGAACACACACCAGAAGGATCATTTCCAACCTCGGACATAACCCCGAGTTTCATCCTTGGCGATAACACCAAGGAATGATGTTGCAGTTCCGGCGATAACTTCGGAAATGCTTGTTTCAAATGCATGCTATCAGCTTCAATCAGACCTCCCACCGAGGCACTCATACCTCAGACCCAGAGCTAACACCGGGTAGACAGGCACACTTGCAGATGACATTGCGGCATTCAAATAAGCAATCTAATCTTAGATATAACCCTAAGCAACGTCCGCTTTCAACTCAAACCGGCGATAACCTCGGTGAGGAGTCATACGTCATCTTGCTACCTCAGCACCTGCGCATCGTCTCAACACTTTAGACATACATACATACACCAATGTCCTATAAGAACCAAGGAGTTTAAATCCCGAGTGACTATTACGCGTGGCAGCATACCAGATTGAATTTAAAGCTTGAAGACCATGGGCATGGTCCCCTCTTCCTAACTTCGTACAACCTCTAATCTATGAATTTAAAGCTTGAAGACCATGGGCATGGTCCCCTCTTCCTAACTTCGTACAACCTCTAATCTATGTCATTGCGTAACTCTCAACACAAGCAGTCCGAAGATGGTTGTATATACCTCGTTCGGATGCTCGAATTGAAGTTCTGCAAGTTCGAGCAAACATTACAGTGCACGAGTACACGTACTTCGAGACAACAGGACCCACAGAACCCGAGGCACCCCGGGCACCCGCAAGTGCATCTGCGGCTACCGCAGGTACACCTGCGGCTCCCCCCTCTATAAATAGAGGGCTTGGGGTAACCATTTTGAAAAAAGGAAAAGGCAAGGAAGCCTTGCCTAATTTGCTTTGTACACACCCATATTGAGTGTTTGCTCTTTTTTAAACACTTGTTAGCTCACATATAGCTATACATGTACCGGTGGGAGCTGAGTATTTATCCATATAAAGTCATAGAAGTCTTCATTGGCAGCCCACTGTAAGCCTTCTCAGACTCTATAAAGCCTTTCTCTTCATCTTTGCACACACTATTCTGCACATTGAGAGTCGTGTGGTGTGCGTATGCCCAAACTTTGGTCCGTGGTTTTCATTTCTGTCTGTATATATATACTTATATATGTATATATTTATATATGGACTAACATTATCGAGTTATGCCTCGATTGAGCCTAGACTTATGTCTGGAGCGTTTACTTACTTATATATATATATATATATATATATATATATAACTGTTGTCAGACATATCTAATGAGCCTGGATTTTACATCCGGAGCGTTTATTGCTTTTTTATATATATATATATATGTCCGACAATAATTATATATATGTACATATATATATATATTTACATTTCAATCCTTTGGAGAGTTTACTTAAGTGGTGGTTGATGATGTCCATTTATATATATATATATATATATATATATATATATATATTTTCTTGCTTTTATATATTTACGGTTTTGATCCCCATGGACTTGCTTCGTGGTGGTTGATCATGTATCATATATATATATTCTACACTTTTTTATATATATAATTGCTTATCGCTTTCCATATAAACTGCAGATCATGTGAGCCTAGGAATCATGTGATCACAGATTCATCTCATCAATCTAGATTCGTTCCATGATGGACATTTTTCACCTATATGTGACTTGTACATTTTTAACAAAGTATGAATTTCCTTGGATGGCTGTCATGCCCATGAGGAGTTCGACACTGCTGTATATTATTTTCTCGAAGATGCCTCGCATCTCGAAAATAAAAGCAAACAAGCTGAACATTTTAATAATAAAATGGAAGTATGAAAAGGTCTCAATTCCTATTGAGTGCAGGGTTTGAAAAACCTCTTTTTATAAAACTTCATTGCTCTATCTTGCTTAAAACTAAATTTTTCAGTAATTTCAAACCCTTTGTATATAGGTACGAACGAGGCCTCACACTACTTTCAAATAATTGCACATTGATCCACACACACACACACACAAACATTCATATAATAATTTCTTTGAAAAGTGGATGTCACCGTGGCAACACGGATGTCAAGGGGTGCCTAACACCTTTCCTCCACATAATCAAGCCCCCGAACTCAAATGAATCTCGGTTTCACAGACCCATTTAGCAGTGTAACATCATTGGGTCAATGTTCAAACCTTTTCGGTTGCGTTGGTGTAACCAGTTAAAAACACCAACTGGCGACTCTTAAAGTCAAATCGTCGACATTACACATGTCGGGCCTTTTTCACTTGTTTTTTCAAATAAATCTCACATTAACATGAGAACACCAAAGAACAAGTAACGAAAAGGGACAACTAAAAATCCCAATGTCGACAACTGGGATCAGCCGAAGACACCGTCAGAAGTAAGAAGTTTCTTGGGATTGGCAGGTTACTATAGGCATTTTATTCAAGACTTTTCCAAGATCACAACTCCATTGACGAATTTAACTAGGAAGGAAGTTAAGTTTGTTTGGACAAAGAAGTGTGAGGAAAGTTTTTGAGAATTAAAGAAGAGATTGAGTTCAGCACCCGTGTTATCATTGCCTAATGATATAGGGAATTTTGTAGTATATAGTGACGCATCACATAAAAGACTAGGTTGTGTGCTTATGTAGAACGACAGAGTTATTGCGTATGCATCACGTCAATTGAAAGATTATGAGAAAGGGTATTCGACTCATGACTTAGAGTTGGCTTCGGTGGTGTTTGCTCTGAAAATTTGGAGACACTATCTTTATGGAGAGAGGTGTGAGATATATACAGACCATAAAAGTCTGAAGTATATCTTTACATAGAAAGATTTGAATATGTGACAGAGGAAATGGCTGAAGTTGATTAAAGATTACAACTGCGAGATTCTTTATCATCCTGGAAAGGCGAATGTTGTTGCCGATGCCTTAAGTAGAAAGGGACGGGAGAAATTAATGATGTTGACTGCTGAGGAAAAGCTTGTAGAAGAAATGGCCAAGATGGAGTTGGAAATTAAATATCCGACAGAATAAGACAAAAAATTGTTCCAGATGGGGAACAGTTCAATATTGGTGGATAAGGTAAAGAACACATAACTTCAAGATGAAAACTGTGAAAAGATAAGAAGAAAAGTGTCTAAAGGTGAGGAAGACATATTTAAAATTGATTCAGAAGGGTTACTTCGATTCGAAGGTAGAATTTGGGTTCTGCAAGTACCAGAGATTAAAGAAGAAATTTTAAGTGAGGCTCATAACTCAAGATATTCGATTCACCTCGGAAGTACAAAAATGTACCAGGATCTCAGACATTATTTCTGGTGGTCAAATATGAAAAAGGATGTTGCTGAATGTGTGGCGAAATGTTTAACATGTCAGAAAGTTAAAGCTGAACATCAAAGGCTAAGTGGATTGTTGCAACTGTTAGAAATATCGGAATGGAAATGGGAGCTTATCACAATGGATTTTGTGGTAGGTCTTCGAACGACTCAGCAAGGTTACGATGCAATCTGGGTCATTGTCGATCAATTGACGAAGTCGGCACACTTTTTGCCAATCAAAATTAGATTTAACCTGGATCGGTTGGTAAAACTATACGTGAAGGAAATTATTTCAAGACACGATCCCCTGGTGTCCATTGTATCAGACAGAGATCCACGTTTCACATAAAATTTCTAGAAATGACTACAGTAATGCTTAGGAACGCAGTTGAGAATGAGCAAAGCGTATCATCCTCAAACTGACGAACAAAGTGAGAGGACAATCCAAACATTGGAGGATATGCTCAGAGCATGTATTAGGGATTTTAAAGGGAATTGGGATGACCATCTACCATTGGTTGAATTTGCCAATAATAATAGTTATCACGTAAGTATTGGCATGCCGCCTTACGAAGCGTTATACGGCAAAAAATATAGAACTACGTTATGCTGGGACGAAGTTGGTGAACGTCAACTACTAGGTCCAGAATTGGTGCAACAATCTGTCGAGATCATCAAGGTGATTCAGGAAAGATTAATAGCTGCACAGGATAGGCAGAAGAAATATGTCGATCAACACCAATAAAATCAGGAATTCGATGTCGGTAGTTTTGTTTTCTTGAAAGTGTCTCCCTGGAAAGGGAAAATCTAGTTTGGTAAAAAGGGAAAACTAGGCCCTAGGTTTATAGGACCTTTTGAAGTGCTACGACGAGTTGGTGAAGTGGCGTATGAGGTAGCTATACCTCAGGAATTAGAACATATTCAGAATATTTTCCATGTTTCAGTATTAAGGCCATATAAGTTCGATTATAAATATGTTATAGAATATGATTTGAAAAGGATTTGTCATATGAAGAAGTCCCTATTCAGATTATTGACAGGAAAGCACAACTACTAAGGAATAAAATAATACCTTCTGTTAAGGTAATTTGGAGGAACCACAATGCTGATGAAGCTACGTGGGAACTTGAAGATGTTATGATGAGAAATTATCCTTAGTTATTTTCTTAATCTTGTATAGCGATTCTGGGGACAGAATCCTGTTAAGGAGGGAAGAATATAACGAATGAATTTATCGAGTCATGATTCTGGAGACATAATCCTTTTAAGGAGGGAAGGATGTAACGATTGAGAATTTTGCAATTGGTTTTAAATATTTATTGAATTAAATAAATATTTTAATTTATTTATTTATTGAGGTAAATAAATAATTAATGAAATTGTGGTGTAATAATTTAGTTAAAATGTATTATAATGACTAAATTAATGAATAATAATTTTATTATTTGAAGATTTAATTTAATGAAATAATGAAATTAAATGAATTATTTAATATTTAAGGAAATAATTAAATTAAATAAAATGATGTCATAATTATAATATTTGTTAAGCAAAAATATAATCAAAATGGAAATTATAATCGTAATTATAAGTTATTAAAATTAATTAAATAAGTGTGTGACAAATGGAAATATATAATATAAAAATAAATTAGAACCTAATCTAAGTTGTAGCCAAACATGGCCTTTGTGGCCTTTGGCATATTACAACTGACGTAGCCTATTGGTTTCTTACTTGAAGGGTATGTGGGAAAAAGCATATATCAGTTTATATTTTATGTGTATTATTCCAAAAAGCTAAGAAAGAACAAAGAGTTGAAAGGGAGAAGAATAGAGAGAAGAGAGAATTCTCATTCTCTGTGTTTGTCATGAAGAAGGAGGAGTGTTGGGAAACCTTGTTATTATCTTGCAAAATCAAGGACTAGAAGGTATAATCTATTCCTAATTCTAACTTGTAGTTTTGTGATTTCTAATATCTGTGAATTGGGAATTGTGTTGGATTATTGATATGTATGTACAGTATTGTAAAAATCTGATGATCATCATATATAAGTAATTTTAGTGGTTAAATTTATGAAAGTCATGTTTTATGTTCTTGAGTTTTCTTAGGGAAAAAAGGGAAATTGGGTTGATGATTTGTTAGAGTAATTGATATTTATGTTGTAGATGGTTCATAATCTATTATATGTTGCTCTCAAACGATTTTGAAGTAATCAAAATTCATGAAAATTGGTTGAAGAGGAATTTATAGGTTAACAGTGTTTATATATATATATATATATATATATATATGAAAATGGCTTAATTGAGTCCAAAAGTTATGTTCAATCCTTGTTATAATTTGTAAATTGATTTTAGATTGTGTTAATACATTCAGAAACAAAAACAACATAATTAAAATGGTGTAATTTGATTAAAAATTGGAGATTTGGTGATTGAATTCGCTAAATGTGTTGAAAATGGAGAAAATAACAAAAAAATGGTTTTAATCCTTTAAAATTTGGTTGTTATGTTGTTAGAAGTGTTATATCTATGCTTATCAATGTTGTAGTAAGTTTATAGCTTTTGGGGCTGGTTAATTTCTATAGAAATTGAGGAAAATTGGAGTTTGGTTTGTAACAGGGAAGCGTCTGACAGCGTCTATACGCGTCTTGGAGCAACTGTGTTGGTACCAAAGGCGAAAAATTAATGGCAATTGCGCTTGTTGGGTTTTCGAGGTTGAGCACCAAATAAGCAATTCAAGCCAAGTTGAGGCTTGGGGAACAAAAGGTCGTCGTACCACCTGGGCGGTGTGTTTTTTCTTTAAATTGCAGTCTATGATATGAAGACTTAACCTAGTTTAGTATGCATGATAAGATGTTAAATCATACCATATGATATAATAACAGATTGTAATGTATTGTAATACCAAAAATGAAGATTTGTAAGTAATTACTTAACAAGTTATATAGTGATTGAAATTTTATATTTGTAAGAGTTAGAGGTGAATGCTAAAGCTTTATATTATATGATAGTCAATTTCTGGTTCGTGTTGTGTGGTTAACCAATATGGTTAGACCGTAAGTTAAAGGTTATGAGAAATGAACCTATAAGGTTAATGACAATATAGCTATTCGGTATTGCAATTTCAATGATATATGTAGGGTAATTGGCGAACGTTTATTATACTTGTGTAACTTACGCACAAGGCAAGTTTCCTAACTTCATTCTATTTATAATGAATGCAAGTGTCATTACTCTATTTATCTTTTGTTATCGAACAAGTTCTCTAACCTTAATTTATCATATTGCAAGTTCTTAAATCATATATTTAAGTTTAGCAAGCTTATTAATTCAATCTTGTTTATGATTATGCAAGCTCTTGTATTCTAATTCTTTACATTGAGCAAGTTTCATACTCCTAACTCTTGTTCTTTTCTATTCAAAGTGTAAACGATTTAAATTCATTGTTCCAAATGAGATTTCCTAACTCTTTTTGATGTAATACTTTGTATATACCATGTTTATTCAATTGTATATTATCATTATTCAATATTTGACTTAGGTATCATTGTTCAATCTTATATTATTGTGTTGAACCTTAGAATAGCAAAAAAACTCTTATTGATTGGACTAATCTATAATTGATGAGTGTTCTAAAATTCTAGAATCATTGATAAGCTAGTTCCAAACTAAATTTTCTTTAGTACAGAAACCCTAAAGTCAAACTGAGATGAACAACCCTAATGTATGGGATTATGTACGCGTTAGCGTTTAGTTGTTTGTGCACAATACATGGTACAAAGGGTTGATCCCCCTACGTACGTAAAGAAGGGTCTGTATAGTCTAAATGACTGTTAAGGTTGAGGTAAAAATACCTAATTACCGGGGACATAGTTCATGGTATTAAGACCCTCATATATAAATCTTGAACTTGTTTTATACTCTTGATTTGTAGAACGAGTTCTCAATTATTCAGTATTCATTGTTTAACCTCATGTTGTTGCTATTATTATTCTTTATATTAGTGAGCAATTGTTTGCTCACTCTTGCAATTAACACTGCAGCTAAAGTTGAGAAAGTTGATGAGCCGTCTTCTAGCAAAGGAAAGGGCAAGATGTCCAAGTGATGAAGACTTATTTAAATTTACTTAACTAAATTTATGTTATAAAACTTATGTTATTTTGTGATGTATTCCGCAGAGATATGTAATAGTTTAAGGTTAGATTACCTGGGATTGTTTTAAGTTGATGTAACCCTTTAATGGGGAAGATTATTGTTTAAGTTATTTAGGTTATGTCTTTATCCTTTATTATGGGTAGTTAGATGTAAATATTTTTGGATATTGAACACCAAATCCTGTGGGAATAAAGTACCTGGATTTGGGGGTGTCACAATTGTAGTAGATATGAGTGCATTTATGGATGATCATGGCAGTACTCTACAGGCTGCAACAGATCTTTTAGCTCGCATTGAGACCGCGTGACATGAGCTAAGAGATGCACCTCCATCTTCAAAGACTGATGCAATGTTGGATTTGCAGTCCCGTTTGACCGCGGGTTTATAAACTAGCTTTTATTTTCCTGCATAGACTAGGTTAGCCATTTTTTGTCATGTACAAAACACATTGTATATATTAAACAATATTATATGGAAAGGAAATATATTTTGATTCACTTCCCTTTTACATATGTTTTGATCTTTGCTCGTTGATTGCCACGTTCTTTGCGACTTGTTGTCTTGATGTATCATGAGCTTTTTCTTTATGGACTGACATTTAGATATCAGAGGGTCTCTCAAAATGGTTCATTTATCTTAAAGGTTTTATAGGATTTGGATTTATATATGGTTTGGTGTCTTGAGACTGGTATTTAATTAGGTATTTTATAGGTAAAGTGTTTTGCTATTTCTTTCAAAGGTTAGACTGCACCATAGACGACTGCCTACGTACTCTCGAGGATGGGGAGATCATGTCTTTCGTAGTTTAGGCTTGGCTTGAACGGTTTGAAAACTGTTTATTTGGGTTTGAGTAGGTGTTTTGGGTTTTTATTTGGTTTGACCACACCATAAATGGTTGCCTACATACTCCCGTTAATGGAGCGAGATCAGGTCTTTTCTAGCTCAAGCCCAACAGTAAAGACCTGAATTACTTGAATTCAATTTTTTGATTGATTTTTTTTTCTTTTTCAGGACCAGGATGGCGATTTGCAGGTGATTTAGACATAGTACCTTTTTCACGGTGTCCGAATTAATGAGTTGGGGGAATTCTTCCCCATTCATTTCTTGTAATCAGATAGCTCCTCCTATAAATACTTCCTTGACAATGAACGAGCCTTCCCAGTTTGGGGAGAATTTTCCTTTAGCCTCATCTTGATTGGAGAGTATCTTCTTAAGCACCAAGTCATTTTCTTCAAATTTCCTAATCCAGACCTTCTTGTTATAGGACTTAGCCATCCTCTGCTGATATAACTGATCAAAGAAGATGGTTGCCACCCTTTTCTCATCTATCAGAGATAATTGGTGATATCGCTCTTTCATCCATTGGTCTTCTTCCATTTCAGTGTCTATCAATACTCTTAATGATTCCATTTCCACTTCTATAAGGAGTACTGCTTCCATGCCAAAGACCAATGAGTAGGGGTACACTACAAGAAAAAGGTCTATCAGCGACAAAATATATCAGCGACCGCATATCCGGTCGCTGATATTCTTACTAGCGACCAACAACAGCAACCAGTCTATAATACAGTCGCTAAGTGATATCCGCGACCGCAGACGGTCACTGATCGGTCGCTAGAACAAATTTCCCACCCAAAAATTGGCAGGAAATGTTGGCGCGTAGTTTTTTGCGACCCATTGTAATCAGCGACCGCATGCGGTCGCTGATAAGTCCATGTCATTAAAAAGTAGCGATCACGCGTGCGATCGCAGAGATAGCGATCGTGATCATCCTAAATGAAATCGATAGTAGGCATTCGCTTTCGATACGAATGAGTAGGAAAAAAAAGGAGTCAGTAAAATAGAGAGAAGAGGGAGAAAGGGGGGAGAGGAAGAGGAGTTTGGTCGTCGCCGCCGCCACCTGCCACCGGCCACCTACCACCTGCCTAAGGAGATCAAATTTTTCAAACGAGTTTGATTGAATCTTCTAAACAGGTATTTATCTTCATTCATTGTAATTTCTTGAATCGTGTTTAAAATTGTATGTGAATTCTTTGGATTTGGAGATTGTGTGCATGAATACACCATGTATTGGGTAATTCGTTTAGTCACCTATCAAATTGGGTAATTTATTTTTGTTTTAAAATAGGTTTTTGTCATCAAATCAGGTAACCCTAATCTGGGCATTGGGTAATTTGTTTAGGTTTTTGTTGTAATTTGTTTTTAGTATCACAATTACTCCACTCAAATAGAATTTGATTATTATTGCTTGCTTACCATTGTTATGCTAGTGAACTATTATGGCAAAAGTCCACAGCAAATTATCTCATTTAGAAAACAAAATGGAATGTAATAACTGAAATTTAAATATAGTCATATATATATATATATATATATACCTGTCAAACTTTTATATGTTAAATGTCACTAATAATGTGAAAAGACACACAATTATAGACATAATGATTCATAAATAAGTTATAACCTTAGACCAGTTAAATGGATTGAGATGAAGTTTGGGCATGCTTTCGTCTGACTTTCCTTTTTCAAAATTGAAGGACTGCAGAGTGTAGTCAATAAGATTCTACAAGAAATTAGGCCAGTGAAAATGCCCTCCATTTCCTTTATTTATTTATTTCCAAGAACTTTTAGTGCTTTTAGCAAGATGAAAATGCAATGGAGTGGAGTACACCGCTTTTGTTTACTTGATTCAATTATATGAGCTTAAAACCTGATAATTTCATATGTAAACAAGGAAAAACCCAAGACATGTACATATATAGCATTATGTAAGATGAGCCCTCGGATAATTATAAATTATGTAGGGATTCAAAAGTCAGGAAATTGATGTGAAAGAGAGAGAGAAAAGTGAAAAGCCATAATAATCAACAATGGTAAGCAATTGTTGATTATTATAATTGTTTACCATTGTTGATTACCATTATGGGTTCTCTACTTGACAATTGTTTTGCTAGTGAACTATTATTGCTTACCATTGTTGTGCTAGTGAACTATTATGTTGATTATTATCATAATTGATTGCTTCCACACAAATAGAATTTGTTTTTTTTTTTGAATTTGATAAAAAAAACTGAACACATAGAAAGGTTTAAAGAAAAAGGAAGAAAGCTGCAGATTTGGCTGAACACATAGAAAGGTTCAGTTTTTAAAAAAACTGAACACATAGAAAGGTTTAAAAAAAACTGAACACAACACAAATGTTATTCTTATTCACGTAACAAAGAATTTGATTTAATTTGCTGAATTTTTTACTGCTTTAATTTGCATTCAATCGTTATTGTTTTGGTCTTATTATATTGGGAATTTGTATATTTCTCTTGGTTTGTGTCTTGGGTGCCTAGAAATGTCCATATATGCATGCGTTCGTGCATGTGGCTAGTCCATATTGTAGGGTTGAGGATTTCAAATGAGCCAATTAAATCGAGGGTTGAGATTTCCTCTCTTCATCGACTCTTTCTTCTAGAATAACGCCCTCTTGAACCTTCTTCTTCATATTTATTAGCTCTGAGTCTGTAGCTTGAGCGGCTTTTAACTTTATCGATTAAAGTCGATTCTACTTGTATATTCGTTATCTTCACGTGGATCCCTAGAGTCTTTAACTCTATCTTCATCATTTATAAGTTATACAAAATGGGTTTTTATGTTAACAACATCGCACTCGTAAACGCATAGGATCTTCTACTCAATGTGTCAGCTACCACGTTCATTTTTCTAGGATGGTATTGAATGGTATTATCGTAATCTTTAATAGATCGAGCCAATGTCTTTGGCGCATGATACGTTCGTTTTGGGTGAAGAAATATTTAAGGGTTTTAGAAATAGGATTTGTACTGGGGTCAATACAAAATTCGATTTCTCGATCTGGGGGTAGGCCAGGAAGTTATTCAGGGAATACGACAGGAAATTTATTAACAATAGAAATATCATTCAAATTTGTCATATTTTTATTTAAATCCATGACATGGGCTAAGAAAACTTGACATTCATTTTTCAATAAACGAATAGCTTTATGGCCTGATATAACAATGATTGACTTTAGTGGTTTGGTTGCTTGAATTCGCATAATAGGGTGGTTAGGAATATGAAAGTTAACAACCTTACAAAAATAATCGATTTTATCATGGTGAGTAGTTAACCAATCAATCCCTAAAATCACATCAAATGCAAGTATTTTCAAGAGATAAGATCGACAGGTAACGTGAAAGTGTCGATTTGAATTAAACAAGATTTATAAACAGTGGATGTAATGAAGGTTTTTCCTAACAGAGTTTCAACAGATAAGTCAAAGTCTAATTTCTCAAAAGCCAAGTTCAAACGTTGAACACAACTAGGTGAAATAAAAGAGTGGGTAGAACCGGTATCGAATAAGGTATAGACTTCGCAAGAGTTTATTATTAACTTACCCGTCATAACTTTGTTCGAGTTCCTCGATAAACTCTCTCACTTAATCTACCAAATTTGACTTGTTTGGGACATCCTTTGGCGTCACCATCCCAGTTGGACTTAACTTTGCTATAGAGTACATTCCACCCATAATTGCTTCGTCACATTCCTGATCCATGATTCGAACGAATTGGGGTTGACCGCTCTGCACAGGGTAATTTCGAACTCGATGTTGGATTCTCCCAATTGTTGTCCAAAAAGAAAAATCCATTTCATCTATTTTTCTACAATATCAACGCGTCGTGCGGCTTTTACCCATGCATCATCTATTCTCATTCGTTCATTTACTTCTTCTTTCATCAGAACTTTGATCATAGCATTCTCAGATTCCAGCTCTAATATCTTATACTCTTCCAAAGAGTGCTTCTATTCAAGCATCGCATATCGGGTAACATAATTTTGAATTGTTGCATCTCTTTGCTCCACGACCGCCTTCTGTTCTTCAGCCTGCACTTCTAACTCATGAATACGATTTTGTAATTCTAAATTTCGATCATAAAATTCTTCTAATAATTCTCATCAGGTTCTTCTTCATCCTCTTCCTCACTCTCAGCTGCTACCTCTGCGACTAGCTCGGGTGCAACTATTAGTTCTTCACTCACCACGCAGATATCTCTAATTTCTTCTTCGTCTGACATCACATTAACCTGGTTGGTGATTAAAGGTGTCTCAACGGTCTCATTCACTCCATTGTTAATATTTTCAGCTGCCATTTTCAAACACTGCCACAAAACAAGGATTAATTGACATATCACATATTATCCCTATACTTTGACCGACCAATTAAATACGAAATAAACTTAGGTAGGTCATACTAGCGAATGAATTCCCCGTCTCTCCCCTCCTAGTTCTTGTCTCACATCTCAACTAGGGATCATATCCCTAAGCTTTGATACCAACTATGATGCCCCCAAAACAGGTATACATCACCCATCTTGAGTCGCCAGATACATGGTACAGAACTCAACATAAAACTTAATTATACAACTATCGTACAAAATACGACAAAACATAGCTGAGAGTTTAAACACGAATATTGCCTTCTAGACAATATCCACACTCAATGGAGTCCTCATTACAATTATTATCATACTATTTTATAAAAATAGTGAGGACTACTATAGCCATCATCTCGGACCATCACTCCATTCCCTGACTCGTCCCAGCTATATTCTCATTTCCTGAAGAGAACACTGAAAGAAAAGGGTGAGCTCAACTAGCCTAGTAAGAAATATTATGACTAAGATAATACAGAATAAATTATCCTTAGCCTTTAACAGTATAACAACTGATAGAATACAATAGACAACAAGTTTTAAATCAACAACTGCAGCGGAATAAGCAATCCATTAGAAGAGTCAAGTAGAGCATGATATCTACTCTCTTCTATGATTTAAAAAGTTTTTCATCAACTTTATCACCGAGACTCAGCTTAGTAAATAAACCACATCATCGACTCATCCATGTACTATGGGCCAAGGATATTCATGTAATCTTCAATGGTTATGATTATACAGAATAATCCCTGGTCATAATCATACCAACAACTGCCCATCAATGCACTACGGGCCAATGAGGACTTTTACCACATCATTTGTAACATTATGGGTCATGATTATACTGAATGATCCCTGGTCATAATCATACCAATCAACAGTCCATCTATGCACGTAAGCCAAAGATGACTTTCATCATAATATAAGCATGAGGATGATTACAATGATATAAGCATTAATCAAATGAAATCAAGGATAAATATTAAAGACTTTAAATTTATCCAGAGTTTAAAAATATCTAAATTATCAACATGATACTGCTTTGTGGGGTAAAATTAAAGAATGATATTGTATCAAAAATGATTTGGACCGAAAAGAAATCAATTTTTGTCATGAATAGTACTCCGGGTGAATAGTACCCGGGTGAATAATACCTCGTGAATAGTATTTCGGGAATACTACCCCGTGAATAGTACTTTATGAATAGTACTTTGTGAATAGAATCCATATTCGTAAATAGTACCGTATACGTGAATAGTGTTGTATATGTGAATATTACCCATGAAAGGAAAATACAAAATAAAATGATATTCCATGACGTGTACAAAAGAAAGAATATCTCATATGAGTACAATAGAATATACGAAACTGCAAATGGATTTTCATCCGCAATGCGGTAATCCACGTAGATAGATCATTTCCACAATTTAATGAAGAATGAATACGAAGGGTCATTCACCATGCATGCAGTAGTCTGCGTAGACAGGTTATTCCAACAGAATAATAAAGAATGGAACAACAACCCTTTCGAGTATTGAAAGAAAATAACTCTCTTCATGAATACGAAAGAAATAATACCCCTTACCTTGGAAGAATACTAGATACTGGAATAGTGAAGTAGCAGACTACTCTTCTTCTTTCTCTCTATAGCTTCTCTCTCTATAATTGCTCTTGTGAGTCTTAGTGAATTGGTGAGAATAAAGGAAGAATGAGCTTCTATTAATAGGAAAATATAGTTTCGATAATTGCACGTTTTGGGGCTCGAAATATTACAGTATAATACCTTCATCTTTTCTTTCATTTTTAATTTATTCCTGCAAGTATTATCAAATTTACACCACTTCCCCTAATAGTATATCATGTAAATCAATAATACAATCATGTGACTCAATAGTTCTATACATGTGAAAAAAATAATTACAGTATAGTACCTTCATCTATACCTCCATTTTTAATTTAGTCATGCAAGTATTATCAATCTTGCACCACCTCCCCTAATAGTACATACATGTGAATCAATAGTACACACATGTGAACACATAGTTATAAGCATGTGAATTAATAGAAATTAATTACTCATTTATCCGATTAATTACCTGATTGGTCAATATAACTTCCAGACATCAATTATTATCGAAATAAATGTCGATTTCCACTAACACTAATAATCCCAACACAATGGAACTATCAATTTTATCTTTAATCAACACGAACTTATTCATCATTAATATTATAACTCACAATATTTAACAACCAGGTCGTTCCCAGGAAAGAAGGGTTTTTCGATAAGGATTTCTCCTTATTGGTGCACAATTAGGTGACCAAACCTCTCCTTGACAGAACTTCTAGACATTGTCAATATTGCAAATAATAATATGAATAACTTTATCGTCTCAATTATTGATTTAATAATAATAAATATTATCACGATGATAATCTTGACAATAGTTGAATCAATAATATGAGAGATATTATGCAACAATTACTGTAGTAATAATTGAGTATAACTGAGTGACTTCTTACATAAACATCAATAATCAATACCGTGTGCTACTATGCAACCACGCGTATTACTGTACTTCTACTACCGGGTAGTTCGACAGTTTAACTGTAAAACATTCGTCGTTATTTTTATAAAAAGATAATTCTCTCGTTTTTTAAATACGACAATACTTTCGTTGTGGGGTCCAGCAATGATTGTGCCGTCGTACGAATATTCCCTGTTAAAACGAATATTCCCCGACACAACGAATATTTTATATCAACTTGCTTTCTTTGCAAAATTTTCAAATATCACCTTTTACTTTAACCTTTTATCAATTTAACCATTTACTAAATAGAATAATAATTATAAGAAAATTGAATATTTTCATTTCATAAAATTCGGTGTCTTACAATCTCAGTGATGGCTTTAATGTGATGCCCCCAAAATAGGTCCACACAACCCATTTTGAGTTGCCAAATACATGGTACAGAAACCAAATACAAACTTCATTAATACAACTGTCGTGCAAAATACGACAACATATATGTTGTGAGTTTTAATACAAATATTGTCTTGTAGACAATATCCAAACTCAAATAAAGTCCTCATTACAATTATTGATACACTATTTTACAAAATAGTGAGGACTGTTATAATAACCGTCTTGAACCATCACTCCACACCCCGACTAGTCCCAGCTATATTCTCACCTCCTTAGAAGAATAAGAGAACAAAAAGGAAAAGGGTGAGCTCAACTAGCCCATTAAAGAATATTATGACTAATATAATGTAGAACAAATTATCCTTAGTCCTCAACAGGGAAAAATCTGATAGAATACAATAGACAACAAGTTTTAGATCAACAACTCCAGTGGAAACAATAATCCATTAGAAGAGTCAAGTAGAGCATAATGTCTACTATCTTCCATGATTTAAAAGTTCATCATCAATATTTTATCCATGTAACATCAATCAATAATTATTTTTAATCAATGAATTATCTATGCACTACGAGCCAAAGATAATCGGTTGTATCACCAGTGTTCATGATCATGCCAAACACATGTCCATCTTTGCATTACGGGCCAAAGATATCAATTAATAGTTCATTTTTGCACTACTGGCCAAAGATATTCATTAATCAACACTTCATCTTTGCACTGCGGGCCAAAGATAACTTTCAACATATTTTAAGTCTGACAATTATTATAATGACAATAAGAATGAATCAAGTGAGACCATAACAAGGATTCAATTTCAAGAACATGATTCATAAAAGATAACTTGGACAAAGAAAAGAAATTAAATTCTGTTGTGAACAGTACTCATGAATAGTACCGTATGAATAGTACACATACATAAAAAAAATTAAAATTAATAAGATATTTTAGACTAATATTCCAGTGAAATGATATTAGATGAAGCGCAATCTTTAAGAAATTTCTAATTATTTCAGGAATTATAGAAGCAACACTTATGTAAGTTTAAATTTAGGAATACGAGATGAAATAATATCTCTTAAGTAATATGGAGTATGAAAGAAAATGATATCCCTTACGAATATGGAAGGAAATAATATCATTTACGAGTATTGAAAGAAAATAATCTCCCATACGAAAAAATAATATCCTTCACCTTAGTAGGAAAGTAGTTCTGACTGGAATAACGGATATTATGTTGAGGAAATCTTTCACTACTATCAACACTCAAAATATCCTTATACTCACAAGAAAATATCCTTATACTCACAAGAAATACGCTCAATATTATAGAGAGAGAATTTTTTGATTCAGGTGTGAGTTTCATTGTTTAACTAAGCAGCCTATTTATAGGAAAGTGGTAGCACACCACTTTTGATAAAGTCACATACGGATGAATTAGTTTTGAAAATATGCAGCACACCTCTTTGAAAATAAAGAGTTTAAATTCAAAATGAGGACTCCCTCATTTATTTCACATGTTTTACTATTTAAACAATTATAAATTATAAAATTATACTATTATAATATATTATAATAATATATCTTAATGAATATTTTATCAGAAAAGATAATTATGGTTCCACGAAAATATTAATATGCCATACTTTCAACAAATATTGCATGCTAAAATTCCTCCATTTATATTAAATAAAACAAATATTTACTTATCATATTTATCAACAATTTTTATTTATTCATCAATTATTTACAACTCTTCAATCTTTCAATAATTATTGCTAATTAATATTATAGAATCACAATATTGACAACCAGATCGTTCCCAAGAAAGAGGGGGCTTTTTGATAAGAATTTTTCCTTACTGGCGCGCAATTATATAACCTAACCCCTTTCCTCGATAGAACTTTCTAAAAATTATAAATAATGCTATCTAATAATATTATTTTAATAATATGAGTTACTATGTCATGAAAATTATTGAATAATAAATGCAAAATACTATTCAATTATCACTATAGCAATTATTGCACTAATAATATGAAAAACTGTACAATTTTACTGTATCAATTATTGAGTGACTTCTTATGTAAGAATCAATAATCATAGATACTGTGCAATACCGTGTGCCACTTTGGAACCATGCATATTAATGTACTTTTATCACCGGATATTTCAACAGTTTTTAACGGTAAAAGTTTTACCGTTATTTTTATAAAAAGGTTATTTTTGTCGCTTTCTATATCTGACAGTTATTCCGTTATGTGGTCCACCAATGATTGCACCGTCGTACGGATATTACTGATAAAAAGAATATCCCCCGACCAAAACGAATATTCCCCGACAAAATAAATATTTTATGACCACTTGCTTAGTTTGCAAAATTTACAAATTTCACCCATAACTAAAGCATTATATCAAATCAACACCTTATTATTCAAAAATAATAATTAGAGAAATTAAATCTTTATTCATATAAAGTTGGGGTCTTACATTTAATCTTGGTGGGATCTAGCTCAATGCCTTTATTGCTCACCAAAAATCCCAATAATTTATCGGATTTGACATCGAAAGCACACTTGGTTGGGTTCAGCTTCAAGTTGTATTTGCGGAGTCGGTTAAATAGCTTTCTGAGATGGTCGGCGTGGTTATCCTCCTTTCTGGATTTGAGGATGATATCATCAACGTATACCTCTATCTCCTCGTGCATCATGTCATGAAAAAAGGCAATAATGGCTTGCTGATATGTGGCACCGACATTGATAAGGCCGAAAGACAATCGCTTAAAGCAAAAGGTTTCCCAGGGGTAATAAAGGTTGTTTTCTCCCTATCTTCTTCGGCAACTATGATTTGATGATATTCGGTGAAGCAGTCGATAAATGACTACATATCATATATGTGAAGCCTCCAAAAATAGGTATTCATCACCCATCTTGAGTCGCCAGATACATGGTACATAAATTCAAATACAACTTAATTATACAATAGTCGTGCAAATTACGACAAAATATAAATTGAGAGTTTTAATAAGAATATTTTCATCTAGACAATATTCATACTCAATGGAGTCCTCATTACATTTATTGTTACACCATTTAACAGAATAGTGAGGACTACTAATGCTATCATCTAGACCATCACTCCGTTCCCCGACTCGTCCCAACTATATTCTCATTTCCTGAAGAGAACAGTGAAAGAAAGGGTGAGCTCAACTAGCCTAGTAAAAAATATTATGACTAAGATAATGCAGAATAAATTATCATTAGTCTTTAACAATGTTAAACGGATAAAATATAATAGACATCAAGTTTAACTGCGGCGGAATAAGCAATCCATTAGAAGAGTTAAGTAGAGAATAAAATCTACTATCCTCTATGATTTAAAATGTTTTCATCAATTTTTATCGTTGAGACTCAGCTTAATAAATAAACCACATCATCAACTCATCCCTGCATTACGGGCCAATGATATTTATTAAATTATCAAGGGTCATGACTATACCGAATAATCCCTGGTCATAATCATACCAAAAACTGTCCATCAATGCACTACAGGCCACTGAGGACTTTTACCACATCATTCGTCATATTACGGTCATGATTATACCGAATAATCCCTGGTCATAATCATACCAAGTCCATCTCTGCACGTAAGCCAAAGATATACAACTATAAAACCAATAATCAACAGTCCATCTTTGCACGTAAGCCAAAGATATACAATTCAATAATCAACAGTCCATCTTTGCACGTAAACCAAATATCACCATATAAGCATGATGATGATGACAATGATATAAGCATTAATCAAACAGGGATAAATATTAAAGACTTTAAATTTATCCAAATATTATCAATCACTTAATAAACTCATAATCTAATATTATTAATATTATAACAATATTTTAATCACTTCTTCAACTTATAAAAAATTTATTTTAATTGTTTACACTTTACCAAATAGTGCATTTAATCATTCAAAAAAAATGCCATACTCATAAGATTTCATCACCAATGATTAAATCCCTCATCAAAAAATTTCATATACCTTATATAAGATTCCCAAGCCATAAAATCCTATTTTCCAACTTTGTTACTTCACATAACATATTTAACTCATTTACTCATAACTAGATCATTTTCATGAAAAATACCAAAACAATCCCAAAAATATATCTTTTCTGGAATTTAGCAGGATATAGTCCCATATTGAACATATATTTTTCTTGGAATTTTTAAAATTCATTTACTATTTTTCAAAAATCAATTTCTAATTAATTCCTTAAGAAATTAGCTACCTCAAGTTTAACTCCAGAAATTCCCAAATCTTGGCAGGATCTTACACATGTTAACGTGATCTTCCAGTTTAAATTTCATGGTCATCGGAGTTATAGAACTCCGGTTATAGCATTTTTGATCGAAAAAATCTAAATATTGAAATGGTCATAACTTGCTCATTTTAAGTCGGAATGAGCTCATTTTTGGACAGGAAGTACTTTATACCATATATTTCTATGTCCCAAAAGAACATAAGTTTTCTTAGAAATTAAGTGGCCGAAAATGCCCTTTTAAAAATCTGGGCAGTAGCTTTTTCGAAATTGGCAGTTTTTCACTCCTTCGCTAAAATCAGTCCACACGAAAATCTACAATTACTTTTTCCAGTGATTCCACTTGGATAAGTTAGAAAACTCATGGATCTAACTCTAGAACTTGACCATATTTAAGAATTCGAAATATAACAGGAGATATGGTCAATTGAATTTCATGTTCCATTTTCACCAAAATCTAATTTTCAAATCTTTGTGATTTCTAAGAAACTTTCATGTTTTCACATAATAACCAACATAACTCATCATGACAATGACATAATAATTCAATAAAACAAGTTCAAGAATAAATTTTAAAGATTTATAAGTTAATTTATCCTGAACTCAATAACGTCCAAATTATCAACATGATACTGCTTTGTAGAGTAAAATTCAAGAATGCTCAGAAGAATATTTCCATGAAAAGATACTGGATGAAGCGTAAATATCCAGGATATTCCACTAATTTCATGGAGTATAGAAGTCAAATCTTTAACAAACTGAGTATAAGAAAATATATGAAACTGCAAATGGATTTTCGTCCGCCATGCGGTAATCCACTTAGACAGATCATTTCCACCATTTAATAAGAAATGAATATAAAGGATCATTCACCATGCATGTGATAATCCACATAGACATGTTATTCCAACAGAATAATAAAGAATAGAATAACAGAAGAAATCACCATGCATGCGATAAATTGCACCGACGGGTTATTCCCAATAGAATAATAAATAATGGAACCAAGTCGAGCGTAATGTCATTGCGCAGGTGATATTCCAACAAAATAATAAAGAATTGAATAACAACAAAATCACCATGCGATGCGATAGATCGCACGCATGGAGTTATTCCAATGTAATAATAAATAATGGAACCAGTCAAATTAGAATGCATGCTACGATTGTGATATTCCAATGAGAATAATAAAGAATGGAATAACAACAGAAATCACCATGCATGCGATAGATCGTACAGATAGGTTATTCCAACAGAATAATACATAATAGAACCAGGTCATGCGTAACGCACAGACAGGATATTCTGACAGAATAATAATGAACGGAATAATAGAAGAATTTCACCATGTATGCGGTACTTCGCATAAATAGGTTATTCCAACATAATAATAAAGAATGGAATAACAGAAGTTCTCTTCATGAATACGAAAGAAATAATACCCCTTATGAGTACAACAAATAATATCCCTTACCTTAGAAGAAAATTGGATACTGGAATAGTGAGGTAGCAGACTTCTCTTCTTCTTTCTCTCTATAGATTTTCTCTCTATAGCTTCTCTCTATAATTTCTCTCTATAATTTCCCTCTCTAGAGTTTCAGTGAATTCGTAAGAAATAATGAAGGAATGAGCTTCTATTTATAGGAGAATGGACTGAATAGTAACTAATTCATGAACAGTCCAGATTGATTTACTTTTAAACGGACGGTCCAGATTGGTTTACAATAAAAATATTCTTATAAAACAAAATCTTTTAAATAAAATATAATATATTCTATTTATAATCTATTAAAATGAATAACTTTATAAAAGTATTCTATTTTATATAAAAAGATTTTTACTATCTGAACACTTTATTAATAAGACTATGCAAACACTATGCATAATAAAATATAATATATTCTAATTATTGTCTAATAAAACAAATAACTTTATAAAAGTATTCATTTTTTTATATAAAAAGATTTTACTATATCTGAAACTATGCATAATAAAATATATTATATTCTAATTATTGTCTAATAAAATGAATAACTTTATAAAAGTATTATGTTTTATATAAAAAAGCTTTTCCATGCTTTATTACATTAATAATACTAATAAAACAAAACTTCATCATCATTATTATAATTCACACTATTAATCGACTGTGTCGTTCCTGAAAGAGAGGCCTTTCCAATAAGGATTTCTCCTATCGCGCGCCTTGATTAGGTGACCAAACCTCTCCTTGGCAGAACTTCTAGACATTGTTAATATTGCAAATAATAATATTAATAACTCTGTCATCTCAATTAATGATTTAATAATATATAAAATATCGACAATAATTGAATCAAATAACGTGAGATACTATGCAGCAATTACTATAGCAATAATTGAACAAAATTGAGTGACTTCTCACGTAAACATCAATAACCAATACCGTATGCTACTATGCAACCACGCGTATTACTGTACTTTTACAATCGAGTAGTTCAACAGTATTAACGGTAAAACTTCCGCCATTATTTTCGTAAAAATATTTGTCGTTTTCTCAATCCGATAATAATTCTGTTGTGGGGTCCACCAATGATTGTGCCGTCGTACGAATATTCCCTGTTAAGACGAATATTCCCCGACCAATTGAATATTATATAACAACTTGCATACTTTGCAAAATTTATAAATACTACCCACAACTATAACATTATCTCAAATTCACACCATAATATTAAAAAAATATTTTGAGAAAATTAAATCTTTATTCGATAAATTTGGGGTTTTACAATCTCCCCTCCTTACGAAATTTTGCCCTTGAAATTTACGTACGTACCTTGTATGCCGAACAGATGAGGACACTTCGTCTGATTCTAACTCTTGAGGTATAACCTTTAACCATAGAATATATTCCAGGATTTTAAGAGGTACATCTTCATACGTTAAATTATCTGTTATCTCGTCTGGTTCTAAATCAATAATGTGGTTCGGGTCGTCCACATATTTACGTAACATCGATACGTGAAAAAATGTTATGAACACGCAACATATTTGGCGGTAAAACGAGTCTATAGGCCACAGTTCCTACTTAATCGAGGATTTCAAATGGGCCAATAAAATTGAGGGTTGAGATTTCCTCTCTTCATCGATTCTTGCTTCTAGAATAACGCCCTCTTGAACCTTCTTCTTCACATTTCATCAGATTCGAATGTGTAGCTTGAGCGGCTTTAACTTTATCAATTAAAGTCGATTCTACTCGTATATTCGTTATCTTCATGTAGGGCTCTAGAGTCTTTAACTCTATCTTCATCATTTGTAAGTTATACGAAATGGGTATTGTACTGGGATCAATACAAAATTCGATTTCACGCTCTAGGGGTAGGCTAAGAAGTCTTCAGAAATACGTCAAGAAATTTATTAACAATAAAAATATCATTCAAAATTGTGACTCTCATCCAAGACTTGGATAGTACGTCACATTGATACCTATCAACTTGCCACCGTCATTCACAGCGTCGCTTACTGGAAAGTCGGCTTTTGCATTCCACACAAGGAAGTCACCAAATGAAAGGCTCGGTGCTCTTTACTTATGGCTTGATATGACAATGATTGACTTTAGTAGTTTGGTTGCTTGAATTCGTATAACAGGTTGGTTAGGAATATGAAAGCTAACAACCTTACAAAAATAATCAATTTTAGCATGATGAGTAGTTAACCAGTCGATTCCTAAAATCACATCAAAGGAAAGTATTTTTAAAGAGATAAGGTCGACAGGTAACGTGAAAGTGTCGATTTGAATCAAATAAGATTTATAAACAGTGGAGGTAACGAAGGTTTCTCCTAACGGAGTTTCAACAGATAAGTCAAAGTCTAACTTCTCCGGAGTCAAATTTAAACGTTGAATGCAAGCAAGAGAGATAAAAGAATGGGTAGAACCGATATCTAATAAGGTATAGACTTCGCAAAATTTAATAATTAACTAACCCGTGCTAACTTTGTTCGGGTTACTCTCTTTTTGAGAAGTCACGAAAAATGCTCTTCCTAAAACCACCGACTTTGTTTTGTCCGTAACCGCCTTTGCTGCCATTGTCCCAGCTGGACTTAACTTTACTATACGACAAAATCGAGCTAAATGACCTTCTCTTCTTGAAATTTCCACTTCTATTATCTTGGACATGATTACCACCGAAGTGGTTACCATTCTTGGCATGATAATTTCCCCCACAATGGTCATCATTGTTCCGATGGTCGTTGCCACCGGTATGATTATTATCATATTGTTGGTCGTTACCTTTTGGTAGTGTTAACTCATTATCGCGCTCCAATAACTGAGCCATATTCACAACATCTGAATATAAACAAAGTTTATGTGAAATGAGGTATTGACGTATATCAGGTTTCAAACCTCTTAGAAACATTTGCGTCATTCGCTCCTGATTATCGACCAAATGGGATGCAAACCGGGATAACTACGTAAACTTAGCCTCGTACTGCGATACGGTCATATTATTTTGCTCCATTGCTTATCTCAACATTTTCAGATGCTATTTTCAAACACTGTCACAAAACAAGGGTTAATTAACATATCACATATTATCCCTATACTCTGACCGACCAATTAAATACCAAATAAACTTAGGTAGGTCATACTAGCGAAGGAATTCCCCGTCTCTCCCCTCCTAGTTCTTATCTCACATCTCAGCCAGGAATCATATCCCTAAGCTTTGATACTATCTGTGACGCCCCCAAAAATAGGTATTCATCACCCATCTTGAGTCGCCAGATACATGGTACATAAATTAAAATACAACTTAAATATACAATAGTCGTGCAAAATACGATAAAACATAAATTGAGAGTTTTAATAAGAATATTGTCATCTAGACAATATCTACACTCAATGGAGTCCTCGTTATATTTATTGTCACAATATTTACCAGAATAGTGATGACTACTAATGTTATCATCTGGACCATCACTCCATTCCCCGACTCATCCCAGCTATATTCTCATTTTCTGAAGAGAACAGTGAAAGAAAGGGTGAGCAACTAGCCCAGTGAGAAATATTATGACTAAGATAATGCAGAATAAATTATCATTAGTCTTTAACAATGTTAAACTGATAAAATACAATAGACATCAAGTTTAACTGCAGCGGAACAAGTAATCCATTAGAAGAGTTAAGTAAAGAATAAAATCTACTATCCTCTATGATTTAAAATGTTTTCATCAATTTTTATCGCTGAGACTTAGCTTAATAAATAAAGCACATCATCAACTCATCCCTGCACTACGGGCCAAGGATATTCATTAAATTATAAAGGGTCATGACTATACCAAATAATCCCTGGTCATAATCATACCAAAAACTGTCCATCAATGCACTACAGGCCAATGAGGACTTTTACCACATCATTCGTCACATTACGGTCATGATTATACTGAATAATCCTTGGTCATAATCAAACCAAGTCCATCTCTGCACATAATCCAAAGATATACAACTATAAAACCAATATTCAACAGTCCATCTTTGCACGTAAGCCAAAGATATACAATTCAATAATCAACAGTCCATCTTTGCACTTAAACCAAATATCACCATATAAGCATGAGGATGATGACAATGATATAAGCATTAATCAAACAAGAATAAATATTAAAGACTTTAAATTTATCCAAATATTATCAATCACTTAATAAACTCATAATCTAATATTATTAATATTATAACAATATTTTAATCACTTCTTAAACTTATAAACAATTTATTTCAATTGTTTACACTTTACCAAATAGTTCATTTAATCATTTAAAAAAAATTCCATACTCATAAGATTTCATCACCAATTATTAAATACCTCATCAAAAATCTGCATATACTTTATATAGGATTCCCAAGCCATAAAATCCTATTTTCCAACTTTGTTACTTCACATAACATATTTAACTCATTTACTCATAACTAGATCATTTTCATGAAAAATACCAAATCAGTCCCAAAAATATTTTTTTTCTGGAATTTTGCAGAATATAGTCCTATATTGAACATATATTTTTCTCGGAATTTTTAAAATTCATTTACTATTTTTCAAAAATCAATTTCTAATTAATTCCTTAAGAAATTAGCTACCTCAAGTTTATCTCCAGAAATTCCCAGATCTTGGCAGGATCTTACACATGTTAACAAGATCTTCTAGTTTAAATTTCATGGTCATCGGAGTTATAGAACTCCGGTTATAGCATTTTTTGTCGAAAAAACCTAAATATTGAAATGGTCATAACTTGCTCGTTTTAAGTCGAAATGAGCTAATTTTTGGACAGGAGGTACTTTATACCATATATTTCCATGTCCCAAAACGCCGAAATTTTTTTCACAAATTAAGTGGCCGAAAATGCCCTTTTAAAAATCTGGGCAGTCTCTTTTTCGAAATTGGCAATTTTTGACTCCTTCGCTAAAATCAGTCCACACGAAAATCTACAATACCTTTTCCAGTGATTCCACTTGGATAAGTTAGAAAACTCATAGATCTAACTTTAGAACTTAACCACACTCAAAAATTTGAAATATAACAGGAGATATGGTCAATTGAATTTCATGTTCCATTTTTACCAAAATCTAATTTTCAACTCTTTGTGATTTCTAAGAAACTTTCATGTTTTCACATAATAACCAACATAACACATCATGACAATGACATAATAATTCAATAAAACAAGTTAAGGAATAAATTTTAAAGATTTATAAGTAAATTTATCCTGAACTCAATAACGTCCAAATTGTCAGCATGATACTACTTTGTAGAGTAAAATTCAAAAATGCTCAGAAAAATATTTCCAGGAAAAGATACTGGATGAAGCGCAAATATCCAGGATATTCCACTAATTACATGGAGTATAGAAGTCAAAGCTTTAACCAACTGAGTATAAGAAAATATATGAAACTGCAAATGGATTTTAAATCGCCATGCAGTAATCCACTTGATGCATCATTTCCACCATTTAATAAGGAATGAATACAAAGGATCATTCACCATGCATGTGATAATCCACATAGATAGGTTATTCCAACAGAATAATAAAGAATGGAATAACAGAAGAAATCACCATGCATTCGATAAATTGCACCGACAGGTTATTCCCAACAGAATAATAAATAATGGAACCAGGTCAGAAGTAATACGCACCAACAGGATATTCCAACAAAATAATAAAGAATAGAATAACAACATAAATCACCATGCATGCGATAGATCGCACAGACAGGTTATTCCAATAGAATAATAAATAATAGAATCAGGTCATGCGTAACGCACAGACATGATATTCCAACATAATAATAAAGAATGGAATAACAACAGAAATCACCATGCATGTGATAGATCGCACAGACAGGTTATTCCAACAGAATAATAAATAATGGAACCAGTCATATATAATACGCATGCATGTGATATTACGACAAAATAATAATGAACGGAATAATAGAAGAATTTCACCATGTATGCGGTACTTCGCATAAATAGGTTATTCCAACATAATAATAAAGAATGGAATAACAGAAGTTCTCTTCATGAATACGAAAGAAATAATACCCCTTATGAGTACAACAAATAATATCCCTTACCTTAGAAGAAAATTAGATACTGGACTAGTGAGGTAGCAGACTTCTCTTCTTCTTCTCTCTATAGATTTTCTCTCTATAGCTTCTCTCTATAATTTCTCTCTCTAGAGTTTCAGTGAATTCGTAAGAAATAATGAAGGAATGAGCTTCTATTTATAGGAGAATGGACCTGAATAGTAACTAAATTCATGAACTATCAGTCCAGATTGATTTACTTTTAAAACGGACGGTCCAGTTGGTTTACAATAAAATATTCTAATAAAACAAAATCTTTTAAATAAAATATAATATATTCTATTTATAATCTAATAAAACGAATAACTTTATAAAAGTATTCTATTTTATATAAAAAGATTTTTACTATCTGAAACACTTGTCTTAAACACTATGCAAAACACTATGCATAATAAAATATAATATATTCTAATTATTGTTTAATAAAATAAATAACTTTATAAAAGTATTACATTTTTTATATAAAAGATTTTACTATGCAAAATACTATGTATAATAAAATATATTATATTCTAATTATTATCTAAAAAAAACGAATAACTTTATAAAAGTATTCATTTTTTATATAAAAGCTTTTCTATTTTATTACATTAATAATACTAATAAAACAAAACTTCATCATCATTATTATAATTCACACTATTAATCGACCAAGTCGCTCCTGTGAGAAGAGGGCTTTTCCAATAAGGATTTCTCCCTATTAGCGCCAATTAGGTGACCAAACCTCTCCTCGCGTAACTTCTAGACATTGTTAATATTGCAAATAATAATATTAATAACTCAGTCATCTGAATTATTGATTTAATAATATATAAAATATCGACAATAATTGAATCAAATAACGTGAGATACTATGCAATAATTATATAGCAACAATTAAACAAAACTGAGTTCTCACGTAAGCATCAATAACCAATACCGTGTGCTACTATGCAACCACGCGTATTACTGTACTTTTACTACCGAGTAGTTCAACAGTATTAACAGGAAAACTTCCGTCGTTATTTTCATAAAAAAAAATTTGTCGTTTTCTCAATCCGACAATAATTCCGTTGTAGGTCCACCAATAATTGTGTCGTCGTACGAATATTCCATGTTAAAACGAATATTCCCCGACCAATCGAATATTATATAACAACTTGCATACTTTGCAAAATTTATAAATACTACCCACAACTATAACATTATCTCAAATTCACACCATAATATTAAAAAAATATTTCGAGAAAATTAAATCTTTATTCAAAAAATTTGGGGTTTTACAATATAGCGTCGTGTTGTTTATTAGTATGTGGATGAAAGGTACTGGGAAGTCGTCTTTGAGATAGGCTTTGTTCAAATCCCGATAATCCACACATACTCGTACCTTCCCTCTGGGCTTAGGTACATGAATTATATTGGACAGTCATTCAGAGTAGGTTGATACCATGATAATGCCTACTTTGAATTGGTTGACAATTTCTTCTTTGATTTTTAGAATCCACTCAGGCTTCAGTCCCCTGTGCTTCTGTTTGACTGGTGTGAACCATTCTTTAATGGGCAATTGATGAATGACAATATCAGGGGACAAGTCAATCATGTCTTCATGTGACCATTAAAACACATTCTTGAACTTAGTTAAGAGGTCAATCAGGTCTTTTATTTGTTTTGGGGTAAAGTCATTGCCTATTTGGATTTCTTTAGGATTTTTTAAGTTGCCGATATTAACTGTGGTGGTTTGATGGAGGTTTTTTTTAGGTTTGTCTTCGACCCATTATTTGATCTCCTCAGGCACCTCATAATCATCTATCTCTTCTTGATCAATCCTCGTCAATTCAATGTCCAGCTCTACATCAATGTCTTAGCCACTACTAAGACTTGGCGATTCATCAGTAAGGCTAAACAAATCCAAACTTGGAGTCCTGAAAATAAAATACTTTCACTTAATATATGAAACTGTTTAATCATACAAATCATTAGTAAAAGCATGAAAAAAGTAACTGCTGGCACTACACAACAAAAGCAAGCAGTAAAAATAATCATCAACCTACACAAGATAGTGGAAAACTAAATCCTAAGCTCCATCATTAACATGGCCTTCTTTGAATTGTCTTCAAAATTATCTACGCGTTTAGAAGCCCTCAACCACGTGTCTTCATCTCTTGCCTGCTCTGCTGACTCCTTTCTTGATTTGCGCGTGTCATCCTTGCGTAGACTTGTTCCTAGCTAATAATTATCCTCTTTAATACTCTGACTAAGCTATTATCTGCTCTACATCTGCCAATTGTGTAGTAGGTCTTGAATCGTGAGATCCTATTGTGCTAGCGTAGCTTGGCGCTCTATGGCTTTCCTAACTCCTCTTACTCATACTTCATCTTCACCTTCTCAAATTCAACTTCATGATCAAACTCAAGCTCATACCCAAGTTCTGTAATTAAAATCAACGAGTATGGCTTCCCCCGGTACTAACTGTATGAATATCTTGGGTCTCCTCTACACCCATCATCCTGATAACCAAGTTTTAATTACAACTCATACTACTCATACTACTCATTATGCACAAAACTCGTGAGCACATAGGTTTGTTAACACATAAGCACATAAAGTCTGTTATATTTTATCTTTAATGAATTTCCTTAATTCATTCCTTAGAACTCGATGGGTGTTTGTCACCACTGTGTTTGCAATCTCTTAGAAGGTTATAGCCTAAGGTTTCCTCACCTAAGGTTTATAACTTAAATCTTTGATACCAACTTGTGACACCCCCAAATCTAGGTACTCTAATCCCATAGATTTGGTGTTCACTGTCCAATCAAATCATAACTAACTACCCATAAACAAAGGATATAAATAAACTTGTAAGCTCAAACAATAAACCTCCCATTAAAGGGTTACATCATCAAACGAAATCCCAGGTTATCTAATCTTAACTATTACATCATCAGCAAAAAAGTATAATACAATCCTAGTCAAGTCTATTACACAAGCTTCATAAATAAAAAAATAAATTTAACATCATCTAATTGAGCATTTTGAATTTTTCTGTGCTTGTTGAAAGCTCTTCAAACTTCTTCACATCTAACCTTTATTATTCTTTTTAACCTTAGGAAAGATGATTATAATAGCTTTGTTAATTCTCTATTTCCTTCTCAAATCACAAAGAACACAAATTCTCTCAATAGCTCTCACTCTCTCTCACAAATATGTGTTTGTAAATAAATGTAGGAAGAAATTGATATAATATTTACGTAACTTAGAATATAAACTAATATATATTATAATAAATATAATAACCCATATCAGCTTTAAGAATAAAGGTTTTAACAGTTACAAAAATTCAAACCCCAAGGCCATGTTTGGCAAACACTATTAATACCCCTTTTAATTTATTTTAATATTCCTTTTTATAATATTATTCATTTGCCACACTCTTAACAAATTAATTAAATTAAATTCTTAAATCCATTAATCCTTAACATATAATTATAATTTCCACTATAAATTATAATTCTATTTAACACATTAGTAAATCTCTAATTTAATTATTAAATTAAATTATAACAACATTATAATTATTTAAAATTTATTTATCTTTTAATTTAATTATTTAAATCAAATTAAAACATTACATTACCAACATATTAGCATAATAAAATACGCACAACTCATAAAATCATTTAACATCAATTTAATTAATATCCATCCTTAATTAAATCACTCGACAACAATCCCATTAGTTATTTATTTTATTCAATAAATAAACCAATTAAAATATTTATTTAATTCGATAAATATTTTAATTAACACAAAATTCTCATTCGTTACATCATTCCCTCCTTAAAATGATTATGTCCCCAGAATCACAACCCAATTAATTCATTCGTCACATTCTTCCCTTTTTACAAAGATTTTGTCCTCAAAATCGCTATACAAATATTAAGCAAATAGTTGGATTTTTTTCATCTTGTTTTCGAGTTCCTACATAGCTTCTTCAGCTTTGTGGTTCCTCTAAATTACCTTAAAAAAGGTATTAATTTATTTATAAATACTTGTTTATTCATGTCAACTAGCTAAACAGGTACTTCCTTACAAGGTACATCTTTTAAAAATTGCAATAGTTCACACCCTATGACAAGTTTGCAATCAGGATTGTACGACCGTAACACTGAAACATTAACAACATTGTGAATGTTCTAACTGTAGAGGTAGGGCTACCTTATAAACCACCTCTTCTACTCTTCGCAACATATACACTAAGAACCTCAGATTCAGCTTTCCCTTGTTTGTCCTAAGCGACTAACGATCTTGCTCTTATCACTTGACGATCTCCGTATTTTTTTTGTACCAACTTAAACCCTTAGCAGTCGACATTTCCATCCTCACCCCAACTTTTTGGAGTTTTGAATTTTCTTCCGTACAACGCTTCTTACGGTAACATGCCAATGTTTTGCGTGATAGATGTTGTTGTATACGAACTCAACTAAAAGTAAATGTCTTCTAAAGTCCT
This sequence comes from Panax quinquefolius, assembly GCA_020205615.1. NCBI lineage: Eukaryota > Viridiplantae > Streptophyta > Magnoliopsida > Apiales > Araliaceae > Panax > Panax quinquefolius. The sequence goes on along the minus strand of CM035158.1, from coordinate 95,331,585 downwards.
GCTTGTCCTTGCATTCTTCCTATTGGTTTGCAAACGGTATAACGTGCTAATTCGTAAATGCATTCCCTTACGCTTTTGTAACTTTTTCAAAAATTTAAGTGGTGATTGATACTAAAACACCGTGCCTTGACAAATTCTTGTCATATAATTTTGCCAACTGATCGATATGAAATCCATCAATTTCTCCCTACCATGAAATCTAATGCCATATGACGCCACCAAAGTTGTTTTTGAATGTTGTAATATGTTTTCGTGTTCTGAATATCTTGAATTATGAGTTTTATGCAAAACTTCATCTCCAACTCCCGATATTGGCTAACCTAATTTCTTCCTTTAAATCCCAACAACCCTTTGATTTTGATCTTAAATTTAACATTCTCCCCTTCGAGCACCCTCTTCCATATTTGCTCACACTCCTCATCTTGGAGTTACTCTTTCTTTCCTTTGTCCAATAAAGTTGAACGAATTTTCTATTTGCAGCTTTCCCTCCGACTCCTTCCAGCCTCATACCTCCAGCGACAAATATCACCTTTAACACATTCCCACATCTTACTGTGTGAAAATATATGTTAGACACCTATGGTCTGTATACATCTCACACTTCTTTCCATAGAAAGAATGCCTCCATATCTTTCAAGACAAACACCACTATAGTTAACTCTGGACCATGAGTTGGATACCTTTTCTCATAATTTTACCTAACGCGATGCATATGCAATGACCCTGTCGTTCTGCATAAGCACACAGACTAGTCCCTTATATGATGCGTCGCTATTCCCACAAGTTCCCCTGTATTATCCGGCAAAGACAATACAGGTGCCTTACTTAGTCTCTACCTCAATTCTTGAAAACTCTCTTCATAATTTTTTTCCCATACAAGTTTCACCAATTTCCTCGTAAATTTAACCAACAGAGTGGCTATCTTAGAGAAACCTTGAATAACATTTCTATAATAACCTACCAATACCAAGAAACTCTTCACCTCCAACGATGGGACGCCAAATTCATCACAACCTTAACTTTTCTGAATCTACTGAAATCCCATTTTGAAAACTTTGCATATCCTGCACATCTTTTTCTTAATAACCTCTTACTTTGCAACCACGTTAGAAAACTTGATTGTCTAGGCGACCTACTACCAGAAGATAAAATATCACATTTGACCTCTTCGGAGCCATAAGGTTTACACACTTTCTTTGGCAATCAATCATTGCCACATGGTTCAACAACCTCAGAGTTTCCCAAATTAAATTGGAATTAAATTCATCGACATCACGTTAAATTTAATACCTATACGACAATTCTATGCATCAACTTAGAAGGAATCACTATTCGCACTTTCTATATTTAGGGAATAGTCTAACTCTTCCCGAAGAAAATCTAATTTCTAAGCAAATCCATCAGACATAAATTAACAAATAACACCTGAATAAAATAACACATAATCATTTAAATCACTGTTCAGAATAGTACCTTGCATTGCATCCTGCCTTGTCATGTTGAATATAGGTTTGATTGGTCGACTCGACAGTGCTAATTCTATAATAGCCAACTTGCCACTGCTACTGCCTCCCTTGCTTCCGCTTGCCTTTCCAGTTTCTTTCTTCGGGCAATTTTGAGCCAGATGCATCTTCGACCCACACATGAAATAGGCTCCCTTCTTTGGGCATAGATAATTTGGTGCAATATGCCCCCCCCCCCAAGCCACAATTAAAGCACACCCTCTTTCCATTTAAACAAACACCCACATGTTTCTTTCCACAGTTACTACATGCCTCCATTTTCTTCTTCAGACTCCCTTGTTGATTTTCAGCGGTGATATTATCGATCCACTTTCTTTTATGAGCATTATCGGTATGACTACCAACTTCCTTACCATCTTCACTTTTCTTTCCCCTATGCTTTTGATTGTATGTCGGTCATTTCTTCCTCTTTCTAAGACAATCGTCCTCTCCAACCTTATTGTAAATGAATTCGGTTGAAACATCAACATTTGATTATATAGCCAGGAATTCGGTTAATTTGCAAGGGCTCCCATTAGCAAATTTACCAATTACAGCACTAGGTTGGCATCAAATTCATTATTGTATGTATATTCCTAGGGGGTATGTTGACGCTGATGTCTCCTCCTAGGCGGCATCCTACTATTTTACACTTCCACTATTAGATCATCATTCATTCATGTATTAAAACATTCAAGCTTGTCTCAACCACTTTTAAAAAACACATAATATATCTTAATAAACAATAATACTTTATTCATTTATTGCTTTAAAACACAACAAAGATAGCCTCACTACTATTTACATCATCTATCCTGTAAAATTCCAGGATTACCTCATCATATTCCCATTATTTATTACAAAAATTAGGACTTACATCTTATTAAATTTTATCATAACTTATATACCACCTTATTGTTTTCTCGCAACCTATAAGAATATTCCACGTTGCATAGCTTCGTTACGCTCTTACTTTATGACACGAATCATCGTCTCGTTATCCATTGCGTACCAAAAATAATCCTTAATTAACTTGCACAAGATAGTGGAAAACTAAATCCTAAGCTCCATCATTCGTTTGGCCTTCTTTGACTTATCTTCAACATGATTTATGAGTTAAGAAGCCCTCAACCACGTGTCTTTAGCTCTCACCCACTCTGCTGACTCCTTTCTCGATTTGTGCATGTTATCCTTGTGTAGAATCGTTCCCAGCTAATAACTAACCTCTTTAATACTCTGACTGAGCTATTATCTTCTCTACATCTGCCAATCGTGCAATAAGGTCTTGAATCACGACATCCTTTTGTGCTACCGTAGCTTATCTCTCTACGGCTTTCCTAACTCCTCTTACTCATACTTCATCTTCACCTTCTCAATTTCATCTTCATGATCAAACTCAAGCTCATACCCAAGTTTTGCAACTAAAATCAACGAGTATGGCATGGAAGAGAAAAGAAAAGTTCCTGAATATTTGCTTGATTGTTACTCAAATTCATTTCCCTCCAAACTAATTTCTTGGTCGGCACTTTAGGTAACCTTCACAGAAGAGAAAAGAACAGTTCCTGCCCTTATTTTTCCTTATTAACCGAGTCTTAGGCTATGTTTTGCTGTTTTAAAAAATAACTAGGGCTTCATTCGATTTTAATTTAATTTCTTTCCTAATCTTTAGGTTTTGTTTTATTTATTTCTAATAATTTAATATTAGAAATTATTCTTAATTGATCGTCTCTTTCGCGAAAAAATTAGTTCGTAACAAATTATGCAATAAAAATATATTCATATATTTATCACATATACACATACGCATTATACATCACATAGTCACTTATTATGTATCACATATTTAATACAATATATATTACTAAATTCATATTTTAATATATACTGAAAATTTGGATTATTACACTTCCTCTAGAACTATATTCTCATTTACAACAGTAGTAGTAGGCACATGAGCTGAACTGTGCTGTAATTTCTGAACATGATGAAAAGTTACTTCAAGCTCCACTTTCTTACCAATACTATCAAAACTATCAATACAAGGAATCGATGATTCCTTTTTCTTGTGAAGTATAGCAGACTCATCAAAAGTAACGTCTCTACTAATTGACATTTGCTAACTTCTGATCAGCACACCTATGTCTATAACCCTTCACAACAGTACCATAACCAAGAAAGATGCATTTCTTAGCTCTAGGTTCGATTTTTTCCTCATTCACATGTGCATATACAAGACAACCAAATACCCTAAGAGATGAATAATCTGCAGGATTACCTGAACAAACCTCTTCAGGGGTCTTACATTATATAGCTGTGCAAGGGGAATGATTCACCAAAAAGGAAGTTGTGTTCACTACTTCTACCCAGAATTCCTTGCCTAAACATGCATTTAAAAACATGCACCTAGCCTTCTCTATCAAGGTTATGTTCATCCATTCTGCAACTCCAATCTGTTGCGGTATCTTCACTACTGTACGATGCCTAACAATTCCTTCATTCTTGCAGAATTCAATGAACTCAGTCTCACAAAACTCAAGGCCATTATTTGTTTTGAACCTTTTAATCTGTTTTCCTGTCTGCGTCTCAACCAAAATCTTCCATTGTTTGAAAGTCACAAAAATTTCATTCTTATGTTTCAAGAAGTAGACCCAAACCTTCCTAGAATAATCATTAATGAAGGTTAGAAGATAATGTGCACCACTAACTTTGGAAAGAACTCGTGAAGGTCTCCAAAAGTATGAATGAATATAGTCCAAAGTCTTCTTTATTCTATGAACCACAGTCTTAAAACTATCTCGTTTCGGTTTCCCCAAGACACAATGCTCACAAAAGTCCAACTTTCCTATTTTCTGTCCAAAAAAAGACCTCTCTTACACAAAGCATCCATGCCTCTTTCACTCATATGGTCTAACCTCATATGCCACAACTTGGTGGTGTCATCCGCAGTAACTGAAGAATAAATTGCATTCGAATTTGTAGTTATAGAACCCTCCAACTTATATAAAGTACCGACCTTGATTCATTTTATCAACACAAGAAAGCCTCTACTAATCTTCATAACTCCACCTTAAGCTGTGTACTTACACCTGTTTTTCATGCAGTGTACCTAAAGATGTGAGATTCTTCTTCAAACTTGGAACATGTCTAACATCTGACAATGTCCTGATTATGCCATCATGCATCTTAATTTTAATTATACCAATACCAATTGCTTTACATTTAGAATTATTTCCCATCAAAATATTTCTACCATCAAACAGTTCATATGTGGAGAACAAATCATGAGTATGACACATATGATAAGAACACCCATAATCAAAAATCCAGTCACTTCTAAGTCTTTCTCTTTCATCGGCTACTAATAAAAGATCATCACTGTCCTCATAAACACTAGCCTGAGCAGGCTTTCTTGCCCCCTGAGTCTTCTGGTTCTGCACATTCTGTCCACTATGAATCTGACAATGATTGTCTCCTCTTTGTTCTTAATTTTCAACTTCGGACAATTACGTTTTTATGCCCATTTACATGAAAATAGTTACGGCTGAAATTCTTATTTCGAGAGTTTTATTTGTGTGTACTGCCATCTTTTGAACTTATCTCAACTGACATCCCTTTGACAATTAATCCAACACCTTAATCGTCACTTTTCCCAAAAGTCATATCAGAATCTAGTTTTTGTTTACTCATAAGATTCGTCTTAACATCCTCAATTGAAATAGTATCTTTACCATAGATCATAGTGTCTCTAAAGTGCTTATACGAAGGAGGTAATGAGATGAACAACAATAGGGCTTGATCTTTATCATTAATCTTAACATCAATATTCTGTAACTCAGTTACAATTGAATTAAATTCAGTGATATGAGATTTGATTTGAGTTCCTCTGACATATGCAAGGTGTAAAGACGATGTTTAAGTCTCAATCTATTAGTGAGGGATTTCATCAAATAGATCAACTCTAATTTCTTCCACAAATCAGTAGTTGTAGTTTCCGCTAACACCTCTTGTAACACATCATTTGAAAGACACAACTGAATAGCCAAAAGTGTTATATCATCCATAGTTTCTCATTCTGACTCAGATATCTCGCTAGCTTTATTCGTCTCCCAATATGTATCAGACATATCTACAAGCTTCATTGGCTTCCCTACAATGACTTTCTTCAATCCTTGATGAGTAAGATCAGCCTTCATCCAAACCTACTAAAGACTGAAACTAATATTCTCATCAAATTTGTCAATATCAAATTTCGTTAATGAACTCGAACTCAATGCCATAGTATAGATCGATAATAACCAAGCTCTTGATACCAGTTTGTTATGACAAACTATGACAAACACAATAAATCAACGCAAAAAGATAAAGACAATAACACAAGGTTTTATGTGGAAACCCAAATCGGGAAAAAACCACTGATAAGAAAGAAGAAATACACTAATTAAATATCTGAATAGTACAAGATAAAGAGAGAGAACTATGAGAATTTTTAGAATATTTCTGTATGTCTCTATTCGAAAAACCCAGTACCTATATTTATCGGTCATAGAAAAATCCATAACCAAATAGGATAAGAAATATTAAATTGAGTATAACTAGGAAAGATAATTTTCCTAAACCAAGCGGATTCTAGATAATACTTAAATCCAAATCCAATAAGGATTCATAATATACCCAATAAAATCATTTGTGTATACATAAATAAAACAGATGTTTATCAACTATTTTTTCTGTAAAATAAATTCAACAATCAGTTTCGATTTATAGAGTTTTTTCTTATAATTAATTATTCAGAATTCTATATGAACAGAGGAAAGAAGGACTAATAATAAAAATAGAAAGCAAAAAAAATATTGGAAGAAATTATTTAGAACATTTTTTTACTCTCTTTGCTCTTCTTTATTTTTCTTTATTTATATGCAACAGGTCAAAATAATAAAAAAGGGTGGTGGTGGGGGCAAAGAAAATAGAAAAAAATAATTACCATGGGTTTGTGATTTTGGATAATAGCATCTGAGCAACAAATCTTTCTTTCAGACGTCATCGTTCTTTCTCTCTCCTCTCAACTAGATAGAGAGCAAAGTGAGGGAAAGGAGGGGAAATTAGGGATTACAATGGTGCGATGTCGTAGCTATTATCAACTGATTTGGTACTGGTCTTAAAAAAATTATACCGAACTGATCTCAGTTAATGAAAATATGAAAACCAAAATTGCACCAGGCGTCATTTGCTTGATCATTATCTAATCTTGTTTTCTTTATTTTGATTTTTTTTTTGGTTGGATAACTATTTTGTATTGTGTTAATTGTCGATGATCAGTGTTTTTAGATTTGAATACGATGTTATCACAACGGTAATGCAGGGGGATTTCAAGGTGAAGATCCTGAGACGTCAGACAATATGATGATGATGTTAAAGGATCAAAAGCTAAGGGATCTGCGCAACGATATCGGTTGACTTCGGGGTCAAACGTTCAGTTCATGTCTTCGAGGACGGAGTTCGATTTCGGATGGTTTCATGACTTCGGAGGTGGCAAACTTCTTCTAGAATGGCGTCATGATTTCGGAAGTCGATGGATTGACTTTATTATTATTATTATTATTATTATTATTATTATTATTATTATTATTATTATTATTATTATTATTATTATTAGTTCATTTATAGTAATAGTATTTTATTAGGTAATAAATATTTTATAATAATTTGTTACTTGTTGGTACTTTATTTTCGTAATTTTAGGGAGTTTGTTAGGATTTTATTTTCATATCTCTAGGAAGATTTATTTTTGAATCTCTAGGAATTCTATTATATCTTGGGCAGTTTGGACAGAAAGTAGTTTTGTTAGCTATATAAACTCGGCTTGTGGGTTGAAATGGAGAACTTCATTTTGATAAATGTAAATTTACACATTAGAAAGATTTCTCTGTATTTTGGTAAACATTTTGTCTCTTTACCTATGAATTCATTTGTTTACCTAGCCCGCAGGATAATCGTTATCCCGTCCGGCGTCCAATAGCTAGTTATTTCACAATCATATCTTATGCACGCAATACGGATGTAGATGTGAATGTGAATGTGAATGTGGAAGTGGATGTGGATACATATATTTTTAAAAATAAAAATTACATATCATCATAAAACCTCATCTCAAAATCATATATGCGTCCCACTTATATCTATGTATGTATATACATATGTAAAATTATATTTTCTATTAATTAAAAGTAATATTTAACTTAATAAATATATTTTATTTCAATACAAATATTGACTAATTTACAAATTTTTAATAAGTTATGAAACTAAATGTTTTAATTAATTCTCATATTAAATACTATTATACTATATTACTTCTTAATTATAGAATAATGGTTGAGAGTATTAAACATTTAAGTTAATTTATCTATTATATATATTGATCCATTCAAAATTTGAAATAACATTTTTTTTAATATATATATATATATATATATATATATATATATCTGGCTATCTCTAACGAACCATAGGGAGAGAACTAAAAACAAACCGGCTATAGTGACTATGACGCCCCCAAAATAGGTTCATTCCACCCAACCCATTCTGAGTCGCCAAATACATGGTACAGTAACAACTACAACATCATTATTACAATTATCGTGCAAAATACGACAACACATATATTGTGAGTTTAAATACAAATATTGTCTTTTGGACAATATCCACACTCAAATAAGTTCTCATTACAATTATTGATACACAATTTTATAAAATAGTGAGGACTACTAAAACAACTATTTTGAAACATCACTCCACACCCCGACTAGTTTCTGCTATATTCTCGCCTCCTAAGAAGAAAAATAGAACAAAAAGGAAAAGGATGAGCTCAACTAGTCCAGTAAAGAATATTATGACTAAGATAATATACAAAAAAATATCCTTAGTCTTCAACAGGGAAAAATCTAATAGAACATAATAGACAACAAGTTTTAGATCAACAACTGCAGCGAAAATAACAATTCATTAGAAGAGTTAAGTAGAGAATGAAATCTACTATCATCTATGAATTTAAAAGTCCATCATCAATATTTTATCCTTGTAACAACAATCAATATACATCTTGAATCAAATATTCATCTTTGCACTACGGGCCAAAGATATTCATTTGTATCACCAGTTGGTCATGTTCATCTCAACACCTGTTCATCTTTGCACTACGAGCCAAAGATATTCATCAGTTAATCATTCATCTTTGCACTACAGGCCAAAGATATTCATCAAGTATCATCATTAAGGACTAAGGATGACGAAAAATATTTTAGAGAATGAATCCAGTAAGATAAAAGGACAAAGATTAGAGATTCGTACTTTAGATAACTCAAGTTTAAAAATACTCCATAATAAACCATAATGGAGTAAAATTCAAGAATAAAGATCAAAAACATGGATACAATCAAAGATAGTAACCATAATAGACATCTGGGACAAAGAAGAGAAAATTTCATTTTTCGGTGAATAGTGTCGTATTTGTAAATAGTGTCGCATTTGTGAATAGTGTCGTATACGTGAATAGTAACCCCGACACAAAAAGGTAGAAATTCCACAATCAAACTCATGTCAATATTTCAACATAATGATATTAAAGAAAATAATATCATTTAAGAAGAAAATAACATCCCATACCTCAAAATAACAATATTTCTGATCGGAATATCTGATGTAAAGCCGAAAGAAACTTGCACTGAATAACAACTCTCAAAGTATCTAAATACTCACAAAAATACTCTCGATAATATAGAGAGAGAAAACTTATGTTTCTGGTGTGATTTTCAATTCTAACCTAAGCACCTATTTATAGGAAAATGCTAGAACGCCAAAGGAGACTAAATTAATAAAATATTAATTTATTTTTTTTCTCTCTTCCATGCCACCCTTTTGAACAAACTAAGAAGCCTTCTTTGAACCAAAATCTTAGCACATGTTTTCTAAAATAAAAGTGGGTCCCACCCACAATTTTAATAAAAATATTTAATTTCTGAAACTTCAACAATTCATAATAAATAACCATTTTATCAGAAAAATTTGAATCTCATGTCTATTCTATAGGAAATGGAATTCTCTACAATTTTGTAAAAGAAAGTTTTTCCAAATTCCAAACGAAAAATGCCTGAAATCCACATACGGACGATTTTCAACATCTCTTAAAATTCATAACAAATCATACGTTACTTTTTAACGGTTCAAAATTTGTGGACATATACTTAACTTATATATGTATAACATATCTAAAAATCACAACGATCCAACGGCTGGATCAAAATTATAACTCACGCAATAGAGCTTAAGAACACTAATTTGATTTTCGGACTATAAGTCCCTCGTACCAGTTTCAATCAAATAGTCACCACGAAAAATCCACAAAGAATTTTTGGGTGATTCAAATTTCTACATTTAGCTTACTTCTAGGGCTTTCTTTTGATATATGTCTCACCTCCTAACTCATTATACACAAAGAGTTATAGATTTTACAAAATCTAGTAATAAACTAATTTTCTAAAAATTTCCAAATTTTGTTCTTCATTTCGACAAAATACTAATAAAACACCTCAACATTAATTCCTTCATTTATATCCATATAAAAATATATATTTTCTTATCATATAAATCAATAATTAATTATTCACAAATAATATTACAGAATCACAATAATGACAACCAGGTCGTTCCTAGGAAAGAGAGGGCTTTCCGATAAGGATTTCTCCTTACTAGCACACAATTAGGTGCCCAAACCTGTCCTTGACAGAACTTTATAGACATTGTTAATAATGCTATCTAATAATATTATTCAAATAATATGAATTATTGATCTGATAATGGGAAATACTGTGCAGTGACAATTAATGAAACAACAATAATATAAAATATCAACGCAACAATTATTGAACCAATAAAATAAAATATTGAACAGTAATTACTGTAACAATTATTGAGTAGTGTCTTAATACGTAAGAATCAATAATTTAAAAATACTGTGCAATATCGTGTGCTACTGTGCAACCACGCGTATTACTGTATTTTAACCACCAGGTAATCCAACAATGTTAGCAGTAACAATTATGCCGTTATTTATAAAAACTCAAACTTGTCGTTTTCTTCATTCGACAGTTATTCTGTTATGGGTCCCACAAATGGTTGCATACTGGCCGCATTTAATATTCTCGGACAATAAGAATATTCTATGACTAAACGAATATTCCCCGACAAAAATGAATATTTTATAACCACTTGCTTATTTTGTAAAATTTGCACATTTCACCCATAACCAAAATATTATATCAAATTAATTCCTTATTATTTCAAGATAATAAATAGAGGAAATTTAATATTATTTATAATAAGTTGGGGTCTTACAACCTCCCCTCCTTATGAAATTTCGTCCTCGAAATTGACGTACGCACCTAGTATTTCGAAAAGGTGAGGATACCTCGCTTTCATTTTTGATTCCAACTCCCAGGTCATTTTTTCAATAGCATGGTTCCTCCACAAAACCTTAACTTGTGGTATAACCTTTGTTCGTAGGACATGCTCTTTCTTATCCAAGATCTTGACAGGTACCTCCTCGTACGTTAAATCTTAAGCTATCTCGTCTGGTTCCAACCAATAATGTGGTTTGGGTCGTCCATATATTTACGTAACATCGATACGTGAAAAACGTTATGAACACGCGACATACTTAGTGTTAAGGCGAGTCTATAGGCCATAGTTCCTACTCGATCGAGGATTTCAAATAAATCGAAGGTTTGAGCTTTCTTCTCTTCATCGACTATTACTTCTAGAATAACACCTTCTTGCACATTCTTCTTTATATTCATCAGCTCCAGTGTGTTGCTTGAGCGGTTTTAACTTTATTGATTAAAGTCGATTCTACTCGTATATTTGACATCATAACGTGGGTCCCTAGAGTCTTAACTGTATCTTTATCGTTTGTAAATTATACAAAATAGGTCTTTGTGTTCAACAATATCGCACTTTTCATCGCTGCATTTATCTTCTACACAACGTCATTTATCACGCTCGCTTTTCCGAGATGGTATGGTCGTAACAAGTTCAAATGAGTCGCCTTAATAATGTGACACCCCCAAATCCGGTACTTCCATTTCCACGAGATTTGGTGTTCATTGTACAAATATCATCTATCTATCTACCCATAAATAAATGCAAACCATGCAATAGATAGAAATAATAAATAAATCTCCTTTATGGGGTTACATCAATTGCATAAAAAATAAAATCCAATCCTCACTCTAACCTTAAACATCATGTAGAATCATAACAAATAATAAGTCTTAAATAACATCAAGTCCGAATATATATACATAAACACAACAAGTCTTCTTCATTTTTAACCTTGCTAATCTTGCCTTTTGCTTTAGTGGAAGGCTCGACTGATCTTTCGTTCTTAACAACAATGTTATTATTACGCAAGAGTGAGCACGATTGCCCACAAGTATAACAATATAACGAATGAATAATAACATGCGAATAAATTAAAGGCTTCAAAAATAGGAAACTCGACTTTTGAATCAAGAATGAATAACAAGAAACAAAAAAAGAACTTCTGAGGGTCATAAGACCTTGAACTATGTCCTAGGTTGTCAAGTGTTTATACTTGAAACCTTTAACAGTCATAAGACTATGGACTCTTCTTCTCGTACTTAGGGGGATCAGCCCTTAGTACCATACTGTGCACAATATCTTAACGCTAACATATAAGTAATCCCCTATACAGGGTTGTTCATCTCAGTTTGACATTAGAGTCCGCACCAAAGGAAGTTTGGTTTGGATAATTCATCAAGGGTTCTGAAATTTAGAACGCTCATCAACTATGGACTAGTCGAATCATTAAGGGTTCGCTAGTCTAACAATGTTTAACAATAACTGATAATTCAATTTGAATAAAATCTCAAAAGGTATACAATAGAATAAGTATTGTATAACAGCATCATGCTTGAAAGATTAATAAACTTTAATATAACAAAATAGACTTGATCAATAATAATGAGAACTTGCTCAATGTAGAAAGGTGAATTTATCAACTTATATAATGATAACAAGTAGGGTTAGAAAACTTGCCTCGTGCGTAGATTACACTTTAATTAAACTCGTTCCTTGATTTAAATCCTACATATCATTTACGTTCACAATACTAGTCAATTATAACGTACTAATCATCACAAGTTCATTCTTTTTGTTTAAACTCGAATTATGACTATGCTTAGTCAAATTACCATACTTGTTTTCACGTAATATTACACTATACGAACAACAAGCTAATTACATAATCAACAATTCAATCAACATGTAAATGTCTTCTTGACTTGATAAAAACTTATTTTAATATCTCATTATATGTCTAACAAGTTTTTATATTCATTAGATTAGGTTACTATCACATTTCTATACTTGAACACTTAAAAAATGCATTTCTGGACATTTTGCTAAGTGGTATTATGGCTACTGAAACTATTCTTGGCTATCTGCTTGGCAAGAAACTTGGTGAACTGCTTTCTGATGCTTCGAGACTTCGATTACGGAGTTGGCGTAGCGGCCTGAAACTCCAGATTTTGAATCTCAGTTCACGAAGAACATAGAGTTCAACAGAATTTATCATTATATGATCATTAATTTCATCAAATTAATCTTACCCACATACTAGAATTCGCACATAATCATTACCCAACATTTATAGAGTAATTTTAACCAATTAAAACACATAATCACAGAATTAAAACATATAATTTCACTTGTTCTTGATGTTCTTGAAGGTTTTGAACAAAAAATAAAAATTTAACACTACTGATTCGTTATAACACCAAATCCAACCATTCAAGTTTTGTTTTCTTCATTTTAGCATGCATAATCATATATAAGTGTGAATTTTACAAAATAATTTATGTTTGACATTAATTTTACGTATAAGTGCCATATGGCCATATTCTATAATTTGTAATTTTTGAAGCCATACGTTTATAATATTATGAAATTGATGATATGGAAATCTATATAATATATAATAAAACATGTTATGCTAATCATATTATTACATATATCTTTAATCTTTACTCTTTCCAATTTACGTAGACTTTAACAAAAACTTGAAAGCCATATTATTTTAAAAAAACTTAAACAACGTAAATAAAATTGGGTTGAAGAAATTACCCAAAGCGTAGAGTAGATTAATAAGAGATGAATTCTTCTCTTTCTTCTTCACTCTCACTCAAAATCTCTTAACAATTCTCAATTCTCAAACTCTCTCTCTCTCTCTCTCTGCTTTTTTTCGGACTTAGCGATAATGAAAAAAAGAAAAGGAAAGCGAGTATAATAATAATAAAAGTGGTGAATCGGCGTTATGGAGGTCGATTACCTATCATGGGTAATCTTCTCCCAACCTCCCTTAGTGCCATGTTTGGCTAGCCTTAAAAGGCTTATACTCAATTAATTTAATAAAACATTTATAATATAGTTTGGAAAATGTCACACCCTTTATAAAATAAATCCAATATCTTATTTAATTTATTTTAAATAAAAAAAATAATTTCTCATTAATTCACATAGTCACATAATTAAATTTCTCATTTATTAATAATGTCAAATTATTAAATCTCTAATTAATTATTAAATTAATTAAAAAATAACATTAAGCTTATTAAATATTTCTTTTTTTAATACAATAAGCTCACATAATCACATACTTGAATAATAAAAATTCTCCACATTAATTTAATAACTATAACACATATAATTAAATTAATCTACCACAACTTTCATCAATTAATTATTTAATCTAATAATTAATTCATCAAAAATATTTATTCAATCCAATAAATATTAAAATTAAATTACAAAATCTCGGTTGTCACATCTTTCCCCTCTTAAAAGGATTTTGTCCTCAGAATCACAACTCAACAATTCGTCCGTTACATTCTCCCCCCACAAAGATTACATCCCCGAAATAATCGCTTATAACAATCTAAGTAAATAAATTAGGATAATTTTTCATCATATTCTCTTCAGTTTCCCACGTAGCTTCTTCAAATTGTGGTTCCTCCAAATTACCTTAATGAAAGTATTACTTTATTTCTCGAACTTGTTCTTTTCGATTGACAATTTTGAACAGAATTTCTTCGTAAGATAAGTCTTTGTCAAAATGTAGGGGTTCATATTCAATCACGTGTTTGTAATCGGGTTTGCATGGTCGTAGGACTGAGACATGGAAAACGTTGTGGACATTTTCTAGAGCTGGAGGTAAGGACACCTCATAAGCAACTTCTCCGACCCTTCGTAGAACTTCAAAGTGTCCAATGAATCTTAGGCTTAATTTCTCTTTCTTTCTGAATCTGATCTTTCCCTTCCAGGGAGAGACCTTTAAAAACACATAACTACCCGGCTCGAACTCAACATTTTTACGGTGTGGATCGGCATATTTCTTCTGTCTATCTTGAGTTGCTGCCAATCTTGTTTGGATCACTTTGACTATTTCTGTTGTTTGTTGTACCAATTTCGGGCCGAGTAATTGTCTTTCACCAACTTCATCCCAATATAGCGGAGTTCGGCACTTTCTGCCGTATAGCGCTTCATAAGGTGGCATGCCAATACTAGCGTGGTAACTGTTGTTGTAGCCGAACTCTACGAGCGGTAGATGGTCATCCCAATTTCCTTTAAAGTCCATTATACAAGCTCTTAACATATCTTTCAATGTCTGAATTGTTCTTTCACTCTGTCTGTCTGTCTGAGGGTGATATGCCATGCTCATTCGCAACTGTGTACCCATGCATTCTTGTAGACTTTTCTAGAAGTTCGATGTAAAATGCGGATCTCTATCAGAAATAATTGACACCGGAACTCCGTGTCTTGAAACAATCTCTTTGACATATAACCTTGCCAACTGATCTAAGTTGAATCTGAATTTGATCGGAAGGAAGTGTGTGGATTTCATCAATCGGTCAACAATAACCCATACTGCGTCATACTGCATCGTAGCCTTTCTGAGTTATCGGTAGGCCAACCATGAAATCCATCGTAATATGTTCCCATTTCCATTTTGGAATCTCTAAAGGTTGTAGTAACCCACTCGGCCTCTGATGTTCTGTTTTAACTTTCTGACATGTCAGGCACTTGGCAACACATTCTGCAACCTCTCATTTCAAATTTGGCCACCAAAAATGTTGTCGAAGATCTTGGTACATCTTGGTGCTACCAGGGTGAATCGAATATCTTGAGTTGTGAGCCTTGCTCAAAATTTCTTCCTTAATCTCTGGTACTGGCGGTACCCAAATTCTACTCTCAAATCTCAGTATTCCTTATCCATCTTGAACCTTGCTTCGGTTCCATCGGATATCTTCTTTTTCACCGATTTACATTCGTCATCATGAAGTTGAGCCTCCTTAACCTTGTCTAGTAGAGTTATACCAGATTGCATCTGAAATAGTTTCTCATCGATCTCCATAGGACACTTTACTTCCAATTCCAGCTTCTCTATTGCTGAAATTAACTCCTCCTTTTCGGTCAACATCATCAGTTTCTCCCGACCCTTTCTACTTAAGGTGTCGGCAACCACATTTGCCTTACCCGGATGGTATAGAATCTCACAATTATAGTCTTTAATTAACTCCAACCACCTTTTTTGGCGCATATTCAAGTCTTTTTGTGTAAAAATATATTTCAAACTCTTGTGGTCTATATATATTTCACACTTCTCCCCATAGAGATAGTGCCTCCAGATTTTCAAAGAAAAAACCACAACAACTAACTCCAAGTCATGGGTCGGATACCCCTTCTCATAATCTTTTAGTTGTCGTGACACATACGCAATGACTTTGCCATTCTGCATAAGCACACAGCCAAGTCCTTTATGCGATGCATCACTATATACCACAAAATTTCCTGTATCATCTGGAAGAGATAACACGGGTGCTGTACTCAACCTCTTCTTTAATTCTAGAAAGCTTTCCTCACACTTCTCCATCCAAACGAATTTCACCGATTTTCTAGTCAAATTTGTCAACGGAGTTGCGATCTTGGAAAAATCCTGAATGAATCTTCTGTAATAACCTACCAATCTGAGAAAACTTCTTACTTAGCGCGGGCGTCTTGGTGATCCCAGTTAATCACAGCTTCGACTTTGGAGGGGTCCACCGAAATTCCATCCCTATCAATCACATGTCCTAGAAATTGTACTCTTTCAATCCAAAATTCACATTTCAAAAACTTGGCATACAACTTCTCCCTTCTCAATGTCTCTAATGTCATCCTCAAATGTTCTTCATGTTCTTCCTTGGTTTTCGAATATACCAAAATGTCATCTATGAATACCACTACGAATTTGTCCAAAAATGGCTTGAACACTCCATTCATTAAGCCCATAAATGTTGCAGAAGCATTTGTCAAACCAAATGACATTACCGAAAATTCATAGTGACTGTATCGTGTTCTGAATGTTGTCTTCGATACATCCTCTGGTCTAACCTTCAATTGATGATAACCACTCCTCAAATCTATCTTTGAAAAGTATCTTGCTCCCTTTAACTAATCAAACAGGTTGTCGATTCACGGTAATGGATATCTATTCTTAATCGTGACCTTATTCGATTCTCTATAGTCGATCTTGAGCCGCATTGTCCCATCCTTCTTCTTCTTACGAATAAAACCGGCGCTCCCCACGGTGATACGCTTGGTTGGATATACTTCTTGTCCAGTAATTCTTGTAGTTGGACCATCAGTTCTTTCATCTCTACCGGTGCCATTCGGTACGGTGCCTTCGATATTGGAGCCGTTCCTGGAGCCAAATCGATCACGAATTCAACTGCTCTATCTGGAGGAAGTCCTGGCAAATCATCCGAAAATACGTCTGCGAAATCTCTCACTATTGGTATCTCATCTATTTTCAAATTCTCTTTACGACTATCGACTATGTAAGCTAGATATCCTACACAACCTTGCCTTAACAACCTCCTGGCTTGCATCATCGTCAGACAACTCACTTGTCTAGGTGACTTGCTACCATAAAACACAACCTTTGACGAAGTCATAAGGTTAATACGCTTCTTCTAGCAGTCAATTACCGCCCCATATTTGGATAACCAATCCATACCCAAAATAACGTCGAATTCTCCAAGTCAAATAGGGATAAGATCTATGTTCATGATATTACCCTTAATATCCACTCTACAGTTCTTATGCACGTACTTAATAGGGATTATTTCTCTATTCGCAATTTCTATGTTCATGGGTTATTCTAACTCGTCCTTAAACAATTCTAAGTTCATAGAAAAGTCATCGGATATAAATGAACAAGTAGCACCCAAATCAAATAATACATAAGCATTAACTTTATTGATCGAATGATACGACACCACCACATCGAGAGACCGCATTTGCATCCTGTCTTTGTCATGTTGAATGTTACGGCGATCGATTATTGGTTGCGATTGGTCTGCGATAGTCGAGTGCTTCCCACCCAGATTTCCTCTATTTCCTCCTAAACCCGTCCCTCCAGATCCCTTCTTAGGACAATCCCTTGCAAGATGGTCCTTTGAGCCACAAGTGAAGCAGGCACCCTTCTTTGGGTTTGGACAGTTTGGTGTTATGTGGCCTTCCTGACCACAATTGTAGCACACTCGCTTCCCTTTCATGCAAACTCCCAAATAAGTTTTTCCACAGGTTGGGCATGCTTCGATCTTCTTCTTCTGCCCTCCTTGTTAACTTCCAGCTGACGAGTTATCAGACCACTTCCTCTTATGATTATGACTACCCCCAGTGCTACTCCCACCAGTCTGGTTATTACCTTCATTCTCACTCTTTTTCTTCTTCTAATCCTGATTATATTTCGTTACCGCATCGCTTCCACCCTCAGCGAGTATGGCCTTCTCTAACACTCCAGCAAAAGTGTTCAATTGGAACATTGACACCTTGCTATACAACCAGGGCTTCAGTCCCTGCTTGAATCATCTTGCCTTCCTCTCATCGGTATGCACTTGGTATGTGGCGAACCTAGCCAACTCGTTGAACCTTGCCGCATAATCTGCTATGGACATACTCCCCTGTTTCAATTCTAGAAACTGAACTTCCATTTGATTTTGTGAACTGGTCGGAAAGTACATCTCGAAGAACATCTCTTTGAATCTCTCCCAGGTTATTACACCTTCACCTCCCCGTACTTTGTTTTCCTGCCACCAATAACTGGCTTTGGACTTCAGCATGAACGTTGCATCTGCTGGTCTTCTCGGTCTTCCTTACTTACTCTGGCGACATCGAACACCTTCTCCATCTCCATAACCCAGTCGAGCTTGATTGGGTTTATGGAACCCTTAAACTCTGGCGGTCCCACCACCTTTGAAATCCTTGAACGAGGTGTTTGGTGGAGCTTGTGGTTGATTGTTAATTACTCTGGGCTAATAGGTTCACCAATTCTTGAAATGGGTTAGCATTAGCGTCGTTGTTATTATTCATTGGTTCTTCTTGTGCTTGTTGACGGTTTTGTCTTCTTCTTCAGGCGGCATATTTACATTAAGAATATACGCTTATTAGGTCTTTATTCAATCTCTTAAACATTTAATCATAACTAAAACATTTAATCATAATTCACTTAACACATCAATTCAAATAAACTCGACATTTTCATTTAATTCAAAAGTTTTAACATCATAAGATAACATCACTTGCTATTTACATCAACTATCCCGAGATAAAGAATCTACAGGATTTAAAACATTAAAATATTCCTTTGTTTATAACCACATCGAATTTACATCGTTAACTACCAAATAGTTTTCACATAATTAAACTAATACTATCACTGCCTATTAAGGCGCTGAATAGCCTTGCCACGTTCTTCTTCCATAATGTGAGACATCGTCCTGCGATCTAACATATATGATGGTAGACCTTCAAACTGGATTGGATACTTCATAACTCGATCCTGGGCCGCATCCATTGCATTGTGAAGTGTAGAATACGTCTCCCCAAGCTTAGCCTTCTTTGCACGACAATCCTCTTCTGCAAGATCAGCACGACGTGACTCTCTTACCCAGCCCTCCTCTCTAATAATGCCGTCTTTACGAGCTCTCTTTCAGATCTTTCTTTAACTTTTCTATTTCTTCGGTCTTCTCCTCAGTTTGACCCTTCTCGTGAACCAAATCCCACTCCACGTTTCCTAAACGTGTGTGAAGAGTCACAATTTCCCCATCCTTCTGCTCGATGGTAATCTGCCGAATAACATTCCTCTCCTTCAGCTCCTGAACAGTGTCCTGCAACTCTATGTTACGATCATAAAGTGCATCATACATCTCAGCATCAATGGAGTTCGGTGGGAACTCCTCTTCCTCCTCTTCTTCATCAGAATCCTCCTCTGGATCGGTCTCAGGCTCATGCTCCCGACCAACAACAGTGATCAATGGAGATGGCTCTCTCTGTACCAACTGTTCCCTGACGACATGAATGTCTCGGGGCTCCTCCTCTGTAGGTACTCGGGGTTCCTCCTCCCCAGCTCGACTAGCTCCTCCAACATCCGACATCCTGACAACAAAATTTTTAAGTTTTAGTTACTAATCCGTGCTAGCGAACACATAATTTAACACATAAGCACATAAAGTCTTTTATTATCTTCAATGAATTTAGAAATTCATTTCTTATAACTCGATAAGAGTTTACCACTACTATGTTCTCAATCTCCTACAAGGCTACTACCTAAGGTTGTTCCCCCACCTAAGGTTCATAACCTCTGACTTTGATACCAACTTTGTGACACCCCCAAATCCGTTACTTCCATTTCCACGAGTTTGGTGTTCACTATACAAATATCATCTATCTATCTACCCATAAATAAATGCAAACCATGCAATAGATAGAAATAATAAATAAATCTCCCCTTATGGGGTTACATCAATCGCATAAAAAATAAAATCCCAGTTCACTCTAACCTTAAACATCTCATGCGGAATCATAAACAAATAATAAGTCTTTAAATAAATAATAAATCAATATCATTACATAATAAAAACACATAAATAACTCTTCTTCATTTTGTTAACCTCTTGCCCTTGCCTTTACTAGTGGAAGGCTCGTCGATCTTTTTGTTCTTAACTACAATGTTATTATTACACAAGAGTGAGCACGATTGCCCACAAGTATAACAATATAACAAATGAATAATAACATGCGAATAAATTAAAGACTTACGAAATAGAAAACTCGACTTTTGAATCAAGAATGAATAACAAGAAACAAAAAAAGAACTTACGAGGGTCATAAGACCTTGAACTATGTCCTAGGTTGTCAAGTGTTTATACTTGAAACCTTTAATGATCGTAAGACTATGGACTCTTCTTCTCGTACTTTAGGGGATCAGCCCTTAGTACCATCTTGCATGCACAATATCTTAACACTAACATATAAGTAATCCCCTATACAGGTTGTTCATCTCGGTTTGACATTAGAGTCCGCACCAAAGGAAGTTTGGTTTGGATAATTCATCAAGGTTACGAAATTTAGAACGCTCATCAACTATGGACTAGTCGAATCATTAAGGGTTCACTAGTCTAACAATGTTAAAAAGTAACTGATAATTCAATTTGAATAAAATCTCAAAAGGTATACAATAGAATAAGTATTGTATAACAGCATCATGCTTGAAAGATTAATAAACTTTAATATAACAAAATAGACTTGATCAATAATAATGAGAACTTGCTCAATGTAGAAAGGTGAATTTATCAACTTATATAACGATAACAAGTAGGGTTAGGAAACTTGCCTCGTGCGTAGATTACACTTTAATTAAACTCGTTCCTTGATTTAAATCCTACATATCATTTACGTTCACAATACTAGTCAATTATAACGTACTAATCATCACAAGTTCATTCTTTTTGTTTAAACTCGAATTATGACTATGCTTAGTCAAATTACCATACTTGTTTTCACGTAATATTACATTATACGAACAACAAGCTAATTACATAATCAACAATTCAATCAACATGTAAATGTCTTCTTGACTTGATAAAAACTTATTTTAATATCTCATTATATGTCTAACAAGTTTTTATATTCATTAGATTAGGTTACTATCACATTTCTATACTTGAACACTTAAAAAAATGCATTTTTGGACATTTCTACTAAGTGGTGCTTATTGCTTTGCTTTATTAAGCTTATTCTTGGGCATATTGGCGGCTACCATAGCTTTGGCGTTTTGATGCAATGGTGGCGGCGCGACACGAGACTTCGATTCGGAGTTGGCGCTGCATGGCCTGAAACTCCAGATTTTGAATCTCAGTTCACGAAGAACATAGAGTTCAACAGAATTTATCATTATATGATCATTAATTTCATCAAATTAATCATACCCACATACTAGAATTCGCACATAATCATTACCCAACATTTATAGAGTAATTTTAACCAATTAAAACACATAATCACAGAATTAAAACATATAATTTCACTATTCTTGATGTTCTTGAAGGTTTTGAACATAAAACATAAAATTTAACACTACGGATTCGTTATAACACCAAATCCAACCATTCAAGTTTTGTTTTCTTCATTTTAGCATGCATAATCATATATAAGTGTGAATTTTACAAAACAATTTATGTTTGACATATTAATTTTACGTATAAGGGCCATATGGCCATATTCTATACTCTATAATTTTTGAAGCCATACGTTATAATATTATGAAATTCATGATATGGAACCATATAATATATAATAAAACATGTTATAACAACATAATCATATATTACATAATCTTCTTTACTCTTTCCAATTTATGAGAGATTTTCTGAAAAACTTGAAAGCCATATTATTTTATAAAAACTTTAAACAACATAATTAAACTGGGTTGAAGAAATTACCCAAAGCGTAGAGTAGATTAATAAGAGATGAATTCCTTCTTAGATTCTTCTTGACTCTCACAATTCTCTTAACAATTCTCTAAACTCTCTCAAACTCTCTCTTTCTCTCTCTCTTTTTTTTTGACTTAGCCAATAATAATGAAAAAAAAAGGAAGGCGTATAATAATAATAAAGGTGAATCGACGCGTTATGGAGATCAGTTACCTATCATGGGTAACTACTCCCAACCTCCCTTAGTGTTATGTATGGCTAGCCTTAAAAGGCTTATACCCAATTAATTTAATAAAATATTTATAATATAGTTTGGAAAATGTCACACCTTTTTATAAAATAAATCAAATATCTTATTTAATTTATTTTAAATAAAATATAATAATTTCTCATTAATTCACATAGTCACATAATTAAATTTCTCATTTATTAATAATGTCAAATTATTAAATCTCTAATTAATTATTAAATTAATTAAAAAAAACATTAAGCTTATTAAATATTTCTTTTAATACATAAGCTCACATAATCACATACTTGAATAATAAAAATTCTCCACATTAATTTAATAACTATAACACATATAATTAAATTAATCTACCACAGCTTCATCAATTAATTATTTAATCTAATAATTAATTCATCGAAAAATATTTATTCAATCCAATAAATATTAAAATTAAATTACAAAATCTCGGTTGTCACAAATAACCTTATGAAAACAATCAATTTTAGCATGATGAGTGGTTAACCAATCAATCCCTAAAATCACATCAATGCAAATATCTTTAAAGAGATAAGACCAACAGGTAATGTGTTGGTGCCAACTTGGATCCAACAAGATTTATAAACAGTGGATGTGATAAAATTTTCTCTTAACGGAGTCTCCACAGATAAGTCAAAGTCCAATTTCTCCGAAGTCAAGTTTAAACGTTGAGCACAAGCAGGCCAGAGAGATAAAAGAATGGGTAGAACCGGTATCTAATAAGATATAGATTTTGCAAGAATTTATAATTAACTAACCCGTGATACCTTCGTTCAGGTTTCTCGTGTTTTTGGCGATCCACGACAAACGCTTTCGTAAAAACCGCCGACTTTGTTTTGTTCGTATCCGTCTTTGGTACCACCGTCCCTGCTGGACTTGATTTCGCTACAGGATAAAATTGAGCTATGTGACCATATTTTCCACAACTAAAACATACCTTGGAAGACTGTGAACAGTTTGGACTTTTATGTCCCTCCTTTCCACATGTGTAGCATCTAACTGGCGATCATTCTCCTCCCCTAAAATTTGTTGCTGGTGCTGGTGCTGCTGCCAACATCTTCCCGTTATCATTAAATCTTCTCTTATTGAAATTTCCACTTGAATTATTTCTTCTATTATCTTGGCCATGATTACCACCGAAGTGGTTACCATTTCTGGCATGATAATTTCCTCCACAATGGTTATCATTGTTCCGATGATCGTTACACCGCAGACGATTATCATCGAAAGTTATCGTCGTTATTCTTCCGCTGAATGACTCATTATAGCGCTCCAATAACTGAGCCCTATTCACAATATCTGAATATAAACAAAGTTTGTGAGAAATGAGGTATTGACGTATTTCGGGTTTCAAACCTCGTAGAAACATTCGCGTCATTCTCTCCTCATTATCAACCAAATGGGATGCAAATCGGGACAAATCGGCAAACTTAGCTTCGTACTGCGACACGTTCATATTGTTTTGCTCCAGCTTGATGAACTCTACCTCCTTCATGTGACGAATACTTTCAGTAAAGTACTTGTCGTTGAACAGTTTTTAAAATGTTTCCCAAGACATATTGAGTGTGGCAGGTTGGGTATGCTTCACAGATTCCCAACAGTAATCTGCCTCACCACGGAAAATAAAGGTGGCAAATGGAACCTTCTGTTCCTCCGTGCATCCCAAGACATCAAATATCTTGGTAATTTGCTTAACCCACGTTTTTGCCTTGATCGGATCCGGTTTTCCAAAGAATTCTGGTGGTCCCAAGTCCTTAAACTGCTTGGGTGTGGATAAATCAAGGCAGTTCTTATCATTTTCCACCCGTATTTTGTACACGAGTCTCCCTCGTCTGATTTTGCATGAACTGCAAAAAGTTTCTAAACATCCCATCATTCATTTTTTGCTCGTTAGTGTTATTTACAAGAGGAATATTGCCATCCTGTTTCACGTTCTCCTGGTTAGTGATTGAAGATTATTCCACAGTCTCATACACTCCATTGTTAACGTTCTTAGCTGTCAATCTTAAATACTGCCATAAAACAAGGGTTAATTAAACAAGTTAACATACCATATAATATCCCTATATTATGATCGACCAACAAATAAGCTTAGGTAGGACACACTAGCGAAGGATTTACTCGTCTCTCCCTTCTTAGTTCTATTCCCCGATCTCCGCCAGAGACCATATCCCTAAGCTCTGATACCAACTGTGACACCCC
Organism: Panax quinquefolius; assembly: GCA_020205615.1. Taxonomy (NCBI): domain Eukaryota; kingdom Viridiplantae; phylum Streptophyta; class Magnoliopsida; order Apiales; family Araliaceae; genus Panax; species Panax quinquefolius. Next base: position 95,306,728 of record CM035158.1, on the reverse strand, counting down.
CAAAATAGGTCCATTCTACCCAACCCATTCTGAGTCGCCAAATACATGGTACAGAAACAACTACAACGTCATTATTACAATTGTCATGCAAAATACGACAACACATATACTGTGAGTTTAAATACAAATATTGTCTTCTAGACAATATCCACACTCAAATAAATCCTCATTACAATTATTGATACACTATTTTACAAAATAGTGAGGACTCCTAAAACAACTATCTTGAAACATCACTCCACACCCCGACTAGTTCCCGCTATATTCTCGCTTCTTGAGAAAAAAATGGAACAAAAAGGAAAAGGGTGAGCTCAACTAGTCCAGTAAAGAATATTATGACTAAGATAATATACAACAAATTATCATTAGTCTTCAACAGGGAAAATCTGATAGAACATAATAGACAACAAGTTTTAGATCAACAACTGCAGCGAAAACAATAATTCATTAGAAGAGTTGAGTAGAGAATGAAATCTACTATCATCTATGAATTTAAAAGTCCATCATCAATATTTTATCCCTGTAACAACAATCAATATACATCTTGAATCAAATATTCATCTTTGCACTACGGGCCAAAGATATTCATTTGTATCACTAGATGGTCATGTTCATCTCAACACCTGTTCATCTTTGCACAACGAGCCAAAGATATTCATCAGGTAATCATTCATCTTTGCATTACAGGCCAAAGATATTCATCAAGTATCATCCTTAAGGACTGAGGATGATGAAAAACATTTTAGAGAACGAATCCAGTAAGATAAAAGGATAAAGATTAGATATTCGTACTTTAGATAACTCAAGTTTAAAAATACTCTATAATAAACTATAATGGAGTAAAATTCAAGAATAAAGATCAAAAACATGGATACAATCAAAGATAGTAACCATAATAGACATCTGGGATAAAGAAGAAAATTTTCATTTTCTATTGAATAAAGTCTTTGTGATTGTGAATAGTTTCAGATATGAATAAAATAAGATACGTGAATAGTAACCCCACACAAAAAGGTAGAAATTCCACAATCAAACTCATATCAATATTTTGGCATAATGATATTGAAGAAAATAATATCATTTAAGAAAAAAATAACATCCCTTACCTCAAAATAACAATATTTTTGATCGGAATATCGGATGTAAAGCCGAAGGAAACTTGCACTGAATAGCACTCTCAAAGTATCTAAATACTCACAAAAATACGCTCGATATTATAGAGAGAGAAAACTTATGTTTCTGGTGTGATTTTCAATTCTAACCTAAGCACCCATTTATAGGAAAATGCTAGAACGCCAAAGGAGACTAAATTAATAAAATATTAATTTATTTATTTTCTCTCCTCCACGCCACCTCTTTTGAACAAACTACGCAGCCTTCTTTGAACCAAAATCTTAGCACATGTTTTCAAAAATAAAAGTAGGTCCCACCCATAATTTTAATAAAAATATTTAATTTCTGAAACTTCAACAATTCATAACAAATAGCCCTTTTATCAAAAAAATTTGAATATCATGTCTATTTCATAGGAAATCGAATTCTCTACAACTTTGTAGAAGAAAGTTTTCCCAAATTCCAAACGAAAAATGCCCGAAATTCATATACGGACGATTTTCAATATCTCTTAAAATTCATAACAAATCATACGTTACTTTTTAACGCTTCAAAATTTGTGGACATATACTCAACTTATATATGTATAACATATCCAAAAATCACAACGATCCAACGGTCGGATCAAAATTATAATTCACGCAATAGAGCTTAAGAACACTGATTTGATTTTCGGACTATAAGTCCCTCGTACCAGTTACACTCAAACAGTCACCAAGAAAAACCAACAAAGAATTTTTGGGTGATTCAAATTTCTACATTTATCTTACTTCTAGGGATTTCTTTTGATATGTGGCTCATCTCCTAACTCATTATACACAAAGAGTTATAGATTTTACAAAATCAATTAATAAACTAATTTTCTGAAAATTTCTAAATTTTGTTCTTCATTTCGACAAAATACTAATAAAACACCTCAGCATTAATTCCTTCATTTATATCCATATAAAAATATATATTTCCTTATCATATAAATCAATAATTAATTATTCACAAATAATATTACAGAATCACAATAATGACATTCAGGTCGTTCACAGAAAAGAGGGGGCTTTCTGATAAGGATTTCTCCTTACTAGCGCGCAATTAGGTGACCAAACCTCTCCTTGACAGAAAATTCTAGACATTGCCAATAATGCTATCTAATAATATTATTCAAATAATATGAATTATTGATCTGATAATGAAAAATACTGTGCAGTTACAATTATTAAAACAACAATAATATAAAATATCAACGCAGCAATTATTGAACCAATAAAATAAAATATTGAATAGTAATTACTGTAACAATTATTGAGTAGTGCTTTCATATGTAAGAATCAATAATTTAAAAATATCGTACAATACCATGTGCTACTGTGCAACCACGCGTATTACTGTATTTTAACCACCAGGTAATCCAACAGTGTTAACGGTAACAATTGCGCCATTATTTATAAAAACTCAAACTTGTCGTTTTCTTCATCCGACAGTTATTCTATTATGGGGCCACAAATGGTTTATACTGTCAATCGCATTTAATATTCCCAGACGACAAAGAAGAATATTCCACGACCAAACGAATATTCCCCGACAAAAATGAAAATTTTATAAACACTTGCTTATTTTATAAAATTTGCATATTTCACCCATAACCAAAATATTATATCAAATTAACTCCTTATTATTTCAAGATAATGAATAGAGGAAATTCAATTTTATTTATAATAAATTGGGGTCTTACAGTGACGGTTTTTTCCGTTACTATAGCATTGAAAATTGACTTTTTATGCTATATTGACGAATTCCGTCGCTATAACCAGTTTGTTTATCCGCTCTCTATGATTCGCTGGAAAGACGAACCGTGTGTGTGTATATATATATATATATATATATATATATATATATATATATATATATCTACGCTGTGTATTATATAGTAGGATAATGGCGACGGGTTTTTTGGACTATAACAACGGTTCGCCCGTCACCATAGACCAAAACAGCTATGGCGACAGGGTGAAACCGTCGCTATAGCCCAAAAAACCGTCTCCATAGCCGACTGTGTAATACACAGCTGTGCAAGTATATTTTTCCCTATGTGTGTGTGTGTGTGTGTGTGTATATATATATACATGGTCCGGATCTTAAGCTCACCTCTTATCTAGCTCACCTTGCATACTCCCCTTTAGAGACGGATCGGGCTACGATTCGGTCTGTCGCTATAGGTTCGGTCCGTCGTTATATATTGTCCGTCGCTAATAGTTAAGACAACAGTTCTATATATAGCGATGGACCGAATCATTGCTCGATCTGTCGCTAAAGGGGGTATGCAAGGTGAGCTATATAATGGGTGAGCTTAAGATCTGGACCGTATATATATATATATATATATATATATATATATATAGGGAAAGATCGATAGAATACGTTAACCAGAGGGACTGTTTCAACTAACGTTCATCCAGCCATCCAAAATTAGAGTGAATGGTTGAGATGAAGGCCCAGCCGCTAGTGGGAGTAGCGACCAACAATAATTATTTTAATTTTCTTTGTTGGCCGCTAGAGGGAGTAGTGGCTTGTTTTGACTGGCCGCTACTCCCTCTAGCGGCCAGCAGAGAAAATTAAAATAATAGTGGGCTATAAGGGGATTTCGCCCAGCTGTTATAGGGAGTAGCGGCCAACTTAACCTTATCTTCAATCAGAGATCTAACATTTTACTCCATTCCCATCTAAACGCTAAACAGCTGCAGAAATATAGCTTCGAAAAGAATCTGCTAGTCTGAAATCACTTGTTTGTGCGATAGATTGTTGGTATAAGTCTTTATAAATGGCTTTCATGGATGCTACAAATATAATTTTATCTATCTCTTCTGAATCTTTTGCTAGTTTAGATTGTAGAAATGAATTGGAGTATGTCAATGATGGTGAAAGTGGTAGTACAAAGGTAATGGTTCCTTATGTTGGTCAATTATTTTCTAAATTAGAAGAAGCTAAAAAATTTTATAGATCCTATGCCCAAAAAATGGATTTGAGATTAGGATTGCTACGAGTTGTAAACATGCTCATAGTAATGATTTGACGTCAATGTTATATTTATGTAAAAAAGCTGGTAGACCAACTATTGTAAAGAATTCATTAGATGATGAATGTGATAATGATAAGAAAACAAGACAACGAGACACAATTGGTCGAACACTATGCAAAGCTAGAATGTATGTTGTCCACGGTAAGAAAGAAGATAACTAGCGTATTTCAGTTATTGAGTTGGATCACAATCATCAGTTAGTGACACATACCAAAGTAGATTTGATTGAGACACATAGAAATATTACGCCGGTAGTAAGAAAATTAATCGACACATTAAATCAGGCGGGTATTGGACCAAGTAAGATGATGAATGTTTTGAGCACAATGGTTGGAGGAATGCAAAATGTAGGTTTTAGTGACAAAGATGTTCATAATGTAGTTAGGGATTTAAGGCGTGACTCGGAGGATGAAAATGATGCACAAGCAGCAATTAATTATCTGAAAAATTTTGATTCTAGCAGTGCGAGTAAATTTTTCTTTCATGTCAAATCAGGTGAAGACAATCGCATAGCTTATATCTTGTGGGTAGATGCCCGATCAAGATTTATGTATCAACGTTTTGGAGACGTGGTTACATTTAACACTACGTATATGACAAATAGGTATAATATGCCATTTGTTCCATTTACCGGGGTCAACCACCATTATCACTCTATTTTATTTGGATTTGCATTGTTAAGGGATGAGACAGAAGACACTTTCAGTTAGGTCTTAGAGACGTGGCTTGAAACCATGGATTACGAAGCTCCTATAACCATCATCATTGACCAAGATAAAGCCATGAGCAAAGCTATTGGTAGGGTACTCCCATCCACTCATCATTTATTGTGTTCTTGGCATATTAGCAATAAATTCCAGAAATATTGCATCATGTTTATGCGGAACACCCATCGTTCAAAGATGATTTGAACAACTGTGTGTATAATTCATATTCCATCGGCGAGTTTAAAGAGTGTTGGGGAATACTTAAAGAATATGATTTGTCTCAAAATGAATGGCTCATAAGTTTGTATGATGTGAAAGAGAAATGGATAAGTGCATACACAAAGAGATATTTTGCTGCAGGAATGACAACCACCGGAAGAAGCAAAGGTATGAATCATTTTTTTGATTCTTATGTGAATGCTTCAACAGGCATGAAAGATTTTGTCGTCAAGACTCAGAAGGCTATTGAAAAACAATTCAACAGAGAGCGAAAGGCTGATTATGTAACAAAGAATCGAAAATGTAGTTTGGTTATAGGAACATCATTGGAAGTACATGCTTCTGAATGTTATACAAAAGAAATGTTTAGACGTTTTCAAAAAGAGCGCTTGGGTTCTTTTAAGTATAACATCAAAAAAGTTAGTGAGCTGTGGATTATTGATGCAAAGGTCTATGCACTGTACAGGGAAGATGCAATTGAAAATAGTCGAAGATATCGACATGTTGTCAACAATTGTCAAGGTGGGTCGATAACATGTACTTGTGAAATGTTCTCACATTCTGGTCAGATTTGCAGACACATATTGAGATTCTTAAGCTTCAAGAGTATTGCACGAATACCTGCAAACATGATCATTCCTCGATGGACAAGAGATGCTAATATGAGTAATGGTGAAGAGGAAATGGTTTCTCCAATGAGTGCAGACTTTGAAAAAAACCACTCAATGCGGTACAATCATTTGATGAGTGATTTTCAAGAGTTAGCTAGTAAAGTTGCTTGCTCAGTTAGAGGCTACAAGGAAATACTATAACAAAATGCATGGCAAAAAAGCCATTATTGATCAATATGACCCGGATGAGACAGACATACTAGACGATGATAATTGTGACGCCCCCAAAACAGGAATACATCAACCATCTTGAGTCGCCAGATACATGGTACATAAATTCAAATACAACTGAATTATATAACAGTCGTGTAAAATACGACAAAACATAGCTGAGAGTTTAAATAAGAATATTGTCATCTAGACAATATCCACACTCAATGGTGTCCTCATTACAATTATTATCACATTATTCCGTAGAATAGTGAGGACTACTAAAGCCATTTATCCTGGACCATCACTCCATTCCCCGACTTGTCCCAGCTATATTCTTATTTTCTGAAGAGAACAATGAAAGAAAGGGTGAGCTCAACTAGCCCAGTAAGAAATATTATGACTAAGATAATACAGAATAAATTATCCTTAGCCTTTACCAGTATAACAACTAATAGAATATAATAGACAACATGTGAGACCCCAGATTTTATGAGTAAATATTTAATTTTCTCGATATATTTTTTCATATTATGGTGTGGATTTGATATAACGTTATAGTTGTGGGTAATATTTATAAATTTTGCAAAGTATGAAAGTTGTTATATTATATTCGATTGGTCAAGGAATATTCTTTGTGTCGGGGAATATTTGTACGACGACACAATCATTGGTGAACCCCACAACGGAATTATTGTCGAATTGAGAAAATGACAAAAATATTTTATTGAAAATAATGGCAGAAGTTTTACCGTTAATATTGTTGAAATACTCGGTAGTAAAAGTACAGTAATACGCGTGGTTGCATAGTAACACACGATATTGATTATTAATGCTTACGTGAGAAGTCACTCAGTTTTGTTCAATTATTGCTATAATAATTGTTGTGAATTTTGGCGTATTTTATGGACCCCCCATTTATCCATTTTTCAAAATAACCGGTAGAAAATTATTCATTATATATATATATATAAGTCTTGTACATATATTAGATATATATTCCGTTGGCATGAATTATTGGGGGGGGGGGGGTAATCTGATTGTGGTAGGGAGTTATTATTAGTAATATTATATATATATATAAGGTACTGATGGTTTATATATATATATATATATATATATATATATATATATGATGTTGATTAAAGAGAAAGGCAAAGGAAAGTCACGGGAGTGTATCCCGTGAATTAATTAGACACATGTGATATATATATAATATATATTATATATATTTATATTTTATTTAAAAGATTTTGCTTTAAATATGGATAGTCCGATTAAAAAGTAAATCAATCTGGATCGTTCATGGGGTTGGTTACTATTCATTCCATTCTTCTATAAATAGAAACTCATTCCTTCATTATTTCTTTTAATTCAATTGAAACTCTAGAGAGAAAATTATAGAGAAAAGAAGAAGATTTTTTTTTTGTTACTTCACTACTCTTATATCCGCTTCTTTTTACTAGTAAGGGTGTTATTCTTTCTTATTCATGAAGAGAACTGTTGTTATTCCATTTCTTATTATTCTGTTGGAATAACTTTTGTATCTGTGCCTACCCTATACTTGGTAACATTCTTCTATTATTCTGTCTTTTATTATTACATTTGGAACATCCTGCTCATGTGTTTTACACCTAATGGTTCCGCCTTTGTTATTATTCTGCTGGAATATCTTGTCATGTGTTTTTACATCTACTGGTTCCGCTCTTTATTTATTATTATTCTGGTAATATCATATACATGCATTTTACGCCGGACCTGGTTCCATTATTTATTATTCTGTTGGGACATCCTGTCTGTGTGAATTTCACCTAACCTGGTTCCATTATTATTATTCTGTTGGAATAACTTTGCCTATCTGCAATCTTTGCATGCATGGTGATTTCTTTTGTTATTCCATTTGTTATTATACTTAGTTAGTTAAAATTTTGACTTCTATACTCCATGAAATTAGTGGAATATCCTTGATATTTGCACTTCATCCAGTATTTTTCATGAAAATATTCTTCTGAGCATTCTTGAATATTACTTTACAAAGCAGTATCATGTTGACAATTTGGATGTTATTAGTTCCTGAATAAATTAATTCGTGAACTTGTTTTATTGAACTCTTCTATCATTGTCATCATCCTCATGTTTATATTTTTTTGAAAGTCATTTGTGGCCTGTAGTGTATAGATGGACTTGGTATGATTATGACCAGGGATTTTTCAGTGTAATCATGACCGTAATGTTACAAAATGATGTGATAAAAGTCCTCATTGGCCCGTAGTGCATTGATGGACAGTTGTTGGCATGATCATGACCATTGATGAATACACGAATATCCTTGGCCCGTAGTGCATGGATAATTTGTGGTCGTGACCCTGATGAATATCCTTGGCCGTAGTACAGGGATGATGTGGATTATTTAATAAGCAGAGTCTCAGCGATAAAAGTGATGAAAAAAAATATTTTTAAATCATAAAAGATAGTAGATTTTATTCTCTACTTGACTCTTTTAATGGATTGCTTATTCCGCTGCAATTAAACTTGATGTCTATTGTATTTTATCAGTTTAACATTGTTGAAAACTAATGATAATTTATTCTGCATTATCTTAGTCATAATATTTCTTCTTTGGGCTAGTTGAGCTCACCCTTTCTTTCACTATTCTCTCTTAAATGAGAATATAAATTTGAGGGCAAGTCGGGAATGGAGTGATGAACCAGATGATAGTATTAGTAGTCCTCACTATTCTGTCAAATAGTGTGAAAATAAATGTAATGAGGACTTATTCTGAGAGTGGATATTATCTAGAAGACAATATTTGTATTAAAACTCATAGCTTTCTTGTTATATATTAAAGATTGTATTTGTATTCTGTACCATGTATTTGGCGACTCAGAATAGGTGATGCATACCTATTTTGGGGGTGTCACAGTTGGTATCAAAGCTTAGGGATATGATCCCTGGCTAAGATGTGAGACAAGAACTAGGAGGGGAGAAACGGGGAATTCCTTCGCTAGTATGACCTACCTAAGTTTATTTGGTATTTAATTAGTTGGTCAAAGTATAGGGATAATATGTGATATGATAATTAACCCTTGTTTTGTGGCAGTGTTTGAAAATGTCATCAGAGAATGTTGAGAACATCAATGGAGCACAGGAGACCGTTGAGTCTCCACAGATCAATAATCAGGATAATGTGCACCAGGAAGGCGACATTCCTCAGGCAAACAACAACAATGACCAAATGATGAACGATGGAATGTTTCGAGGCTTCATGTAATTCATGCAACATCAGGCAAGAGCGGCTCCTATCCAAAATGCAGGTGGAAATACTGGAACTCTCGGACGGTCACCGCCAAGCAGTTTAAGGAACTGGGACCACCGAAGTTTTTTTGAGAGCCAAAACCACTTAAGGCGGAGACGTGGATTAAGCAGATCAACAAGATATTTGATGTCTTGGGATGCGCCGAGGAGCAAAAGGTTCCCTTTGCCACCTTCATGTTGCAGCAGTGAGAGGCATTCTTGGTGGGAATCAGAAAAGCGTTTAACTCGCCGCACTGATGATGTCTTGGGAGAAGTTCCAAGAACTGTTCAACGACAAGTACTTTCCCGAAAGTATTGGTCACATGAAAGAGGTAGAGTTCATCAAGCTGGAATAAAACAACATGACCGTATCACAGTACGAAGCCAAGTTTGTCGAGTTATCTCGGTTTGCGTCCCATTTGGTTGACAATGAGGAGAGAATGACGTGAATGTTTCTAAGAGGTTTGAAACCTGAGATACGTCAATACCTTACTCATAAACTATGTTTGTATTCAGATGTTGTTAATAGGGCTCAGTTATTGGAGTGTGATAATGAGTCAACCCAACCAAAGGAGAGCAGCCGGCAAAATGATAATACCACTGAGAACAGTCATCGAAGCGGTGACAACAAGCGTGGAGGGAATCAACATGCCAGAAATGGTAACCACTTCGGTGGTAATCATGGCCAAAACAATAAGAATGGACATTTCAAGAAGAGGAGATTCAATAATGATGGAAAGACGCGTCGGCGATCGAAGACTGTCGTTAAGGAAGGAGAACGACCACCTATCATATGCTTCAAGTGTGGAGGAGAGGGACACATCAGTCCCAACTGTGCGATGCCATCCAAAGCATGTTACAACTGTGGAAGAGAAGGTCACCTGGCCCGATTTTGTCGTGCACCAAAGACAAGTCCAACTGGGATGGAGGCATCAAAGGCCATCCCAGAAAAGTCAAAGCCGGTAGTGCAAGGGAGAGCGTTTGTTGTAACCTCCCAGAAAGCAAGGAACCCGAACGAGATCATTACAGGTAAGCTTATCATAAACTCTAGTGAAGTTTATACCTTATTTGATATCGGTTCTACCCATTCTTTTATTTCTCCTACTTGCGCTCAACGTTTAAATTTGACTCCGGAGAAATTGGACTTTGATTTATCTGTTGAAACCCCGTTGGGAGAAACCTTCAGTACATCCACTGTTTATAAGTCTTGTTTGATTCAAATTGGTAACCGCACGTTACCTGTCGATCTTATTTCTTTGAAAATACTTGCATTTGATGTGATTCTAGGGATTGATTGGTTAACTACTCGTCATGCAAAAATTGATTATTTTCGAAAGGTTGTTAGCTTTCATATTCCTAATCAACCTATTATGCGAATTCAAGCAACCAAACCATTAAAATCAATCACTGTCATCTCAAGCCATAAAGCTATTCGTTTATTGAAAAATGAATGTCAAGCTTTCTTAGCTCATGTCACGGATCTGAACAAAAATACGTCAGTTTTGAATGATATTTCTATTGTTAATTAATTTCCTAACGTATTTCCTGAAGAACTTCCTGGCCTACCCCCAGAGTGTGAAATTGAATTTTGTATCGACCTTGAACCCAGTACAAAACCCATTTCCAAAGCCCCATATAGAATGGCTTCTATTAAACTTCAGGAGTTAAAGATCCTACTGCAGGAATTGTTAGACATTGGCTTTATTCGTCCTAGTACTTCTCCTTGGGGTGCTCCTGTTCTATTCGTGAAAAAAAAGATGGGTGTATGCGACTTTGTATTGATTATCGGGAGTTGAATCATGTCACCATCAAAAATAGGTACCCATTGCCACGTATTGATGACCTGTTTGACCAGTTGCAAGGAGCCAAATTCTTTTCAAAGATTGATCTTCGTTCTGGATATCACTAATTGAAGATTAGAACCGATGACGTTCCAAAGACGGCTTTCAGAACTCGGTACGGGCATTATAAATTCCTAGTCATATCTTTTGGATTGACTAATGCTCCTGCTGCCTTCATGGATATGATGAATAGAGTATTCAAGGAATATTTAGATCACTTTGTGGTCATCTTTATTGATGACATCCTTATTTATTCCAAAAGTCGTGAAGATTATAAGCAACACTTAATGCTGATACTCCAAAAGTTTCGTGAATATAAGCTTTATGCCAAGTTGAAGGAATGCGAGTTCTGGCTTGAGGAAGTAGCATTCCTTGGGCACGTGGTATCAAGTCATGGAATATCTGTTGACCCGGCAAAGATTGAAGCCATTCAAAGCTGGGAACAACCTAAATCAGTGATCGAAGTACATTGTTTTCTCGGCTTAGCTGGTTATTATCGGAGATTCGTAGAAGGGTTTTCTCGAATCGCTACTCCATTAACTCAGCTGACTCGGAAAGATATAAAATTCGGTTAGAGTGAAGAATGTGAGAAAAGTTTTCAAGAACTCAAGAGAAGACTCATTTCAGCACCTATTCTGACAATACCATCTGGCTCGGAGGGATTTGTCATCTACAGTGATGCTTCAGGCAAAGGGTTAGGATGTGTTCTCATGCAACATGGGAAAGTCATAGCCTATGCCTCACGACAACTTAAAGAATATGAGAGGAATTATCCTACTCATGATCTAGAGTTGGCAGCTGTTGTCTTTGCACTTAAAATTTGGAGGCATTACTTGTATGGGGAGAAAGTGGAGATCTTTACGGATCATAAAAGCCTCAAATATTTCTTCACACAAAAGGAACTCAACATGCGACAACGACGTTGGCTTGAACTGTTGAAAGATTATGATCATACCATCCAATACCATCCTGGAAAAGCAAACGTGGTAGCTGATGCATTGAGTAGAAGATCATATGCGGGTATGAGTGCGATATTGTCAACGCAAAGGCCCATTTTGTATGACTTGCAAAGGATGGAGATAGAGATAAAGACTCCAGGGACCCATATGATGATGGCGAATATACGAGTAGAACCAACTTTAATTGATAAAGTTAAAGCTGCTCAAGCTACAGACCTGGAGCTGATGCGTATGAGGAAGAAAGTGCAAGAAGGTGATATTACGGAAGCAAGAATTGATGAAGAAGGAATACTTCGAGTCAACTCTAGACTTTGTGTTCCTAAAGATCCTAAGTTAAAGTATAAAATCATGATGGAGGCGCACAACACACCGTTTGCAATCCATCCTGGGAGTACCAAAATGTATCGTGATCTTCATCATACATTTTGGTGGAGCAATATGAAGAGAGAGATAGCGCTATTTATCTCAAGGTGTCTAACTTGTCAACGAGTCAAGACAGAGCATCAAGTACCAAAAGGTCCATTGTAACCACTTGAAATTCCAGAATAGAAGTGGGAGCACATTACCATGGATTTCGTTACTGGTCTTCCCAAGGTTTCTCAAGGCATTGATGCAATTTGGGTCATTATTGATAGATTGACCAAGTCTGCTCATTTCTTACCTATTCGAGAAAGTTATACACTTGAACGTCTTGCTCGTATGTACACAAACGAGATTGTAAGACTGTATGGCATGCCAGTATCCATAGTTTCTGATCGTGACCCAAGATTCACTTCACGATTTTGGGTTAGTTTGCAAAAAGCTATGGGCACAGATTTACGATTTAGTTCGGCATATCATCCTCAGACGGACGGACAATCAGAGAGGACTATTCAAACTCTGGAAGATTTATTAAGACTCTTGTGTCTTTGACTTCAAGGGAAGTTGGGACAAGTTCTTACCATTGGTGGAGTTTTCCTACAACAACAGTTATCAAGCAAGCATTGGCATGGCTCCATTCGAGGCGTTGTATGGAAGAAAGTGTCGTTCTCCAGTATGCTGGGATGAGGTGGGTGAAGCAACGTTGTTGGGACTGAAGTTAGTACGTATGACTACGGAAAAGATTCAAGTGATCCGACAACGTATAAAGACCTCACAAGATCGACAAAAGAGTTATGTTGGTCTTTATCGAAAGGACGTGGAATTCGATATAGGAGATTATGTGTTGTTACGTGTTGCTCCATGGAAAGGAGTTACGAGATTTTGAAAGAGAGGAAAGCTCAATCCTCGATTAATTGGCCCATTTTTAATCCTCGATCGAGTAGGAACTGTGGCCTATAGACTCGCTTTACCACCAAGTATGTCTCGTGTTCATAACGTTTTTCACATATCCATGTTACGTAAATATGTGGAAGACCCGAACCACATTATTGAGTTAGAACCAGACGAAAAAGCGGAAGATTTAACGTATGAAGAGGTTCCAATTCAAATCTTGGATAAGAAGGAACATATTCTACGCTCCAAGGTTATACCTCAAGTCAAAGTTTTATGGAGGAACCACGATGTTGAGGAAATGACTTGGGAGTTAGAATCTGAAATGAAATCAAGGTATCCTTACCTCTTTGACATACCAGGTACGTACCCTAATTTCTAGGGCGAAATTTCTTAAGAAAGGGAGATTGTGAGACCCCAGATTTTATGAGTAAATATTTAATTTTTTTGAAACATTTTTTAATATTATGGCGTGGATTTGATATAATGTTATAGTTGTGGGTAATATTTATAAATTTTGCAAAGTATGCAAGTTGTTATATTATATTCGATTGGTCAGGGAATATTCTTTATGTCGGGGAATATTAAATGCTGTTGCACAATCATTAGTGGACCTCATGGCGGAATTATTGTTTGATTGATCGAGAAAACGACAAAAATATTTTATTGAAAATAACTGCGGAAGTTTTACTGATATCATCTTGTTGAACTACTCAGTAGTAAAAAATACGATGTCTGGCGGGTTGTATAAGAGCTACACAGTATTGATTATTAATGCTTTATGAGAAGTCACTCGGTTTTGTTCAATTATTGCTATAGTAATTGTTGTGAATTTTAGGCGTATTTTATGGACCCCCATTTATCCATTTTTCAAAATAACCTGAGAAAATTATTCATTATATATATATAAGTCTTGTATATATATTAGATATATATTCGGTTGGCATGAATTATTGGGGGGGGGGAATCTGATTGTGGGAGGGAGTTATTATATATATATATATATATATATATATATATATATATATAAAATACTTGATGGTTTATATATATATATATATGATGTTGATTAAAGAGAAAGGCAAAGGAAAGTCACGGGAGTGTATCCCGTGAATTAATTAGACACATGTGATATATATATATAATATATATTATATATTATATTATATTTAAAAGATTTTGCTTTAAATATGGACCGTCCGATTAAAAGTAAATCAATCTGGACCGTTCATGGGTTGGTTACTATTCATTCCATTCTTCTATAAATAGAAACTCATTCCTTCATTATTTCTTACGAATTCACTAAAACTCTAGAGAGAGAAATTGTAGAGAGAAAGAAGAAGAGTTTTTTTTTGTTACTTTACTACTCTTATATCCAGTTCTTTTACGGTAAGGGGTGTTATTCTTTCTTATTCATGAAGAGAACTGTTGTTATTCCATTTCTTATTATTCTGTTAGAATAACCTGTATACGCGGTCTACCCTATACTTGGTGACATTATTCTATTATTTTGTCTTTATTATTCTGTTGGAACATCTTGTCTATGTGTTTTACACTGGACCTGGTTCCATCTTTGTTATTATTCTGTTGGAATATCCTGTCTGTGTGTTTTACACTGGACCTAGTTCCGTCTTTATTTATTATTCTGTCGGAATATCCTGTCTGTGCGTTTTATGCCAGACCTAGTTCCATTATTTATTATTCCGCATTTATTATTACATTTGGGATATCTCGTGGTGTGAATTTCACCAGACCTGGTTCCGTTATTATTATTCTATTAGAATAACCTGTCTATGCGAAGTACTGCATGCATGGTGATTTCTTTTGTTATTCCATTCGTTATTATACTCAGTTAGTTAAAATTTTGACTTCTATACTCCATGAAATTAATGAAATATCCTTGATATTTGCGCTTCATCCAGTATTTTTCATGGAAATATTCTTCTGAGCTTTCTTGGATTTTACTCTACAAAGCAGTATCATGTTGACAATTTGGACGTTATTAGTTCCTGAATAAATTAATTCGTAAACTTATTTTATTGAACTCTTATATCATTGTCATCATCCTCATATTTATATTTTTTTTTTGAAAGTCATCTTTAGCATGTAGTGCATAGATGGACTTGGTATGATTATGACCAGGGATTTTTTGGTGTAATCATGACCGTAATTGTGAGACCCCAAATTTTACGAATAAAGATTTAATTTTCTCGAAATATTTTTTTGAATATTATGGAATGAATTTGTTATAATGTTATAGTCGTGGGTAGTATTTATAAATTCTGCAAAGTATGCAAGTTGTTATATTATATTCGATTGGTCGAAGAATATTTGTTTTGTTAGAGAATATCCGTACGACGGTACAATCATTGGTGGACCCCACAACGGAATTATTATCGAATTCAGAAAACGACAAAAGTATATTTATGAAAATAACGGCGGAAGTTTTACCATTGATACTGTTGAACTACTCGGTAGTAAAAAGTACGATGTCTGGCGTGTGGTTGCGTAGTAGCACTGCGGTATTGATTATTGATGCTTACGTGAGAAATCACTCGGTTATACTCAATTATTATTACGATAATTCTTTGATCATATCTCTCATATTATTGATTCAATTATTGTCACAGTATCATCTGCATTATATATTATATTATTAAATCAATAATTGAGACGACAAAGTTATTTATATTATTAAATTTCAATATTTACAATGTCTAGAAGTTCTGTCAAGGAGAGGTTTGGTCACCTAATTGCGCGCCAATAGGGAGAAATCCTTATTGGAAAGCCCCCTGTTTCCTGGGAACAACCTGGTTGCTAAATATTGTGAGTTATAATATTAATGATGAATAAGTTCGTGTTGATTAAAGATGAATTTGATAGTTTCATTATGTTGGGATTATTTGTGTTAGTAGAAATCGACATCTACTCTGATAATAATTGATGTCTAGAGGTTATATTGTTCAATCGGGTATTCAGGAAACTTTTCGTGTAAGAGTTACTATTCACGAGTTACTATTCACGAGTTACTAATCATAAGTTACTATTCATGAGTTACTATTCACGAGTTACTATTCACGAGTTTTAATAGTAACTTGTCCTTTCGGTTTTCCAAGAGTTATTTGCCTCTTCGGTGTTCCAAGAGTAAATTGCCCTTCGCAAATAGTAGTTGTCTCTTTAATATTACCAAGAGTCATTTTGACCCTTCGTTAAGACCAAGAGCCACTCTCAGTTTTTCTATAAATAGAAGCTCATTCCTTCATTATTTCTTACGAATTCACTGAAACTCTTGAGAGAGAAACTGTAGAGAGAAAGAAGAAAAGTATTCTGCTACTTCACTTTTCCAATATCTAGATTTTCTAAAGGTAAGGGATATTATTTGTTGTACCCATAAGGGGTGTTATTCTTTCTTATTCATGAGGAGAACTTCTGTTATTCCATTCTTTATTATTCTGTTGGAATAACTCAGATCTGCCAGATACCCTATACTTGGTGAAATCCTCTCGTTATTCCATTCTTTATTATTACATTGGAATAACTTTGTACTGCCGACATACCCTATACATAATCAGTATCACGCGGCATACCCTATACTTGGTGAAATCCCTCTGTTATTCCATTCTATATTATTATGTTGGAATAACTTTGTTTATCTGTAATCGCATACGTGGTGAAATTCTACTATTATTAGTTCTTTATTATTCTATCGGAATATCACATCGGTCAAGTAATTTCACCCGACTGGTTCCATTATTTATTATTCCGCATTTATTATTACGCCGGAATATCCTCACATGCATGCGTTTTACGCCGCACTGGTTCCATTATTTATTATTACGTATTTTATTACATCGTAATATCCTGCATGCATGCGTTACGTGGGACTGGTTCCATATTTATTATTCTGTTGGAATAACCTGCATGTGCTATCTATCACATGCCTGGTGATTTCTTTTGATATTCCATTATGTATTATACTCAGTTGGTTAAAGTTTTAACTTCTATACTCCATGAAATTAGTAGAATATCCTTGATATTTGCGCTTCATCCAATATCTATTCATGGAAATATTTTTCTGAGCATTCTTGAATTTTACTCTACAAAGAAGTATCATGTTGACATTTTGGACGTTATTAGTTTCTGGATAAATTAATTCGTGAACATATTTTATTGAATTCTTATATCATTGTCATCATCCTCATGTTTATATTTTTGAAAGTCATCTGTGGTATGTAGTGCATAGATGGACTTAGTATGATTATGACCAGGGATTATTCGGTATAATCATGACCGTAATGTTACAAATGATGTGATAAAAGTCTTCATTGGCCCG
Organism: Panax quinquefolius; assembly: GCA_020205615.1. NCBI lineage: Eukaryota > Viridiplantae > Streptophyta > Magnoliopsida > Apiales > Araliaceae > Panax > Panax quinquefolius. Next base: position 95,289,120 of record CM035158.1, on the reverse strand, counting down.
TAGTGCATTGATGGACAGTTGTTGGCATGATCATGACCATTGATGAATACACAAATATTCCTGGCCCGTAGTGCATGGATAATTGTGGTCGTGATACTAAAGAATATCATTGGCTGTAGTGCAGGGGTGATTCGATGATGTGGATTATTTATTAATCTGAGTCCCAGCGATAAAAGTAATGAAAAACCTTTTAAATCATAAAAGACAGTAGATTTTATTCTCTACTTGACTCTTTTAATGGATTGCTTATTCCGCTGCAGTTAAACTTGATGTCTATTGTATTTTATTAGTTTAACATTGTTGAAGACAAATGATAATTTATTCTGCATTATCTTAGTCATTATATTTTTTACTGGGCTAGTTGAGCTCACCCTTTTGCTTTCATTGTTCTCTTCAGGAAATGAGAACGTAGCGGGGACTAGTCGGGGAACAGAGTGACGGTTCAGAGGATAACATTAGTAATCCTCACTATTCTGTTAAATAGTGTGACAATAAATGTAATGAGGACTTATTCTAAGAGTGGATATTGTCTAGAAGACAATATTTGTATTAAAACTCACAGCTCTTTTGTTTTATATTAAAGATTGTATTTGTATTATGTACCATGTATTTGGCGACTCGGGATAGGTGATGTATACCTATTTTGGGGGCATCACAATTGGTATCAAAGCTTTGGGATATGATCCCTGGCTAAGATGTGAGATTAGAACTAGGAGGGGAGAGACGGGGAATTCCTTCGCTAGTATGACTTACCTAAGTTTATTTGGTATTTAATTGGTCGAATTGAGTATAGGGATAATATGTGATATGTTAATTAACCCTTGTTTTGTGGCGATGTTTGAAAATGGCATCCGAGAATGTTGAGAACATCAATGGAGCCACGGAGACCGTTGAGTCTCCACGGATCAATAACGAGGATAATGTGCATCGTGAGGCGACAATCCTCATGCAAATAACAACACCGACCAAATGATGAGCGCGGAATGTTCCGAGGCTTCATGCAATTCATGCAACATCGAGGTAGAGCGGCTCTGTCCAAAAATACATGTGGTAACACCGGCAACTCTCGGGCCGGTCACCGCCAAATGATTCGAGGAGCTTGGACCACCGGATTTTTGGAGAGCCAAAACCACTTAAGGCGGAGACGTGGATAAATCAAATCAACAAGATATTTGATGTCTTGGGTTGCTCCGAGGAGCAAAAGGTTCCCTTTGCCACCTTCATGTTGCGGGCAGAGGCAGATTACTAGTGGGAATCTGTAAAGCATACTTAACCTGCCGCACTGAAGATGACTTGGGAGAAGTTCCAAGAACTGTTCAATGACAAGTACTTTCCCGAAAGTATTCGTCACATGAAAGAGGTAGAGTTCATTAAATTGGAGTAAAACAACATGACTATGTCGCAGTATGAAGCCAAGTTTGTCGAGCTGTCCCGATTTGCGTCTCATTTGGTTGATAATGAGGAGAGAATGACGCGGATGTTTCTAAGAGATTTAAAAATCGAGATACGTCAATACCTCATTTCTCATAAACTTTGTTTGTATTCAGATGTTGTTAATAGGGCTCAGTTATTGGAGCGTGATAATGAGTCAACCCAACCAAAAGAGAGTAGCCGGTAAAATGATAATACCAGTGATAGCAGTCATCGAAGCGGTGACAATAAGCGTGAAGGGAATTAACATGCTAGAAATGGTAATCACTTCGGTTGTAATCATGGCCAAAACAATAAGAATGGACATTTTAAGAAGAGGAAATTCGACAATGATGGAAAGACGTCAGCACCAGCACCCGTTGTTAAGGAAGGAGAACGACCACCTATCATATGTTTCAAATGCGGAGGGGAGGGACATATCAGTCCAAACTACGTGATGTCGTCCAAAGCATGCTATAATTGTGGAAGAGAAGGTCACCTAGCCCGATTTTTTCGTTCACCAAAGACAAGTTCAGCTAGGATGGAGGCACCAAAGGCCGTCCCAGAAAAGTCAAAACAGGTAGTGCATGGGAGAGCATTTTTCGTGACTTCTCAAAAAGCGAGTAACCCGAACGAAGTTAGCCTGAGTTAGTTAATTATAAATTCATGCGAAGTCTATGACTTATTAGATACCGGTTCTACCGGTTATTTTCTCTCTCTTGCTTGCGTTCAATGTTTAAATTTGACTACTGAGAAGTTAGACTTTGACTTATTAGTTTAAACTTCGTTAGGAGAAACCTTCGTTACCTCTACTATTTATAAATCTTGTTGATTCAAATCGACATTTTCACGTTACCTGTCGATCTTTTCTCTTTGAAAATACTTTCCTTTGATGTGATTTTAGGAATCGATTGGTTAACTACTCATCATGCTTTTTGTAAGGTTGTTAGCTTTCATACTCCTAACCAACCTGTTATGCGAATTCAAAGTAACCAAACCACTAAAGTTAATCATTATCATATCAAGCCATAAGTAAAGAGCCCTGAGCCTTTCGTTGGTGACTTCCTTGTGTGGAACGCACCGAAGCCAAACTTTCTGTAGGCGACATCGTGAATGAAGATGGCAAGTTGATAGGTATCATTGTGAGGTGCTATCCAGGTTAACGGATAGAATTCACAGTTGGTATCAATGTGGCGTACTATCCAAGTCTTGGATGAGGGTCACAGTTTTGAATGATATTTCTATCGTTAATAAATTTCCTAACGTATTCTTGAAGACTTTCTAGCCTACCCCTAGGACGTGAAATCTAATTTTTTATTGACCCCAGTACAAAACCCATTTCTTAAACCCTTAAATATTTCTTTAACTAAAATGAACGTAACATGCGCCAAAGACGTTGACTCGAGCTGTTGAAGATTACGATCGTACTATTCAATATCATCATGGAAGAGCGAACGTGGTAGCTAACGCGTTGAGTAGAAGATCGTATGTGTTTACGAGTGTGATGTTGTTAACACAAAGACTCATTTCGTATAACTTACAAATGATGAAGATAGAGTTAAAGACTTTAGGGATCCACGTGAAGATAACGAATATACGAGTAGAATCGATTTTAATTGATAAAGTTAAAGCCATGCAAGCTACATCCTCAGAGCTGATGAATGTGAAGAAGAAGGTTCAAGAGGGCGTTATTCTAGAAGCAAGAATCAATGAAGAGAGGAAATCTCAACCCTCGATTTAATTGGCCCATTTGAAATCCTCGATCGAATAGGAACTGTGGCCAATAGACTCGTTTTACCGCCAAAAATGTCGCGTGTTTATAACGTTTGTAACGTTTCGATGTTACATAAATATGTGGACGACCCGGACCACATTATTAATTTAGAACCGGACGAGATAGCAGATGATTTAATGTTTGAGGAGATACGTGTTAAAATCTTGGATAAGAAGAATCGTATTCAACACTCAAAGGTTATACCTCAAGAGTTAGAATCTGAAATGAAGTCAAGGTATCTTCACCTATTCGGCATACCAGGTACGTACGTAAATTTCGAGGTCAAAATTTCATAAGGAAGGGAGATTGTGAGACCCCAAATTTTACGAATAAAGATTTAATTTTCTCGAAATATTTTTTTGAATATTATGGAATGAATTTGTTATAATGTTAAAGTTGTGGGTAGTATTTATAAATTCTACAAAGTATGCAAGTTGTTATATTATATTCGATTGGTCAGAGAATATTTGTTTTGCCAGGGAATATCCGTACGACGGTACAATCATTGGTGGACCCCACAACAGAATTATTGTCGGATTGAGAAAACGACAAAAATATATTTATGAAAATAACTAGCGGTTTTACCGTTGATACTATTGAACTACTCAAGAGTAAAGTAAAGAATGATGTCTGGCGTGGTTGCATTGTAGCACACCAGTATTGATTATTGATGCTTACGTGAGAAATCACTCGCTTATACTCAATTATTATTACGATAATTCTTTGCATCATATCTCTCATATTATTGATTCGATTATTGTCACAAAGTATCATCTCGCATTATATGTTATATTATTAAATCAATAATTGAGATGACAAAGTTATTCATATTATTAAATTGTAATATTTACAATGTCTAGAAGTTACATCGAGGAGGGTTTGGTCACCTAATTGTGCCTGATAGGGAGAAATCCTTATTGAAAGCCCTCTTTCTTGGGAACAACTTTGGTTGCTAAATATTGTGAGTTATAATATTAATGATGAATAAGTTCGTGTTGATTAAAGATGAATTTGATAGTTTCATTATGTTGGGATTATTTGTGTTAGTAGAAATCGACATCTATTCTGATGATAATTGATGTCTGGAGGTTATAATGTTCAATCGGGTATTCGGGAAACTTTTAGTGTCGGAGTTACTATTCACGAGTTACTATTCATCAGTTACTATTCACGAGTTACTATTCAGGAGTTACTATTCACAAGTTACTATTCACGAGTTTTAATAGTAACTTGTCCTTTCGGTTTTCCAAGAGTTATTTGCCTCTTCGGTGTTCCAAGAGTTAATTGCCCTTCGCAAATAGTAGTTGTCTCTTCAATATTACTCAAGAGTCATTTTGACCCTTCGTTAAGACCAAGAGCCACTCTCAGTTTTTCTATAAATAGAAGCTCATTCCTTCATTATTTCTTACGAATTCACCAAACTCTTGAGAGAGAAACCAGGGAGAGAAAGAAGAAAAAAGTATTCTACGCTACTTCACTTTTCCAATATCCAGTTTTCTAAAGGTAAGGGATATTATTTGTTGTAAAAAAGAAGGGGTGTTATTCTTTCTTATTCATGAATAGAACTTATTATTTCTTTATTATTATGTTGAATAACTTTTTATATCGCTTGACATACCTATACATAATCTGATATCACGCCACATACCCTATACTTGGTGAAATCCCTCTGTTATTCCATTCTATATTATTATGTTGGAATAACCTATTTATGCGAAGTACCGCATACGTGGTGAAATTCTACTATTATTCCATTCTTTATTATTCTATCGGAATATCCTGTTGGTGCGAATTTCGCCTGACCTGGTTCCATTATCTATTATTCCTCATTTATTATTCTGTCGAAATATCCTGTCTGTGCATTTTACGTCGGACCTGGTTCCATTATTTATTATTCCGTATTTATTATTACGTGAAATATCACATGCGCGTGCGTTTCGTTGGACCGGTTCCATATTTATTATTACATTGGAATAACTGCGTGTGTCTATCTATCACATGCCTGGTGATTTCTTTTGTTATTCCATTATTTATTATACTCAGTTGGTTAAAGTTTTAACTTCTATACTCCATGAAATTAGTAGAATATCCTTGATATTTGAGCTTCATCCAATATCTTTTCATGGAAATATTCTTTTGAGCATTCTTGAATTTTACTCTACAAAGAAATATCATGTTGACAATTTGGACGTTATTAGTTCCTGGATAAATTAATTCGTGAACTTGTTTTATTGAATTCTTATATCATTGTCATCATCCTCATGTTTATATTTTTGAAAGTCATCTGTGGCCTGTAGTGCATAGATGGACTTGGTATGATTATGACCAGGGATTATTCGGTATAATCATGACCGTAATATTACAAATGATGTGATAAAAGTCTTCATTGGCCCATAGTGCATTGATGGACAGTTGTTGGCATGATCATGACCATTGATGAATACACAAATATTCCTGGCCCGTAGTGCATGGATAATTATGGTCGTGATACTAAAGAATATCATTGGTTGTAATGCAGGGGTGATTCGATGATGTGGATTATTTATTAATCTGAGTCCTAGTGATAAAAGTAATGAAAAACCTTTTAAATCATAAAAGATAGTAGATTTTATTCTCCACTTGACTCTTTTAATGGATTGCTTGTTCCGCTGCAGTTAAACTTGATGTCTATTGTATTTTATCAATTTAACATTGTTGAAGACTAATGATAATTTATTCTGCATTATCGTAGTCATAATATTTCTTATTGGGCTAGTTGAGCTCACCCTTTTGCTTTCATTGTTCACTTCAGGAAATGAGAACGTAGCGGGGACTAGTCGGGGAACGGAGTGACGGTTCAGAGGATATCATTAGTAGTCCTCACTATTATGTTAAATAGTGTGACAATAAATGTAATGAGGACTTATTCTGAGAGTGGATATTGTCTAGAAGACAATATTTGTATTAAAACTCATAGCTCTTTTGTTGTATATTAAAGATTGTATTTGTATTTTGTACCATGTATTTGGCGACTCGAGATAGGTGATGTATACCTATTTTGGGGGTGTCACAGTAATGTTACAAATGATGTGATAAAAGTCCTCATTGGCCCGTAGTGCATTGATGGACAGTTGTTGGCATGATCATGACCATTGATGAATACACGAATATCCTTGGCCCGTAGTGCATGGATAATTTGTGGTCGTGACCAGAATGAATATCCTTGGCAGTAGTGCTGAGGGGATGATGTGGATTATTTAATAAAATTTGAGTCTCAAATGATAAAAGTGATGAAAAAAATATTTTTAAATCATAAAAGATAGTAGATTTTATTCTCTACTTGACTCTTTTAATGGATTGCTTATTCCGCTGCAGTTAAACTTGATGTCTATTGTATTTTATCAGTTTAACATTGTTGAAGACTAATGATAATTTATTCTGCATTATCTTAGTCATAATATTTTTTGTTGGGCTAGTTGAGCTCACCCTTTCTTTCACTATTCTCTTCAGGAAATGAGAATATAGTTGGGACGAGTCGGGGAACGGAGTGATGAACCAGATGATAGTATTAGTAGTCCTCACTATTCTGTTAAATAGTGTGATAATAAATGTAATGAGGACTTATTCTGAGAGTGGATATTGTCTAGAAGACAATATTTGTATTAAAATTCACAGCTTTCTTGTTGTATTTAAAGATTATATTTGTATTCTGTACCATGTATTTGGCGACTCAGAATAGGTGATGTATACCTATTTTGGGGGCGTCACACAACAAGTTTTAGATCAACAACTGCAGTGGAAATAAGCAATCCATTAGAAGAGTCAAGTAGAGCATAAAATCTACTATCTTCTATGATTTAAAAAGTTTTTCATCAACTTTATCGCGAGACTCAAATTTTAATAAATAAAATTAAATCATCCTCGCACTACTACCAAGGATATTCATGTAATCATCAATGGTCATGATTATACCGAAAAATCCTCGGTCATAATCATACCAATAATCGTCCCATCAATGTACTACGTGCCAATGAGGACTTTTACCACATCATTCGTTACATTACGATTATGATTATACCCTAATAATCCTCGGTTATAATCATACCAAGTCCATCTATGCATCGTAAGCCAAAGATGACTTTAATCACAATATAAGCATGAGGATGATGACAATGACATAATAATTCAATAAAACAAGTTCAAGGATAAATTTTAAAGATTTATAATTTAATTTATCCGTAAATCAATAACGCCTAAATTGTCAACATGATCTTTGTTTTGTAGAGTAAAATTCAAGAATAATATTCATGTACCAAAAATAATTTGGACATAAAAGAAATATATTTTTCAGTTGAATAGTACCCGTGAATAGTACTTCGAATAATACCCCATGAATAGTACCCCGACACGAAAAGTGTCCCGAATACCCAAGTGAATGATACTAGAGTGAATAGTAATTGGGTGAATAGTAACCCGTGAATAGTAACTCATGAATATTACTCCGACAAGAAAAGTACCCCGATTACCCGAGTGAATAATACTAGAGTGAATAGTAATCGGGTGAATAGTAACCCATGAATAGTAACTCATAAAAAATACCAAAGAAAATGATATTCCATGGCGAGTACAAAAGAAATGATATCTCGAATTTAGTATAATATAATATACTGAAATCAGTAATGGATTTTTACATTACGCCACGCAGAATCCACGTGAAACGATCATTTCTACAATTTAATAAGGAATGAATACAAAGGATCATTCACCATGCATGCGATAATCCACACGACGAAGTTATTCCAACGAATAATAAAGAATGGAATAACAACAGATTCACCGAGGCATGCGATAGATCCATGCATGGGTTATTCCAACAAAATAATAAAGAATGGAATAACACAAGAATTTCACAATGTATGCGGTACTTCGCATAGACAGTTTATTCCAACATAATAATAAAAAATGGAATAACAACCCTTACGAGTATTGAAAGAAAATAACTCTCTTCATGAATAAGAAAGAATAATACCCCTTACCTTAGAAAAAACTAGATATTGGAATAGTGAGGTAGCTGACTTCTCTTCTTCTTTCTCTCTATAATTTCTCTATAATAATTGCTCTAAAGCTTTAGTGAATTGGTGAGAAATGAAGGAAGAATGAGCTTCTATTTATAGGAAAATATAATTTCGATAATTGCACATTTTGGGGCTCAAAATATTATAGTATAATACCTTCCTCTTTTTCTTCATTTTTAATTTAGTCCTGCAAGTATTATCAAACTTGCACCACCTCCCCTAATAGTAAATCATGTGAATCAATAGTTCTAGACATGTGAAAATACGAATTATAGTATAGTACCTCCATCTATACCTCTATTTTTAACTTAGTCATGCAAGTATTATCAATCTTGCACTAACTCCCCTAATAGTAAATGAATGTGAATCAATAGTACACACATGTTAACACATAATTATAAGCATGTGAATTAATAGCAATTAATTGCTCATTTGTTCAGTTAATTACCCGATTGGTCAATATAACCTCCAGACTTCAATTATTATCGAAATTAATATCAATTTTCACTAACACTAATAATTCCAACACAATGGAACTATCAATTTCATCTTTAATCAACACGAACTTATTCATCATTAATATTATAATTCACAATATTTAACAACCAAGTCGTTCACAGGAAAGAGAGGGCTTTCCGATAAGGATTTCTCCTTATTGGTGCTCAATTAGGTGACCAAACCTCTCATTGATAGAACTTCTAGACACTGTCAATATTGCAAATAATAATATGAATAACTTTGTCATCTCAATTATTGATTTAATAATATAACATATTATGCAGATGATACTGTGAAAATAATTGAATCAATAATATGAGAGATATAATGCAGCAATTACTGTAGCAATAATTGAGTATAACTGAGTGACTTTCTTACATAAGCATCAATAACCAATACCGTGTGATACTATGCAACCATGCATATTACTGTACTTTTACTACCGAGTAGTTCAACAGTTTTAACGGTAACACTTTCGTCGATATTTTTATAAAAAAGATAATTCTGTCGTTTTCTAACTATGACAATACTTCCGTTATGGGGTCCACCAATGATTATGCCGTCGTACGAATATTCCTTATTAAAACGAATATTTCCCAACCAATCGAATATTATATAACAACTTGCTTACTTTGAAAAATTTATAAATATTACCCACAACTATAACATTATATCAAATCCACACCATAATATTCAAAAAAATATTTCGAGAAATTTAAATCTGTATTCATAAAATTTGGGGTCTCACAATCACCCCCTCCTTATGAAATTTCGCCCTCGGAATTTACGTACGTACCTGGTATACCGAAGAGATGAGGATACCTTGACTTCATTTCAGATTCTAACTCTTGAGGTATAACCTTTGAGTGTTGAATACGATCCTTCTTATCCAAGATTTTAACACGTATCTCCTCATGCGTTAAATCTTCTGCGACCTCGTCTAGTTTTAATTCAATAATGTGGTTCGGGTCATCCACATATTTACGTAACATCGATACGTTACAAACATTATAAACACGCATCATTTTTGGCGGTAAAACGAGTCTATAGGCCACAGTTCCTACTCGATCAAGGATTTCAAATCGGTCAATAAAAAAGAGGGTTAAGATTTCCTCTTTTCATCGATTCTTTCTTCTAGAATAACGCCCTCTTGAACCTTCTTCTTCACATTCACCAGCTCTGAGTATGTAGCTTGCATGACTTTAACTTTATCGATTAAAGTCGATTCTACTCGTATATTTGATATCACCACGTGGGTCCTTAGATTCTTTAACTCTATCTTCATCATTTGTAAGTTATACTTAATGGGTTTTTGTGTTAACAACGTCACACTCGTAAACGCATACGATCTTCTACTCAACGCGTCAGATACCACATTCGCTCTTCTACGATGATATTGAATGGTATAGTCATAATCTTTAACAGCTCGAGCCAACGTCTTTGGCGCATTATACGTTCATTTTGCTTGAAGAAATATTTAAAGGTTTTGTATTGGGGTCAATACAAAAATTCAATTTCACGCTCTAGGGGTAGGCTAAGAAGTCTTTAAGAATACATCAAGAAATTTATTAACAATAGAAATATCATTCAAAATTGTGACTCTCATCCAAGACTTGGATAACACGTCACATTGATACTTATCAACTTTCCATCGTCATTCACACCATCGCCTACGGAAAGTCTGGCTTTGGTGCATCCCAAGACTTGGAAGTCACCAGCAAAAGGCTTGGGGCTCTTTAATTATGGCTTGATATGACAATGATTGACTTTAGTGGTTTGGTTGCTTCAATTTGCATAACAGGTTGCTTAGGAATATGAAAGCTAACAACCTTACGAAAAGCATGATGAGTAGTTAACCAATCGATTCCTAAAATTACATCAAAGGCAAGTATTTTCAAAGAGATATGATCGACAGGTAACGTGAAAATGTCTATTTGAATCAAACAAGATTTATAAACAGTGGAGGTAACAAAGGTTTCTCCTAACCGAGTTTCAACCAATAAGTCAAAGTCTAATCTCTTCGGAGTTAAATTTAAACATTAAGCGTAAGCAAGAGAGATAAAAGAATGGGTAGAACTGGTATCTAATAAGGTATAGACTTCACAAGAATTTATAATTAACTAACCCGTGCTAAATTCATTCGGGTTACTCTTTTTTTGAGAAGTCATGAAAAATGCTCTTCCTGAAACCACTGACTTTGTTTTGTCCGTATCCGCCTTTGGTGCCACCATCCCAGTTGGACTTGACTTTGGTGCACGACAAAATCATGCTAGGTGACCTTCTTTTCCACAATTGTAACATGCTTTAGACTACATCACGCAGTTTGGACTGATATGTCCCTCCCCTCCGCATTTGAAGCATACAATTGGTGGTCATTCTCCTTCCTTGAAAACGGGTGTTGGTGCTGCTATCTTTCCATCGTTGTTGAACCTTCTCTTCTTGAAATTTCCACTCCTATTATCTTGGCCATGATTACCACCAAAGTGGTTACCATTCTTGGCATGATAATTTCCCCCACGATGGTTATCATTGTTCGATGGTCGCCGCTATTTGCCATTATGATGATTATTATCGTGTTGTTGTTTACCTAAGGATTATTGTCTTCCTGTTGCACATTATCTTGGATATTGATCGTTGGTGACTTAACGGTCTCATGTGCTTCATTGCTGATCTCAACATTTTTAGATGCCATTTTCAAACACTATCACAAAACAAAGGTTAATTGACATATCACATATTATCCTTATACTCTGACCGACCAATTAAATACCAAATAAACTTAGGTAGGTCATACTAGCGAAGGAATTCCCCGTCTCTCCCTTCCTAGTTATTATCTCACATCTCAGCCAGGGAACATATCCCTAAGCTTTGATACCAACTGTGACGCCCCCAAAACAGGTATACATCACCCATCTTGAGTCGCCAGATACATGGTACATAAATTTAAATACAACTCAATTATACAACAGTCGTGTAAAATACGACAAAACATAGCTGAGAGTTTAAACAAGAATATTGTCATCTAGACAATATCCACACTCAATGGTGTCCTCATTATAATTATTATCACATTATTTTGTAGAATAGTGAGGACTACTAAAGCCCTTTATCCTGGACCATCACTCCATTCCCCGACTTGTCCCAGCTATATTCTTATTTTCTGAAGAGAACAATGAAAGAAAGGGTGAGCTCAACTAGCCCAGTAAGAAATATTATGACTAAGATAATACAGAATAAATTATCCTTAGCTGTGACAACCCCAAAATAGGTCCATTCCATCCAACCCATTCTGAGTCGCCAAATACATGGTACAAGAAGCAAACTACAACTTTATTATCACAACAATAAAACTGTGAGTTTAAATACAAATATTATCTTCTAGACAATATTTATACTCAAATAAATCCTCATCACATTTATTGATACATTATTTTACAAAAATGGTGAGGACTACTAAACAACTCTCTCTAGAACCTTCATTCCATACCCCACTAGTACTCGCTACATTCTCGCCTCCCGAGAAGAAAATGGAACAACAAGGAAAAGGGTGAGCTCAACTAGCCCAAGAAGAATGTTATGACTAAGATAATATACAACAAATTATCGTTAGTCTCCAACAGGAAAAATCTGATAGAATACAATAGACAACAAGTTTCGATCAATATTCGCAATGAAATAATAATTCATAGAAGAGTTACGTAGAAATGAAATCTACTATAATCTATGAATTTAATGACCATCATCAATATTTTATCCTGTAACATCAATCAATATTCATCTCAAATCAAATATTCATCTTTGCACTACTAAAGCCAAAGATATTCATCAATCGGTCATGTTCATCTCAACACTGCTCATCTTTGCACTAAAGGCCAAAGATATTCATCGAAATCATTAATCTTTGCACTACGTGCCAAAGATATTCATCAATCCATCATGTTCATCTCAACACTGCTCATCTTTGCACTAAAGGCCAAAGATATTCATCGATCGGTCATGTTCATTTAAACACTGCTCATCTTTTTACCTGAAGCCAAAGATATTCTTCGAAATCATTCATCTTTGCACTCTGGGCCAAAGATATTCATCAATCGGTCATGTTCATCTTAACACTGCTCATCTTTGCACTAAAGGCCAAAGATATTCATCACCGGTCATGTTCATTTAAACACCGCTTTCATCTTTGCACTACAAAACAAAGATATTCTTGAAATCATTCATCTTTTGACTACAGGCCAAAGATATTCAATAATATCATCATTTAAGACCGAGGATGATGAAAATATTTTAAAGAAACGAATCCAAAGAAATAAAATGACAAGGATTAAGGATTCGTACTTGGTTTTATCCACGTCCAAAAATACCTCAAAAATAATCACAAAGGTGTAAAATTCAAGAATGATCAAAACATGGATACAATCAAAGCTAGTATCCGTAATAGATATTTTAGACGAAAAGAAAAATTTTCATTTTTCTATTGAATAGTCTTAGTATTCGTGAATAGTGTCAGATATCGTGAATAATCTTCCGTATATCGTGAATAAGTAACTCTACACCAAAAAGATAGAAATTCCACAAAAAAAACATCTTCACGCTTCATGAATAGTACTCGTGAATAGTAACTCGTGAATAGTAACTCATGAATAGTAACTCGTGAATAGTAACTCATGAATAGTAACCCCATACATGAAAAAGTTCCAAATTTGATAAAAGTTCCAACCAATATTTCAAAGATAATGATATTGAAGAAATAATATCATCCGAGAAGAAAATAACATCCCTTACCTCAAAGAATCAAGATTTCCGGAAGGAAAGGCTCAAGTGATCTTTGAATGAAACTTGTCTTTGAAAGAACTCTCAAAGTATCTAAATACTCACAAAATACGCTCAATAATATAGAGAGAGAAAGAGAAAACTTTGTTTCGGTGTGATTTTCAATTCTAACTTAGCCCTCTATTTATAGGAAAATGTTAGCCATACCAAGCGTGACTTGACTGCTACCGATGGCTTTACACCGCTACTATTGCCACCCACCACATTTGAAATAAAATTCAGCACATTTTTTCACCAACCACAAGTGGGGCCCACTCAATTCTAGAATTTTCCACCAAAATCAATTATAACCCTAATTTCCGAATCAAATACACCTCTTAAAATTCATAACAAATCATTCGTTCATTTTAACGGTTCAAAATTTGTGGACATATACTCAACTTATGTATGTATAACATATCCAAAATTACAACGATCCAACGGTCGGATTAAAAATTATAACCCCAAGAATATATCTCAAAACCCCCGATTTGATTTTTAACACCTCCAATCCGATAAAATACCGATAAAACACCTCAACATTAATTCCTTCATTAATAACCACATAAATAAATCCATCATTTATATTCATATAAAATAAATATTTCCTTATCATATGAATCAATAATTAATTATTCACAAATGATATTACGTAATCACATTTATGATGACCAGTCGCTCCCGAGAAGAGGGGCTTTCCAATAAGGATCTCTCTCATCGGCGCCATTAATTAGGTGACCAAACCTCTCCTTAGACGTAACTTTCTAGACATTGCCAATAATGTTATCTAATAATATTATTCAAATAATATGAATTATTGATCCGATAATGAGAAATATCATGCGGTGACAATTATTGAACAACAATAATATAAAATATCAACGCAAAGAATTATTGAATCAATAAAATAAACTATTGAACAAAGAACTCACTGTAAAAATTATTGAGTAAAGCCATCTTACGTGCGAATCAATAATTCAACAATCTCAGTAATACTGCAGTATGTACTCTTTGTGCAACCACGCGTATTATTCAGTATTTTAACCATCGGGTATTCCAACGGATCTTAATTGGTAAATAATTACGCCGTTATTTATAACCACCCAAACTTTGTCATTTTCCTCATCCAATCGCTTTCACATGGGGCCTACACATGGTCACTTGTGATGCATTTAATATTCCCTGACGATTTAATATTCCACGACCAAACGAATATTCCCGACAAAATGAATATTTTATAACCACTTGCTTATTTTGAAATATTTGCGTATTTAACCCTTAACTATCCACATTAATCAAATCAACCCTTACTATTTCAAGATAATAAATAAAGGAAATTCCTTTTTATTTAAAAAAAAATTTCGGGGTCTTACATTAGCCTTCAACAGTATAACAACTAATAGAATACAATAGACAACAAGTTTTAGATCAACAACTGTAGCAGAAATAAGCAATCCATTAAGAGAGTCAAGTAGAGCATAAAATCTACTATCTTCTATGATTTAAAAAGTTGATCAACAACTTAATCGTTGAGACTCAGCTTAATAAATAAAATCAAATCATCCCTGCACCACGACCAAGGATATTCATGTAATCATCAATGGTCATGATTATACCAAAAAATCCCTGGTCATAATCATACCAACAACTGTCCATCAATCCACTACAGACCAATGAGGACTTTTACCACATCATTCGTTACATTACGGTCATAATTATACCGAATAATCCCTGGTTATAATCAAACCAAGTCCATCTATGCACGTAAGCCAAAGATGACTTTAATCACAATATAAGCATGAGGATGATTACAATGACATAATAATTCAATAAAACAAGTTCAAGGATAAATTTTAAAGATTTATAATTTAATTTATCCAGAAATCAATAACGCCCAAATTGTCAACATGGTACTGCTTTGTAGAGTAAAATTCAAGAATAATATTCATGTACCAAAAATAATTTGGACAGAAAAGAAATATATTTTTTGGGTGAATAGTACCCTGTGAATAGTACTTCGGGAATAGTACCCCGTGAATAGTACCCCGATACGAAAAGTGTCCCGAATACCTGAGTGAATGATACTAGAGTGAATAGTAATCGGGTGAATAGTAACCATGAATAGTAACTCATGAATAGTAACTCGTGAATAGTACTCCGGCACGAAAAGTACCCCGAATACCCGAGTGAATAATACCAGAGTTAATAGTAACCGGGTGAATAGTAACCTGTGAATAGTAACTCGTAAAAAAATTACCAAAGAAAATGATATTCCATGACGAATACAAAAGAAATGATATCTCAGACGAGTATAATAGAATATACAAAACTGCAAATAGATTTTCACCCGCCATGCTGTAATCCACGTAGACAGATCATTTTCACAATTTAATAAGGAATGAATACAAAGGATCATTCACCATGTATGTGGTAATCCACATAGACAAGTTATTCCAACATAATAATAAAGAATAGAATAAAAGAAGAATTCACCATGCATGCGATAGACAGCACAGATAGGTTATTCCAACAGAATAATAAAGAATGGAACCAGGTTATGCGTAATCCGCACAGACAGGATATTCCAACATAATAATAAAGAATGGAACCAAGTCAAATGCGTATCCGCATGCATGTAATATTCCAACAGAATAATAAAGAATGGAATAACAACATAATTCACCAGGCATGCAATAGACAACACAGACAGGTTATTCCAACAGAATAATAAAGAATGGATTAACAACAGAATTCACCAGGCATGCGATCGACAGAACAGACAGGTTATTCCAACAGAATAATAAAGAATGGAATAACAGAAGAATTTCACCATGTATGCGATACTTCGCATAGACAGGTTATTACAACATAATAATAAAGAATGGAATAACAACCCTTACGAGTATTGAAAAAAAATAACTCTCTTCATGAATACGAAAGAATAATACCTCTTACCTTAGAAGAAACTAGATATTGGAATAGTGAGGTAGCAGACTTCTCTTCTTCTTTCTCTCTATAATTTCTCTCTATAATAATTGCTCTAAAGCTTTAGTGAATTGGTGAGAAATGAAGGAAGAATGAGCTTCTATTTATAGGAAAATATAGTTTCGATAATTGCACATTTTGGGGCTCAAAATATTATAGTATAATACCTTCCTCTTTTTCTTCATTTTTAATTTAGTCCTGCAAGTATTATCAAACTTGCACCACCTCCCCTAATAGTAAATCATGTGAATCAATAGTTCTAGACATGTGAAAATACGAATTACAGTATAGTACCTCCATCTATACCTCCATTTTTAACTTAGTCATGCAAGTATTATCAATCTTGCACTAACTCCCCTAATAGTAAATGAATGTGAATCAATAGTACACACATGTTAACACATAATTATAAGCATGTGAATTAATAGCAATTAATTGCTCATTTTCCGGTTAATTACCCGATTGGTCAATATAACCTCCAGACTTCAATTATTATCGAAATAAATGTCAATTTTCACTAACACTAATAATTCCAACATAATGGAACTATCAATTTCATCTTTAATCAACACGAACTTATTCATCATTAATATTATAATTCACAATATTTAACAACTAGGTCATTCCCAAGAAAGAGGGGGCTTTCCGATAAGGATTTCTCCTTATTTACACTCAATTAGGTGACCAAACCTCTCCTCGATGTAACTTCTATAATCGCAATATTGCAAATAATAATATGAATAACTTTGTCGTCTCAATTATTGATTTAATAATATAACATATTATGCAGATGATACTGTGACAATAATTGAATCAATAATATGAGAGATATGATGCAGCAATTACTGTAGCAATAATTGAGTATAACTGAGTGACTTTCTTACATAAGCATCAATAACCAATACCATGTGCTACTATGCAACCACGTGTATTACTGTACTTTTACTACCGGGTAGTTCAACAGCTTTAACGGTAACACTTTCTTCATTATTTTTATAAAAAGATAATTCTGTCGTTTTCTAACTATGACAATACTTCCGTTATGGGGTCCACCAATGATTATGTCATCGTGCGAATATTCCTTGTTAAAACGAATATTTCCCAACCAATCGAATATTATATAACAACTTGTTTACTTTGCAAAATTTACAAATATTACCCACAACTATAACATTATATCAAATCCACGCCATAATATTCAAAAAAATATTTCGAGAAATTTAAATCTTTATTCATAAAATTTGGTGTCTCACAATAATGACCGCACAGAATTACATGCAGCTCAGGATATGGGATTGCAAGATGATGATGATGATGATGATGATGATGATGAGTATAAGGTTGATGAGGAAGAACAAGAGTATTTGCCACAAATTGCTTCTCAGAAAAAGGGTTGGAAAAGACAATCAACATTAAAAATTGCCCTTGAAAGATTTGTGGGTAGTAAGTCTCACCGAAAAATGCAATATATGGATTTGAAACTAACCATGATAAGCGTAATCATTATAGGGTGTTAAGACTTCCTAAACCTAAAGATAATTCATGTCTTGTTATGTGTTTATTTGGAATTTTCAAGTGTTTTTGTTCTTGAGTGATTATGGAGATGTAATTTACAAAAGAGATGTTGAAATGTTTGTAATCAGAATGTTGAAATGTTATAATTTAATCAGAATGTTGGAATGTTTATACTTTTCTGGACTAGACATGTTTTGTTTCTCCAGTTAAATGTTTGCATGTTATTGTTGAGTAGACATAGCCGTAAGGGTTTGGCTAGAGGGAGTAGCGGCCAGGACTTTTTACAAAAGTGATGGCCGTTACTCCCTCTAGCGCCAGCATACAAGCATTTGACACTAATCTGATTAGCAGGATACTAACCCCAATACCATACTTGTTAATCACCAATATGCACACAATATATAACAAATTAACCAATTAAAACAAATGATTAATACCAAATTCACCCAATTCAATACCACCATTAGTTAAAATATCTTTCATCCAATCCATATAAAAGATTACAATGCCAAGATTAACCTCTAAATAATTTAGTCTTTCGGTATTTCTTTAGCCTTACATTTGAACAATTCATAAGCCACTATAAGAAAAAAGCTTAATTCGGACGGAATTTTCCCTCGGAATTAAGCCTATTCAGTCGGAAATAGGTTATATCTGACGGAAAATTCCATCGAAAATTCAATCGTATATAAACGCGTCGAAGATAAGATCCGTCATAAATTTCGTTGGATCTGTCTTATCTTCGACGAAATTATCCCCGACTGAATTTTGTTAGACATAAGATATCTACGACTGAATAAGTAACACAAAACTTTCTGTCGAATATAATAGACCTTATTTCTGATGGATCTATTCCTCGAAAATAACTTATTTCTGACTGAATATTAAAATAAACTGGTATTTATTTAAAATGGCTAATTATTAATTCCGACAAAATTTGCGTAGGAGATAACCTATCTCTGATGGACATATTCCCTTGGAATTAACTTATTTCTGACTAAAAATTAAAATATACCGTTATTTATTAAAAATTGGGTGACTATTAAATTCGACAAAAAATCCGTCAAAAATCTTTTATTCCGTCGGAATTAACTGTATTTTTTTTAATACGTATTTGAAAAGTTTAGTTTCCAGGTGTTTAAACCCATTTATGTACCTATAACCTGTCACAACCCAATACATAGTAATATAAATATGTATATCACATTCAAATATTCAACATAACGCTAAAACGTAATATCCAACTCATTATCATTCACATACATTCACATTTAAATATCCACCAAAACGTAATCTTCAACTTATTATCATCAACACTACTGAGCTAACCAATTACAAATATAAGCTAATGTTCCATAAATGACAAACAATATAATTTATGATACTTATACAGACGCAATTAGACACTACAATATATATAAATGTTCTGCAATACTTATACAGAAGTAATTAGACACTACAATATATATAAATATTCTACAATAACATGAATACAAATGAACTATAAACTAGTAAAAGTATCATTATCGGGCGAAGGTAAACGACATCGCTACGGTGTGTGTATAGAAATCGTGTATAAATAAACACTTGCGTCATCATCACCGGTCTGCTTCGCCATCGCCACCTTGTTGATAGAATCAAAATATAAATCATTAGTTCAGTATATATATATATATATATATATATATATATATATATATATATGAGATTTAACAAGCTAGCCTTAATTGAAAAAAAAACATAAACAATAAGAATACATGAGTAGGCGGGGGAAGACGAAAAGCCTCCTCCAAGAGGGTAATCACCATCCGGAGCATCTCTATGCTCCAAACGTCGAACTGCTCCCATGGTAATCTTGTACTCTCTACGGTGGCCCCTACTATAATATCCTGAGTAATCTGGTGAAGACAAGAACTGGAAGGCAACTACTGACGCTGAAAGACCGGATTGGTAAGGAACCTATCCGACACGGCCCCTATCAGCTTCCGGAAGATATCGTCATCCAAGCCAGTGCCCATATGAGATTGTCCGCCATGTGCTCTTGGACGCTGTCGCTGGCTGGAGCCTATAAACGGATACAAATTCGATTACTAATAATAATTTATATAATGTGATAAATTTGTATAATTTCGTGAAACATAAAAAAATATTACCTCCAGGAAGTGTATATACAGGTATCCTTAGCAGACCCAACACTCAATATCTGTCGGTACTGCTAGTAGGGGGATTCTGAGACGCGACCCATAGTCTCAGCTCCTCATCCTGATCTAATATAATATCGGGAAAAGGGGTGGCAGAATCTAATGGCTCAAAACCCCTCCTAATAGCCTCCAGCTCAGCTATACGCTCGTTCCGATGCCTCTGAAATCGGTCATGTAATGTATTTTGTATGAGGGTGTTAATTATATCATTTTATTTATGATTGAATATTACTAAAAGGTAAATAGTAAGATGAGCTTTACCCGTATAGCTAAAGCTACCTGAGACAAAGCACGCTCAGCCTTTGGCGTGTGGGCTTGATCCCAAAACTCTAAAATGGTAGGATATTGGCCCAAGGTCCTCCCCAATTCCTAATAAAAACATTCATAAAATAGGTATTAAGTATTTGCGAGAGAACTTGATAACTAAATAACTAAATACAATGCACTTACCATCTTCACCTCCTCAAACGACTGAGAACTAGTGGTGTGTACTATCCAGAGCTGACCACGGTTCTTCTTCGTCCGCTCAGACTTTTTCTTGAAGTCATGACCTCCCAAGGTATATAGCCTTCCTTCCGTGCTAAATTGGAGACTATCTTGGGGTGATGATCTCTCGATGGTGGTCCCGGCCGGTCCTCAATCGCCGGGATGCCCTCTAATGATCTCATCATGACCAACCGAGTAATTTACAATGACATGATGCTCAACAACATTGTCGCCAGCTGACTGAGAGATGCTCGAATCAAATCTATAATAAACCTATAACAAATTTAAAATTAGGAACAATTGATTTCATCATCCTAATACAACTATGTAGTAATTAATATAATATGCTTAACTTAGGTGGAACTCTCGTAAGACGGTCTGCATAAAAGTGGCATCGTACCGCGCATACTAATTGAACCTCATGCACCCTCTCGGGAGATGCATCAAAGAGATCGCGTATAGGTTGTGCTTAGCCACCGAGTCTAGTATACTACAAAAAAAGTATAACAATATGTGTAATGTGAATTATGTTTTGCAATAATTGATAGAAATATTATCAATATATTAACACTTACTGCTGGGAAGCGACATCCACCGGTACTGTAAGTGGCACTGCTGGCAGACAACTAAAGATACCGAGGTTCGTCCCTCGGTGTCGTCGACGAGGTGCATCTATAATAATTATATTTAATTGAGTCAATAAAAATTATAACTAATGCAGCTTGAGATATATTTAAATCCTAGTTAAGATAACTAACTAGCGCCTGAAGAAGAGCCTCCATCGTGGCTACCGTCTCCAGTACGGGATCGCCCACCACCTCGGCAACCTCCACCGCTATGTATAGCCATGAATATCCTACTACAATAACCAAATTGGTAGATTATGAATATGTAAGGTTTAACAATATGTGGTATGTACTAATATGAATGCTCATTTTCAATTATGCACGTCATTAAACCCATCAAAATCAACATGTATATCATTATCGGATTCGGTATCTTCCTCATCCTCAGTTTAAGATCAGTTTCATCATCGTTATCATCCTCAACGACTACATAATCATTCATGTGTACTTTTGCCTCGACATCCACATCGTCAGGTATGTCAATGACATCAGTACTCACCACATCTTCAGCATGGAACACTACGGCCAAAGGGTTGCTAACATCTTCTTGCAATGCCTCATCCATACCAAACATGTTATCAGCATTAAATGAACGTGTTTTAGTAGTGACTACTGTGTACCATGGGCTTCGAGTATTTACGACATTAGAAGCGTTATACACTTGAGTCGCTTGACTTGCTAACACGAACACATCATCAGACTTTAACACTAACTTGATATCCACGGTTATGATTCTATTACGATTAACTTTAACCCCCGTTTCAGTATCAAACCAGCTACACTTAAATGTAACTACTTTTTTGCCCCCATGATAATTGAGCACAACCACATCCTGTAAATGGCCATAGTAATTGGACTCAGAATCTTGGTAGCAGCTTCCTAACACCACAACCCCAGAATTGACTGATGTGAGTTCATTCAAGTCATCGACTCTAAATTTGTACCCATTCACAATGCAACCATGAAAAGAACTAACAACTTTGTAAGGTCCTTGGATGACATCTATAAAATGCTCAGAAATGTTTTGCGCTTCAACCCTTTTCTTAAACCACTATTGGAAATTAGAATTAGTGAATGTTTCCAACTCTGCTGCAATAAAAGTTGGGTTAGAAGCATGCGCTTCCTCTTCGAATGAACTATAAAAATAGTAAAATGTATTTAACATATATAGATGACTGCACTTATAAATTGCACTAAATACCATAAATAAGCTGAGACTTATGTGATGCATGATGATACTTCGAGCATATTTAGAAGCACGTATATAGATACAATCTTCAACTCTTTGTTGCTTAAGTAAGTCAGCGTCTCATGGCCAAATGGTTTAGCCGGATATGTGAATGCAGCTAACTCATCATCAGCAGCATGAGTCATTGGACCAACAACCTCATTCCTTCCTAAATGGTTATGCTTCGTTGAGATAACATCGTCAAAATACAATGAGCAAAAGTTGACAAGCTCGTCCTCCGTATAGCGTTCAGCAATAGAACCCTCTACACGAGCTTTGTTCTTGACCTTTTATTTTAATTGACGCATATACCTAAGTTAAATATTCCGACAAATATGAGTATTATTAATATGAGTAAAATAAAGTAATTAGCAGTTTATATTACCTCTCAAAAGGATACATCCACCGATATTGCACCGATCCTCCAAGTTTGAGTTCATACGATAGATGAATAGGTAGATGTTCCATCGAGTCAAAGAATCCTAGAGGGAAGATAATTTTGAGCTTGCAAATGGTAAGCACAATATTCTTCTCCATCTGCTTGACATCACTGTACTTAATTAAAGTTGAGCAAATATCTCAAAAGAAATTTGAAAGTTCGGTCAATGCATCCACAATTTTTCTAGGTAACATCTCATGAAATGCAATTGGGATCAACTTCTGCATGAATACATGACAATCGTGACTCTTTGATCCAAAAAAATTCAATTGCTCAACCTTATAACAACGTGTTATGTTCGACGCATATCCATCTGGGAGCTTCAACCCACTAAACCACTTACACTCGTCTTCAACTTATTTCTTAGTAAGACAAAATGGAGCTTTAGGTTTCGTAGTGTTAGGGCAAAGCCACAATTCTAGCCTAATGTTCATTGCCTCCAAATCTTTTCGAGCATTGTCATTGTTTTTGGTTTTACCACTCGCATCTAACACAGTGTAAAACAAGTTCTCAAAAACATTCTTTTTGGTATGCATGACATCTATACAATGACGAACTGAAAGTGTGGCCCAATACGGTAACTCAAACCATATAGGCAAGTGTGTCCAATTATGAGTCTTCTCATACCCGGCTGCTCTCAATTTACTGTGTTCCTTCCCCGGTAAAGGAAAATCAAGTCGGGTTCAACCAAATTTAAGACCTCACCGCTTTCGACGATCGACCAACAACCCCTTCTTCTTCTCTGCTTTTCGTTGAACTGCAAGCGGGCATCTTTCTATAATTGTGATCAAGAGGCAGGAATCTACGAGCAGTTCCAAAGAAAATACATTTTTTCCCATGCTACAACTGGTTGCCCGGCACATCCCCCATACACACTAGACAAGATAGCTTCCCGTGAGTTGACCAACCACTAACCATCCCAAGAGCCAGAAAGTCAGTGATAGTCTTTAACAGGACTGCCTTCATCACAAAATTCTCGCATATCGATTTATCATACGTCTATACCCCTGTCTCCCACAACATCTTTAGTTCATCCACTAATGGTCGAAAGTACATGTAAGACCCCAACTTTTATTAATAAAGATTAATTTCTCTCGAAATATATTTTTGAATATTATGGTGTGGATATAATATAATGTTATAGTTGTGGGTAATATTTATAAATTTTGCAAAGTAAGCAAGTGGTTATATAATATTCGATTGGTCGGGGAATATTCGTTTTAACAGGGAATATTCGTACGACGGCACAATCATTTATGGACCCCACAACGGAAGTATTGTCGTAGTTAAAAAATGACATAATTATCTTTTTATAAAAATAACGGTGAAAGTTTTACCGTTAAACGGTTGAACTACCCGGTAGTAAAAGTACAGTAATACGCGTGGTTGCATAGTAGAACACGGTATTGATTATTGATGCTTAAGTGAGAAGTCACTCAGTTATACTCAATTATTGCTACAGTAATTGCTGCATAATATCTCTCATATTATTGATTCGATTATTGTCACAGTATCATCTGCATTATATGATATATTATTAAATCAATAATTGAGATGACAAAGTTATTCATATTATTAAATTGCAATATTTACAATGTCTAAAAGTTTTGTCAAGGAGAGGTTTGGTCATCTAATTGTGTGCCAATAAGGAGAAATCCTTATCGGAAAGCCCCCTCTTTCCTGGGAACGACCTGGTTGTTAAATATTGTGAGTTATAATATTAATGATGAATAAGTTCGTGTTGATTAAAGATGAAATTGATAGTTCTATTGTGTTAGAATTATTAGTGTTAGTGGAAATCGACATTTATTTTGATATTAATTGATGTCTGGAAGTTATACTGACCAGTCGGGTAATTAACCGGATAAATGAGCAATTAATTGCTATTAATTCACATGATTATAACTATTTATTCACATATGTGTACTATTAATTCACATTCTTGTACTATTAGGGGAGTTGGTGCAAGATTGATAATACTTGAATGACTAAGTTAAAAATGGAGGTATAGATGGAGGTACTATACTGTAATTCATATTTTCACATGATTATAACTATTGATTCACATGATTGAACTATTGATTAGCATTATTTACTATTAGGGGAGGTGGTGCAAGTTTGATAATACTTGCAGGACTAACTTAAAAATGAAAAAAAAGTTGAAGGTATTATACTGTAATATTTTGAGCCCCAAAACGTACAATTATTGAAACTGTATTTTCCTATAAATAGAAGCTCATTCTTCCTTCATTTCTCACCAATTCACTAAAGCTTTAGAGCAATTATTATAGAGAGAAATTATAGAGAGAAAGAAGAAGAGAAGTCTGCTACCTCACTATTCAAATATCTAGTTTCTTCTAAGGTAAGGGGTATTATTCTTTCGTATTAATGAAGAGAATTATTTTCTTTCAATACTCGTAAGAGCTATTATTCCATTCTTTATTATTATGTTAGAATAACCTGTCTATGCGAAGTACAACATGCATGGTGAAATTCTTCTGTTATTCCATTCTTTATTATTCTGTTGGAATAACCTGTCTGTGCGGTCTATCGCATGCCTGGTGAATTATGTTGTTATTCCATTCTTTATTATTCTATTGGAATATCATGTCTGTGCGGATTACACATGACCTGGTTTCATTCTTTATTATTCTGTTGGAATATCCCATCTGCATGACATTACGCATGACCCGGGTTCCATTCTTTATTATTCATTGGAATATCCTCGTCTCATTTGGTTTCGCGACAATTCGTTTCCATTCTTTATTATTCTGTTGAATAACTTTTCATGCATGCGGGATTACGCACGCCTAGTGAATTCTTCTGTTATTCCATTCTTTATTATTCTATTGGAATAACCTGTCTATGTGGATTACCACATGCATGGTGAATGAACCTTCGTATTCATTCCTTATTAAATTGTGGAAATGATCTGTCTACGTGGATTACCGCATGGCGAACGAAAATCCATTTACAGTTTTATATATTCTATTATACTCAGTTGGTTAAAGTTTTGGCTTCTATACTCTATGAAATTAGTAGAATATCCTAGATATTTGTGCTTCATCCAGTATCTTTTCATGGAAATATTCTTCTGACTATTCTTGAATTTTACTCCACAAAGAAATATCATGTTGACAATTTGGACATTATTGATTTCTGGATAAACTAAAATTTTAAATCTTTAAAATTTATCCTTGAACTTGTTTTATTGAATTATTATGTCATTGTCATCATCCTCATGCTTATATTGTGATGAAAGTCATCTTTGGCTTACGTGCATAGATGGACTTGGTATGATTATGACGACGTGATTATTCTTGTATAATCATGACCTATAATATTATAAATGATGTGGTAAAAGTCCTCGATGGGCCTCAGAGTGCATTGATGGACAGTTTTTGGTATGATTATGACTAGGGATTATTCAGTATAGTCATGACCATTGATAATTTAGTGAATATCTTTGGCCCGTAGTGCATGGATGACTCGATGATGTGGTTTATTTATTAAGCTGAGTCTTAGCAATAAAAATTGATAAAAACATTTTAAATCATAGAAGATAGTAGATATCATGCTCTACTTGACTCTTCTAATGGATTGCTTATTCCGTTGCAGTTAAACTTGATGTCTATTGTATTTTATCAGTTTAACATTGTTGAAGACTAATGATAATTTATTCTGCATTATCTTAGTCATAATATTTCTTACTGGGCTAGTTGAGCTCACCCTTTTGCTTTCTTTATTCTCTTCAGGAAATGAGAACGTAGTCGGGACTAGTCGGGGAATGGAGTGATGGTCCGAGATGGTGTATTAGTAGTCCTCACTATTCTATAAAATAGTGTGACAATAAATGTAATGAGAACTCTATTTGAGAGTGGATATTGTCTAGAAGGCAACATTTCTGTTTAAAATCTCAGCTATGTTTTGTCATATATTTCACGACGGTTGTATAATTAAGTTTGTATTTGTATTCTGTACCATGTATTTGGCGACTCAAGATGGGTGATGTATACCTATTTTGGGGGCATCACAGTTGGTATCAAAGCCATAGAAAAGAGCCTCGAGCCTATGTCTGGTGACTTCCAAGTCTTGGGACGCACCGAAGCCAACATTTCCGTAGGGGACGCCGTGAGTAACGATGGCAAGTTGATAGGTATCATTGTGAGGTGCTATCGAAGTCTTGGATGCGGGTCACAGTTGGTATCAAAGCTTAGGGATATGATCCCTGGCTGAGATGTGAGACAAGAACTAGGAGGGGAGAGATGGAGAATTCCTTCGCTAGTATGACCTACCTAAGTTTATTTGGTATTTAATTGGTCGGTCAGAGTATAGGGATAATATGTGATTTGTTAATTAACCCTTGTTTTGTGGCAGAAAATGGCATCCAAAAATGTTGAGATAAGCAATGAAGCACATGAGACCGTTGAGTCACCAACGATCAATACCCAGGGTAATGTGCAACAGGAAGATAATAATCCTCATGTAAACAATAACACCGATGAAATGGTGAACGATGGGATGTTCAGAGGCTTTATGCAATTCATGCAACATCAGGCGAGAGCGGCTCCTGTCCAAAATACAAGTGGAAACACTGACAACTCTCGGACGGTCACCGCTAAGCATTTCAAGGAGCTGGGACCACCGGAGTTTTTTGGAGAGCCAAAACCACTTAAGGTGGAGACGTGGATAAAGCAGATCAACAAGATATTTGATGTCTTGGGATGCTCCGAGGAGCAAAAGGTTCCCTTTGCCATCTTCATGTTGCGAGCAGAGGCAGATTACTGGTGGGAATCTGTAAAGCGCACTCAACCTGCCACACTCAAAATGTCTTGGGAGAAGTTCCAAGAGCTGTTCAACGACAAGTACTTTCCTAAAAGTATTCGTCACATGAAAGAGGTAGAGCTCATCAAGCTTGAGCAAAACAATATGACCGTGGCGCAGTACGAAGCTAAGTTTGTCGAGTTATCTCAGTTTACGTCCCACTTGGTTGATAATGAAGAGAGAATGACGCAGATGTTTCTAAGAGGTTTGAAACCCGAGATACGTCAATACCTTATCTCTCATAAACTGTGTTTGTATTCAAATGTTGTGAATAGGGCTCTGTTATTGAAGTGCGATAATGAGTCAACCCAACCAAGAGAGAGCAGCTGGCAAGTCGATAATACTAGTGGTAGCAGTCATCGAAGCGGTGACAACAAACGTGGAGGGAATCAACATGCCAGAAATGGTAATCACTTCGATGGTAATCATGGCCATGACAATAAGAGTGAATATTTCAAGAAGAGGAGATTTAATAATGATGGAAAGACGTCAGCACCAGCACCTGTTGTTAAGGAAGGAGAACGATCGTCGGTCGTATGTTACAAATGTGGAAGGGAAGGACACATAAGTCCAAACTTCATGATGCAGTCCAAAGCATGTTACAATTGTGGAAAAGAAGGTCACCTAGCCCAATTTTGTCGTGCACCAAAGTCAAGTCCAAATTGGGATGGAGGCATCCAAGGTGTCCTGCATAAGACAAAACCTAGAGTTCAAGGAGAGGCGTTAGTCGTAACCTCCCAAAAAAGTGAGGAATCCGAACGAGGTGATCATGGGTAAGCTAATCATAAACTCTAGTGAAGTTTATACTTTATTTGATATCGGTTCTACCCATTCCTTTATTTCTCCTACTTGCGCTCAACGTTTAAATTTAACTCCGGAGAAATTAGACTTTGACTTATCAGTTGAAACTCCGTTGGGAGAAACCTTCATTACATCCACGGTTTATAAGTCTTGTTTGATTCAAATCTTTAACCGCACGTTACCTGTCGATCTTATTTCTTTGAAAATACTTGCATTTGATGTGATTTTAGGGATTGATTGGTTAACTACTCATCATGCTAAAATCTATTATTTTCGTAAGGTTGTTAGCTTTCATATTCCTAACCAACATATTATGCGAATTTAAGCAACGACACCACTAAAATCAATCACTGTCATATCAAGCCATAAAGCTATTCATTTATTAAAAAACGGATGTCAAGCTTTCTTAGCCCATGCCACGAATTTAAATAAAAATACGTCATATTTGAATGATATTTCTATTGTTAATAAATTTCCTGACGTATTCCCTGAAGAACTTCCTAGCCTACCCCTAAAGCGTGAAATTGAATTTTGTATCGACCTTGAATCTGGTACAAAACTCATTTCCAAAGCCCCATATCGAATGGCTCCTATTGAACTTTAGGAGTTAAAAACCCAACTACAGGAATTGTTAAACATCGGTTTCATTCATCCTAGTATGTCTCCTTGGGGTGCTCATGTTCTATTCGTAAAGAAGAAAGATGGAAGTATGCGACTTTGTATTGATTATCGGGAGTTTAATCGTGTCACCATAAAAAATAGGTACTTCCATTTCCACAGGATTTGGTGTTCACTGTACAAGCATCATCTATATATCTACCCATAAATAAATGCAAACCATGCAATAGATAGAAATAAATAATAAATCTCTCCCCTTATGGGGTTACATCAACTACATCATAAATAAATCCCAGGTTACTCTAACCTTAAAACATCTATGCGGAATCTTAAACAAATAAGTCTTAAGTAACATCAATTCTAAATATCATTACATAACCACATAAATAATAAATCTTCATTACTTTCTAAGCTTGCCCTTGCCTTTACTAGTGGAAGGTTCGTTTGCTCTTTTGTTCTTAACTGCAATGTTATTATTACGCATAAGTGAGCACAATTGCCCACTAGTATAACGATATAACAAATGACTAATAATAACATGCGAATGAATTAACAACTTCTGAAATAAAGCTCAACCTTTGAATCAAGAATGAATAACAAGAATCAAAAGAACTTCTGAGGGTCATAAGACCTCGAACTATGTCCTAAGTTGTCAAGTGTTTATACTTGAAACCTTTAACAGTTATAAGACTATGGACTCTTCTTCTCGTACTTAGGGGGATCAGCCCTTAGTACCATACTGTGCACAATATCTTAACGCTAAAGCGTAAATAATCCCCTATACAGGGTTGTTCATCTCAGTTTGACATTCGAGTCTGGACCGAAGGAAGTTTGGTTTGGATAATTCATCAAGGGGTTCTAAAATTTAGAACGCTCATCAACTATGGACTAGTCGAATCAATAAGGGTTCACTAGTCTAACAAGGTTTAACAGTAAATGAATATTTAACTTGAATAACATCTCAAAAGGTATACAATAAAATAATTGTTGTATAACAACATCATGCTTGAAGATTAATAAACTTTAATATACAAGACAGGCTTGATCAATAAAAATGAGAACTTGCTCAATATCGAAAGATGAATTAATCAACTTATATAACGATAATAAGTAGGGTTAGGAAACTTGCTCGACGAAAGTTTAGGGTAAGAAACTTGCTCAACGTAAATGTAGAGTTAGAAAATTTGCTCAATGTAACAAGATAAGGTTTAGAAACTTGCCTCGTGCGTAGATTACACTTAAACAAACTCGTTCTTTGAATTAAATCCTACATACCAATTACGCTCACAATACCAGTCAATAATAACGTACTAAACATCATAAATTATTCTTTGTCTAATCTCGACTTCATGACTATACTTAGTCAATTATTACACTTAGTGTAAAATTAAGACTTCACGAAAAATTAAACTAATTATGCATTCGATCATTCAATCCACACGTAATTGTGTTATGGACATGTTAAGAACTTATTTTAACATCTCATTATAGGTCTAAAAAGTCTTTATAATCATTAGACTAAGTCACTAACACATTTCTATACTTGAACACTTAAAAAAAATTATTTTCTGGACATTCTACTAAGTGGCGCTGCGGCGCCACTTTTGTCTCACCTTCAGTTGATGATAACCACTTCTCAAATCTATCTTCGAAAAGTATCTTGCTCCCCTTAACTGATCGAACAAGTCGTCGATTTGTGGTAATGGATACCTATTCTTAATCGTGACCTTATTCAGTTCTCTATAGTCTATTCAGAGTCGCATTGTTCCATCCTTCTTCTTCACAAATAAAACCGGCACTCCCCACGGTGATACGCTTGGTTGAATATACTTTTTATCTAGTAATTCTTGTAGTTGGACCATCGCTTTTCATCTCATCTTTGGTGCCATTCGCATGCGGTGCCTTCGATATTGGGGTCGTTCCTGGAGCCAAATTGATAACGAATTCAACTACTCTATTTGGAGGAAGTCCTTGAAATCATCCTAAATACGTCTGCTAAATCTCTCTACTAGGAATCTCATCAATTTTTGGATTCTCTTTACGATCGTCGACTATGTAAGCTAGATATCCTACACACCTTGCCTTAACAATCTTCCGCTGCTCGCATCATCGCCGAACAACTCGCTTGTCTAGCGACTTGCTACCATAAAACATAACCTTTGACGAGTCATAAGGTTAATACGCTTCTTTTTGCCAATCAATTACCGCCCCCATAATTGGATAACCAATCCATACCCAAAATAACATCAAATTCTCCAAGTCGAATAGGGATAAGATCTACGTTCATGATATTACCCTTAATATCTATTCTACGCTTCTTGTTCACATACTTACCAGGGATAATTTCTTTTGCAATTTCTATGTTCATGGGGTATTCTAACTCGTCCTTAAACAATTCTAAGTTCTTAGCGAAGTCATCGGATATAAATGAGCAAGTAGCACCCGAATCAAATAACACATAAGCATTAACTTTATTGATCGGAATGATACCTGACACCACATCGCGAGATCTGATCGCGTCCCGTGACCGCTACATGTTGAACGCGTTAAAACCGCTGGTCTATTGGTTGCGGTTGGTCCTGCAATGGTTAGAGTGCTTCCACCAGTATTTCCTCTGTTTCCTCCTGAACTCGTCCCTCTCGATCCCTTCTTAGGAGAATCTCTTGCAAGATGGTCCTTTGATCCACATGTGAAGCATGCACCCTTCTTTGGGTTCGGACAGTTTGGTGCTATGTGGCCTTCCTGACCACAATTATAGCACACTCGCTTCCCCTTCAGGCAAACTCCCAAATGCGTTTTTCCGCAGGTTGGGCACGGTTCAATCTTCTTTTTCTGCCCTCCCTGTTGACTTCTAGCCGACGAATTTTCAGACCACTTCCTCTTCTGATTGTGATTACCCCCAGTGCTACTCCCACCAGTCTTCTTATTACCTTCCTTCTCACTCTTCTTCTTCTTCAGCTCCTAATTATACTTCGTTACTACATCACTTCCACCCTTAGCAAGTATAGCCTTCTCTAACACTCCCGCAAAAGAGTTCAATTGGAACATTGACACTTTTCTATACAACCAGGGCTTCATTCCCTGCTCAAATCGTCTTGCCTTCCACTCATCAGTGTGCACTTGGTATGTGGCGAACCTAGCCAACTCGTTAAACCTTGTCGCATAATCAGCTACTGACATATTTCCCTGCTTCAACTCTAGAAACTGGACTTCCATCTGATTTTGTGAACTGGTTGGGAAATACATCTCGAAGAACATCTCTTTAAATCTTTCCCAGGATATTACACCTTCACCTCCTCTCACTTTGTTTGCCTGCCACCAATAGCTGGCTTCAGACTTCAGCATAAATGTTGCATACGCAGTCTTCTGATCTTCCCTTACCCTAGCAACATGGAACACCTTCTCCATCTCCATTACCCACGTCTGAGCTTCAATTGGGTTTATGGAACCCTTAAACTCTGGCGGTCCCACCGCCTTGAAGTCCTTAAACAAAGTATTTGGTGGAGCTTGGGGTTGATTATTAAGTGCTCCAGCTAAAAGGTTTACCAATTGCTAAACGGAGTTAGCATTGGTGTCGTTGTTATTGTTTGTTAACCCTTCCTGGGCTTGCTAACGATTTTGTCTTCTAGGCGGCATATTTCTGTTAAGAATATATGCTTATTAGATCTTTACTCAATCTCTAAAACATTTAAGACTTAACTAAACATTTAATCATAACTCACTTAACACATTACTTCAAATAAACTTTGACTTTTCATTTAATTCAAAAGTCTTTACATCATAAGATAGCATCACTGCTATTTACAACAACTATCCCAAGATAAAGAATCTACAGGATTTAAAACATCAACATATTCCTTTGTTTATAATCACATCGGAATTTACATCATTAACTATCAAATAGTTTTCACATATTTAAACTAATACTATCATCGCCTCTGCTAAGGCAATCGGATGGCCTTGCTACGTTCCTCCTTCATGATGCGGTACATCGTTCTGCGATCTAGCATATATGATGGTAGATCCTCAAACTGGATTGGATATTTCCTAACTCGATCTTGGGCCGCATCCATTGCATTTTGTAGTGTAGAGTACGTCTCCTCAAGTTTAGCCTTCTTCGCATGGCGATCATCTTCTGCACGATCAGCACAACGTAACTCTCGTACCCAGCCCTCCTCTGCTATGGCAAGCCTCTCTTAGCTCTCCTTCAGATCCTTCTTTAACTTCTCTATTTCTGCGGACTTATCCTCGGTCTGACCCTTCTCGTGAACCAGATCCCACTCCATGTTTCCTAAACGTGTGTGAAGAGTCACAATCTCTCTATCCCTCTACTCAATAGTAATCACGACTAACCTCTCGGTCCGATCCCGAACAAGATCCCTGCGCAACTCTACGTTACGATCATAGAGTGCATCATACATCTCTGCATCAATGGAGTTTGATGGGAACTCCTCTTCTTCCTCTTCCTCGATCCTCCTCCGGATCTGCTCGCTCATGCTCCCGACCAAAGAATAAAGTGATCAACGAGATGGCTCTCTCTGTACAAGTTGTTCCCTGACGACATGAATGTCTTGGGGCTTCTCCTCTATAGGTAATCAGGGTTCCTCCTCCCCAGCTTGACTAACTCCTCCAACATCCGACATCCTGACAACAAAATTTAAAGTTTTAGTTACTAATCCGTGCTAGCGAACACATAGATTAACACATAAGCACATAAAGTCTTTTATTATCTTCAATGAATTCAGAAATTCATTTCTTAGAACTCGATAAGAGTTTACCACCACTATGTTCTTGATCTCCTACAAGGCTACTACCTAAGGTTGTTCCCCCACCTAAGGTTCATAACCTACAGCTTTGATACCAACCTGTGACACCCCCAAATCCGGTACTTCCATTTCCACAGGATTTGGTGTTCACTATACAAGCATCATCTATATATCTACCCATAAATAAATGTAAACCATGCAATAGATAGAAATAAATAATAAATCTCTCCCCTTATGGGGTTACATCAACTACATCATAAATAAATCCCAGGTTACTCTAACCTTAAAACATCCATGCGGAATCTTAAACAAATAAGTCTTAAGTAACATCAATTCTAAATATCATTACATAACCACATAAATAATCAATCTTCATTACATGCTAAGCTTGCCCTTGCCTTTACTAGTGGAAGGTTCGTATGCTCTTTCGTTCTTAACTGCAATGTTATTATTACGCAAGAGTGAGCACAATTGTCCACAAGTATAACGATATAACAAATGACTAATAATAACATGCGAATGAATTAACAACTTCTGAAATAAAGCTCAACTTTTGAATCAAGAATGAATAACAAGAATCAAAAGAACTTCTGAGGGTCATAAGACCTTGAACTATGTCCTAGGTTGTCAAGTGTTTATACTTGAAACCTTTAATGATCATAAGACTATGGACTCTTCTTCTCGTACTTAGGGGATCACCCTTAGTACCATATCAGGCACAATATCTTAACGCTAAAGCGTAAATAATCCCTATATACAGGTTGTTCATCTCGGTTTGACATTCGAGTCCGCACCAAAGGAAGTTTGGTTTGGATAATTCATCAAGGGGATCTGAAATTTAGAACGCTCATCAACTATGGACTAGTCGAATCAATAAGGGTTCACTAGTCTAACAAGGTTTAACAATAAATGAATATTTAACTTGAATAACATCTCAAAAGGTATACAATAGAATAATTATTGTATAACAACATCATGCTTGAAGATTAATAAACTTTAATATACAAGACAGGTTTGATCAATAAAAATGAGAACTTGCTTAATATCGAAAGATGAATTAATCGACTTATATAACGATAACAAGTAGGGCTAGGAAACTTGCTCGACGAAAGTTTAGGGTAAGAAACTTGTTCAACGTAAATGTAGAGTTAGAAAACTTGCTCAATGTAACAAGATAAGGTTTAGAAACTTGCCCCGTGTGTAGATTACACTTAAACAAACTCGTTCTTTGAATTAAATCCTACATACCAATTACGTTCACAATACTAGTCAATAATAAAGTACTAAACATCATAAATTATTCTTTGTCTAATCTCGACTTCTTGACTATACTTAGTCAATTATTACACTTAGTGTAAAATTAAGACTTCGCGAAAAATTAAACTAATTATGCATTCTATCATTCAATCCACACGTAATTGTGTTATGGACATGTTAAGAACTTATTTTAACATCTCATTATAGGTCTAAAAAGTCTTTATAATCATTAGACTAAGTTGCTAACACATTTCTATACTTGATCACTTAAAAAAAATTATTTTCTAGACATTCTGCTAAGTGGTATTTAGCCACTTTCAGATCGGGTTTCTCTTATTGCCATATTGCCGATGTCATACTTGACATCACTTGGCATTTATGATATGGTAGCGCTTCTGACGCGAGAAATAAACTAGGAGTTATGCGTGCGGTACAAACCCAAGACTCTGAATTTTTAGTTTGTGAAGAACACATAATTCAGCGAAATCAACACTTCTTAACACTAATTTCACCAAATTACACATACCCACATGTTATAATTCGTACATAATCAATACTTAACATCTATGGAGTGATTTTCACCCATTAAAACACATAATCACATAATTAAAGTATGCAAATTGGACTGTTCTTGATGTTCTTGAAGTTCTTGAACAAAAACATGGATTTTAATGCTACGGATTCGTTATAAAGCCAAATTCAACCATTCAAGTTTCATTTTGTTCATTTTAACATGCATAATCATATCAATGTGTGAATTTTTGCAAAATAATTTATGTTTGGCATATAAAATCACGATATAGGGCCATATGGCCATATCAATGACTCTAAAAATCTTTTATCAGATAATTTCATGAAATCAAGATATGGAAACCCACAATATATACATAAAATATGCCATACAACTCAAATTATTACATATATTCTTATAACAACCTAATTTCCCAAATACAGAGACTCACAGAAACTTAAGCCATATTCATGAAACTTAAAAGACGTAAAATATATAAATTGGGTTGAAGAGATTACCCAAGCGTAGATTAATTTACTAGGAAGTGAATTCCTCCTCCACCAAAACTCCTCAATTCTCAACTCTCTCAGTATCTTTCTCTCAAAACTCTCTCCGACACTATCTAGACTTAGGAAAACTAATGAAGAAAAAGGGAGGGGAAGGCGTATAATAAAGAAGCGTCTGACGAGTTATGGTCAGTTGCCCAATCATGGGTAACTGCTCTCAACTCCCTCTAAGGCCATGTTTGGCTAGCAAGGAAATAATTCAAAAATCATTTAATTTAATAAATCATTATCATATAGTTTAAATAATGTCACATCCATATAAAATAAATCCAATATCTTATTTAATTTACTTTAAATAAAATATAATAATTTCTCATTAATTCACATAGTCACATAATTCAAATTCTCTTTGATTAATAATGTTAAATTATTAAATCTCTAATTAATAATTAAATTAATTAAAATAACATAGGCTTATTAAATATTTCTTTTAATCCAATAAGCTCACATAATCACATACTTCGAATAAAATAATTCTCCACATTAATTGAATAAATGTAACACATATAATTAAATTAATCTATCACAACTTCATCAATTAATTATTTAATTTAATAATTAATTCATCAAAAAATATTTATTCAATCAAATAAATATTAAAATTAAATTACAAAATTACGGTTGTCACAGTCATGACCATTGATGATTTAATGAATATCCTTGGCCCGTAGTGCAGGGATGACTCGATGATGTGGTTTATTTATTAAGTTGAGTCTCAGCGATAAAAATTGATGAAAGCATTTTAAATCCTAGAAGATAGTAGATATCATGCTCTACTTGACTCTTCTAATGGATTTCTTATTCCGCTGCAATTAAACTTGATGTCTATTGTATTTTATCAGTTTAACATTGTTGAAGACTAATGATAATTTATTCTGCATTATCTTAGTCATAATATTTCTTACTGGGCTAGTTGAGCTCACCCTTTTGCTTTCATTGTTCTCTTCAGGAAATGAGAACGTAGCCAGGACTAGTCGGGGAATGGAGTGATGGTCCGAGATGGTGTATTAGTTGTCCTCACTATTCTATAAAATAGTGTGACAATAAATGTAATGAGGACTTTATTTGAGAGTGGATATTGTCTAGAAGGCAACATTCCTGTTTAAACTCTCAGCTATGTTTTGTCGTATATTACACGATGGTTGTATAATTAAGTTTGTATTTGTATTCTGTACCATGTATTTGGTGACTCAAGATGGGTGATGTACACCTATTTTGGGGGCGTCATAGTACACGTTAAGGTCTTTTGTAGGACTTTTATCCCCCGGAATGAGTAAAGTCAAGAACAAATACGGATCCCTCATACACATTGTCGGTGGAAGATTATAAGCGACCATAATGACTGGCCAAATTGAGTACGGCTGGATAAAATTATTAAAAAGGAAAAAGCCATCATTAGCCATGCCACGCCTAACATTCTTAACTTCTTCCGCAAACTTAGGATAATTTGCATCAAATCTCCTCCATTCATCTCCATCCGCTGGGTGAGTCAGCTAACCAGGCACGACATCCCTTATTCGATACCAACTTATATGTTGAGCCGTATGAGACAACATGAATATCCATTGAAGTCTCGGCGCAAGTGGAAAGTATCGTAAGATTTTCCTAGGAACATGTTTCTCCTTACCCCCATGTTTTGTAACCTTGTAGCGCGGTAAGCTGCATATATCACACTGTCCCTTATCTCTATCATCCCCATAGTATAACATGCAATCCTGCTCACAAAAATCGATTTTCTGATACCCCATATTTAACCCCTTGACCATCTTCTTCACTTCATAATAATTCACAGGAAGTGTATGATCCTTGGGTAAGAACTGTCCAATTATTGCAAGCAAATCATTGAAACCTCTCTCACTACAGTCGTGCTCATTCTTGAAGTGAAAGAGCTTTGTCACTGCAGAAAGCTTGGTGTCCGTATCATTTCCCGGATACAACGCGATCCCAGATTCAGATAGCGACTTGTAAAAGGCAGCAGTTGTATCATTTGGCACTTTCTTCGCACTGCTTGAAGAAGGTTCATTTTCAACCTAGTCAATATTAGTAGGGCCATAAGTATCGACCAACATCTCCACTGGATCATAGTTTTTGACGTATGATTCCCGTGGAATTGGTTGTTCCACAATATTTTCAATCACTTCTGATTCCCCATGATGAGTCCATACGAAGTAACCATCCATAAATCCACGAGAAAATAAGTCAAATTTAATCTCATCGACTTTCTTCCAAATCAGGTTTTTACACTTGACACACGAGCATCACATCTTCCCGTTTGGATCATTCGTATGTTCTAGTGCTTTGTTCAAGAAATCTGACACCCCAACACGATAAGCTAAGACTAATCCCCTCCCATCACTGGGTATCCTACGGTACATCAACCTCCAGTCAGCTGACATTTTTAACTACACAAAAGACGCATTCAGTTAATGTGGACATTCATGCATGAATTAGATTTACCTAGTATCTCCACTCTACAGGACAAGGTAAGACTTCTATCCCGTTATTGGATGCGTCTCGTCACTAGTGCAAACACGTTGAGTACGTTTCATGAGTTTCAAGAAAATTTTGGTAGCACCTCCCCGTGGTCTCCAAGCACACGAAATAGACTAAGATAACTTAATCTAAGTATACACTCGGAGAACATATAGAGTTAACAGTCGAAAAATCCTCAAAATAACAAAAACTTACCGTTTTGTATTGGCACCGGCCTAAGTGAGAGACATAACATCCAATAACAGTCCCAAATTGGGGACTGATCGACATTCACTCCCACTGAGTGAATGTCAAACGGGTTTCTAAGTTTCATAGTATAGTACATATATTATTGAGTGTATTGAAGATTAAAGGGAGAGTATTATGGAGTTTATTAAAAATTGTGGCAAACTAAGCAAATGTTACTTAGTTTATTTTGCCAATGATGATAAACTAAGTATGTGGTACTTGGTTTATGAGAATTGTTATTTGAAATCTATAGAGACTACTTGAGTCAGCAACCAGGAAAAAAATAGGTCTTAGTTCCTGTCTGTGTCCTATACTCGAATAATAAAGTTAATTCAATCACTACAAACATTCCTCACTGTTCCATCATAACATATGACAACATCCCGAAGGAGTTCCATTAAGCTATTGAACAAAGTTTTAGGTTAAGCAACCCTCTAGATGAACGAACGATCACTTCTCTGCTAGGAATGAATCATCTCCCCATATGGGTCCAATTCATGACATAGACAACTTCTCACCACTCTGAATTCCTTAAATGGATAGTTCTCATAGAAAAAAAGGTGAGACATTCTATGAGAACTGTTAGGTTTGTAATATTCATGAATACAATCAAATTGCATAAAATAAGCGAAAACGTGAAAATCAGAGTTTTAAAATTTTACAAACCGTATACCCAGATCATCCTTTATGCATAATTATTAATTAAACGAAAAGATAAAGAACAAGAACCATACCCTTGAAGATTTGAGCTTCCTCTGGTACAAGTTTACCTCCAAATCCTTTCGCGTTCAACATGAATCTACCGTGTTTGGTTCCTTCCTTTGATCAACGTTAACCACCCAAATGTTTGGCCTCTAGAGGTGATCCACCAAGGAAGAAGAAAGATTCAAGAAGATGGGTATTTGGAAAACCCTAGTTTTCTATCTCTCATGTAAAAAAGCGTACTTCTCCAACAATTGGAATCACGCCTATTGATATCCGATATAAGACTCTCTTATAAAGATATCGCTTAACCCTTATAATCTAATTAGAAAATAGGATATTATTTAATTAATTAATTTTCTTTAATTAATTAAGCTCCCTAATCTTATTAGGGATAATTAATTAAACTCTTTTAATTAATTTAACCTCCCAATCTTATTAGGAATATATGAGAGTATTTTTATTAATTAATTCCCAAACTCCTTTAGAATTAAATAATAATAATGGTAATAATAATAATAAGACTCCTCTTATTAATTTATATTTAATATTTTCAAAATATTAAATAATAAATATTAAGCTATTTAATTTATTCTATCACCATAGATTAAATTAAATATACTTAACTTATTATTACGATTATGCAATTAACTTCTTAAATAATTATTCTTCCTTTTATGGTGTGACCCTTTAGGTTTTCCATATTAAACCTATTTGTGAATAAATCAATTAAAATAATTCTAATCTTATTTAAATAAATAAATTAAACTATTAATTTATTTAAATAAATAATATTTATTCTACAATAGGGATAAGCCTCCCTAGCGATCAACGACTTTCCAAATAATATAGATTTCAACATTAATCATAAAAGAACCTTTGAGTAAATAGTTACCGTACAATTCAATCCTTCCACCATACAATGTCTCAATTAAATATAAGACATGGGTTTACTGTCAAGTCTTATTTTATTTAATTATATGTATTTCGACTCTTAAATGCACAACTTCAAATAATGCAAATTAGAAACTCATTTCTAATTTCATTCTGCATTGGCCAAGGACTACTGGGTTGTCATTTATCGAATCACATAAGACATTTCTCTTATTTTACTAGAAGTGGTAGATTCTTTATTGATCATACATTATCTCCATTTATAATTTATTATACCCAAGCATACCCTTTGATATACCCTAAGGGTCTTGAGGAATAAGTCAAAGTATAACTCATTATACACAAGATACTATGATGATCTCAAGTCCAAGGATCACTTGTATTACTATCACTACAGGAATTCCTATTGACAGGCAAGTAAAACTCCATTAGGTATTCCTTAGCGAGTCACGTTCAGTGAACTTATTCTCTAATAAGCACCCACATACTTGCTTTAGTGTCTCCAGACAAATGATCATGAGATCAATCATCCTCATCCAATGAGCAAGCAACATATGTACCAATCTATCCGGATTCACTAATCCCCAATTTAGTAATCCAACGATTGGGAATTATTTTAGTTTTAAGCTTTCTAAGAATTTAGATCTCATTAGAATGATCATCACCATTATTCTAAAAGTATTGCTTAAAACTATGAGTTTATCACATATTATAAAGCAACATTATGTAAATAATTAAAAGCCTTTAATAAATTAATACTATTTATTAATAAATGAATAAGATTGTTACAAAGTATATGCTTTATCATCAAACATGATTGGCTTATGTGCATACTACTTTCAAGAACTACCCATCTGAGGAATTCGAAGTGGTGAGAAGCTGTCTATGTCATGGATTGGACCCATATGGGAAGATAATTCATTCCTAGCAGAGAAGTGATCGTTCGCTCATCTAGAGGGTTGCTTAACCTAGAACTTTGTTCAACAACTTAATGGCACTCCTTCCGGATGTTGCCATCTGTTATGGTGGAACAGTGAGGAATATCTGCAGTAATTCAATTAACTTTATTATTCGATTATAGGACACAAATAGGAACTACGACCCCTTTTTTTTAATTAATGTCGAGAAATCGGTTGGAGTACTATTACCTGCAACTGTTATGTCGAAACCTGCATACAAGGAAGAGTAAATATATGTAGGGAGAGTATTATTGTATTTATTAAAATTTGTGACAAACTAAGCAAATGCTACTTAGTTTATTTTACCAATGATAAACTAAGTAAGTGGTACTTAGTTTATGAGAATTGTTATTTGGAATCTATAGAGACTGCTGTTCGACATTCACTCCTACTTAGTTTATTTTGTCAATGATAAACTAAGTAAGTAGTACTTAGTTTATGAAAATTATTATTTGGAATCTATAGAGACTACTGTTCCACATTCACTCCTACTTAGTTTATTTTGTCAAGGATAAACTAAGTAAGTGGTACTTAGTTTATAAGAATTGTTATTTGGAATCTATAGAGACTACTATTCGACATTCACTCCTACTTAGTTTATTATTATATTTTCTTTTATTTTAATTTGTAGTATATTATATTATAGTATATAAATGGTTTATTTATTTATTAATTAAATTTAAATTATTAAATTAAATTTAATTAAATCATTTTATTTTATTTTATTAAATCTAATTAAATTTATTATTATTTTTTATTATATTTTGTATTATATTATATAAGTTTTAATTTAATTTAATTTAATTTAAGTAATTATTTTAATTTAATTTAATTGAATATGTTATTTTATTTTGTATTATATTATATAATTTTTAAATTATTTTATTTTATTAAATTAAATTTTTAAATTTAATTTATTTTCAATTTAATTTAATTTAAATTATTTTAATTAAATTTATTTTATTTGATTCTATTTGATTTTATTATTATTTTTTATTTTATTTTATTCTTTATTGAATTGTATTTTATTTCTATTATATTATATATTTTTAAATATTTTTTATTAAATTTAATTTATTTATTAAATTAAATCAAATTTATTTGATTTTATTAAATTAAATTTAATTTATTATTTTATTTTATTTTACATTATTTTTTATTATATTATATTAACTAATTTTTAAAATTTATTTTATTTAATAAACTAAATTAAATTTATTTAATTTTATTTTAGTAGTAAGAAACTAAGTAAATGCTACTTAGTTTATATTTTAATATTGGGAAACTAATTGCTAATATAATGTAAGACCCAAAATTTTATGAAATAAAAGTATTCAATTTTTTATATTTATTATTCAGTAAATGGTTAAATTGATAAAAAGTTAAAGTTAAGGGTGATATATGTAAAGTTTACAAAATACACAAGTGGTTATAAAATACTCATTGTTGTCCAGGAATATTTGTTTGGTAGTGGAATATTCTTGTTGTCGGAGAATATTCGTACAACGGCACAGCCATTTGTGGGCTCCATAACAGAATAACTGTCGGATGAAGAAAACGATAAGTATGAGTTTTTTTGGCCAGTAGTGCAAAGATGAATTGTTGACTGGTATGATCATGACCATTGAATTTATGATTGAATAACTTTAGCTTAAGTGCAAAGGTGAATTGATCAACATGGTTATAATTATTGTTTATATAAATTCTAAAATGATTATATATTTCTTTGAGATATTAATATCTTTGGCCCGTAGTGCAAAGATGACCTGTTGTTGAATATCTTTGG
The DNA here is from genome assembly GCA_020205615.1 of Panax quinquefolius. Lineage (NCBI taxonomy): Eukaryota > Viridiplantae > Streptophyta > Magnoliopsida > Apiales > Araliaceae > Panax > Panax quinquefolius. Next base: position 95,245,687 of record CM035158.1, on the reverse strand, counting down.
CCTGTAGTGCAAAGATGAACTGTTGATGAATATCTTTGGCCCGTAGTGCAAAGATGAATTTATTAGTATGATTATGAACATAAACTGTGATTCGGTAGAACCATGATTTGTGATGTTTCAGGTAAAGACAAGTGATGAAAATTATCCTCGTCCTGGGTGCGAAGAGGAATTTAGAACCACAAATATGATTATGAGTTATTCATATGATTGTGGACCGGAACTGTTGATTGATGTTACAGGGATAAAACATTGTCGGTGGACTTTTAACATGGAGAAGATAATAGACTTTATGGTCTATTTGACTCTTCTAATGGATTACTCGTTCTGCTACAGCTATGGTTGAAAAATTTTATCATCTACCATATGTTCTAAATCTCTGATTCATAACTGACAAAGGCTATTGATAATTTAATTATCTTTAGTCATGATATTCTTTACTAAGCTAGTTGTGCTCACCCTTTTGCTTCACAATTCCTTTCAGGTAATAAGAGTGTAGTTGGGTCGAGCGGGAGTAATAGGGAATAGAACGGTGGTCTATAGCTGTTGAGGGTGAGGCGAACCCAACGTTGGAAGGGTGTTTTGCCACTGTCATACAAGATGTCTAATGACATACAACCTCGTGTTATCATAAGGCAGGGTTGTGCACATCCACTTGTTGAGTATATCTGCAAGCACTACCTATATAATCTTGGAGTTTGGTTGAAATATAATTCTCAATTGGAGACAATGGAGATAATTATATGTCAGGAGAAGACTCACCACTGGAAAGAACATGATAGCAATCTTCTCATTTTTCCATGGGGTCTATTGGGTCAACCAAGGACAATTCTCGAGTCATATGATATCTGTTATAACTTAGATGCATGGCCTCCCATGTACGAAGGTTTCCTTGAGCATTTTCTAAAGATTTTAATTTCTAAAACAGTTATTGACTGTACCTTTATGTAATGTATCAATGTGAGGTGTTATCCGAGTAAAGGGATGAGAGTCACATTTGGTATTAAAACTCACAGTATATGTGTTGTCGTATTTTGTACGAAAAATTGTATTAATAAAGTTGTAGTTGTTTCTGTATTCATGTATTTGGCGACTCAGAATGGGTTGGGTGGAATGGACCTATTTTGGGGGCGTCACAGTTGGTATCAGATCTTAGGGATATGGTCTCTGGCGGAGATCCGGGATTAGAACTAGGAGGGGATAGATGAGTAAATCCTTCGCTAGTGTGTCCTACCTAAGCTTATTTGTTGGGGGTCATAATATAGGGATATTATGTGATATGTCAATTAACCTTTGTTTTGAGGCTGTATTCTAGAATGATATCTGAAATATAGGAGATGAGCAATGGAGAAATCATGATGACCGGGGAGATAGAATCTGAAATGAAAGCAAGGTATTCTCAACTCTTTGAAATACCAGGTACGTAAATTTCGGGGACGAAATTTTATAAGGAGTGGAGATTGTAAGACCACGAGTTTTATGAAATAAAAGTATTCAATTTTTTATAATTATTATTCAGTAAATGGTTAAATTGATAAAAAGTTAAAGTTAAGATTGATATATGTAAAGTTTACAAAATACGCAAGTGGTTATAAAATACTCATAGTTGTACGGGAATATTCGTTTGGTCGTAGATTATTCTTGTTATCGGAGAATACTAAATGCACGGCAAGCACGTACCATTTATGGGCCCCATAATGTAATAACCGCATTGGATGAAGAAAATGACAAGTATGAGTTTTTTTTATAAATAACGGCGTAGTTGTTACCGTTAACACTGTTGGAATACCCGATGGTTAAAACACAGCAATACGCGGTGTTGCACAGTAGCACACGGTATTGCACCAATTATTGATTCTTACGTAAGAAGGCACTACTCAATAATTGTTACAGTAATTAATATTCAATATTTTATTGAATCAATAATTACTACGTTGATATTTTATATTATTGTTGTTTTAATAATTGTCACTGCACAGTATTTCCCATTATCAGATCAATAATTCATATTATTTGAATAATATTATTAGATAGTATTATTGGCAATGTCTAAGGAAGTTCTATCTAAGGAGAGGTTTGGTCACCTAATTGTGCGCCAATAAGGAGAAATCCTTATTGGAAAGCCCCCACTTTCCTGGGAACGATCTGGTTGTCATTATTGTGATTCTGTAATATTATTTGTGAATAATTAATTATTGATTTATATGATAAGAAAAATATTTATTTATGCGGATATAAATGGAGGAATTTTTAGAAAAGTGATAATTGTTGAAAATTGATATTTTATCTTTTCTGATAAAATAATTCATTTAAATATATTATTATATTATAATAATATAATAATGGTGATATTTTTACAATGAATGTGTGATATATGAATAAATGAGGATGAAGAATATTTTTGTTACAATAAATGCTAAAAATATATTAAACATGTTGGTGGACCCCATTTTTGACTGAAATTTGATTATAGCCTGCAAAATCGTCCGTATGTGGATTTCGGTCAATTTTTGTTTAGAATTTGGAAAAACTTAAAGCTACAAAGTTGTAGAGAATTCAATTTCCTATGGAATGGACATAAGATTTGAATTTTTTCTAATAAAAGGGCTATTTATTATGAATTATTGAAGTTCCAGAATATTGAGTCTGAATTGATTTTGTTACAAAAAATATTTAAAACATGTTTTTTATGTTGGTGGGCCCCACTTGCATGTGTAAAATTCTGAAATCTGATTTCAAGTGTGTGTAGGAAATTTTTTATAAATAATATTATTTTATTAAATTTTCTGCTTTGGTGTTCTAAGCATTTTTCTATAAATAGGGTGTTTAGGTTAGAATTGAAAATCACAACAGAAATTGAAATTTTCTCACTCTATATTATTGAGCGTATTTTTGTGAGTATTTAGATATCTTGAGTGTTACTATACGGTGCAAGTTCCCTTCAACGTTATATCCGACATTCCAGTTAGAAGTACTGCTCTTTTGAGGTAAGGAATAGTAAGGGATAGTAAGGGATATTGTTATTATTATGGTAAGGGATGTTATTTTTTTAAGTAAATGATGTTATTTACTTTAATATCATTATTCTGAAATATTGATACGAATTTTATTGTGAAACTTTATCTTTTTCGTGTCGGGGTTACTATTCACGTATACGGCACTATTCACGTATACGATAATATTCATGTATATTGTGAGACTCCAAATTTTATGAATAAAGAATAATTTTCTCAAAATATATTTTTGAATATTATGGTGTGGATTTGATATAATATTATAGTTGTGGGTAATATTTACAAATTTTGCAAAGTAAGCGAGTGGTTATATAGTATTCGATTGGTTCTGAGAATATTACGTTTTAACGAGGAATATTCGTATGACCAAGACAATCATCATAGTGGACCCACTTTAGCGAATGTATATATCGTAATTAGAAAATGACATAATTATATTTTTATAAAAATAACTATAGAAGTTTTACTGTTAAACCGTTGAACTACCCTAGTAGTAAAAGTACGATGTCTACGCGTGGGTTGCGTAGTAGCACACCAGTATTGATTATTGATGCTTACGTGAGAAGTCACTCGGTTATACTCAATTATTGCTATAGTAATTATTGCATCATATCTCTCATATTATTGATTCGATTATTGTCACAGTATCATCTGCATTATATGATATATTATTAAATCAATAATTAAGACGAAAAAGTTATTCATATTATTAAATTGTAATATTTATAATGTCTAGAAGTTCTGTCAAGGAGAGATTTGGTCATCTAATTGCGCGCCAATAAGGAGAAATCCTTATCGGAAAGCCCCCTCTTTCCTAGGAACGACCTAGTTGTTAAATATTATGAGTTATAATATTAATGATGAGTAAGTTCGTGTTGATTAAAGATGAAATTAATAGTTCCATTGTGTTGGAATTATTAGTGTTAGTGGATATCGACATTTATTTTGATATTAATTGATGTCTGGAAGTTATACTGACCAGTTGGGTAATTAATCGGATAAATGAGCAATTAACTGCTATTAATTCACATGATTATAACTATTTATTCACATGTGTGTACTATTGATTCACATTATTTATTATTAGGGGAGGTGATGCAAGTTTGATAATACTTATAGGACTAAATTAAAAATAAAAGAAAAGTTGAAGGTATTGTACTGTAATATTTTGAGCCCCAAAACGTGCAATTATCGAAACTATATTTTCCTATAAATAGAAGCTCATTCTTCCTTCATTTCTCACCAATTCACTAATTCTTTAGAGCAATTATTATAGAGAGAAATTATAGAGAGAAAGAAGAAGAGAAGTCTGCTACCTCTCTACTCTAGTATCCAGTTTCTTTCTAAGGTAAGGGGTATTATTTCTTTCATATTCATGAAGAGAGCTATTGTTATTCCATTCCTTATTATTATGTTGGAATAACTTTGTATGCATCTTAATCTTTAGCATACATGGTGAAATTCTTCTGTTATTCCATTCTTTATTATTATGTTGGAATAACCTGTCTATGTGAAGTACCACATACATGGTGGCATTCTTCTTTTATTCCATTCTTTATTATTCTATTGGAATATCCTGTTTATGTGGATTACGCTAGACCTGGTTCCATTCTTTATTATTCTATTGGAATAACATGTCTGTGCGGTCTATCGCATGCATGGTGAATTCTTTGTTATTCCATTCTTTATTATTACATTTGGAATATCACATGCATGCGGATTACGCTAGACCTGGTTCAATTCTTTATTATTCTATTGGAATAACCTGTCTGTGTGGTCTATCGCATGCATGGTGAATTCTTATGTTATTCCATTCTTTATTATTCTATTGGAATATCCTGTCTGTGCGGATTACGCATGACCTGGTTCCATTCTTTATTATTCATTGGAATAACTTTGCCTACATGTGGATTATCACATGCATGGTGAATGATCCTTCGTATTCATTCCTTATTAAATTGTGGAAATGATCTGTCTACGTGGATTACCGCATGGCGGGTGAAAGTCCATTTGTAGATTCATATACTCTATGATACTCATTTGGTTAAAGTTTTGGCTTCTATACTCCATGAAATTAGTAGAATATCACCGGATATTTAAGCTTCATCCCAGTATCTTTCATGGAAATATATTCTTCCGAGCATTCTTGAATTTTACTCCACAAAGCGAAGATCATGTTGACAATTTGGGCGTAATTGATTTCAAGATAAATTAACTTATAAATCTTTAAAATTTATTCTTGAACTTGTTTTATTGAATTATTATGTCATTGTCATCATCCTCATGCTTATATTGTGATGAAAGTCATCTTTGGCTTACGTGCATAGATGGACTTGGTATGATTATGACGAGGATGATTCGGTATAATCATGACCGTAATGTGACGAATGATGTGGTGAAAGTCCTCAGTGGCCTGAAGTGCATTGATGGACAGTTTTTGGTATGATTATGATCAGGGATTATTCGGTATAGTCATGACCATTGATGGTTTAATGAATATCTCTGTCCTGTAGTGCAGGGAAGATTCGAAGATATGGTTCATTTATTAAGCTGAGTCTCAGCGATAAAAATTGATGAAAACATTTTAAATCATAGAAGATAGTAGATATCATGCTCTACTTGACTCTTCTAATGGATTGCTTATTCCGCTGCAGTTAAACTTGATGTCTATTATATTTTATCAGTTTAACATTGTTGAAGGCTAATGATAATTTATTCTACATTATCTTAGTCATAATATTTCTTACTGGGCTAGTTGAGCTCACCTTTCTTCCTTTGTTCTCTTGGGAAATGAGAACGTAGCCGGGACTAGTCAGGGAATGGAGTGATGGTCCAAGATGGTGTATTAGTAGTCCTCACTATTCTATAAAATAGTGTGATAATAAATGTAATGAGGACTCTATTTGAGAGTGAATATTTTCTAGAAGGCAACATTCTTATTTAAACTCTCAGCTATGTTTTGTCATATATTACACGACTGTTGTATAATTAAGTTTTTATTTGTATTCTGTACCATGTATTTGGAGACTCAAGATGGGTGATGTATACCTATTTTGGGGGCGTCACAGTTGGTATCAAAGCTTAGGGATATGATCCCTGACTGAGATGTGAGACAAGAACTAGGAGGGGAGAGACGGAGAATTCCTTCGCTAGTATGACCTACCTAAGTTTATTTGCTATTTAATTGGTCGGTCAGAGTATAGGGATAATATGTGATATGTTAATTAACTCTTGTTTTGTGGTAGTGTTTGAAAATGGCAGCTGAAAATGTTAACAATAGAGTGAATGAGACCGTTGAGACACCTTTAGTCACTAACCAGGTTAATATGATGTCAGACAAAGAAGAAATTAGAGATATCTACGTGGTGAGTGAAGAACTAATAGTTTCACCCGAGCTAGTTGTAGAGGAAGCAGATGAAAGTGAGGAAGAATAGGAAGAAGAGGAACCTGAGGAGAATTTATTAGAAGAATTTTATGATCGAAATTTAGAATTACAAAATCGTATTCATGAGTTGGAAGAGCAGGCTGAAGAACGGCAGGCGGTCGTGGAGCAAAGAGATGTAACAATTCAAAATTGTGTTACCTGATGTGCGATGCTTGAACAGAAGCACTCTTTGGCAGAGTATAAGATATTAGAGCTGGAATCTGAGAATGTTATGATCAAAGTTCTGATGAAAGAAGAAGAAATTGAACGAATAAGAATAGATGATGCATGGGTAAAAGCCGCATGATGCGTAGATATTGTAGAGAAAGACGTCTGATCCAATAAAGCCAAAATAGATGAAATGGATTTTACTTTTTGGACAACAATTGGGAGAATCCAACATCAAATTCAGAATTACCCTGTGCAGAGCGGTCAACCCCAATTCGATATGGATCGAAGAGTAATGATTTGAATCATGGATCAGGAATGTGACGAAGCAATTAAGGGTGGAATGTACTCTACAGCAAAGTTAAGTCCAACTGGGATGTCCTAGAAAAGTTAAAATTGGTAGTTTAAGAGAGAGCGTTTTTTTTGTGACGAGGAACCTGAACAAAGTTTCATGGGTAAGTTAATCATAAACTCTTGCAAAGTCTATACCTTGTTAGATATCGGTTCTACTCACTCTTTTATTTCACCTAGTTGTGTTCAATGTTTGAACTTAACTCTGAAGAAATTAGACTTTGACTTATCGGTTAAAACTCAGTTAGGAGAAACCTTTGTTACATCCACTATTTATAAATCTTGTTTAATTCAAAATGACACTTTCACGTTACCTGTCGATATTATCTCCTTAAAAATACTTGCCTTTGATGCTATTTTAGGAATCGATTGGTTAACTACTCATTAGGTTTTTCGTAAGGTTGTTAGCTTTTATATTCCTAACAAACCTATTATGCGAATTCAAGCAACCAAACCACTAAAGTCAATCACTGTCATATCAAGCCATAAGTAAAGAGCCCCGAGCCTTTCGCTGGTGACTTCCAAGTCTTGGAATACACCGAAGCCAGAATATCCGTAGGGGACATCGTGAATAGCGGTGGCAAGTTGATAGGTATCAATGTGACGTGTTATCCAAGTCTTGGATGAGAGTCATAGTTTTTAAATTATATTTCTATCGTTAATAAATTTCCTAACGTATTCTCGAAGAACTTCCTGGCTTACCCCAGATTGTGAAATCGAATTTTGTACTGACCCCAGTACAAAACCCATTTCTTCAATCCTTAAATATTTCTACAACCAAAACGAACGTGTAATGAGCCAAAGACATTGGTTTGAGCTGTTGAAGATTATAACCATACTATTCAATATTATCGTGGAAAAAGTGAACGTGGTAGCTGATGCGTTGAGTAGAAGATTGTTAGGTTTGTAATATTCATAACGCAATCAAAATTGCAAAATTAAGTGCGGAAGCGTGTAAAATCAGAGTTTAAAAAAAATTTACAAACCATATACCCGGATCACCCTTTATGCACAATTATTAATTAATCGAAAAGATAAAGAATAAATCATACCCTTGAAGATCGAGCTTCCTCAGGTACAAGTTCACCTCCAAATCCTTTCGTGTTCAATCTTGAATCCACCGGGTTTGGTTCCTTCCTTTGATCAACGTTAGCCACCCAAATGTTTGGCCTCTAGAGGTGATCCACCAAGGAAGAAGAAAATTCAAGAAGATGGGTGTTATGGCTAACCCTAGTTTTCTATCCTTATAGAAAAGGCATACTCCCAACAACTTGGAATTATTACGTGCTTTGTTAAAAATCAACAACCCATACCACCCATAATAAGACTCCTCTTATTTATAGATGTATGTGGGCAACCCACCTCAACAATTAAGGAATTGGGTTTTAATTAATTAATTCTTTTAATTAATTAAGCTCCCTAATCTTATTAGGGATAATTAATTAAACTCCTTTAACTAATTTTCCTTCCTAATCCAATTAGGAATAAATGAGAGTACTTATATTAAATTAATTCCTAAACTCTTTTAGAAATTAAAATAATAATAATTGTAATAATATTAATAAGACTCCTCTTATTAATTTATATTTAATATTTCTAAAATATTAAATAATAAATATTAAGCTATTTAATTTATTCTATCACCATAGATTAAATTAAATATACATAACATATTATTACGATTATGCCATTTACTTCTTAAATAATTATTCTTCCTTTTATGGTGTGACCCTTTAGGTTCTCCATATTAAACCTAGGTTGTGAATAAAACAATTAGAACAATTCTAATCTTATTTAAATAAATAAATTAAACAATTAATTTATTTAAATAAATAATATTTATTCTACAATAAGGATAAGCCTCCCTAGCGATCAACGACTTTCCGGATAATATAGATTTCAACATTAATCATAAAAGAACCTTTGAGTAAATAGTTACTGTGATAATTCAATCCTTCCACCATACAATGTCCCAATTAAATATAAGACATGGAATTACTTCACAAGTCTTATTTTATTTAATTATATGTATTTCGATTCTTAAATGCACAACTCCAAATAATGCAAATTAGAAACTCCTTTCTAATTTTATTCTGCCTTAGCCAAGGACTACTGGGTTGTCATTTATCGAATCACATAGGACATTTCTCTTCTTTTATTAGAAGTGGTAGATTCTTTATTGATCATACATTATCTCCATGTACAACTTATTATACCCACGCATACCCTTTGATATACCCTAAGGGTCTTAAGGAATAAGTCAAAGTATAACTCATCATACACAAGATACTATGATGATCTCAAGTCCAAGGATTACTTGTACTACTATCACTACAGGAATTCCTATTAACAGGCAAATAAAACTCCATTAGGTATTCCTTAGCGAGCCACGTTCAGTGAACTTATTCTCTAATAAGCACCTACATACTTGCTTTAGTGTCTCCACACAAATGATCATGAGATCAATCATCCTCATCCAATGAGCAAGCAACGTATGTACCAATCTATCCGGATTCACTAATCCCCAATTTAGTAATCCAACGATTGGGAACTATTTTAGTTTTAAGCTTTCTAAGAATTTAGATCTCATTAGAATGATCATCATCATTATTCTAAAAGTATTGCTTAAAACTATGGGTTTATCACATATCATAAAACAGCATCATGTAGATAATTAAAAGCCTTTAATAAATTAATACTTTTTATTAATAAATGAATAAGATTGTTACAAAGTATATGCTTTATCATCAAACATGATTGGCTTGTGTGCATACTACTTTCAATTTCCCACTTGCACTAAAGCCAATCGTCATGGTATCTCATACTCTTCTTCTCTAAGTGACGATTATCCTGCTGTTGGATAAGCTTTAGTTAATGGATATGTAATGTTGTTCTTGAGAGTCCACCATCTCTATAGTGATTTTCCATCTTTCAATGATTCTTATAATCAAATGAAAGTGCCACAACACATGTTTAGATCCAAGATGAGACTTAGGAACTATTCCTAGTTCTGTAATGAATTTTTAATCCAAACAATCAACTTACGCCTTCATTTATAGCTATATACTTTGTCTTTATCACTAAACCAAAGAACTCTTTCTTTGTTTGGAACCTTTCAATTCAACGCACCACTTGTTCAAGGTAACCTTTACCTTAAAGTGGATTTTTCATCATCTTGGTGCATGTCGAAAAACTTGAGTCTCAGTAAAGCCCTCTAGTTTTAATTCGGACCCACCATGTATGCTCACATCCTTAGTGCTTGGTTAAGAACTTTAAGATGTTTTTCACCGCTCTTACGTTGATCTTCTCGAATATATGACCGATCAACATTAGATCTTGTATATTTCATTGCATACATGATAGTCACTCATGCGATCTCTCTTTTCAGGAGTCTGTGGGGACTATTAAGAGAGATACACTCCATAGCTCATCGACATGAGACATCTCTTGGAGTTTGCCATGCTAAACGACTTTAGCATCAAATGAATATACGTTCCTTGGGTTAAGTCGAGCATCCTCTTAAATCTATCTATATAGATTTATATCCCCAATTATGATACTCTTCCAAATCATTCATGGAGGAATGTTTAGACAACTTTATCTTTACTGATTATAGCATTAGTATGTCATTCCTTATCCATAATATATCAATATATAGTACTAGGAATGTCACGATGCTCCCACTGACCCTTTTGTACACACTAGAAGTCTTACATCATCGCATGTAACTCTGGATCATCATCTTCTATGATCGTACCTCATCTCATCATCATCATCCATGATGAATCCATACCTCCTAGGTATCTTCTTGATACTATTCGGATCTATGATTCGGTTGTGGTACAATAGAATTACATCTACTGAGTTCCTCTTATTTGACTTATAGTGTTTTGTGGTTCTTGAACTCTTCAAGATCTATTATCCTCCCACTAGTCCTTCAATAATAAACACCTTTATCTTAGAAGGAAGCGTGTTTCAGAATAACAAACACCTTTTTGCTAAGTAGGATTATAGAACATATACCCTAAACTTACTTTAGGATGTCCCATAAATGTGTACTTGTCAAATATTGTCCCAAGCTTATCCTTTGAAACCTTTTCACATAAGTTGGACAACCCCTTATCTTAACATACTTAAGATTAGGAATCCTCCCTGTCCATAACTTTTATGGAGTCTTGGGGCTGGATTTTGAGGTTACCTTTTTCGTAGATATGCAGCCATTTCTAGGGCATGACCCCAGAGGGATACTGGAATGTCGGTAAAATCATTATGGACCGTACCATGTCCAACAAGGTACGATTTTTCCTTTTAGATACATCAATCAATTATTGCGTATCAAGAGGTGTCCATTATGAGAAAACCATTTAAGATGATCTAGAAACTTATTGCACAAGTATTTATTCCTTGATCTAATCAAAGAATCTTAATACTTTGCCAATTTATTTCACTTCTGAATTCTTTGAACCTTTCAAATAATTCACACTTGTATTTTAGCAAATACATACATTCAACTCTTTGAATGATCATCTCCTTTTCTTATACTAATTTGTTCAATTTGCAAAATTATTTTCACGTAAGTCAAGTATACAAAATCCATTAAGCAATATTCCAGTTCTATACAAAACATTATTATTATAAATAGAACAACAATTGTTCTTAAATATAATACCAAAGATGTCATTGTCCAACAATAAAATGGAAATAATGTTTCCAACGAGAACTGGAATACAATAACAACTTATTGACTTAATAGATTTTCCCATAGGCATTGCTAAACTATAAGTTTCTATGGCTAATGTAGCAACCTTTGCTTCATTTCCCACACATAGGATTACTTATCTTGTTTAACTTTCTACTTTTTCTTGGTCCCTTCATAAATCTATACTTATGATAACCAAAGTCGGTATCCAATACCCAAGTAGAACCTTGACTTAAAGAAAAATTTATTTCAATCATGAACAAAAAGCGTATTATGTAAAACTTCACTAAGCTTCTTTGGTTAGCCTCTGCAAGATGCTTCTCGCAGTTTCTTTCCAGTGTCCAGACTTATTGCAGTGGAAGCAAACTCCTTTGCTATCCAAATCAGTTTTGTTCTTATTATCCTTTATTTTGCCTTTCTATTTACCTTCTTTGAATCTTTCTTCTTTTCAGAAGATCCTTTGGCCCCTACTAGTAAGACTTGGTCTTTCTTGGTTGGAAAGTGACTCTCAACATTTTTCAACATGTTAAGCAAATCAGCGAGGCTGATATCTAGCTTGTTCATATGAAAAATTCACAACAATTGTGAAAGGAGTCCGGGAGTGAGGGCAAGATCAAATCTTGGCTCAACTCTCCATCCATGACAAAACCTGTTGTCCTAATTGATCAATCAAATTGATTATGTTAAGAACTTTTTTGTCTGTACTATAGTGCCATTGGCCATTCTAGATCGGAAGAGCTCCTTAGATATCTGATATCTATCAGTCCTACTTTCCTCACCATCAACTACTTGATGTGCAGGAATATAGTAGGAGCATCCATAGTTTCATCTTGTGACATGAAGCTCGTTACTCATGGATGCGAGCATGATGCATTGAGCCAATCAGCATGCATCATCTTGCCACTTTCTAAAAGTAGCAATCTCTTCCTCGGAGGCATTATGCGCAAACCATTGCAAAGGATAGGCGTATTAAGGACATAAGATAGCTTTTCACATGAGAACTATTCTCAAATTCCTTAACCAATCCAGCTTACTCCTGCAATTAAATTTAGCATCTAATATGCTTCGCGATGATAGTAATTTTAGACATTGTAAAATTCTTTAAATGAATTTGTAATTAACAACATTTTAACATACATTCTTTTATTAATTACCAAAATAAATTAGGTCTTGTTTTAAATTGGTATCTCCCACTATTTTCTTCAAACTATATTACCTCACTTATATAGTTCGGCAAAATCTAATTAAATATTTGCTAGTGAGAATAAGGATCCCATTTCAAATGTATATAGCCTTGTGGTGACACAACAAACTATATATAAATAAATAGGTAGACAACTTTTTGTCAATTACATCAACTATGCAACTCCTTTTCTTTTGCCTCTTAGATTATTTTGATCAAGTGGTGGCACATCCGAATCAAAATTATCCAAGTTAAGTCCGATCTAGCACTCCATATATTCAAAAAGAAAAATATCATCCTTGTGGTGACACAACAAAACAATATTGTTCAATTTTCTTTATAAGCATCAAATGTGATAAATTAACATCTTAAATACTTAATACTTGCCTTGTGGTGACACAACAAACTCATATTAAATATTTAATACTCTATTAATTTTATCATGCTAGAAAAGCGACGCTCGATATTCCAAATATCTTTGAACGCTTAGGACTTAATATAAAAAATTGAGGGGTTTGTTATTAATTTGTCTCATCTTGTTAAGCGCGCATGCACACATATATATAAAATACGTGTCATATTAATTAACATGCGAAGCATGTTTGCATAATATATAATATATATATAGTATAAGCATGCACATATAGAATACTATATTCTACCCGGAAAGATTATGGACTTTTATTCTAGTTTGGTTCACTAGAGCCACCAAGTGAACCAAAAGGTCAAACCCTAGGGGTGCAAGAAATAATATTTAAATATAACTATTACATTTAAACCCGGGCTCCATTACAAACGGGTCTTCAAGCGCTCCTTTCTCCTTGATCTCCAATTTTTCAAAATTAATTCTAACTATTCCTATTACAAAACTATTTAAAATAAATAGAAACCTTGATCGCGGTCAAGGGGAAGTACATAGGAGTGAGATAGAATTTACATTAAGAAAAAATTAGAGAAGACGAGGTACGCAGAATTCCATTTAATAAAAACCCATACATTCATGCATCCAACTAAAATAAAATCCAATCACATTGGTCAATAGTCCATAATCAATCCCATTTATTATCATACACATCATCATACGCATCAATAAATAACATTCATCTTATGAATAATAAACATTTAATATATATATTGATATCATTTAATGGGCAAATTTAGTTAGTATAAAATCTAATTTTGAATCAAAATAAACTCCTTTATTTTAATCCAAATTTAAATCAAAATAAAACTATTTTATTTTAATTTATTCAATTTTGAATAAAATAAACTATTTTATTTTAATCAAAATCATTAATCAAAATAAACTCCTTTATTTTAATTAATTATGGAATCCAATTCCATGTAAAAAAAAAAAATTATTAAAGAAAACACGGATTATCTTTTCCTATTCACAAATAAACTCCTTTATTTTGAATAATATGAAATCTTATTTCATATTTAAATAAACTCCTTTATTTAAGGAAACACGGATTTTCTTTCCTATTCACAAATAAACTCTTTTATTTTGAATAATATGAAATCTTATTTCATATCTAAATAAACTCCTTTATTTAAGGAAAAATATAATCCAATTTCAACTCCAATTAGTTATCATGGAATCCAATTCCAACTCTAATTAGTTAGCATGAAATTCTAATTTTAAAATTAAAATAAACCTTTTTATTTTAATATTAAAATAAACTTTTTATTTTAAAATTAAAATAAACTTTTATTTTAATTATAAAATAATTAATATATATATATATATTATATTAACCGTATAATATATATATATATATATAATATCCGTGTGACGACCCCAAAATAGGTCCATTCCATCCAACCCATTCTGAGTCGCCAAATACATGGTACAGAAACAACTACAACTTTATTATCACAACAATAAAGCGTGAGTTTAAATACAAATATTATCTTACAGACAATATTTATACTCAAATAAATCCTCATCACATTTATTGATACATTATTTTACAATAATGGTGAGGACTACTAAACAACTCTCTCTAGAACCTTCATTCCATACCCACTACTAAGTACTTTCATTTACATTCTCGCCTCCCGAGAAGAAAAATGGAACAACAAGGAAAAGGGTGAGCTCAACTAGCCCGGTAAAGAATGTTATGACTAAGATAATATACAACAAATTATCGTTAGTCTCCAACAGGAAAAATACGATAGAATACAATAGACAACAAGTTTCGGATCAATATTCATGAGCGGAAATAATAATTCATAGAAGAGTTACGTAGAGAATGAAATCTACTATAATCTATGAATTTAACGATCCATCATCAATATTTTATCCTCAGAACATCAATCAATATTCATCTCAAATCAAATATTCATCTTTGCACTTCTGAGGCCAAAGATATTCATCAATCGTATTATGTTCATCTCAACACTGCTTCATCTTTGCACTAAAGGCCAAAGATATTCATCGATCGGTCATGTTCATTTAAACACTTTGCTCATCTTTGCACTACAGCCAAAGATATTCATCGATCGGTCATGTTCATTTAAACACCGCTTTCTTCTGCACTTTTCTGGGCCAAAGATATTCTTCAAAATCATTCATCTTTGCACTACTACAGCCAAAGATATTCAATAATATCATCATTTTAAGGCCGAGGATGATGAAAATATTTTTAAAGAAGCGAATCCAGTGAAACAAAATGACAAGGATTAAGGATTAAGGATTAAGTACTTTGTTTTATCCATGTCCAACAATACCTCAAAATAATCATAGTAGTGTAAAATTCAAGAATGATCAAAACATGGATACAATCAAAGCTAGTATCCGAATAGATATTTTGACGAAAAGAAGAAATTTTATTTTTCGATGAATAGTGCCGATATCGTGAATAGTCAGATATCGTGAATAGTCTTGAATAGTAATATCGTGAATAGTAACTCAGACACCAAAAGATAGAAATTCCACAAAAAAATATTTTCACGCTTCATGAATAGTACTCGTGAATAGTAACTTCGTGAATAGTAACTCATGAATAGTAACTTCGTGAATAGTAACTCATGAATAGTAACCCCGACATGAAAAAGTTCCAAATTTGATAAAAGTTCCAACCAATATTTGGCGTAATGATATTGAAGAAATAATATCATTCTGAAAAAAAATAATATCCCTTACCTCAAAGAATCGATGCTTGGGAGGAAAGGTCGGAAGTGATCTTTGAATGAAACTTGTACTAAACAGCAACTCTCAAAGTATCTAAATACTCACAAAATACGCTCAATAATATAGAGAGAGAAGAGAGAAACTTTGTTTACGGTGTGATTTTCAATTCTAACTTAGCCCTCTATTTATAGGAAAATGTTAGCCCATAGGAAGCAGACTTGACTTTTAATACTGATGGCTTTTACACTACTATTGCCACCCACCACATTTGAAATAAAATTCAGCACATTTCTTCACCAACCACAAGTGGGGCCCACTCAATTCTAGAATTTTCCACCAAAATCAATTATAACCCTAATTTTCGAATCGAGACACCTCTTAAAATTCATAACAAATCATTCGTGCATTTTTAACGGTTCAAAATTTGTGGACATATACTCAACTTATGTATGTATAACATACCCAAAATTTACCACAATCCAACGGTCGGGATTAAAAATTATAATCCCCATAATATATCTCAAAACCCACGATTTAATTTTAATACCTCCAATCTGTAAAATCTTGATAAAACACCTCAACAATAATTTCTTCATTTATAACCACATAAATAAATCCATCATTTATATCCACATAAAATAAATATTTCTTTATCATATGAATCAATAATTAATTATTCACAAATAATATTACGAAATCACAATTATAATGACCAGTAGGTAGTTCCGGAAAGAGGGGCTTTCAGATAAGGATTTCTCCTTCTTGGCGCGCAATTAGGTGACCAAACCTCTCCTTGATGAAACTTTCTAGACATTGCCAATAATGCTATCTAATAATATTATTTAAATAATATGAATTATTGATCGATAATGGAGATAATGTGCGGTGACAATTATTGAACAACAATAATATAAAATATCAACGCGACAATTATTGAATCAATAAAATAAAATATTGAGCATTAACTCGTGAAAATTATTGAGTAGTGCCTTCTTCACGTAAGGATCAATAATTCAACAATCTTTGTACAATCAGGTATCTTTCTTTATGCGACCCACGCGCAGATTCATCGTATTTTAACCACCGGGTATTCAACGATCTTAACTTGTAATAACTACGCCAGTTATTTTTAACCAACTTATATTTGTCGTTTTCTTCATCCATATCGCTTTTCCGTTTATGGGGCCCACACATGGTCATTTGCGCAGTCATACGAATATTCCCAAGCGATCTCTGAATATTCCACGACCAAACGAATATTCCCAACAACAATGAATATTTTATAACCACTTGTTTATTTTGAAATATTTGCGTATTTAACCCTTAACTATCCACATTAATCAAATCAACCCTTACTATTTCAAAATAATAAATAAAGGAAATTCCTTTTATTTAAAAATTTTGGTCTTACAACCTCCCTCCTTATGAAATTTCGTCCTCGAAATTGGCGTCGATACACAGTGTTTCGAAAAGGTGAGGATACCTCGCTTTCATTTCGTTTCCAATTCCCGGTCATTTCCTCTATAGCATGATTCCTCCACAAAACTTTAACTTGTGGTATGACCTTTCTTGCGTAGGACATGCTCCTTCTATCCAAGATCTTGATAGGTACCTCCTCATCGTTAAGTCTTGGCTATCTCGTCCGGTTCTAACTTTCAATAACGTGGTTCGGGTCTTTCACATATTTACAAATCGGATATGTGAAACACATTATGAACACGAGACATACTTTCGGAGGTAATGCAGTCTATAGGCTACATTTCCTACTCGGTCAAGAATTTGAAATGGACCAATAAATCGTGGATTGAGCTTTCCTCTCTTCCCAAATCTTGTAACTCCTTTCCATGGAGCAACTCGCATGACAATACATGATCCCCTACATTAAATTCCACGTCCTTTCGATGAAGATCCGCATAACTCTTTTGTCGATCTTGAGCCGTTTGTATCGTTGTCGAATTATTTGGATCTTTTCGGTGATCATACGTCTTAACTTCGGGTCCCAATAATGTTGCTTCACCCACCTCATCCCAACATATTGGAGAACGACATTTTAAATCCATATAATGCTTGAATGGAGCTACACCTATACTTACGATAAGCTTTGTTGTTGTAGGAGAATTCCACCAATGGTAAATACTTATCCCAACTGCCTTGAAGTCTAGGACACGAGTCTTAATAAATCTTCAAGAGTTTGAATAGTCCTCTCTGATTGTCCGTCCGTTTGGGGATGGTATGCCGAACTAAATCGCAAATCCGTGCCCATAGCTTTTTGCAAACTAACCCAAAATCTTGAAGTGAATCTTGGGTCACGATCCGAAACTATGGATACAGGCATGCCATGCAACCTCACGATCTCATTTACGTACATACTAGCAAGGCGTTCAAGGAATAAGTCTCCGTATCGGCAAGAAATGAAGCGGACTTGGTTAATCTATCAATAATAACCCAAATAGCATTGATGCCTTGAAAGCCGTAGGAAGACCCGTAACGAAATCCATAGTAATGTGTTCCCACTTCCATTCCGGAATCTCAAGTGGTTGCAGCGGACCCTTAGGTACTAGATGCTCCGCCTTTACGTTAGCAAGTTAAACACATCGAGATAAACTTTGCAATCTCTCTCTTCATATTATTCCACCAAAATGTATGTCGAAGATCACGATACATTTAGTACTTCGAGATGGATTGCAAATGGTGTATTGTGTGCCTCCATCATAATCTTGTACTTCAAATCGAGTCGTTAGGAACACAAAGTCTAGAGTGGACTCAAGTATTCCTTCTTCATCAATTCTAAGCTTAGGAATAGCTCCTTCTTGTACTTTCTTCTTCATACGTATCATTTCGGGTGGGTGGCTTGAGCAACCTTAACTTTTCTATTAAAGTTGGCTCTGTCGTATACTTGACATCATCGCTTTTCGTTCCGCATATGATCTTCTACTCGATAAATCATTACCACGTTAAACTTTACCGGGATGGTATTGAATAGTGTGGTCGTAGTCTTTCAATAGTTCGAGCCAACGTCATTTGCCGCGTGTTGAGTTCTTTTTGAGTGAAGAAATATTTAAGGCTTTTATGGTGCGAATATATCTCCACTTTCTCCCCATATAGATAGTGCCTCCATATCTTTAGCGCGAAAGCGACTGTTGCCAACTCTAGATCATGAGTAGGATAATTCCTCTCATACTCTTTAAGTTGTCGCGAGGCATAGGCTATGACTTTCCCACGTTGCATGAGAACACATCCTAACCCTTTGCACGAAGCATCATTTGTAGATAACAAATCCATCCGAACCAGATGGTATTGTTAGAAACAGTCTTAAAATAAGTCTCCTCTTAAGCTCTTGGAAACTTTTCTCGCATTCTTCGCTCCAAAGCGAATTTTGTATCCTTTCGAGTTAAATTTGAGTTAATGGAGTAGCGATTCGAGAAAACCCTTCCACGAATCTCCGATAATAACCAAATAAGCCCAAAAAGCTACGTACTTGATCATGAACTTGGTTGCTCCCAACTTTGTATTGCTTCAATCTTGGCGGATCAACGGATACTCCATGTTTTGACACCACATGCCCAAGAAATGCTACTTCCTCAAGCCGAACTCGCATTTCTTCAATTTGGCATATAGTTGGTTTTCACGAAGCCTTTGGAGTACCGACTTCAAATGGTGCTCATGATCTTCACGACTTTTGGAATATATAAGGATGTCATCAATAAAGACAACAACAACAAGCCGATCCAAATATTCCTTGAATACTCGGTTCATCATATCCATGAAAGCCATGAGGAGCATTAGTTAGTCCGAAAGACATGACTAAGAATTCATAATGCCCATCTGAGGATTACGAAGGCGGTCTTTGGAATATCCTCGATTCTAATTTTCAATGATGATATCCGAGCGAAGATCGATTTTTGAAAAGAATTGTGCCCCTTACAATTGGTCAAACAAGTCATCAATACGAGGTAGAGGATACCTATTCTTGATGGTGACATGGTTCAATTCCCGATAGTCAATACAAAGTCGCATACTCCGTCTTTCTTTTTACAAATAAAACAGGAGCACCCCGAGGAGATGTACTAGGGCCAGATGAAACCGATGTCCAACAATTCACATAGTTGGACCTTTAACTCTGAAGTTCAATAGGAGCCATTCGATATGGGGTTTTAGAAATGGGCTTTGTACCGGTTCAAGATCAATAAAAATTCAACTTCACGTTACGGGGTAGGCCGGGAAGTTCTTGAAATCGTCGGAAAGTCAATAACAACAGAATATTATTTAAATTTGGCGTGTCTTTATTCAAATCCATAACATGGGCTAAGAAAGCTTGACATCCGTTTTTCAATAAGCGAATAGCTTTATGATTAGATATGATAGTGATTGATTTTAATGGTTTAGTTGCTTGAATTAAATCTGAACGGGTTGGTTAGGAATATGAAAACTAACAACCTTACGAAAACAATCAATTTTAGCATGATGAGTAGTTAACCATCAATCCTAAAATCACATCAAAAGCAAGTATCTTTAAAGAGATAAGGTCAACGGGTAAGGTAATGGTGCCAACTTGAATCAAACAAGATTTATAAGCGATGGATGTGATGAAAGTTTCTCTAACGGAGTTTCCACGATAGGTCAAAGTCTAATTTCTCGAGTCAAGTTTAAGCGTTGAGCACATGCATGGGAGAGATAAATGAATGGGTAACACCGGTATCAAGTAAGGTATAAACTTCGCGAGAATTTATAAATAGCTTACCGTGATCACCTCGTTTGGGTTCCTCGCATTATGACCGATCACAACAAACGCTCTTCCGGAATCGTTGACTTTGACTTTTACGAGACGATCTTTTGAGTCACCGTCCCCGGCCCGAACTAGGTTTTGCTCTTTGTCTGATCTCGGCGATATATCCTTCCTTTCCACAATTATAGCATACCTTGAATCTGTTGTGGGCGGTTGGAATGATATGTCCCTCTTTCCGCATTTGTAGCATATGGCCGGGTGGTCGTTCTCCTCCTTAAAACTAGTTACTTTCTGTAGACGCGTCGTCTTCACATGGTCGTTGTTAAATCTCCTCTTTTAAAATCTCCTCCCGACTCGCTTCTTCTATTTTCATGGCCATGATTACCACGGAGTGGTTACCATTTTGTCCGTCTTCTTCTTTCTCCGCGAGTTATCATTATTACGATGATCGCTATCTTGATATGATCCTGGTTATGGTCCCTCGGTTGAGCGTACTTTCGTTATCTCGCTCTAATAATTGAGCCACATTTACAACATCTGAATAGAGAGAAAATTTATGAGAAATGAGATCTTGGCGTATGTCGGGTTTCAAACCTCTAGAAACATCCGCGTCATCGTTCCTCATTCTCCACCAAATGAGGTGCAAACACGGATAACTCCGCGAAACTTTGCCTCGTCTTTGAGACACCGTCATGTTATTTTACTTTTCTAATCTAATAAACTCCACTTCCTTCATATAGCGAATACTTTCGGGAAAGTATTTGTCATTAAACTATTCTGAAAGCGTCTCCCAGACATCTTTGAGTGCGGTTTGGATGGATGCAGCTTCCTGAGACTCCCACCGATGAATCTGCCTCGCCACGGAACATAAAAGTAGCGAATGGAACTTTCTGTTCCTCCGTGCATCCCAAGACATCGAATATCTTGGTAATTTGCTTGACCCATGTTTCCGCCATGATCGGATCGCTTTCCCTTAAATTACGGTGGTCCCACTCTTTGAAGCTGCTTGGGTTTGTGACCACCCGTGAATTGCTATCATTTCCTCCTGTATTTTGAACACGAGTCTCCTCGTCGATTTTGCATGAGCGCAAAAGCTTTTAAACATCCCTCGTTCATCATCTGCTTTCGTGGTGTTATTCACGGAGGAACATTGCCCGACTGTTGCACGTTCTCCTCGTTGTTAAAATCTGAGGCATCTCCACGGTCTCATTTACTCCACTTGTTAATATTCTCGGTCGACATTCTCAAATCTTTGTCATAAAACAAGGGTTAATTAAGGAAATCAATCATCTTAATATCCTATATCTTGACCAACTAACAAATAAGCTTAGGTAGGACACACTAGCGAAGGATTTACTCGTCTCTCCCTCTAGTTCTATTCCCGATCTCATGGAGATCATATCCTAAGCTACGATACCAACCGTGGCGACCCCAAAATAGGTCCATTCCATCAACCCATTCTCGAGTTGTCAAATACATGGTGCGAAACAACTACAACTTTATTATTACAACAATAAAGCGTGAGTTTAAATACAAATATTATCTTACAGACAATATTTATACTCAAATAAATCCTCATCACATTTATTGATACATTATTTTACAAAATGGTGAGGACTACTAAACAATCTCTCTCTAAAACCTTCATTCCATACCCAGAACTAGTACTATTATATTTCTAGCCTCCACGAGAAGAAAATGGAACAAAAAGGAAAAGGGTGAGCTCAACTAGCTTCGATAAAGAATATTATGACTAAGATAATATACAACAAATTATCGTTAGTCTCCAACGAGGAAAAAATCGATAGAATACAATAGACAACAAGTTTCGGATCAATATTATGCGTGAAATAATAATTCATAGAAGAGTTACGTAGAGAATGAAATCTACTATAATCTATGAATTTAACGATCCATCATCAATATTTTATCCTAACAACATCAATCAATATTCATCTCAAATCAAATATTCATCTTTTTTGCTTTCTGAGGCCAAAGATATTCATCAATCGGTCGTATTCATCTCAACACATTCATCTTTTTCTTTAAAGGCCAAAGATATTCATCGATCGGTCGTATTCATTTAAACACTGTTCATCTTTTGCTACTGAGCCAAAGATATTCATCGATCGGTCATGTTCATTTAAACACATTTCTCATCTTTGCACTTCATATTCTTGAAAATCATTCATCTTTTGCTACTACGGGCCAAAGATATTCAATAATATCATCATTTAAGGCGAGGATGATGAAAAATATTTTTTAAAGAACGAATCCGATTGAAACAAAATGACAAGGATTAAGGATTAAGGATTAAGTACTTTGTTTTATCCATGTCCAACAATACCTCAAAAATAATCATAGTGGTGTAAAATTCAGAATGATCAAAACATGGATCTGATCAAAGCTAGTATCCGAATAGATATTTTGGGACGAAAAGAAGAAATTTTATTTTTAGATGAATAGTCTTGAGTATCGTGAATAGTCTTGTATCGTGAATAGTCTTGATATATCGTGAATAGTAACTCAGACACCAAAAGATAGAAATTCCACAAAAAAAACATTTTCACGCTTAATGAATAGTACTCGTGAATAGTAACTTCGTGAATAGTAACTCATGAATAGTAACTTCGTGAATAGTAACTCATGAATAGTAACCCCAGACATGAAAAAGTTCCAAATTTGATAAAAAGTTCCAATCAATATTTGACGTAATGATATTGAAGAAATAATATCATTCTGAAAAAAATAATATCCCTTACCTCGAAAGAATCGATTACTTGGAAGGAAAGGTCGGAAGTGATCTTTGAATGAAACTTGTACTAAACAACAACTCTCAAAGTATCTAAATACTCACAAAATAAACTCAATAATATAGAGAGAAAGAAAAAACTTTGTTTACGGTGTGATTTTCAATTCTAACTTAGCCCTCTATTATAGGAAAATGTTAGCCATAGAAGCGGACTTGACTGCTTTACACGATGGCTTTACACTACTACTATTGCCACCCACCACATTTGAAATAAAATTCAGCACATTTCTTCACCAACCACAAGTGGGGCCCACTCAATTCTAAATTTTCCACCAAAATCAATTATAACCCTAATTTCCGAATCAGACACCTCTTAAAATTCATAACAAATCATTAGTGCATTTTTAACGGTTCAAAATTTGTGGACATATACTCAACTTATGTATGTATAACATACCCAAAAATTACCACAATCAGCGGTCGGATTAAAAATTATAATCCCATGATATATCTCTCAAACCCACGATTTAATTTTAATACCTCGATACGGTAAAATCTTGATAAAACACCTCAACAATAATTTCTTCATTTATAACCACATAAATAAATCCATCATTTATATCCACATAAAATAAATATTTCTTTATCATATGAATCAATAATTAATTATTCACAAATAATATTACGAAATCACAATTATAATGACCGGTAGTTCCGGGAAGGGGGGCTTTAGATAAGGATTTCTCCTTCTTGGCCATGATTAGGTGACCAAACCTCTCCTTGACGAACTTTCTAGACATTGCCAATAATGCTATCTAATAATATTATTTAAATAATATGAATTATTGATCGATAATGGAGATAATGTGCGGTGACAATTATTGAACAACAATAATATAAAATATCAACGCGACAATTATTGAATCAATAAAATAAAATATTGAGCGATAACTCTTGTGAAAATTATTGAGTAGTGCCTTCTTACGTAAGGATCAATAATTCAACAATCTTTATGCAATCTGGTGTCTTCTTTATGCGACCACGTATTCTTGTATTTTAACCATAAGGGTATTCAACGATCTTAACGGTAACAACTTCGCGTTATTTTTAACCAACTTATATTTGTCGTTTTCTTCATCCAATAAACTTTCCGTTATGGGGCCCACACATGGTTTTAACGTAGTCGTACGAATATTCTGAAGCGATCTGAATATTCCACGACCAACGAATATTCCCAAACAAAATGAATATTTTATAACCACTTGCTTATTTTGAAATATTTGCGTATTTAACCCTTAACTATCCACATTAATCAAATCAACCCTTACTATTTCAAAATAATAAATAAAGGAAATTCCTTTTTATTTAAAAAATTTGAGGTCTTCTGACCTCCCTCCTTATGAAATTTAAGTCCTCGAAATTGGCGTCACGATACTGGTGTTTGAAAAGGTGAGGATACCTCGCTTTCATTTAGTTTCCAATTCCCGGTCATTTCCTCTATAGCATGATTCCTCCACAAAACTTTAACTTGTGGTATGACCTTTCTTGGCGTAGGACATGCTCCTTCTATCCAAGATCTTGATAGGTACCTCCTCATACGTTAAGTCTTGGCTATCTCGTCCGGTTCTAACTTCGATAACGTGGTTGGTCTTTCACATATTCTACGATGCTGATATATGTGAAACACATTATGAACACGAGACATACTCGGAGAGTAACTTATGAAGTCTATATAGGCTACATTTCCTACTAGGTCAAAATTTGAAATGGACCATAAATGTGGATTGAGCTTTCCTCTCTTCCCAAATCTTGTAACTCCCTTCCATGGAAGCAACTTCATGACAATACATGATCCCCTACATTAAATTCCACGTCCTTTCGATGAAGATCCGCATAACTCTTTTTGTCGATCTTGAGCCGTTTGTATCGTTGTCGAATTATTTGGATCTTTTCGGTGAGTCATACGTCTTAACTTCGGGTCCCAATAATGTTGCTTCACCCACCTCATCCCAACATATTGGAGAGCGACATTTTCGTCCATATAATGCTTGAATGGAGCCACACCTATACTTGCTTGCACGATAAGCTGTTGTTGTAGGAGAATTCCACCATGGTAAATACTTATCCCAGCGCCCTTGAAGTCTAGGACACGAGTCTTAATAAATCTTGAAGAGTTTGAATAGTCCTCTCGATTGTCCGTCCGGTTTGGGGATGGTATGCGAACTAAATCGCAAATCCGTGCCCATAGCTTTTTGCAAACTAACCCAAAATCTTGAAGTGAATCTTGGGTCACGATCCGAAACTATGGATACGAGCATGCCATGCAACCTCACGATCTCATTTACGTACATACTAGCAAGGCGTTCAAGGAATAAGTCTCCGTATCGGCAAGAAAATGAAGGAACTTGGTTAATCTATCAACAATAACCCAAATAGCATTGATGCCTTGAAAGCCGTAGGAAGACCCGTGTGAAATCCATGGTAATGTGTTCCCACTTCCATTCCGGAATCTCAAGTGGTTGCAGCGGACCCTTAGGTACTAGATGCTCCGCTTTTTACCGTTAGCAAGTTAAACACATCGAGATAAACTTTGCAATCTCTCTCTTCATATTATTCCACCAAAATGTATGTAGAAGATCACGATACATTTTAGTACTTCGAGGATGGATTGCAAATGGTGTTGTGTGCCTCCATCATAATCTTGTACTTCAAATCGAGTCGTTAGGAACCTGAAAGTCTAGAGTGGACTCAAGTATTCCTTCTTCATCAATTCTAAACTTAGGAATAGCTCCTTCTTGTACTTTCTTCTTCATGCGTATCATTTTCTGGGTGGGTGGCTTGAGCGACCTTAACTTTTCTATTAAAGTTGGCTCTGTCGTATACTTGACATCATCGCTTTTCGTTCCGCATATGATCTTCTACTCAATAAATCGGCTACCACGTTAAACTTTACGGGATGGTATTGAATAGTGTGGTCGTAGTCTTTCAATAGCTTTCGAGCCAGCGTCATTTGCCGCGTGTTGAGTTCTTTTTGAGTGAAGAAATATTTAAGGCTTTTATGATCTGAATATATCTCCACTTTCTCCCCATATAGATAGTGCCTCCATATCTTTAAGCAGCAACATTATTTACTTTGCCAACTCTAGATCATGAGTAGGATAATTCCTCTCATACTCTTTAAGTTGTCATGCGAGGCATAGGCTATGACTTTCCCACGTTGCATGAGAACATCCCTAACCCTTTGCACGAAGCATCATTTGAGATAACAAATCCATCCGAACGGATGGTATTGTTAGAAACAGTCTTAAAATAAGTCTCCTCTTAAGCTCTTGGAAACTTTTCTCGCATTCTTACGCTCCAAAGCAATTTTGTATCCTTTCGAGTTAGGCTGAGTTAATGGAGTAGCGATTAAGAAAACCCTTCCACGAATCTCAAATAATAACCATTAAGCCCAAAAAGCTCGTGCTTGATCATGACTTGGTTGCTCCCAACTTTGTATTGCTTGATCTTGGCGGATCAGCGGATACTCCATGTTTTGACACCACATGCCCAAGAAATGCTACTTCCTCAAGCGAACTCGCATTTCTTCAATTTGGCATATAGTTGGTTTTCACGAAGCCTTTAGATACCGACTTCAAATGGTGCTCATGATCTTCACGACTTTTGGAATATATAAGGATGTCATCAATATAAAGACAACAACAAAGATCCAAATATTCCTTGAATACTCGGTTCATCATATCCATGAAAGCCATGGGAGCATTAGTTAGTCCGAAAGACATGACTAAAAATTCATAATGCCCATCTGGGTTACGAAGCGGTCTTTGGAATATCCTCGATTCTAATTTTGGTGATGATATCCGAGCGAAGATCGATTTTTGAAAAGAATTGTGCCCTTACATTTGGTCAAACAAGTCATCAATACGAGGTGAGGATACCTATTCTTGATGGTGACATGGTTCAATTCCGATAGTCGATACAAAAGTCGCATACTCCGTCTTTCTTTTTTACAAATAAAGCAGGAGCACCCCAGGGAGATGTCTTGGGGCCAGAATGAAACCGATGTCCAACAATTCACAGTAGTTGGACCTTTAACTCTGAAGTTCAATAGGAGCCATTCGATATGGGGTTTTAGAAATGGGCTTTGTACGGGTTCAATCAATAAAATTCAACTTCACGTTACGGGGTAGGCCAGGAAGTTCTTGAAATCGTCGGGAAAGTCGATAACAACAGAATATTATTCAAATTTGGCGTGTCTTTATTCAAATCCATAACATGGGCTAAGAAAACTTGACATCCGTTTTTCAATAAGCGAATAGCTTTATGATTAGATATGATAGTGATTGATTTTAATGGTTTAGTTGCTTGAATTAAATACAACGGGTTGGTTAGGAATATGAAAACTAACAACCTTACGAAAACAATCAATTTTAGCATGATGAGTAGTTAACCAATCAATCCTAAAATCACATCAAAAGCAAGTATCTTTAAAGAGATAAGGTCAGCGGTGAGGTAATGGTGCCAACTTGAATCAAACAAGATTTATAAGCGATGGATGTGATGAAAGTTTCTCTAACGGAGTTTCCACGAGATAGGTCAAAGTCTAATTTCTCGGTCGAGTTTTAAGCGTTGAGCACATGCGGGAGAGATAAATGAATGGGTATGCCGTTATCAAGTAAGGTATAAACTTGAAAATTTATAAATAGCTTACCGTGATCACCTCGTTTGGGTTCCTCGCATTATGACCGATCCACAACAAGCGCTCTTCCGGAATCGTTGACTTTGACTTTTACAGGGGACGATCTTTTGAGTCACCAAAATCCCATTGAACTAGGTTTTACTTCTTGTACAATCTCGGCGATATGTCCTTCCTTTCCACAATTATAGCATACCTTGAATTTGTTGTGGGCGGTTTGGTGATATGTCCCTCTTTTCCGCATTTGTAGCATATAATGGGTGGTCGTTCTCCTCCCTTAAAACTAGTTTTTCTGCATGCCTTCGTCTTCACATAGTCGTTGTTAAATCTCCTCTTTTAAAATCTCCTCTGACTCGCTTCTTCATTTTCATGGCCACGATTACCACCGAGTGGTTACCATTTACTCAAATCTATTTTCTTTCTCCATGAGTTATCATTATTACGATGTTGCTATTTATCTTGATACGATCCACGGTTATGGTCCCTCGGTTGAACGTACTCGTTATCTCGCTCTAACAATAATTGAGCCACATTTACAACATCTCGAATAGAGAAAATTTATGAGAAATGAGATCTTGGCGTATGTCGGGTTTCAAACCTCTCGAAACATCCGCGTCATCGTTCCTCATTCTCCACCAAATGAGGTGCAAACACGGATAACTCTGCGCAACTTTGCCTCGTCTTTGAGACAAATGGTCGTGTTGTACTGCTCTAATCGAATAAACTCCACTTCCTTCATATAGCGAACACTTTCGGGAAAGTATTTGTCATTAAATATTCTGAAAGCGTCTCCCAAGACATCTTTGAGTGCGGTTGGATGGATGCAACTTCCTGAGACTCCCACCGATGTCTGCCCTCGCCACGGAACATAAAAGTGGCGAATGGAACTTCTCATTCTCCGTGCATCCCAAGACATCGAATATCTTGGTAATTTGCTTTGACCCGTGTTTCCGCCATGATCGGATCGGCTTTCCCTTAAATCTGGTGGTCCCAACTCTTTGAAGCCTTGCATTTGTGACCACCGTAATTCTATCATTTCCTCCTGTATTTTGAACACGAGTCTCCTAAATGCGATTTTGCATGAGCTATGAAAAGCTTTTAAACATCCCTCGTTCATCATCTGCTCCGTGGTGGTGTTGTTCACGGGAGGAACATTGCCCGACTGTTGCGCGTTCTCCTCGTTGTTAAGTCTGAGGCATCTCCACGGTCTCATTTACTCCACTTTGTTAATATTCTCGATTCGACATTCTCAAATCTTTGTCATAAAACAAGGGTTAATTAAGGAAATCAATCATATCACATATATCCTATATCTTTGACCAACTAACAAATAAGCTTAGGTAGGACACACTAGCGAAGGATTTACTCGTCTCTCCCTCCTGGTTCTATTCCCGATCTCATTGGAGATCATATCCTAAGCTACGATACCAACCGTGGCGACCCCAAAAATAGGTCCATTCCATCAACCCATTACGAGTTGCCAAATACATGGTATGCGAAAACAACTACAACTTTATTATCACAACAATAAAAGCGTGAGTTTAAATATACAAATATTATCTTCTGAAATAATATTTATACTCAAATAAATCCTCATCACATTTATTGATACATTATTTTACAATGGTGGTGAGGACTACTAAACAACTCTCTCTAACCCTTCATTCCATACCCAGAGCTAGTACTATTTATATTCTACGCCTCCACGAGAAGAAAAAAATGGAACAACAAGGAAAAGGGTGAGCTCAACTAGCCCGATAAAGAATATTATGACTAAGATAATATCTGACAAATTATCGTTAGTCTCCAACGAGGAAAAATCGATAGAATCTGATAGACAACAAGTTTGGATCAATATTACATGAAAATAATAATTCATAGAAGAGTTACGTAGAGAATGAAATCTACTATAATCTATGAATTTAACGATCCATCATCAATATTTTATCCACCTAACATCAATCAAATATTCATCTCAAATCAAATATTCATCTTTTTACTACTGAGCGAAAAGATATTCATCAATCGGTCATGTTCATCTCAACACTGTTCATCTTTGCACTAAAGGCCAAAGATATTCATCGATCGGTCATATTCATTTAAACACTGCTTCATCTTTGCTCTGAGGCCAAAGATATTCATCGATCTTCATTTAAACACATTCATCTTTTGCTCTGAGCCAAAGATATTCTTGAAAATCATTCATCTTTGCCTTCTACGGGCCAAAGATATTCAATAATATCATCATTTAAGGCGAGGATGATGAAAATATTTTAAAGAAGCGAATCCGATGAAACAAAATGACAAGGATTAAGGATTAAGGATTAGTACTTTGTTTTATCCATGTCCAACAATACCTCAAAAATAATCATAGTGGTGTAAAATTCAAGAATGATCAAAACATGGATACAATCAAAGCTAGTATCCGAATAGATATTTTGAACGAAAAGAAGAAATTTTATTTTTTAGATGAATAGTCTTGCGTATATCGTGAATAGTCTTGTATCGTGAATAATAGTCAAGTATCGTGAATAGTAACTCAAACACCAAAAGATAGAAATTCCACAAAAAAATTTTTCACGCTTCATGAATAGTACTCGTGAATAGTAACTTTCGTGAATAGTAACTCATGAATAGTAACTTCGTGAATAGTAACTCATGAATAGTAACCCCAGAGCATGAAAAAGTTCCAAATTTGATAAAAAGTTCCAACCAATATTTCACGTAATGATATTGAAGAAATAATATCATTCTGAAAAAAATAATATCCCTTACCTCGAAAGAATCGATGCCTTGAAGGAAAAGGTCGGAAGTGATCTTTGAATGAAACTTGTACTAAACAACAACTCTCAAAGTATCTAAATACTCACAAAATCGCTCGATAATATAGAGAGAAGAGAAAACTTTGTTTACGGTGTGATTTTCAATTCTAACTTAGCCCTCTCTATTTATAGGAAAATGTTAGCCGTAAAGCGCGGACTTGACTTTCTTTGCACGATGGCTTTACACCTACTATTGCCACCCACCACATTTGAAATAAAATTCAGCACATTTCTTCACCAACCACAAGTGGGGCCCACTCAATTCTAGAATTTTCCACCAAAATCAATTATAACCCTAATTTAGAATCGAGACACCTCTTAAAATTCATAACAAATCATTCGTGCATTTTTAACGGTTCAAAATTTGTGGACATATACTCAACTTATGTATGTATAACATACCCAAAATTACCACCACATCAATGGTCGGATTAAAAATTATAATCCCATGATATATCTCAAAAACCCACGATTTAATTTTTAATACCTCGATCGGTAAAATCTTGATAAAACACCTCAACAATAATTTCTTCATTTATAACCACATAAATAAATCCATCATTTATATCCACATAAAATAAATATTTCTTTATCATATGAATCAATAATTAATTATTCACAAATAATATTACGAATCCAATTATAATGACGGTAGTTCCGGAAGAGGGGCTTTCAGATAAGGATTTCTCCTTCTTGGCGTATGATTAGGTGACCAAACCTCTCCTTGTGAGAACTTTCTAGACATTGCCAATAATGCTATCTAATAATATTATTTAAATAATATGAATTATTGATCGATAATGGAGATAATGTGCGTTGACAATTATTGAACAACAATAATATAAAATATCAACGCAACAATTATTGAATCGATAAAATAAAATATTGAGCGATAACTCTTTGTGAAAATTATTGAGTAGTGCCTTCTTACGTAAGGATCAATAATTCAACAATCTTTGTGCGATCTGGTGTGTCTTCTTTGTGCGACCACAGCGTATTCTTTGTATTTTAACCAAAGGGTATTCAACGATCTTACTTGTAACAACTACGTAGTTATTTTTAACTTGACTTATATTTGTCGTTTTCTTCATCCAATCGCTTTCCGTTATGGGGGCCCACACATGGTACTTTGTGAATAAATACGAATATTCCCAAACGATCTGAATATTCCACGACCAAACGAATATTCCCAAACAAAATGAATATTTTATAACCACTTGTTTATTTTGAAATATTTGCGTATTTAACCCTTAACTATCCACATTAATCAAATCAACCCTTACTATTTCAAAATAATAAATAAAGGAAATTCCTTTTATTTAAAAAATTTAGGGGTCTTACAATCCAGTATATAATTAAAATATATATATACGGTATTTGTTATATAATATAAATTTATATCAGATAATATATATATATATATATATAAAACAATTAATAATTTGCATAAAGGTTTGGCTCGATGCCACTTATTAGGTTTGTAATATTCATGAACGCAATCAAATAGCAAAAAATAATGCGGAAACGTGAAAAATCGAGTTTAAAATTTTACAAACCATATACGGGATCACCCTTTATGCACAATTATTAATTAAACGAAAAAGATAAAGAATAAAATCATACCCTTGAAGATCGAGCTTCCTCGGTACAAGTTCACCTCCAAATCCTTTCGCGTTCAACTTGAATCCACCGGGTTGGTTCCTTCCTTTGATCAACGTTAGCCACCCAAGTGTTTGGCCTCTGAGGGTGATCCACCAAGGAAAAAGAATTTTCAAGAAGAAGGGTATTGGCTCAAACCCTAGTTTTCCTATCTCATATAGAAAAAGAGCGTCTTGTCCAACAAATTAGAATTATGTCGTATGTTGTAAAAGTCAACAAACCCCATCACCCATAATAAGACTCCTCTTATTTATAGATGTGGGCAACCCACCTTAACAATTAAGGAATTGGGTTTTATTTAATTAATTAAATTCTTTTAATTAATTAAACTCCTAATCTTATTAGGGATAATTAATTAAACTCCTTTAACTAATTTTCCTTCCTAATCCAATTAGGAATAAATGAAAGTACTTATATTAAATTAATTCCTAAGCTCTTTTAGAAATTAAAATAATAATAATTGTAATAATATTAATAAGACTCCTCTTATTAATTTATATTTAATATTTCTAAAATATTAAATAATAAATATTAAGCTATTTAATTTATTCTATCACCATAGATTAAATTAAATATACTTAACATATTATTACGATTATGCCATTAACTTCTTAAATAATTATTCTTCCTTTTATGGTGTGACCATTTAGGTTCTCCATATTAAACCTAAGTTGTAAATAAATCAATTAGAACAATTCTAATCTTATTTAAATAAATAAATTAAATAATTAATTTATTTAAATAAATAATATTTATTCTACTGATAGGATAAGCCTCCCCTAGCGATCAAACGACTTTCCGGATAATATAGATTTCAACATTAATCATTAAAGAACCTTTGAGTAAATAGTTACTTAATCTGATTCAATCCTTCCACCATACTGATGTCCCAATTAAATATAAGACATGGAATTACTTTGTCAAGTCTTATTTTATTTAATTATATGTATTTCAATCCTTAAATGCACAACTCAAATAATGCAAATTAGAAACTCCTTTCTAATTTCATTCTACCTTAACCAAGGACTCTCTTGGGTTGTCATTTATCGAATCACATAGGACATTTCTCTTCATTTAATAGAAGTGGTAGATTCTTTATTGATCATACATTATCTCCATGTATACAACTTATTATACCCAAGCATACCCTTTGATATACCCTAAGGGTCTTAAGGAATAAGTCAAAGTATAACTCATCATACACAAGATACTATGATGATCTCAAGTCCAAGGATCACTTGTACTACTATCACTACGAGAATTCCTATTGACGACACAAGTAAAACTCCATTAGGTATTCCTTAGCGAGCCACGTTCAAATGAACTTATTCTCTAATAAGCACCTACATACTTGCTTTAGTGTCTCCACACAAATGATCATGAGATCAATCATCCTCATCCAATGAGCAAGCAACGTATGTACCAATCTATCCGGATTCACTAATCCCCAATTTAGTAATCCAACAATTGGGAACTATTTTAGTTTTAAGCTTTCTAAGAATTTAGATCTCATTAGAATGATCATCATCATTATTCTAAAAGTATTGCTTAAAACTATGGGTTTATCACATATCATAAAACAGCATCATGTAGATAATTAAAAGCCTTTAATAAATTAATATTTTTTATTAATAAATGAATAAGATTGTTACAAAGTATATGCTTTATCATCAAACATGATTGGCTTGTGTGCATACTACTTTCAATCTCCCACTTGCACTAAAGCCAATCGTCATGGTATCTCATACTCTTCTTCTCTAAGTGACGATTATCCTGCTGTTGGATAAGCTTTAGTTAATGGATATGTAATGTTGTTCTTGAGAGTCCACCATCTCTATAGTGATTTCCCATCTTTCAATGATTTTTATAATCAAATGAAAGTGCCACAACACATGTTTAGATCCAAGATGAGACTTAGGAATTATTCCTAGTTCTGTAATGAATTTTTAATCCAAACAATCAACTTGCAGCTTCATTTATAGCTATATACTTTGTCTTTATCACTAAACCAAAGAACTCTTTCTTTGTTTGGAACCTTTCAATTCAACGCACCACCACTGTTCAAGGTAACCCTTTACCTTAAAGTGGATTTTTCATCATCTTGAGTGCATAAGAAAAACTTGAGTCATAAAGCCCTCTAGTTTTAATTCGGACCCACCATGTATGCTCACATCCTTAGTGCCAGGTTAAGAACTTTAAGATGTTTTTCAACTTTGTCTTTACGTTGATCTTCTCGAAATATGACCGATCAACATTAGATCTTGTATATTTCATTGCATACATGATAGTCACTCATGCAATTTCTCTTTTCAGGAGTCTGTGGGGACTATTAAGAGAGATACACTCCATAGCTCATCGACATGAGACATCTCTTGGAGTTTGCCATGCTAAACGACTTTAGCATCAAATGAATATACGTTCCTTGGGTTAAGTCGAGCATCCTCTTAAATCCATCTATATAGATTTATATCCCTAATTATGATACTCTTTCAATTTGATTTGAAAGAAATCTAGGGTTTCTGACGATATGCTTTTTGTAAAGTCGCGTGAATCTCTCTCAAACCCCCTCTCGCAAACCAAATCGCGAGGTCATTTTGGCTATACCTATAAGGCGAAGTTTAGATCTGTAGGTTGATATTAATTTCTGAATTATTAACTGTTGATTTGGTTGTAGATGTACTTAGTCACACAGTTGACATCAAAATAGTGGAAATAGTCTCAATTTTTCTTAGACCTTAGGAGTTTGCCCTGTTTCTTAAAATGTACACAGACTGTTAAGTAAACTGTGTTACCCTGTTAGAGCTACCTTAAGACTTCATTTCTAAACTTTCTTAGAATTGTTTACAGTTGATTTATAAATCTCTTTGTTTTACAAATGTCAAGATAACAAGTGATATGGGTAGTTTTTGAACTAGGTTAGTGTTGTAGATTTTGATCAAATTGTAAATGGGGCTGTGTATTTTATGGGTTTTGTTTCATTTATTCTTCACATATGTATGATTGTTATTTGAGCTGTCATCTATCTACTAAACTGTTTTACTTTGATATGGGTGAAATGACAAAATAAGCAAGTACAAAAATGAATATTTATGTTTGTTTTTTTGGTTGAAAGATGCATAAGTTATTTTCTTTTTGTTTCTTTCTCTTGCCAAATGTTTGTATAAATTCCCAACTAGGATAAGAACAAAGCTTTGTCTAATCAAACATGAGAATGAACCTAATCTGATATTCAAATGAACAAATGAATACATTATTATTATATTGCTTATGTGTTGAAGGCTTCTGTAGTTTTGCTTGAATTGTAGACATGTATACATACTGCTTATGTGTTGAAGGCTTTTGTAGTCATTATTATTAATATCATTATGATGATTCTTTGTTTGTCTTGACCTTGAATTAACTGTCGTGCACATTTTGTAGTCCTTGTTTCTCTCTTTACTTCCCTCCCCTGTCTTAATGGTTGGTTAACATTATATAAATCCTTTAAATCTTTTCAGTGACTTGTTGCTAATTGCTTTTTTCCTTTCTCTCTAATAGGTATTTTTATTTGGGTCTTTTTCTGAAGATGAAGTCAGGTCCTTGTTCAACCAGTCACCTGAAACTGCTAGTGATGCTTTGATTAGTGGAAGCGAGGTTAACACTCCGGCTCATGGGAGTGAAATGGGCACTACGGTTCATGGTGATGGTGATGAAGATATGGAGGATATGAGAGTGAAATGGACACTACGGTTCAGTCTGCTCTCAGCATGCTTTGTGGTCTCTTTATTGTACTATTTGCAGTTTTTCTTTGTTTGTTGTGGATTGGTGGTGATCAGAATGAATGATATAATTTTGTCCCTACCTAATCTCACTTCTGATGTATTAATATTAGAATTGGATTTTGATTACGGTTAGAAACCTTGGAATTTTATTGTTATCATAGTGAAAAGCGGGGTGTTTGAGTATGTTATTTGTGCAAATCATAAGCATGGAGTCATCCAAGTATAGATGTGGATTTTCTTTTGTTGATGAATGGTTGTGTCCATTAGAATTGCATAGCAGCCATAGCTTGCTCCATTTTGTATGTTTTACTTTCATTTTTTGGTCGATGAAATCTTTTTAAAACTGTTCCCAGGTGCTGTTTGGCTTCTTTTTTGTTTGCTTCAATCTTGTTTTCTCAACCAAAGATGATATAGTTTGGTCTCTTTTGGATTGTCAAACATGATACTAATTTGCAAAATTTGTATTCGATATATTTTGTTTCCAAATATGATACATAAGCAGTGAAGATTCTACATTCATATAAATTTTGCTTTGTTACAAACATGTATCTAAATCTTTTAATCCTATTTGAAGATGTTCCTCCCATGTCAGCTAGTGAAAAAACTAAGTATTAGGGGTTGTGTAGATGATGTGTCTTTGCTCTCCATTCACTTTTTGGAGCCAGTGTTATTGGTTCAAGCAAAGTAGAGTGTCCAATGCATATATCGCATACTTGCCGTACCATTTATGAGTTCTTGGGGACTGAAAATATACCATTCATTGAACCCTTCTCGTTCTACTATAACTGAGTTTCTTCTACCCTGCTCAACATGGCAAAAAAATAGGTTAATTTGCAAGAACTTTACTATTTTACCTCGATCTTGAGAAGTCAATTTGGAGTTTATACAAGTATCATTCTTCTGTCCATGGATGACTTTTAACTATTTGCCTGTAATTTTCAAAGAGAATGAAAACTTAGAGGCCATAGACAGAAGAATGATAGTTGTATAAACTCCAGGCAAATAGTTGTAATTTTCATTCTCTTTGAAAATTACAGGCAAAACCCATAAAATACACAGCCCCATTTACAATTTGATCAAAATCTACAACACTAACCTAGTTCAAAAACTACCCATATCACTGTAGTCTTCAGGCAGCTCAATTACCGAGATTTTTTGTCATCGGTTCAAATATCAATACCCTAGAATAATAAATTTGACCAACTTAAACAACAATCAAATCAATTGAACCCAAAATAAAAAAAAAAGTGGAATAAGTACAAGAATAATCAGTCATCTTGTTGTATGTAATAACATCATTTTAGGATAGAGGTTTTTGTTAGTTACTACATTTTGATGATAATGCCCATCCCAGAAAAGAGGGATATCCATTATTTCTTTCATATGATAATTTAAATATTATTTTAAATATAAGATTATTTCTATAACATTTATTAGTATTATTATTGTCTAGTTTGACAGAAAAGGAGGGATATCCATTATTAATTTCTTTCATGAGAAAATGTCAACATGACCAAGAAAATAGTTCAGATAAAGCAATAAAAAGAAAAATTACTAGTACACCCAACAGAACAACGAGAAATCAAACATAGGGGAAAAAGGATCAAAAATTACACAAAATTGGGAATCATCTGATTGAAAGTCAAATTAAAGAAACCCACTAAAATTCGAAGGTTGGACCAATAAAATGCAACTTCTTCCTCCCTTTGGCTTCTCATTCCATTACTATCCAAGCACAGAAAGAGAGGCATAATACATTTGAATTTCCAATAAAAAAATGACTACTGCAAATGACTTACTCCAGAGTACAAGCATAAATAAAAACATCATCAAAATTTCATAAACTTCACCCAAACAAACAGAGAGTCAAAGAAAAAAAGGAATCCAATGTGCATAATTGTCTCCCCTTGTTCCAAAAGCTTCTGCAATTCCTCCATAGTTTTTATTTTATTTACTATTTTCAAACACCAATAAATACATTTGTTCAACCCCTTAAACAGGCACAAATTTGAATTTTTGCTTAAAAGCCTTGAAATCAGACTCAAAATGGAATGATCCAACAGCTTCAAAATTTAAATGGTCAAATAACTGAATGTAACTTTTTCAAAAATATGATTTCATCATGTACTGTCTCATCATGTATGTTTTTTCAGTAAAGAAGATATTCATAACAGAGAACAAAATCACCAATACACTTCCCCACAAAACAAACCCTAGATCTTTGAAGCAAAACAAACCCCAAAACAGAAATTACAAAATTAAGTACCAATCTTTACGAGAATCGTTTACCTTCCGATCCGGTTTGCTTCAGATCTTTACCTTCCAATCATTGAGATAGGAATACGAGAATCGTTTCTTTTCAAATGGGAAGAAAGAATCGGGGAGAGAGAATCGGCATAATTTGTGAATCGGTGAAAGGGTTTCTGAGAATTCACAGGGAGAGAAAATTAGATTGGATTCTGAGCAAATGGTTGAGCACGGGAATGAGGAGAGAGACAGTGATCCGGGTCTTCCCCCTTTTTCTTATTTGACCCGCGTGTCTTTTTTTTTATTTAGTCCGTTGCTTGGTCCGCTTATTTCACCCGTTTCTGAACCTGGCTATAT
Organism: Panax quinquefolius; assembly: GCA_020205615.1. Lineage (NCBI taxonomy): Eukaryota > Viridiplantae > Streptophyta > Magnoliopsida > Apiales > Araliaceae > Panax > Panax quinquefolius. The sequence goes on along the minus strand of CM035158.1, from coordinate 95,206,695 downwards.
ATATATATATATATATATATATATATATATATATATATATATATATAACCTGCGGATCTGGATTCTCTATGAGGATTTCTCTGTGAATCTTGTGAGGGTTTTGCTGTGGAGTTGACAACACATCAAAAAGGAGATCCAATGGCTCACAATTCTTTTTTTTGTCTAAGTATCAAAACGACGTCGTTTTGATAAGATTTTTTTTACAAGTTGACAAAAAATTAGAAGCCACCAAATGCCGTTTAATTTTTACATATAATTATTTGAAATTTCTTGATTATTACATATATGATTTTTTATATTTAATAACTTAACTTGCTATTAATATTAGGATAACTACAAACTTGGCTCAAAAAAATGAATAAATATATCGGTTATAATTATTGTTAATATTTTCAATGCGGCTTTAGTTATTTTTCGTTTATTATTGTTTTTGTTTATTTATTTATATTATTATTTATTATTATTATAATTTATATTTATCCGTTCCATAAAAAGAGTTTACTTTTACCATTGAAAATATTATTATTATTTACTCTAACCATTGGGCCGTCAAGGTCAACTAAGAAAATATTCTAGACCTATCAATTATTATTATTTACATATTCCTTTATATCTTTTTTTTTATTAATAATCGTTTTACTTTACCTCTCTTAATCCATTGCTCAACGGAGACAATAACCATCACAACTCAAATACTATTTTAAATGTACTCTTTTTACTTTACTTCGTTTGTTTGATAAAAGTAAACTGTGTTTGGTGGCTTCTAATTTTTTGTCAACTTATAAAAAAAATTCCTATCAAAATGACTTCGTTTTGATACACAGACAAAAAAAGAGTTGTGAGCCATTGTATCTATTTTTTGATATGTTGTCAATCCCACAGCAAAACCCTCACAAAATTCTCACAATGAAATCCTCATAGAGGATCCGGATCCATAATGTATATATATAATGTGGAAGTGTGTGTGATTTGAATATGCTGGAAACTTTAAACCATGTGACATTTATTTTGGAACTAAACCGTGTGTGCTGACATTGTTTTTGGCTTCAAACATGTGTATGTCAAATTGTTCATTAAATGCTAAGTTGGTGGATTTTGTCCTGGGCGGAATTGTAAGTTCTTTCGCGTAAAAATCCTTTTTTATCTGGACTATTAAATTCAAAATACATCATGCTAGCCATTCATTTAAAATCAAATTTTAAAAATTACCATTTTACCCCTGACTTCAAAAATCTATAAATAGGAGGCCTTTCTTTCATTTTCAATTTGCCAATTCACTTGAAAAGAAAAGCTTATTTCTCTCCCACGTACTCTCTCTCTCTAAAAAGCTTTCTCTCTCTTCTTACAAAAGATCTGATCATTTGAGAAGAGGAAATTGGTCTAATTAAGCATATTGAGATAAGCTGTTTGATTTATTTATTTGAATTATCTCTTGCTTATTTATATTTATAGATATACGAATATACATTGTAATACACAATTCTATATATCTATATTTCGTCTATTTATCAAATAAAAGGATATTTAGGCGCCATGAAATTACTCTGAGAGATACACCTCTACGGAGAGGAATTGAAAATGCACGATTCCTTATAGTCTTCAGTAACATTTTATTGATATTATTTATATAAATATCGTAAAATAGATACGACACTTGATAGCTCAAAACGACACTGAGATATTCCTCCAAAAAGAGGAATCATCCAAACTGGATTTGAGAATCGTAGTGATCTATTGAAAATATTTATATAAATATCAAATTATAAATTTTATCGTACTTAGACGCCACAAGGCTACGGAGATATTCCTCTTAAGTGAGGGAATCGAACCGTACGATTTCGTATAGTACTAAGTGACTTTATTTATAAAATCACATAATAGATAAAATATTGTTATATATTATCTGAGTTAGATAAATATATTTGTTATATAAATTATTGCTTAACTGATTTATTTATTATACTTGATATCTGTCATCACAAGTATTTGATCATAAATTCATTTATTCATAAAATACTTGTTGCATAATATAAAAGTTATTTAAACTTTTATTTCACAAACTTAAGTGAATATATCTGCTTAAATAGAATCATATTTGATTCAAAGCTTAATACAACTTATTTGCTTACTCAGAAGCATTTTTACTCTAAAAGTTGTTTAAGCTTAAAGTGATTTTTCTTTACTCCTTAAAGAATAATTCTTTATAAATTTGCATTAAATTATATCTACTTAAACAGAAGCATTTTTGAGCTAAAGCGGAAATTGACTTGTTTGCTTATTCAAGAAGCATCTTTTTCACTCAAAACATAAAAGTTATTTAAACTTTTATAACTGTGCATAAATTACATATTTGATTACTCAAAAAACATTATTTGATCAAAACATAAATTACTATCTGCTTACAAAGAAGCATCTTTTCTCAAGAATAAAAGTCTTTGAACTTTTATATATATTTGCTCTTTAATTGATATCTTCTTATTTAAGAAGCATTAATATGTACTAAATTCTAATCTTCTTATTTAAGAAGCACATTGTTGTAAAATCATTTGTAAAAAAAAGGAAAAGAGTAGAGTTAGTTTATTTTATGTACTGTGAGAAAAGATTTAGTAATTCTTGACCAAGACCAGTCTTAGAGAGGTCGTGGAAGTTGGGTCTCTAGTGTACTTGTGAGGTGAGGAAGAGGTTGTTGTTTTAAGACCAGATCATAGAATAGAACTGAACTCAAAAGAAGTACAACTAAGCTTGAGGAGGGAGCTGGGAGCTTGTTGTCCAAGATAGATTAGTTGGGAACAGTTGAAAGTTTGTCTATAAAACTTTGTAAAGGCTTCACCGCCTGTTGAAGGAGTATTTATTACTAATTGTAATAGGATCTCAAGTCTTAGAAAGGAGCTTGAGACTGGACGTAGCAGCATACCCAGGATGTATGTTGTGAACCAGAAAAATCTTTGTGCATTGTGTGATTGAATTTTTACTGTCTTGCATATTAATTTCTAACACTGCAAATTAATTATCCAAAAATTCAAAAAGGCCTAAGATAATTTTTTAATCGGTAATAATCTATTCAACCCACTTCTAGATTATTATTGGACTTTCAATTGGTATCAAAGCAGTGCTCTTTAACTTGTTTGTTGAGTATATACAGGCTTACCTAAGAGTAGATCCATCTATGTCCTACAATGCTACTGGTTGTGGAGAAGGACTATCAATGACCATACCTCCACTATTTGATGGTACCAACTTTGCCACCTGGAAGAGCAGATTCAAAATCTATGCCAAATCACAAGGAATCAAAGTTTGGCTTGCAATAGAACGAGGTGTAAAAGTTCTAACAAAAATCTTGGGAGAAAAGATCATTACAAAAAATGTTGATGAATTCAATACTGATGATAAAAAGACTATGAACATTGCATCCATAGCTGAACAAGTGCTGACTAGTGCTCTCATTGAAAAAAAATACAAAAGAGTTAGTAATTTTAAGAATGCAAAAAAAAATATGGGAAAATTGATTCTAACATATGAAGGAACCAATCATGTACCAATCATATTAAAGAAACCAGAAAAGATGCTCTAATCCAGGAGTATAAAAGTTTCAAGCTGGAAGAAGGTGAAAAGATCATTGATATGAAAACACGTTTTTCCAAAATCATTGATGAGCTGGAACATCTAGCGAAAGCATATACAACCAATGAGAAAAACAAAAGAATTCTTAAAGCCCTTCCATCTATTTAGAAAATGAAGTTTATTGCCATTAAGGAAAGGCAAGACCTAACTACTTATCCTCTTGATAGCCTTATTGGAAATCTTTGTGCCCACGAAGTCGACATGTTAGTCGAAAAAGTAGGATCGGATACAGATAGTAAAAAGAAAGGAATTACTTTCAAAGATTTTATAAGACCCCGAATTTTATGAAATGAAAGTATTCAATTTTCTTATAATTATTATTTTAAAAGGTTAAAGTTAAGGGTGATATGTGAAAATTTTGCAAAGTAAGCAAGTTGATATAAAATATTCGTTGTGTCGGGGAATATTCGATTGGTTGGGGAATATTCGTTTTAATAGGAAATATTCGTATGACGGCATAATCATTGGTGGACCCCACAACGGAAGTATTGTCGTAGTTAGAAAACAACAGAAATATCTTTTTATAAAAATAAAAGCGAAAGTTTTACCGTTAAAGCTGTTGAACTACCCTAGTAAAAAGTACGATGTCTGGCGTGGTTAAGTAGTAGCACACGGTATTGATTATTGATGCTTACGTGATAAGTCACTCGGTTATACTCAATTATTACTACGATGGTTGTTGCATCATATCTCTTATATTATTTATTCAATTATTGTCACATTATCATCTCGCATAATATTTTATATATTATTAAATCAATAATTGAGGCGACAAAGTTATTCATGTTATTATTTGCAATATTGACAATGTCTAGAAGTTACATCGAGGAGAGGTTAGGTCATCTAATTGCGGCGCAATAAGGAGAAATCCTTATCGGAAACCCCTCTTTCACGAGGAACAGAATCGTTTGTTAAATATTATGAGTTATAATATTAATGAAGAATAAGTTCGTGTTGATTAAAGATGAAATTGATAGTTCTATTGTGTTGGGATTATTATTGTTAGTGGAAATCGACATCTATTCTGATAATAATTGATGTCTGGAGGTTATATTGACCAAACATGTAATTAATTGGATAAATGAGCAATTAATTGCTATTAATTCACATGCTTATAACTATGTGTTCACATGTGTGTACTATTGTTTCACATGTATGTACTATTAGGGGTTGTGGTGCAAGATTGATAATACGTTCATTACTAAATTAAAAATAGAGGTATAGATGAAGGTACTATACTGTAATTATTTTATTCACATGTATAGAACTATTGAGTCACATGATTGTACTATTGATTCACATGATATACTATTAGGGGAGGTGGTGCAAGTTTGATATTACTTGCAGGACTAAATTAAAAATAAAGGAAAAGATGAAGGTATTGTACTATAATATTTTGAGCCCCAAAACGTGCAATTATCGAAACTATATTTTCCTATAAATAGAAGCTCATTCTTCCTTCATTCTCACCAATTCACTAAGACTCACAAGAGCAATTATAGAGAGAGAAGCTATAGAGAGAAAGAAGAAGAGAAGCCTGCTACTTCACCATTCCAGTATCCAGTCTTCTTATGAGGTAAGGGATATTATTTATTTCATATTCTGAAGAGATATTATTTTTCTTATTCGTATGAATATTATTTTCATTCAATATTCGTAAGGATTATCATCTTAGTTCAATATTAGTAGGAATATTATTTTCGATTCAACGATCGTAAGGGTATTATTTATTTCATATTTTGAAGAGATATTATTTTCGTATTCGTATGAATATTATTTTTTAGTTCAATATTCATAAAGAATATTATCTTCATTCAATATTAAGTAGGAATATTATCTTCGTTAAATATTAGTTAGAATATTATTTTCGTTCGAGGATGTTATTTTTGTTCAATATTAAGCTTGAAATAATATTTTCTTCCATACTCTGTAGTATGTAAGTAATATTATTTCGTTTCAGATTTTGAATTTTGTACTCATTTTGTTGAAGTTTTGGCTTCTATACTCCATGAAATTAGTAGAATATCATTGATATTTACGCTTCATCTAGTATCTTTTCATGGAAATATTATTCTGAGCTTTCTTGATAATTATTGATCTTTTCATGACGGAGTACTATTCACGAGTTACTATTCATGGGTTACTATTCACCCGGTCACTATTCACTCAAATATTATTCACTCGGGTATTCGGGACCCTTTTCATGCCAGAGTACTATTCATGAGTTACTATTCATGAGTTACTATTCACCCAATTACTATTCATCCAAATATTATTCACTCGGGTATTTGGGGTACTTTTCATGCCGGGATACTATTCACGAGGTACTATTCCTGAAGTACTATTCACAGGGTACTATTTACGGGGTACTATTTACCCAAAAAATACATTTCTTTTCTATCCAAATTATTTTTGGTACATGAATATTATTCTTGAATTTTACTCCTGGCGCGATGTCGTGTTGACAATTTGGATATTTTAAACTCGGATAAATTTAAAGTCTTTAATATTTATCCTTGATTTCGTTTGATTTGATTTCGTTTGATTATTGCTTATATCATTGTCATCATCCTCATGCTTATATTGCGATGAAAGTCATCTTTGGCTTACGTGCATAGATGGACTGTTGATTATTGGTTTTACAGTTGTATATCTTTGACTTACGTGCAAAGATGAACTATTGATTGATGAGTATCTTTGGCTTATGTGCATAGATGAACTGTTTATTGGTATGATTATGACCAGGGATCATTCGGTATAATCATGACCCGTAATGTTACAAATGATGTGGTAAAAGTCCTCATTGGTCCGTAGTGCATTGATGGACAGTTGTTGGTATGATTGTAAATAGGGATTATTCGGTATAATCATGACCATTGATGATTACATGAATATCCTTGGCCCGTAGTGCAGGGATGATTCGATGATGTGGTTTATTTATTAAGCTGAGTCTCAGCGATAAAGTTGATGAAAAACTTTTTAAATCATAGAAGATGGTAGATATCATGCTCTACTTGACTCTTCTAATGGATTGCTTATTCCGCTGCAGTTGTTGATCTAAAACTTGTTGTCTATTATATTCTATTAGTTGTTATACTGTTGAAGGCTAAGGATAATTTATTCTGCATTATCTTAGTCATAATATTTCTTACTGGGTTAGTTGAGCTCACCCTTTTCTTTCATTGTTCTCTTCAGGAAATGAGAATATAGCTGGAACGAGTCGGGAAATGGACTGACGGTCCGAGATGGTTGTTTTAGCAGTCCAATTAAGTTTGTATTTGATTTATGTAGTGTGTATTTGGCGACTCAAGATGGGTGATGTATACCTATTTTGGGGGCGTCACAGTTGGTATCAAAGCTTAGAGATATGATCCCTGGTTGAGATGTGAGACTAGAACTAGGAGGGGAGAGACGAGTTAATCCTTCACTAGTATGACCTACCTATGTTTATTTGGTATTTAATTGGTCGGTCAGAGTATAGGGATAATAGGTGGCATGTCAATTAACCCTTATTTTGAAACTATATTCTAGAATGATATCTGAAATACAGGAGATGAGAAATAGGAAAATCATGATAGAGAGGAAATAATCAGGAAGGTACAATCCGAAAAGAAAGCAAGGTATTCTCATCTCTTCGACATACCAGGTATGTACGTAAATTTCGAGGGCGAAATTTTATAAGGAGGGGAGATTGTAAGACCCTGAATTTTATGAAATAAAAGTATTCAATTTTCTTATAATTGTTCTAATTAGTAAATGGTTAAATTGATAAAAGGTTAAAGTTAAGGGTGATATGTGAAATTTTTTCAAAGTATGCATGTTGTTATAAAATATTCGTTTGGTCGGGGAATATTCTTTTTGTCGGGAAATATCCGTAGGATGGCACAATCATTGGTGGACCCCACAACGGAAGTATTGTCGTAGTAAGAAAACAACAGAATTATCTTTTTATAAAAATAGCAGCGAAAGTGTTACCGTTAAAACTGTTGAACTACTCATAAGTAAAAGTATAGTAATACGTGTGGTTGCATAGTAGCACACGGTAATGATTATTGATGCTTACGTGAGAAGTCACTCAGTTATACTCAATTATTGCTATAGTAATTGCTGCATCATATCTCTCATATTATTGATTCAATTATTGTCACAGTATCATCTGTATAATATGTTATATTATTAAATTAATAATTGAGACGGCAAAGTTATTCATATTATTATTTACAATTTTGATAATGTCTAGAAGTTCTGTCAAGGAGATGTTTGGTCACCTAATTGCGCGCCAATAAGGAGAAATCCTTATCAAAAAGCCCCTCTTTCCTGGGAACGACCTGGTTGTTAAATATTGTGAGTTATAATATTAATGATGAATAAGTTCGTGTTGATTAAAGATGAAATTGATAGTTTCATTGTGTTGAGATTATTAGTGTTAGTGGAAACCGATATTTATTTCGATAATAATTGATGTCTGGAAGTTATATTTACCAATCAGGTAATTAATCGTATAAATGAGCAATTAATTGCTATTAATTCACATGATTATAACTATTTATTCACATATGTGTACTATTGAATCACATTCATTTACTATTAGGGGAGTTGGTGTAAGTTTGATAATACTTGCATGGCTAAGTTAAAAATGGAGGTATAGATGAAGGTACTATACTATAATTAATTTTTTCACATGTTTAGAACTATTGAGTCACATGATTTACTATTGATTCACAAGATTTACTATTAGGGGAGTTGGTGCAAGTTTGATAATACTTGCATGACTAAATTAAAAATGAAGGAAAAGATGAAGGTATTATACTATAATATTTCAAGCCCCAAAATGTGCAATTATGGAAATTATATTTTCCTATAAATAGAAGCTCATTCCTTCATTATTTTTCACCAATTCACTAAGTCTCTCAAGAACAATTATTATAGAGAGAAATTATAGTGAGAAAGAAGAAGAGAAGTTTGCTACCTCACTATTCCAGTATCCAGTTTCTTCTAAGGTAAGGGGTATTATTCTTTCGTATTCATGAAGAGAGTTATTTTCTTTCAATACTTGTAACGGTTGTTATTCCATTCTTTATTATTACATTGGAATATCACATGCATGCGATTACGCGTGACTGGTTCCATTCTTTATTATTCATTTGGAATATCACGCACTGTCATGGATTCTGCGTGACTGGTTCCATTCTTTATTATTACATTGGAATAACCTATCTGCCTTGATCTATCGCAAGCTCGTGAATTCTGTTGTTATTCCATTCTTTATTATTCTATTGGAATATCACATGCATGTCACCGGATTATGCATGACTGGTTCCATTCTTTATTATTACATTGGAATATCACGTGCATGCGATTCTGCATGACTGGTTCCATTCTTTATTATTATTGGGAATAACACATGCATGCGGTCTACATCGAATGCACAGTGAATTACATTATTATTCCATTCTTTAATATTCTGTTGGAATAACCTGTCTATGTGGATTACCGCAAGCATGGTGAATAATCCTTCGTATTCATTCTTTATTAAATTGTGGAAATGATCTGTCTACGTGGATTACCGCATGATGGATGAAAATCCATTTGCAGTTTTGTATATTCTATTATACTCGTATGAGATATCATTTATTTTGTACTCGTCATGGAATATCATTTTCTTTGGTATTTTTTTTATGAGTTACTATTCACGAGTTACTATTCACCCAGTTACTATTCACTTTAGTATTATTCACTCGGGTATTTGGGACACTTTTCGTATCGGAGTACTATTCACGAGTTACTATTCATGGGTTACTATTCTCCCAAATTACTATTCACCCGAATATTATCCACTCGGGTATTTGGAGTACTTTTCATGCCGGGGTACTATTCACGAGGTACTATTCCCGAAGTACTATTCATAGGATACTATTGCGGGGTACTATTTACCCGAAAAATAGATTTCTTTTCTATCCAAATTATTTTTGGTACATGAATATTATTCTTGAATTTTACTCCACAAAGCAGTATCATGTTGATAATTTGGATATTTTTAAACTCTGGATAAATTTAAAGTCTTTAATATTTATCCTTAATTTTGTTTGATTAATTCTTATATCATTGTCATCATCCTCATGCTTATATTATGATGAAAGTTATCTTTGCTCACGTGCAAAGATGGACCGTTGATTATTGGTTTTATAGTTGTATATCTTTGGCTCACGTGCAAAGATGGACTGTTGATTATTTATTTTACAGTTGTATATCTTTGGCTTACGTGCAAAGATGGACTGTTGATTATTGATTTTACAGTTGTATATCTTTGGCTTACGTGCAAAGATGAACTATTAATTGATGAGTATCTTTGGCTATGTGCATAGATGAACTGTTTATTGGTATGATTATGACCAGGGATCATTCGGTATAATCATGACCCGTAATGTTATAGATGATATGGTAAAAGTCCTCATTGGCCCGTAGTGCATTGATGGACAGTTATTGGTATGATTATAACCAGGGATTATTCGGTATAATCATGACCATTGATGATTACATGAATATCCTTGGCCGTAGTGCAGGGATGATTCGATGATGTGGATTATTTATTAAGCTGAGTCTTAATGATAACATATTGATTATACACTTTTAATTCGTAAAAGATAGTAGATATCATGCTCTACTTGACTCTTCAAAAATACAGTTGTATGTCTTTAGCCTGTAGTGCAAAGATGAATTGTTAATGAATATCTTTGGCCATAGTGCAAAGATGAATTTAATAGTATGATTATAAGCAGGAATTGTGATTTGGTATAACCATGATTTTTGATGTTTCAGGTGGAGATAGGTGATGAAAATTAACTTTGTCCTAGGTGCGAAGAGAATCACAATTATGATTATGAGTTATTTATATGATTGTGGACATGAATTGTTGATTGATGTTACAGGGATAAAACATTATTGGTGGACTTTTAACATGGAAAAGATAATAGACCTAATGGTCTATTTGACTCTTCAATGGATTGCTTTCGTTCACAATTACTAACTATGGTTGAAAAGTTTTATCATCTACCATATGTTCTAAATCTTTGATTTATTACCGATGAAGGCTATTGATGATGTAAATTATCTTTAGTCATGATATTCTTTCTTTGAGGCTAGTTGTGCTTCACCCTTTTTGCTTCACAATTTCTTTTCGGTAATAAGAGTGCAATTTGGGTCGGCGGGTAATGAAGAAGAATAGAATGGTGGTCTATAAGCTGTTGAGGTTCTCCTAAATAGTATAAAAATAATTTTATTGAGAACTTTAGATAAGTGTGTCGTATTGTATACGTCATTTGATATTTAATTTTGGTGAACCGAATAGGGTGAGGCAAACCCAACTTTGGAAGGGTGTTTTGTCATTATCATACAAGATGTCTAATGACATACAACCTCGTGTTATCATAAGACAGGGTTGTGCACATCCACTTGCTGAGTATATCTACGAGCACTACCTATATGATCTTAGAGTTTGGTTGAAACATAATGTTCAATTGCAGACGGTGGAGATAGTTATATGTTAAGAGAAGACTCACCATTGGAAGGAACATGATAGTAATCTTCTCATTTTCTTTGGGGTCTATTAGATTGATCAAGGATAATTCTCTGCGGACATATGATATCTATCATAGCTTAGATTCATGGCCTCCCATGTACGAAGGTTTCCTTGAGCACTTCCCAAAGATTTTAATTTCTAAAATAGTTTTTTTTGTATACTTTTATGTAAAGTACCATTGTAAGGTTGTGGTCGAGGCACCATGAGAGTTACATACATTTGTATTAAAACTCACAGTTTAACTGTGGTCGTATTCTGCACGACAGTTCAACAGTTGTATAAATGAAGTTTGTATTTGATTTTTATAGTATGATATCTGGCGACTCAGAATGGGTCGTGTGGACCTATTTTGGGGGCGTCATAAATATAGCTGGAACGAGTCAGGAAATGGAGTGATGGTCCAGGATAAGTGGCTTTAGTAGTCCTCACTATTCTGTGAAATAGTGTGATAATAATTATAATGAGAACTCCATTGAGAGTGGATATTGTCTAGAAGGCAATATTCTTATTTAAACTCTCAGCTATGTTTTGTCGTATATTACCCGACAGTTGTATAATTAAGTTTGTATTTGATTTATGTACCATGTATTTGGCGACTCAAGATGGGTGATGTATACCTATTTTGGGGGCATCACAGATTTACTTATAAATCAAGAAAGTTATGATGAAGAAGTTGCTGAACAAACTGAGAAAATTGCAAATCTGTGTTTAATGGCAAACAATGAGTCATCACCAAGATCTGAGGTAAATTTTGAATATCAATTCTCTAGTACTTCATTTGTCATGCATACCTTAGATAATATAAATGAAAAACACCATAAAATACATGAAGCATATAATTGTTTATATGAAGATAATAAAATTATTAAAGAAGATTTTATTAGATTAAAATTTTCATTAGAAAAATTAATTAAAATGAACAAAAATCTGGAAATGGAAAATGCAAACTTGATTATAACTAATGAAAGTTTAAATGAAGTAAACTTGGAAAATGATTCCTTAAAAGAAGAATTAGAACAATTTAAAAGAATAAATAAAAATCTTGAAATAGAAAATTTAACACTTGATGTAATTAATGAAAATACTCAAATAAAAAATCAAGTGTTAAGTGAAGATATTAAAAACTAAATTTTGAAAATGCATCTCGAAAGATAGAATTAGAAAAACAAAATGAAGATTCTTCTTTAATAAATCAAATTAATATTTTAACTAAAGAACGTGACGATTTAAAATTTATAGTTCTTAAGTTCACAAAAGGGAAAGAAAACCTTGATGTCATGCTTAATTAACAAAGATGTGGATTTAACAAAGAAGGACTAGGATATATTGGACAATTAAGTAAAAGAAAAAATAAAGGACTCTATTGTAAGACCCCAACATATTATAAATGAAATTGAATTTCCTCTATTTATTATTTTGAAATAGTAAGGGTTGATTTGATTAATGCGGTTAGTTATGGATAAAATGCGCAAATATTTCAAATAAACAAGTGGTTATAAAATATTCATTGTTGTCGGGGAATATTCGTTTGGTCGTGGAATATTCTTACTGTCGGGGAATATTCGTACGACGGCGCAGCCTTGTGTGGGCCCCATAACGGAAAGCGATTATATGAAGAAAACGACAAGTATAAGTTGTTTATAGATAATGGCGTAATTGTTACCGTAATACTATTGGAATACCCGGTGGTTAAAACACGATGTCGCATTGTTGCACGCGAGCTGCGGTATTGCACGAATTATTGATTCTTACGTGAGAAGGCACTACTAAATAATTATTACGATAATTCTTTGTTCAATATTTTATTTTATTGATTCAATAATTGCTACGTTGATATTTTATATTATTGTTGTTTCAATAATTGTCACTACACGATATTTTTTCATTATCGGATCAATAATTCATATTATTTGAATAATATTATTTGATAGCATTATTAGCATTATTGGCACGGTTGTCGATTATTGTGATTACGTAATATTATTTGTGAATAATTAATTATTGATTTATATGATAAGGAAAAGATTCATTTTATGTAGATATAGATGGAGAAAATTTTTAATGTGACAATTGTTGAAAATTGATATTTTATCTTTTCTGATAAAATAATTCATTTAAATATATTATTATATTATAATAATATAATAATGGTGATATTTTTACAATGAATGTGTGATATATGAATAATGAGGAGGAAGAGTATTTTTGTTGCATTAAATGATAAACACATGTTTTGTGTGTTGATGGACCCATTTTTTACTGAAACTTGATTATAGCCTGCAAAATCGTCCGTATGTGGATTTCGATCAATTTCTGTTTGGAATTTGGAAAAACTTAAAATTACAAAGTTGTAGAGAATTAAATTTCCTATAGAATGGACATAAGATTTGAATTTTTCTGATAAAAGGGCTATTTATTATGAATTATTGAAGTTCTAGATTATTGAGTCTAAATTGATTTTGTTACAAAAATTATTTAAAACATGTTTTTCATTTTTGGTGGGCCCCACTTGTGTGGTACATGTGTTGAAATCAGATTTCTAATGGTGCGTATGATTTTTTAATAAATATTATTATTTTATTAAATTTTCTACTTTGGTATTCTAAGCATTTTCCTATAAATAGGGTGCTTAGGTTAGAATTAAAAATCACACCAGAAACTGAAGTTTTGTCTCTATATTATCGAGCTTATTTTTGTGAGTATTTAGATATCTTGTGTGTTGCTATACGGTGCAAGTTTCATTCAGCGTTATATCTGATATTACAGTCAGAAGTACTGTCTTTTGAGGTAAGGGATGTTATTTTTTTTATAAATGATATTATTTCTTTCAATATCATTATACCAGAATATTGGTAAGATTTTTCTTGTGAAATTCTTATCTTTTCATGTTGGGGTTACTATTCATGAGTTACTATTCACGAGTTACTATTCACAAGTACTATTCACGAAGTATAATGATTTTTCTTGTGGAATTTCTACCTTTTAGTGTCAAAGTTACTATTCACGTATACGGTACTATTCACGTATACGGCACTATTCACAAATACGATACTATTCACAGAAAAATTAAATTTTTTTTTCTGTGTCCAAGATTATCTGTTATGATTTCTATCTTTGATTGGATGTATGTTTTGATCTTAATTTTTGAATTCTACTCCACAATAGTTTATTATAGAGTATTTTTGAACATGGATAAACCGAAGTACGTATCCTTAATTTTTGTCCTTTTATCTCACTGGATTTGTTTTCTTAAAATAATTTTTCATCATCCTCAGTCCTAAATGATGATATTACTGAATATCTTTGGCCTATAGTGCAAAGATGAATGATTTCATGATGAATATCTTTGGCCCGTATTGTAAAGATGAACAGGTGTTGAGATGAACATGACCGACTGATTAATATCTTTGGCCTGTAGTGCTAAGATGACTATTTGATTCAAGATGTATATTGATTGATGCTACAGGGATAAAATATCGATAATGGACTTTTACATTCATAGATGATAGTAGATTTCATTCTCTACTTAACTCTTCTAATGAATTGTTTGTTTTCGTTGCAGTTGTTGATCTAAAACTTGTTGTCTATTGTATTCTATCAGATTTTTCCCTGTTAAAGACTAAGGATAATTTGTTGTACATTATCTTAGTCATAATATTCTTTACTGGGCTAGTTGAGCTCACCCTTTTCCTTTTTGTTCTATTTTTCTTCTAAGGAAGCGAGAATATAGCGGGGAGTAGTCGGGGTGTGGAGTGATGTTCCAAGGCAGTTGTTATAGTAGTCCTCAATATTTTGTGAAATAGTGTATCAATAATTGTAATGAGGACTTTATTTGAGTGTGGATATTGTCTAGAAGACAATATTTGTATTTAAACTCACAGTTTATGTGTTGCCGTATTTTGCACGACAATTGTATTAATGAAGTTATAGTTGTTTCTGTACAATGTATTTGGCGACTAAGAATAGGTTGGGTGGATTGGACCTATTTTGGGGGCATCACAGTTGGTATCAGAGCTTAGGGATATGGTCTTTGGCGGAGATCAGGGAGTGGAACTAGGAGGGGAGAGACGAGTAAATCCTTCACTAGTATGTCCTACCTAAGCTTATTTGTTGGTTGGTTAGAGTATATGGATATTATGTTGTATGTTAATTTGTTTAATTAACCCTTGTTTTATGGAAGTATTTAAGAATGGCAACTGAGAATGTTAACAGTGGAGTAAATGAGACCGTGGAGACACCTTTACTCACCAATCAAGAAAACGCGCAACAGGAAGACAATGTTCCTCCTGTAAACAACACCACTGATCAGACGATGAACGACGAGATGTTTAGAAGCTTTTTGCAGTTCATGCAAAATCAGACGAGGGAGACTCTTGTACAAAATACGGGTGGAAATGATAGTAACTCTCGGTTTGTCACGACAACGCGATTCGAGGAGTTGTGACCACCCAGTTACGGGAAAGCGGATCCAATTAAAGCGCGAATGTGGGTCAAGCAAATTACCAAGATATTCGATGTCTTGGGATACACGGAAGAACAGAAGGTTCTATTCGCCACCTTTATGTTCTGTAATGAGGCAGATTACTGGTGGGAATCTATGAAGCGTACCCATCCAGCCGCATTTAGCATGTCTTGGGAAACGTTTCAGAAACTGTTCAATAACACGTACTTTCCTGAAAATATTCGTCATATGAAGGAGGTAGAGTTTATTAGACTAGAACAGAACAACATGACGGTGTCCAAGTACGAGGCAAAGTTCGCGGACTTATCCTGGTTTGCACCTCATTTGGTGGAGAATGAGGAACGTATGACGCGGATGTTTCTAAGAGGTTTGAAACCCGACATACGTCAATATCTCATTTCTCATAAATTTTCTCTATATTCAAATGTTGTGAATAGGGCTCAGTTATTCTAGTGCGATAATGAGTCAGCTCAACCGAAGAATAACGACCAACAACTCAATGATAATCGTACCGGTGGCAACGGTCATCGGAACAATGATAACCATCGTGGAGGAAATTGTCATGCCAAAAATGGTAACCACTTCAGGGGTAATCATGGCCAAGATAATAGAAGAAATAATTCAAGTGGAAATTTCAAGAAGAGAAGATTTAACGATGACGGGAAAACGGGAAGACGTCGGCGAAGACACCGGCACCATGAATAAATTCTAGGGGAGAAACGACCGCCGCCGTTAGATCTTCAAATTCGGAGAGGAGGGACATATAAGTCGAAACTGTTCACAGCCTTCCAAGGTATGTTTTAGTTGTGGAAAAGATGGTCATATAGCTCGATTTTGTCCTGTAGGGAAATCAAGTCCAGCTGGGACGGTGACACCAAAGGCGGATACGGACAAAACAAAGTCGGCGGTTCCTGGAAGAGCGTTTGTCGTGATTGGCCAAAAAGCAAGTAAACCGAATGAAGTTAGCACGAGTTAGTTAATTATAAATTCTTGCGAAATCTATACCTTATTAGATACCGGTTCTACCCATTCTTTTATCTCTCCTGCTTGTGCTCAACGTTTAAACTTGACTTCGGAGAAAATTAGACTTTGACTTATCTGTGGAGACTCTTTTAGGAAAAACTTTCATTACATCCACTGTTTATAAATCTTGTTTGATCCAAGTTGGCACCATCACATTACCTGTTGATCTTATCTCTTTAAAGATACTTGTTTTTGATGTGATTTTAGGGATTAATTGGTTAACTACTTATCATGCCAAAATTGATTGCTTTCGTAAGGTTGTTAGTTTTCATATTCCTAAGTAACCTATTATTCGAATTCAAGCAAACAAACAATTGAAGTCAAACACTTTCATATCAAGCCATAAAGTCATTCGTTTATTAAAAAATGAATGTCAAGCTTTCTTAGCCATGTTATGGATTTAAACAAAAATACGTCATATTTGAATAATAATTTTGTTGATAGTGAATTTCCTGACGTATTTCCTGAAGAATCTCATGGCCTACTCCCAGAGCGTGATATTGAATTTTGTATTGACTTTGAACCCGGTACAAAACCCATTTCTAAAATATCATATCGAATGGCTCCTATTGAACTTCAGGAGTTAAAAATTTAACTATATAATTTGGTACCCTAGCATCTATCTGGTGACTTCCTTTGTGGAATGCACCGAAGCCAGACTCTCCGTAGGGGACGCCATATTCGTGCGGTAGTAAACTGATAGGTGCCATTATGACGTGCTATCCAAGATTGGGATATGAGTCACAGTTGAGAGTAACCTAAGTCAGTAATCGAAATACGTAGCTTTCTAGGCTTAGTTGGTTATTATCTAAGATTCGTGGAAAGATTTTCTTGAATCTCTATTCCATTAACTCAGCTGACTTGTAGAGATACGAAATTCGAATGGAGCAAGGAATGTGGGAAGAGCTTCGAAGAACTCAAGAGAAAACTCATTTCGGTACATGTTCTGACCATACCATCCTGGAAAAGCGAACGTGGTAGCTGACATGTTGAGTAGAAGATCGTATGCGGGTACGAGTGCGATATTGTCGAATACAAAGACCCATTTCGTATAACTTACAAATGATAGAGATAGAGTTATAGACTCTAGGGACCCACGTGATGATATACGAGTAGAACCGACTTTAATCGATAAAGTTAAAACTGTTCAAGCTACACACCGGAGCTGATGGATATAAAGAAGAAGGTGCAAGAAGGTGTTATTCTAGAAGTAAGATTTGATGAAGAGAGGAAAGCTCAAACCTTTGATTTATTAGTCCATTTGAAATCCTCGATCGAATAGGAATTGTGGCCTATAGACTCATTTTACCGCCAAGTATGTCGCGTGTTCATAACATTTTTCACGTATCGATGTTACAAAAATATGTGGACGACCCGAACCCCATTATTGAGTTAGAACCAGATGAGATTACCGAAGATTTAACGTACGAAGAAGTACCAGTCAAGATCTAAAGGAGCATGTCCTACGCACAAAGGTTATACCACAAGTCAATATTTTGTGGAGGAACCATGCTATTGAAGAAATGACCTAGGAGTTGGAATCAAAAAATAAAAGCTATGTATCCTCACCTTTTCGAAACACCAGGTACGTACGTCAATTTCAAGGAAGAAATTTCATAAGGAGAGGAGGTTGTAAGACCCCAACTTATTATAAATAAAATTGAATTTCCTCTATTTATTCTTTTGAAATAATAAGGGTTGATTTGATTAATGTGGTTAGTTATGGGTAAAATGCGCAAATATTTCAAATAAGCAAGTGATTATAAAATATTCATTGTTGTCGGGGAATATTCGTTTGGTAGTGGAATATTCTTCTTGTCGAGGAATATTAAATGCAACGTAGCGACCTTGTGTGGCCCATAATGAAAGTGATTGGATGAAGAAAATGACAAGTATAAGTTGTTTATAGATAACGACGTAATTATTCTTAATAATCTTTGTTGGAATACCCGAGTGGTTAAAACACGATGTCGGCGTTATTGCCTGATAAGACATCAGTATTGCACCAATTATTGATTCTTACGTATGAAGGCACTACTCAATAATTGTTACAATAATTACTGTTCAATATTTTATTTTATTGATTCAATAATTGCTATGTTGATATTTTACATTATTGTTGTTTCAATAATTGTCACTACACAGTATTTTTCATTATCAGATCAATAATTCATATTATTTGAATAATATTATTAGATAGCATTATTGGCAATGTCTAGAAAGTTTTGTCTAAGGAGAGGTTTGGTCACCTAATTGCGGCGCAAGATGGAGAAATCCTAATTGAAAGCCCCTCTTTCTGAGGAGCGGCTTGGTTGTCATCGATGTTGTGATTACATAATATTATTTATGAATAATTAATTATTGATTTATATGATAAGGAAAATATTCATTTTATGTGGATATAGATGGAGAAAATTTTTATTGTGACAATTGTTGAAAATTGATATTTTATCTTTTCTGATAAAATAATTTATTTAAATATATTATTATATTATAATAATATAATAATGGTGATATTTTTACAATGAATGTGTGATATATGAATAATGAGGAGGAAGAGTATTTTTGTTGCATTAAATGATAAACACATGTTTTGTGTGTTGATGGACCCCATTTTTGACTGAAACTTGATTATAGCCTGCAAAATCGTCCGTATGTGGATATCGGTCAATTTCTGTTTGGAATTTGGAAAAATTTAAACTTACAAAGTTGTAGAGAATTAAATTTCCTATAGAATGGACATAAGATTTGAATTTTTCTGATAAAATGGCTATTTATTATGAACTATTGAAGTTCCGGATTATTGAGTCTGAATTGATTTTGTTACAAAAATTGTTTAAAACATGTTTTTCATTTTTTGTGGGCCCCACTTGTGTGGTAAATGTGTTGAAATCAGATTTCTAATGGTGCGTATGATTTTTTAATAAATATTATTATTTTATTAAATTTTCTACTTTGGTGTTCTAAGCATTTTCCTATAAATAGGGTGCTTAGGTTAGAATTGAAAATCACACCAGAAACTGAAGTTTTGTCTCTATATTATCGAGCGTATTTTTGTTAGTATTTAGATATCTTGAGTGTTGCTATACGGTGCAAGCTTTCTTCAGTGTTATATCTGATATTCCAGTCAGAAGTACTATCTTTTTGAGTTAAGGGATGTTTTTTTTATAAATGATATTATTTCTTTCAATATCATTATACCAGAATATTGGTAAGATTTTTCTTGTGAAATTCTTATCTTTTCATGTTGGGGTTACTATTCATGAGTTATTATTCACAAGTTACTATTCACGAGTACTATTCATAAAGCATGATGATTTTTCTTGTGGAATTTCTACCTTTTGGTGTCAGAGTTACTATTCACGTATACGGTACTATTCACGTATACGACACTATTCACGAATACGATACTATTCATAGAAAAATTAAATTTTCTTTTCTGTGTCCAAGATTGTCTGTTATGGTTTCTATCTTTGATTGGATGTATGTTTTGATCTTCATTTTTGAATTCTGCTCCACAATAGTTTATTATGGAGTATTTTTGAACATGGATAAACCGAAGTACGAATCCTTAATTCTTGTCATTTTATCTCACTGGATTTGTTTTCTTAAAATTATTTTTCATCATCCTCAGTCCTAAATGATGATATTATTGAATATCTTTGGCCTGTAGTGCAAAGATGAATGATTTCATGATGAATATCTTTGGCCCGTAGTGCAAAGATGAACAGGTGTTGAGATGAACATGACCGACCGATTAATATCTTTGGCCTGTAGTGCAAAGATGACAATTTGATTCAAGATGTATATTGATTGATGTTACAGGGATAAAATATCGATGATGGACTTTTAAATTCATAGATGATAGTAGATTTCATTCTCTACTTAACTCTTCTAATGAATTGTTGTTTTTATTGCGATTGTTGATCTAAAACTTGTTGTCATTGTATTCTATCAGATTTTTCCCTGTTGAAGACTAAGGATAATTTGTTGTACATTATCTTAGTCATAATATTCTTTACTAGGCTAGTTGAGCTAACCCTTTTCCTTTTTGTTCCATTTTTCTTCTCAGGAAGCGAGAATATAGCGGGGAGTAGTCGGGGTGTGGAGTGATGTCCAAGGCAGTTGTTATAGTAGTCCTCAATATTTTGTAAAATAGTGTATCAATAATTGTAATGAGGACTTTATATGAGTGTGGATATTTTCTAGAAGACAATATTTGTATTTAAACTAACAATTTATGTGTTGTTGTATTTTGCACGACAATTGTATTAATGAAGTTGTAGTTGTTTCTGTACAATGTATTTGGCGACTCAGAATATGTTGGGTTGATTGGACCTATTTTGGGGGCGTCACATCTATCATGTTAAAAGTAAAGAAAAATAAAATCACGCATCTCCGTTTACTAAATGTTCTTACTGTAACACAAATGGTCATTCTTTTCACATGTGTAATGCTCGAAATGGAAATTATAAAGGAAAAATGATTTGGGTGCGTAAAGGAACGTATATTGCACCAATTATTAATACAATGAAAGAGTTTTATAATAAAAGTCAAAAATCTCATAGAAATTTTCATCAAAGTTTTTCAAGTTATAATAATAAAGTAAATCATGCATCTTATAGACCTACTACTCATAAAATGCTCTTGTCTACTAAGATTGATTATCATGTACCCATTTTTGTAAAAGAAAACACATATGTTCCTTATAAAAAATGAGAAATTCACCCAAAGGATTCTTCTTATTAAAGGGTACCAGTTCTTGAAATTGATAAATGTTGCAGGTATGTCTTGAAGCTGACTCTAGTAAAAATAACTAACGACATCACTGTTGGGTCTATTGATAATACTTTGTGAAATGATTTCTCTGAAAGCATGAGTAAGGATTTTGAAATGAACATGAAGGGAGAATTAAATATCTTCCTAGGAGTGTAAATGAAATCAGGTGAAAAAGATTCTGACTATGCAGGTCATCATATTTTTTCAAGTACAAGTGGCACATGTCAGTTTTCTCATTATTATATATGAATCTATATATATATGCCCATATAAATATTTTTTTTTAAATATATATATAGGAATATTTTTTAGAATATATTTAATATTTAAATTTATTTAAAAAAAATTATATATATATATATAATAGATTTAATGTGGAACATTCTTTTAAAATTCTATATATCTAACAGTAAATAATCTACATTCATGTATATTAATTTGGGTCAATCAGAAGCAACCACACAAATTCAAATCATGCAAGCTTCCGACCGTTCGACCAGAAGACAAAGAGGCAACTAAATCTTTTAAAGAATTTTTTTAATTCTAATCTTGTCTTCTGTAGGTTTTGAAAAGTAATTTATACTATTCTTCCCCCACCCCCCAATTTTTTATGATGACAAAGGGGGAGAAGAAAAATATTATTGGGAGAAGAAAAATAACAGTTATATATTGTTACATGTTAGTTTTTCAAAAATTTAAATTTTTTGATGATTGTATAAATTGAGGGGGAGCTTTTATGGAAAATATTTTTAGTTGATCATCATCATCAAAAAGGGGGAGATTGTTGGGTTTCTAACTTTTAGTTTTATTTTGATGATAACAATAATTAGTAAATAAATTAATTAAAAGGGTATAATCCTCTCCATAGGATTTTTTTTATTATAATTCTTTTATTTATCTTATTTACTTTGACCAAAAATATTTTCTAAATCTTATTTAATTGATTTTCTTAATCTTGATGTTTTAAAGTATTAAATCAAATGGGTCACTTATATTGGAACAATGCTTGCTAATATGCTAGAAATGAATTGGCTCATGCATTTTGGGACAAAAATAATATGTTGATCATCTAATGCTTGTTTGACCGAGTTTGGAAAGAAGATGAAGATTTTGATTAAATCATTTTTGTTATGTAGGCATTTTCTATTTATTCTCAACTTAATTTTATTATTTAAAGATTCCATAAATTATTTCAAAATCACCCAAAATTATTTTATTGCGGTATATATATATATATATATATATATATATATAGGAAATGATCCAAGTGGAATCGTTAGCTATTAACCTGTTTTATTAGCGCTCATCCGATCGTCCAAAATTGGAGTTAATGGTGAGATGAGGCCTTGTAATTAGAGGAGTAGCGACCAAAATTTCTTTTATCTTGTGCTTACTCCTCTCTAATGACCAATCAACAATAGTGTTTTATTTGAGCAGCTAAAGGAGTAGAGGCCAACATAAAAGAATTTGGCTTAATTATGATTATCCTAATTATTCTAAATACATATATACTACTTATTAATCATTAAAATAAAATAATAAATAATTATACGGATAATTATAAGAATAATCAATAATTATCTTTATATATTTCCTATACTTATTAATAAAATAAGTATGTATAAGGATAATTCTTGATTATCATCTTATGATTTTTAATTATAAATAAAAATAGTGATTGAATTTATATTATATTCCTACTCAAATATATAAACTCAATCATTATTTTCTATTTATAATTAAAAATCATAAAACAATAATCGATAATTATTCTTATACATCGCGATAATTAGTAATTATTCTTATAAGGATAAGTATAAAGATAATTACTGATTATCCTTATAATTATTTATTATTTTATTTTAATGATTAATAAGTAGTATATATGTATGAGAATAATTAGGATAATCAGTAATTAAACCAAATTCTTTTATGTTGGCACATTCTCTCTCTAATGGCGGCAAATAAAACACTCATCATTTGATTTGGTCATTAGAGAGTAAATACCAAAGATAAAAGAAATTTGTCGGCCGATACTCTCTCTCTCTGGTAAAGGCTGCATCATCTCACCATTAACTCCAATTTTAACTACTGGATGAGCGTATAAAACAGGTTAATAGCTAACGATTCCACGGATCATTTCCCATATATATATATATATATATATATATATATGAGATCAAGAGCATTCTCTTTAAATAACATTCCTCCTTAAATAACACTCCTTTATTAAAACTACGTCATTTTGGAGTCTTTTTAAAAAAACAAGTGGGGCCGTGGGTGACATTTTTGTAAATAAAAGAAAAGCAAGTGGGACCACTCTCTTTTAAAAGACTCCAAAACGATGTAGTTTTAATAAAGGAGTGTTATTTAAGGAGGAATGCTATTTAAGGAGAATGCTCTTGATCTTTGCTATATATATATATATATATATATATATATATATATCATGTGTGCATGTGCATAATACACTACAAGAAAAGGCCTTATTTCAGACGGAATTGTCCCTCGGAAATAAGCCTATTCAGTCGGAAATAGGTTATTTTCGATGGAATATTTCGTCAGAAATTCATTCGTATATATTTGTGTCGAAGATAACATCCGTCACAAATTTCGTCGTACCTATCTTATCTTCGACGAATTTATCACCGACGAAATTGCGTCGAAAATAATCTATCTACGACTTAATAAATAAGACGAAACTTTCCATCGAGTATAATATACCTTATTTCTGACGGACATATTCCCTCGGAATTAACCTATTTCTGACTGAAAATTAAAATATATCGTTATT
Organism: Panax quinquefolius; assembly: GCA_020205615.1. Lineage (NCBI taxonomy): Eukaryota > Viridiplantae > Streptophyta > Magnoliopsida > Apiales > Araliaceae > Panax > Panax quinquefolius. The sequence goes on along the minus strand of CM035158.1, from coordinate 95,182,437 downwards.
TATTAAAAAATGACTATATATTAAATCCGACGGAATGTCAGTCGGAAATACCTTATTCCGTCGGAATTAACTATTTTTTTTAAAATGCAGATTTGAAAAGTTCAGTTTCTAGGTGTTTAAACCCATTTATGTACCTGTAACCTGTCACAACCTAATACACAGTAATATGAACCTGTATCTCACATTTAAATATTCAACGTAGCGCTAAAAACGATAGCAACAAATCCAGCAAAAGGTAATCTATTAATTTATTATAATCAACACTACTGAGCTAACAATTACAAATATAAGCTAATGTTCCATAAATGATAAATAATATAATTTACAATACTTATACAGACGCAATTAGACACTACAATATATACAAATGTTCTACAATACTTATACAGACACAATTAGACACTACAATATATACAAATGTTCTACAATAACATAAATACAAATGAACTATAAATTATTAAAAGTATCATCATCTGGCGGATGTGAACGACGTTGTTCTAGTGTATGGAAATCAGTGTCGTCCGCGTGCTCGTCATCACCAGTCTGCTCGCCATCGCCACCCTGTTGATATAATCAAAAATATAAATCATTAGTCCATATATATATGTGATAATTAACAAGCTAAACTTAATTTTAAAAACATAAACAATAAGAATACCAGAGTAGGCGGGGGCGGGGGGCGGACGAAAAGCCTTCTCCAAGAGGGTAATCACCATTTGGAGCATCTCGCCGCTCCAAGCATCGAGCTGCTCCCGTGGTAATCCTGTACTCTCTGCGGAGGCCCCTGCTATAATATCCTGAGCAATTTGCTGAAGACGTGAACTAGAAGGCAACTGCTGACTCCAAAAGACCAGATCGGTACGAAACTTATCTCGACACATTTTATCGGTAGTGAAAGATATCGTCATCAAGCCAATACCCGTATGAGATGGTCCGACATGTGTTCTTAAGTGGCAATTTGGTGGAACCTATAAAAAGATACAAATTCGATTACTAATAATAATTTATATAATGTGATAAATTTGAATAATTTCGTGAAACATAAAAAATATCACCTCCAGGAAGTGTATATGCGGGTATCCTCAGCAGACCCAACACTCGATATCTGCCGGTACTGCTAATAGGGGGATCCTGAGACGCAGCCCATAATCTCAGTTCCTCATCCTAATCTAATACAATATCGGGAAGAGGGGTGGCAGAATCTAACGTCTCAGAACCCCTCCTAATAGCCTCCAACTTAGCTATACGCTCGTCCCGAAGCCTCTAAAATCAGTCCTGTAATTTATTTTATATACGTATGTTAATTATATCATTTTATTTACGATTGAATATTACTAAAAGCTAAATAGTAAGATGAGTTTTACCCGTATAGCTAAAGCTGCCTGAGACAAAGCATGCTCGGCATTAAGCGTGTGGGTTCGATTCTAAAACTCTAAAATGTTAGGATCTCGGCCCAAGGTCCTCCTCAAGGCCTAATAAAAACATTCATAAAATAGGTATTAAGTATTTGTGTGAGAACTTGATAACTAAATAACTAAATACAATGCACTTACCATCTTCGCCTCCTCGAACGATTGAGAACTAGTGGTGTGTACTATCCAGAGCTAACCACGGTTCTTCTTCGCCTGCTCAGACTTTTTCTTGAAGTCATCAGCCTCCCAGTGCGCACACATAGCCTCCCAGGCTAAATCAGAGACTATGTGGGGCTGATGATCTCTAATTGTGGTCCCGGGCTGGTCTTCAACTGCCCAGGCTGCCCTCTGTCGCATCTAGATGAACGAACGATCACTTCTCTGCTAGTAATAAATCATCTTCCCATATGGGTCCAATCCATGACATAGAAAGCTTCTCACCACTCTGAATTCCTCATATGGGTAGTTCTCATAGAAAAAGAGGTGAGCCATTCTATGAGAACTACCCATCTGAGGAATTCGAAGTGGTGAGAAGTTGTCTATGTCATGGATTGGAACCATATGGGGAGATGATTCATTCCTAGTAGAGAAGTGATTATTCGTTCATCTAGAGGGTTGCTTAACCTGGAACTTTGTTTAATAGCTTAATGGAACTGCTTCGAGATGTTGTCATATGTTATGATAGAACAGTGAGTAATGTCCGTCGTAATTCAATTAACTTTATTATTCGAGTATAGGACACAAACAGGATCTACGACCCATTTTTTTTAATTGCTGAGGAGACCAGGTTGAGTCTTTATTAGTCTACTGAATCGCTATGTCGAACCCTGCATACATGGAAGAGTACATATATGTAAGGAGAATATTATATTATTTATTGAAAATTGTGGCAAACTAAGCAAATGCTACTTAGTTTATTTTTCCAATGATAAACTAAGGAAGTAGTACTTAGTTTATGAGAATTGTTATTTGGAATCTGTACAGACTACTGTTCGACATTCACTCATACTTGTCAAACGGGTTTCTAATTAAGTTCCAAAGTATATTATTTTACTTAATCAAAAATATTCTTATTCAGTTTCTTTTAATTGCATCCCAACTAAGCAAATGCAACTTAGTTTATTATTATATTTTATTTTATTTTATTTTGTATTATATTATATTATAGTATATAATTGGTTTGTTTGTTTATTTATTAAATTTAATTTATAAAATTAAATTAAATTAAATTATTTTATTTTATTTATTTTATTAAATCGTAAATTTATTATTATTATTATTTATTTTATCTTGTATTATATTATATAACTTCTAATTTAATTTAATTTATTAATTATTTTAATTTAATTTATTATTTTATTTTATATTTTATTATATTATATAATTTCAAAAAAATTTATTAAATTTAATTTATTTTAAATTTAATTTAATTTAAATTATTTTAATAAAATAAAATAAAATAAAATATATTTTATTTTATTCTATTCTATTTTATTTTATTATTTTTATTTTTATTTTTATTTTATTTTATTTTTATTGAATTATATTTTATTTTTATTATATTATATATTTTAAATATTTTTATTAAATTTAATTAATTTATTAAATCAAATCAAGTTTGATTTATTTTATTCAATTTAATTTAATTTATTATTTTAATTTATTTTTATTATATTATATTATCTAATTTTTAAAATTTATTTTATTTAATAAACTAAATTAAATTAAATTTATTTTATTTTATTTTACTAGTAAGAAACTAAGTAAATGCTACTTAGTTTATATATAAAATATTGGGAAACTAATTACTAATACAATACATGAAGGGCCCACAAATCTTGCAAATGAATAATTCTAACAGAATTTCTGTCAGAAATTTCGTCAGAAATAACAAATATATCAAAATTAAAAACAATCCTAAAATCTGTTAAATTATGATAAAGAACCCAAATTTAAGATTCAATACACTGACATATATATATATATATATATAATAAATTAGGACCAAATTTGAATCTAAAGCACAATAGCGGTTTAGATTGAATCTCAGTTTTTACAACTTAATCCAAAGGCTGACCTTTCATTTCACCAAAAAAAGAACCGCCCAAATCAAACCCTCCTTACACGCTACCCAAATCCCGCCTTATACCTCAGCTCCTTCCCATTTTGTCGTCTCCTTCCTTTGTGCTCTTCTTTCTTTCTTTCTTTCTCTGGGTGTGTGAGTGTCTAAGCCTTTGAGCTCCTTTGCACCACCATTCTTGCTATCCTCAAAACCACGATTCTGTTACCCAAATCCTGCCTTATACCTCTGCTCTTTCCCATTTCGTCTTCTCCTTCCTTTGTGCTCTTCTTTCTTTCTTTCTTTCTTTCTTTCTCTAGGTGTGTGAGTGTCTAAGCCTTTGAGCTCCTTTGCACCACCATTCTTGCTATCTTTAAAACCACGATTCTGTTTCTTTAAAATTCTTCTTGAGGAAATTTCCTATGGTTTCGGATATAAAATTAAAGTTCCCTCTGTCCAACTTTCCTTTGGTTTCGGATAGCAACGAGGAGGAAATTGAGGCTTCCAAGTTTTGGAAAAAATACCCCCAAGACTTCCCAAAAACTTCTCCCCCTAAAATCAAACATCAAAAATTTTAGGTCTCTGTCTCAAATGACATTCAGGTTTCACAGTCAACAGTGAGAACTATTTCAACTTTTCAGCCACTTCTTCCACAGATGATTATATCTATTTCAACGAGGAGGAAATCGGAATTGGAACTTTATAGTTGATCACCCATAGCAAGGTAAGTTCTAATTCTTGACTTTAAAAGCAATAATGGAATGATTTATGCGAAATTGAGACTGTTATTGTGGTAATGTTGGGATTTTAGAATGAATGTACAAATTCTTATGAACTTTGTCCACACAAAAAAATGCACATATCATGTTCGATAAATTCTTAAGCTCAAATTATAATGCCTTTTTGGGTGGGTTCTTTTTGTTATTGTTGTTGTTAGTATCATTTTTCACTTAATATGACACTGTAGTTTTTAGCTTATAGTTGGCTTATTAGTCCAACACATTTGATAATTATTAAGGTTTAGAATAATTTTCTTTTCTTGATTTTCATTATTATTGAACTTAGAAGAGTAAAATTATAATTTTAAAAAGTTTGATGAGTAAAAAACTCTAAAGTATACCAAGTGCAAACTTTAAGAATAAAAGTATGACTCATTTCCAATGGAGGTAGAATGTGTTAAAGAAATATAAAAAGTCAAATTGGTCTCTCAGTTTGGGTTAGAGCACGGGTAAAAGTTTCGGCCTGGTTTTAGCCCTTGCCAAATTGCAACCTTGATATGAGCGGCGAAATTTCCCTTTACTGGGTTTACTTTCTGTTGCTCATTGATTTGTTTTAGTGTAGTTCAAAACTGTTAGGAAGTGGTCATGCCAGACAAGTATTTTTATTTACTAGCTGTGGTAAGACAAAATACATGGTTCCTGGAAAATCATGTGTTTCCTTGACTTAAAACTTCATTCTAAACTCCCTCTTTTTATACCCCAAAAGAATTTCATATGTTTGTGCAATGTTTTTTTTTTCAATCTTAATCATCTTAGCAATGTCTTATGCCCCTCTTCATCTCCTCTACCTATTAGTATTTGTCTTGCAGGTGTGTCCTTTGTCGGAAAAGAACTGTTTATCTAACGGCTAAGAAGGTTGAACTATTTCTTTTACACCATTGAATGTGTTATGTTTCTTAAGAGTATACATTGACTCTCTTGAAGTAGAAAATCTAACAGATTGTAATGATATTTGTATTTTAATATCCAAAAAGAGCCTGCATGATAATATAAATTGAATAATAATAAGCATTTTGAAGAAATTAGTAATCCTTTCTGTTGTAATTTAAGCTTTGTTTGCTGTTGTGATTTGACATTTTATTGAGGGCCAAACTGAATTGAATGGTACAGGGCCTAGCATAAGTCTAGCCATTCAAATTTAAAACTGGAAATCAAATAGATTTTTGACTACAGTAAACATGGTCAAATGTAAGGTTTCTTTTCTGTGGTAAGGGAATTAAGAAGGACCTTCCTACAGGGTGTACAGAGTGTAGGCTCACCAAGAATCTCGCATTATTGTGAGATTCTTCAAGGAATTCCTTCACTGCCTTTTATCTAATGGGTTTGATGGTTTAACATTTTCATATTTTTGTTAGATGTTGAACTATTGATTAAAATGGTGGTTTTTTAAAGGTTGAGTGACTCCGGGTTTTGTATATTTCGGTTGATCGAGGTTTCAATTTGGATGGGTTTGGTTTTTTGTTCAACTTTTGTGGGGTTTAATGCGTGATTATGGATTTAATTTTTCTTCTCGATTGTTCTTTTTGAAGAAATCGCAAATATGTTACTTCAAATTAGTAGCAATATTCATGGAAACTTTTTGGATGTATTTTTTAAATCTTTCATTAGGAGTTAGGGAAAATTGGTACTCATATTTTTTTAATCTTGATGTTTTTTAATTTCAGTATATTGTTTAGGCTATGATAATATCTTTGTTATTTTTTCATTTATTTAAGCTCAAAATTGATTGTTATTTGTATTTATTTGGTACAGAAAAATGAAGGTTTAGAAGTTAGTGGCATTCTTGAAGGAATGCATGGTGTTTAGAAGTTAGTGGCATTCTTGAAGGTATTTACTGCTCTACTTCTGTAAGCCTTGCTCATTGTTTTGATTCCAGTAATAATGATTGCTTTAAGTATCAAGATTATTATTGCTTTTGCGTAAAATAAATAATTACTATTGAATGATTTACACGCAAAAGTATCATTATTACTATTGAATGATGGTCAATACTGATATTTTCTTTACCTCTTAATTGAACTGAACTCATATACTACTGTTGTGTCTCACTACTGGACTATTTGCATTATATTGACTTGATTTTGGTGCTGACAGTATATGCGTATTTCAAACATCAAGCAATAACATCTGGAAGAAGTTAATATAGAAAAGTCTGGCCTATTAAAAGAAAATGAAATACTAAAAGCTAAAAAAGAACAATATTAAGGAACTTCGGGTTGAGGTCTTATAAAGGGTAATTTGAAATTTTAAAGTACCTTCAATACCCATATGTAGGGGAAGTTCTGATCCCTAAAATGGAAGATGGGTCTGGTAATATGTGTTGGAGCAAGTAGTGGTTAGAAACCATGTTTTATTCCCCCCTATTTTTGATGAATGTTTTACATAAAAGTTACATTTTTCAAGAGTTTATATTTTAAGTAGGAAGAAGCACCTAAATTACTTCAGTTTTTCAAGAGTTTATATTTTGATTAGGTGACGACCTTGGTCCAGTAGGTATTATTGTTTTAAAAAGAGTTGATATGTCGACCTTGGTCCAGTAGGTATTATTGTTTTAAGAAGAGTTGCTATGTCTTCCCATGATTTACTCGCAAAATTAGATTAAATCTGAACCGTTATTGTATCTTATTATTATAGATAGATACCTAAATCAGATAAAGAAGAAAGAAGATAAAAGAAGAAGAAAAGCCCCATTTCACCTGGGATGAGCTTGGTGAGATAGATTACTGACTTCTGATATTGTCCGATTTTATGAAAAATACCAAACTAAAAACCATTAAACTTAGCTTGACCTTCTTTAAGGGTGCGTGGATGACACTTTCGTAAAAAAGGAATGCTTGATGACTCTTTCTATAGTTTCGTTTTCAAACAACCTCTTACCATGTATTGGGTCTAATTTTCCTTTTTTTTAATTGTACGAATCAACTGAGTTGTGAAATTTAGGTTGTCTTTTTCCTTAATTTTGGTTCTGGAAATTGGATGTGTATGTACTTTTGTGTATGTATATTATGTAATTCATGTTCATTATCCATAACTTATGAAATTTACTGTGTAGCTACAACCGTTTCAACTGCACAATCATCGACCAATGGATGATGTTGTTATATTTGGTGGTGTAAGTTTATTATCTGATTAACTCTCTCTAAATAAATCTTATTGATTTTTTTAATAACTTATTTATTTTAATTTATTTTCATTAATGTCGTGATAGATGGATGACGACCTCGAAAATACCGTATGATAATTTTTTCTTATTCATCATTTTCTTACTTTTTATCTTATCTTTTTACCAACTTATTTCCTATTCAACATTTTTTTGCCTACAGGTTCGAATACTCCGTCAGAATAATGTAGGAGTGGTAATTCGCAATGAGTATGAACTAAATTGTCTCCGTATACGTGAGGTAGTGTATCCTTACACCTATTTCTCATTCATTTTTTCTGTTCTTTTTTTTTTTTGCTTTTAAGTAGCGTTTTCTTACCCAGAAGGAGGAAAAAAGGTCTGATACTTTGGAGAATGCCAAATTTAAGGAGGAAGAAAAATCAACCTTTTCTAGCCAAGGAAAAAAATATAAAGAGTGCCAACTAGTATCACTTTTAATCCTATTCTTTTCTCTCTGTTTTGACAATGGTTTTGGATGTTATTGAATTTAAAAAAATTTAAGTATCATTTTATGTAAAACATTTGATTTGTCGACATGTTTTTGGTTTATCTCAATTAATATTACATATTTTTTTATCGTGTTCTTACACGGAAGGAGAAACAAAGGTCTGATGTTTTAGCGAATGCCAAATTTACGGGAAAACAAAAATCAACTTCTTCTACCCAAGGAACAAAAAATAAAGATTATCAACTGGTATCACTTTTAATCATATTATTTTCGCTCTGTTTTTACAATGGATTTAGATGTTATTGAATTTAAAAAATTTTAAGTTTTGTTTTAAGTAGAACGTTTGATTTGTCAACATGTTTTTGGTTTGTCTTATTTAATAGTACATGTTTTTTTACCGTGTTCTTACACATATGGAGAAAAAAGGGTTTGATGCTTTGGCAAATGCGAAATTTAAGGGGAAACAGAAATCAACCTTTTCTAGCCAAGGAACAACAAATAAAGATTTCCAATTGGTATCACTTTTATTCCTATTCTTTTCTCTCTGTTATTACAATGGTTTTGGATGTTAATGAATTTAAAAAATTTTAAGATTCATTTTATGTAGAACATTTGATTTGTTAACATGTTTTTGGTTTGGCTCATTTAATATTACTTATTTTTTTATTTTGTGTATACAATTGAATATTCCTATGATTTTTTGTTTTTTTTTACCAATTTTGTAGTTAAGAGTTTTAGTTTCTTTATCTTAATGTTGCTTTGTTACCAATTTTAATGTTACTATAGAACAATAATACTAGATGCAACTGTGGCTATAGTGTTTTATTTTTGCATCAAACAAAAACTTTATTATAATTATAAATTTGATAAACGGTTGGGTAGATAGTTCTGTTAATGCAACACTTTATTGTTATTTTACATCACGTTGCTATAATAATTACGTTAAATCAACAAAATAATAATTAATTTTTAATGAGTTTGTGGTTTAGGCACAAAACTATAATGTTATATCAAAATCAACATTGACGCAATGTGCAAAGCTTGCTCCAAAAATACGTTATGATGGGAAAGAAAATGAGTGCTCCAAACGACAACTGGGACAACTTGCATGTCACGAAAGAGAGCGATCAAAACATTATGACCCCGTTCAGTCTAGATTTTTTCCTTCTTTACCACCGAGCCGTCGTCGCCGAGCATGCCTAGAACGAGAATCAAATAAAAGATCCCGCCTTCAACCAATGACTTTGTCTACCAAAATTTCACATCCTGTAATAGTTAGTATATTGCCAACAAATGTTATAGAGTTATCGTCAACCACCTTGCTTCAAAATCTTAATGAACATACTACAACAATTGTTTCACAGTGGTTGTCTATGGCCATCATGAATCAAGAAAATCCTCCTCAAAATCTTGAAGAAGGCACACCAATAAATATCTCAAGGTTGTCGCCTGTGCTCCAAGACTTGCCTCCTCAAAACCTATACAAAAGCACAACAATAGTCTTGGAACCATTCTCCCCACGTTCCCCAGGGGCATCGTATATGACAAACATGTTCCAACAAATGCGTAATCTGAATGAAGGCACCAGGTGTTCGATATAAGTTCTAATTTTCTATTCTCACATTTGTTGTCTTATTCATGTTCTCCTTTTAAAAATTGTATGACATCTATAATTTTATCTATAGTGCCTACACAATAGAAGGTGTTACTATAGATGTTGTATTTAATCCTCAAAACCATGAAATTCTAGATCGTCATTCCCTCGGCTTGATGAATCGAACATGTCCTCATTGTTCTGCCTTACACTGGCTTGTTGAAAAATTAACAAAATCATCTGTATTAAATCCTCTCTTTGGTAATTGTTGTTTACAAGGAAAAATTAGACTACTGCCACTTATTGCACCTCCTTTAATGCTTAAAGCATTGTATGACGGCAATGATGAACAATCAAAATCGTTTCATCAGCACACAGGAGAGTATAATGCAGCTAATGTTTTTACAAGTCTTGGTGCTACATTAGATGACAGATTAATTGACGGGAGGGGGCCTAGAACATTCACCATCCAAAATTTTCAACCCATAAATTCACATCAATAACATATTATCCAAATTGGGTTAATCTCATATTCAAAATCAAACTAAACCTAAAATAAATTAAGCCACAAATTTCAGAAATATCATACAAAATATCATACAAATTTTAGAAATATTATAAATTTCAGACATTCAAAAATAACTTTTATTTAACAATTTGCAACAAATTAACCCTAAAAATCTATTACTTTGCAGAAAACTAACCTTGAAATTGAATTAATGTGCAAACTAAAGGAGAAGAACCGGCGGTGGTGGCTGCTGGTGGTGGTGGCATCTGGTGGCGGCGATGGTGGTGGTGGAGATGAGAGCAGTGAGAGAGAGTAAAGTGAGAGCAATGATGGTGATGGTGGCTGCTGGAGGTGGTGGTGGCGGCACGACGATGGTGGTGGTGGAGATGAGAGCAGTGAGAAAGAAGTTTGAGAGAGAGTAAAGTGAGAGAGAAATGAGAGAGAGAGTAAAGTGAGAGGCGGCTGGGGAAGACAAGCTAATTAATTAGGTTTAAAGATTATTTTCGACGGAATATCCGTCGAACTTAATTCCGTCATAATTAAGGTATCTTCGACGGATATTTCGTCGAATATAAACATTATTCCGTCGAATATAAGATTGGCGCTGGCGCGAACATTGGCGCCAATGGGCTACATATATTTTCGACGAACATCCGTCAAAATTAATATAGTTTCGACTGAATTATGTTCGACAGAATAATCCGTCGGAACAATTATTATCTTCGAGGGAATATGTTCGTCGAACTTAGTTCCGTCAGAAGTAGCCGGTTTTCTTGTAGTGATATATATAAGTTTTATATAAAAATCGTGTGTGTGTTTACCTATCCGGACTGTATATATATATATATATATATATATATATAATGTGCAAGTTTATGTGATTTGAATATGCTGGAAACTTTAAACCATGTGACATTTATTTTGGGACTAAACCGCGTGTGTGCTGGCATTGTTTTTGGCTTCAAACATGTGTTGGTCAAATTGTTCATTAAATGCTAAGTTGGTGGATTTTGGTCCGGGCGGAATTGTAAGTTCTTCCGCATAAAAATCCTTTTTCATCTAGACCGTTAAATTCAAAAATACATCATCCTAACCATTCATTTAAAATTAGATTTCAAAAATTACCATTTTACCCCTGACTTCAAAAATCTATAAATAGGATGCCTTTCTTTCATTTTCAATTTGCCAATTCACTTGAAAAGAAAAGCTTATTTCTATCCCACATACTCTCTCTCTAAAAAGATTTCTCTCTCTTCTTACAAAAGTTCTGATCATTTGAGAAGAGGAAATTGGTATAAGCATATTGAGATAAGTTGTTTGATTTATTTATTTGAATTGTCTCTTGCTTATTTATATTTATAGATATACGAATATACATTGTTATACACAATTCTATATATCTATATTCCATCTATTTATCAAATAAAAGGATACTTGGTGGTGGCGCATGAAATACTTGAATACACCTCTACGGAGAGGAATTCGAACCGTACGATTCCTTATAGTCTTCATTAACCTTTTATTGATATTATTTATATAAATATCGTAACATAGATACGACATTTGATAGCTCAAAACGACACTGAGATATTCCTCCAAAAAGAGGAATCATCCAAACTTGATTTGAGAATCGTAATGATCTATTGAAATATTTATATAAATATCAATTGTGAAATTATAAATTTTGTCGTACTTAAACACCGCAAGGCTACGGAGATATTCCTCTTAAGTGAGGGAGTCGAACCGTACGATTCCTTATAGTACTAAGTGACTTTATTTATAAAATCACATAATAGATAAAATATTATTATATATTATCTGAGTTAAACAAATATATTTGTTTTATCAAGCATTGCTTAACTGATTTATTTATTATACTTGATATATGTCATTACAAGTATTTGACCATAAATTCATTTATTCATAAAATACTTGTTGCATAATATAAAAGTTATTTAAACTTTTATTTCACAAACTTAAGTGAATATATCTGCTTAAATAGAAGCATATTTGATTCAAAACTTAAAACAACTTATTTGCTTACTCAGAAGCATTGTCACTCTAAAAGTTGTTTAAACTTAAAGTGACTTTTCTTTACTCCTTAAAGAACAATTCTTTATAAATTTGCATTAAATTATATATCTGCTTCAATAGAAGCATTTTTGAGCTAAAGCTGAAATTGACTTATTTGCTTATTCAAGAAGCATCTTTTTCACTCAAAAACATAAAAGTTATTTAACTTTTATAACTGTGCATAAATTACATATTTGTTTACTCAGAAGCATTATTTGATCAAAACATAAATTACTATCTGCTTACAAAGAAGCATATTTTCTCAAGAATAAAAGTCTTTGAACTTTTCTATATATTTTCTTTTTAATTGATATTTGCTTATTTAAAAAGCATCAATCTGTACTAAATTCTTATCTGCTTATTTAAGAAGCACATTATTATAAAATCATTAATAAAAAAAGGGAAAAAGAGTAGAGTTAGTTTATTTTATGTACTTGTGAGAAAGACGAGTAATTCTTCGACCAAGACCAGAGTCTTAGAGAGGTCAGTAGGAAGTTGGGTCTCTAGTGTACTTGTGAGGTGAGGAAGAGGTTGTTGTTTTAAGACCAGATCATAGAATAGAACTAAACTCAAAAAAGTACAACTAAGCTTGAGGAGGGAGCTGGGAGCTGGGAGCTGGGAGCTGGGAGCTTGCTGTCCAAGATAGATTAGTTAGGAACAGTTGGAAGTTTGTCTATAAAACTTTGTAAAGGCTTCTCTGCCTGTTGAAGGAGTACTTATTACTAATAGTAATATGATCTCAAGTCCTGGAGAGGAGCTTGAGACTGGATGTAGCAGCATACCCCGGATGTATGTTGTGAACCAGACAAATCTCTGTGCATTGTGTGATTGAATTTTTACTGTCTTGCATATTAATTTCTAACACTGCAAATTAATTATCTAAAAATTCAAAAAGACCTAAGACAATTTTTTAATCGGTAATAATCTTTTCAACCCTCCTTTCTAGATTATTATTGGACTTTCATAAGTTAAATTGATGTCGAACTTTTTACTGTTACAACTTATAAGTGAACTTATATTTTAACTTATAAGTCATTTTAAAATAAGTCATTCCATCATTTGTGTGTACATATATAAATTAGTTGTTTATCAACGATTTTATTAACTATTTTTCTATAAAATAAATCCTACAAACAGTTTCGATTTATAGAGTTTTTCTTGAATTATTCAGAATTCTATATGAACAAACGAAAGAAATCAGTGAATCTACTATTTTTTTATAAGATAATTACTTTTTATTTTAAATGTTTATTGCCTTTTGTCTCTTATATTATATACAGTGTAAAGTTGATTTAAAAAGCCCACTAAATGTATTATATTTTTTATTGAAAATTGTTAATGTAACAATACATTTTGAATGTGAAACAATTTAATATGACCACCACATCATCAAGATTTATAATCATTTATTGACAAATAATATTTGATCAATGAAAATTAAAATTTAATGACGAATAATATTAGCTCTTTAGAATTAATAGTATTGTAATTATATATATTCATTTAGTTATAACAATTGATCTTGTCACTAATATTAACTATTTGGTGACAAGTTATGTCGTCAATATTATATATTCATTTAGTGATGACCTTTAATTTTGTAACTGTTTATAGCTCTTTATGTGACGAGTTCTATCGTCACCATAAGTATTCAATTAGTGACAAAGAAAAATGTGTCATAGAAAGTAACTCTTTGGTGACAAACTATATCATCACTATTCTATATTCATTTAGTCACAACAACTAATTTTGTCACTATTAATAACTCTTTCTGTGACGAGAAGTATCGTCACCATAAGTATTCAATTAGTGACATTGAAAAATGTATCCCAAAAAGTAACTCTTTGGTGACAAATTATTTTCTAATATTATTTAAAATATGAAATGACAACGACATAATTGTCATGTTAAATATATTATTAGGTGACGAATTGTTCTGTCGTCATTTATGTTCTTATTTTTGGTGACGATAAACACAATAACATGACGAAAGAATAATCATAAATATGACAATATTGTCGTCATTAAAATTAGATGATTTAAATAGAATAAAATATTTTCGTCACTAAAACAATATCATTTAATGACGAAACAAGATTTTCGTCATTTAATGCACTAATTTTTTATGACGAAACATAATATAGAGTGATGAAAGTTTCATTCAAATAGTGACGCTATTAACGTCACTAAAAGTAATTAATTATAGTGACAATGATGTAGATCATCACCATAAGTTAAAACATTTAGTGACGACATCAAATATTGTCAAATAAAATTTTTACCACGCACATACGGTGATGGTCTCTATGATGATTAACACTCGTCACCAATTGTTTTAGTGACGAGAAATGAATTTTATGTGACAAATTTTAGCGTCCTTTTTAGTGTGATTTCTTGTAGTGTCTTTCGGGATATTGCTAAATGTATATACACAGCTGTATAGCACACCCTCAATTATGGCGACGGTTTATTTGGGCTAAAGCAATAGACCAAAATAGCTATAACGACAGGTGAACCGTCGCTATAGCCCAAAAAACCGTCGCGCGCCATAAACGACTGTGTACTACACAATTGTGTATATACATTTTTCTATATATATATATATATATATATATATATATATATATGGCAATCGGTTTCTAGGGAACTATTCTAGCTCAAAAAAAAGTAACATGCCACTACAAGTTATAGTGGTTGGGACAATTAAAAAGGAACAGGACACTACAACGTGTAGCAGCTGGGACAACTTTAACATATTAATATTAATATTTTGTGATATTATTAATACTAATATTAATACTTTCTAATATTAGTATTAATATTTAGAAATTTTATTAATAATGATATTAATATTTTGTAATATTAGTATATATTAATAATATTTATATTAAAAATAGTAATAACTAATATGAATATTAATACTAGTATTACTATTATTCTTATTAATATACATATTAATAATACTAAAATTAATATTAATAATATTACCAATTAATATTAATCCAACTATGTAGTTCTAATAATTTACTCCTTCCGTAGCGAATTTTCTCATGTTTTAGGTTCTATTAGGTATAGAGTGAGTAAATTATTGGAACTACATAGTTGGATTAATATTAGTTAGTAATATTATTAATATTAATATTAGTTATTACTATTATTAATATTAATATAATTAATATAAATAATATTATTAAGGTTACCACATAACTTAAAGTGGATTTATTGTCGTCTTGGTCAATTTAAAAAAATACGAGTCTGTATAGCACTCTAGTTTCAATTCAGACCTACCATAAATTATAAACACATCCGTAGTTCTTGTTAAGTATTTTAGGATGTTATTCACTATCTTACAGTGATCTTCTCCAGAATATGACTGATTAACATTAGTTCTCATACATTTTATTGCATACAGATAGTTAATAATGTGATCTCTCTTTTCAGGTGTCTTTGGGGACAATTTCTTAGAGAGATACACTACATGGCTCATTAGCATGAGACATATCTTGGAGTTTGTCATGCTAAACTCCTTTTATTATCGATTGACAGTATGTTCCTTGGGTCAAGCCGAGCATCCTTTTAAATTTATCAACATAGATCTTTATCCCCATACTAGGATGTTTAGCCTAAATCATTCATAGAAGGATGTTAAGACAACTTTTCTTTTACTGATTGTAGCATTGGTACGTCATTTCCTATTCGTATTATATCAACACATAATACTAGGAATGTCACAGTACTCCCACTAACCTTCTTGAACACACAAGGTTCATCCTTATTTTTTAAATAAAATCAAACTCTTTGATTGTCTCATCAAAACGGATATTCCATCAGCGAGAAGCTTGCCTCAATCTATAAATGGATCGTTGTAGCTTATTGACTTGATTTGTTCCAACTTTTGAAACAAATCTCTCTAGATGTATCATACATACATTCTCCTCTAATCATCATTGAGAAAATGTGTCTGCATGTCCATCTACTAGATATCGTAATAAGTTGCAATCGTAAGTAAAATCTGAATAGACTTGATCATTACTATAGGTAAGAAGGTTTTATCATAGTCAATTCCTTGAATTTTGTTTGAAACCTTTTGTAACCATTCTGGTCTTTCTCCAGTCTTTCTCTTAAAGACCCATATACACCCTTTAGGCTTTATGCCTACCGGAGGGTTAACCAAAGTCCACACTTAGTTTTTATACATGGAGTTCATTTCGGATTTCATGGTCATCTGCCATTTCTCTGAGTGTCTACTACTCATAGCCTCATTGTATGTAACTAGATCATCATCCTCTATGATGTGTACCTCATCATCATCTTCTATGATGAATTCCTACCTCCCAGTTATCTTCAGTACTTTTTCATATTTACAATTTGGTGTTGGTACAATAGGTCTATTTATAGGTTCCTCTAGTTGACTTATAGTGCTTTGTGGTTCTATAACTCCTTCAAGATCTATTATCCTCCCACTAGCCCCTTCAATGATAAACACCATCTTAGAAGGTAGCGTGTTTTGCAATAAACACATTTTTCTCAGTAAGATTATAAAATATATACCATAAAATTACTTTATGATGTCTTACAAATCTTCACTTGTCAGATCTTGTCCTAAACTTATCCTTTTGAAATATTTTTCACATAAGCTGGACAACCGCTAATCTTAACATACTTAAGACTTGGTTTCCACCCTATCCATAACTCATATAAAGTCTTGGGGGCTGAATTTTGAGGATACCTTATTTAGTAGATATGCAATTATTTTTAGGGCTTAACCCTAGATGGATACTGGAATGTCGGTAAAAGAACCATCATGGACTGCACCATGTCCTACAAGGTTCAATTTTTTTTTCTTTAGGATACAACAATCAGTTATTTTATATCAGGAAATGTCCATTATGAGAGAAAACCATTTGAGATGACCTAGAAACTTATTGCCATGGTAATTAAACCCGGACTTGATTGAATGTATCCTATAGATGTTTATTATTTTTGTTTGATTTTATTACTCTTGAGTCTTGAGTCTTGAGTGTTCAGTTATGATCATGATTTAATATCTTTCTTTTAATATAGTATTTATTTGAATTGTATAAAGTAAACATTATGCAAATAGGTTTAATTTTTTTGGTAGATAAATTGATTAATTTTACATATTTACTAAATATTATATATAATATATAATAATAATTAATATATTACATTATTTATTACATATTAATGATGTGACTGGGTTAATAACGGTCCGACCACAATTGGACCAGTGACCCATCCACCCGGTAGCTTTTTCGGTTCGATGAACGGTCCGAGTCTGAAAACATTGCTTATTGTATAAGTATTCCCTTCATCGATCCAATCAAAGAATCCTAATACTTTACCAATTTATTTTACTTCTGAATTCTTTGAACCTTTCAAATGATTCAGACTTGTATTTTACTGATACACATATTCAACTGTTGAATGATCATTTCTTTTTCCTTTATTATTTTTTTCAGTTTGCAAATAATTTTCATATATGTCAAGTATATAAAGTCTATTAATTAATTTTCCAATTCTAAATAAAACATTATTTTTATAAATAGAACAATCATTGTTCTTATACTTAGAACATAATAACAACTTATTAACTTAATAGACTTGCCCCGCAGTCAATGTTAAACTATAAGTTCCTATGGTTAATGTATCATCCTATGCTTTTTGTTTAGCTTTCTACTTCTTCTTGGTCCCTACATAAAATTGTTTTTATGAGAATCACAACCGGTATCCAATACCCAAGTAAAACATTGACTTACAGAAAGATTTATTATAATCATGAACAAACATATATCTATAATCGAAGTTTCACTAAGCTTCTTCTGGTTAGCTTGTGCAAGACACTTCTTCTAGTTTCCTTTCCAATGTCTAGGCTTATTACAATGGAAGCAAAGTCCTTTGCTATTCGATTCAATTTTTGTTCTTATTATCCTTTGTTTTTACCTTTCCTTATACCTTCTTTGAATTATTCTTCTTTTCAGAAGATCCTTTGGCCCTCTTATGCTTCCTGAAAGAGTTATCTACCAGTAAGACTTAGTATTTCTTAGTTGTAAAGTAACTCTCAGAATTTTTCAACATGTTAAGCAAATCAGTCAGGCTAACATCTAGCTTGCTCTTGTGAAATTTCACAACAATTTATGAGAGGAATTCCGGGAGTGATTGCAAGATCAAATCTTGATTTAACTCTCCATCAATTACAAAACTCAATTGTCTTAGTTGTTCAATTAAATTGATCATCTTACGGACATATGTTTGTACCGTAATGTCATCGGTCATTTTAGATCAAAAGAGCTCCTTAGATATCTGATATCTAGCAATCCCACTTTCTTCACCGTTCAACTCCTTGAGGTGCATGAATATAGTAGGAGCATCCATTTTATCGCGTTGAAGTCGAAGCTTGTTACTCATGGTTGCGACCATGATGCATTGAGCCACATTTGCATCGTCATGCCACTTTCTAAAAGTAGCAATCTCTTCCTCAAAGGCATTGTCTCCAACCGCTACAAAGACTAACTTATTAAGACCACAAAACAGCTTTTCAGCCATGAGAACTATTCTCAAATTCCTTAATCAATCCTTTTAATTAGGTTCAGTTAACATTTAGCATTTAATATATTGTGCAGTGATAGTGAATTAGACATTTGTAAAATTCTATAAATGAATTAAATTTATCAACATTTTCATGCATTCTATTATTAATCACAAGATTAATTTAGGTCTTTATGAAAATGGTGTCTCCCACTATTTCTTCAAACTATATAACCCTCTTTTATATATAGTCCAACAGATTTTGTATTGTTGACTTTGTAAAATCTGCTTAGCGAGAAAGGATCCAATATACAATAAATATATAGTCTTATGTGTGCACAACAAACTATATATTTATTCAAAATGAAGACAACTCTTGTCAATTACATATCTATGCAACACCTTTTAATTTTGCCTCTTAGATTATAATGGTCAAGTGTGTGCACATCCGAACTAAAATAATCTAAATTAAGTCAAACCAAGCATTTCCATATAAGGAAAGAGAAAACTACAACCATTTTGTGTGCACAACAAAAAGATAATGTTCAATTCCTTATAAACATCTAATGTAATAAAGCAATTATAACGCCCCAAAATCCGGTCTATCATTATACCCGGATTCTGTACGTCACGGTCCCACTTCTTTCCAAACATACATCATTATATGCTTAAATATAACAACATACATTCTCAATTCCCAGGTTCTAATATCTTATAATCTCGTTCATTACAAATAATGATAATTACATTATTCTTTACATCTTACACGAGTGACTTTTATCTGCCACCAAGGATACATAACAGTTCATTAAACTAGTCTATAGTTTAATTTTATCATTCTACATTACAAGTCTTCGCTTGATCTTCATGCACATTCATACACTGAATGACACTTCTTTTGGATACTGGTCAGCTTGATCTTTACGGGATCCTTAAGTTCTTTCTAACATCGTACGCTGAAACTGTTTTTCTTTTAAAGCAAGTGTGAGCATTCAATTTCTCAGAAAGTCATAGCAGTTGAATAAACAACTTTAAGAGTTTAAACATTCTTTTAGAACTTCGATAACCGAACAAAGGTCATGAAGCAGCTTGAATAATAGGAATAACCTCAATTCCTATCATTTTAAAACATTAGTCACATTCACTTTGAAATACTTTCATTCTTCTACCTTTTCCATACAGATCCTGTCTGGCTAGAATCTTTAGCACATACTTAATAACAATGGTTCATGTATAAACAGAACATTCTCTTATTAAACAGTTCAATCACAGAACATTTCATCTCATAGAAACACCGAAGTGATCAAATTGTGGCACAAGGCCTCATACCTTCTACCACCTTGTACAAATATCGCACATTTGCACATAGACAAAACTTCTCAAGTTCAACATCTGAGAAGTTTAAGAAACTAGCATTCATTTAGAATATGAATGAAGTTAGTAAACTTTCCTTATGCATAGCTACAGTTTACGCTGAACTGCTCATTCTAATCCCTATAAAACACATAAGGAAATAACATGTACACCAATTAGTCATATACTTGACTTACGCATTGGTTTACTTAAGTTTACTTCTTAGGGTTCGCTTTCTTTTAACCTAAGTTTACGCGACAACTTCCTTTACCGGTTTACGACTTCATGACATACGGAGATGTCTTACTCAATACGTTCATCATCTTTGATGATTTGCATTCTTATCTTCTTATTATAACTCTTCTAGGACTCAGTACCCATCGCTTCTCTGCTAGTAGTCCATATGGTACTCTGAGTGGTTTCCCACAAATAACCAACAAACAAGTTCCGATCTCTCATCTACACCGCCATCACGAAGAGTTAGATCGATTCTTGAGTTTAGTATATACCTTTGCTCTCTGAAGGAATTGTTTAGCCCAGCTCCCATATGTCAACCATCAAAGGTTACGATTGTACCACAACCTAAATTATCTTAACTTATCCGAACTATTAAACTATAATGTTCGTTAAGTCAATTTCTTATTCCTTATGGCTTTCTGGTAACTAAATGCCATACCTCAAGATTCATTCTTATAATCGCAAAGTCAAATACGATCTTTTGTATACTCAGAACGATCATTCAAGTTAATCATTAACTCGCCTTCTTTGCGTTAAACGTACTTGTCTTAATTCAGTTCTTCACTATTCACGTGTTTGATCATTGGTCTCCATTACCCTACGGTCAAACCATACACGGGGTGTAAGTTCTGCCTGTTTAATATTCGCGTACACTCAACCTTCACATCGGTTAAAGTATTTAACGCTTACATTTCATTCTAACATTCTCCATCCGAATCACGATCGGCTTCCATTAATCTTATTATTGTTCGTTAAGGTTTTCTTGATACCATTTGTTATTCTTCCTTAATGTTGAAGTCATACGGTTCATTGTATGCTAAGACCGGTTGTTCATCGCAAATGCGTTGCGTTTACGTTCTTTGTCTTTTAATCTCATTTAATCTTTTCGTTTAACCTTCATGAACTACACGTTTATTAGCTTTTGTTACACTTCCCCCAGGATTTGAGCAGTTAAAACCTCATCACTGGGCTTTGCCCTGCACCGACGCTGGTTCCCTTTACAATCCTCGCGCTGCAACGCCACTGGTGCTGCGGCGCCACCCTCTGCGGTATACCTCACGCTGCGATGCGAGTATCCATTACTCATCTCCTCGGTCTGGCACTGCGGCGCCACCTTACAAAGCATGGCTGGCGCTGTGACGCTAAGCCCTAATTCTTAAAAAAATTCTAAGTGTTAAATTGTTCTGAGACGCTTACTTCCCGATCTCATAACTTATTCGTTATAACTCGGAACGAGGTCGTTCCTAAGCCATTCTCTTCCTTATATTACGTACTTTAATCCCCCATGGACAGAACTTTGTTCTGAATTCGTAAACATGCCATTTGATAGGTGTGAGCCCAAGTGTAAATTTAGGTTCACATGACCTAATTGAATGAAGACAAAAAAGTCGGAAATAAATGTGCTAAACTCAAGAGAAGCCTCCACGTGTCCCGAGGCAGAAGACTCATGGAGGCGGCTCGTTTTGGAAATTGATTGAGGGATTGGATTGGTGGCTAGAAGGACAGGGCAATATGGGCATTATTCTAATGACTAAAGGGTATTTCAGGAATTTCCCTGAAAACATGTGCCTAACATGTGACTATTTAATTCTAGGAAACTCTATAAATACTCCTTCCATTCTAGGGAGGAGGAGGAGGACTCTTTTGGTGACTTAAGGCTTGGATTTTCCACCTAAAAAACACTAAAGGGTTTGGACTTCTCTTCAGACTCAACACTTGGACTCTTGGAAGATCAAAGGACCCTTTTAGTGACTTAAAGGCTTGGAGATTCCACCTAAAAGCACTAAAGGGGTTTGGACATTCTCTCAACTCGAAGGACTCAAGAAGGCTCTTGGAATCCCTGCTACCCTAACATGGTTCACGGATTCTAGGAGTTCTGCCATGCGTTGTTGGAGTAATCGCCCACTTGTCTTTCTCCCCTCTTCAATCAACCAATCAATTCCGTGCTCTTCGTGGATTTCTCTCCTCCTCGGCCAACACGAAACCCTAACTAGCAAGGCACGATTTCCTTGCCCACATTTATTTGGCGACTCTGCTGGGGAGGTGTAGAATTCGTGAAGGGTATGCCCACAACTCGAAGTGGGAGAACTATAGGAAGAGCTATTTCACCAACAAATAGCATTACCTCACCGGATCCAGTTCCAAGGCAAGTAACTCAAGCATTCCAAGGCGCAAACCTGGATTTTGACCAACCAATTATTGAAGACGCTTTAGAAGGGAGTTCAACATCACCATACATGGCCAGTCAACAATAAACCAATGCAGAAAGGCAAAGCGAGGATGCAAGTGGAGACAAAATGAATGATGTGCAACTGGAGATGCTCAAGGCGTTGAAGGAAGCACGGGAAGAACAAGGGATGATGATGGATATGATGTTGGAGATGCAGAGGAAGCAAGAGGAAATGGGAAATTTCCGCCAGCAGTTGATGCAGATTCCCGCTTTCAAGGCCATGTTCCCAGATAATTCATAGGGAGAACAGGCAGGAGTGGAGGACAACAACAACGATAGCAACAATAAGGAGAATCAGACTGCACCTCCATTGACGGAGAATCAGTCTGTTCCAATCATCCACTTGGAACCTCAGAATAGTGGGGACGTGCCACACCCCAAACTGGAAGTCAGCCAGCCTAAGACAAACGTCATTCCGACCACTATCCCCGCATTTTCACAAGTGCAGATATCAACCATCCCAAGCCACATCCAACGAGCAAGCCAACAAGCACAACAAATGCAAGCTTTGCAAGATACAAGTGTGCATCAACCAAAATCTTTACCATACACACCGCCAATGCAGCAATACGTCACAACACCACAAAGAGTCCATGCCACGAGCCAATACGTGACGAAGGATGATATGATCAATGTGATCAATCAACTTTACAGGCAGACATCCCGACCTTCAGAGTTAGACTTTACTCCACCCTACCCGACACATATTCGGAGACAACCTTACCCGACAGGGTATATTGAGCATCCTCCGCAGTTTCCAAAATATAATGGGGAGATAGGAAATGCCAGGGAACATATTGCTAGGTTTGTAGAGTCAATGTCTCCGTGGCTCGGATATGATGAAGTGAACAACCACAACTTGTTGATGCGGGAATTCAATAAGACTTTGACAGATAGTGCCTTTAGTTGATACTACAACTTGGAGAATGGATCAGTCCATGATTGGGATGATCTAAAATTATAATTTTTTTAGAAATTTTTCTATGTGCAGAAACAGGTAACCATCGTAGAGCTCATGCGATTCAAGCAGAAGCCAAACGAGGAGCTGTCAGATTACGTGGATAGGTTCAGGGCCCAAGCACAGAAGTGTGCAGAGCCAATTGAAGAAAAGAACTTGGTTAGTATATGCAACAATGGTGCTTTAGACACCTTCAAGCCCCACCTCATTACCAAAGCTTGTGATTCATTTGCGACCCTTTCATCTTTTACACAAGACTTGGGAGGAATCATGACATTTTCCACCAGCCATGCGATGGTTACATGGAAGAGCAAGAGGACAGCAACCGTGGCTTTGGCGGATTCTCAATCAAAACCACAAGGGGGCAAGAGGGAGAAAAATGAGAAATTTGAGCGAAGCAGAGAAAAGCATGGTGACAAGTATACCAGAATGCCAGTTCCAGAGGGTATCACATGCAGCGAGAAGGCATTCAGGGGCCTGTATTAAAAATGGGTTAAGCACGGAGTGGTGAAACCTCCAAGGTCCCGACTGGTTGTAACGGAAGAGATGAAAAGGAGACCGAACTTCTATGTATACCACCAATACGCAGGACATTCCACTATGGACTGTTATAGTCTGAGGAGGATATACCATGAGAAGCTGGCGGCCGGGGAGATTGAACTAGGAGAAGAAACTTGCAACACTATCACCTATAGTGCAGTCCCGGAAGTCAAGAACCCAAATACTGGCTCTACCATCGAGAGAACTCTGAACTATAGATGAATTAAAAATCCACCCAAGATGGTGGTCCACCAAAAATGGTGGTTTAAGTCCTCAGGAATATCCCTTGCCAAGTAATTGGATGACCAAGGGAGGAGGCACAAGAATTGACGAATTAAAAAAAAATCCACCCAAGATGGTTGTCCACTCTAAATGGTGGTCAAGTCCTCGTAAACTGCAGTTGCCAAGAAATTGGATGACCCAAGTGACGAGGCATCCGATTTCAAGTCCTCGTAAACTGAACTTGCCAAGAAATTGGACGACCCAAGTGAAGAGGCACCTGATTTCAAGTCCTCGTAGACTGCACTTGCCAAGAAATTGGATGACCCAAGTGACGAGGCGCCCGATTTTAAGTCCTCATAGACCGCACTTGCCAAGAAATTAGACGATCTAAGTGACGAGGCGCCCGAGTGTTACACTTTATCATCAAAAGTGAATGGTGATTGAGGCACCTGAATATAAGCCCTCAACCCCAAAAGTTACACTTTATCTTTAAAAGTGGCGAACGTTATGCTTTATTCGACAAAAGCAAGAAAGTTGCACTTTATCTCTAAAAATGGTGAACGTTATGCTTTCTTCGACATAAGCAAGATTTATTATATGAAACGTTATGCTTTTCATTAAAAGCAATTTGATTATCAATAAATTTGTCAAACTTTCACTTATACTTGATTATTTCTTCTGATTCATTAAATAAAAAAAAAGAAGTATAGATTCAAGTGTTAGTTTGCATGAAATATATGTACATGAATTTTCTGATACAGGAAATGGAAAAAACAACGAAAGTTCATGATCTAAAGGTCATGACCTGTCAAAATTGAAGAGAGGAATACCTAAAGCTTGGTCTTCGTGGCTTTTAGGCCTTCGAGGCTATCAGGTCTTCTGGACTATCAGGTCTTCAAGGTCTTGGGCAGCTGACTCAATTTCCCAAAAGATTGGTCTTCAATTTGTCCATGGTATCTTGAAGCTCCTAAAGTTTTACATGATGAAGTAAGTCGTTCCCATGGTGACGAGAAGTGACTTCCGAACGAAGTACAACAATATGATGATGGGAGAGATCCAACCTAACATGGAAGGAAGACATATCCAAAAAGGGTTAGGAGATGTCATGGGAGGTAGAAGGTCATTCAACCCACCCAAAGTGTTATCCACAATACCCTCCCGAGCAATCATCAACTCGGCGGGATCCTCCTTGGGAGGATGAACATCAGCAATAGTCTCAGAAGGATTTCGCCTCAAAGAAGCAGGAGTCTCATCAGCACCCTCAAAACTGTCATGTGGAGAAGTAGTAGAAAGGCGTTATGTGGCGAAGAAGACTTGATACCCGCTGCCTCATTTGCGATACTCACAAAGAGCCCAATGGGAACATCATCATCGTCTTCATCAGCATTGGTCTTTGACTTCTTGATTCTAAAGAAAAGAGAAATTTCAAGAGAGGGTAAGAAGGATTACATCGAAGATTTTTCATAATATCCTAGGAGAGATCCTCTAAGGCTCGCCCTTCTAGGGTTTGCTCCCCTAGAGGTTCCCTCTCCTAGGACTTTTGTTTTCGAGGCTTGTAAAAAAATATCAAGCCCCGCGAAGTGTTTAGAAACTAGAATCAAGACTTCAACACTTCAAAATATTTTGCGCGATCATCTCACTAAAGGCGTGACTCACGCACAGGGGGCAAATGCTTTCTGATAGATGACATAGGCATCCTCCAGAGTAGAGGTGCATTCCCCCAAGAAGTGATGAATATGCATGTAGAGAAGCACCATGGTCTTGTTGGATACGAATGTCCCTACATAGCTGGAGGCAATGAAGAATGTTAGCCTTCTCTTTAGTATATCCACATAATCAGCATTCCCAAGTATCTCGCCGGTCCAATGTTGTCATTCCTGAAGGTGGTTAGATGAATAAGACAAGAATTGAAGGAGAATGCGATCAGAATGGGGAAAGTCATCCCAACTTCCACAAGCCACTGGATATAGAAACAAGCCTTCCTTCTCTGATGGAGGAAAAGTTGTACGGTCATAAGTTTGGACTTGCTTCCAAAAGACGGCAAAAAGACTAAAGGAGGGGAGCCCTTCCCCAATCATTGAGAAACGGGGCCTTCTTAGTTGTTCCCTTTGGCCATGTAGGCTTCGGCTATGTAGGCTTCGGCCACCTAGGGGTTGTTCCTTTCCCCCTTAAAAAAAATCCTCTATAGGGTTGGTCCCCCTAGGGTGCGACCATGTTGGCTTCGGCCCCCTAGGGTTCGGCCATGTTGGCTTCGGCTACCTAGGGGTTGTTCCCCTTCATGCCTCCTAGGTCCTGTTGCTCCATAAATCAACTGCTTGGAATGAATCCTCTTTTGCCGTGAAAATTATAACCTTGCTCTAATGAATTCGGAGGGAAAAAACCAAGATATGATCAAGGTAATGGGGCCCGAAAAATCGAAGAAAAGCTACAATTACCTGAAATATATATATATATATATATATATATATATATATAATTATGAAGAGTTCAGAAAATCGAAGGTCTTCCAATCTAAGGAGCAGTATAATTTTTGTAACCTTACGCAAATATTCTTGACCCTTGATCCAAGGCGTGCACAAGAAAGGTTCGGGAGTGGAGGCTTATAATGTGGCAATTTATATAAGTTTCATATATATCACAAGAAGTTTACAAGCCTAATTATTGGATAATTACATGCAAGCAGGACTTTGCCTAATCATGTATACATATAAAGGAGTTAAACTTTGTTGCCTAGTAGGGGAGTAGCATGTACAGCTTCAATGGGGGTCCCTTCTTACTGCAAATAACACCCAAAGTAATGTGGCAACAGAACTGCCCACTGCAATTCAGATGCAAGACATTCAACCGTAGATTATGAATATCAACTTCTTACTTCTCCAAAATAAGATAAGTAAAGATTTTATTTATTTTTTTCGAAAAAAATAATAATAAAATAAGATTTTATTTTATTTCCAAAAAATATATACAAAAATAATAAGATTTGATTTAATTTGATAAAAATCTCTCTTTTCAAGATCAAATTAAGAAAGATTTGATTTTATTTCTCATAAAGAAATATTTGATTTTATTTCCAAAATAAAGAAAGATTTCATTTCATTTCCAAAATAAAGAAAGATTTGATTTCATTTCCAAAATAAAGAGAGATTTGATTTTATTTCCAAAATAAAGTTAAGATTTGACTTTATTTTCAAAATAAAAATTAAGATTTGATTTGGTAAAAGAGGAAGATTTGATTTACCAAAAGAAGGATTTTATTAGATTGAATTTTATTTGGTGATATTTGATTATTTTTTCTTATTTTTCAATTTCCAGAAAAAAATAAGGAAACAAATCTTGGGCAAGTTATGAAAATATTTTTGGAGAATTTCCCAATATGTCCAAGGAAGAGCCCTGCTAGGTTTTACCTCCCTAGGGTTTAACCCTAAGGGTTTGGCTCCCTAGGGGTTCCCTCTATTAGGACCATAGTCTTCAAGACCTGTAAAGTGAAGTCCCGCAAAATCTCTCAAAGGCTTGAAATATTCTTGCACGATCGTCTATTTGGGAATGCGACTCTCGCACAGGGGGAAAATGTGGGCCCAAGTGCAAAATGAGGTTCACATGACCTAATTGAATGAAGACGAAAAAGTCAGAAATAAATATGCTAGACTCGAGAGAAGCCTCCACGTGTCCCGAGGCAGAAAACTCGTGGAGGCGGCTCGTTTTGGGAATTGATTGAGGGATTGGATTGGTGGCTAGAAGGACAGGGCAATATGGGCATTATTCTAATGACTAAAGAGTATTTCTTGAATTTTCCTGAAAACATGTGCCTAACATGTGACAATTTAATTCCAGGAAACTCTATAAATACTCCTTCCATTCTAGGGAGGAGGAGGAGGACTCTTTTGGTGACTTAAGGCTTGGATTTTCCACCTAAAAAGCACTAAAGGGTTTGGACTTCTCTTCAGACTCAACACTTGGACTCTTGGAAGATCAAAGGACCCTTTTAGTGACTTAAAGGCTTGGAGATTCCACCTAAAAGCACTAAAGGGGTTTGGACATTCTCTCAACTCGAAGGACTCAAGAAGGCTCTTGGAATCCCTGCTACCCTAACACGGTACCCGAATTCTAGGAGTTCTGCCACGCATCGTTGGAGTAATCACCCACCTGTCATTCTCCCCTCTTCAATCAACCAATCAATTCCGTGCTCTTCGTGGATTTCTCTCCTCCTCAACCAACACGAAACCCTAACTATCAAGGCACGATTTCCTTGCCCACAATAGGCTTAATCTTTTTCCTTCGTTCATTTTACGTTATTAACGTTCTTCGTTCGTTCGTTCATCCGTAATTCGTTTATCCGAACTCATTACTCGTTCGTTCTTGAGTCAACAACTCACGTTTTCTATTTTCTCTTATATTCTTATGAAACCCTACACGTTCGGGTTCATTTATACACTTTCTAATTCTCGTTCGTCTTTTACAAAATTTTTGACATAACTTCGTTATAGCTACGTTTTAATCCATTCTTCATGAATGTTTCTACCATTCCTAACCAATCAATAAGCATCTAACTTATACGCGCTGGTTTTAAACATGTCCATCAACAACAATTATACTACGATGATTTTAAATTTGTCCATCAACAACATTCTTCGCGTTCTTTGCGTTCTTCATTCGTTCTTCATTTTTTAATCGATATTTTGATTATGATTTCACTTTTTATTAGAATTTGATGTTATAAAACACCATTCCTTGAATCATTCATATGATTCATTCGGATCGCTCAAATTCATTACGAAACTTATACTTCCTTAAGAAATTTATAAAATAAATTTCTAATTCTTATTTCTTCATTTTCTCATGATTTCAACCATATAAAATCATTCCTAACATTTTTTACTTCTTATTCTTATTAAGCTACGTTTTAAACATAGAAAACTTAAAAAAAATTATATAGAAGTTAGGTTTCGGATTACCTTTCTTCTTTAATCTCCTTCTGTTGGACAAAGTTTGCTCACGAGCCAACTTTTCCTCTCCCTTTTTCCTCCCATCCTAACTCTCTCTCTCTCTCTCTCTCAAATGTTAGTGATTTTCAAAATCACCAACAAATGAAATTAAGCTTCCTTTTATAGATTTTCCAAGCTAGGGGCAAAATAGTCATTCCGCCCCTAAATTACTATTCATACCTCCTTACTATTCCACCTCCTTACTATTCACGAAACTTCCCTTGGAAGTTTCATGGATTCGTCTTTCGAGATACATCCGAAAGTTTTAAAACCTTCGATTCTCGGAATCCAAATATTTTTGGATATTTCTTCTTTCGTTTACAGTTTAACTTTTACGTATTCTTCGGATGTCCGAAAAACTGAATAACACTTTTTGGCATTTAGCGTTTTCCTTCACGTTTTCCCATAATGTAGTTAAACGAATGAAAAGTACCTAATAATACTTTTCGTCATTTTTATTTTGTCCGATTTCTGCACGTTTTTCGAGAAAAACTTTTATCGGCTTCCTTAACTTTTCACGATATATTATCATCAAATCTTTCGACAAAATGTCATTTTGACATACCGAACTCTTAGAAAGGCTTAGGTTATTCAAACCCTAACCCTTAGGGTTTTGTCAGGTGAATAGTGCCTATTTCGTCTTTTTCCCCAGAAAAAATTTATTTTCGTCTTGAAAATTCTTATTCGTTCAGTCTAGCTCGTAGCCAGAATCCTCCCGCATTCTAATCATCCTAGGTTCTAGAATGATTAATAAACACATAGCATATAATATTATTAATAAAAATTCATTTTATTAATAACTAATTCTTTAAATCTTAAATTCTGGACAATCTGATTTTTCGGGTTGTCACAGCAACATCTTAGATATTTAATACTTGCCTTTTGTGTTCACAACAAACTCATATTAAATACTAATACTCTATCACTTTACCATGCTAGAAGGTGACGTTCGATATTCCAAATATCTTTGAACGTTATAACTTAATATATTATCTTTTTGAGGGTTTTGTTATTAATTAGTCTTATCTTGTTTAGCGTGCATGCAAGTATCACTACAAGAAAAGGGTCTATCAGCGACCGCAATCGGTCGCAGATACCTATCAGCGACCAACTGCAGTATATGGAATACATTACAAGGAGTATATAAGGGTTTTGTTATTTCATATGTACTCTATTTTCTGCTATATATGGAATGCATTACATTAAGAGACTTTTTTTCGCTATGCATAAGTAATGTGAAGAAAAACCTAACTATTACCCATAGACGATCTTGCACAACAGTCCCAAACATAAGAGTCATTTTCCTCAACTTTGAATTACACACGTGAATTCTCTATCAGATGATTTTCCTGATATCATTTGGTTTCTATGAATGACAGACAATTTTTCATAGTAAAGAACATGTTGTTTAGCTCATGTTGTCAAGTTAACTATGATGCACAAATGAACATAACAACTACTCACAAAAATTGCATGCCCTATATCTTCAATACATAAAACTTACACAGAGAGAGTATAAAATTATTGCAATGTTAGGGTGCAAATGAAACTAAAACCATCTCCAGTTTTATTTCAATACATAAAACTTACATTGAGTGCAAATGAAACCAAAAACCATCTCCAGCTTTTTTTCACAACACAAAGGCTCAACCACTAAAAAATTACACAAATACATCAAAACTAGAAAACTATAAAAATTATTGCAATGTTAGGGTTATTATGCTGAAAACTATATAATACCCAATTAAGATATCTATATAACACCCAATTCAGAAAACTATAAAAATTTAGAAAACTATAAAAATTATTGCATTTAGGGTTACCTGTGGGCGTCGGTGGCAATGGCAGTGGTGGCGGCGAGCCGGCGGCGGGTGGCTAATTCTTCTCCTTCTTCTCTTCTCCCCTTTCTCCCTCTTCTCTCTATCCTCCCTCCCTTTTTTTTTTTAAATGCATGTTGAGCGAATGACCGATCTTCGGTTAGATTAAGTTTGATCAATGATCACAAGATGACCGCGATCGCGGTCACTAAATTTTAATGACATGGACTTATCAAATGACCGCGATGCGATCATTTGATATCGAATAATCGCACAAAATCATCGCGCCCAACATTTCACGCCAAATTTTGGAGGCAAAAATTGTACTAAGCGATCGCGTCGCGATCGCTAATATCAATAATATGATGGATAAAATTACGATTAGCAAAAGTTTGGTCATTATTACTAACATCAGCCACCGCATATGCGGTCGCTGATATTATTGGTCGTTGATAAGCCTTTTTCTTGTAGTGTATATATATATAAATATGTGTCATATTAAACATACATCAACATTTATAATAATATATTTACTATATAATTAGCATGAGTTTGTAAAATACTATATTCTACCTAAGATGATTATAAACTTAATTCTAAGTTGGTTCATTGGAGCTACCATGAACTAAAAGGTCAAACTTAGTGTGCAAGAATAAAATATTAAATATAACTATTACACTCAACTCGGAATTCATTACAAACGGGCCTTCAATGTTCCTTCTCTTCGTCTCTAATTTCTCGAATAATTTTGTATATTCTTATTACAATCTATTTTAATAAAACAGAAACCTTAATCAGCATTCAATGGGGAGGTGCATAGAAGGGAGATATAATTTACATCAGAAAATGAGAGAGGCGAGGTACGCAGACCCCATTTATAAAAACCATATTCATTCAAGCATACATTAAAATTAAATCCAATCGCATTGATCAAAGGTCCATAAGCATCCCTTTTTTATCATAATATCAGCATATGCATCAATAAAATACACATTCAGTATATATGTTGATATCATTTAATGTACAATAAACTTTGTTGGAAATCCAATTTTTGAGACAAAACAAACTACTTTATTTTAATCAAAAACCAAATTAACATAAACTTTATTTTATTTTATTCAATTTTGAATAAAAATAAACTCTTTATTTTAATTAAATTCCAAATTAAAATAAACTCCTTTATTTTAATTAACATGGAATCAAATTTCAAGTTCAAAATAAACTCCTTTATTTTAACTTTAAAATTGTTTGAAAAAAGAAATATGTGGAATCCTATTCCTTATCAAAATAAACCTTGTATTTTAGATAACATGAAATCATATTCCATATCTGAATAAACTTCTTTATTCAAGTTAACGTGGAATCCAATTCTAAGTTAAAGTAAAACTTTTATTTTTAATAACATAGAATCCAATTCCAATTAAAATAAACACCTTTATTTTAATTCTATTTCAATTAAAAAATAAACCTTTTATTTTAATTGAAATAAATAAGAAAAAATAAAAAATGAAATTTTTTCAAAATCTGGGGACCGGCATGGCCGCACCCTATTAACATAGGGAAATGGTGCGATTGTGCTCCAAAATAAGCTTGAAGTGGCGCGGCCGTGCTGCATAGCAGATTTCGACAGTAAGTTCCTTTGCCCAGAAAATTAGTTCCAAACCCATATTAACACGCATATTGAATCAAAACAATTAATGATTTTCATAAGAATGACTTTGATATCACTGTAGAATTGCTGAAACAAGATCAAACATACAATCTAATTGTAAAACGCAACAGATGCATGTAAATTAACAATTTAAATATTTTTTACAATCCCAATGTATAGACTTATGCAATATCATTTATTGAGCAAAGATAAAGATATACCTTTGAAGCGTGTCAACCTTTGGTGAAGACTTCAAATTCCAATCTTTACTCCTTCGCAATCTTTCCAATTCTCAAATCACACGTTTGTCAAAAAATGTATGCAACTCCTAAGAGGTATCCACCAAGAGGAACAGATTGAAGATATAATTTTAGATTCTACTAGATCTTGGGTGACTAGCCCTAATTCTCTCTATCCTAACTCCTTAGAGTTTTGAGAATTCTAGCAAGAGAGATAAAAGTTGCAAAAGTTGCATTAGTCTTACCCATAATAAGACTCGTCTTATTTAAAGACTAACCGGCATAATCCTTAACCCTTAAGAAGTTTGATTTTATTTAATTCCCAAGGAACAAAAATAATAATAATAATAATAATAATAATAATAATAATAATAATAATAATAATAATAATAATACTTCTCTTATTTATTTGTAATCTAGTATTTCTCCAAATACTTAATTATAAATATTTGTATTTCTCTAAATACCAAATTATTATTATTTAGTCAATCTAATAATAATAGTAATAATAATAAGATGACTATTCTAATATTATTTATAATGAATTAAACTACTTTAATTTAAATATAAATAAATAATATTTATTCAACATCGATCATGAGTGACACCTTATAAATAATGTATCATAACAATTCAGATAATATGAATTCAACGTTAATCACAAAGATTATCACAAAGAATACACATAACCTATTCTGTGAATAGTTACCGTACAATTCAATCCTTCTACCATACAATATCTCGATCAAATATAAGACATGAAATTATTGACAAGTCTTATTTATTTAATCATATGCATTTCGATTCAAAATGTACAACTCTGATTAATGTAAATTAGAAACTCCTTTCTAATTTTCATTCCACCTTGGCCAAGGATTTCTGAGTTGTCATTCATCGAATCGCATATGACATTCTCTTACTTTATTGGAAGTGGTAGATCCATTATTTATCATTCACCTACCTCTATGTATACTTTATTATACCCTAACATTCTCTACAACATATTATTAAGTATTAAGGAATATGACAGTATAATTCAGAATAAACAAGGTACTATGATGATCTCAAGTCTAAGGATCACTTGTACAACTATCACTATATGAATACCTATTGTCAGGTAAGTTAGAACTCCATAAGGGTTCCTTTAAGTGAATCACGTTCAGTGAACTTATTCTCCAATAAGCACCAACATACTTGCTTTAATGTATCCACACAAATGATTACAAGATCAATCATCCTCTTCAACAGAGCAAGTATTGTAAGACCCCAACTTTTATGAATAAAGAATAATTTTCTCGAAATATATTTTTGAATATTATGGTGTGGATTTGATATAATGTTATAGTTGTGAGTAATATTTACAAATTTTGCAAAGTAAGCAAATGGTTATATAATATTCGATTGGTCGGGGAATATTCATTTTAACAGGAATATTAAATGCGACGGCAAGACATCATTAGTGGACCCCTAACGAAAGTATTATCATAGTTAAAAAGCGACATAATTATCTTTTTATAAAAATAACGACGAAAGTTTTACCGTTAAGCGGTTGAACTACCCTAGTAGTAAAAGTAAGATGTCTGGCGTGGTTACATAGTAACACACGGTATTGATTATTGATGCTTACGTGAGAAGTCACTCAGTTATACTCAATTATTGCTAAAGTAATTTATGCATCATATCTCTCATATTATTGATTCGATTATTGTCATAGTATCATCTGCATTATATGATATATTATTAAATCAATAATTGAGATGACAAAGTTATTCATATTATTAAATTGCAATATTTACAATGTCTAGAAGTTTTGTCAAAGAGAGGTTTGGTCATCTAATTGTGCACCAATAAGGAGAAATCCTTATCGGAAAGCCCCCTCTTTCCTGTGAACAACCTGGTTGTTAAATATTGTGAGTTATAATATTAATGATGAATAAGTTTGTGTTGATTAAAGATGAAATTGATAGTTCCATTGTGTTAGAATTATTAGTGTTAGTGGAAATCGACATTTATTTCGATATTAATTGATGTCTGGAAGTTATACTGACCAGTCGGGTAATTAACCGAATAAATGAGCAATTAATTGCTATTAATTCATATGATTATAACTATTTGTTCACATGTGTGTACTATTGATTCACATTCTTGTACTATTAGGGGAGTTGGTGCAAGATTGATAATACTTGCATGACTAAGTTATAGATGGAGGTACTATACTGTAATTCGTATTTTCACATGATTATAACTATTGATTCACATGATTGAACTATTGATTCATATTATTTACTATTAGGGGAGGTGGTGCAAGTTTGATAATACTTGCAGGACTAAATTAAAAATGAAAGAAAAGTTGAAGGTATTGTACTGTAATATTTCGAGCCCCAAAACGTGCAATTATCGAAACTATATTTTCCTATAAATAGAAGCTCATTCTTCCTTTATTTCTCACCAATTCACTAAAGCTATAGAGCAATTATTATAGAGAGAAATTATAGAGGGAAAGAAGAAGAGAAGTTTGCTACCTCTCTACTCTAGTATCTAGTTTCTTTCTAAGGTAAGGGGTATTATTTCTTTTGTATTCATGAAGAGAGCTTCTGTTATTCCATTCTTTATTATTATGTTGGAATAACCTGTCTATGCGAAGTACCGCATACATGGTGAAATTCTTCTGTTATTATATTCTTTATTATTATGTTGGAATAACCTGTCTATGTGAAGTACTGTATACATGGTGAAATTCTTCTATTATTTCATTCTTTATTATTACATTGGAATATCCTATGCAATGCGCATTACGCTAGACTGGTTCCATTCTTTATTATTATGTTGGAATAACTTTTATCTGCATGCGGTCATCGCGTGCATGGTGAATTCTTTGTTATTCCATTCTTTATTATTACATTGGAATATCACGTCTGCAATGCGGATTACGCTAGACTCGGTTCCATTCTTTATTATTATATTGGAATAACCTATCATGCGATGCGCCTATCGCATGCATGGTGAATTCTTTGTTATTCCATTCTTTATTATTCATTGGAATATCCTCGTCTGCATGCGGATTACGCTGGACACGGTTCCATTCTTTATTATTACGTTGGAATAACTCATGCATGCGGTCTATCGCATGCACGGTGAATTCTTCATTATTCCATTCTTTATTATTACGTTAGAATATCCCGTGCATGCGGATTACGCGTGACCTAGTTCCATTCTTTATTATTCTCATTAAATTGTAGAAATGATGCATCTGCACGTGGATTACTGCATGGCGGGTGAAAATCCATTTGCGCTTTCATATATTCTATTTTACTCGGTTGGTTAAAGTTTTGGCTTCTATACTCCATGAAATTAGTAGAATATCCTGGATATTTAAAGCTTCATCCCAGTATCTTTTCATGGAAATATTCTTACGAGCATTCTTGAATTTTACTCCACAAAGCGATGTCGTGTTGACAATTTGGGCGTAATTGATTTCAAGATAAATTAACTTATAAATCTTTAAAATTTATTCTTGAACTTATTTTATTGAATTATTATGTCATTGTCATCATCCTCATGCTTATATTATGATGAATGTCATCTTTGGCTTACGTGCATAGATAGACTTGGTATGATTATGACCAGGGATTATTCGGTATAATCATGACCTGTAATGTTATAAATGATGTGGTAAAAGTCCTTAGTAGCCTGTAGTGCATTAATGGACAGTTTTTGTTATGATTATGACAAGGGATTATTCGTTATAGTCATGACCATTGATGATTTAATGAATATCCTTGGCCCGTAGTGTAGGGATGACTCGATGATGTGGTTTATTTATTAAACTGAGTCTCAGCGATAAAAATTGATGAAAACATTTTAAACCATAGAAGATAGTAGATATCATGCTCTACTTGACTCTTCTAATGGTTTGCTTATTCCGCTGCAGTTAAACTTGATGTCTATTGTATTTTATCAGTTTAACATTGTTGAAGACTAATGATAATTTATTCTGCATTATCTTAGTCATAATATTTCTTACTGGGCTAGTTGAGCTCACCCTTTCTTTCACGGTTCTCTTCAGAAAATGAGAATGTAGTCGGGACTAGTCGGGAACGGAGTGATTATCCGAGATGATAGCATTAGTAGTCCTCACTATTACATTAAATAGTGTGACAATAAATGTAATGAGGACTCCATTAAGTGTGGATATTGTCTAGATGACAATATTCTTATTAAAACTCTTAGATTATATTTTGTCGTATTTTATACGACTGTTGTATAATTAAGTTGTATTTGAATTTTGTACCATGTATTTAGCGACTCAAGATGGGTGATGTATACCAGTTTTGGGGGCGTCACAAGTATAGTATGTACTAATCTATCCAGAATCATTAACCCCAAATTAGTAATCCATACGATTAGGAACATTTTAGTTTTGAGCTATCAAGAATTTAGATTTTATTAGCATGATCAATATCATGATTCTATTTGCTCCAAAAATATGTGCTTATCACATTTTTTAATTCAAATAATTAACATGGATAAAAATCAATGTCTTTTGTATTATTTAAATTCTCTTATTAATAAATGAACAAGATTACAAAGTAAATGATTATCACATCGAATGTGATTGGCTTGAGGGCATATGGTTCAACAATAAATGATATTCAATTTGGAATAATAAAACTCAAGAGGTATACAATCGAATAAGTATTGTATAACAGGAATTATGCTTTAAAAGAATGATAACATTTAATATGAAATCTTGAACTTAATCAATAAACAACAAGAACTTGCTCGACATAGAATATAAGTCTAGAACTTGCTCAATCGAAGAATTTAGAATTTAAAGAGACTTATTCCATAAAAGTAAAGTTTTGAGTAAGGAAACTTGCTCAAATAAGGTTTAGAGTTAGAAAAATTGCCTCGTGCGTAGATTACACGATTACTATTCACGTTCCTCAATATAATCCTACATACCATTAACATTCACAATACTAGTTAATTATAACATAACTAGCATCATAAGTTCATTCTCTTCTCACTAAATCCTGATCATAATATTAATTCACACACATTATTAGATTACACGAACGACGAGCTAAATACGCATTCGACTTATCAATTAAACACGTAAGAATATCATTGACATGTAAATAATCTGTTTTAACTTCCTATTATATGGTTACTACATTTTTCATGTTCATTAGATTAGGTTACAATTACATTTCCTGGACTTGAACAATTAAAAATCTCATTTCTGGGCAAAACTGCCAAGTGGCACTGCATCCCCACCATTTGAACTAAATCGCACTCGCAATTTCTGACTTTAGGCTTAAGTCTAATCTAATATGCAATTTCTACCGGCAACTCTTCATTTCGAACTTTAGGCTTAAGCTGGCATTATGACTGGATCTTAAATTTGGATCCGGTACGCTATGCTGACACGCACGATTCAAAATTTGAAGTTCATGAAAAACGCGTAATACGGCCAATTAAGCCAAAACTTCGTTCAAACAACGAATTCAATTCCACCCATGTGTTCTAAACTTTACATAAACATTTAATGATACTTCTAGCATATTTTTAACACCTTAAATCATACAATTACTTGAATCAAATCACATAATTTCACTGTTCTTAGTGTTTTTGAAAGTTTTGAAGAAAAACATGAAATTTGACATCATGGGTTCGTTATAACTCTAAATATGTCCGTTCAAAGTTTGTTTTCTTCGTTTTAACATGTATTATCATAATCTACTGTCAAATTTAAGTTAAACAAACAATTCATGGCATACAATTGTTCGTAAGGGTTATATATATACAACTTTTATACTCTGTAACTTCAAAAATCCAATTACGACATATTTATATGATATTGATGGTTTGAAAACATACATAGATGGTAGAAAACATGTTATGATTATAGATTATCATGTATATACACATAAATCATCAATTCATACATTGACCATACAATATTTGTTTTACAGAGAACTCAAAACACTTGTTAATGGAAAAACTCTTATTCTAGCATGTTTACATGAAATCAATTACTCTAATCACATCAATATATGATATAAACATATTGTAAACATATACTAACATATATAACATCGTATACTCATCAATTATCAATCCCATCAATCACAAAGGACTTTGAAATAGTTTTTCACAAATATAAGAACATAAATTAAAGGTTGGGTTGAAGAGATTACCCTGCTAATTTGTGTAGATTAGTAGGAGGTGATAGCAACTCCTTTGATCCTTAAATTTCTTCTTCAATCTCACAATTTCTCTCAATTTTCTCTCTAAACTCTCTCTGTTATTTTCACAGATTTTTAACAAATGAACTAAATGCGTATAAATAAACTGACATTGTAGTGGTCAGTTAATCCCTTAGCGGGTTAACTGGCTAACTCCTCTTAGGGCCATGTTTGGCTAGCCTTTAAAAGGCTCTTTTTCATTTATTTTAATTAATCTCATATTAAACATTTTAATAATGTCACACTCATTTAAGCAATTAATCAAATATATATCTTATTTAATTCAATTAAATATAATAATTCCACACTAAATCACATAATCACATAATTAAATTCTCATTTATTAATTATGTCAAATTAATAAATCTCTAATTAATTATTAAATTAATTAGAATAACAATAAAATTATTTAATAACTCACTTAATTTAATTATCTCAATTAAATTCTTACTTTGATCAATAAAATTATTCCACATTAATTTTATCAATGTGGCACACTTAATTAAGTTAATTTACCACACTTTTATCAAATAATTATTTAACTCAATAAATAAATAAACAAAATATTTATTTAATTTAATAAATATTTAGAAATTAATTACAAAATTCTCGTTCGTCACAGCATAAGCACCCAACAGCAAAAAGAAACTCCAAATCGCCTTAGAAAGGGTGAGGTAAGTTTCTACTCCAGACAATTTAAAATGTGCATCAACCTAAGACAATAGACTCCTAATGATAAATCTAGATAATCACATCATGCATGATCTGCACATGTGCAAATGCACTACATCAGCGTACATCTCCATCAAGATTTAGCATGCATCTCCAGTAGAATTAAAATATGCATGCACATTAAATGCCTAGATTAGAGAAAAATTTCATCATAAACATCATTTGGTATTATAAGCCGTTGTCATCAATCCAGCGTAACATCAGGCGGAGTCTAGTGAAGTAAGTTGTTGAATATTACTTCAGTGAAGGTATCGAAAGATTTGGTATTCTAACCCATTAGCATTAATCCAGCGTAACATCAAGACAGTTCAAGGATACCAACATTCGAGTGGGAATCGAAACAGTTTGGCGATGTCAGCGTAGTCAACTACCAGCAGGGTAGGATCCGTTGTCAAAGTACCAACAGGGTAGGCACCATTGTTAAACTACCAGCAGGGTAGGCACCTTTGTAAACTACCAGCGTATACATCGAGAAGGTCTGGTAATTTCAGAACGTCATTCCCAGCAGATATGTAAAAAATATATCAACTTATCTTCATCAAACGAGCATCAGTAACACCGATAAAAAGTCAAACCGTTGGAGTCAACACCAGCATAGGCATCAACAATAACCAGTAAAGGTAAAGCGATTTGAGATGTGTGAAGTGCGATTTGCAATTTGCGATATGCAAAATGCAATGTGCAAGTTGTGAAGTTTGATTGGCCAAAAGCGAAGTGCGAAGTGCGAAATGCGATGTGCGATTTGCGAACTGTGATTTTCGAAAGTATTTTAACATTCATTATATTGTGATTTGCATCATTAAAAATACCTTGTCATATTTCAAGTGTCTAGTAATCTTTATCATGTTCATTCCATTGCATTGCATGAACATGATAAAGAGGGGCATCTGTAGACACTCAAAATTTCTTTTTCCTGTTACTAACTATGAAGGAGGACAAAAACGTCTTTTTCACACTCCAGAGATAACCCTGTATGACCAAAACATCAGTTCCAACTCCAGAGATAACCCCAAGAGATCCAGTTTCCAACCCCAATGATAACCCCAAGAAATTAGTTTCCAACCCCAGAGATAAGCCTAGGAAAGTCAGTTCCAACCTCGGAGATATCCCCGAGAGATCAAGTTTAATCCAACCTCAGAGATAACCCTGAGGATAGTCAAAGTCAACAGCCGGCCAATCTCAGAGATAACCCTGGGAAAAGACTGCTACAACTGTGCCAAAGCCGGAGACAACCCCGAGAGGGGCAAAATGGTCATTTTTCCAACTCAATATCAAGTCAAATCAAATCATTTCAACTCAAACTACTGTAAAAGAAGTCCCACAAGAACCATATCTTAACTTCCGAGGGCAAACTACGCAAAATAGCTCAACGGACTACCTGATAGAGACCCGTAAATGCTATTTTGTTCATGGACCCATCTTTCCGGATTCAAAAAAAGGAAAGCCCTATGTTATTGTGTAGCTCTCGGAAAGAGATTTTCGGAATGGTATGGCACGCTTCCATCGGATTCCCAAATTGAAAGTTATGAAGGTTTGAGCGGATATTGCATCGTCTGAGTGCACGCACTTCGAGGCAACTGGACCATGTTGGGTAAAATCTAATTACGCACAACACGCAAGTATACATGGTCAACAAGTAATAAAGTGAAAGTAGAGTATCGTTCCCACGAAGAATCATTTAATAAAAATCACCAAGTACTAACCCGTAACCAACTCAATCTTATTTAAACGAATGAATTTAAAATTATATAATTAAACTACTATTAAATTCCACTAGTTAAATTAAGATTACAGAGATTTAAGATCACGACTTCACTTATTGCTTCATTTAAGTTAACATACTTCTCATCAATTATTCTCTATCCTGAATTGTTAATCAAGAATACTAAAGCAGATAAAACCCCCTCTCGATGCATAATACCCATACTCACTTAAATCCACAGATGATAGAATTAAGCAAGACACCCTAATTAACTAATCCACTATATCTCTATGTGAATTACAATTAAAAAGGATTTAAAGCACAAGTTCTCTATAAGATTACATATGGCGTAAAGGCATATCTCTATCCTAAACACTAATAATAAATTTCATCTATGCATAAATCACAAACACATGCTATCATGATCAGATCTAAATCTAAACTTCATCTCTCGAGTTCATATAGATTATCACAGTAATTGATGGCCAATCAATTAAACAATTAAGTCCAAATCACAATAGACAATCCTCACAATATAATATAATAATTGATATAGCGAATCATATTAAAATAAACTACACAATAAGATCCATTGAAATCTCAAACAAAGAATTAGTTCATTGAATTAAAACTAAGAATCCACACTTGAATACACATTAAAAGATAAGAATAATATTAAGAAAAAGAAGTGAATCTGTTGTCGACAAATTCGTCCTCCGTCTCGCTTTTGATCTTGATCTCTAATGGCTTCCAAGTGCTTCAATCTCCAAATCTCATAAAAACTAGTGTTTTCTCCTATTCTACTCTAATCTAATCTAATGGAATCCTCTCTCTCTCTCTCTCCTAATCCTTGTGATTATCCCCCTTTTATATGTTTCTTTATATGTCTTTAAGTCCTCTTGAAAGTCCTTGAGTCAATCGGATCAAAATAATCCTTCTCGAACTCAAATTCGGACAAAAAATAACTTTTCTCATACAGTATTTTTGTTTCAAATGGGGGTATAAAACAAAGGGTCCGCCCCGTGGGCTAGGGTTCTGTTTTGCAGCTTGTAACCCAGCCCCGGAGAGGGTTTTGTATAGTAAAAGCCCGCCCCGGCGGGCATCATTTTTCTGTTGCAGTGTCCTCTTGTAAAACAGTCATAACTTTTTGTTCAGGAGGAGTTACGGGGCCTACCACCTATTAAATCGAAGATCTCGACGAGCTCTACAACTTTCATTCTTTGAGAATTGAAAGATTCTGGCCAGATGAAGGTCGAAATTGGACTGGAAGTAGATGCTATGTAAATTGCAAACATGAGAACTCTTAGTTTTGATCTTCGTTGATAAAAAGACCATAACTCTTGCATCCGAACTCTGATTGGGATGATTCAAGATGTTCCGGAAAGATAAGAAGAAGCTCTACAGTATAATCTAAGTTCCAATCCAAGAACATGCATCCAACTTGGTGTTAAAAGCCCTGCAATCTTCCCTTCTTATATTTACTTGCATATTTTAGTCCAAAAGATGTCCGAATTGCTTTTCCTTGCTTCTTCATGCCAATGTTATGTCATAGCCTACAAAATAACATAAAATGTATGAAAAGTAAATAAGAAACATATGTTTAAGCAACTAATTCAAGTAATAGATACCGGATAAGTAGGTATAAAACCTACTTATCAGACCCACATAAATGCAAGGCGTCAAAATGACCATGGTTCTACCACTTTACCGCTGCTCAAGTTGCCCTCAAAAAACCTTTTGGTCTATAAATAGACCCCCCATCAGCCAAAAAATGGAAGAAAAAAGGAAGAAGAGAGAAAACTTTGTCTATTTCAGCTTGTAACCTCTTCTACAGTGGTCCAAACTGAGTAATTTTTTTTAAACAATTGTAAGCTCGTGTTTTGTAATATATTAAAGTTTAACCTGTGGAAACCGAGTTTCTAGGCGTCAAAAGCTATCTGAAATCTTCTTGGATGCCCACTGTAAGATTTTTTAGATTTTAAAGCTTTTTATTACTTCTATATATTTCTATCTACTAGAGTTAAGAGTCGTGTCGAGTGGGTATGCCCGAATTGTCAATCCATGGCTATTTAATCGAACTCGAACTCGAACTCGAATGAGCCTAGATAGAATATTCGGTGCATTTACTACTAATCTATATATTCATATACTTATATATATATTATCAAACTTGGTTTTGATTGAGCCTGGATATAATATCTGGTGCATTTATAGCTTATATATATATATATATACACATTTTTGTCAGACCTAGAGTTTAGTTCGTGGCCATTTACCACTTATACACATATACACACACACACACACACATATATATATATATATATATTTACCGTTTTTATATAAATAGCTGCCTTAACTGCTTTCATAATGTAGATATTTAATCTTTCAGCCTACAGGCTAGATTTGCTTAAATCTGGCTATTTCTAACTTTGATCGGTTCAAAAGTGACTAAACGGGAACCGTTTAAGCTAGAATGGTTTAGATTTACTCAAATCTAGTTTTTTCTAGCTTTTGTACATATCACCTTTTCATGTGAGCTTAGGAATCATGTGATCACAGATTCAGCTTCTGAATCTAGATTCGGTTCCCGTGATGGACATTTTCTAGCTGTTCCCGATTGTAATTTATCTACAGTGTCTGGATATCCTTAGATGGCTCTCATGCCCACAAGGAGTACAACACTGCTATGTATCTTATTTTTTTGAAGATGCCTTGCATCTCAAAAATAAAAGCAACCAAGCCGAACACATAATAAAATAGAAGTATCAAAGGCCTCAATTACTATTGAGCATAAGGGTTTAAAAAACCTATTTTCCAAAACTTTACTGCTATATCTTGTTAAAATTGAACTTTTATACAAAAGTCAAATCCTTTGTATATAGGTGCAAACGAGGCATAGCACTACTTCCAGACAATTGCACATAGGCCCAACTCACACACACACACACACACATAGATAAAAGTTAAATGAA
The DNA here is from genome assembly GCA_020205615.1 of Panax quinquefolius. Classification (NCBI taxonomy): domain Eukaryota; kingdom Viridiplantae; phylum Streptophyta; class Magnoliopsida; order Apiales; family Araliaceae; genus Panax; species Panax quinquefolius. Next base: position 95,137,966 of record CM035158.1, on the reverse strand, counting down.
AAGTGGTGGTAACCGTGTTTTCATAGAAGTCGGGGGGTGCCTAACACCTTTCCTCCGCTTAATCATACCCCTAGACCTTAACGAATCTCGGTTTCCAAGACCAGTTAAACAGTGTCAAAACATTGGGTCTTTATGCAAACCTTTTCTCAGTTGAGTTGGTACAACCATTTAAAATCTACTAGTTGGCGACTCTAAAAGTCAAATCATCAAAATTTACATGTCGGACCTTTTCAAACTTGTTTTTTCAAACAAAACTCATCCAAAGTGAGAACACCAAAAGGCAAGTACAGAAAGGGACAAATAAAAATCCCGACGTCGACAAGATTCATACATCACTAAAACATGGTCAACTAACTTTTGAAATAAAATCAATTGTGGGGGATCACACATGTGTTGAACATGATATGAATCATGAATGACTTCAAAGTTAATCCTAAGTGGGAATTGGAAGCTTAGAAGAAGAAGATGCAAAAAGAATGTCATTCAAGTCTTAGTAAATCGTCACTATATAGGGCTAAAAGAAAGGCATTAGAAGAGATAGTTGGTGATGTAGGAGAGCGGTATAATAGGTTGATGGATTATGTGGAAATAGTGAAATAATTAAGCTATGGCACAATCTTCAAATTTTGCAGTGAGGGTATTGATGAAAGACCTGGTTCACTACCTATTTTTTTAGAAAATGTATATGCGACTTGTAGTATCAAAAAATGCCTTTTTGGTTGGGTGCATACCAATTATAGGATTAGATGGATGTTTTCTAAAGGGGGTATATGGAGGGAAACTGTTGAGTGCTATAAGAAGAGATGTTAATGACAACATCTTTCCCCTTGCAATAGTTGTAATTGAGATTTAATGCAAGGATAGTTAGCAGTGGTTTCTAACTGAGCTTTAAGATGACATAGGTGAAAATGAAATAAAAATGAATGTATTTATTTCTTATAGGCAGAAGGGGCTTGTAAAGGTTTTCAATACAATATTACCTAATAATGAACATCGATTTTGTTTAAAGCATTTGTAAAACAACTTCAAAATCAAGTTTATGGGGAATATGTTGAGGGATTTATTCTGTAATATAGCCAGTTGTGGTGATATGTATATATTTCAAGAAACCATAAAGGAGATTCATAAATTTGATCTATTTGCAGCTAAGTGGTTGATATCAGTTGGGCCCAATTATTGGGTCAGATCTCATTTTCTCCCCATTGTAGGTTTAATGTACTTGCAACAACTTGAACAAAAAATGGAATAATTATGTCCTATAGGCAAAGGATAAAGGGATAATTAACATGCTAGAGTGGATAAGGAAGAAATTAATATTTAGGTTTCAGATTAAAAGGGAAGGCATGGAAAAGTATGGAAGCTCAATTGTCCAAGAATTCAAAAGAAGCTGGAGATCAATAAGAAAACTTCTAGGGGGTTCACTACTGGAAGTAGAGAATATGAGGTTGAATGTGATGAAAGAACTTGGATTGTGAACTTGAATGACAAATTATGTGGGTGCATATTATGGCATTTTAGTGGCATTCCATGCAAAAATGTTGTGAGTGTATGTAATAGGGAGCAGTTAAAGCCTTATTGTTATCCTTGCTATAGCAAGGAATTCTACTTGAGCACATATTCCAAGTCATCATTAATGGGTGGAATCCAAGTTTCCAAATATTCAACCTCCAATCTATTATAAGCCAACTGGTAGGCCAAGGAAAATGAGATGAAAGACAACAGATGAGTATAAAAATCCTTTCAAGGTATCAAGAAAAGGTGGCATAGTGACATGTGCAAGGTGTTTGACACTGGCATTACAGCAGGGCTTGTAAGCATCCAATTCATCCCAATTCCAAAATGAACAAGGTATAGAAAATTAACCAAGTGTAATTTTTTAATAATAAATTATTTTAATTTTGTGCATTTTAAGTTTTCCTTTAATTTTATTACTGCACCATAAATTTGTTACTGACATTACTGCACATGTTTATATTTCCAGCTAAATTTAAGACCACCAAAGTTACAACCAAAAGGGAAGGAAACTAAAAGGACTACAACTAACTCGAATAGTAATCAGGTATATTAAGCTTTTCCTTAAAATGCTTTTAAAAGTTTTAAGTGTTAGGAAGTAAAACTAGTTATTAATATCATCCCAATTTTTTAATGCTAACAGCCCAAATCAAGCTCTCAACTTAACCTTAACCCCAACTGGGTTAATTATGGACCAAATTTGTCTACAATGTGAATTAATTCAACAATAGGGATGGGTTCTTCAATTTCTCACCCTATGTTAAACTCACAGCCTAACAGAACCAACATCAAGAACAAATCAACCTCGAGGAAGTTAATATCCAAGGACAGATTAGTTTCGCCAAAAAAGGCAAGAATGGGGGATTAAGGCTTTGATTTTTCCTTGGGTCATTGATGGCTTTTGAAATTCTACTGTTATCTAAATGTTGATTGCTGCTATATTTGGTATTTTTGGTACATTTGCTATTTTTTGGTATAGTTTGATATGGCTAGAGAAGTAGTACAGTTTCATATGGCTAGTTTAGTATTTTGGGTACAGTTGATATGACAAAGTATTTTGGGTACAGTTTGATATGGCCAATATTTGGATATAATCAGTCTTTTAATACAGTTGGGTATTTTTGGCTAAACATTTGATATGGAAAGTATTGTGACCAAACTTTTGGTTAATTGAAGAAGTTCCATGTTTTTGTTGTCAATGGTATCCTTTTTATTTTTAGAAAAATTAGATGTTGTTGTTTATTTACCCTAGTCGATTCTTTATCATTTTCATATGTGCACAGGTTGAAAATTGTAAGATATAGAATAACAGAATATAGGATTCCATTATTAATCTTTTTCAAAAACAAGCTAACACAATACATATGACTATGTATCAGCACTTAGATCGTAGAGTAATGACTTAACGATCGTAGAGTAGTGACTTAACGATTGTATAGTCATGACTTAGATCATAGAGTAATGAATTAACGATCGTAGAGTAATGACTTAAAGATAGTAGAGTCATGACTTAGATCGTAAATTAATTACTTAACGATCGTAGAGGCATTACTTAGATCATAGAGTTTAGAGTGACTTCAGAATTTACTATAGCAGAGTTACTCTACTATCGTAAATCTTCTCTACTAAAGCAAAGCTACTCTACTATTATAGCACTTATTTTTATTTTTTTTATAAATTTTTATACTCTAACATTTTATTTTGAATATTTAAATAAATATTTTTAACAAAAACCATTTAGGTAAATAGAGGTAAATTTTAAAAAGGCCATGATTTGTCAAAAAAATTAATCTATGTAGAGTGAAACATAGAGTGAATTCTCAGATCGTAGAATAACTTGACTTTACATTTCTACACTAAAATCTAGTATCTTATAGTTAAGTCACTCTATGTTGCCCTTTGAACCATGTAGAAAATTCTACATATGAGATATTGTCTTTATATGAACAAATGCACACTTGATCATGGTCTCATGCACTTAATATAAACATATCAGTAACCATGTCCACAATAGGCACTAAATATTACCAAACATTCAAAAAGTATGTCAGGCTTAAGAAGCTTTTAGGCTGTACAAAATTAATGAAAAAAATAATTGAATTTCTTTTCATAAACACTATAATCAGAATTTACATGTTTACAAGGGGCTTACTCTAGGTAATGAAAAAAAATATCTTCATACAATAACTTAATTACTCAAGCAATTACAAATAAGATAGTATTTCAATTTTTCTTTGTAGAAAATTACAAGGGGCATGCCCCAGGTAATGAAAAAAAATATCTTGATACAATAGTTTAATAGCTCAACCAACTACGAATAAAATAGTATTTCAGTTTTTTTTGTGCAGAAAAAACTTCATCATATGGCTTTGGCATAAACAATTATGTCCTGTATAAAATTAACCACAACTCCCACTACTCAACCTTAACTTTCTCTAGCCACAAACCCTACGCCGAAGTAACCAGCTATTTTCAAAGAAATATTGCAATTCAATTTCAGGATGTCCCAAGCAATAAAATTGCTCTAGTTAAAGAAATTAAGAAATAAAATTGGGGTCCCTTCCATTTTTCCTCATTGTGTTCCTATTTCCTCATTGTGTTTATTACTGCCAGTCATTGTCCCACTTCAGGTTGTTGTAGATGGCAAGCACCATGCCCAAAAGTCACAATCATCCCATACAAAATATAACTTGCCCTTCGATGGTTTGTTCGAGTCGACAATTCTTATAGATGCCTTCATTCCACATCTAGATACCCTAGGTATGTAGCAAAAGTCACCATTATTCAATCCTACATTATTGTTTGACGAAGGCATGGATCCTAATTCACATAAACAGAAGAAAGAAGTAATGAGGTATTTTAACAAACACCTTGTGGACAAATGTTAAATTGAAAAACAACAATAAATTTATGAAAATAAAGTAAAGCTAGAGAAAATATTTATTGATCTATATTACTTCATACCTTACTTATGAATATGATGATTTAATATTCTTTATCAAAGCTAGAAAGAAACAACAAATGTTCTAAATGGCATAAAAGAGCTACTAAGGGTGAACAAATGTAAGGAAGTGCGAGTTTTATAAATAATATATATGGTGGGGGCATATTGGATAAATTTCGGCCTTATTTGACCGTTAGAACCATGCATCACACTCTTTAGGCGAGTTACCTACACGCAGAGTTAGTTTGGAAGGAAAATGTAATTTTTTCACTTCACCTCAAAACCTTAGGTGTTTAAGTGTAGTTTTTTAGACAACAGATGGTTAAGTGAGAAAATGACAAAATCTCATGTGGTAAAGTGAAATTTACCCTTAAAATTGGGATGAAGTATGAAATAATAAATTTTAGGCTTAAATATAAATTACTACCTTAAACTATTGATCTTTTTCCACTTCGGTGATTGACGTTTCAATTTTTTTAATCAAGTCATTAAACTATCATTTTTTTCCTTTTGGTCCAATTGAAATGCCACATCAGAAATTTATGACGTGATACATGGAAAATAAAATGCTTATGTGTAAAAAAAAATCTACTCGACATTTCAAAGGTAATATGATAAAAATAAATTAAAGAAAAAAGTATATTCTTTTTATTCTTTTAGTAATGCTTAAGGGTCAAAAGGTAATATGATACCAAACCTTCCATTACTCTCTTCCAGTACCAGATGGAGTTAATTAAACCCTAACCATTGAAACCAAACCATACTTAACTTTCGTCAAGTCATTCGCTCTGGCCACCATCGCCAACCTCGGTTCTAACTTCAACTTTCTCGGCTGTGCCATCGACGGCCTCGGCAACTTTGTCACTCTTCGAGTCGATCCCCATGTCCATCAAGGTGAGATCTCCATCTCCGAAATCACCGGAGTCGGAAATTACTCAAAAAAGCTCAGCAAAGACCCTTTCTTGAACTGTACCGGCATCGTTTCCATCTCTGTAATGAATATGCTCTGATCTGTTGACCTTTCTTTCTCCCTCCACAAGGGTTTACCCCTCGGTAGTTGTGATGCCCCCAAAATAGGTACACACAACCTATTCTGAGTCGCCAAATACATGGTACAGAAAATAACTTCAAATTCATTATTATAATTGTCGTGCAAAATACGACAACACATATACTGTGAGTTTAAATACAAATATTGTCTTCTAGACAATATCCAAAATCAAATAAGTTCTCATTACAATTATTGATACACTATTTTACAAAATAGTGAGGACTGCTAAAACAACCGACTTGAAACATCACTCCACACCCCGACTATTTCCCGCTATATTCTCGCCTCCTGAGAAGAAAAATGGAACAAAAAGGAAAAGGGTGAGCTCAACTAGCTCAGTAAAGAATATTATGACTAAAATAATGTAGAAAAAATTATCGTTAGCCTTCAATAAATCAGATAAAATATAATGGACAACTAGTTTTAGATCAATATTTGTAGTGGAAATAACAATTCATTATAGAGTTAAGTAGAGAATGAAATCTACTATCATCTATAAATTTAAAAGTCCATCATCAATATTTTATCCCTGTAACATCAATCAATATACATCTTGAATCAAATATTCATCTTTGCACTACGGGCCAAAGATATTCACCAGGTAATCATTCATCTTTGCACTACAGGCCAAAGATATTTAGTTATATCACCATTTAGGACTGAAGATGATGAAAAATATCTTAAAGAAAATGAATCCAGTGAGATAACAAGACAAAGATTAGGGATTTGTACTTTGGTTTATCAAAGTTCAAAAATACTCCATAATAATCAATTGTGGAGCAAAATTTAAGAATGAAGATCAAAACATGGATACAATCAAAGATAGTAACCATAATAGACAACTTGGACAAAGAAAAGAAAAATTCATTTCTATGTGAATAGTGCCATATTCGTGAATAGTGTCGTATACATAATAGTGTCATATACGTGAATAGTACTCCCGAAACAAAAAGGTAGAAATTCCACAAGAAAAATCATACTTCGTAAATAGTACTCGTGAATAGTACCATATTCGTGAATAGTGTCGTATATGTGAATAGTGCCGTATACGTGAATAGTAACCTCGACATGAAAAGGTAGATATTCCACAGTAAAATTCATACCAATATTTTGGTATAATGATATTGAAAGAAATAACATCATTTAGGAAGAAAATAGCATCCCTTACCTCAAAAGAATAGTACTTCTGGCTGAAATATCGGATATAATGCTGAAGAAAATTTGCACTGAATAGCAACTCTCAAAGTATCTAAATACTCACAAAAATACGTTCGATATTATAGAGAGAAAACTTCTGATTCTGGTGTGATTTTCAATTCTAACTAAGCACCCTATTTATATGAAAATACTAGAACGCCAAAGCAGACTAAATTTAATAAAATAATATTTTTCAAAAATTTCTACACAAACCTCCTTTACCAAATTATCCGCACACCACTAGTGGGGCCCAAAAATTTCAGAAAATTCCACAACAACCAAAAGTGGGGCCCACCCATGTTTTTAATAAAAACATTTATTTTCAAAACTTCAATAATTCATAATAAATAGCCCTTTTATCAGAAAAATATGAATTATATGTTCATTCCATAGGAAATTTAATTCTCTACAACTTTGTAGAAGAAAGTTTTTTCAAATTCCAAACAGAAAATGATCGAAATCCACATACGGATGATTTTTAATACCTCCATTCCGATAAAATACTAATAAAACACCTCAGCATTAATTCCTTCATTTATATCCACATAAATAAATATTTCCTTATCATATAAATCAATAATTAATTATTCATAAATAATATTACAGAATCTTAATAATGACAACCAGGTCGTTCCTAGGAAAGAGGGGGCTTTCCGATAAGGATTTTTCCATACTAGCGCGCAATTAGGTGACCAAACCCTTTCTGCATGCAGTAACCCTTTCTGCATGTAACTTCCTTAGACATTGACAATAATGCTATCTAATAATATCATTCAAATAATATAAATTATTGATCTGATAATGGAAAATACAGTGCAGTGACAATTATTGAATTAACAATAATATAAAATATTAACGTAGCAATATTGAATCAATAAAATAAAATATTGAACAGTAATTAATGTAACAATTATTGAGTAGTGCCTTCTTACGTAAGAATCAATAATTCAAAATAATTTGCAATCTGTGTACTCTTCTTTAACCGACGCCAGACATCTTGTTTTTTAACCACCAGGTATTCCAACAGTGTTAATCGTAACAACTACGTCGTTATTTATAAAAACTCAAACTTGTCGTTTTCTTCATCCGACAGTTTTTTGTTATAGGGCTCGCAAATGGCTGCGCCGTCATTCGAATATTCTCGGACAACAAGAATATTCCACGACCAAATGAATATTCCCCAACAACAATGAATATTTTATTACCACTTACTTATTTTGCAAAATTTACACATTTCACCCATAATAAAATCATTATATCAAATTAACACCTTATTATTCAAAATAATAATTAGAGGAAATTTAATTTTATTTATAAAAAATTAGGGTCTTACAACCTCCCCTCCTTATGAAATTTCTTCCTCAAAATTGACGTACGTACCTGGTGTTTCGAAAATGTGACGATACCTCGCTTTCATTTCTGATTCCAACTCCCAGGTCATTTCCTCAATAGCATGGTTCCTCCACAAAACTTTGACTTGTGGTATAACCTTTGTGCGTAGGACATGCTCCTTCCTATCCAAGATCTTGACAGGTACCTCCTCGTACGTTAAATCTTCAGCTATCTCGTCTGGTTCTAATTCAATAATATGGTTTGGGTCTTTCATATATTTACGAAGCATAGATATGTGAAAAACATTATGAACACGAGACATGCTTGGAGGTAATGCAAGTCTATAGGCCACATTTCCTATTCGGTCAAGAATCTCAAATGGCCCAACAAATCGTGGATTGAGCTTTCCTCTCATACCAAATCTTGTAACTCCCTTCCGTGGAGCAATACGTAACAATACATGATCCCCAACATTAAATTCCACGTCCTTTCGATGAAGATCCATATAACTCTTTTGTCGATCCTGTGCCGTTTGTATACGTTATCGAATCATTTAGATCTTTTCTGTAGTCATGCGTACAAATTCTGGTCCCAACAACGTTGCTTCACCCACCCCATCCCAGCATACTAGAGAACGATACTTTCGTCCATACAACGCCTCGAATGGAGCCATGCCTATACTTGCTTGATAACTGTTATTGTAAGAGAATTCCACCAATGGCAAGTACTTATCCCAACTTCCTTTGAAGTATAGGACACAAAGTTTTAATAGATCTTCAAGAGTTAGTCCTTTCTGATTGCCCGTTCGTTTGAGGATGGTATGCCAAACTGAATCGTAAATTTGTGCTCATAGCTTTCTGCAAGCTAACCCAAAATCGTGAAGTGAATCTTGGGTCACGATTTGAAACTATGGATACTGGCATGATATACAATCTCACAATCTCATTTACGTATATACGAGCAAGACGTTCAAGGGAATAAGTCTTCCGTATCGGTAAGAAATGAGTAGACTTAGTTAATCTATTAATAATAACCCAAATCGCATCCATGCCTTGAGAAACCTTGGGAAGACCCATAACGAAACCCATAGTAATGTGTTCCCACTTCCATTTCGGAATCTCAAGTGGTTGCAATGGACCCTTTGGCACTTGATGCTCCGCGTTTACACGTTGACAAGTTAAACACCTCGAGATAAACTCTACGATCTCTCTCTTCATATTGTTCCACCATAATGTATGTCGAAGATCATGATACATTTTAGTACTCCCAGGATGGATTACAAACGGTGTGTTGTGTTCCTCCATAATGATTATATGCTTTAAGTCAGAATCGTTAGGAATGCAAAGTCTAGAGTTGACTCGAAGTATTCATTTTTCATCGATTCTTGCTTCTTGAATAACACCTTCTTGTACTTTCTTCTTTATACACATCAGCTCTGGGTCTGTGGCTTGAGCAGCTTTAACTTTATCGATTAAAGTCGTTTCTACTCGTATGTTTGATATCATCACGTAGGTACTTAGAGCTTTTAACTCTATCTCTATCCTTTGTAAGTCATACAAAATGGATCTTTGTGTTGACATTATCGCACTCATACCCGCATACGATCTTCTACTCAATGCTTCGGGTACCACGTTAGCTTTTCTAAGTTGATATTGAATGTTATGGTCATAATCTTTCAACAGCTCGAGCCAACGTCGTTGCCGCATGTTGAGTTCCTTTTGGGTGAAGAAATATTTGAGGCTTTCATGATCTGTATAGATCTCCACTTTCTCCCCATACAGGTAGTGTGACGCCCCCAAAACAGGTATACATCACCCATCTTGAGTCGCCAGATATCACACTACATAAATCAAATACAAACTTTCTTAATACAATTGTCGTGTAAAATACGACAAAACATAGCTGAGAGTTTAAACAAGAATATTGTCTTCTAGACAATATCCACACCCAATGGAGTCCTCATTACAATTATTATTACACTATTTCACAGAATAGTGAGGACTACTAAAACAACCATTTGGTCCGTTACTCCATTCTCCGACAAGTCCCAGCTACGTTCTCATTTTCTGAAGAGAACAATGAAAGCAAAAGGGTGAGCTTAACTAGCCTATTAAGAAATATTATGACTAAGATAATGCAAAATAAGTTATCATTAGCCTTCAATAATGTTAAATTGATAGAATATAATAGACAACAAGTTTAACTGCAGCGGAACAAGTAATCCATTAGAAGAGTCAAATAGAGCATGTTATCTACTATCTTTTATGATTTAAAAAGTTTTTCATCAACTTTATCGCTGAGACTCAGCTTAATAAATAAACCACATCATCGAATCATCCCTGCACTACGGGCCAAGGATATTCATGTAATCATCAATGGTCATGATTATACCGAATAATCCCTGGTCATAATCATACCAACAACTGTCCATCAATGCACTACAGGCCAATGAGTACTTTTACCACATCATTTGTAACATTACGGATCACGATTATACCGAATGATCCATGGTCAAAATCATACCAATCAACAGTCCATCTATGCAGGTAAGTCAAAGATGACTTTCATCACAATATAAGCATCAGGATGATGACAATGATATAAGCATTAATCAAACAAAATCAAGGATAAATTTTAAAGACTTTAAATTTATCCAGAGTTTAAAAATATTCAAATTGTCAACATGATACTGCTTTGTGGAGTAAAATTCAAGAATAATATTCATGTATCAAAAATAATTTGGACAGAAAAGAAATATATTTTTCAGGTGAATAGTACCCCGTGAATAGTACTTCAGGAATAGTACCTCGTGAATAGTTCCCCGGTAAGAAAAGTGTCCCAAATACCCGAGTGAATAATACTAGAGTGAATAGTAACTGGATGAATAGTAACCCATGAATAGTAACTCGTGAATAGTACTCCAGCACGAAAAGTGCCCCGAATACTCGAGTGAATAATACTAGAGTGAATAGTAACTGGGTGAATAGTAACCCATGAATAGTAACTCGTGAATAGTACTCCGGACCGAAAAGTGCCCCGAATACCCGAGTGAATAGTAACCCCGACACAAAAAGGTAGAAATTCCACAATAAAATTCGTACCAATATTTTGGCATAATGATATTGAAAGAAATAATATCATTTATGAAGAAATAATACCCCTTCGAACTGTTGAACGAAAATAATATTCCTACGAATATTGAACAAAGATGATATTCCTTACGAATATTAAACGAAAATAATATTCATAGGAATACGAAAAATAACATCTCTTCAGAATATAAAATAAATAATACCCCTTACGACTGTTGAACGAAAATAATATTCCTAAGAATATTGAACGAAGATGATATTCCTTACTAATATTGAACGAAAATAATATTCATACGAATACAAAAAATAATATCTCTTTAGAATATGAAATAAATAATACCCCTTACCTTGGAAGAAGACTAGATACTAGAATAGTGAAGTAGCAGAATTCTCTTCTTTCTCTCTATAGCTTCTCTCTCTATAATTGCTCTTGTGAGTCTTAGTGAATTGGTGAGAATGAAGGAAGAATGAGCTTCTATTTATAGGAAAATATAGTTTCGATAATTTCACGTTTTGGGCTCGAAATTATTACAGTATAATACCTTCATCTTTTCCTTCATTTTTAATTTCGTCCTGCAAGTATTATCAAACTTGCACCACATCCCCTAATAGTATATCATGTGAATCAATAGTACAATCATGTGACTCAATAGTTCTATACATGTGAAAAAAATAATTACAGTATAGTACCTTCATATATACCTCCATTTTTAATTTAGTCATGCAAGTATTATCAATCTTGCACCACCTCCCCTAATAGTACATGCATGTGAATCAATAGTACATACATGTGAATAAATAGTTATAAGCATGTGAATTAATAGCAATTAATTTCTCATTTACCCGATTAGTCAATATAACTTTCAGACATCAATTATTATCTAAACAAATGTCGATTTTCACTAACACTAATAATCCCAATACAATGGAACTATCAATTTCATCTTTAATCAACACGAACTTATTCATCATTAATATTATAACTCACAATATTTAACAACCAGGTCATTCCCAGGAAAGAGGGGGTTTTTCGATAAGGATTTCTCCATATTGGCGCGCAATTAGGTGACCAAACCTCTCCTTGACAGAACTTCTAGACATTGTCAATATTGCAAATAATAATAAGAATAACTTTGTCATCTCAATTATTAATTTAATAATAATACATATTATGCAGATGATACTGTGATAATAATTGAATCAAACTGAGTGACTTCTTACGTAAATATCAATAATCAAAGATATTGTACAATATCGTGTGCTATTATGCAACCACGCGTATTACTATACTTTTATCACCGATTATTTTATGACAACTTACTTACTTTGAAAAAATTTCACATATCACCCTTAACTTTAACCCTTTCTCAATTTAACCATTTACTTAATAAAATAATAATTATAAGAAAATTGAATACTTTCATTTCATAAAATTCGGGATCTCACAATCTCCCCTCCTTATGAAATTTCGCCCTCAAAATTTACGTACCTGGTAGTTCGAAGAGATGAGAATACCTTGCTTTCTTTTCGTTTTGTACCTTCTCGGTTATTTCCTCTCTATCATGATTTTCCCATTTCTCATCTCCTGTATTTCAGATATCATTCTAGAATATAGATTCAAAATAAGAGTTTATTGACATGCCACATATTATCTCTATATTTTGACCGACCAATTAAATAACAAATAAAATTAGGTAGGTCATACTAGCGAAGGAATTACCCGTCTCTCCCCTCCTAGTTCTAGCCTCACATCTTAGCCAGGGATCATATCCCTAAGCTTTGATACCAACTGTGACCTGCATCCAAGACTTGGATAGCACCTCACAATGATACCTATCAACTTGCCACCGTTACTCACGGCGTCCCCTACGGAAAGTCTGGCTTTGGTGCATCCTAAGACTTGGAAGTCACCAGATAAAGGCTCGGGGCTCTTTTCTATGGCTTTGATACCAACTGTGACGCCCCCAAAACAGGTATACATCACTCATCTTGAGTCGCCAGATATCACACTACATAAATCAAATACAAACTTTTTTAATACAACTCTAAGAATGGACCGAAGTCCAACCAGACCGAAATAGTTAGACTTGATAAGTGTTTATCTAGGTTATAAATACTGATGTAGCTATGTGGTAATGTGCCTAAGAGAAGTTTGACTGTGAATTACAGTGTTATGTATTATAAATTATTGTGCTAATTGTGAGACCGATATTATTGGTTATAGGTCTTACGAACGCAGATAAGTTTATTGTGTAGCTGTAATCAGTGGAAGAGGCAAGTTCCCTAACTCAACCTTGAGTTAATATTGTTTAATTAAAAACGCAGATAAGTTTATTGGTGAAGTCTGACAACAAGTTTAGTTGCTCAGATCTTCATGTTATCTTGTGATATGACCAAATTGATGATTGATATGAGTAGTATTACATGTGTACTACGATATTAAACTTTAAGTTAGCCCAGAAACGATTTTAAACTGAGAAAGAAAGCTGGTCAAACATGCACACTAGTTAACTGTCTGACAGTGTTCTTGAAGCTCAAGAACACCTAAGACGACAGATAAGTGTCGCTATAGGCTATAGCGACGGTTTAATTAGTTTTATTTCCTGATTTTTCCCGAAAATGATTAAAAATAGAAACTAAATTATAAAAATTATTAAAAATGATTTTAAAATTTATTCTAAATTATGAAAAATAATTTTTGACCAATTGGAATATTTTTCTTTAATATTTATAATTATTTAAATATTAAATTTATTTAATTTATTTAATTAATGTATTAAATAAATTAGAGAAAAATAATTTAATATTATGAAAAATCATTTTGAATAAGAATAATGTGTTAGAAAATATTTTGAATTATAAAATGTAACTTTTAATATTTTTAGAGAATTTTCATTAATAATTTAATATTAATGATATTAGATTTATTTAATTATTATATTAAATAAATAAATTAAAAATCATTTTATTGATTTAAAATCATTTAAAAATGAGAAAAATAATTTAAAAATATTTTAAGTTATAATTAATGACTTTTAATATTTTGATGATAATATCATAATTAATGGTGATGATTTAAAATGATTTTAATTACTTTAAAAATCATTTAAGTAGAATATTGATGATTTAAAATATTGTAAGTTATTAAAATAACTGTAATATTTTGACAAGTATGTTATTAATATTTTTATATTATTAAATATTAATAATGATAAGATTATTTGATAATTAAATCATTTAAAAATGATTAGATGTTTGAAAAATTATTATAAATTATAATAATTGCTTATAAATTATTAAAAGCTTCCAAAAATATTATAAATGATATTTGACTTATCTAAAATAATAATGAAGCTTAGAGACCAAGTGTAATTGACAATAATTGTGTTAATTGTTAGATAGGGTGACCGTAACTCTAAGAATGAAAAACCGAAGTCAAACCCGAATCAAAATAGTTAGACTTGATAAGTGTTTATCTAGGTTATAAATCTTGATGTGGCTATGTGGTAATGTGCCTAAGAGAAGTTTGATGTGAATTACGATGTTATGTGTTATAAATTATTGTGCTAATTGTGAGATCGATATTATTGGTTATAGGTCTTACTGAACGCAGATAAAGTTTATTATATGTACAGCGTAATCAGTAAGGAAGAGGCAAGTTTCTAACTCGACCTTGAGTTAATATTGTTTAATTATTATTGGTGGTTAATTATTGCTAATTAGACCACGTCCGAGAATTTATTGTTGATTATTCGCAATTAGTCTATGCTTAATAATTCAAATTGAATTACTGATTCAGAATATATATATACATTCGTAGAATAACTATTATTGGATATTCATATCCGTAGAAACTAGAATTAATGATCTGAGATAATTCACATTTATTGTCGAATTATGTTGAGAAATATTAGCCAATTATTACGTTGAGCGAACATTTGTTAGAACTTGATAGGTTCGAGAAGAAAATTAAATTATTATTGACAGATCGATGCCAATTATTTCGGCTAGATCAAGAAATAAATAGAATTTGAAATCACAGTATTTCGTTGTAAAATCAAAATCTTGATTCTAAGACTGAGAAGAACAACCTTTTATATAAAGGGAATATTTTATCGGTTAGTATTAAACTTTTCTTGTAAGATTAAGTATTATAATAATATAGGGTATACTAAAGTGATCACTTTATATACTTGCGGAGGGGTATAATTTAATCTTTATGGTTATCTGATACACCTGGGTATATCAAAGTATATCTTTGATAGTTACTCGAGAAGAAAAGTTCAAGATCCAATGGATCGCTCAGCATAAATCTGGAAAACATTCTACTTTGCTATTTCGTATAATTAATTCTTGATTATTCGTTTGAATATTGTAGAAAACTTGAAAGCGTTATACTCTTTCATTATCGAATTATTATTGCGTAGAATGTGAGAAGGTTTGATATTGATTTCTATATCTTTATTGTATCTCTTAACTTGCGGAGCAAACTTGTTGCTCACCCTTGCTATAAATAAAACTTTTCAGCTAGGGACGAAGTTGTAGAAGGTGCTGCGAAGAAGAACAAAGGAAAAGGAATAGTTATAAATTAATTATGATGAACAATATTATTATTATGTTGTATTGTATTGTAAACCCTTTTTGTATATCTAAAGGGTATATACGTAATGTTAAGGTTAGTAGACACAGGACTTATATATTAACAATCTATGTTAATGAGTTATGTATTCCTATTTATATTAAAATGGGTAGTTAGATGGTATTATATTGTGGATCGTGAACACCAAACTCGGGGGTCAGGTAACCTGGATTTGGGGGTGTCACAGGTTGGTATCAAAGCTGTAAGTTATAAACCTTAAGTGGGGTGGGGAAAAACCCTAGGATTATAACCCTGAGCAAGATAGAGAATACTCATTTAGAGTACTAAGTGAGGGATTGCAGAAGCGTATCGATAGTGAGATAAGTGGACACATAGTGTGAGGAGTTTGTACTGGTGAAGTACTAATCAAGTTGTTTAAACTGATTGTAGGATGTCGGGAGAAGATAAGATGAGTACGGAGATGCCAGCGGCTGTCGCACCAGTGTCAGTAGTCGAGGTGCCAGCGCAGAGCGAGTCAGTGGACGAAGTTGATAAAGATGAACCAATGATCAATCTCGGGAGTGATCATGATGATTATCCCGAGATGTATCTAAGTGGTGATGAGGAGGCGGAGTCTGAAGAAGCTAAGGTGGAGTTGAAGAATAAGAACAAAGTTGGAGAACAAGATCAGCTAACTGTAGAAGTCCAGGAACTCTGGAGTAAGGTATTTCTCTTGGAGGAGTTGTGGAAGACAGAGCGGGCGTTACGCAAAATAACTGAAGAACGGAACGAGCTGAAGGCGCAGGTAGAGAGGATGAAGACTGAAGGTGGTGGATCATCTGAAGGAACCCGACAAGAAAGACAAGAAGAAGAAAGGACAACAACAACATCGACAACTCTAAAAAGTCAAACTGAAGAAGAAGAGACGTCGCAAGCAAAGAAGTGTGGAAAGACTCACGGGAGAATGCATGATGCGGAAGAACGTGCGCTTCAATTATGGCGGGAAGGACATATTTCTTTGCATTGTCCTAAGCCGAATATGAGGAAGTGTTTCTCATGTGGAAGAACAGGTCACTGGATTTAACAAGTGTCCCAACAAGAAGAAGACTGGTGAAGGGAGTGGTCGGTAGACAACTTAGATATATGTAATAGTATCTTTTGGTAGAAGCTTATGATAGTAAGTGTTATAATATCGAGAATGATGTTTAAGCATATGTAATATATATATATATATATATATATATATATGTTTGAATGAATGAAATCTTTATTTTCTATATGAATATAAGATTAAGATTAAGTTGTGTGTTCTTAAAACTCATACTTATGGTAAGATCATGACTCATGATTATATGAAATATTTTGAACCCCTCAGCGAATGGACGCCAAAGGTCTGACTAGGATAAGTTCATAAACTCATATAATTGTGGCAAGTTACTAAGTGTGGTAAGTTTGATGAACGAGGATTAGATATGTGATTTTGGTAAATGGCAACTTTTTGTGTAAAGTTGGAGAATTGTAGCTTCCTATGTAAAGTTGAGTATGTTAATCCTAGAATTATTTTAAAAAGGGATAGTAATATGTGTTAAGTACTATATGTACTATGTGCTATTTGAGTAAATATGTGATTACATGAGAACTATATGTTGAATTCTTATTGTGTTAAGAATTTGTATGGAGAAAGAAAATTAATATAAGATTTTTATCAGATCATGTCGCCTAGACTACAGAATCGAAACCAACGAGAAGAACAGTCGGTGAATAACAAAGGAGGTCAAGCTGACCCAATGCAAAACTTTGCAAATATGATAGCCGAAGCTATGGAGAATAGAGCTCCTTACGCAAGAGAAGAGCGAGAATCGACCAAATTGACAGTTGGCTAACTTCAAGGACTTTAAAGGCGGTAGGACCGCTTGAATTCAAGGAACCACGGATCCGATTGAAGCCCAAACTTGGGTAAAGGAGATGGAGAAAGCGTTCATCATTATTGCGAGTGGCGTAAGAGCAAAAGACGACTTTTTGTAACATACTTAATGAAGGGAGAAGCTAACTCTTGGTGGGGAGACTAATCGGGTGAGAGTTGATACAATGGTGGTAGCGTGGACAAGATTTAAGGAGTTGTTCTTTGAGAATTACTTCTCACCAAGAGTATCTGGCTTCGGATGGAAGTTAAGTTCTTGGAACTTAAGCGGAGAACATGTCGGTATCGGAGTATGCTGCCAAATTCAACGAATTAGCAAGATTTGCACCTCATCAGGTGGACACAGAAGCAAGAAAAGCGAGAAGATTTGAGAACGGATTGAAGCCGGGGATATTCAATAAGGTAGCGGTATTGCAGATCAACACGTTCGCAGTTTTGTTGGAGAAAGTGTTAATTGCTAAAGGAGGAAGCAAGGCTGCATCTCGATTTCATCAGGAGAAGAAGAAGAAGACCAATGATGGTGGAAGCAGTGGTGGTAGTAATCGAAATAAGAGGAAGTGGGTGAGAATACCCAATCGGTGTGGAAGATGAAGAGAATAGGAAAGGAAGGGAACCATACGACACATGAAAGAACCATTCTAAAGTCTGTTTAAAAGAAGAAAGAATGCATTTATATAATCATGCAAGAGGGCACATGTCACCCAATTGTCCCAATCAAA
Source organism: Panax quinquefolius (assembly GCA_020205615.1). Lineage (NCBI taxonomy): Eukaryota > Viridiplantae > Streptophyta > Magnoliopsida > Apiales > Araliaceae > Panax > Panax quinquefolius. Next base: position 95,119,619 of record CM035158.1, on the reverse strand, counting down.
GAAAATTCAAGGTTGTTTTGCTTGTGGATCAACTGATCATATAGTACGAAACTGTCTGAAAAGGAATGCAAAGAAGGAAAGTGTCAACAACGGACCCGGTGGTGGAACCTTGGCGATTCAAGGACCTGCACAACCAGGAAGACCAACGGCCCGTACTTTCAACATGACAACGCAAGATGTAGTGACTACTCAGGAGGTGGCAGGTAACGATTTCGTTTAGAAATTTAATTACGCGAGTAATCTTGGTTAGTTATTGCTGTGAATTGTTTTCTTTTATAGATTCAAGTCACAGGTTAGAATTTGAAACACAAATTAATATTGTGTTCTTAAAAATGAATTGATGATACAACTTTAAAAGATTGTAGAGAATAAGAAAGCGGTGATTTCGAGGACGGAATCCTTTTAAGGAGAGGTGGATGTGATAACCCGGGATTTCGAATAATCCAAATTTCACGAATAAATTTTTTTATATATATATTGACATTGACTGTTAATATTGTACTGTGTATCTGTGATACGAGTATCGAGAAGTAGTCAATTTGTGTATTGACTGAAAAATTAGAGTAGAGTTGTGCTTAACGGAGAATAGGAACCCTAACCCTAAGTCCGAATATGGATTTGATTGAAAATATAATTGAAATAATTATACTGATGAGTACGTGTTTGTACTGTATAGAATGTTGATCAATGATTGGTCGGGTAGGGTACAATATTGGTAAACCCTAATAAGGGATTGGAAACTCTAATCTCAAGATTTGAAACCCTAACACGTAGTTAGGAACCCTAATCGAAAGCAGAAAAACCCTCATTTTTAATTTAGGAATCCTAAACTCTAATTAGAAAACCCTAATCCTAATTAGTAAGCTCTAAAGTGATTAGTATACTTTAATGTGATTAGTAACCTTTAATATAATTAGGGAACACTAATTATATTTTTGAAATCTTAATTTTCTATTTTAAAAATCCTAATTTACAAAATCCTAGAAGCTAAAGTTGTAAAACCTTAGGGTTAGAGCCTTAGGGTTAAACCCTAAGGGTTTGGTTAATTCTATGTATGCCATTAAAATTTCATGTACAAAGTCCAAAATACCCCTTTACTTAGATATTGAGTTAAAAGATTTGCAAGATCTAGTGAGTGATCACTTAAGATTATCCCATGTGATGGAAATCAGCCCAAATCTAATCCATATCTTGCCACCTTGCACACTTGGATTCATTGTATCTATGATATAAGAGATCTAGGAGAGAGAAAGTTCACATATTAAGCTTATTGGCTATCTAGCACCAACCAACTCTCTCTCTCTCATCCAAAGCTCCGAAATTGTTAAGTGATTCAGTCACTCTTCAAGCCTTTAGATCACCAAAATCAGTTAAGGAGATCAAGGATCAAGGATTGGACAAGAGAGGTATAAACCCAAACTCAACCTAGATCTTGTATGCTAAGAAAACTTTTGTGTTTAAGTGTTTATATTTGTGTTATATGGTGTTTTTAGTTGATCTATGATGATTCATTGTGGATCCATAACATTAAATGACTTTAAAATGGTGTTTTTCCAAAACTGTCCAAGAACAGATTTTGTGCTCTGACATGCAAATGTCAGACGGCTTAGATCTCTGTATATTAATGATTTGTAAGATGTTATGTGTTAGATCTATAGTTTGGTATGTGGTCTTTAATTGGAAAGTGGAATCAGTGTCATTGGATAGCTAGATTGCAAGTTATACTCGGTCAAAGTCCGTTGACCGACGTTGACCGAGTAACATTCTGGGTAACCCAGAACGTGATGGATAGAGTCTGATATGAAGTTCTAAGGTCCGGATCTGTCAGGTCTTAAATGATTTGATGTTGTTGTTTGGTACATCTTGTAGCTGGTTATGTGTACTATAGATCTGGGTCTTTTGATCTCTTATAACCTCAACAGATTGAACTGAGAAAATGGTCAAAGTAGGCCAGTTAAGCACGAAACACGTTTCTGGAAAAAAACCAAGAAATTGTATGAGCAGAGTTTCTGACATCGTTTGACCAAACTGTAACTTTTGATCTTGTTGTTTCTAGATCAATCTGTTGATTTATAAATGTTCTATGATGCATGGACTATAACTTTGAACCATAAAACAACATGAACCGATTACAGAACGTGTAGAAAATTAGGTTGCAAGTTGGTCACTCGAACTGCCTGGGTTTCTTAAAAACCCAGGTGATGTCTGACAACAAGTTTAGTACCTCAGATCTTTATGTTATCTTGTGATATGACCAAATTGATGATTGATATGAGTAGTATTACATGTGTACTACGATATTGAACTTTAAGTTAGCCTAGAAACGATTTTAAACTGAGAAAGAAAAGTCGGTCAACGTGCGTACACTAGTTAATCTTGTCATGATGGTGTTCATGAAACTCAAGAACACCTAAGACGACAGATAAGTATATATTATAGGCTATAGCTATAGCGACGGTTTAATTAGTTTTATTTTACGATTTTTCCGAAAAATGATTAAAAATAGAAAATAAATTATAAAAATTATTAAAAATGGTTTTAAAATTTATTTTAAATTATGAAAAATATTTTTTGACTAATTGGAATGTTTTTCTTTAATATTTATAATTATTTAAATATTAAAGTTATTTAATTTATTTAATTAATGTATTAAATAAATTAGAGAAAAATGATTTAATATTATGAAAAATCATTTTAAATAAGAATAATGTGTTAGAAAATATTTTGAATTATAAAATGTAACTTTTAATATTTTTAGAGAATTTTCATTAATAATTTAATATTAATGATATTATATTTATTTAATTATTATATTAAATAAATGAATTAAAAATGATTTTATTAATTTAAAAATCATTTAAAAATGAGAAAAATGATTTAAAAATATTTTAAGTTATAATTAATGACTTTTAATATTTTAATGATAATTCCATTATTATTAATGGTGATGATTTAAAATGATTTTAATTACATTAAAAATTATTTAAGTAGAATATTGATGATTTAAAAATATTGTAAGTTATTAAAAATAACTGTAATATTTTGACAAGTATGTTATTAATATTTTTATATTATTAAATATTAATAATGATAAGATTATTTGATAATTAAATCATTTAAAAGTGATTCCGATGTTTGAAAAATTATTATAAATTATAATAATTGCTTATAAATTATTAAAAGCTTCCGAAAAATATTATAAATGATATTTGACTTATCTAAAATAATAATGAAGCTTAGAGACCAAGTGTAATTGACAATAATTGTGTTAATTGTTAGATAGGGTGACCAGAACTCTAAGAATGAAACAAAGTCCAACCAGACCGAAATAGTTAGACTTGATAAGTGTTTATCTAGGTTATAAATACTGATGTGGCTATGTGGTAATGTGCCTAAGAGAAGTTTGACTGTGAATTACAGTGTTATGTGTTATAAATTATTGTGCTAATTGTGAGACTGATATTATTGGTTATAGGTCTTACGAACGCAGATAAGTTTATTGTGTAGTGCTAATCGTGGAAGAGGCAAGTTTCCTAACTTAACCTTGAGTTAATATTGTTTAATTATTATTGGTGGTTAATTATTGCTAATTAGACCACGTCCAGGGATTTATTGTTGATTATTCGCAGTTAGTCTATGCTTAATAATTCAAATTGAATTATTGATTCAGAATATATATACATTCGTAGAATAACTATTGTTGGATATACATATCCGTGGAAACTAGAATTGACAGTACAAATAATTCCTGTTTATTGTCGAATTATGTTGAGAAATGTCTTAGCCAATTATTCTGGTTAGACGAAAATTTGTTAGAACTTGATAGGTTCGAGAAGAGAATTAAATTATTATTGACAGATCGATGCCAATTATTTTGGCTAGATCGAGAAGTAAATAGAATTTGAAATCATAGTATTTCGTTGTAAAACCAAAATCTTGATTCTAAGACTGAGAAAGAACAACCTTTTATATAAAGGGAATATTTTATCGATTAGTATATTAAACCTTTTCATGGCGATTAAGTATTATGCATAATATAGGGTATACTAAAGCTGATCACTTTATATACTTGCAGAGGGGTATAATTTAATCTTTATGGTTATCTGATACACCTGGGTATATCAAAGTATATCTTTGATAGTTACTCGAGAAGAAAAGTTCAAGATCCAATGGATCGCTCAGCATAAATCTGGAAAATATTCTACTTTGCTATTTTGTATAATTAATTCTTGATTATTCGTTTGAATATCGTAGAAAACTTGAAAGAGTTATACTCTTTCATTATCGAATTATTATTGCGTAGAATGTGAGAAGGTTTGATATTGATTTCTATATCTTTATTGTATCTCTTAACTTGCGGAGCAAACTTGTTGCTCACCCTTGCTATAAATAAAACTTTTCAGCTAGGGACGAAGTTGTAGAAGGTGCTGCGAAGAAGAACAAAGGAAAAGGAATAGTTATAAATTAATTATGATGAACAATATTATTATTATGTTGTATTGTATTGTAAACCCTTTTTGTATATCTAAAGGGGTATGTCTGTAATGTTAAGGTTAGTAGACCTGGGACTTATGTATTAACAATCTATGTTAATGAGTTATGTATTCCTATTTATATTAAAATGGGTAGTTAGATGGTATTATATTGTGGATCGTGAACACCAAACTCGGGGGTCAGGTAACCTGGATTTGGGGGTGTCACAAATATTATGACTAAGATAATGCAAAATAAGTTATCGTTAGCCTTCAACAATGTTAAACTGATAGAATATAATAGACAACAAGTTTAACTCGCAATGAACAAGCAATCCATTAGAAAAGTCAAGTAGAGCATGATATCTACTATCTTCTATGATTTAAAAAGTTTTTCATCAACTTTATCGTTGAGACTCAGCTTAATAAATAAACCACATCATCGAATCATCTCTGCACTATGGGCCAAGGATATTCTTGTAATCATCAATGGTCATGATTATACCGAATAATCCCTGGTTATAATCATACCAATAATTGTCCATCAATGCACTACAGGCCAATGAGTACTTTTACCACATCATTTGTAACATTACAGATCACGATTATATCGAATGATCCATGGTCATAATCATACCAATCAATAGTCCATCTCTGCACGTAAGTCAAAGATGACTTTCATCACAATATAAGCATCAAGATGATGACAATGATATAAGCATTAATCAAACGAAATCAAGGATAAATTTTAAAGACTTTAAATTTATCCAGAGTTCACTAAAAAAAAATGGGCCTTTAGAAACGATTTTTCGGGCAACGACTTTATAAGTCGTTGCTAAAAGTATATGTTTAGCAACGAAATTTATCCTTTGTTGCAGATTGTGTTAGACTTTCACTTTTTGCAACGAAATTCATTAGTCGTTGCAAAATTTCGTTGCTAATTCATTGGCGGAAAAAAATTTCGTTAGAAATTCGTTGCAAAATTTTCGACCACTTGATTTTCCGTCATCGTGGGCAACGAAAGTTTTTTTGTTGCTTAAAATGGGGCTTTAGCAACAATTTTTCAGGCAACGACTTTATAAGTCGTTGCTAAAAGTGTATGTATAGCAACAAAACTTGTCCTTCGTTGCATATTGTGTCAGGCTTTCACTTTTTGCAATGAAATTCATAAATCGTTGCAAAATTTGGAAACAAAATTCGTTAGAAATTCGTTGCAAAATTTCTAACCACTTGATTTCTCTTCATCGTAAATGACGAAAGATTTTTTTGCTATATATTTCATCGCTTAATATGAACCACATTCATCGACAACAATTTTTATTTTAGATTTGATATTTTATACAACTTTTGAAACGACTATTAAAATGTTGCCTTAAATAATAATAATAATAATAATAATAATAATAATAATAATAATAATAATAATAATAATAATAATAATAATAATAGTACTAATAATAATAATAATAATAATAATAATAATAATAATAATAATAATAATAATAATAATAATAATAATAATAATAATAATAATCCTTGCGAAATAATAGCAACTACACCCAATTGCTTGGGTGGTCATTGGATTAATATTCCAAACTGGAGGTCTTGTGTTCAAATCTGTGCATCATCATATTTTTTGAGATAAAGTTCAATATTCACCACGTTAGTCCGTCCACATATGATATTCTTTTCAAAATTTCTTATCAAACTAAATAAAATACTAAACAAATCTCAACATTAAACTAAATATATATATATATATATATGTAAACAAATATTCATATCTAAATTTTATAAATTTTAGATTAAATATTTATAAATTTATAAATAAATATTTGTTTATAAATTTTAAAGATAAATTTATATGAATATTTGTTTATAAATATTTATATGAATATTTAAAGATAGATTTATATATATATATATATATGAAAATATTCGTAGATGTTACGTTATATAAATATTCATAGTTAATAGAATTTTTCTAATACACAAAAATTATAATATAAGAAGCAAAAATATCACAACTAGGATTCAAACCTAAGACCTATGGGTTATTGGGCCATTAAGCTACCACTGAGTCATTCTAATTTATTAGTTAACTAAATAAATCTCATCATTAAAGTAAATTTTATATAAAATACTTATAAATTTATAAATTTTAGAGATAAATTTATATGAATATTTGTTTATAAATATTTATATGAATATTTAGAGATAAATTTTTATATATATATATATATATGTATATATATGTGTGTGTGTGTGTGTGTGTGTGTGTGTGTGTGTGGTATAGAATTTATCTAATACACAAAAAATACAATATAAGAAGTGAAAATATCACAACTAGATTTTGAACCTAAAACCTATGGGTTGGGTCATTAAGCTACCACTAAGCCATTCTAATTTATTAGTTAATTAAACTACCGCCATAACTATTAGCGGTAGACAGTATAGCACATGAACAAATGAGAAATTAATTTCTCATGTCGCTACAACTTGTAGCGGCAGGGAAAAATCCATTTCAATCTGTGTCATCCAATGTTGCGATCAACAATATATATTATGGTTGTTGAAATAGTACACGTGACAATCGATTGCCAAGCATGTTAGTTTCGGGCCTCCGACCCAAATAAACTCAACCTTATCAAACATGATTATTATATCTATGCTTCCCAATGTTTTCTATTTCTAGATAGAAGTAGGATATACTTACAAGTACTTCCTCACTCCGAGAATGAAAGTGATGATCGATTTTATGCGAATTTAAAAAAAATGTCAAATGATAAAATTATTCATATTTAAATTCTCATCTAATTGCATATTTTTCTATACATGACTAGTGATATTATATAAATAATAAAAATATGACATTTAATACTAAGGATATTACCCACAAATTATTATAAAAATAGATTATTTAATATAAGTAAATATTTAACTTGAGATTACATAAAATAATAAGAACTTTTATTCTGTATTTTAGGAGGAGAACTTAAATCATGAACATATTTTTAAGTCCAAAATAAAACATAAAAAGAAGAATAATAGTAATGGTATACTCCTCTAGCTATTCCTAATTCTCCTTTTTACCTTTTTTTTTCAAATATATTATAAAATTAAATTATAATACTATCGGTTACAAGAAAAAATAAAAGATGAAGAAAATTTATTATGTTTTATGAACTAAAATGTAATAAAGTTATTTAAAAATGACTTATAAGTCATTCCTAATAAGATAGTTTGACTCATATTAATGTAATATCAATTTTATCCTATTTTTATTTAATTTTTTTTTTTTTAAAATACTGAATTTGTAAAAAATAAGAGTAAGATGTAACATCACTTTAATTGGTATTAGAATTTTTATTTTTATTTTTTTATAGCTGAAGTCTTATATACTCCTTCATTTCCAACGCCGATGACAGAGAATAAACATTAAAAAATATTGATATTTATAAACAAGTATAAGAGATCAAAATAATAAAAAAAAGAGAGATTTCAATGTCAGTTAAAGTGATGTTACATCTTACTCTTCTTTTTTACAAATTTATTTTATAAAAAATAAAAAAAAAATTACAATGCCGGTTAGTTTGGCATTGGACCACATTTTTATTTTTTTCAAATTTCTTTTTAAAAATAAAATCATTTTAAAAAACTAAGATAATTTTTTTTAAAATTCTTTTTTTAAAAAAATATTTTTTAAAATGGCGTTGGTTGCCTTTCTGATTTTTAGCCAAAAAAAAAATCTAAAAATTCAACGCCATTTTAAATGGCATTTAGTAATTTTTCCCAAATTAGATGTGAGAGCCTTTACTCCCGTCGTTGAAGTTTTTATTTTTTAAAAAATATTAATTTAAAAATAAAATCTTTTTTAAAAAAATTAAAGCTTTTCTTTTAAAAAAAATAATTTATTTATTTATAAAAATTGTTCTTAAATTAATTAATTTAATTTTCAAAAAAATTTGAACAAAATAAATATAATTAAGAAAGTTGAATATAATTTAGGTACTCCAGATCCAACCTCTTCCCATTGTTTCTCCTAATATACTTTTGTCTCCAACCCAACCCAACCCAACCAGTCGACAAAGGGGATTTTAGAAACCTAAAATTGTTGAGGCGTTTAGTGATTGATTAAAAATCAGTTCCTTCGCTGCAATGATGGAGTGGCGGACGGAGGAGAACAGGAGGGAGAAAGTGGCAAGTGATCCTATTGCGTCTTTCAGAGTCTCTTTCCTCCTAATATTTTCCCTGTTCTAGAGCCAAAAGTAAATCAATCGACGGCCAGCCCCAGCAAAGTGTCGACCCAGCTAGAGTCATGGTGCGATCTAGAGGACAAAGTGGTTCTGATCACCGGAGCATCATCGGGGCTCGCCTGGGATTTCTGCATCACCCTTGCCAAGGCTGGTTGCAAGGTGATTGCTGCCGCTCGGCGCGCCGATCGCCTCAAGTCTCTATGTGATCAGATCAATCAGTCCTCTACTACTCCTCGAGCCGTTGCTTTGGCGCTCGATGTCACCGTCGATGGCATGGGCAGCCTTTGGACATATTGATTGTTTAATTAACAACTCCGGCATCCGAGGTATACAATTTCAACATCTAAATCTTCACCCTTTTCGTTTGTTTTCACATATGAAAAGTGGAATTATTAGGAAAATGCTCTAATTTTTTATTATTTGGATCTAATTTTTAAGGTATCTGTATTTGTATTTTTTATTTTCTTTGTAGAAAGTATAATATTAGTAAGAAAAACAAGTACTGCTAGGTAATTCTATGATTTTTGTCTGATATATGTTTAGATCTGTATTGGATTTATTCAAGAAACCCCGAGTTTTCCATCTTTTGGAGTTCCTCCATTGCTATAATGAACGCCATTGCTGCACGACCCACCGGGTTGGGGCTTCATGTTTACCTGATTTAAGCCCCAAACACGAATTGTGCGATCATCACTAGCTAATGCCAACATATGAGGGTTTACTGGATTCCAGCTTACACAGTTGACGGCTCCAGAGTGACCTGATAATGTTTCAATGAGCTCCCCTGAGCCTCTATGCCATACATATACCTGGAAAGAAAAATTATGACAAACTATTATTTGGGTTTAATTGAAATTTGTAGGTGAAAAGGGGAGGAGGATTAGGGAGCTTACATCTGTTGTACAGAAAAGATTCAAGTTCCCAGAGAACAGTGTGGAATTGTATGCTGAGAAGGTGACTAACAGCGGGCTTTGTGTTATTGCTCAGGCGGAGTCTCTACGTTATAAGTTCCTTGGTGGCCTAGCTGTCCGCAGGTAAATTGTTTTTACTTGATTTATATACTAAGATAAGAAATTGTGCTTTATAACTATATTATAATGTTTGTAATTAATTGAATAATGAACCTTACTATGTGCTATGTGCATTTGGTATAGGCTAATTTATGGTATATCCTTTGCATAGCAGATATGAACAGGAAATTGTGCTTATATTTTAGATCTCTATGAACTAGAAGAAATTTCTGGGTATTAATGCTATGTATTTATGTCACCTACAAAGCAAATTGGATTTATTCTGTATCAAATTTGTGTTGGAAGGTGACAATATTAACTACATTCCTCCAAGCCATTATCCTCATGAAATACATTAGTTTCCATGTGTAACTGTTGAGAGGGTACATGATTGGGGATCTACAAACTTTCATTTTGAAGTTATTTATATTGGTTTTTTTAGTTCCAGTACTGGCTTTAGTTCTTTTGCCCTGTCATCTATAAAGCAGATAGGTTATTTCTTTGCCTGATTTTGTGTCGGAAGATGACTATATTAATGATGCATGCCCTTGCATTTTTGAGTTCTAACGTGCTTAGTATTTCATGTTTGGGTTTTCTACATCTTAAAATTTGCTTAAACATTTTTGATTCATTGTTCATTTGTCTTGTGACTATTAGAGTCTGTTGTGGTTCACAAGTGTCTGTTATGCGTCTGATATATTGGGCTTGATCTTGTTTTCCAAATGTCTTTTTAATGCCTCTTTACTTCTTGCTGTGTAAAATATAAGCAACCTTTTTACAGGTGTTTACTGGTAACCCATCTATTCATGATAGGTTACACTGACATGTGCTTTAGTTGCTAGTGTTTCTCTTCTTTTGCTCGAGTATTTTCTTTTGTAAATAAATTAATATTGGTACCCAAATTTTTTGAAGGCATAACATAACCAAACAAGTTTTACATGTATAATGTTATTTTTTGACCATTAGATAACCAAACAAATTTTACATGTATAATGTAATCTCTCGGCCATATACTTGCATTGGTTAGTTTTCCCCATCTTTTATTAGTCTCTGCTTTTATCCGAGGAAAATATTAGTGTGCATGTATATTGTACGAACTCCAGAAATATAAAAGATGGTTGGTCCAAAAAACCAAAATCAGGCAGACAAACAATCTAATAAACTGTAGGCAAGTCGCACTAAATCACAAGTGAAATGTGTATCTAGTATAAGATACACATTATATATATAATCAGATTTCAAAAGAACCGACTTTTAAGTGCTAACCAAATTGCTACCTTTTGATGTTCTAACTAATACTACTGCTGCGAAGGAGAACATAATTCGCACTTTATGAAATCTACATATCAGATTGTGGTTAAATTTGATGCATATTGCAAGTAGCATATTGTTAACCTATGTGTGGTACAAAGTAAGATTTCCTTTTAAAAATCAAGTTATAAACCTATGATGTTTCAAATTAACAGGTATAATTTACAGGCTACATCTAACCAGTTAACCACCTTTGTTTTTCTTAACGAGTCAATAAGCCTAGACTAACTCTAAATAAGTTGAACAACCTTGCCGACTTGTTTTGCACAACTACCCTGGTAAGATTTCTTCCTTACTTTTCATATGATCGTCTGTTTATGTAAATAATGCCTTATAATTTGAAAATCAAAAGAGTTTTATAGGTATCCTATAGATACCTATGGTAAAATTAAAATACACTTCATATCTTATATGAGTTATACAGGGACATAAAATTAAGTGTTTGAATTTTTTTTTTCTTCCATTGCCTGACCTAATGTTAAAGATTATAATTTACTAACCTCTATCAGTTGCTGCACAGCTATTTGAGTATAAGCTGCTCACTGATTTAAAGTTTATTGTGTAATTTAAAAAAATATATCAGTTGCTCACTGATTTAAAGTATATTGAGTAATTTAAATATAGTTATAAATATAGATGTTGCATATAACATAGTAAAAGAAGTCATAGTTGCTCACTGATTTAAAGTATAGTTGTTTCTCTAAAAGAAGGAATGTTCAATAACATAGTAAAAGTAACAAGCTTTGTTCTGCACCAGGCAGATACCACATTTGGTAATCTCAGGAATTTGCTAGATAATCTTTTTGCTGCTAATATGATTGGTGTGGAACAGGTTACTTTACCACTACAAAGAAATGGGCCTTTAGCAACGATTTTTCGGGCAACGACTTTATAAGTCTTTGCTAAAAGTATATGTTTAGTAACAAAATTTGTCCTTCATTGCAGATTGGGTCAGACTTTCACTTTTTGCAACGAAACTCATAAGTCGTTGCAAAATTTCGTTCCTAATTCATTGGCGGGAAAAAAATTCGTTAGAAATTCGTTGCAAAATTTTCGGCCACTTGCTTTCCCGTCATCGTGGGCAACGAAATTTTTTTTGTTGCTAAAAATGGGGCTTTAGCAACGATTTTTCAGGCAAAGTCGTTGCTAAAAGTGTATGTTTAGCAACGAAATTTATCCTTCGTTGCAGATTGTGTCAGGCTTTAACTTTTTGCAACGAAATTGATAAGTAATTGCAAAATTTGAAAACAAAATTCGTTGCAAAATTTCTAACCACTTGATTTCTTCTCATCGTGGGCAATGAAAGATTTTTTGTTGCTATATTTCGTTGCCTAATATGAACCACATTCATTGGCAACAATTTTTATTTTTGTTGCATATTTTATACAACTTTTTGCAACGACTATTAAAATGTTGCCTTAAATTAAGATGATGATAATAATAATAATAATAATAATAATAATAATAATAATAACAATAATAATAATAGTAATAATAATAATAATATTAGTACTAGTAATAATAATAATAACAATAACAATAATAATAATAATAATAATAATAATAACAATAATAATAATAATAGTAGTAGTAGTAGTAGTAGTAGTAGTAATAATAATAACAATAACAATAACAATAACAATAATAATAACAACAACAATAATAATAATAATAATAACAATAATAATAATAATAATAATAATAATAATAATAATAATAATAATCCTTGCAAAATAATAACAATTAGGCCCAGGTGCTCGGGTGGTCATTGTATCAATATTCTAAATTGGAGGTCTTGGGTTCGAATCTATGCATCAACTTATTTTTTGGAATAAAGTTCAATATTCGCCAATAACAGTAATAATAATAATAATAATAATAATAATAATAATGCTTGTTAACGGTAATAATTACGCCGTTATTTATAAAAACTCATACTTGTCGTTTTCCTTCATCCGACCGTTTTCCGTTATGGGCCCACAAATGGTTGCGCCGTCGTACGAATGTTCCCCGACAACAAGAATATTCCACGACCAAATGAATATTCTTCGACAACAATGAATATTTTAATAACCACTTGCTTATTTTTGCAAAATTTGCACATTTCACCCATAACCAAAGCAGTATATCAAATTAACACCTTATTATTTCAAAATAATAATTAGAGGAAATTCAATTTTATTTATTAATCTTTGCAAAATAAAAGCAATTAGGCCCAGGTGCTCGGGTGGTCATTGGATCAGTATTCCAAACTGGAGGTCTTGGGTTCGTATTTGTGCATCAACATATTTTTTGGGATAAAGTTCAATATTCGCCACGTCAGCCCGTCCACATATGATATATATATATATATATATATATAATACATATTTTTTTCAAAATTTCTTATCAAACTAAATAAAATACTAAACAAATCTCAACATTAAACTAAATATATATAAAGTAACTATGAATATTTTTATATATAAATATATATATGTAAATAAATATTTATAAATTTATCTCTAAATATTCATATAAATATTTATAACAAATATTCATATCTAAATTTTATAAATTTTAGATGAAATATTTATAAATTTATAAATAAATATTTATTTATAAATTTTAAAGATAAATTTATATGAATATTTGTTTATAAATATTTATATTAAAATATTCATAGTTACGTTATATAAATATTAGTTACGTTATATAAATATTCATTGTTACTTTATATATATTTAGTTTAATGTGGAGATTTAAGATGGTATATATATATATATATATATTTATATATATATATATAGTAATAGAATTTATTTAATACACAAAAAATATAACATAAGAAGCAAAAATATCACAGATAGGATTCAAATTGTAGTGGCAGTAATTACACTTACTAATCTACTAAAGTGTAATTACTGTCGCTACAACTTGTAGCGGTAAGACTTTTATTTTTTTCAATCTCAAACCATTAATTATATTGATCAATGATGGAAAACGATTGAGATGATGGTTACTGAAATAGTACTCCTAACAACCGGTTGCCATGAATTGGAATCCATATATATATATATATATATTCAATATTTAATAAGTCACATATATATAAATTAATTATATATATATAGGTATTAACTGCTATACAAATTTTGTACTTTCAAAATTTACTTACTATAACAGGAGGCAATAACAATGGATAATATAATTTTATTATTAAAATGTATTAGGTTCGAATTAATTTAGAATTAATGAACTATATTTTAAAATTCATTATTTTTTTCTTATTCTATTTATAATTGTAATTAGAAAATTTATTTTAAAATTAAAATTTAGAATTTCAAAAATGATAAAAAGTTATTTGAATTGTAATTTATATTATTGATTTTGTATTTATTAAAATAAATAAATTAATATTCATTCATTAATACTATACTTTAAAACTCATCATTTTTTTTCTTATTATATATATATATATATATATATATATATATATATATATATATATATTAGGTTCTGTAAGGGCTCCCTTTACTTTGTTAAAATGCGGATTTTTTTTTTTTTGGTTTTTTTGATTTTTTTTAAAAAACTAAAAAAAAAATTTAATATTTTATGGGCTCGAATTTTTTCATATTACAAGTGTTTTGGATGTGATTTGATATCATATAACAAAAATGTATATACGATGCATGCGCATCGTATATACATTTTTGGTATAGTATCCAAATCACGCCCAAAACATCAGATTATAGAAAATTTATAGTTCCATTAAAATATTAATTTTTTTTTTTTTTTTTTTAAAAAAAGTCCGTGATTTTAACAAAGTAAGGGAGCCTCACTGATCGGTTACAGATATATATATATATATATATATATATATATATATATATAGTCTCCATCCACAACAACCGATTGTTGAGAGCAACCTTTTTCTTTATTGCCACAACTCACTGTAGCTGACTTATAAAAAAAAAAAAAAAAAAATTGTCTAAGGCCGGTACAGGTTGTAGCGGCTGGGCCAAAAGGGGTTGCTCCCCAACAACCGGTTGTTGTGGATGGAATCCCATATATATATATATATATATATATATATATATACTAGTAATTGCAGGCACGACGTAACGAAAAAATTAGATTAAAATTCAAAAAATACTACATTACCTAAAGACTTTTTACAATCTAAAATAACTTACAATAAAACATATCAACTATCATAATTCTTCACAAGACTACCAAATAATTAATTTTTCTTTAAAATAGATATCTAGAAAAATCTAAATCATCTACAAAATTTACAAATCATCAACAAAAATTTCATAATTCACCACACCACCACAATAACAATTATTATTATTATTATTATTCTTGTGGGTATTATTATTATTATTACTATTACTATTACTATTAGTATTATTATTATTATAATAATAATAATTATTATTATTAATATTATTATAATAATTATTATTATTATTGTTATTATTATTATTATTAGTAGTAGTAGCAGTAGCAGTAGTAGTAGTAGTAATAGTATTAGTATTATTGTTATTATTATCCCTCTCTAAGCTCTCTCACTCAGATCTCCCTTCGTTCCCGCATCGCTTCCCTGCCCTAACTCTCCCACTCATTTCAGCAGCCGCATAGTAAGAAAAAAGGAAAAACCGTGGCGGCTCAAGATCGATGGCAAGTTCCCCTAATTCTCACCGCTGATCTCGGCTTCTCCGTCTATCCTGTTGTCCCCTTTTTCTGATTCTATCTACACAACAAGAAGAAGAAGAACTTGGTGGTTGTTCCTTCAGCAAGAACTTAAAAAGGTACTCCCTCCCTTTTTCTCTCTCCATTGACTAAAGTCTTCTACTTTTTGATTCCCATTTTGCCATGCACTGCAATTTATTCGTACTCTGCTTCGGTTGGCAGTGCATCAATAATTTAATCTGCACAAACTTGTTTGTAATTAATGGTGCAAATTAAATGATTCTATAGCAAATTAACTTGTTTGGGCCAGCACTTGGTTCTAAAGGTGTGAACGCTTCTGATAGGTTGTGTTTTGCTATCCCTGAAAATGCAAACATTGCTTTTGAAAATTTTAGTATTTCTAGTTGTACATTCATGTGTGTGTGTGTGTATGTGAACAGTTTAAGTAGGAATGGAGAACACTACAGTTTAAGTAGCATGATATAATAATTATTTTTTGCTATTATTTAATTGTTCTCTGTAATCTTAGTCCTCAAAAGTCTCTCTTAACTTTTTGTCATTCAAACTATGCATGACTTGCATTTTCTTTTATTTTTCTTCTGCTTTTGCTTCATGTTTCTGATATTAGTCATCATGCACGTATCACATATACTTGCTGCAATTTCATGACATTCTGAGTACATGTGGCAATGTACATGACATTTTATTGGTTGTGCGCTATAGTTTACCAGTAATGCTGCATATAGTAAAATCCTATTAGCCTTATCATTGCTATTTATGAATATCTTATCATGAAAGTGCTGTTCAAAAAAGTTTCCTTTGTGCATATCAGAATTTTCTGCTTCAAGTTATATTTGTTATTGTGGTCCAAATCTTTGCTCACACATATTAGGAAGCCTATTTGTACAACTTTTATAAGAACAGTGTGTAAAAAATGGTTATCTTCTATCTGTATTTGAGATTCTATGTTCCAATTATGTCCATTCCGTTCCATTGAATCACCAATTGCTGAAACTGGTAAGAACCACTTCCGACTAAATGTTGGACGTTTTGAATTTTTGCTAGTGATTATAATATCGACAATGACATTATTATGGAAGTGGAGAAAATCTATGCCATATTTGTCCAATTTTGTATTGCATATTTACTTGGACATCATTCTGATCTCCACAGGTGGAGTCCAAACGCCAGAAGACGTGAATGCATTTGGAGTGTCTGATGTAAGCTGTAGGAAGAAGCTCTGCTTTTCTTGCACTTTTTGTTCCAAAATAATTGCTTTTGTTATACAGATGCAGATGACCTCACTGGTGCTTCCTGCCTAGTAGCTTTAGTCATTAACATACTTTTCATCTAGGCGTGTATGCAAGTGTGGTTTAACCGTTTAAGAGCCTACTCAGTCGTTATTGGTAGGTAGTACGTTTTGGAACTGTACTGTACATTTGTGCTAGCTGTTTCCCAATAGTGGTTTTGGCTGTTTGGCTCGTATTTTCAGAAAAAGCTCCTAATTCACTTGGCCTGTTGTTCTTTAACTCTCATTTCTCATTAAGATATCTTGTAGAGATTTTGTGTCTGCACTTATATAATACAACATATTCCCATTGACATTAGTGTCAATTTGGTTCGCTTGTGTCACTTGTACATCTCTCTTGACTAGCGGTAGAGATTAGCAGTTTCATAGCTGAAATAATATGTTCAAAGCTATAGAAGGTCCTGCGAAAATACTCGCATTATAAGCTCATTTGTGTATATTCTGATATGGGTAAACCTGCATGCCAAATTTCATATTCTGCTTTGTTAAATCATATATCTGCCCAAGCTTGACATGTCTATGTATGAGTAGCCAGTGTGTTTTACTATCTGACTTTTATGCTTCTTCCTTGTTCAGGCAACAATCTATCAACAAAAGGCTTTGGATATCAATGAGAGGGAACTTGGACTTGACCATCCAGATACAATGAAAAGCTATGGGGATCTTTCAGTTTTCTACTATCGTCTCCAACACATTGAACCGGAATTGAAGTAAGTTAAACTTAGTCAGTTCTCTTACTTCTTAAACTTGATTTATGTTTTTTATTCTCATTATAAAACTTGATTTAGGTTCTATCTACAGAACCTGGTATGCTATCATATGTTCAGTTCCCATTCTAAAACTCATGTTTCATATAGAGAAATATTTGAAATGTTTGTTGGATTATATGATAACTACTGCAAGTCTAATTAGGATTTTTTTTTAAGAAATTGCTTTGTTTATTGTCTGGCCTGGAATTATATTAACGCTGTTATTCTCTTGCAACTTGTTCGTCATTGATTAAGAGTTAAAGTAGTTTAACAATGAAGTTGATTATATCTAACATTATTAGCAGTGTACATCCCTTTTTGTAAGAGTAAAATTTCATGCTGCAGAAGTTGTGTACTTGCCTTTACTTAGGTATCCTTTCTATTATTGAACCCTGTAGATTCTTATAATGTAATATAATATAATGGTTTAATTTGTGGATTATTTGACACTGTAACAAGGATTGGGATTCATGTGCTGCTGCATTTCATTGGTTAAACTTCAAGTACAGTTACATTTGTAAATCTTTTAGCCAGACTTCTTTGATGAAGATAGATTAGTAATTTATATATCCACTGCATAAAGTCTTAGCATTCAAGCCTGGAGACATCATTTTGCCAAAGCTTGTGAGTAGGTTCATGGGATGTCATACGTGGGCTGATATCCACTGCGTATACAATTACTAATAATGTTGTTGTTTGCTTGTTTAAGATGCTATGCTCGCCTGCATTCTCGCGTTGTCAACTGTAGGAAGAAAAAATGTGGTCACAGCAACCAGGTGCTTACTTCAATATATGTTTCCCTTGTACAACTATTATTGGTTGATGAATTCTAGCACTCATTTCTTTTGCTTACATTTAATTGAAGTTGAGGCCCAAGGCGTTTCTGAAGCCGCCCAAAGGTTAAATTTCAAGTTTATTTGTAACAGTTGGAGGATTTATCACTTCCAGCAGCTGCTGCTGCTGCTGATTAAGTTAAATTTTCTAGGGAACTAAAATCTGTGAATGTGCCAAGTCATTGACAGTTGCCTGATTATGTTTTGTTTAGAGCAATAAAAATGGCAAAGTTATGTCTATTTTATTTAAGTATTTGTTTTGTGAGTAATATATAATTTCGTAGTTGTATGACATTTCTTATTAATTAATTAATATATTTTCAAGTTATTGAAACTAGCTTTGTTTTATTGTTTTATTTCTTAATTATTTTAAAAATATTGTATAAAGTAATCTAAATAGATGATACTTTATAAATGTTGTATAAATGAGTCTAAACGTTTTCTGATGTACCAAACCACAACATTTTAAGTCAGAAAACGTTGTGGAATCATATCATGTACAACGTTTTCAAGCATCCAAGAATTTATGGAAAACAAATATACAACGTTTTTTTTTAAAAAAAACGTTGTGTAATGTGTCAAATTACAACGTTTTAAAAACGTTGTATAAAAGGGTCAAATAAATGACACCTTTAACCACGACGTTTCTGTAAGACTTTCTACAACGTTTTTTTCGCGTTATCTATTTACATTTTTGTAGTAGTGATAGTTTTATTGTTGATTTACTTTTGTGGGAAAAAGCTGGAAACAAAACATGAAAATTTTATTCTTTTTATTTCCTCTTTATGCAAGCTAGTTGTTAAAATACTATAAGATTGGTTAATAGAAACAAATTTTCAGACTAATTTTTGGCATCGAAATAGATGTCTCAGCTTTGTGAAGTCAGTCTCATTTCCATTTTACAATAGTTAAAGTTCCTCATATATTTGCTATTTTGCTTAAAATATCACAGCTGGATGTTGCAAGCAATATACTATAATTTTGATGGTTTTTATTTTTTTTGTGATTTAACATATGAAGTATATGCAAAATAACATATAATCTATTTATGTGTTTCATCTGTTTTTCAATATAGTTGAGGTGAAGAGCAGTTCCGATGGTTTCATTATCAAAATGAGAGATTGTCGACATTTAAGATGTGATCATACCAACCCTGAGGGACTATTCTTCATCAGGGATTATTCTTGTAGGACCCAATTATGAAGGGGAGGAACTTATCTCGCTGACCTGAGTATGTTCTGCCCTTACCACTTAAAAATTCACAAGTTATCAATAAATGTGTTTCCAATGTCTGCTGCAACATGTTGAATTCTTGGTAAATAAATCTATGATGTCTGTGATTATAGCTAGCATCTTTGGGGCATATACTGTATGAAAATTTGTCGTCTTAAGAAAAGTTTTTCCACATTGACTAATAGCCTCAACTTTTTTATAATTGTTGTCCTTTCTATATAGACATCTAAACATTGTTATTTAAGATGGTGTGATGGTATTTAAGATTGTGTGATGCTTGTGGTTGTTGAATGTGACTGAATTCTGACTTGAGGTCAACATATAATAATAATCTACAAGTCTTGTAACAGAAAATATGTTTACCACTATGCTTACTAAAATTAATTCATGAAATGGCCGATTAAGATTTCAATTTTTTCTTGTAACAGAGCAATCATATAGTCGCATTGGAGGTTCTTTTTCTATTTGGATTTGTAGCAAATGATATTGTGATTGTCTATTTGTCTTTTTCTGCTTATGAGCAATACGGTGTACATTAATATCAAGTAGCAACTCTATTGTCTTTGTGTATTGATTTTGGCACTAAGTGCCTCTAGTGACCTATTTGCTTCATTTTCATGACTTGCTATTATTTTTAAACATGTGCAGGAAGATTGCTTCTACGACCTGCCTTACAATACTAGGTATCAAATTTTCGTGCTACGTTTACGAAAGACAAGGGACGAAATTATGAAGTGTACTCTCTCTATATATGTAGATATATACTTTGATTGAAGAACTATGGTAGCTTTATATGGTTAATTGTAAAAATAATGAATGATTATGTAGTGGATGATTTTATTAAGTTAATAATATTTTAGTTTTTTGTATTTTTGCCATTATTTTTTATGGGGACATTGAGCCAATCAGATACACAAAAAGAATGTCAAATTTTGATTTGGCAACAATATAATTCGTTACCAAAGCATTGAACAAGTTTTAATATAGCAACAATTTTTTATACATTTAGCAACAAATTTTTGTTAATGACATAAAAAATATAATATTTGGCAACGAAAAATTAACTTAATAACAACAGAGAGGATATTGTTGCTAATACTAAAATAAAAGGCAACACTTTTTATCGTTGCAAATCATATCAACTTTCATCATTACATATAAAGAAACGACAACATATAATGTCGTTGCTAATCGATTTACTTTTGTTGCTATTGAAAATAACCAAAGAACAAACATTTTTGTTGGCGATTGTTCGATTCAAAGATAATGTCGCTACTTAAATAATATAATCAGCAACGAAAATCGTTGCTAAAAAGTTTACATTCCGCAACGAAAGCAAGCTTAGGCAACAATTTTCCTAATTTACTGCAACGAAAAATGTCGTTGCAAAATGGTGTCAATTGCAATGAAAATACATGGTCGTTGCAAAATAAAAGAGTTCATTTCATTGCCAATTAGCAGGCTTTTGCAACGAAATGGACTTTTTAGCAACAAAATTTTAATTATTCTGCAACAATACATTTTGTTGCTAAAAGATCGATGTATCTGTATGAAAGCCAAATTTCGTTGCAAAATGTATTACTTTTGGTAACGAAAAAAATACATTCGTTGCGAAACAATTAGCAACGCTCATTGCGCAACGAAAGATGCAACGACAGTAAAGTCGTTGCCAAAAACCTTTAGCAACGAAATTTGGCACCTTTAGCAACGAAAATTGGTTGTTGTTGAAGCCCCATTTTTTTGTAGTGGTTTAAAAATATTCAAATTGTCATGATACTGCTTTGTGGAGTAAAATTCAAGAATAATATTCATGCATCAAAAATAATTTGGACAGAAAAAAAATATATTTTTCGGCTGAATAGTACCCCGTGAATAGTACTTCAGAAATAGTACCTCATGAATAGTACCCCCGACATGAAAAGTGTCCCAAATACCCGAGTGAATAATACTAGAGTGAATAGTAATCCGTGAATAGTAACTCATGAATAGTATTCTGGCATGAAAAGTGCCCCAAATATCCGAGTGAATAATACTAGAGTGAATAGTAACCGGATGAATAGTAACCCGTGAATAATAACTCGTGAATAGTACTCCGGCACGAAAAGTGCCCCTAATACCCGAGTGAATAATACTAGAGTGAATAGTAACCCCGACACAAAAAGGTAGAAATTCCATAATAAAATTCGTACCAATATTCCGGCATAATGATATTGAAAGAAATAATATCATTTACGAAGAAATAATACCCCTTACGACTGTTGAACAAAAATAATATTCCTACGAATATTGAACGAAGATGATATTTCTTACGAATATTGAACGAAAATAATATTCATACGAATACGAAAAATAACATCTCTTTAGAATATGAAATAAATAATACCCCTTACGACTGTTGAACGAAAATAATATTCCTACGAATATTGAACGAAGATGATATTCCTTACGAATATTGAACGAAAATAATATTCATACGAATACGAAAAATAATATCTCTTCAGAGTATGAAATAAATAATACCGCTTACCTTGGAAGAAGACTAGATACTAGAATAGTGAAGTAGCAGAATTCTCTTCTTCTTTCTCTCTATAGCTTCTCTCTCTATAATTGCTCTTGTGAGTCTTAGTGAATTGGTGAGAATGAAGGAAGAATGAGATTCTATTTATAGAAAAATATAGTTTCGATAATTTCACGTTTTGGGGCTTGAAATATTATAGTATAATACCTTCATATTTTCCTTCATTTTTAATTTCGTCCTGCAAGTATTATCAAACTTGCACCACATCCCCTAATAGTATATCATGTGAATCAATAGTACAATCATGTGACTCAATAGTTCTATACATGTGAAAAAAATAATTACAGTATAGTACCTTCATCTATACCTTCATTTTTAATTTAGTTATGCAAGTATTATCAATCTTGCACCACCTCCTCTAATAGTACATGCATGTGAATCAATAGTACACACATATGAACAAATAGTTATAAGCATGTGAATTAATAGCAATTAATTGCTCATTTATCTGATTAATTACTCGATTGGTCAATATAACTTTCAGACATCAATTATTATCGAAACAAATGTCGATTTTCACTAACACTAATAATCCTAACACAATGGAACTATCAATTTCATCTTTAATCAACACGAACTTATTCATCATTAATATTATAACTCACAATATTTAACAACCAGGTCGTTCTCAGGAAAGAGGGGCATTCCGATAAGGATTTCTCCTTATTGGCGCGCAATTAGGTGACCAAACCTCTCATTGACAGAACTTTTAGACATTGTCAATATTACAAATAATAATATGAATAACTTTGTCATCTCAATTTTTGATTTAATAATAATACATATTATGTAGATGATACTGTGACAATAATTGAATCAAACTGAGTGATTTCTCACGTAAGTATCAAAGATATTGTATAATACCATGTGCTACTATCCAACCACGCGTATTACTATACTTTTATCACCGATTATTTTATGACAACTTGCTTACTTTAAAAAATTTTCACATATCACCCTTAACTTTAACCATTTCTCAATTTAACCATTTACTTAATAAAATAATAATTATTAAAAAATTGAATACTTTCATTTCATAAAATTGGGGATCTCACAGGTAGTGTCTCCAGATCTTCAACGCGAAAATGACTGATGCCAACTCCAGATCATGAGTATGATAATTCCTCTCATATTCTTTGAGTTTTCGTGAGGCATAGGCTATGATTTTCCAATGTTGAATGAGAACACATCCTAACCCTTTTCCTGAAGCATCGCTATAAATAACAAATCCATCCGAACCAGATGGTATTGTCAGAACAGGTGAGTCTCCTCTTGAGTTCTTGAAAACTCTTCTCGCATTTCTCGCTCCATACGAATTTTATATCTTTTCGAGTCAGCTGATTTAACGGAGTAGCGATTCGAGAAAATCCTTCCACGAATTTTTGATAATAACCAACTAAGCCCACAAAGCTACGTACTTCGGTCACCGACTTCGGTTGCTCCCAACTTTGTATTGCTTCAATCTTCGTCGGGTCAACAGATACTCCATGTTTTGACACCACGCCCCAAGGAATGCTACTTCCTTAAGCTTTAACTCGCATTTCTTCAAATTTCAGCATATAGCTTGTTATCACGAAGCCTTTGAAGTACCAGCTTCAAAAGGTGCTCATAATCTTCACGGTTTTTGGAATAGATGAGGATGTCATCAATTAAGACAACCACAAAATGATCCAAATATTCCTTGAATACTCGGTTCATCATATCCATGAAAGTCGCAGGAGCATTAGTCAATCCAAAAGACATGACTAGGAATTCATAATGCCCGTACCGAGTTCTAAAGGCAGTCTTCGGAATATCCTCAGTTTTAATCTTTAGCTGATGATATCCAAAACGAATATCGATCTTTGAAAAGAATTGTGTTCCTTTCAACTGGTCGAACATGTCATCAATCTGAAGTAGCGGATACCTATTCTTAGTGGTGATGTGGTTCAATTCCTGGTAGTCAATACAAAGTCGCATACTCCCGCCTTTCTTATTTACGAATAAAACAGGAGCACCCCAAGGAGATGTACTAGGACGAATGAAACCGATGTCTAATAACTCCTGTAGTTGGACCTTTAAATCCTGAAGTTCAATAGGAGCCATTCGATTTGGGGTTTTAAAAATAGGTTTTGTACCAGTTTTAAGGTCAATAAAGAATTCAACTTCACGTTCTGGGGGTAGACCGGGAAGTTCTTCAGGAAATACGTCAGGAAATCCACTAACAACAGAAATATTATTCAAATTTGACGTGTTTTTGTTCAAGTCCATGACATGGGCTAAGAAAGCTTGACATCCGTTTTTCAATAAATGAACGACTTTATGGCTTGATATGACATTGATTGACTTTATTGGTTTGGTTACTTGAATTTGCATAACAGATTGGTTAGGAATATAAAAACTAACAACCTTACGAAAACAATCAATTTTGGCATGATGAGCAGTTAACCAATCAAACCCTAAAATCACATCAAATGCAAGTATCTTTAAAGAGATAAGATCAACAGGTAATTTGATGGTGCCAACTTGGATCAAGCAAGATTTATAAACAGTAGATGTAATGAAAGTTTCTCCTAACGGAGTCTCAACAGATAAGTCAAAATCTAATTTCTCTGGAGTCAAGTTCAAACGTTGAGCATAAATAGGAGAGATAAAAGAATGGGTAGAACCGGTATCTAGTAAGGTATAAACTTTGCAAGATTTTATGATTAGCTTACCCGTGATCACCTCATTTGGGTTCCTTGCGTTTTGGCCAGTCACGACAAACGCTCTTCCAAGAACCGCTGACTTTAACTTGTCCGGGACATCTTTTGGAGTCACCATCCCCGCTGGACTTGGTTTTGCTATAGAACAATCTCGAGCTATATGACCTTCTTTTCCACAAGTATAACATATCTTGAATTGTTGTGGGCAGTTTGGGCTAATGTGTCCCTTTTTCCCGCATTTATAACACACGATCGGTGGTCTTTCTCCTTCCCTAGAAACAGTTGGTGCTGACATCTTCACGTTATCATTGTTGTATCTTCTCTTTTTGAAATCTCCCCTCGACTCGCTTCTTCTACTATCATGGTCATGATTACCACCAGAGTGGTTACCGCTTTTGTCTGTATTTTTTCCTCCCCGTTGGTTATCATTGTTCACGATCATTGCCACCTAGATGACCTCTGGTCAAGTCCCTCATTGAACATACTCATTAACTCACTCTAATAATTGAGCCCTGTTGAAAATATCTGAATATAAAAAAAATTTGTGAGAAATGAGATATTGACGAATTTTAGGTTTTAGACCTCTCAGAAACATCCGCGTCATACGTTTCTCATTTTTTACCAAAAGAGGTGCAAACCTGGATAACTCCGCGAACTTAGCCTCGTCATCGGGACACGATCATGTTGTTCGCTCCGGTCTAATAAACTCTACCTCTTTCATACGATTTAATACTTTCGGAAAGTACTTGTCATTAAATAGTTTCTGAAATTTTTCCCAAGACATGTTGAGTGTGGCTGGCTGGGTACGCTTCACAGATTCTCACCAGTAATCTGCCTCACCACGGAACATAAAGGTGGCGAATGGAACCTTCTGTTCATCTGTGCATCCCAAAACATCTTATCTTGATAATTTGCTTAACCCACGTTTCTACCTTAATCGGATCCGGCTTTCCCAAAAACTCCGGTGGTCCCAATTCTTTGAAATGCTTGGCTGTGATAAGTCGCGCGTTGCTATCATTTCCACCCGTATTTTGTACACAAGTCTCTCTCGTCTGATTTTGTATGAACTGCAAAAAGCTTCTAAACATTCCATCATTCATCGTTTGTTCGGTAGTGTTATTTATAGGAGGAATATTGCTTTCCTGTTGCACATTCCCCTGGTTGGTGATTAAAGGTATCTCAACGGTCTCATTCATTCCATTGTTAACATTTCCAGTTGATATTCTCAAATACTTCCACAAAATAAGGGTTAATTAAAGAAATTGACATACCATATAATACCCCTATATTCTAACTGACCAACAAATAAGCTTAGGTAGGACACACTAGCGAAGGATTTACTCGTCTCTCCCCTCCTAATTCTATTCCCCAATCTCCGCCAGAGACCATATCCTTAAGCTCTGATACCAACTGTGACGCCCCCAAAATAGGTATACACAACCCATTCTAAGTCGCCAAATACATGGTACAGAAAACAACTTCAACTTCATTATTACAATTGTCGTGAAAAATACGACAACACATATACTATGAGTTTAAATACAAATATTATCTTCTAGACAATATTCAAACTCAAAAGGTCCTCATTACAATTATTGATACACTATTTTACAAAATAGTGAGGACTGATAAAACAACCGACTTGAAACATTACTCTACACCCCGACAAGTTCCCGCTATATTTTCACCTCCTGAGAAAAAAAATGGAACAAAAAGGAAAAGGGTGAGCTCAACTAGCCCAGTAAAAAATATTATGACTAAGATAATGTAGAACAAATTATCGTTAGCCTTCAATAAATCAGATAAAATATAATAGACAACCAGTTTTAGATCAATATTCACATCAGAAATAATAATTCATTAGAAGAGTTAAGTAGAGAATGAAATCTACTATCATCTATGAATTTAAAAGTCCATCATCAATATTTTATCTCTGTAACATCAATCAATATACATCTTGAATCAAATATTCATCTTTGCACTACGGGCCAAAGATATTTATTTGTATCACCAGTTGGTCATGTTCATCTCAACACCTGTTCATCTTTGCACAACGGGCCAAAGATATTCATCAGGTAATCATTCATCTTTGCACTACATGCCAAAGATATTCAGTTATATCACCATTTAGGACCGAGGATGATGAAAAATATCTTAAAGAAAACGAATCAAGTGAGATAACAGGACAAAGATTAGGGATTCATACTTTGGTTTATCCAAGTTCAAAAATACTCCATAATAATCAATTGTGGAGCAAAATTTAAGAATGAAAATCAAAACATGGATACAATCAAAGATAGTAACCATAATAGACAACTTGGACAAAGAAAAGAAAATTTCATTTTTCTATGAATAGTGTCGTATTCGTGAGTAGTGTCGTATACGTGAATAGTGTCGTATACGTGAATAGTAACCCCAACACGAAAAGGTAGAAATTCCACAAGAAAAATCATACTTCGTGAATAATACTCGTAAATAGTACAGTATTCGTGAATAGTGTCGTATACGTGAATATTAACCTCGACATGAAAAGGTAGAAATTCCACAATAAAATTCATACCAATATTGCGGTATAATGATATTGAAAGAAATAACTGTTGGTCGGATAACCGATCACTAAACACGCGCAAGTATACGCGGTCTAACAAGTAATACAGTGATAAGTAGAGTGTCGTACCCACGAGGAACTATCACTAATATTTACCAAATACCGACTTTATATCGCTAAAGTCTTATTCGAATAACAATAAATGAAAGAGTGATTAATCTAAGCATAACTAATTATCCAAGCAAGTAAATGGATAACAAATGGTAATCTAAGGAATAACAAGCTAAGGTTACAACTTCACCCCACTCGTGCATTCTCGTCAACACCGGCGTAAGCACGCTTCATCAAGCTAGCTACCCTTCTCTCTCTCTCGTCTTAATGGTCACGACAATTTGTCGACCGAGAACATGCTCATACACCTCTGTCGAGGTATGTACGAAGATATCCTTTCCAGATCCACCCGTTAGGGAATAAAATGTAAAAGAACGCCTGAAGCTAGATACAATCCTACATATGTACATGCATGAATTGATCGTAACAAGGATTTAAGCATAAGCTCTCAATTAGGTCGCATGTGGTGCATGATATCCGCTCATTCTACGCACAACTTATGCAAATAAACCCACAATCACATGCCAATATATTCAGTGTAAATCTATAATTCTTCCGTCGATATCATGTAAATTACCAAAATCATCGCTAATGTCTTAAATGAGAATCATTAACATAAATATATCAAATCAAATCATATGGTGCCAACCAAAGAGATAAGACAGTCAATTTAAATAACAAATGGTTCCATTATAACCTTAGAGAAAATATTCAGTTCATAGCTATTGAATAAAATACAAGTAGCAATAAGGATAACATTTATGGATTACAAAATAAGAGAAAATAAATAGATAAGAAGAAACTCTGTCAAGACCCTTCAATCTCTAACTATTCTGCTCGAATCAAGCTCTCTAGTCCGTGTTGCTAATTGCTCTTGATGCTCCAAAGAAACTTAAACTTCTCCCTTAATCTAACTAATCTATATTTACAAACATTTATCAAGAAGAAAGGAAGAGAAATTACAAAAGAAAACTAAACAAGATCCTAAGCTAAATACTAAGGAATATGATATGTGCTCTTCTCTCTCTATCTGATATATATGTTATGTAGCCTCCCTCTTTCTTATATATGCAATGCTCCTTTGCTAGGTCAAAAGCCAGCCTTCTCTGCTTGGGAATCGGAGGTGGCGGGGCCCACCATTGTTATAGTTAAGGCCGCAACGCCCATATTAAAATCGGGGACACAGACTTGTCAGGCCAGCAAACGAGCCAAAGAAGGAGGTATGCGTCATACGCCAGTGTTGATGTCATCAAGGTCGGGTGGTATCATGGCATGGCCTTTTAAGTCGACTTTGGCGCAATGGCGACTATGCATAAAATGACCATTTTGCCCTTTTAGAGCTGGAAAAGTCACCAGAGATCCTCGAATTCATCGAGCTTAAGCACAATAACACAAATATCATATAAAACCGCATAAAAACTACGAATTCAGGCAATTATTTAAGTCATAAAGTATCCGATTCGTGGGTGTAAATCTCACTCATCAATAACATCATTTATGAAGAAAATAACATCCCTTATCTCAAAAGAATAGTACTTCTGGCTGAAATATCAGATATAATACTGAAGGAAACTTGCACTGAATAGCAACTCTCAAAGTATCTAAATACTCACAAAAATACGCTCGATATTATAGAGAGAAAACTTCTGATTCTGGTGTGATTTTTAATTCTAACTAAGCACCCTATTTATAGAAAAATGCCAGAACGCCAAAGCAGACTAAATTTAATAAAATAATATTTTCCAAAAATTTCTATGCACACCTCCTTCACCAAATTATCAGCACACGACTAGTGGGGCCCATCAATTTCAAAAATTCCCCAACAACCAAAAGTGGGGCCCACCTATATTTTTAATAAAAACATTTATTTTTAAAACTTCAATAATTCATAATAAATATCCATTTTATCAGAAAAATATGAATTCTATGTCCATTACATAGGAAACTTAATTCTCTAAAACTTTGTAGAAGAAATTTTTTCTAAATTCCAAACAGAAAATTACCGAAATCCACATACGGATGATTTTTAATACCTCCATTCCGACAAAATACTGATAAAATGCATCAGCATTAATTCTTTCATTTATATCCATATAAAATAAATATTTTCTTATCATATAAATTAATAATCAATTATTCACAAATAATATTACATAATCACAATAATGACAACCAGTCGCTTCTGGAAGAGGAGTTTTTCGATAAAGATTTTTTCTCATATGCAAGCCTTGATTAGGTGACCAAACCCCTTTCTGCATGCAAACTTCCTTAGACATCGACAATAATGATATCTAATAATATTATTCACATAATATGAATTATTGATCCGATAATAGAAAATATTGTGCAGTTGACAATTATCAATTAACAATAATATAAAATATCAACGTAGCAATTATTGAATCATTAAAATAAAATATTGAACAAGAATTATCATAACAATTATTGAGTAGTGCCTTCTTACGTAAGAATCAATAATTCAAAAATATTGTGTCTTCTTCGCGCAACCACGCCAGATAACTGTCACTTTAACCACTGGGTATTCCAACAAATATTAATTCATGAATAACTACGTCGTTATTTATAAAAATTTAAACTTGTGCTTTTCATCCGATAGTTTTTTCGTTATAGGGCCCACAAATGGATGCTACTGGCAGTAAATAAATATTCCCCGACAACAAGAATATTCCATGACCAAACGAATATTCCCCGACAACAATGAATATTTTATAACCACTTGCTTATTTTGTAAAATTTGCACATTTCACCCATAACCAAAGCATTATATCAAATTAACACTTTATTATTCAAAATAATAATTAGAGAAAATTCAATTTTATTTATAAAAGGTTGGGGTCTTACAGTAGTGGCCTAGGTTTGCATCGTCAGGCCATTTTTCTACTACTTATATATATATATAAGTAGTAGAAAGTTAGGGTTTGGGGATGCTTGAGGTGCATATAATAAGTCTTCAACTTTTTTATCCGGATCCAATTTTATAACCAAACTGAACTATTATTTCCCCTTCTGAACTCACTCATTGAATAAGAAAGAGAAAAGTAATTCGATTAAAAAACGAGATTGTGGGCATTAAATTTTGATGATAAGAAAGAAAATTGAATAGCTGTTGATCTTGGGTTTGGATTATTTAAATAGAGTTTATTAAAGAGCAGACGATGAGCTTTCTCTTTCAACGGTCTTATGTTTTTGTAGCCTCGGTTTGAATTAATTTGATTTGATAAATTTTTTATCTCTGTTTTTTGGATCAAATTGGGGCTTATTAGGGAGTGGCAGATTTTATCAATTTCTAATGGTTTTACGATTGTGACATACATTAATACATAGGTTTGGACATAATGATAATATTGGTCCACTATAACATATATATCGTTAAAATATTACTAATAATAGTTATTCACGTAATTGACAATAACAAAAATCGATACATAAAATCGCAAGATATATGATTTCCTAACATAATTGGATAATTAGTTTTTTTTTTTCGTTTTTTTTGGGTCCATCTTAAAACTAAATAACACTGTGAATTTATTAAAATAAATAAATAAAATTTTACATTAGATTATTATTTTATTTTTATTTTATTGTGTTTGTATATAAAAATTTTAATATAGATTACAAAAAAATTGGTTAAGTTATTTAGTTTTGTATCACCAAACTAATGCTTACCCGTTTTAATTCCAAATCTAATATGCCCTATGCAAAATGAAATACACCAATATCCCATAAATCAATATATGATGTTCAACTAGTTTAGAGTAAGCAGGGAGTAGGGAATTACTCTCTTGCTTTCTTTTTCTCTTTAGGCTCTGAATTTTTAGATTTAGGGAAGGTAGAGACCTTCTCCCAAATTTTCTTTTGGTCTCTCCACAATCTTTTTTTACATTCTTTCGTTTGGATGTTTTTGTTTTTCCTTTTATGGAATTTCTTTATTTAGAATTTTATTTCTCTTAATTTGAATTTTTTTAATCTATGGAGTCTTCTTTTAGTTTGGGATTTTTTTCATTCTACAGTTTTTCTTCAAAAGTATAATCTCTCCGTGGAGGAGATCATTTGATTTGCGTTAATCAATATAAACAAATCTATTCAGAAGTATAGGTTATAATGAATGTCTTGTTTTCGTTGTTTATATTGAAAAACTGTTCAAATCTATCTATTTTTATATATTTTAAAATTTATATGTTCTTGAGTTTCAATTTGGGACTGCATATATCACCTGAACTCAAATATTTTTGTAATTCGATTAATTTATTAATATGAATTATTGTTTGTTCTTATTCAAGATCTTTATCGAGAGAGAGAGAGAGAGAGAAGAAAATTAAAATTAAATAAATATTAAAAATATTATATGTATGTACAAAGAAAAACAATAATATTATATTATAATCTAATATAATATAAATATTATATTATATTATATAATAATAATAATCTATGTTTTTAGATGTTAAGAATGGTTAAGGTTGGGGTAACTTAAATGATAGAATGAGATAAGAAAATTTGAATTAAGGTTTACATATACATATATATATATATATATATATATATATATATGTGTGTGTGTGTGTGTGTATCAATGTGGTATTTCTTATCTTTATAAACTTCTACAATCTGATCTTCATGGCATTTCACCAAAATATAAAAAATTAAAAAAATCAATTGATGAAAACTATGAATGAGATCATATTGTAGTTGTTTTTCTTAGATAATAAGAATGGTTAAGGTTGGGGTAAAACTTAAATGACAGAGAATGAGATAGAAAATTTAAACATTAAAAAATATGTATATATTAATGTGGTATTTTTTATCTTTATAAACTTCTACAATCTGATCGTTGTTCATGGCATTTCACCAAAACATAAAAATTATAAAAGAAGATCAATTGGTGAAAAATTATGAACAAGATCATATTGTAGTTGCTTTTCTTAGATGATAAGAATGGTTAAGGTTGGGGTAAAACTTAAATGATATAGAATGAGATAGAAAATTTGAACTAAGGTTAAAAAAAATGTATATATCAATGTGGTCATTCTTTATCTTTGTTAACTTCTATAATCTGATTGTTGTTCATGGCATTTCACCAAAACATAAAAATTAAAAAAAAGATCAATTGGTGAAAAACTATGAAAAAGATCAGATTGTAGTTGTATTTCTTAGATGATGAGAATGGTTAAGGTTGGGGTAAAACTTAAATGACTGATAATGAGATAGAAAATTTGAACCAAGTTTAAAAAATGTATATATCAATGTGGTATTTCTTATCTTTATAAACTTCTACAATCTGATTGTTGTTCATGACATTTCACCAAAACATAAAAATTAAAATAAATATCAATTGGAGAAAAACTATGAACAAGAACAGATTGTAGTTGTTTTTCTTAGATGATAAGATTTTTTAAGGTTGGGGTAAAACTTAAATGACAGAGAATGAGAAAGAAAATTTGAACTAAGGTTAAAAAAATGTATATATCAATTTGTTCTTTCTTATCTTTATAAACTTCTACAATCTGATAGTTGTTCATGGCAATTCACGAAAACATAAAAATTAAAAAATGATCAATTGGTGAAAAACTATGAATAGATTGTAGTTGTTTTTCTTAGATGATAAGAATGGCTAAGAATGAGGTAAAACTTAAATGACAGAGAATGAGATAGAAAATTTGAACTAAGGTTAAAAAAATGTATATGTCAATGTGGTCTTTCTTATCTTAATAAACTTTTACAATCTGATCGTTGTTCATGGCATTTCACTAAAACATAACAATTAAAAAAAAGATTAATTAATAAAAAACCATGAACAAGATCAAATTGTAGTTGTCTTAAATGATAGTATATATATATATATATAATTCGCTTCTTCAATGAATTGGAAGGAAAACCAAGAAACAACCTATTATAATATGACGATTTTTTTTCATCGTTATAACATAAAAAAGTCTGGTTAGATTCTTGGTTCATTCCTTCCAAATGAATCCTGAAAAATTGAAGTTATATATATATATATATATATTATCTTTATAAACTTGTACAATCTGATCGTTGTTCATGGCATTTCACCAAAACTCAACGATCATAGAAAGATGAATTGATGAAATACCATGAACAAGACCGGATTGTAGCTGTTTGTCTTATTAGATAGGGATGGTCAAGGTTGGGGTTCTACTTGATAGTCTTTATATAGGCATATTGTAGTGACATTGTGTCAACAAGACGTTATTTCTTTTTGGCAATTTCATTAATTTCATATATGTTTATTTTTAAAACCTTATCAATTTGAACAAAATCAGATAATACTAAATTAGTAGTCCTAATCATAATTTCCATTAAACCAAATTAAATAACAAAATTTAGTGGCATTGTGTCAACAACGTGTTATTTCTTTTGGTACATTCATTAATTTTGCATATGTTTATTTTTAAAAACTTATCAATTTGAATAGAAAGCAGATAATACTAAAATAGTCGTACTAATCATAATTTCCCTTGAATCAAATTAACAAAATAAATATATATTTATGATTATGTCTTACTAAATTTCCATAAATGTCTTTTTATGATAAATAGAAATTTTAACAAATTTTTAAGAAAATTGTATCAAATTTAACCTCGTTTGGAGAAATTATTAACTATCATATTATATTAAATACACATTTTAATAATAAAAAAAATTAATGGTATTCCCAAATGTTCAGAAATCTCAAATAATTTCTATACATCTTAATTATAATATATATGGTAATTATTTCTTGATCATATTTAAAGTTAATGGAGTATATTTTTGAGAGAGATGGGACGGAGGTGATGTATTAATGGCATATTATTTTATCCAATTATAATATTATCAGTCCAAATTCATGAAAATTAATAGGATGCCATATATATATGGGCAGTCCCACCTAAAATTTTTTGAAATTTTTATATATAGAAATTTGTGTGGTATCATTACATTAATTAAATATTTTTTTTATTAATATTATTAAATAAAATATAATTAAAATATTTAATGTCTCGTTATAATTATCCATAAATTTAATGCCTTTTCCCGCGTTTCAAGCATGCATAGGCAGTAGGCACCGCCACTCCCTCCGAATTCCATTTTTCTTTGGTTAAATTTCATGATCTTAATAATATGATTGTTATAATTTGATTAATTAATTTTTTGTAGTTACACCAAAAGAGCTAAATTTTATATTATGATGTAACTGGATTTTCATAAAAATACTTGGCAAAAAAAATATTCTTCTTAAAAATCACCTAGATATTTAATCCACCTTGAGTTCTCTCTTGAAAGATAGAATAAAACATACTTTAAATGTGGCAAATTATTTTTCCAAATTTATTAGACTTGCATTAAAAAGATTGTGGTGCTCAAAATAGAAAAAGAACAATATAATTTAATTTATGAAAAAACTATTAAGATATGATCTTAACAAGGTAAATGAATTTTGTCAAATTTGATTTCATTGAAAGCTGTCATTGTGAATATTAAATGATTTTTTTTCAAATTTATAATATTTGGATATAAATAATTAAAATCTGATATGTATGAACATAACATAGTGTCATACTGTCATGTGTGTCATATTAACCCCAATTAATTATAATTTAAAAATCGGAACGGGTCCATACTCTCTGATTCAGTTTCTACCACTTAACTAATTTTAGTCAAAAATTGATTGACCCAGTTGACCACCGATCGAACTATCGGTTCAACCGATAAAACCAATTAATTGACCCGCTTTTTAAAATCGATAACCATGATTATAACATCACTATATAAAGACCACTAAGTTGAAGCCTAGCCATGAACATTACTTTCATTTAAGGCAAACATCTATAATCTGGTCGTGTTCATGGTTTTTCATCAATTGATTCTCTTTTTTTATGATTTCATATTTTGATGAAATGCCATGAACATCGATCAGTTTGTAGAAGTTTAAAAATACAGAAGGAAAATATATTTTTTAGGTTATTCGCATATTTTAGGTTAATTACAAGATGGTCGTATTCATGGAAGAATATCACACAATTACTTTACCTTCTTCTTTCTTTTTTCTATCAGTTCAACTACTAGTTTTCTCTAGTCTCTGGCTACATTTTTGTCGTATTAGTATATGATTTCATCAAATAATTATTTATGTCATGTTATTTGATAAAACAGTCCTTCTACACTGATCGGAAATTATGTATAGTATTTTTTTCAACTGAAATATTTACAAAATTCAGTAATTTAGATTATACAATACTGTTTTTTATATGTATCCAAATTACACCAAAATCACTGAATTTTATAAAAATTCCAATCGAAAACATTTTTTAAGACTCGAGTCAAAGCAATACATACATATATATATATATATACATATATATATATATATATATATATATTTCGACTGGTCGCTAGATCGGTCTGAATTCCCAATCCCTTAGGATAATTGTTGATAAAATTCTATAAACACCAATCAATATCTCTGTCTGTATTTTAGAAGAGGGTAAGAATCTTAGATTTCATCTTATACCCTTTCACATATAATGATTCCTTGCAAATTAATTATAGTTCATACATTGAATATTTTCCTACCAATATGACAAAGTTGCCGAGTGAAGATTTTTTTTTTTCCAGAACCTATTCTGTTAGGTAATGCGAATAGTAAAAAGAAAAAAAAAATCAGTTACTAAATGAATATCGAGTCTTGGTACAATAATCAAAATATTAATTACTCTTTTTTAAAAATGGGCTGGAGATATATTTAAAAAATTGAAATTGGAGAAAATAAGTTTACCTGTTTGGTATTAAATTGGGTCCAAGACAAAAAAAAATAAAAATATTCTATCCAAGGAGCCATACTTCCTTTGTTGAAATAAAAATAAATAGTTTGATTTAAATTTTTTATAAAAATCAACTTAGCAAAATATCCTATTCCGTATACCGAAAAAAAGAAAAGATGCATCAAATTTAGGAGGTGTTTAGTAAAAACTGAATGAATCTGAATTTGAATTTGAATGAGCTGGATCTTAATCTGAATGAGTTGAATCTGAATCTGAATAAAAAAAGTTGTTTGATTATTGACATGTCTGAAATATCTGAATGACAAAACTTTATTATTTTACCCCTCTGAAAAAATTCAAAATTGTTGTAAATTTATTTAATATTACTTAATATAATAGTTAATATATTTTTTTAATTTTTAATTTTTTTTTTGTTTTGTTTTACTTCATTCAGTTGCTCATTCAGCCATTCAGCTAAAAAAATATGACTTAGTCACTCAGTTCGTCCATCTTAACGATTCAACTATTCAGATTAAAATAAACGCACTAACCGATTCAACCATTCAACCATTCAGCTCTAAACAAACACTCTCTTTAAATTGATCTCTAAGAATGAATTAGGTCAATACTTTTCTCTTTCTTCCATTTTTATTATTTCAAACTTCTTACTCCCCTAACTACTCGGTATTTACCATATAGTTCATGACGTGCAAATTGTCTATTTGTATATTTTATGATGTTTAGTTTTTATAATAACATCCACCATCTCTCGAATTATTACAAAAGTATCACTTCATATTAAATTAGATAAAATCAGCCCATTTTACATAAATGTTATTCTATATAAGGATAATATTGTTTTTTTTATTAAACAGTTAGAGTATTTTCAGACCAGTTTAACGGAAATTAAATCTCTCCAGAAAATATTATGGGTGGACCCCCATATCATCCTAACGTTCTGTTTTTGAGTTTTAAAAAGGACAAAAAAGAAAAAAAATAGACGAAAAATTTAAGTTTTCTTTCTAATTCTTATGTTTCTGAGTTTTTTAATAAACGAAAAAAAAGAAATAGATAAAAAACTTGGCCACTTTTCCTGCCAAAGTTTTTCGTCCAAAATTAGTCTGATTTAGACGGAAAAGAAATTGAAATAAGTAATATTTTTATAATTCTCATATTATCCTCAACTTTTAATATAATAAATTTTAAATTACAACTCATGTCCTCAATTTTAAATTTTTTATTAAAAACTCAGAAACAACACAAAAGAAAAATTCAAATTTTGTATTCTTTTCTTTTCTGTTCTAATTTAAGTTTTTATTTTTTTTTTTCTGTTCAAAACTCAGAAACAGAATGCAAGTATACATTTAAAAAAAATCTCTTACACGTTCACCTTAAAATTTTAAAAAGAGAACAAACTTTCTTGACCATTAAGTTATCCCCTCAATAAGCTACGGTAGATTGTACTTTCTCTGTACCATAATATATAACGTTTTAAATAATTTTTTTTTTTTTAAAATTATTTGACGTTTTATATAATCTAAGAGAATTAATCACAATATTTTCATAATTATCTCACATAGAAAAATGTTACATATGAGAAAGAATGTATGAGACAGAGGCGGAAAGAGGGGGGAGGGGTCATGTGACCTTTGATAGGTATATTTTTATCTTATATTTTGTATTTTGATGATAACAATTATATTTTAAATAAATATTTAATCTATTTATTTATTTTATTATTTACTGTTTTTACATGAATTAATTTTTTATTGACCTTGATAAATTATATGTCAAGTGTTAATTAAATTAAATCATATATTATTTAAGGCAAGGATACCTTATTTTTTTTTAAAAAAATCAAAGTTGGGCAAAATATTTCTATACTTAAAAAAAAACTATCAAAAATAATATATACATAATATATTTTATACCATATTATATTCGTATATACTAATGTATGTTAAAGTGCATAAAACCGTGTGTATGTGTGTGCGCTAAAGTATAAAAACCGTGTGTGTGTGCTAAATGGCAAAACCGTGTCATTAATATTGGGACAATCATGTAAGGCTTGCAAAGTATTAAACATGTGGTCAATATGCATATTAAATGATATGTTGGTAAAATAGCGCCTGGGCGGATTTCAACCTTATACCGCGTTTAAGCTTGATTAAATCTAGACCATTCAATTCAAAATGTTTGAT
Source organism: Panax quinquefolius (assembly GCA_020205615.1). Lineage (NCBI taxonomy): Eukaryota > Viridiplantae > Streptophyta > Magnoliopsida > Apiales > Araliaceae > Panax > Panax quinquefolius. The sequence goes on along the minus strand of CM035158.1, from coordinate 95,080,861 downwards.
CTAAACCATACATTCAAAAATTATTTTTATAAATGACAATTTTTCCCCAACCTCAAAAATTCTATAAATAGGGAGTATTTCATTCATTTGGTTCTTACCAATTCAGTGAAAAGAAAATCATACTCTCCTTGCCTACATTCTCTCTAAAGTTTTATATAGAAGTTCTGATTATTTTTGAAGAGAAAAATTGGTCCAAGTATTGAGATAAGTTTAAATTTTGAAATTATTTCTTACTTGTGTTATATCTATAGATATACAAATACTTATTGTTCTACACAATTCTATATATCTATATTTCATCTATTTATCAAATAAAAGGATACTTGGGCGCCGTAAGGCTACGGAGATAAACCTCTACGGAGAGGAATCCAACCGTACGATTCCTTATAATCTTCAGTAACCTTTTATTGATATTATTTATATAAATATCGTAAAATAGATACGACACTTGATAGCTCAAAATAACACTCAGATACTGCTCCAAAAAGAGTAGTCATCCGAACCGGATTTGAGAATCGTAGTGATCTATTCGAAAATATTTATATAGATATCAATTGTAAAAATTATAAATTCTGTTATACTTGGGCGCCGCAAGGCTACGGAGATAAACCTCTACGGAGAGGAATCCAACTGTACGATTCCTTATAGTACCAAGTGACACTATTTATAAAGAGTTCACATAATAGATAAAAATATTCCTATATATTATTTGAGTTAAACTAATAATATTTGTTATATCAAAGTGTGCTTATTTGACATTTGAATTGATTTTTGATTTATCTACAACTCATAAATTATTTGATCAAGATTAATTAAGAAGCAATTTTATTTTATCCATAGAAAAACACTCTTTATTCTATAGAATTGTTAAATCTTCATAAAGTACTTTAATATCATATATCTGCTTAATTGAGAAGCATCAAATCTGTACTAAATTCTTATCTGCTTATTTGAGAAGCACATTGTTGTAAATCATTTGTAAAAAGAGAAAAGGTCAGAGTTAGTTTATTTTATGTACCTGTGAGAAAGACAAGTAATTCTTCGACCAAGACCAGAGTCTTAGAGAAGTCAGTGGGAAGTTGGGTCTCTAGTGTACTTGTGAGGTAAGGAAGAAGTTGTTGTTTCAAGACCAGATCATAGAATAGAACTGAATTCAAAAGAAGTACAACTAAGCTTGAGGAGGGAGCTGAGAGCTTGCTGTCCAAGATAGATTAGTTGAAAACAGTTGGAAGTTTGACTATAAAACTTTGTAAAGGCTTCTCCGCATGTTGAAGTAGTTGATTATTACTGATAGTAATAGGATCTCAAGTTCCAAGTAGGGACTTGAGACTGGACGTAGCAACATACCAAGGGGTGTATGTTGTGAACTAGATAAATCTCTGTGCATTGTGTGATTGATATTTTTTACTGTCTTGCATATTAATTTCTAACACTGCAAATTAATCAAAAAGGCTTAAGATATTTTTAAATCTGTAATAATCTATTCAACCCCCCTTCTAGATTATTAATTGACTTTTAATTGGTATCAGAGCAGTGCTTTTTAACTTGTTTGTTGAGTAATTACAGGCATACCTAAGAGTAGATCCATGGCCTACAATGCTACTGGTTGCGGAGAAGGACTATCTATGACTAGACCTCCACTATTTGATGGTACAAGTTTTTCCACCTGGAAAAACAGATTCAAAATCTATGCCAAATCCCAAGGAATCAAAATTTGGTGTGCCATCGAACGAGATGTACAAATTCCAACCAAAATTGAAGGAGAAAAGACTGTCGAGAAAGATATATATGAATTCACCACTGAAAAAGAAGAAATCATGAATATTTTATCTCGAGCTGAACAAGTGCTAACCAATGCTTTGATTGAAAAAGAATACAAAAGAGTGAGTAACTGCAAAAATACAAAAGAAATTTGGGAAAAACTGATTGTAACCTATGAAGGTACCAATCACATCAAAGAAACCAGAAAAGATGCTCTAATTCAAGAATATGAAAGTTTCAAGCTTGAAGAAGGCGAAAAGATCATTGATATGGAAACTCAATTTTCTAGAATCATTGATGAGCTAGAGCAATTGGGAAAAGCATATACTACAAATGAGAAAAATAGAAGAATTCTCAAAGCCCTTCTATCCATTTGGAAAATGAAGGTTACAATAATCAAAGAAATGCAAGATCTAACCACATATCCTATGGAGAATCTCATTGGAAATCTTCGTGCTCATGAAGCCGATATGTTCGTTGAAAAAATTTGGATCGCATACGATCTCAAAAGAAAGGAATCGCCTTCAAAGCTCTCCTGGTGGATCAAGAAAGTGACGTTGAAGAATTAAATGAAGAACTTCTCAGTCTAGACAACAATGAAGTTGCTCTACTATCCAGACAACTCAGAAGAGTAATTCAAAGCAAAGCAAGAAAATATGGCAAAGGCTTCATGAAAACAAACAACAACTTCAACAACTTCAAAGGCAAACAATTTTTCAAACCAAAGACGCAAGGAGGAAATTTCAAAATAAATAACAACTTCAGAAGTACTAATTCAAATGAAAATTAGAACACATGTTTCGAATGTAAGCAGCCTGGTCACTTTAAGAAGGACTGTCCAAAACTAATCAACAACAAAGTTTTTGTAGCTGAAGAAGGATAGGACCTAAGTGACGAGGAAGAAACTGCTAAGCAAAATGAAGAAATTGCAAATCTCTGCCTAATGGTAGATAACGACTCATTACCAAGATCTGAGGTAAATTCTGAACATCAAATGCCTAGCACTTCATTTTCTTCATACACACTAGAAAATATAAATGAAGAACACTATGCATTACAAGAAGCATATAGTCATCTATATGAAAATAATGAATCATTAAAAGAAGAATTAGAAAGGTTAAGAAAAATAAATACAAGTCTTGAAATTGAAAATGAAAAATTAATTATCACTTACGAAAGTTTAAGTGAAATAAACTTAAAAAATAAAGAAGAAATAGCACAACTTAAAAAAATTAATAAAAATCTTAAAATAGAAAATTCCTCACTCATCATCTCAATTGAAAATCTTGAAATTGAAAACTCAACACTTGCTGTAATCATTGAAGATAATCAAGTGCAAGATCAAGCTGTAATTGAAGAAATTAAAAATGAAAATTCAAGCTTAAAGTCAGAAATAGAAAACTATGGTTGCACAATTAAAAACTTAACAAATGAATGTGAAGATTTAAAAAATGTAATTTACAAATTTACAAAAGGAAAAGAAAATTTTGATGTCATGTTAAATCAACAAAAATGTAGCTTTAATAAAGAAGGTTTAGGATATACCGGTGAAACAAGCAAATTAAAAGATAAAGGACTATATCATGTTAAAATTAAGGAAAATGAAAGTCATATATCCCCCTTCATAAAATGTTCATATTGTAATAGAAATGGTCACTCCTTTTATATGTGTAATGCTAGAAATGAAAACTATAAAGAAAAAATGATTTGGGTTCCCAAACGAACATGCACTGCACCAAACATCACAAGAAGAGAATTTCTCAAACAGCATTATCATACTTCTCATAATCCAGTTGCTCATGGAATGCTTTTTTCTGCTAAAATTGATTATCTTATGCCTAGTTTTGTAAAGGAAACTTTAAATACTCCTTATACAAAATGGAAAACTCACCCTAAGGACCCTTCAATTTAAAGGGTACCAACCTATAAATTAGTACATATATTGCAGGTATGTCTTGCAGCTGATTTAAATAAAAGTAAATGGTATCTTGATAGTGGATGCTCAAGACATATGACTGGAGTCAAGTCCAAATTAAGAAATTTGCAAGCTACAGACTTTGGTGAGGTAACTTTCGGTGATAACAATAAAGGAAAAATAATCGGAGTTGGATGTGTTGGCAATAAACACATAACCACTTCCAACGTACAGTTAGTTACTGGACTCAGTATGAGTAAAGAATTTGAAATGAGCATGATGGGAGAATTAAACTTCTTTCTCGGACTGCAAATCAAACAAGGAGAAAAAGGTATTCATATATCTTAATCTAAATCATCAGTAAAGAAATGATCAAGAAATTTGGCCTAGAATCAAGAAAAAACCTCCTCAACACTCCTATGTCAACATCCGACAAATTAACTATTGACGAAAATGGAAAATCTGTTGACTCTAAAAAATATAGAGGAATGATCGAAAGTCTATTATATATAACTGCCAGTAGACCTGACATCATGTTTAGTGTTTGTAAATGTGCCAGGTTCCAAGCTGATCCCAAAGAATCTCACCTGACCGCAGTGAAAAGAATTTTTTGATATCTTAAAGGAACCACTGAATTAGGTCTATGGTATCCCAAGGATCAACCATTTAACCTCGTATGTTTTTTAAATTTTGACTATGCAGGTCATCATGTCTATCGAAAAAGCACTAGTGGTACCTGTCAATTCCTAGGAGGATGTCTGGTTTCATGGTTTTCTAAAAAACAAAACTCTGTATCTATTTCAACCACCGAGGTAGAATACGTTGCAGCCGCACGATGCTGTGCTCAAATCTTGTGGATGAAACAGACCCTTGCTGATTATAATTTAAAATTTGTCTGTGTTTCAATTTTATGTTATAATACCAGTACAATAAATCTCAACAAAAATACATTCTTGCATACTAGGTCAAAACATATAGACATCAGGCATCATTTTTTACGTGATCATGTTAATAACGACAAAATTAAATTAGAACATATTGACACTGAATTAAACATAGCTGATATATTTACTAAACCTCTAAGTTCAGAAAGATTTTGTAAGTTAAGAATTGAGCTAGGTATGCTAGACAACTGTCCTTAATTATTTTAATTTATTTTCTATCTTTTATGTACATATTTTAATATTTTATTATCATATATATACACTTCTTTTTACTTTATTTTGCTGAAATAAAATATATATATATATATATTTATATATATATATATATATATATATATATTATTTAATCTGCACCGCTAATTGTACACATCCAATGGTCAATATTAGTCTAGCCGTGTCCCTCTAATCCAACCAATGAAATATCAAGCTTCTTCTGCACACGGATCCAGCTCTCAAGCCGTCCGATCAACTCTACGCTCAAATCTCAGCCATTGGATCAATCCTTGAAAGAAAACACAAATCAGATCGAATTCTGGCCGTTGATATATATGTATTTTTTATTTTATTTCATTTTTCTTCAATCTTGTTTTCTCTCTCTTCTCAACTCTCTCATCAGTCACTCTCTCTCTCTCTCTCTCTCTCGTTCATCAGATTCAACTCGCCGATTACTCTAAATCTCCGGCACCATTCTGACCTTACTACTCTCTAATTTCCTCTTCTTTCAAAAATATGTCACGATTTCTTACATTTCTCTCATAAATAATTTTTGTTGATCTACAAATCTCTGCCTTTTTCTTTATCTGTATATTAGGGTTTCTTAGCTGAATCTCACTTTTCATCCCAAATTTAGGATTTTTGCCAAATAGTGTCTGATTTTTTTAATCTTTCATATTTTTTAAGATTTGCAAACAATTGAATCTCAATTTGATGATCGTATTTGTTCTTGCATGTGTTCTTTTTTGTTAAAAAGGATAGGATTTGTTCGTTTCACTACATTTTTTTGGGGGGTTCTAACTTTTTGAAGATCTGAGAAGGTCTATTCATTTTTTTCGGTTATTAAATCATTCTTTTTAAATGTTTAAGGTTTTTACTAAAATCTTCTTTGAAGTTTTCTTCAAAATCTTCTTTGGGCTTACTGCGTGCATTTTTGCAGAATACATCTTATGTTTAGGGCTTCAACTTAGATCATCAATTGATCAATGTTAAATATATATATACTTTTGTTTTACTAAAATATTTATATCTCCATTTTTTTCTAAAATATTATATATATATATATATATATCTGTACATATATATCTGCATAGTATATATACTTTCTCTCTATATCTTTCTACATTCTTGAGCTCACTGCTGCTTTGATCCTGATAAAGCTCGACATATAACTTAGCTCAGGTATAACCTTTCTATCTCTCTATTTGCGTACAACTGAATTTTCTATATTTGTGGATATTGATGTCTACTGGGTTACTTTCTGCATCTTATATAGTATGTGCATACTGGTATTCTCGGGTCGATTAATTACATTAACTGCTATTTGATATCCCTTACGATTTGCCATAAATTTTGTAATCTTACACTTTACCTGCTACTTTGAAAATTTGAAGACTGAAATAATACTTCCTTGCCGCGTTTTATCAAATATTTCCAGACTCTCAGTACTCATTCTTATGACTTGACTAAATTCTATTTTTTTTACTGACATGTGAAAATTTTTGTTACTGTTTTGTTTATTTTTTACTGCTTCTCTTAAATATTTACTGTCTCTTGTAATCATACCATGTTTACTCTACTATTTTTCTCTTAAATGTTTATTACCACTAGTTACTGTGACCTCCTGTTACATGCTTCTTTACTAACCTTATTAATTGCTACTTATTTGACATACATCTCATCTGCCTCATATCATATTTCTTTTCCCCCTATATATATATATATGTGTGTGTGTGTGTGTGTGACGCCCCCAAAATTAGGTATACGTCACCCATCTTGGGTCGCCACTTACATGGTACATAAATTCAAATACAAACTTAATTATACATCTGTCGTGTAACATACGACAATACATAAATTGAGATTTCTAATAGAAATATTGTCCTTTAGACAATATCCATACTCAAGGAGTCCTCATTACATTTATTGTCACACTATTTAACAGAATAGTGAGGACTACTAATGCTATCTTCGGGACCATCACTCTTTTCCCAGACTCGTCCCAAAATATATTCTCATTTCTTGAAGAGAACAAAGAAAGAAAGGGTGAGCTCAACTAGCCCAAAGAAGAAATATTATAACTAAGATAATGCGAATAAATTATCAATAGTCTTCAACAATGTTAAACCGATAAAATATAATAGACAACCAGCTTTAATCTGCAGCCGAATATCTAAATCCATTAAAAGAGTCAAGTAGAAAATAAAGTCTACTATCTTTTAAGTTTTAAAGGGTTTTCATCAATTTTATCACTAAGACTCGGTTTAATGAATAAACCACAATATCTAATCATCCCCGTACCACGGCCAAGGATTTTCATCAAATTATCAATGGTCATGACTATACCGAATCACCCCCGGTCATAATCATACCAAAACTATCCATCACCGCATTACGTGCCACCGAGGACTTTTATCACATCATTTATAACAAGCCATGATTATACCGAATGATCCTCGGTCATAATCATACTAAGTTCATCTATGCACGTAAGTGAAAAGATAACATAATATAACATGAGGATGATGACAATGACATAATAATTCAATAAAACAAGTTCACGAATTAATTTATTCAGAACTAATAACGTCCAAATTGTCAACATGATATCGCTTTGTAGAGTAAAATTCAAGAATGATCGGAAGAATATTTCCATGAAAAGATCTTTGGATGAAACGCAAATATCAAGGATATTCTACTAATTTCATGGAGTATAGAAGTCAAAGTTTTAACCAACCGGGTATAATAAAGAATGGAATAACAAAAGAAATCACCACGCATGCGATAGATCGCATGTGCGTGTTATTCCAACAAAATAATGATAATCTTAACCGTGTCGTGAAATTCACACAACGGGATGTTCCAACGTAATAATAAATGCGAATAATAAATGATGGAACCAGTCCGACGATAGCACAGACGAGGATATTCCGGCGAATAATAAAGACGAATAATAAAAAATGGAACCAGTCCCACAGATAAGCATGCATAAGATATTCCGGCCGTAATAATAAAGAATAATAAAAAAATGAACTGTGTCCGTGTAAAACACACGCATGGATATTCCAAATGAATAATAGAAGAATGTCACCAAGTATAGGGTGGTAGATCATGATACAAAGTTATTCCAATGTAATAATAAGAAATGGAATAACGGAGGGATTTCACCAAGTATAGGGTATCTGCAGATATACATGTTATTCCAATGTAATAATAAAGAATGGAATAATGAAGTTCTCTTCATGAATAAGAAAGAATAACACCCCTTACGGGTACAACAAATAATATCCCTTACCTTAGAAGAACTGAATATTGGAAAAGTGAAGTAGCGAGAATACATTTCTTCTTTCTCTCTATAGTTTCTCTCTCAGAGTTTCAATAAATTGTAAAGAAATAATGAAGGAATGAGCTTTCTATTTATAGAAAAAGCGAGGGTGGCTCTTGGTCTTAACGAAGGGTCAAAATGACTCTTGGTAATATTGAAGAGACAACTACTATTCATGAAGGGTAATTAACCCTTGGAACAATCAAAGAGGCGCTTAACTCTTGGTAATATGGAAGGGACAACTACTATTTGCGAAGGGGTAATTACTATTGACGAAGGTAATTACTATTGACGAAGGTAATTACTATTGAAGAAGGTAATTACTATTGACGAAGGTAAATACTACTGACGAAGGTAATTACTATTCACAAAGGTAATTACTATTCACAAAGGTAATTACTATTGACGAAGGTAAATACTATTGACGAAGGTAATTACTATTCACAAAGGTAATTACTATTCACAAAGGTAATTACTATTGACGAAGGTAAATACTATTGACGAAGGTAATTACTATTCACAAAGGTAATTACTATTGACGAAGGTAATTACTATTGACGAAGGTAAATACTATTGACGAAGGTAAATACTATTCACAAAGGTAATTACTATTCACAAAGGTAATTACTATTGACGAAGGGACTCTTAGATGATGACATATGGGCCCCCCCATAAAATAATCAAAGTTACCACAAACGTCTCATAACAGACTCTTTATATACATCAAGGATTGAATAAATATTACCACAAATCATTTTATTTTTAATCAACACATATTTAATCTTTCAACAATTATTAATCATTTATAACTTGTCGTCTCAATTAATAATTTAATACTATAACATATTATCTGAGATGATCTTGTGACAATAATTGAATCAATAATATAAGAGATATGATCGTGAATTCTCAGTAGCAATAATTGAGCATAAATTGAGTGACTTCTCACGTAAGCATCAATAATCAATATCGTGTGCTACTATACAACTACGCCATTCATCGTACTTTTACTAATGGGTAGTTCAACGGTTTTAACCAGTAATACCTCCGCCGTTATTTTTATAGAAAGATAATTTTGTCGCTTTCTAACTACGACAATACTTCCGTTGTGGGGTCCACCAATGTTTAAGCCGTCGTATGAATATTCCCCGACAAAAAGAATATTCCCTGACCAAACAAATATTTTATAACAACTCGCTTACTTTGCAAAATTTATAAATATTACCCACAACTATAACATTATATCAAATTTATTCCATAATATTCAAAAATAATATTTATAAAAAAATTCATCTTTATTTATAAAAGCTGGGGTCTTACAATATATATATATATATATATATATATATATATATATATATATATATAAATCCTTTCAAAAATGTGTTTCTCTATGCAATCTTTTTTCAATCTCATACTTTCCCCTATCCTTCCTGCCTCAATACTCATTATGACTAACTTGTTTTCTTCAAAACGGAAGGCTTTACCTCTTCATACTGAACTTCAGTTTTCCAATGTTGTTCCTCATCTTACCACCATATCTGCTCAAGCTAAATATAGATCCATGAGACATAATCTTTGTCATGGCAATGTCATTACCTTTCATGGTTTTCCAAAACTTTTTGACAATTTTAAAAATGTTGGATGGGACTGTCTGATTTCTTTCTATGACAAATCTATTTATCCTAGTCTCATTGCTGAATTTTATTCTCATATGGAATTTTCAACTGATTCATCTGGGTTACTAAAGAGTATAACAACTTGTATTCAAGGTCAAACATATCTAATTGATGAATTGTTTATTGTCAATGCTCTCAAGTTATCTCCTTCTACTATAGAATTACCTAGGGTAAATTCCTATTTACACCCCTCTGGAATATCAGTTGAAGACTGTATGTTGTTTAAATTCAATCTTTCTGTCGTTTCTGACCAAATGGTACCAATCGTTTTGTTTGACTTTCCATGCAAAATTGGTTTAGAGTTTTTAACTCCCGAGTCTCAATTTTTAGGCAAAATTTTAAGACAAAATTTCATGCATGTTCGGGATGATCGCAAACTATTACCATTTGACTTGGAAATTATCAAGGGTTTGCTAAATGAGTGTATGCCTTACAATCTGGCATATTTTCTGCTCTCTTCATTTGAATTCTGTTTTCAACAAAATTGTCTCGGGTTCGGTCTCCTTCTCACCAAAATTTTCACTTATTTAGATCTTCCGCTGGCCACTCATCAATCTCAGCATGTTCCTACTAGCAACATTATTGCTCACCTCAATCTACCACCACAACCCCTCATTATCTTTAAACCTCTTGATAATGAACATTTTGAAACTACCATCAATATAGCTTCCAAACTTGACTCTCTCAACAACATGAATCAACTATTACTGCAAAATCAAACACTGATTCTTGAAAAACTGGAAGACACTCAGCTTTCCTTACACACTGTCAAATTCGTGGTCTGTTTATTATTAAAACACAACAACATGCTGCTGAATCCTTTCAATGCTGATACTACACCAGATTTTCCTATGTCTATTCCGCCACCAGCGGATGCAGAAACTCATATTCCGGATATGTCTCATTTTTCTCCTCTTGATCTAGAGGACAAAAATCTGTATGATCATGTTAACTAACTATTTGTTCCTTTTCTCTACTCCTTCGGATAACTGTACTCCCTAATCTCTCACCCTTCTCTCACTCCACTAACTACCTTGACTACTAGTACTACTTCTCCTGTCTATTATGGTAAATATTCCTTTTGGCTAACCAACTATGCAGGTTTTTCTGACGATTTTTTGCTGTTTTCCCAATCTTCTTACCCCGTTATTTTTTATGATGACAAAGGAGGAGAAGAAAAATATACAGCGGCGGCCAGTAGTATATAACTGTTATATATAAACTGTCATGAATGAGCATATAAACTGCTACAAACTGCCATTAATGAGTATATAATATATACTGCCATGAATGAGTATATAAACTGTTATATATAAACTGCCATGAATAAGTATATAAACTGCTAAATTTAAATCGTTCTATGATCTGTCATATTACATAAACTGCTATGATTAATTACGATTGATTGAATCTAATCAAGGGGTTCATAATTTAAGGGGGAGTTTTTCTAAAAACAAAAATATTTTTATATAAAATTGTCATCATCAAAAAGGGGGAGATTGATAGGTATATTTTTATCTTATATTTTGATGATAACAATTATGTTTTAAATAAATATTTAATCTATTTATTTATTTTATTATTTACCGCTTTTACTTGAATTAATTTTTTATTGACCTTGATAAATTATATGTCAAGTGTTAATTAAATTAAATCATATATTATTTAAGGCAAGGATACCTTATTTCTTTTTCAAAAAATCAAATTTGGGTAAAATATTTCTATACTTAAAAAAAACTATCAAAAATAATATATACATAATATATTTTATACCATATTATATTCGTATATACTAATGTATGTTAAAGTGCATAAAACCGTGTGTATGTGTGTGTGCTAAAGTATCAAAATCGTGTGTGTTCGCTAAATGGCAAAACCGTGTCATTAATATTGGGACAATCATGTAAGGCTTGCAAAGTATTAAACATGTGGTTAAAATGCATATTAAATGATATGTTGGTAAAATAGCGCCTGGGCGGATTTCAACCTTTTACCGCGTTTAAGCTTGATTAAATCTAGACCATTCAATTCAAAATGTTTGATCTAAACCATACATTCAAAAATTATTTTATAAAATGACAATTTTTCCCAACCTCAAAAATTCTATAAATAGGGAGTATTTCATTCATTTGGTTCTTACCAATTCAAAGAAAAGAAAATCATACTCTCCTTGCCTACATTCTCTAAAGTTTTATACGAAGTTACGATTATTTTGAAGAGAAAATTGGTCCAAGTATTGAGATAAGTTTAAATTTTGAAATTATTTCTTACTTGTGTTATATCTATAGATATACAAATACTTATTGTTCTACACAATTCTATATATCTATATTTCATCTATTTATCAAATAAAAGGATACTTGGCGTAGTAAGGCTACTTCTGAGATAAACCTCTACGGAGAGGAATCCAACCGTCATTTATTCCTTATAATCTTGATAACCTTTTATTGATATTATTTATATAAATATCGTAAAATAGATACTGACACTTGATAGCTCAAAACAACACTCGAGATCTGACTCCAAAAGAGTAGTCATCCGAACCCGGATTTGAGAATCGTAGTGATCTATTCAAAAATATTTATATAGATATCAATTGTAAAATTATAAATTACATTATACTTGGTATTTGCAAGGCTACTACGAGATAAACCTCTACTTTAAAGAATCCAGTATGCGATTCCTTATAGTACCAAGTGACACTATTTATAAAGAGTTCACATAATAGATAAAAATATTCCTATATATTATTTGAGTTAAACTAATAATATTTGTTATATCAAAGTGTGTTTATTTGACATTTGAATTGATTTTTGATTTATCTACAACTCATAAATTATTTGATCAAGATTAATTAAGAAGCAATTTTATTTTATCCATTGAAAAACACTCTTTATTCTATAGAATTGTTAAATCTTCATAAAGTACTTTAATATCATATATCTGCTTAATTGAGAAGCATCAAATCTGTACTAAATTCTTATCTGCTTATTTGAGAAGCACATTGTTGTAAATCATTTGTAAAAAGAGAAAAGGTCAGAGTTAGTTTATTTTATGTACCTGTGAGAAAGGCGAGTAATTCTTCGACCAAGACCAGAGTCTTAGAGAAGTCAGTGGGAAGTTGGGTCTCTAGTGTACTTGTGAGGTGAGGAAGAAGTTGTTGTTTCAAGACCAGATCATAGAATAGAACTGAATTCAAAAGAAGTACAACTAAGCTTGAGGAGGAGCCGAGAGCTTCATTGCCCAAGATAGATTAGTTGGGAACAGTTGGAAGTTTGACTATAAAACTTTGTAAAGGCTTCTCCGCCTGTTGAAGTAGTTGATTATTACTGATAGTAATAGGATCTCAAGTTCCAAGTAGGGACTTGAGACTGGACGTAGCAACATACCAAGGGGTGTATGTTGTGAACCAGATAAATCTCTGTGCATTGTGTGATTGATATTTTTTACTGTCTTGCATATTAATTTTTAACACTGCAAATTAATCAAAAAGGCTTAAGATATTTTTAAATCTGTAATAATCTATTCAACCCTCCTTCTAGATTATTAATTGACTTTCAAACTTGCCCCCTGGAATCTTCCTTCCCTCTTCAATTGATCATAAAAAGTTGACACATAATGTTTGGGAAAAAGCACATTTACTCCACAGTGGTCGTCGTATTTTAAACAATTAGCCGCTGTACTTTAAAATAATTCAATTGACCCTTGTGCTTTTTAAAAATTCTTAATCAGGCCATTCCGTCTAATTTCTTGGACGAACGTTAAGTTCAATTGTATATTTACATACGTGGAAGCCAGGAAAAAAATAAATAATTTTTTTTAGAAAATAATATACATGTTGATAAATATTTGACAAAATTAAATTGCGACCAACTTTAAAATTTATGTGATAAGATAAAATAAAATCATTCTTAATTCTCAATTATCTCATGTATGGATATAAGCATCAATCATAATTCAAATATTTTCACAATTTATAGCATGACTCATTCTTTTTTATTAATTTGTGTGTCTAACAGCATGTTATGAAAGAGATACAAAGATGGTGTCTAAGTTTGTGCATACTAGCTGTACTAGTTACTCTCTTATTAAATAAAAAGTCCTTCAATTATTGACAAACAAATCTTAATTTCTTTTTTTATTTGGCTAATTAATTTTTTTAATTACTCTAATTTTTGTTTTATCTAAAACTTATTTATCCTAATGGATTCGCCCGGGTTCGAACCGGAGACCTTTAGTGTGTTAGACTAACGTGATAACCAACTAAACCACGCAACCTTTGAATCTTGAATGGCCTTCTAATTACAATTCTTGGTCCTTTTTTAAAATACCAAAATTTTATTGAATTGCTTAAATAGCTATATTAATATGATGAATGTAATATATTACTGACATATATGGAGTTTAATAATTTTTTGAATGTTTTTTTTATAACAAATAAATATTTATTTATACTCATATATATATATATATATATATAAACATTAATAAATTTAAAACGGCATGTCAATACATACTGATACCGATATGTATGATTTTTATATACAAAATAATATGTCTATCAATACGTGGATACGATACTTGTAATTATGATCCTTAGGGGAGAAGGTTCAAAATTATCCCTGATATTTTTCCCGATGTCTACCGAGCACCCTATATTTTTTTTTTTCAAAAATACCTTCAACGTTATATTTTTTAAATCACCCGTGTCCCTGGATCAAACAGAATTACCACATAGACTAACGTTATTCATACGTGACCTTATTTTGCTGACTTGGACTCAAACAAAGTCTAAAAAAACCCTTTCTCGTACGTAGACAAAACATCTGTTCATTTTTTAAAAGGGGCAAAAGTCATAATCGTGCATAAATCCCGATCAATCGTTCCTGCGCCGACGGTTGTGACCCAAGGGGCGACGTTAGTCACGGTCAAGCCACCAGGACCGCCGTTTCCGGCGGAGGCAGAGACGAAAATACCCGCATCAGAGGCTCCAAATGCTCCGATGGCAATCGCATCGAGATAGTAGGGAACGACCACGCCGCCAATACTGAGAGAGATGACATCAACGCCATCGGCAACGGCGGCGTCAAAGGCGGCAAGGATGTCGGAGTCGTTGAAGCTCTGCCTCTCGGGCCAGATGCCGGTATCGATGACCCCAATGACTAGATTCGAGCCGAAGTCAGACTCTCTGAGCAAGCCAGCACTATCCGTGGTCTTTAGGCCCAGAAACTGAGGGGATCGAGTGGTATGAAGATGGCGAACCTGCTAGGGGATAACGACAAGGATGCCAGAGAGGGAACGGAGCTTCTGAGCCTGTAAAGGCGAGAGCTTTGCTGAGAAACCGTGAAAAATGGTGTCGTAAGTGTGGATGATGAGTTGAGTAGTAGGGGTAGGGGTGGGGGAAAGAGATTGGAGGAAGGATTGGTACCAGTGAATGTGGCTGGGGAAAATGGAGGGCTTGGAATCGTGGTGGACACGAATGATGAAAGTTTGAACATCATCATCGGAACAAGAGACTGAAATGAGTAGTAAGTGAAGGGAGAAGATTAGGAGTCTAGTAGTGAGGGTTGGAAGCGCCATGAGGGTGGCTTGCTGCTGCTTCTTCTTCCAGATGAGCTTAATTAATTTGCTCAGGAGAGTATGTATATGCAATGGAGGAGAGAGGGATGGTTAATTTGTAAGTACTTTGTCTGCGTACGAGAAAGGGTTTGTTTAGACTTTGTTTAAGTCCAAGTCAGCTAAATAAGGACACGTATGAGTAACATTGGTCTATGTGGCAACTCCGTTTGATCCAGGGGCACGGGTGACCCAAAATATGTAACGTTGAAAGTATTTTTGGAAGAAAAAAAATATAAGGTGCTCGGTAGATATCGGAAAAAATGTCGGAGGCAATTTTGAACCTTCTCCCGCTCCTTAGGTGTATGGTGACAAAATATAATTCTTAAACTTAGGTGTCTATGGTGACAAAATATAATTATTATTAAAAAAATAAGTATAAAATAATGTGTAAATACTAATTAGTTAATATTTTACTATATATAAGTGGACTTGTTTGATTACATCTAAATGTTTCTTAATAGAAATGCATCTGATTCGGTCCTAGACTGAACTTATTTGGTAAATATTTTTTTTGCCTTTTAATAAACAAGAGACAAATATAATTCTAAATTATTCGGAGACCGGATGGTTTTATATTTTTTACGCACAAAAATAATCCCTTCACTCCCTAGTCCCTTCTTTCAAAGTCGTTCGCTCTCTCACCAACCCATTCATAATCTTCAGAAATTTAGGACGGGTTACTGCTCTCCAATTTAAGATTTGTTCTATTTGCCCTAAAAATCATTCCCACATTTTCAATTGGGTCTCATTTTTTAGTTTTTTTTTTTTTATCAAAATAAATTCTGTTTTTTTTTCTAATTCTCGTTACCCCTTTTCGCCAAGTTGGGTTTATTTATTTATTTATATATATGAACTTGAACCCACTCCTTTTTCCTTGATTGTGTGACCCATCCTCTAAATCCCTTGTTTTTTAAACAATTTGAGCCCTTCATTACTGAGAGAGCCAGTTGCGAGCTTTCAGACGTTTTGATTGTTCATTTTCTTGTTGGAATGAATGGCTGGCAAATCAAAGAAAGTGGTGGAAGAATCTAAGAAGATGGTCGATATGGACAGGGGCAACAATCACGGTTGTGACTACGATTACGCAAGCTTAGAGGGGCAACAATGGAAGATAGTTTTTGAAGAAGCTTCCCTCTATTCAAATTTTGTTCATAGGATTAAAATGATAAAATATTATTATTCATGCATTTTAAAAAAATTAATTATCAAAAAATATTCTTCATTTAAATACAATTTTAGACAAAATCTCTACATTATTTAAATGTGTTCAAATCTTAAAATTTAATTTTATCATAGACAACCTTAGTTAAATAAATAATGATACTATCACATAAAAAAAGCTCACATAATATTTACATACACACATATGTACATTTGTTGGCCCCACATATTAAGCGGAGCCTATAGTATGTATGTATATGTATGTAAATATTATGTGAACTTTTTTTATGTGATAATAGTATTGTTGTAGTTAAATTGAGACGGAGGAGGCCATGTCCCCCAACGCCGCCGCTCACACCTCCAAAAAAATAAAATCAATTTTTTTACTTACTGTATAATGAGTTCTTCTATACAGACAGGAATATGGGACAGGGATATTGGACATGAGGTGTATTTAACTTTTATCTATTTATATTTTTACCCCTATTGAGGGTCAAAACATAAATAAATAAAAGTTAAATACATTCATGTCCAATATTCATGTCCCATTTTTCTATCTGCCTAGACTTTTTGACTATATAATACTCACTCCATCCCATTATATCTGACATTTAAGATGTTTTTATTTTTTCCAAAATAATAAACGTTTTACAAGTCCAAAGCTAAATTGTCCACTTTTATTCCAATACTACTCTTTCTTCTTAATACTAGCATGCCGTTCGTTCTCTTCTTCAATAATCTTACCCACGGAGTGAAAATCCCCCGGAAAATGAAGCTCCGACTTTGTTTGGTAACCGGATCGGTCTCGGAGCTCCAGCGACCATGGCGGAACCGATTGCAACTACTGAGAGCCGCTTCTCGAATACAAAAACTCTGCTCAATGACATATTCGGCGAGGCCCGAGACGAAGGAATCCTCGCCGTGCTTGGAGCTTTCGGATAGGGAAAATCAACATTAATCGATGCTTTGACGAATCGGATCGCGAAAGGAAGCTTGAAAGGATCAGTAACATTAAACGGCGAGTAATTGGAATCCTGATTACTCAAAGTAATTTCAACATATGTCATGAGCCTACGCAACGCAACGCAGAGGCCTACACAACGCAACCAAAATAGTCGTTGGGGACGAAGGCCACAGAGGCGTCTCCGACGGCGAACGTTGTAACGCCCCGAAAAAATCGAACCTTTGTAAATACTTTTAATAATGAATAAAATAATATTATTTATTATTATTACGTGTTGATAAGATGATTGTCGTTCTATAACCTAGAAACGTCGGAATGTCGTAGTATTTTAACTACGTAAGAGAATTAAAGTGTTTGAATTTTTAAGACGAAAATAAAAGCTTTCCGAGAAATTTTCTGAAAAACACTATTCATCGATTTCTACTCGGGAATTATTTTTGAACTTCCGAGAAATATGTGACGCCCCCAAAATTAGGTATCCGTCACCCATCTTGGGTCGCCACTTACATGGTACATAAATTCAAATACAAACTTAATTATACATCATCAAAAACATATGACAATACATAAAATGAGAGTTCTAATAGGAATATTGTCATTTAGACAATATCCATACTCAAGGAGTTCTCATTACATTTATTGTCACACTATTTAACAGAATAGTGAGGACTACTAATGCTATTTTCGGGACCATCACTCTTTTCCCAGACTCGTCCCAGCTATATTCTCATTTCCTGAAGAGAAAAAGTGAAAGAAAGGGTGAGCTCAACTAGCCCAAGAAGAAATATTATAACTAAGATAATGCATAATAAATTATCAATAGTCTTCAACAATGTTAAACCGATAAAATACAATGACAACCAGGTTTAATCTAGCGGGAATATCGCAATCCATTAAAAGAGTCAAGTAGAAAATAAAGTCTACTATCTTTTAGGTTTTAAAAGTTTTCATAAATTTTTATCACTAAGACTCGCTTTAATGAATAAACCACAATATCTAATCATCCCCGTATACCACGGTCAAGGATTTTCATCAAATTATCATTGGTCATGACTATACCGAATCACCCCGGTCATAATCATACCAAAACTATCCATCATTTGCATTACGAGTGCCACCGAGGACTTTTATCACATCATTTATAACAAGCCATGATTATACCGAATGATCCTCGGTCATAATCATACTAAGTTCATCTATGCACGTAAGCCAAAAGATAACATAATATAACATGAGGATGATGACAATGACATAATAATTCAATAAAACAAGTTCACGAATTAATTTATTCAGAACTAATAACGTCCAAATTGTCAACATGATCTTGCTTTGTAGAGTAAAATTCAAGAATGATCGGAAGAATATTTCCATGAAAAGATCTTGGATGAAACGCAAATATCAAGGATATTCTACTAATTTCATGGAGTATAGAAGTCAAAGTTTTAACTAACCGGGTATAATAAAGAATGGAATAACAAAAGAAATCACCATGCATGCGATGCGATGTACCTTACAGGCGGAGTTATTCCAACAAAATAATAATAACGGAACCAGTCGTGAAATTCACACCGAAGCGGGATGTTCCAACGAGAATAATAAAGATGGAACCCGGATCCGGTGTAAAACACACGAGATAGGATATTCAACAAGAATGATAAAGATTTTAACCGAGTCCCAGTAAAACACACAGCATAGGATGTTCCAACGAATAATAATAAAAAGACGGAACCAGTCCTGTAAAACACATAAACAGGGATGTTCCAATGAAATAATAGAAGAATGTCACCAAGTATAGGTTAAACCATGTATACAGATTATGTATAGGGTATGTCACAGATACAAAAGTTATTCCAACGAATAATAAAGAATGGAATAACGAGAGGATTTCACCAAGTATAGGGTATCTGGCGTATCAAAGTTATTCCAACAAAATAATAAAGAATGGAATAACAGAAGTTCTCTTCATGAATAAGAAAGAATAACACTCCTTACAGGTACAACAAATAATATCCCTTACCTTTGAAAGAAACTAGATATAGGAGTAGTAGGGAAGCAGACTTCTCTTCTTCTTTCTCTGTATAGATTTTCTCTCTATAGCTTCTCTCTATAATTTCTCTCTATAATAATGGCTCTAAAGCTTTGGTGAATTGGTGAGAAATGAAGAAGAATGAGCTTCTATTTATAGAAAACTGAAAGTGACTCTTGGTCTTAATGAAGGGTCAAAATGACTCTTGGTAATATCGAAGAGACAACTACTATTTGTGAAGGGGTAACTCTTGGTAATACCGAAGGGACAAGTTATTATTAAAATCTTAAATCAACGATCCTTATTGATTTTACTATTATAATTTCATCCAATGAATTTGAAAAATTAGCACACGAATAGTAGCTCGTGAATAGTAACTCATGAATAGTAACTCGTGAATAGTAACTCATGAATAGTAACTCCACACAAAAAAAGTGTCCCAAATACTCAGTGAACAATACTAGAGTGAATAGTAATTTCGGTGAATAAGTAACTTGAATAATAGTAACTCGTGAATAGTAATTAAAACAAAAACCGCCTCAATACTTCGATTGAACAATATAACCTCCAGACATCAATTACCATCGAAATAAATGTTTAACACAAATAATTTCAACACAATGGAACTATCAAATTTATCTTTAATCAACACGAACTTATCCATCATTAATATCATAACAATATTTAACAACCAGGTCATTCCCAGAAAGAGGGGCTTTCGATAAGTTTCTCCTATCATGCGTGCAATTAGGTGACCAAACCTCTCCTTGACAGAACTTCTAGACATTGTAAATATTGCAATTTAATAATGTGAATAACTTTGTCGTCTCAATTATTGATTTAATAAAATAATATATTATGCACATGATACTGTGACAATAATTGAATCAATAATATGAGATATATGATGCAAAGAATTATTGTAGCAATAATGCGGTATAACCGAGTGACTTCTTACGTAAGCATCAATAATCAATACCGGTATGCTACTATGCAACCACGCCAGACATTCACATTTTTACTTTTACTCTTGGGTAGTTCAACAAGATCAACCAGAAAAACCTCCGTCGTTATTTTCATAAAATATTTTTTTGTGTTTTCTAACTACTTACGCTTCTTCCGCTAATGGGTCCACCAATGATAGTATAATAGTCGTGCGAAATATTCTCCAACAAAAGAATATTCCCCACCAATCGAATATTATATAACAACTTGCATACTTTGCAAAATTTTCACATCATTTATAACAAGTCATGATTATACCGAATGATCCCAGTCGTCATAATCATACTAAGTTCATCTATGCACGTAAGCCAAAGATAACATAATATAACATGAGGATGATGACAATGACATAATAATTCAATAAAACAAGTTCACGAATTAATTTATTCAGAACTAATAACGTCCCAAATTGTCAACATGATCTTCGCTTTGTAGAGTAAAATTCAAGAATGATCGGAAGAATATTTTCATGAAAAGATCTTTGGATGAAACGCAAATATCAAGAATATTCTACTAATTTCATGGAGTATAGGCGTCAAAGTTTTAACCAACCGGGTATAATAAAGAATGGAATAACAAAGGAAATCACCATGCGCGGTGCCCAGCATAGACGAGTTTATTCCAATGAATAATAATAATGAACCGGTGTCATGTGAAATTCACACCGACGGGAAGTTCCAAAGAATAATAAAGATGGAACCGGATCCTGTAAAACACATGAATAGGATATTCCAACGTAATGATAAAGATTTTAACCAGTCCTGTGTAAAACATGCACAAGATATTCCAATGTATAATAATAAAGATTTTAACCAGTCCTGTAAAACACACGCATGTGATGTTCCAATGTAATAATAGAAGAATGTCACCAAGTATAGGGTAAACCATGTATATGATTATGTATAGGGTATGCCACAGATACAAGTTATTCCAATGTAATAATAAAGAATGGAATAACAGAGGATTTCACCAAGTATAGGGTATGCTTGCAGATATCAGATTATTCCAACAAAATAATAAAGAATGGAATAACAGAAGTTCTCTTCATGAATAAGAAAGAATAACACTCCTTACGGGTACAACAAATAATATCCCTTACCTTTGAAAGAAACTAGATATAGGAGTAGTAGGGAAGCGATACTCTTCTTCTTTCTCTCTATAGATTTTCTCTCTATAGCTTCTCTCTATAATTTCTCTCTATAATAATGGCTCTAAAGCTTTGGTGAATTGGTGAGAAATGAAGAAGAATGAGCTTCTATTTATAGAAAACTGAAATTGGCTCTTGGTCTTAATGAAGGGTCAAAATGACTCTTGGTAATATCGAAGAGACAACTACTATTTGTGAATGGGTAACTCTTGGTAATACCGAAGGGACAAGTTACTATTAAAATCTTAAATCAACGATCCTTATTGATTTTACTATTATAATTTTATCCAACGGACTGAAAAATTAGCACATGAATAGTAGCTCGTGAATAGTAACTCATGAATAGTAACTCGTGAATAGTAACTCATGGATAGTAACTCTGACACAAAAAGTGTCCCAAATACTCGAGTGAACAATACTAGAGTGAATAGTAATTTCGATGAATAGTAACCCGTGAATAGTAACTCGTGAATAGTAATTCCGACAAAAACTGCCCCGAATACCCGATTGAACAATATAACCTCCAGACATCAATTACCATCGAAATAAATGTTTAACACAAATAATTTCAACACAATGGAACTATCAAATTTATCTTTAATCAACACGAACTTATCCATCATTAATAACATAACAATATTTAACAACCAGGTCATTCCCAGTTAAGAGGGGGCTTTCCAATAAGGATTTCTCCCTATTAGCGCACAATTAAGTGACCAAACCTCTCCTTGACAGAACTTCTAGACATTGTAAATATTGCAATTTAATAATGTGAATAACTTTGTCGTCTCAATTATTGATTTAATAAAATAACATATTATGCACATGATACTGTGACAATAATTGAATCAATAATATGAGAGATATGATGCAGCAATTACTGTAGCAATAATGCAATATCACTGAGTGACTTCTTACGTAAGCATCAATAATCAATACCGTGTATGCTACTTATGCAACCACGCCAGACATCGTACTTTTACTAACGGGTAGTTCAATGTAATCAATTCAAAACCTCCGCCGTTATTTTCATTAAATATTTTTGTCGTTTCTAACTACGACAGTTCTTCTGTTGTGGGTCCACCAATGATTGTGTCGTCGTACGAATATTCCCCGACAAAAAGAATATTCCCCGACCAATCGAATATTATATAACAACTTGCATACTTTGCAAAATTTTCAAATACTACCCCAACTATAACATTATCTCAAATCCACACCATAATATTCAAAAAATATTTCGAGAAATTTAAATCTTTATTTATAAAATCTGGGTTTCACGGTCTCCCCTTCTTATGGAATTTTGCCCTCAAAATTTACGTGCGTTTACTGGCATGTTAAAGAGGTGAGGATACCTTGAATACCTTTATCGTTGAAAACATTAAATTCATCTTTGCAATCCTACGAAAGATATTCATTAACAATTCATCTTTGCACTACGGACCAAAGATATATAACTGTAAAACCAATAATACCGAGACTCGACAATAGTATCACAACCACGAATTATCCATGCACTTCATCGCCAAGGATATTCGTGTTTTCAATCTGATCATGATTATACCAATAATCCCTTATCATAATCATACCAAGTCCATCAATGCACTACTGACTAAAGATGACTTTTACCACATCCATGAATTAATATTTCATTCTTTGAGACTTAGCTCAATAATTAATCCACATCATCGAATCATCCCTGCACTACGGGCGAGAGGATATTCTTTAGTATCACGACCACAAATTATCCATGCACTACGTGCAAAGATAATCGTGTATTCATTAGTATCACGACCACTAATTATCCATGCACTACGTGCAAAGATAATCGTGTATTCATTAGTATCACGACCACAAATTATCCATGCACTACTACCAAAGATAATCGTGTATTCATTAGTATCACGACCACAAATTATCCATGCACTTCTACCAAAGATAATCGTGTATTCATTAGTATCACGACCACAAATTATCCATGCACTACTACCAAAGATAATCATGTATTCATTAGTATCACGACCACAAATTATCCATGCACTACGGCCAAAGATAATCGTGTATTCATTAGTATCACGACCACAAATTATCCATGCACTACGGCCAAAGATAATCGTGTATTCATTAGTATCACGACCACAAATTATCCATGCACTACGTGCCAAAGATAATCGTGTATTCATTAGTATCACGACCACAAATTATCCATACACCGTGCCAAAGATAATCGTGTATTCATTAGTATCACGACCACAAATTATCCATACACTACGTGCCAAAGATAATCGTGTTTTCAATTACGGTCATGATTATACCAACAATCCACAGTCATAATCATACCAAGTTCATCTATGCTTGCGTGAGCCACGTATGACTTTCAACATAATATAAGCATGAGGATCATGTCAATGATATAAAGAATCAATCAAATGAGATAAAGGATAAATATTAAACATTTATAATATAATTTATCCAGGATTCAAGAATATCCCCATGTTATCAATCACTTAATAATCTTATAATCTAATATCATTAATATTATAACAATATTTTAATCACTTCTTAAATTTATAAACAATTTATTTCAATTGTTTACGATTTACCATATAATGCATTTAATCATTCAAAAATGCCATACTCATAAGATATCATCACCAATGATCAAATCCTCATCAAAAATATGATATACTCTATATAGGATTCTCTAGCCATAAAATCCTATTTTCCAATTTTGTTACTTCACATAACATATTTAACTCATATGTTCAGTAATCAAACTATTTTTATGAAAAATATCAAATCAGCCCAAAAATATTTCTTTTAAGGGATTTAGCATAATATAGTCCTATAATGAAAATATATATTTTTCTCCAAATTTTTAAAATTTATTTACTATTTTTCAAAAATCAATTTCTAATTAATTCCTTAAGAAATTTGCTACCTTAAGTTTAACTCCAGAAATTCCCAAATCTTGGCAGGACATTACACATGTTAATGTGATCCTCCAGTTTAAATTTCAGGGTCATCAGAGTTATAGAACTCCAGTTATAGCATTTTTTGTCAAATAAACCTAAATATTGAAATGGTCATAACTTGCTCATTTTAAGTCGGAATGAGCTCATTTTTGGACACGATGTTCTTTATACCATATACTTTTATGTCCCAAAAGGCCTGAATTTTTCTCACTAATTAAGTGGTCGAAACAGCCCTTACAAAAATGTGGCAGCAGCTTTTTGGACATTTTGAAGTTTTGACTCCTTTGCTAAAATTAGTCCACACGAAAATCTACAACACCTTTTTCATTGATTCCACTTGGATTAGTTAGGTAACTCATAGATCTAACTCTAGGACTTAACCACACTCAAAAATTCAAAATATAATAGGAGATTTGGTCAATTGAATTTCATGTTACGTTTTTCACCAAAATCTGGTTTTTAACTCCTTGTGATTTTTAAGAAACTTTCATGTTTTCACATACTAACCAACATAACTCATCATAACACTTACTAAT
Organism: Panax quinquefolius; assembly: GCA_020205615.1. Taxonomy (NCBI): domain Eukaryota; kingdom Viridiplantae; phylum Streptophyta; class Magnoliopsida; order Apiales; family Araliaceae; genus Panax; species Panax quinquefolius. Next base: position 95,055,591 of record CM035158.1, on the reverse strand, counting down.
TCCACGTATACCCATTATTTTCATTAGTCCAATGCTTTTATTATGACTTTCATCATAAACTACGTAAACTGTTCATTTTAGTTGAAGAAATATTTGAGGGTTTAAAAAATGGGTTTTGTACTGGGGTCAATACGAAATTCGATTTCACGCTCTAAGTAGGCTAAGAAGTCTTCAAGAATACGCCAGGAAATTTATTAATAATAGAAATATCATTTCAAAACTGTGACTCTCATCCAAGACTTGGATAGTACGTCACATTGATACCAACTGTGACTTCTATCCCTTAACCTAGATAGCACCTCACAATGATACCTATAAACTTGCCATCTTCATTCACGATGTCGCCACGAAAGTCCGCAAGCTTTGCATTCCACACAAGGAAGTCAACAACGAAAGGTTCGGGCTCTTTACTTATGGCTTGATATGACAATAATTGACTTTAGTAGTTTGGTTACTTGAATTCGCACAACAAGTTGGTTATGACTATAAAAGCTAACAACCTTACGAAAAACATGATGAGTAGTTAACCAATTGATTCCTAAAATCACATCAAAGGCAAGTATTTTCAAAAAGATAAGATCGACAGGTAACGTGAAAGTGTTTATTTGAATCAAACAAGATTTAAAAATAGTAGCGGTAACGAAGGCTCCTACTAACGAAGTTTCAACCAATAGTCAAAGTCTAACTTCTCCGGAGTCAAATTTAAACGTTGAACGCAAGCAAGAGAGATAAAATAATGGGTAGAACCAGTATCTTATAAGGTATAGACTTCATGAATTTATAATTAACTAACCCGTGCTAACTTCGTTCGGTTTACTCGCTTTTTGAGAAGTCATGAAAATGCACTTCCTAAAACCAACGACTTTATTTTGTCCATATCCACCTTTGGTGCTACCGTCCCACTAGACTTGACTTGACTTTGGTGCACAACAAAATTGGGCTAAATGACCTTCTCTTCTTGCAATTTCCACTTCTATTATCTTTGCCATGATTACCACCAAGAAGTGGTTACCATTCTTGCATGATAATTTCCCCCACGATGGTTATCATTATTCGATAGCCATTGCCACCAAAGATGATTATTATCGTGTTGTTGGTCGTTACCTTTTGTTTGAGCTAAATCAACACTCTCATGTGTTTCATTGCTTATCTCAGCATTTTCGGATGCCATTCTCAAACACCGTCACAAAATAAGGGTTAATTAACATATCACATATTATCCCTATACTCAATGACCAATTAAATACCAAATAAATTTAGGTAGGTCATACTAGCGAAGGAATTCCCCGTCTCTCCCCTCCTAGTTCTTATTTCACATCTCAGCCAGGGATCATATCCCTAAGCTCTGATACCAACTGTGACGCCACCAAAATTAGGTATCCATCACCCATCTTGGGTCGCCACTTACACGGTACATAAATTCAAATACAAATTTAATTATACATCTGTCGTGTAACATACGACAATACATAAACTGAGAGTTCTAATAGAAATATTGTCATTTAGATAATATCCATACTCAAGGAGTCCTCATTACATTTATTGTCACACTATTTAACAGAATAGTAAGGACTACAAATGCTATCTTCGGGACCATCACTCTTTTTCCCGACTCGTCCCAGCTATATTCTCATTTCCTGACGAGAACAGTGAAAGAAAGGGTGAGCTCAACTAGCCCAGTAAGAAATATTATAACTAAGATAATGCAGAGTAAATTATCAATAGTCTTCAACAATGTTAAACTGATAAAATACAATAGACAACCAGTTTAACTACAGTGGAATATGCAATCCATTAAAAGAGTCAAGTAGAAAATAAAGTCTACTATCTTTTAGGTTTTAAAAAGATTTCATAAATTTTTATCACTAAGACTCAGTTTAAATAATAAACCACAATATCTAATCATCCCTGTACCACGGTCAAGGATTTTCATCAAATTATCAATGGTCATGACTATATCGAATCACCCCTGGTCATAATCATACCAAAACTATCCATCAACGCATTACAGAACCGAGGACTTTTTTTCACATCATTTATAACAAGCCATGATTATACCGAATGATCCCTGGTCATAATCATACTAAGTTCATCTATGCACGTAAGCGAAAGATAACATAATATAACATGAGGATGATGACAATGACATAATAATTCAATAAAACAAGTTCACAAATTAATTTATTCAGGAACTAATAACGTCCAAATTGTCAACATGATACTGCTTTGTAGAGTAAAATTCAAGAATGATCAGAAGAATATTTTCATAAAAAGATATTGGATGAAACTGCTTTATCCATGCACTACGGCCATGGATAATCGTGTATTCATTAGTATCACGACCACAAATTATCCATGCACTACGTGCTAAAGATAATCGTGTATTCATTAGTATCACGACCACAAATTATCCATGCACTACGTGCCAAAGATAATCGTGTATTCATTAGTATCACGACCACAAATTATCCATACACCGTGCCAAAGATAATCGTGTATTCATTAGTATCACGACCACAAATTATCCATACACTACGTGCCAAAGATAATCGTGTTTTCAATTACAGTCATGATTATACCGAACCATCTCTGGTCATAATCATACCAAGTCCATCTATGCACGTGAGCCACAGATGACTTTCAACATAATATAAGCATGAGGATCATGTCAATGATATAAAGAATCAATCAAATGAGATAAAAGACAAATATTAAACATTTATAATATAATTTATCCAGGATTCAAGAATATCCCCATGTTATCAATCACTTAATAATCTTATAATCTAATATCATTAATATTATAACAATATTTTAATCACTTCTTAAATTTATAAATAATTTATTTCAATTGCTTACGCTTTACCATATAATGCATTTAATCATTCAAAAATACCATACTCATAAGATATCATCACCAATGATCAAATCCCTCATCAAAAAAATATGCATATACTCTATATAGGATTCTCTAGCCATAAAATCCTATTTTTCAATTTTGTTACTTCACATAACATATTTAACTCATATGTTCGTAACTAAACTATTTTTATGAAAAATATCAAATCAGTTCCAAAAATATTTCTTTTCTGGGATTTAGCATAATATAGTCCCATAATGAAAATATATTTTTCTCGAAATTTTTAAAATTTATTTACTATTTTTCAAAAATCAATTTCTAATTAATTCCTTAAGAAATTTGCTACCTCAAGTTTAACTCCAAAAATTCTCAAATCTTGGCAGGACCTTACACATGTTAATGTGAGCCACCAGTTTAAATTTCATGGTCATCGGAGTTGTAGAACTCCGGTTATAGCATTTTTCATCAGAAAATCTTAAATATTGAAATGGTCATAACTTGCTCATTTTAAGTCGGAATGAGCTCATTTTTGGACACGATGTTCTTTATGCCATATAATTTTATGTCCCAAAAGGTCTGAATTTTTCTCACTAATTAAGTGGCCGAAACAGCCCTTACAAAAATGTGGCAGCAGCTTTTTGGACATTTTAAAGTTTTGACTCCTTTGCTAAAGTTAGTCCACACGAAAATCTACAACACCTTTTTCAGTGATTCCACTTGGATTAGTTAGGTAACTCATAGATCTAACTCTAGGACTTGACCACACTCAAAAATTCAAAATATAATAGGAGATTTGGTCAATTAAATTTCATGTTACGTTTTTACCAAAAATCGGTTTTAACTCCTTGTGATTTTTAAGAAACTTTCATGTTTTCACATAATAACCAACATAACTCATCATAACACTTACTAATACCACGTATACCCATGATTTTCATTAGTCCAATGCTTTTATTATGACTTTCATCATAAACCACATAAACCTGCTCATTTTAGTTGAAGAAATATTTGAGGGTTTAAGAAATGGGTTTTGTCTTTGGGTCAATACTGAAATTCGATTTCACGCTCTAAGTAGGCTAAGAAGTCTTCAAGAATACGCCAGAAATTTATTAATAATAGAAATATCATTCAAAACTCGTGACTTCATCCAAGAGACTTGGATAGTACGTCACATTGATACCAACTGTGACTTCTATCCTTAACCTAGATAGCACCTCACAATGATACCTATAAACTTGCCATCTTCATTCACGATGTAAGCCGCTCTGAAAAGTCCGGCTTCGGTGCATTCCACACAAGAAAGTCAACAACGAAAGGTTCGGGCTCTTTACTTATAGCTTGATATGACAATAATTGACTTTAGTAGTTTGGTTACTTGAATTACGCACAACAGTTGGTTATGAATATAAAAGCTAACAACCTTACGAAAAGCATGATGAGAAGTTAACCAATTGATTCCTAAAATCACATCAAAGGCAAGTATTTTCAAAAAGATAAGATCGACAGTAACGTGAAAGTGTTTATTTGAATCAAACAAGATTTAAAAATAGTAAGCGATACGAAGGCTCCTACTAACGAAGTTTCAACCAATAAGTCAAAGTCTAACTTCTCCTGAGTCAAATTTAAACGTTGAACGCAAAGCAAGAGAGATAAAATAATGGGTAGAACCCAGATCTTATAAGGTATAGACTTCGCAATTTATAATTAACTAACCCGCTAACTTCGCTCGGTTTACTCGCTTTTTGAGAAGTCATGAAAAATGCACTTCCTAAAACCAACGACTTTGTTTTGTCCATATCCACCTTTGGTGCCACTATCCCAAATTAGACTTGACTTTGATGCACAACAAAAATTGGGCTAAATGACCTTCTTTCTTGCAATTTCCACTTCTATTATCTTTGCCATGATTACCACCAAGTGGTTACCATTCTTGCATGATAATTTCCCCGATGGTTATCATTGTTACGATAATGGGTTGCCACCGATGAATTATTATCGTGTTGTTGTTGGTCGTTACCTTTTGTTTGAAATGAATCAACACTCTCATGTGCTTCATTGCTTATCTCAAAGCATTTTCGGATGCCATTCTCAAACACCATCACAAAAACAAGGGTTAATTAACATATCACATATTATCCATATACTCGACCAACCAATTAAATACCAAATAAATTTAGGTAGGTCATACTAGCGAAGGAATTCCCCGCCTCCCCTCCTAGTTCTTATCTCACATCTCACCAGGATCATATCCCTAAGCTCGATACCAACCGCGACGCCTCAAAATTAGGTATACGCCACCCATCTTGGGTCGCCACTTACATGGTACATAAATTCAAATACAAACTTAATTATACATCCATCAGTGTAATATACGACAATACATAAACCGAGAGTTCTAATAGAAATATTGTCATTTAGACAATATCCATACTCAAGGAGTCCTCATTACATTTATTGTCACACTATTTAATGTAATAGTGAGGACTACTAATGCTATCTTCGGACCATCACTCTTTTCCCGACTCGTCCCAAATTTATATTCTCATTTCAAGAGAACAAAGAAAGAAAGGGTGAGCTCAACTAGCCCAAGAAGAAATATTATAACTAAGATAATGCGTAATAAATTATCAATAGTCTTCAACAATGTTAAACCGATAAAATATAATAGACAACTAGTTTAACTGCAGCGGAATATGCAATCCATTAAAAGAGTCAAGTAGAAAATAAAGTCTACTATCTTTTAGGTTTTATAAGGTTTTCATCAATTTTATCACTAAGACTCAGCTTTAATGAATAAACCACAATATCTAATCATCCCCGTACCACTTGGCCAAGGATTTTCATCAAATTATCAATGGTCATGACTATACCGAATCACCCCTGGTCATAATCATACCAAAAACTATCCATCACTGCATTACAGAATATCGAGGACTTTTATCACATCATTTATAACAAGCCATGATTATACCGAATGATCCCTGGTCATAATCATACTAAGTTCATCTATGCACGTAAGCCAAAGATAACATAATATAAAATGATGATGATGACAATGACATAATAATTCAATAAAACAAGTTCACGAATTAATTTATTCAGAACTAATAACGTCCAAATTGTCAACATGATCTTTGCTTTGTAGAGTAAAATTCAAGAATGATCGGAAGAATATTTCCATGAAAAGATATCGGATGAAACGCAAATATCAAGGATATTCTACTAATTTCATGGAGTATAGAAGTCAAAGTTTTAACCAATTTGGGTATAATAAAGAATGGAATAACAAAAGAAATCACCACGCATGCGATAGATCGCATAAAAGCAAAGTTATTCCAACAAAATAATAATAATGTAACCAAGTCGTGAAATTCACAATCGACGGTGATGTTCCAAATGTAATAATAAATGCGAATAATAAATGATGGAACCAGTCCGCTTATAGCATGCATGGAGATATTCCGGCGTAATAATAAAGACGGAATAATAAAATGGAACCAGTCCCACAGATAGCATGCATGCGGATATTCCGGCGCGAGTAATAATAAAGACGGAATAATAAAAATGGAACTGTGTCGGTGTAAAACACACGCATGTGATATTCCAATGTATAATAGAAGAATGTCACCAAGTATAGGGTAGATCACAGATATCAAAGTTATTCCAATGTAAATAATAAGAAATGGAATAACAGAGGATTTCACCAAGTATAGGGTATGCCACAGTATACATGTTATTCCAACGTAATAATAAAGAATGGAATAATGTAAGTTCTCTTCATGAATAAGAAAGAATAACACTTCACGGATACAACAAATAATATCCCTTACCTTAGAAGAACTGAATATTGGAAAAGTGAAGTAGCAGAATACATTTCTTCTTTCTCTCTATAGTTTCTCTCTCTAGAGTTTCAATGAATTCGTAAGAAATAATGAAGGAATATGCAATCCATTAAAAGAGTCAAGTAGAAAATAAAGTCTACTATCTTTTAGGTTTTAAAAAGTTTTCATAAATTTTTATCACTAAGACTCAGTTTAAATAATAAACCACAATATCTAATCATCCCTGTACCACGGTCAAGGATTTTCATCAAATTATCAATGGTCATGACTATATCGAATCACCCCTGGTCATAATCATACCAAAAACTATCCATCACTGCATTACAGGCCACTGAGGACTTTTTTCACATCATTTATAACAAGCCATGATTATACCGAATGATCCCTGGTCATAATCATACTAAGTTCATCTATGCACGTAAGCGAAAGATAACATAATATAACATGAGGATGATGACAATGACATAATAATTCAATAAAACAAGTTCACGAATTAATTTATTCAGAACTAATAACGTCCCAAATTGTCAACATAATACCTTTTTAGAGTAAAATTCAAGAATGATCGTAAGAATATTTTCATAAAAAGATACTGGATGAAACTGCTTTATCCATGCACTACGGCCATGGATAATCGTGTATTCATTAGTATCACGACCACAAATTATCCATTCCCTACGTGCCAAAGATAATCGTGTATTCATTAGTATCACGACCACAAATTATCCATGCACTACGTGCCAAAGATAATCGTGTATTCATTAGTATCACGACCACAAATTATCCATACACCGTGCCAAAGATAATCGTGTATTCATTAGTATCACGACCACAAATTATCCATACACTACGTGCCAAAGATAATCGTGTTTTCAATTACGGTCATGATTATACCGAACAATCCCTGGTCATAATCATACCAAGTCCATCTATGCACGTGAGCCACAGATGACTTTCAACATAATATAAGCATGAGGATCATGTCAATGATATAAAGAATCAATCAAATGAGATAAAAGACAAATATTAAACATTTATAATATAATTTATCCAGGATTCAAGAATATCCCCATGTTATCAATCACTTAATAATCTTATAATCTAATATCATTAATATTATAACAATATTTTAATCACTTCTTAAATTTATAAACAATTTATTTCTATTGTTTACGATTTACCATATAATGCATTTAATCATTCAAAAATGCCATACTCATAAGATATCATCACCAATGATCAAATCCCTCATCAAAAAATATGCATATACTCTATATAGGATTCTCTAGCCATAAAATCCTATTTTCCAATTTTGTTACTTCACATAACATATTTAACTCATATGTTCAGAATCAAACTATTTTTATGAAAAATATCAAATTAGTTCCAAAAATATTTTTTTTGGGATTTAGCATAATATAGTCCTATAATGAAAATATATATTTTTCGAAATTTTTAAAATTTATTTACTATTTTTCAAAAATCAATTTCTAATTAATTCCTTAAGAAATTTGCTACCTCAAGTTTAACTCCAGAATTTCCCAAATCTTGGCAGGACATTACACATGTTAATGTGAGCCTCTAGTTTAAATTTCATGGTCATCAGAGTTATAGAACTCCAGTTATAGCATTTTTCGTCAAAAAAACCTAAATATTGAAATGGTCATAACTTGCTCATTTTAAGTCGGAATGAGCTCATTTTTGGACACGATGTTCTTTATACCATATACTTTTATGTCCCAAAAGGCCTGAATTTTTCTCACTAATTAAGTGGCCGAAACAGCCCTTACAAAAATGTGGCAGCAGTTTTTTGGACATTTTGAAGTTTTGACTCCTTTGCTAAAATTAGTCCACACGAAAATCTACAACACCTTTTTCATTGATTCCACTTGGATTAGTTAGGTAACTCATAGATCTAACTCTAGGACTTAACCACACTCAAAAATTCAAAATATAATAGGAGATTTGGTCAATTGAATTTCATGTTACGTTTTTCACCAAAATCTGGTTTTTAACTCCTTGTGATTTTTAAGAAACTTTCATGTTTTCACATACTAACCAACATAACTCATCATAACACTTACTAATACCACGTATACCCATGATTTTCATTAGTCCAATGCTTTTATTATGACTTTCATCATAAACCACGTAAACTGTTCATTTTAGTTGAAGAAATATTTGAGGGTTTAAGAAATGGGTTTTGTTCATTTTCTGATAAAAGGGCTATTTATTATGAATTATTGAAGTTCTTAAGCTCCGAAATAATTGATTTTTGGAAGTTTAAAATAATTTAAATAAGAAAAACGTTTTTTGTGTTTGGTGGGCATCTTTAACACATGCTAAGTTCTTTGAATTCGGATGATTCTAAGTGGCGAGACAAATTAATATATATATTATTATTATATTAAATTTTCTACTTTGGTGTTATAAGCATTTTCCTATAAATAGGGTGCTTAGGTTAGAATTGAAAATCACACCAAAAACTGATGTTTTCTCTCTCTATATTATCGAGCGTATTCTTGTGAGTATTTTAAGTATACTTTGAGTATTGTTATACGGTGCAAGTTCAAGTCATAGCCTATATCCGGTGTTTCAACTAGAAGTACTGTCTTTCGAGGTAAGGGATGTTATTTTATTCGAAAATGATATTATTTCTTCAATATCATTATGCCGAAATATTGGTTGGAAATTTTTATCAAATTTGGAACTTTTTCATGTCGGGATTACTATTCATGAGTTACTATTCATGAGTTACTATTCACGAGTTACTATTCACGAGTACTATTTACGAAGCGTGAAGATGTTTTTTTGTGAAATTTTTATCTTTTGGTGTCGGAGTTACTATTCACGTATACGACACTTATTCACGATATCTGAGACTATTCACGAATACGACACTATTCAATTAGAAAAATGAAATTTTTCTTTTTGTCCAAAATATCTATTATGGATACTAGCTTTGATTGTATCCATGTTTTGATCATTCTTGAATTTTACTCCACTCGATTACTTATGAAGTATTTTTGAACTTGGATTGTTTAAAATACTTAATCCTTAATATTTGTTCTTCTTGTTTCACCGGATTCGCTTTCCTTTAAAATATTTTTCATCATCCTCGGTCCTAAATGATGATATTATCAATATCTTTGGCACCAGTAGTGCAAAGATGAATGATTTCTTGATGAATATCTTTGGCCCGTAGTGCAAAGATGAACATGTGTTGAGATGAACATGACCTACTGATTAATATCTTTGGCCCGTAGTACAAAGATGAACAGGTGTTTAGATGAACATGACCAACTGATGAATATCTTTGGCCCGTAGCACAAAGATGAACAGGTGTTTAGATGAACATGACCAACTGATGAATATCTTTGGCCTGAGTGCAAAGATGAATATTTGATTCCAGATATATATTGATTGATGTTACAGGGATAAAATATCGACGATGAACTTTTAAATTCATATATAGAAGATAGTAGTTTGCATTCTCTACTTAACTCTTCTAATGAATTGTTGTTTCACCGCAGCTTGTTGATTTAAAACCGTCATTGTCTATTGTATTCTATTAGATTTTTCCTGTTGGAGACTAACGATAATTTTTTGTATATTATCTTAGTCATAATATTCTTTATCGGGCTAGTTGAGCTCACCCTTTTCCTTGTTGTTCCATTTTTCTTCTCGTGGAGGCGAGAATGTAAATAGTACTAGTCGGGTATGGAATGAAGGTTCTAGAGAGAGTTGTTTAGTAGTCCTCACCATTTTGTAAAATAATGTATCAATAATTGTAATGAGGACTTTATTGCGTGTGGGTATTGTCTAGATGGCAATATCTCAGATTTAAACTCACGCTTTATATGTTGTAATAATAAAGTTGTAGTTATTTCGCATTCATGTATTTGGCGCATTTACAATGGGTTGGATGGAATGGACCTATTTTGGGGCGCCATAGTTGGTATCGAGCTTAGGATATGATCTCTGGCGCGAGATCGTGGAATAGAACTAGGAGGGAGAGACGAGTAAATCCTTCGCTAGTGTGTCCTACCTAAGCTTATTTGTTAATTGGTCAAGATATAGGGATATTATGTGATATATTGATTTCCTTAATTAACCCTTGTTTTATGACGATGATTTGAGAATGTCGACTAAGAATATTAACAAAGGAGTAAATGAGACCGTGGAGATGCCTCGTATTTTACCAACGAGGAGAACGTGCAAAAGTCGGCAATGTACCTCCCGTGAACAACACCACCGAAAGCGTATGATGAACGAGGGGATGTTTAGAAGCTTTTTCAGAGTTCATGCAAAATCGACGGGAGACTCGTGTTCAAAATACGAGGAGAAATGATAGCAATTCACGGGTTGTCACACGACAAGCAGCTCAAAGAGTTGGGACCACCGAATTTAAGGGAAAGCCGGATCCGATCATGGCGGAAACATGGGTCAAAGCAAATTACCAAGATATTCGATGTCTTGGGATGCACGAGAAATGAAGGTTCCATTCGCCACCTTTATGTTCCGTGGCGAAAGCGCAGACATCGGTGGGAATCATGTGAAGCGTACCCCATCCAAATTTACTCAAAGATGTCATGGGAGATGTTTGAAAAAGCTTCAATGGCAAGTACTTCCTGAAAGTATTAGTCGTATGAAGGAAGTGGAGTTTATTAGATCGGAGCGAGAATAACATAATGGTGTCCCAAAGATGAGGCGAAGTTCATGGAGTTATCCAGTTTTTACCCTCATTTGGTGGAGAATGAGGAACGATGACGCGGATGTTTCGAGAGGTTTGAAACCCTAAGATACGCCGTCGATATCTCATTTCTCATAAATTTTCTCTATTCAGATGTTGTCAGCAGGGCTCGGTTGTTAGAGCGAGATAACGAAAGTACGTTCAACCGATGGACCATAACCAGAGCATACCAAGATAATAAATATCGAATAACGATAACCAAAGGAGAAAGAAGAATACGGACAAAGGCGGTAACCACTCCGGTGGTAATCGTGGCCATGAAAATAGAAGAAGTGAGTCGGGAGGAGATTTTAAAAGAGGAGATTCAATAACGACCATGTGAAGACGCTCGGCCACCAAGAGTAAATCCGGGTTCCAAGGAGGAGAAAGACCACCGGTCGACATGTTACAAATGCGGAAAGAGGGATATATCACCCATTAAACCGCCTAGCAGCTTAAGGTATGCTATAATTGTGGAAAAGAAGGACATATCGCTTCGAGATTAGACGGTATCGAAACCCACCCAATGGAATGGTGACTCAAAAGACGTCCCGTAAAAGTCAAAGTCAATCGGCCTCGGAAGAGCGCTTGTCGTGACCGCATCAAAATGCGAGGAACACGAACGGTTACCACGGGTTAGTTAATTATAAATTCTTAAGCTAAGTTTATACCTTACTAGATACTGGCTTCTACCCATTCTTTTATCTCTCTTACTCATACTCAACGTTTGAACTTGACTACGAGAAATTAGACTTTGACCTATTTATGGAGACTCAGTTAGAGAAACTTTCATTACATCCGTTGTTTAGAAATCTTGCTTGATTCAGTTGGCACTATCACATTACCGTTAACCTTATTTCTATAGAGATATTTGCTTTTGATGTGATTTTAAGGTTAACTACTCATCACGCCGAAATTGATTACTTTCGTAAGGTTGTTAGTTTTCATATTCCTAAGCAACTTTGTTATTCAATTCAAGCAATCAAACCATTGTAGTCAAACATTTTCATATCAAGCCATGAAGTCATTCGCTTATTACGGATGTCAAGTTTTCTTAGTCCATGTTATGGATTTGAATAAAGACACGCCGATTTGAATAATATTCCTGTTGTTATTGATTTTCCCGACGATTTCTGAAGAATTTCTTGCTTACTCCCAAAGCCCGATATTAAATTTTGTATCGACTTTGAACCCTAGACAAAACTCATTTCTAAAATCTCATATCGAATGGCTCCTATTGAACTTCGTGAGTTAAAAATTCAACTATAGAATTTGGTACCGAGCCTTTATCCGGTGACTTCCTTTGTGGAATGCACCGCCGCACTCTCCGTAGGGGATACCATATTCGTCGCGATAGTAAACCGATAGGTGTCATTGTAACGTCTTTATCCAAGGTTGGGAAATGAGTCGCATTGAGAACAACCCAAGCCTCAGAATCAAATAATACGTAGCTTTCTAGGCTTAGTTGGTTATTATCGAGATTCGTTGAAGGATATTCTCGAATCGCTATTCCATTAACGCAATTGACTCAGTAGAGATACAAAATTTGAATGGAGCAAGGAATGTGGGAAGAGCTTCAAGAACTCAAGAGGAGACTCATTTCAAAGACATGTTCGACCATGCCATCCTAGAAAAGCGAACGTGGTAGGTGACGTGTTGAGTAGAAGATCGTGATACAAGCAATCGAGTACGATATTGTCAAAGACTCATTTCAGATAATTTACAAATAATAGAGATGGAGATGAAAACTCTAGGTACCCACGTGATGATATACTGAGTATAATCGACTTTAATCGATAATGTTAAAGTCTGCTTGAGCTACACACCGAGTCGATGAATTTGAAGAAGGAGGTGCAAGAAGTTGTTATTTCAAAAGCGAGAATCGGTGAGGTGAGGAAAGCTCAAACCTTCGATTTATTAATCTGCTTGAAATTCTCGATCGAATAGGAACCGTGGCCTATAGACTCGCTTTTACCGCCAAGTATGACGCGTGTTCATAACGCTTTTCACGTGATCGATGTTACGTAAATATGTGGACGACTCGAACCACGCCATTAAGTTAGAACCGGACGAGATAAATCAAGACTTAACGTGACGAAGAGGTACTTCGCCAAGATCTTGGATAAGAAAGAACATGTCCTATGTACCGAGGTTATACCACAAGTTAAGGTTTTATGGAGAAACCATGCTATTGAGGAAATGACCTGGGAGTTGGAAACGGAAATGAAAGCGAGGTATTCTCATCTTTTCAAACACTGTGCACGTCGCCAATTTCGAGGACAAAATTTCATAAGGAGGGAGGTCAGAAGACCCCAAGTTATTAATAAATGAAATTTATTTTCCTCTATTTATTATTTTGAAATAGTAAGGGTTGATTTGATTAATGTGGATAGTTATGGGTAAAATACGCAAATATTTCTCGAATAAGTATGTGGTTATAAAATATTCATTATCGCTTGGGAATATTCGTTTGGTCGTGGAATATTCAGATCGCTTCGGGAATATTCGTATTTACGGCAATTAGCCTTTTTTTATGGGCCCCATAACTGAAAAAGCGATTGGATGAAGAAAACGACAAATATAAGTTGTTTATAAATAACAAACAGTAGTTGTTCCACCATTAATATTGTTGAATACCCGGTGGTTAAAACACACTAATAATACGCTGTTGAACAAGAAGATTACTAAGATTGCACCAATTATTGATTCTTACGTAAGAAGGCACTACTCAATAATTGTTACGAAGAATTACTATTCAAGATTTTATTTTATTGATTCAATAATTGCCGCATTGATATTTTATATTATCGTTGTTTCAATAAATTGTCATTACATAGTATTTTCCATTATCTAGCAATAATTCATATTATCCTAATAATATTATTGGATAACATTATTGGCAATGTCTAGAAAGTTCTCATCTAAGGAGAGGTTTGGTCACCTAATCATTGCGAGCCAAGAAGGAGAGATCCTTATTGAAAGCCCTCTTTCTCTGAACTACCGGTCACAATCTTCGTGATTCTCAGAATATTATTTGTGAATAATTAATTATTGATTTATATGATGAGAAAAATATTGATTTTATGTGGATATAGATGGAAAAATTTTTAATGTGACAATTGTTGAAAATTAATATTTTATCTTTTTCTCGATAAAATAATTTATTTAAAAATATTATTTTAATAATATATTAACGGTGATATTTTTATAATGAATGTACGATATGTGAGTATATGAGGAGGAAGAGTATTTTTGTGGCATTAAATGATTAACACATGTTTTGTGTGTCGGTGGACCCCATTTCTTGACCGAGATTTTATTATAGCACAGAAAATCGCTTGCTTTGTGGATTTCTTCAATTTCTGTTTGGAATTTGGAAAAAATTTCTTCTGCAAAGTTGTAGAGAATTGAATTTCCTATAAAATGTCGCAAGATTCGAATTTTCTGATAAAAGGGCTATTTATTATGAATTATTGAAGTTCTGAAGCTCCGAAATAATTGATTTTTGGAAGTTTAAAATAATTTAAATAAGAAAAACATTTTTTGTGTTTGGTGGGCATCTTTAACACATGCTAAGTTGCTGAATTCAGATGATTCTAAGTGGGCGTAGACAAATTAATATATATATATTATTATTATATTAAATTTTCTACTTTGGTGTTATAAGCATTTTCCTATAAATAGGGTGCTTAGGTTAGAATTGAAAATCACACCAGAAACTGATGTTTTCTCTCTCTATATTATCGAGCGTATTCTTGTGAGTATTTTGAGTATACTTTGAGTATTGCTATATGGTGCAAGTTCAAGTCATAGCCTATATCCGGTGTTCAACTAGAAGTAACTTGTCTTCGAGGTAAGAGATGTTATTTTATTCGAAAATGATATTATTTCTTCAATATCATTATGCCGAAATATTGGTTGGAAATTTTTATCAAATCTGGAACTTTTTCATGTCGGGGTTACTATTCATGAGTTACTATTCACGAGTTACTATTCATGAGTTACTATTCACGAGTACTATTCGCTGAAGCGTGAAGATGTTTTTTTTTGTGAAATTTCTATCTTTTGGTGTTGAGTTACTATTCACGATATCTGGCACTATTTCACGATATCGACACTATTCACAAATACTGGCACTATTCAATTAAAAAATGAAATTTCTTCTTTTGTCCAAAATATCTATTATGGATACTAGCTTTGATTGTATCCATGTTTTGATCATTCTTGAATTTTACTCCACTCGATTACTTATGAAGTATTTTTGAACTTGGATTGTTTAAAATACTTAATCCTTAATATTTGTTCTTTTGTTTCACCGGATTCGCTTCCTTTAAAATATTTTTCATCATCCTCGGTCCTAAATGATGATATTATGAATATCTTTGGCCGTAGTGCAAAGATGAATGATTTCTTGATGAATATCTTTGGCCGTGGTGCAAAAGATGAACAGTGTTGAGATGAATACGACCATCGATTAATATCTTTGGCTGTAGTAGTAAAAGATGAACAGTGTTTAGATGAACACTTACCAATCGATGAATATCTTTGGCCCAGAGTGCAAAGATGAATATTTGATTCCGTATATATATTGATTGATGTTACGGGGATAAAATATCGACGATGAACTTTTAAATTCATATATAGAAGATAGTAGTTTGCATTCTCTACTTAACTCTTCTAATGAATTGTTGTTTCACTGCAGATTGTTGATTTAAAACCGGTTGTCTATTGTATTCTATTAGATTTTTCCTGTTGGAGACTAACGATAATTTTTGTATATTATCTTAGTCATAATATTCTTTACTGGGCTAGTTGAGCTCACCCTTTTCCTTGTTGTTCCATTTTTCTTCTCAGGAGGCGAGAATGTAGCGAGTACTAGTCGGGGTATGGAATGAAGGTTCTAGAGAGAGTTGTTTAGTAGTCCTCACCATTTTTGTAAAATAATGTATCAATAATTGTAATGAGGACTTTATTGCGTGTGGGTATTGTCTAGATGACAATATCTGTATTTAAACTCACAGTTTATATGTTGTAATAATAAAGTTGTAGTTATTTCTGTACCATGTATTTGGCGACTCAGAATGGGTTGGATGGAATGGACCTATTTTGGGGGCGTCACACGTAACGTTAGAATATCAAGGTGAAATGGATTATGTAATAATAATCTAAGTATGGAAAACGTAATATTTCGCATGCGGACTTAATTAGAGAACGTTAGGAATATTAATTGTTAAGAAGAGAAGGTATTAATCGTATGATGCGTAAGCATTATGCGAGGTATTGAACGTAAGTATAATACACGTATTATACTATTAAGTATGGAGAATGGAATAACGTATATTACAATTTAGTATACGAGCTAGCATACGAGAATTATACGTATAGTATATATGCCAAGGTGTTTAATTAAATGTAATGGACTTGTAGGATTATTATCATATTGGTAGAAGTCCAATAGAAAGTGATATGCAAGCCCAAGTGTTTGTTAATCATGAGTCCAAACTATTGTAATGTAAGCCCAATAAGAATTAGCTAGATTAATTAAGCAAGCCCAATGTGATAAGCCATGATCCATGGAGCAAACTAAGAGTAATATGAGTAGTCTTGATGGGCAAGCACTTTGTGTGATGATCAAGTGTTGTGATGATCAAGTAATAGATATGGCTAGCAAGTTTACTTAGTTGTAAAGCAATAAATAGTAAGGAGGTTAATAAGGAGGTGGATTAAGGAGGTTAGTTGAGGAGGTGCAAGGCCTAAAAGACCATTATGCCCTCACTTTGCCAAGCCTATAAATAGGAGAGTTTGTTGATCATTTTTCATTTTTCAAATTTCACCCAAAACAAATTAACTTAAGTGTTAGAGAGAATAAGCACTTTTAAAGCCAAACCAACCTTTTGCTAGATTTCAAAGAAGAAGACTTTAGTCATCAAAGGTAAATGATCTTGTGATCTATTAGTTTATCTCTACCATAATAAGATTGATAGAGGAGTGTAACTTAATGTGCATGTATGCTAAGAACATATAAGAAGTAAGTAATGAATGAACTTAAGCCGAATAAGTTGAATAAGCAACTTGAACTTAAATAAGTTGATAAACTTGTGAAGAAATTATCATATGTTTTTCATATGATGTTAGTATGTTCGATATGGTATGAGAACATTGATTGATGGACTTAAGTCCATATTAAGTCATAAGTAAGGAAATTTATAGTTTATAAGTTGAATAGGTTATTAACTTATGAGAATAAGTCAAAACTTACTTTGATGATAAGTTGGTGTAATACGTAACTTAAAATGTGCATATGATGATTAAAATCCATTTAGAATGATTAGTAATGGGGTTTCGCCGGAATTCACACGATTGGACGATAATCGTCGAATTCGTGAAATTCTCGGAATGGAAGTCGTATTTTATGTTTGAAGTTGGAAACGTTGGTTTTCGATGGAGACAAGTCGTATTTGGCATTATAGAGTTGCGGACTCGAAAATGACCGTATTCCGACTTAGAACGAAGAAATGAGCGTTGAACGTTCACGAACGTCTATCGTTTTTGTTAAAAGTGAACTAATAGGTGAAATTTTAGCAAACGAAGTCAAATAAATAAAATTCTTGCATGAACGCATAGAGTATGTAATTTGTGAACCGTAGGCTTTTGAACGAGCCAATTCAGACTTATAATGAAGAAGTTATGCGTCCGAGAGTTTCGCAAAATTTCAAAATTTGCAAAATTGTTCGAGGCACGAGTCCGTGACAGAAGCGTGACTCATTAGCTTTTTAGGCCCAGTGGCCGCAGCCATGAGGTCAAACAGTACATCGCTAATCGGCGCCACAGAGCGGCCATAACAGAGGAGACTCAAGTCATGACATAAGTCCTATCTATACCCATCATTAACTCATGGCCATGTGCCCGCTTAGAGGAAAGGGTGAAAAGCAGTGGCTGACCCTAGGGGTTTAGACGATGATGAAGGTTTACAAGTATAACATGAACAGTAACTCGGTAGTAATAAACTGAGGAACTTAATAAGGTATTGTTAAACCTTATTTATGTTATCTAAAGGTTGAAGATAAGTAATTAAACATGAACGTAATGAAACAATGTAACGAAAAGCCGGAACCAATAATAACAAATCTAAGTCGGGATTAGATTGAGATGAAGGGTAAGATATAGTAGTATACATACTTGATTATATATGACCTAATGTGGTACGTTATATGATCATGTATTGTAGAAACTTAGAGACTTAAAGTGTACGTGTGATAAACAGTAAGCAGACGTTAAAGGCAAGTATTCTAACCCTTGTTCCAGTTCAGTTTGGACAAGCTTTGTAATTCATGTATCCTTTCGAATGAAGTCTTGTATGAGGAAATCAAAGCAAATTCTTTCGGCTAGACTTATGTTATGATTCTATCAAGCATGTTTAATATTTACCAAGTTATATTGGTGTGGTTTTCAAACGAAGACTGAGTATGCTAAAATATTTTTATCGTTTAACGACAGGCACATGAGGTTGCCACAACTTAAACATACACACGTTTAATGAATGTAGTGTTGATCAACATAGAGTACTATAGGCTGATCACCTAGATGTGCTCGTAAGTAATGTCGACTTTACTTGACTTAGTGTCGGACGTCCTTTTCAAAAAAACTTATGAAATGCTCAAGGTCTTGGACCAGAATTGATGTTTTACTGAATATTGTTGTTGTAAAACGTTTTGAATGAAAAGAAGTGCTATTTTGAATTATCGATAGTACTTCGTAACTATTGTTCAGTTATTAAAGATATATGAGTTCTATGTTTAAAGCATGTTGTTTATTAGAATTGTAGTAATTGCTGAGCTAGTCATGTTCACTCTTGCTTGAACCATATGAACACAGCTAAGATCGAACGGACCGTAGGCTCCAGCAAGGATAAGGGCAAGGCGAAGACGAACCCTTAAATTACGTATGTAATAGTATACGTGAACATTTGTAATATATTGAATATTATGACAAGAACGAATGAATGGGTTATAAAGAACCTGGGGAAATGTAATATTATTTTGAATATATATAAGACATATTCGTTCTTTTGAGACTTTTCAATGGAATGTATGTGTGAATGGTAGTACCGTGTATCACCATCTGTCGGGTTGGAAGATACCCGGATTTGGGGGCGTCACAGGTTGGTATCAAAGAATTAGGTTATAAAACTTAAGGGGGGATTAAAAACCTTAAGTCATAACCTTAAGAGAAGTTAAAGAAGTAAAAGCAGAAAATAACCTTATAAAAAAATGCATTATGATTATGTTATGTGTTTTTATTATTCTACTAACGTGTACTAATTAACTTAATTGTTTTGTGTAGATGTCAGGAGTAAATGGAATGTATGTAGATGGTCAGGCCATTAGTGAAGAGTCGGTGAACCAAGTTGAGGTCATATCGAACCCCATAACGGCAGAACCTGAGTTAGTTGTTATTGAGTTTGGAGACTCAGAGGATCCTGACCTCATGTCAGTATTCGATGGTATGATAGAGGAGGAAGTGGAGGCAGTGTCCTTTAATCCCATAGCTATAGCAACATAGATAGCTCCTGGGGGGTCGATGATGTCTCTGTTCATGTCAGTATTGGATAGAAATATCCATTACTGTCAGGAGGTCAAGGAGCTGAAGGCAAAGCTCCAAGCTGTCATAGAGGACAAGACTGATGTGGAGTCCATGTGGGAGCAGGAGCACGATGAAAGGGTTTTGGCCAAGGACAAAGTCCATGAGCTAAAACATGAGGTATTTGAGCTCAAGGAGGAGCTAAAGACCAAACATCAGAAGATAGGGAGAATATCCCATATACATATGAGTTCTCACACAGATTTCCAGCAACAGGTAGTTGGATATCCTATAGAGGTGGGGCAGACACGACATACTATTAGCCGTGATATCATTGCCGGTCTTGCCAAGGCAGATTTCAATATTGCCTTAAGGCAAATGTAATCTAGTAGTATCTAGAGTAGTTTAAGTAGGTAAATATTTTGTAATTAGTAGTGACGTAAAGCCCTCTTTGTATAGTGAAGGGTAGTTTTTGTAAATCCCAATTTTTGGAAAGCAACAGCAGGAAAGTAATGTAATCAGCTTAGGCTGTGTAATGTAACCAATGTAGTATTATACTACAAATAATGAATATAAGCCTTTTTATGGAAAACAATGAGTAATGGATGTTGAAATTATTGTTTATTATTAAATAATAACTAATAAAGTAAGAAATAATAACGAAATGTATGTTTATTGTATCAGCAAAATGCCGCCGAGAAGAATGCAACGTAACCAAGAAGCTAATGTGAATCATCCGGAGGGAGGTCCAGTTAATCCGACGCAGGAGTTTGTTAATTTATTAACAGCTGCATTTAATAGAACATGGGCTAATATCCCCGTAAATCCAGGAGTATTGAGGGTCAAAACATAAATAAATAAAAGTTAAATATACTCATGTCCAATATTTATGTCCCATTTTTCTGTCTGCCTAGACTTTTTGACTATATAATACTCCCTCCATCCCATTATATCTGACGTTTAAGGGATTTTTATTTTTTCCAAAATAATAGACGTTTTACAAGTCCAAAGCTAAATTGTCCACTTTTATTTCAATACTACCCTTTCTTCTTAATACTAGCATGTCGTTCGTTCTCTCCTTCAATAATCTTACCCACAGCGTGAAAATCCCCCGAAAAATGAAGCTCCGACTTTGTTTGGTAACCGGACCGGCCTCGGAGCTCCGGCGACCATAGCGGAACCAGTTGCAGCTGAGAGCCGCTTCTCGAATACAAAATCTCTGCTCAACGACATATTCGGTGAGGCCCGAGACGGAGAAATCCTCGTCGTGCTTGGAGCTTCCGGATAGGGAAAATCAACATTAATCGATGCTTTGGCGAATCGGATCACGAAAGGATGCTTGAAAGGATCAGTAACATTAAACGACGAGCAATTGGAATCCTGATTACTCAAAGTAATTTTAGCATATGTCATGGGCCTACGCAACGCAACGCGGAGGCCTACGCAACGCAGCCAAAACAGTCATTGGGGACGAAGGCCACAAAGGCGTCTCTGACGGCGAACGTCGCCGCGTCTCAATCGGAATCGACATAATTCACGATCCAATTCTATTATTCCTCGAAGAGCCGACGTCGGGGCTCGATTTCACAAGTGCTTACATGGTGGTAAAGGTATTACATAGAATTGCACAGAGCGAAAGATATAATGGGATGAAGTAATTAATTTTTGTCTGGCTAATTCATTTATTAAGGGCAAAAGAGTCATGTTTAATATTTCTTAATTGTTGAAAATAATCTTTAAACGTCATATATAATGGGATGGAGGGAGTACTACAGTACTTTTGTTAGTAACTAGTTAATCTGACCCCTTTCCAATTATATAAACAAAATTATTACAGTGGGCTCATGTTTTGAGAACGTAAATTTATATTATATTAGGTTCAAGGTAACATATAAAATTAATTTTCATATTTCATTATACGTATTAAATTTTACTGTATTTTTAAAATGTAAATTATCTTTTATGATGTCCACATTTCACTATCTACACGTACGCCTACACCACCCACAAATATATGCAGTGCTAATTTGTTTATTTTTTCAATCTCTTACTTTTTTATTTATTTTTATTTTTTGCAATGCTAGTAAACTGTAAATGTTTCTATCCATATTTAGGGATCTTAACAATATTAAATTTTGTGTTTGTTTGGAACTTATGTTACGTTTGAATTGAAGTAATTGAATGGAATGGAGAATGGAGAATGGAGAATGGAATAATTTATTTCATTCTAATTGGAATGAGTTATTTCATACTCTCCCTCCCCGAGTAATAAAATTCATACATTTGAGTCAATTTCAATTGCAACCAAACACAAATTTTTTTATTTCATAAGAATGAGTCATTCTATTCTCACATTTATTGTTACGATCCAAACGTAGCATTAAAATCTTAAAAAATCTGAGGGGGCAAAAGTGAAATAAAATATAATAAAAAAATTCTAAATTTTAGCATTATACTACATCACTACTTTTAACTTTGAGTTTCAGCCCACTTTATAAACGTTCAATCAATCTAGCGAGACGCAGAAACAACAGTCACTCAAGTTCTTGGATACGTTCCTGGACTCAATAATTATAATTAAGACTATAAAATAAGTAAACAGTTCAGGCCTCGATTATTATTCGTTCGATTAAAAGTTCGATTCGAGTTCGACTAAAAATATAAATGATTCAAATATGAGAGCAAATTTTAAAATTCGATAAATCTCTTCAAATTGTAATTTTTTTATTGATACTCGTATCAAATTCGTTCAAAAAATTCAAACTGCTTGGGCTCGATTCGAGATTGTGCTCGACTCGATAGTTAAATGAGTCTCAATCAAATCTTATTTTATACTCGATAAATTTTGTTAATAAAATTTGAGTAACTCAATACTCGACTCGATTCAATTCATCTACATCTTTAATTATAACCAACCACAACTATATATGTATCCTTTTTTAGTATTCATTTTTAATAAAAAAATTAATTTTTAATTTGTTATTAACAATATGCAACAAAACCACAATATGCAAGCACTATCACTTCTACTTTTCTTCAGTATGAATAGCGAACAACATATTGTTATATAAATAAAGTAGCAAGAGAAAAATTAAAAGAAAAACAGACATTAACTCTAATCAATTAATTCATATATATAATTCTATATTGCTCACCAAGAGAAAAATTATATAAGAAAAATCCCAAAAAAAACAAAAAACTTATGATTATATAGCATGAAATTTATATACAACTTCTCCTTTTTTAGCTTTTTGATTTACCTGTTGTGAAGAGGATCAGGACATGAAGGCACTTCTCTGTTGACGGTAGCCAAAAAACCTTTCTCATTCATAATAGTATTGGGACTTTTACTTTCCTTCCATGGCCAAGGCTTTTCTGAAGCTTCTAGAAGATGTCTAGCTTCAAGAACAGCTGAATGTAGTGCTGAAATAGTAAGGAGGATCAGTAAGAGATATCCTACTAATTGAGTAGCCCTTGATATGAACATGGTTTTTCACTTCTCAGCCTTTTTTTTCTATGCCAAGAATATTAGAATAATATGATGAGGAAGAGAGAGACTGAGCTTGTTATGGAATTAAGCCAGAAAATGGTCAAATTATCCAGCAAAAACAATTGGGTTTTTTAGATTTATTAATATAGCTGGAGAATGTGGGGGCCAATGTGTCGGATCTCAAGTTGTACCAGTATTTATTTAACATATGTATATATATCAGTATATTTCAAGGGCTCACCCCTTTATTTTACATACCATGCACACCTCCTTTGGCGACGGATCGACAGAATTCGATTAATTCGTCATTATATCGTAGAATCGTTGTTTTGGTTTTTAGTAATGATTTTATGAACATATAGTGATTTAACCGAATCTATAAGCGACGATTTTACCGAACCATCGCCTAGATCCGATCCGCTATTAAAAGGGATATCTGAGATATATAGGATCAAGATGTAAACCCTTGATCCTTTCCGTATATACGATATAAATAAATAGCATTCTTCTTCCAAGTATATTGTTTAAATACATATAGACTTTCACAAAGGGATTCTTGTTCTAACCAACAAGTTTTATCTGGTCTGGGTTTGAATACTCAATGTAGGAATGTGTAACAAGTCAAATATTAAATGTTTAATTTGTTGTGAAGTTCAATTTACTTGTACCAATATTGATGCAAATGAGAAAATGTATTAAATATAAATTTTGTTTGAAACTCCCTCTCTCTCTCTCTTAATTGTTTTAGTTTCTACAATCAAAGTATTTGATTATTTTAGAGCATTAATAGGCATGAATGACCGACGTACACTGCAAGAATTGTATGTGGCCTAAGAAAAGTCAAGATATAAATATATCTCAAATAGTTAAGTTTATATCTAGGGTTACATTATGAGTTTAAATTATAAATATATAACGTATCTGCAACCTTTTTTTTGGTTTTGACTCCCAAAATACTAAACTCTAAACTCTAAACTCTATTTTTTACATGTATTTAAATTATAAATATATATAATCTGTGTAACTCTATTTTTTATATGTATCCAAATTACACAAAAATCACAGAGTTCTATAAAAATTTCAGTTAGAATAAATATTATTAATTTTTTGAGAGTCAAAAATAAATAAATAAATAAATTGGACCGATCGCTACTTCCCGGTCCCCTAGAATTTTTCCAAGACTTATCACAAAACCTGACTTTTCAATTTATTAAACTCACAAGTACTCTTCTAGCCAATAACCTTAATTTTAGGATCTCTAATTTGACTCTACCTCAAGTCTGTTTCTCTTTTCGCATTTCCATTTCCCTAAAGTCCATGTAAATACAGTTTTGTAGGGCTCATTGTCCTTCTATTCCTCTTTCTTTATTATGCTGCCATTTGTTTAACTTTGTTTTTATTTCACAAACTAGGGTTTTTGCCTTTTGAACAAGAAACATCACATTTTTCATAAAGGTACCTTAAGCTAATTTGTTTTTGTTGGGTTTTAGGGTTTTTGTCGATTTAGTTTGTTTTTTTTTAATTTTAAAATTGCCTAGTTTAATATATTATGTTAATATATATTATGACTTGTCATTTTATGCAGCAAATCTTTTTCTCTCCATCTCTTACGCTTTATTTTGTTTCTGAGTTTTAAAATGGACAGAAAAGAAAAGAAATGGACGGAAAATTTAAGTTTTCTTTCCAATTTTTATGTTTCTGAGTTTTTTAATAAATGGAGAAGAAAAGAAATGGATAGAAAACTTGGTCACTTTTCTTGCCAAAATTTTCCGTCCAAAATTGGCCTGATTTGGACGGAAAAGAAATTGGAATAAGTAATATTTTTATAATTCCCATATTATCCTCAACTTTTAATATAATAGATTTTAAATTACAGCTTATGTCCTCAATTTTAAATTTTCTATTCTTTTCTATTAAAAACTCAGAAACAATACAAAAGAAAACTTCAAGTTTTTTATTCTTTTCTTTTCTTTTTTAATTTAAGTTTTCTATCTTTTCTTTTCTGTTTAAAACTCAAAAACAGAGTGTTAACTAGATACAACCCCGCGCGTTGCGGTGGAATTATTTAATTTTTTAATAATAATTGTGTACGTACAATTAATAAATTAAAATATAATAAAAAGATAGGAGAAATATATTATACCAATTTAGAGTATAATGATAGAATATATTCATGTAAATAAATGTAAATATAGTGATAGAATATATTCTTGGCAACAATTATGTTATTGTATACCTAATCCAAGATTATTGCTATATTTACATTTATTTACATGAATATATTCTATCAAATTTTTTACCAGCAGATTTATCCAATGTCAGATCTGAGTTAGTTATCCCACCTTTAATGATTCTGTTGAAGAACTTGTTTACTTTGTCATGCGAGGTTGTTTTGCCCAGTTCATACTCTTGGTACCAATAGAAAAGGAACCTGAAGCACAACTCAACTCAAGACGTTTCTTTGCTCCACTTTGGCCCTGATGACCATCTCAAGCGGTGATTAGATTTTGCATTCTTCGGGTTGCTCAAAGATGGAGTAGATCTATGTCCAAACTCTGAGTTTTTGAGGTGCTTGGGTTTGTATTGTCCATTGAGTTTTCTTCAACTGAAAGGGCGAGAAGTTCTATGTTTATATCAGGTAACTCAGGGATAGAACGTTTGCATCGAACTTTTCCTCCGGCTGAAGCAATTGCATCATTATGTGGTGAATCTGTATCCACTGTAACATCCAACTATCAAATTCCAACT
Source organism: Panax quinquefolius (assembly GCA_020205615.1). Lineage (NCBI taxonomy): Eukaryota > Viridiplantae > Streptophyta > Magnoliopsida > Apiales > Araliaceae > Panax > Panax quinquefolius. The sequence goes on along the minus strand of CM035158.1, from coordinate 95,029,339 downwards.
CAGACTCATGGTCTTGCTCATTTTGTTGGTGGATCAACATACCCCCTCATTAAGTTGTTTCCTCATTTCCTTAATCTTTTCGAAAGCTTTATTTTGTTTATCCTCCACAATAGAATTTAGTTGTGTTGGCTTTGCTTCTGATTTTGAGATAATACTGTTAATATCTAACAATAGCTCATCCAACTAATATCCATGTATTGACTCACAATTTCATCCATCGTCAACTTGCTCATTGTCAATTGAACAAATGAAAACCCAAGAGAAGCCCGACCACCATTTGGCTCCGCATTTTCATGATCTAAAAAGTAGCAGAGGTCAAATAAATCATAGATTGTGATGCCAACTGCTAGAGCTTTGTCAACGGTCAGACTTGAGAAGCATGACTGCAGATGAGTAAATGCCATGGACTCAAGCATATGATCTAAAAAGGGGAATGCTTTCATGTTAAATGCGGTATTGCAGGCTCTTGGTTAGCCAGAGATTTGTCGATGTATTGGTATTATGTTCCATGTGTTTTAGTTGTCAATGTTGATACTGCTGCTGTCTAAATGGTATATAATACTATAAAATTCAAAAAAAATAAATTTATTGGGTTGTCACGGTTAGTAATGTTGGAACTTATATATATGCATGGTATAATATTATAAAAGGTATAATATTATAAAATTCAAAAATCGGTGTAATTATGTAACAGTTGACATTACTCAAACAGTTTAGATTTGTAGTGATTTAGTAGATTATAAATTCAAAATATTAATTTGGGATTAAAAAAATAGTGATTTTAGGAGATAATAATTAAATTAGAAAGGATAATATCGTAAAAGTTGACATTGTTAAAACAGTTTAGATTTGTAGTGATTTAGGGATTATAAAATAAAAATAATAATTTGGGATTAAAAATAGTGATTTTAGGATATAATAATTAAATTTAAAAGGATAATATAAGAATAGTTGACATTACCAAAATAATTTAGATTTGTAGTGATTTAGTGGATTATAAATTCAAAATATTAATTTGGGATTAAAAAGTAGTGATTTTAGGAGATAATAATTAATTTAGTAATGATAATATTAGAACAGCTTAACATTATCGAACAATTTAGATTTGTAGTGATTTAGGGATTATAAAATCAAAATATTAATTTGAAATTAAAAATAGTAATTTTAGGAGATAATAATTAAATTAGAAAGGATAATATCGTAATGCAGTTGACATTACCAAAAAGTTTAGATTTGTAGTAATTTAGTGGATTATAAATTTAAAATATTATTTTAGAATTAAAAAGTAGTGATTTTAAAAGATAATAATTAATGTAGTAATGATAATATTAGAACAGATTAACATTTTGTAATGATTTAGGGATTATAAAATCAAAATAATAATAATAATAATAATAATAAAATCGTTTAGATTGAGAAAATAGTGATTTATGAGATTATAAAATAAACATAGTAAGTTATGATTTATATTATAATTGATATTATTTGTTATTTTAATATTATTTTAAATGTTTTAAACTGTATAATATTATGTTGTAATATAATTATAAATGGTATAATATTATGCTGTAATATAATTAAATTAGTGTGGGATGCACATTAATTATATAGGACATGTGTTACAATGTGGGAAAGACACATGTCATTCAATGGTGCTATGTACTGCAATGTGGGAAAGGCACATGACATGAGCTGACCCAAGCAAAAAATGCAAATAATACATATTGTTGAAATAGCAATAATGCACCAATTCATCCATTAAATTTAATAAAGCATGATGCAATCAATTTTTTGGTGCGGATAGAATTCACTATTTTACTCAATATATCCAAACAAACAAAAATTAGCACTTATAGGATCTTTCTAAAAGTCGCTGCAATCTTATAAATATTTGCAACAGGAATCTAGGCAATAGTAAAATATAAGAGTTTAGACATATTTAATAGTTGATTTTAACATAACATAAACTATCAACCAAAAAATAATTCCTTGGACAAATAAATAATGTTTCGTGTCACCCAAATCAATTATGTTCTATATGACAAATGAATATATTAGAATAAGAACTTTTGCACTTATTGTGATTTTATAGAGGTTTCACAAGCTTGAAAATATTTTTTATTTTATAAATAATTTAATATAATTTGTTTAACTCACAAAAGTAATAATTTTTGTTTTAAAATTAAAGATATAATTATATTTTTAAATTCAAATGATGACGTATTAAATTAATGTGAAATATTTAATCTAATGTAAATGTTTGCAATATGAACAGTCACGATCCATTGGATATGGAGAGTAATAGCCATAATATCATATAAAGTAGTGATTTGAGGAGATAATAATCAAATTATAAAAGATAATATCATAATAGTTAACATTATCAAAACAAAGATAGATTTGTAGTGATTTAGGAAATATTATAAAGTAGTGATTTTAGTAGGTAATAATTAAATTACAAAGGATAATATCAAAACAGTTGATATAATTAAATTACAAAGATAATATCAAAACAATTGATATTATCAAAACAGATTTATATTTGTTACGATTTAGTAGATTATAAATTTAAAAAATAAATTTTGAGATTAAAAAAGTAGTGATTTTAGGAGTTACTAACTATTTACGGGTGAGAATCGTAATCACTATTAACAGACTACAAAATTATAGTCCCTTCCTAAAAAAGTCCTACTTTGATGTTTGACTTCTTTTATTTGAAATATTAAGGTTTGAAATTTTTCACAGGACACATTTTTACATTTAATTTTTCAAACGATAACTTTTAGTCTTTGAATTTTAATATTGCAAAAAAAATCATCCAGAAAAATTATATGCAAGTGTGTCTAATGCAAACCATAATCTTCAGATTTGAAAATGAAAAAAAAAACTCTTTTTTTATGATGGGGGAGTATGCCTTTCCATTTTCGAATTTCTAAAGAATTAAGAAAACAACTCTAATAAGAAAAAAAGAATTTTAACTGAAACTGAATGATTCTGCTGTAAATAATAGATTAGACAATGTAATTATGCAAGTCAAAAGTGCATAGAAATTGTTATACAATAATTTACAAATTTATCACATGAATTGAAACAGTAAATTTGTTAATACGTAATTGCATGTGTAAGAAACTAACTGAAAGAAATTGTCATTGAAGGTATATTCCAGAGCCAACATTCAGCTAAGAATATAATTATATACATTAACAGGGGCCTGAGGAGACTGTAAGCTAACGACACGAATTGAGCATTTCTTAAACTTGTTCGAACAGGAATCGTTGTTTTGGGCGAAGTAATTCCAACGCCGACCGTCAATCTCCTCGCTACAAATTAACCTCATACTTGAATCCACAAATCAACAAAGAGTTGTAAATCTAAGAGATCACCCAAAGAAATTTTTTTATTTGGTGTAATCTGCCATCTAATTTTTTCTCCCTCCACTTCGGACAAAATCACTATTAACACCGACCAATTACTATTAGCCATACAAAATATTGGATAATCTTATTAACGTAAAATAAATTATTGAATAATTTAATTAACATTTACGATAATTACTATTTCAAATGTTAAATACCAACTAAAAATTCTTTCTATGCGTGGATAACAACATAATAATAATAATAATAATAATAATAATAATAATAATAATAATAATAATAACTTGTATAAAACATGAATAATTACTCAGAATAAGATATTTAAAAAATTTGTGTACCATAAACACATACAAGAAATTCACTAAATCAATATTACATTATGATTAATTAATTATAATATTAAATTAGTAAATTATTAGAATTAATTTACGTACGTACCCATAATTCCGCACAAACATAAGGACCAATCCGAAGAACAGAGACAAAAAATGGCATAAGTAGAAGAAAGACAGAGATAAAACGAAAAAGAAGAGGAAAATTGACAATAAAGAAGAAGTCATGGTTGCTCTTCACTTATGAGAATAAATAATTAGCCTGATTAATATACGTATATACATGTATGTATATGCATGGAGGATTAGGTCAGATGATCATTAACATTATTTCAAACTCTAATTCAGTTAGGAAGTTTTATCCATATAAAATTTTGTTGATTGGTTGTTGAAGAGATTAAATTTTAATTGGTTTGTTATTATTTATCCATAATTTAAAAAAGGAACCACAGTTGTTTATCAAGGGTATTTTTGTCAACAACTATAAGGAGCATTAAATAGGATTGATAAGTGTTGAATTTGTAGAAGGACAAATATTAAATTATTATGTCATGTATTGTAATTTAGTATATATAATAGATAATAGATGTCTCCTTGTCTAAATGTGTCTTGTGACGTGCATTTTGTTAAGTTCAAACTATTAATTACTTTAATTAATTGGTAAAGTCTTTTTCCTCACTATATTGACTATGGTTCTCACACGCATCATATAATATAAGCACACGTTTTTGCTTGGAGAAACTTTTTCCCATTAAAGAATGAAATTGTTTCTAGTAAAGGTTCTTTTTCAATTCCAAAAACTCTATTCCAAAAACAAAAACAAGAAAAAAGTTTATAAGGTTATGTTTGTTTGCAAGAATTATAATTCCGGGATTATAATTCACGAGATTATAATCCCAAGACTATTAATCCAAGATTTATAATCCTATAATTATAGTTATAATATTAAGATTATTAAGCTATTTTATAATTTCGAAATTAATAGTCTTAAGTCTAATTTTGAAAACAAACAAGATATTTGAGATTAATAATCATATCCCAAAGTATAATCCATGCAAACAAACATTTAAAGATTTAACTAATTTTCAATATTAATATGAAATATTTCAAAATTCAAAATTTACAACTATTTTTTCTTGAACAAATTACATTATTACATCTCAATCCTAGGACTTAAAAAATAGAACTTGGAAGAGATCTAGTTCAGGAGAGGAATTAGGGAAAACTTCCCTTTACTATGAAAACGCTTTATTGTTGCGGAATATAGTGAAACATGTAATCACAAACAGGTCTTACGACTAAATTATCACATTTAAAAGGTGTATCTATATAACTTTTATAAAATAAATCTTGCTACTAATAGGGTATATATATATATATATATATTATAAAGCCTACACGGAGGCTTTGGTGAAGTCTCTTTTGCCACTACAGTTTTACTTTCTATTATTTTTGTCCTCTTTATATTAATTTTATTATATTTTTTTATTTAGTCCTACAAATTTTATAAAATTTTTATTCTACCCCACATAATTTACGCAAACAACACTTGTCCCTGCTAGTAAAGTATAATAGATGACTAAAAAAGCTCCACGACTATTAGATTTCTTTTTCTTTTGAGTTTTCAAGTTCCAAACATACTTGATTAAGAAAACTTTATGCATGTATATGTTTGACCTTGTGGAACATTTCATGCTGAATTTACTTCAAAATGTAGGCGTTTAGATAGAAAGTACATGGAAAAGAAGTAGATGATGATAATAAAGTTGGCAATACTTCTAAAGCATGATTATGACAATCCGGACTAGAAATTGCTTCTAGAACAGCAATGATTGTGTAATTGAACCCTAGCTCTTCCTCTTCCTCTTCCATGGATCGGATATATATGAAGCCCCTATATGCCGACTTAAACCAAATAATCTTTTTCATTAATACAATTTCAGATGCAATTAATAGCAAACCTAGTTACCCTTTTCTAGCACATTGTACTACTCAATCAGTCAAAACATAATTCGAGTACAAACAATCATGGCTGATATTACCATACCAAAAATCATATTATCAAAACGCTTCAAGTGTTAAATATTATTAGAATAATTACAAAAGTGTCAACGCCCTATTTAAATGCTTGTAGTTCTTGGGAAGGTTTAATTTGTACTCTTACCATCAATATAAATGAATCGAGCAATTTATTTTCATCATGCAAAACCGAATGACTAGAATACACACTGAAATATGACATATACAAGTCGACAAGGCAAAATAGAGCTGTCAAGAGATGCAAAAGCTGTAAATTCCAGAAGCTTATAGTTGTTATTTTGATGTCAAAAATGAATGAATAATAGAAAATGTTTTAGATGATGACAGATACTTCTATACTTTCTATTCAGTTTGAAAGGCAGAAAGCCGATGAGGGTAGGAAATTCTCTACGTATGTATGGCTATGTGCTAGGTATAAAATTACACACTGACAGTGAACAAATAGAGCTTTAGCACAATGGACAGAGCCAGCTGCAAGAGAAAGATCCCAGCTACGATTAGGAACCACCTTTCACCTGCGGACTTGATGTGGTTACGGAGATTAGTTGCAACAAAGGTAGCTGACATGAACCCGGCTACACCTGCAACTACCCATCTCACAATATCCACAGGAATGACCGACAGACACTGCAAAACACAAGGAGCAGCATTTTAGGAATCAACTTATGTTTGTGTAGTAACTGTTACGTTTTCTGTGTTATCTATTTCATTTCCCCCCGAAATCCCTCAAATAGATATTGAAATACAAATTTATTGCTTAATCAGATCCTTTTCAATTCAAAGAGAACATAACAAAAGAATAAACAAATAAAAATTGAATTTTATATTAAAAAACAAAGTTATAAATGGCCATTTAGTTTCGACTTTCAGGAGATGTTTAACTTTCGCAAGAAAAATTGAATACGGTTGACCAAGAGAACCACTTCCAACATGTTCCGAGTCTCCTGACTTCTGAATATAAAGCTTCCCAAAAGAGAATCCTCGTATACTCGGGACATTTTCAAGTTTATATCATTAATACGATATTAAACCAATTTACATATAATATCTATCTCAAAAAATACTAAATTCAAAACTTTCAAAGAGTGAAATCAAATGGTCTGAAGTAAATCATCTATGATACACCTTGATGTATCAGATGAAACTCATTTTCGAGTTCAAATTTTTCCAAGCAAACAACCTTTATTACATTTATAAACACATTTATTTTATAGCCAAATTAGTTGCATTTTTTCTTTTACAAGTACAGGCAAAACTATTTGCATTTCTTAAATACCTCAAGTAACACCAAACCAATATATAACATTTACTCTAATTAAACATCAGCATGTAGTTCATCGAAGATTGTATGGAACAGAGGTGCAAAAGAAGTAACAGGATAGGTACTTACCAAAGCTGGAATGAAGACAAACAAGGAGTAGCCATAGAGACAAAACAGCTGAGCGAGCCCAGATGGGGCAGAGAAGTATTTGAGAATAATATACAAGCAGAGCGGAACAACAATAACATAGCCATAAAACAATCCAGCAGACCATGTCACCAAATTTATGTCATAATCCCATTCTTTATTCTTTAGCCTGTGTGCCACATAAGTAACAAATGTACCAATAGAAGCTGCTACAAATATCAAGGTAGTGCATATCCAAAATGGTCCATACCTGCTCATACCATTACCTCAAAGTCATACAAGCATGTTCTTCATAGTAAGGGGAGCAAATTCAAATATGGAAAACATATTCTGCATATATAAAACATGCTTGCTAATGCCAAATATTAGGCACAATACAGAAAATTCATAAAACCTTTTGTTTTTATACTGCCAATGAACTCATCCATATCTGGGCAATGAGATAATATCAGTAAACCTACTGAAATTACACAAAAGCTGGTTAAGTATCTAAGAGGGATAAAGGTTTGAAGTTCAATTCTTGTAGATAAAACAAATTATGGGGTGGAGGGGGAACGTATATCACATTATGGAAGTCCTGAAATTCTTAGAATAAACTGGTCGTAAAAGAAATTGTGTTTCCGTATATATCAATATTGTAAGTTCAAATTGTAATTGTTATAGACTTATAGACAATAGGCTTTTTCAGAATATTCAAGAAAAGGAATAAAGATAAACTCTTGAAAGGTCATGACCTCCTCAGACTGTAACCGTCACTAAACTTCATTCAAAAGAGACCTAATCTATGCTGTAAACTCTTGGTGCCGATATCTCTCCCACATTCAGATCATTACAGCTACTTCAAACATGTACAGTTTGCCTCGCATCTTCGGACTCTTAAATAAACTTTCTTCAAACTCTTCAAGCACCTCCATGTAGGCATGTACTCCACCAAAGACATACTCCATCATATCAGATACGTTAGCTGCTGATGAAGTTGTGTTTTAAGGATTTTTCTGTACTTTAGCACATTTCCTTCCAGTGGAAAATAGGTGCCTCAAGATACATAGAAAATCTTCCAGGTGTCTACATCATGGTTCTATAATCTAAAACATATAAGGTAAAAGAAATATTTTCATTTTTAATAGCATTAATGAGTGCCACTATTAAGTACTGGCTTATTGCACCAGATGAACAGTTAATTTTCATATAAAATGTAGATTATTTTGTGGTAGTTCAAACAAAGATAAAAAGTCTTTGATGATTGTTACTATTATGTATAAAGGCCCGCTGTCCATATGCTCCTTAAACGACCTTTCTCGTAATAATAAATAATCAGTGGGTGATAACTAACAATAACAACTTAACTGTGTTCCGAAATTTTGACCACTAAATCATGAGAGTGGATTACCATGACAGCAACAAAATTTTACTTTTTGGAAGAAAAGAAAGGATACACTGCAATCAGCCGGGTCAAATTGTATATTATTGTGGCAAGCAGACAAAAGAATCTCCAATTTATGATCACAATTGTAAACCAAAGGTTCAAAAGGCAAACATATTAATCTCCTAATCCTTGTGATAGAAAAAGAAAACCGAAAGACAACTTACAGATCTGGGTGGTCAGAAGTCTTCTCATTGAAGCTCCCGTTAAACGGTAGAAGTGAATCTTTAATCCTTCCTAAAACATCAGACGTGTCGACATCAAAGTAGGGCTGATAAGCACCAATAGTGAATGCCCGAAACCATCCACTAGACTGAGGCTCATCCGAAGAACCAGATACTGGTTTTGAGAAAGTATCTACAGAAAAAGATGAAAAATTATTATTTATTTTCAAATTTAAAAAATTGGAAAAGAGAATTGAAAAATATTATGGAAAAGGTAGAAATTTACTCAAACAAAAGGTGGGAAAGAGGAAAAATCTAAAGGGTAGACAAGCCATTACTAAAGTAATAGAGAACTGAAAATGCATGAAATTTAGGTCATAAAAATATCCAAGGTTCTTGCTAACTTGGCCAATTCTCTGAACCACCACCAAGTCCCCAAAGCTATGGGAAACTACTCTTTTTAATATTAGACCAAAATTTACTATCAATAAGTACTAAGAAACCAAAACAACCTCTAAAAGTAACTTCCGGAGACCAAAAGAAGAATAAAAAAAACTAATGAACTGCATATATTGATTGGAAAAAAATAGAGTCTCTTAACCATTTCTGCAGTGGAATTACAGTTTAACCTGCTGAACCAAAGTCCATTCACAAACAACCCAAGTAACTAAACAAGTTGACACTTTCTGTCATTGACGAATCTTGAACTTCTTAACCTAATATAGCATACTAGTTTACCGTCTTACCCTCAATTGACTACCCATACCGTTGATTACCTCAAAATTCTATACTCGGCACTGTATTTCAATTCAGATGTTAAATACATCAAGTTTACTATCTCCCTCACTTCGAAAATATCAATGAGTGTGTTTGTGTGTATGCATGCTCACGAGGGACTGCTGTATATATTTCTATGTATTGAACTACCTTGCGAATATATCTGAAATTGTTGAAGCCATCAGTGTCAGGTGAAAGCAAACTAGAGAAAATGAGGGAGAGGAAGAGATTGAATGCGAATAGAATAAGCAGTGCTTGGTCTGAGGGAGAGGAAGAGATTGATTGCAGTAAAATGAAATGTAAAAGCTCCATTCCTTATCTTGTAATTTTTTCCTAAAACTTATGTGAATCTTCACTGATTATTTATATTCAAGTTAGTAAAATCAAACGTACAACTTCACTTAGTATGATATTGAACTATAAAAATCATAATAAAAAATTGAGGGTGTGTTAAGCTCAAACCTAGTTTAAGCTTACCTACTTGAATTAATGGAGGTTTGGTTGTGTTTGAGAAAGAGATCTAAAACAGTTCATGAGAAATTTGTCCCAAAATGGTGTCACATTAACATGCTAATTTTTGTCAGAGTTTAATGAACAATCAATAGAGAATTATGGCTTGTACATGCACCATGGGGATGAAATAAAAAGATATAGAAAAGGAATAAATATATATATATATATATATATATATATATAGAGAGAGAGAGAGAGAGAGAGAGATAGAAAGAAAGAAGGGACTGATCTAATTCTATTCGAGTCATATTGAAGTTACTTCACATATTACATTCTCTTACTATTATACTACTTCCCTCTCGCTATCTTGATGACAAAGCAAACTTGGAGACCAAACCACTCTTCTAACAAACTGTTAGAAGTAGTGACATGATACAGCATTTTAGTAGTAATTGTCAGGCAAGGGTACAACTGGAAGACGAGAATAAAACTATATTCTACAAGTTAGATTTATTCCAAGTGAAGGTAGTTAGAAATATATGAATGATGAGAGTATGATGTAGGATTAGCTTTACTTTTCAACAAACTAACTTTCTATAAATAGATGTAATAGCCTTATATTTTTGCAAGTAATGAAATATATGAAAAGGAGTAGCTTTTGCTCTCACACCTACCTCCCTCTTGAGCCTTACTGGAACGTCCCCTGGAAGAGAAAGTGGTTTTAGACTGTGGATAGCATTTTTAGTAGTGACTAAAAATAGGGGATGAGATGATAGCAAAGTGGGGGAAAAGATTGAGAAGGAATGTGCTTAACTTAAAATGAGAGTTTTTTGGTCATATTATAAAATCTCAAAAATAAATCAGGTCATTAAGTGCAAGCTACACACCTTCTTTTTACTTTTTGATAAACAACTTTAAAAAATAAATTAGGTAATCAAGTGCAAGCTACACACCTTCTTTGTACCCTTTTTTTCTGATAAATAACTTCTTTCTACTTATTCTCTACTTATTCTCTAAATAACCCAGAAGAAATGGTCACAGTTAACATACTGAATAATGAAATGGTGACAGAGATTTTTCAGTTACTGGGAGGTTAAGTGTAAACATGTTAAATTCAGGGGATATTTGGTATTATTTTTCTTTATTTTTTTTTTTTTTTTTTTAGCCTTTGATAAATTTAAAAATAACTCTACAGGAATCTTAACCATTGTAAAAGTATTCTATTCCAACTCCAACACGAACACTCAACCACTGTAAAATAAAGTACACATTGTTCTTTTAGAAAGATTTATTATTGAAAAGGAATCAGAACTGATGTAGGCATGTCCTATATGGGATTCCTTATTTGCCTTTTATTTTACTTGATTACTCCAAAAAACTAGTCATTAAACCTTTTCCAAACCAAGAAACACCTATAATCTCTATCACTTTTTTCCTTTTCCCCTTATATCCCAAAATCTTAACAGTATCAATAGCTCAAGTACCAAACTGAATTAAAATTTGCCAATATACCCATCATAAGCACAGAGATGTATGATTTAATAAGAAATCCTGTTTGCTATTCTAGTTCAACTGTCACCTAACTATAGCTTCTTTTGCTACAATAGTTGAATTACAGATTGCGTGTAAAATCTGACATGATTAGTTCCAAACATAAAGAGAACTCAATTTCATTATTCACAGTACTAATATACAACAAAAGAAGAATACTCATTCTACCGAATAAAACCCCTGATCAACTCAATTCATTGTATATCCCATACCATAAGTCATCATATTCCGCAATGTACAACTCCGTTAATAAGACTCCAACATTTGTTGGTAAAAGAACATATATAAGCACAAAAATATATAGCAAAACCAGCTTCACATGTACTCCAAACAATAAATGGAATCAAGGGAAATCAAATTCTCCATATAAACACATACCATCAGCATCGCGAGGCGGACCAGAAGCTTTGGAGATCTTTCCTTGAGCTCCAGAAGGCGGAAATGTCTGAAGAGTCGATTCTGAAACAACAAAATTGATTTCAAATTTCGAAAACAAGTAAAACAAAAACAAACTGATAGAAAATGTTTTACCATTGAATTTCACGGATACTTGGCTAGGTTGATCTGAGACTGCCTGCGAGATTAAATAAATGAAGATTTATGATTGAGATCTGTGTAATTGGAATTACGAATATATATACATACACACACATATATATATATATATAGAAGAGAGAATTACCGGTACAGATCTAAAGACATTCTGGTTATCAATACTTGTATAATTGCCGGACATCATCTTCTCTCTATATATACGTATATTGTTTAATTGTTGTTCGTCTTTTGCTGGGAGACTCTTACACAAATCTCTCCTTTATTTCTCTATAACGTAAGGTTTTAGATTTGTTTTCTGAGATTTACGTTATCAGCGGGGTCAATGGTAACTTTTGAGTTTTTTACAAATTTACGACTCTAGTGTTACTATAGTATTTGTAACAAGGAAAAAAAAGATAAACGAAATTTTTTATTTAAAAAAAAAAAAAGAGTTACACAATTAGAGTGTTCATAACTAACACGGTAAAGAGTCAAATAGTTCGAACTTGATTCGGACTCGACTCGAAAAAATACGAGATTCGGATTCGTTAATAATATGATCTAAATATGAGTATTAAAAATAGTTTGAATAAAAATATGAGTAGAATCTGAACAAAGTTATACTCGACTCGTTTAAGATTTAAACTACTCGAACTCTTGATTGTGATTCGATATGGGCAAAGGGTCAAAAATGCCCCTGATTTTTACCCCGATGTCCCACTTACACCTTAAACTTTTTATTTTTAAAAGTACCCTTAACGTTACATTTTTTGGGTCGCCCGTGCCCCTGCCGTTAACAGAAGACAAACAGGGTTAAAATATAATGACGTGACAAGCTTAAATATAAAACATATTCTAAATAAAACAATATATATCATTTAATCAAAACAAAAAAAATACTAAAATTCAAAATAAAAAAAAGCATAACATATTTACATCATTTAATCAAAATAATAAAATTCAAATTATTTTGTTAACTAATCAAAACAACTAATTAAATAAAATAAGTTGTATAATATATTTATATCATTTAATCAAAATACTAAAATTCAAAACATAACATATTTACATCAAATACTAATTAAAAAAATACTAAAATACTAAAATTCAAATTATTTTGTTAATTAATCAAAACAACAAAAATCAAATTACATTATTAAAATACTAAAATCATAATACTAAATACTAATTGATATAAAAAATTTAAATTACTAAAATCATAATACTAAATAATATTTTTAAAATTCAAACATACGTTGTAATGTAAATCATAATACTAAATAATATTTTTAAAATCAAAATTTGATTTTTTTTAGTATTTTAGTATTTTTTAATTAGTATTTTAGTATTTTTTTAATTAGTATTTGATGTAAATATGTTATGTTTTGAATTTTAGTATTTTGATTAAATGATGTAAATACATTTTACAACTTATTTTATTTAATTAATTATTTTGATTAGTTAACAAAATAATTTGAATTTTAGTATTTTGATTAATCGATGTAAATATGTTATGCTTTTTTTATTTTGAATTTTAGTATTTTTTTGTTTTGATTAAATAATATATATTATTTTATTTAGAATATGTTTTATATTTAAGCATGTCACGTCATCATATTTTAACCCCGTTTGTCTTCTGTTAACGGCAGGAGCATGGGCGGCCCAAAAAATATAACGTTAAGGGTACTTTTGGAGAAAGAAAAGTTTAGGGTGCAAGTGGGACATCGGGATAAAAGTCAAGGGCATTTTTGACCCTTTGCCCGATTCAATATATACTCGGTTGATACATATTCGATTAGATGTTTGATACATTCTCTTATAATATATACAAATTTAAATCAAATTAGGATAATTAATTATTATTTTGTTTTGTTTTTAATTTTAATTGTGATTTTATATTTGTAAAGTGTAATAGTAAATATATTTTCTCATTTCTAAGTAACAAATTTAGTTTATAATTATATTTATTATAAAACTAGTTATTATGTGAAGACTCGAATTCGAGTTTGAATTTGAAGTTCGCGAGTAGTTTGAATAAATATTCGAGTTGAGTCGAATCGAATTCGAGTAGAGTCGAATCTGAGTTGACTTTTTTAAATACAATTCGAATTCGAGTACGAATTTATCATTTCGAATCGAAGTCAAATAATTCTTTGTTCGCTTCGGTTCGACTCATTTATACCCTTATTCATAATCTAACCAAATCAAATAATCCGACTAAACTAATTGGTGTTGGTCCTAAATTCTTGGATCGTCTATGCATCTAAGAAGTTAGGTACTAAATCACTTCTTTCACTTCTTTTAATTTGACGATAAAAATGTGATCTTTCTCATTTGTCTTGTTCTAAATTCTTAATTAGGTTACCACTTAGAGTATTCCCAATAGTTTCCTTATCTCTATCCCTATTTTGCAGTGTCATTGGGTTATTCTTCAGTATAGGGATTCAATTTTTTTATTATATACCCAACAGGTTCCTTATATTGATTACTTAAATAATAAAAATTAAAAATTGAAAATTGAAAGTTCCAACTGTCAAAGCATGTTTTGACTTTTGTACTTATTTGACGTTTGTATTGGCTTCATGCATTAGAACTTATGATAGATGTAATTGTTAGGTTTGTAATATTCATGAACGCAATCAAATTACACAAAATAAGCGGAAGCATGGAAAATCAGAGTTTTAAAATTTTACAAACCATATACCCGGATCATCCTTTATGCGCAATTATTAATTAAACGAAAAGATAAAGAACAATAATCATACCCTTGAAGATTCGAGCTTCCTCGGGTACAAGTTCATCTCCAAATCTTTTCGCGTTCAACTTGAATCCACCAAGTTTGGTTCTTTCCTTTGATCAACGTTAGCCACCCATGTGTTTGGCCTCTAGAGGTGATCCACTAAGGAAAAATAAAGATTCAAGAATATGGGTGTTTGGCAAAACCTAAGTTTTTCTATCTCTCATAGAAAAAGAGCGTACTCTCCAACAATTGGAATCACGTGTATTGATATCTGATATAAGACTCCTCTTATAAAGATATCAGTTAACCCTTCTAATCTAATTAGAAAATAGGGTATTATTTAATTAATTAAATTTCTTTAATTAATTTAACCTCCTAATCTTATTAGGAATATATGAGAGTACTTTTACTAATTAATTCACAAACTCCTTTAGGAATTAAATAATAATAATAGTAATAATAATAATAATAATAAGACTCCTCTTATTAATTTATATTTAATATTTCCAAAATATTAAATAATAAATATTAAGCTATTTAATTTATTCTATCATCATAGATTAAATTAAATATACTTAACTTATTATTACGATTATGCCATTAACTTCTCAAATAATTATTCTTCCTTTTATGGTGTGACCTTTAGATTCTTCATATTAAACCTAGGTTGTGAATAAATCAATTAGAATAATTCTAATCTTATTTAAATAAATAAATTAAACTATTAATTTATTTAAATAAATAATATTTATTCTATAATAGGGATAAGCCTCCCTAGCGATCAACGACTTTTCAATTAATATAGATTTCAACATTAATCATAAAAGAACCTTTGAGTAAATAGTTACTTAAATCTGATTCGATCCTTCCACCATACTGATGTCCCAATTAAATATAAGACATGGAATTACTTGTCAAGTCTTATTTTATTTAATTATATGTATTTCGACTCTTAAATGCACAACTCCAAATAATGCAAATTAGAAACTCCTTTCTAATTTCATTCTGCCTTGGCTAAGGACTACTGGGTTGTCATTTATCGAATCACATAGGACATTTCTCTTCTTTTACTAGAAGCGGTAGATTCTTTATTGATCATACATTATCTCCATGTACAACTTATTCTACCCAAGCATACCCTTTGATATACCCTAGGGGTCTTAAGAAATAAGTCAAAGTATACCTCATCATACACAAGATACTATGATGATCTCAAGTCCAAGGATCACTTGTACTACTATCACTACAGGAATTCCTATTGGTAGGCAAGTAAAACTCCATTAGGTATTCCTTAGCGAGCCATGTTCAGTGAACTTATTCTCTAATAAGCACCTATATACTTGCTTTAGTGTCTCCACACAAATGATTATGAGATCAATCATCCTCATCCAATGAGCAAGCAACGTATGTACATACCAATCTATCCGGATTCACTAATCCCCAATTTAGTAATCCAACAATTGGGAACTATTTTAGTTTTAAACTTTCTAAGAATTTAGATCTCATTAGAATGATCATCATCATTATTCTAAAAGCATTGCTTAAAACTATAGGTTTATCACATATTATAAAGCAGCATCATGTAGATAATTAAAAACCTTTAATAAATTAATACTTTTTATTAATAAATGAATAAGATTGTTACAAAGTATATGTTTTATCATCAAACATGATTGGCTTGTGTGCATACTACTTCCAATCCCCACTTGCACTAAAGCCAATCGCCATGGTATCTGTGACACCCCCAAAATACGTATACATCACCCATCTTGAGTCGCCAAATACATGGTATAAAATTCAAATACAACTTAATTATACAACAGTCGTGTAAAATACGACAAAACATATGCTGTGAGTTTTAATACAAATATTGTCATCTAGACAATATCCACACTCAATTGAGTCTTCATTACATTTATTATCACATTATTTAACAGAATATTAAGGACTACTAATGCTATTATCTGGACCGTCACTCCGTTCCCCGACTAGTCCCTGCTACGTTCTCATTTCCTGAAGAGAACAATGAAAGTAAAAGGGTGAGCTCAACTAGCCCAGTAAGAAATATTATGACTAAGATAATACATAATAAATTATCGTTAGCCTTCAACAGTGTTAAACTGATACAATATAACAAACATCAAGTTTAACTGCAGCGGAACAAGCAATCCATTAAAAGAGTCAAGTAGAGAATAAAATCTACTATCTTTTATGATTTAAAAGGTTTTTCATCACTTTTATCGCTGGGACTCAGCTTAATAAATAATCCACATCATCCTTGTACTACGACCAAGGATATTCATTAGTATCACAACCACAAATTATCCATGCATTACGGGCCAAAGATATTCGTGTATTCATCAATGGTCATGATCATGCCAACAACTGTCCATCAATGCACTACGGGCCATGATGACTTTTACCACATCATTTGTAACATTATGGTCATGATTATACCGATTAATCCCTGGTCATAATCATACCAAGTCCATCTATGCACTACAGGCCACAGATGACTTTCAACATAATATAAACATGAGGATGATGACAATGATATAAGAATTCAATAAAACAAGTTCAAGAATTAATTTATCCAAGAACTAATAACATCCAAATTGTCAACATGATACTTCTTTGTAGAGTAAAATTCAAGAATGCTCAGAAGAATATTTTCATGAAAAGATACTGGATGAAACGCAAATATCAAGGATATTCCACTAATTTCATGGAGTATAGAAGTCAAAACTTTAACCAACTGAGTATAATA
The DNA here is from genome assembly GCA_020205615.1 of Panax quinquefolius. Taxonomy (NCBI): domain Eukaryota; kingdom Viridiplantae; phylum Streptophyta; class Magnoliopsida; order Apiales; family Araliaceae; genus Panax; species Panax quinquefolius. The sequence goes on along the minus strand of CM035158.1, from coordinate 95,011,773 downwards.
AAGAATGGAATAACAAAAGAAATCACCGGCATGCGATGATGATGTAATGCATGTTATTCCAACAAAATAATAAATAACGGAACCAGTCACGATAAACGCATGCATAAGATATTCCAATGAATAATAAATAATCGGAACTGTGTCAAAGTAAATTGCAGACCGGCAGATGTTCCAATAGAATAATAAATAACGGAACCAGTCATGCGTAAACGCACGACATGATGTTCCAATGTAATAATAAAGAATGGAATAATGTAAGAATTTCACCATGTATGCGGTATTTATGATATGTTATTCCAACATGATGATAAAGAATGGAATAATGTAAGAATTTCACCAAGTATAGGTGATCACAGCGTATCTGAGTTATTCCAATGAATAAAAATAGAATAATAGAAGTTCTCTTCATGAATACGAAAAGAAATAATACCCTTACGAGTACAACAAATAACATCCCTTACCTTAGAACAAACCGGATATAGGAGTAGTGAAGTAGCGAGAATACTTTTCTTTTTTCTCTATAGTTCTCTCTCTAAAGTTTCAAAGAATTCAAAGAAATAATGAAGGAATGAGCTTCTATTTATAGGAGAATGGACCTGAATAGTAACTAATTCTTGAACGGTCCAGATTGATTTACTTTTAAACGAATTATTCGCAGTTGGTTTACTATAAAATATTCTAATAAAACAAAATCTTTTAAATAAAATATAATATATTCTATTTATAATCTAATAAAACGAATAACTTTATAAAAGTATTCTATTTTATATAAAAAGATTTTACTATGCAAAATACTACGCAGTAACTATATCGTAATAAAATATAATATATTCTATTTATAGTCTAATAAAACGAATAACTTTATAAAAGTATTATGTTTTATATAAAAAGATTTTACTATGCAAAACATTATGCATAATAGAGTATAATATATTCTATTTATAGTATAATAAAACGAATAACTTTATAAAAGTATTCATTTTTATATATAAAAAGTTTTTCTGCTTTTATTACATTAATAATACTAATAAAACAAAGCTTCATCATCATTATTATAATTCACATTATTAATCGACCGTGTCGCTCCTGTGAAAAAGGGGGGCTTTCTAATAAGGATTTCTCCCTATCAAGCGCAAATTAGGTGACCAAACCTCTCCTTGGCAGAACTTCTAGACATCGTTAATATTGCAAATAATAATATTAATAACTTCGTCGTCTCAATTATTGATTTAATAATATATAAAATATCGACAATAATTGAATCAATTAACGTGAGATACTATGCAACAATTACTGAAGCAATAATTGAACAAAACTGAGTGACTTCTCACGTAAGCATCAATAATCAATACCGTGTGCTACTATGCAACCACGCGTATTCCTGTACTTTTAACACCGGGTGTTTCAACAGTTAACGATAAAACTTCCGCCGTTATTTTCATAAAATATTTTTGTCGTTTTCTCAATCCGACAATAATTCCGTTGTGGGGTCCACCAATGATTGTCGTCGTACAAATATTCCCTGTTAAAATGAATATTCCCCGAATAATCGAATATTATATAACAACTTGTGTAATTTGCAAAATTTATAACTATTACCCACAACTATAACATTATACCAAATTCATTCCATAATATTCAATAATGATAATTATAGAAAATTCATCTTTATTCATAAAAGTTGGGGTCTTACAATCTCCCCTTCTTATGAAATTTTGCCCTTGAAATTAGGGTACGTACCTGGTATGTCGAAGAGGTAAGGATACCTTGATTTCATTTCAGATTCTAACTCCCAGGTCATTTCTTCAACATCGTGGTTCCTCCATAAAACTTTGACTTGAGGTATAACCTTGGAGCGTAAAATATGTTCCTTCTTATCCAAGATTTGAATAGGAACCTCTTCATACGTTAAATCTTCCGCTATTTCGTCCGGTTCTAACTCAATAATGTGGTTCGGGTCTTTCACATATTTACGTAACATGGAAATATAAAAAACGTTATGAACACGAGACATACTTGCAGCAAAAAGCGAGTCTATAAAGCTCTGTCCTACTCAATCGAGGATTAAAAATGGGCCAATAAATCGAGGATTGAGCTTTCCTATCTTTCCAAATCTCGTAACTCCTTTCCATGGAGCAACACGTAACAACACATGATCTCCAATATCGAATTCCTCGTCCTTTCGATGAAGATCAGCATAATTCTTTTGTCGGTCTTGTGAGGTTTTTATATGTTGTCGAATCGTTTGAATCTTCTCCGTAGTTATACGTACCAACTCCGGTCCCAAAAACGTTGCTACATCCACCTCATCCCAGCATACTGGAGAACAACACTTTCTTCCATACAACGCCTCGAATGGAGCCATGCCAATACTTGTTTGATAACTGTTGTTGTAAGAAAACTCCACCAATGATAAGAACTTGTCCCAACTTCCCTTGAAGTCAAGGACACAGAGTCTTAATAAATCTTCAAGAGTTTGAATAGTCCTCTCTGATTGTTCGTCCGTCTGAGGATGATATGCCGAACTAAATTGTAAATCCGTGCCCATAGCTTTTTGCAAACTAACCCAAAATCTTGAAGTGAATCTTGGGTCTCGATCAGAAATTATGGATACTGGCATACCATGCAATCTTACAACCTTGTTTATGTACATACGAGCAAGACGTTCAAGTGTATAAGTTTCTCGTATTGGTAAGAAATGAGCAGACTTGGTCAATCTATCAACAATGACCCAAATTGCATCTATGCCTTGAGAAACCTTGGGAAGACCAGTAACGAAATCCATGGTAATGTGCTTCCACTTCCATTCTGGAATTTCAAATGATTGCAATGGACCTTTTGGTACTTGATGTTCCGCCTTGACTTGTTGACAAGTTATACACCTTGAGATAAACAGCGCTATCTCTCTCTTCATATTGCCCCACCAAAATGTATGTCGAAGATCATGATACATTTTGGTACTCCTAGGATGTATTGCAAACGGTGTGTTGTGCGCCTCCATTATGATTTTATACTTTAAATTAGGGTCGTTAGGAACACAAAGTCTGGAGTTGACTTGAAGTATTCCTTCTTCATCGATTCTTACTTCTGGCATAACACCTTCTTGTACTTTCTTCCTCATACGCATCAGCTTTGGGTCACTAGCTTGAGCAACTTTAACTTTATCAATTAAAGTCGGTTCCACTCGTATATTCGTCATCATCACTTGGGTCCCTGGAGTCTTTATCTCTATCTCCATCCTTTGCAAGTCATACAAAATGGGCCTTTGCGTTGATAATATCGCACTTGTACCTGCATATGATCTTCTACTTAATGCGTCAGCTACCACGTTCGCTTTTCCAGGATGGTATTGAATGGTATGATCATAATCTTTCAACAGTTCAAGCCAACGTCGCTGTCGTATGTTGAGTTCCTTTTGAGTGAAGAAATATTTGAGGCTTTTATGATCCATAAAGATCTCCATTTTCTCCCCATACAAGTAATGCCTCCAAATTTTAAGTGCGAAGACAACAACTGCCAACTCTAGATCATGAGTAGAATAATTCCTCTCATATTCTTTGAGTTGTCGAGAGGCATAGGTTATGACTTTCCCATGTTGTATGAGAACACATCCTAACCCTTTTGCTTCAAGCATCATCAGAGATGAAAAATCCCCTCCGAGCCGATGGTATTGTCGTAATGATTCTTTGAAATGAGTCTTCTCTTGAGTTCTTGAAAACTCTTTTCACATTCCTCGTTCCAACCAAATTTTGTATCTTTCCGAGTCAGCTAAGTTAAGGGAGTAGCGATTCGAGAAAACCCTTCTACGAATCTCCGATAATAACAAGCTAAGCCGAGAAAGCTACGATTTTGTCATCGATTTAGGTTGCTCTCGACTTTGAATAGCTTCAATCTTTCTTTGGGTTAACACATATTCCATGACTTGATACTACGTGCCCAAGGAATGCTACTTCCTCAAGCCAGAACTCGCATTTTTTTAACTTGGCATAAAGCTTATATTCACGAAGCTTTTGGAGTATCAGCCTCAAGTGTTGCTCATGATCCTCACGGATTTTGGAATAAATAAGGATATCATCAATAAAGATGACCACAAAGTGATCCAAATATTTCTTGAATACTCGGTTCATCATATCTATGAAGGCAACAAAAGTATTAGTTAATCCAAAAGACATAACTAGGAATTCATAATGCTCAGACGAAGTTCCGAAAGCCGCTTTGGAATGTCATCTGTTCTAATCTTCAATCGGTGATATCCTAACGAAGATCAATCTTTGAAAAGAATTTGGTTCCTTACAAAATCGTCAAACAGGTCATCAATACGTGGTAATGGGTACCTATTTTTGATGGTGACATGATTCAACTCCCGATAATTAATACAAAGTCGCATACTCCCATCTTTCTTCTTCACGAATAGAATAGGAGCACCCCAAGGAGAAGTACTAGGACGAATGAAACCGATGTCTAACAATTCCTGCAGTTGGGTCTTTAACTCCTGAAGTTCAATAGGAGCCATTCGATATGGTGCTTTGGAAATAGGTTTTGTACTGGGTTCAAGGTCAATACAAAATTCAATTTCACGCTCTGGGGGTAGGCCAGGAAGTTCTTTAGGGAATATGTCAGGAAATTCATTAACAATAGAAATATAATTTAAAACTGACGTATTTTTGTTTAGATCCGTGACATGAGCTAAGAAAACTTGACATCTGATTTTCAATAAACGAATAGCTTTATGGCTTGAGATGAAATTGATTGATTTTAATGGTTTGGTTGCTTGAATTCGCATAATAGGTTAGTTAGGAATATGAAAGCTAACCACCTTACGAAAATAATCAATTTTTGCATGTTGAGTGGTTAACCAATCAATCCCTAGAATTACATCAAATACAAGTATTTTCAATGAAATAAGATCGACAGGTAATGTGAGGGTACTGATTTGAACCAAACAAGACTTATAAACAGTGGATGTAATGAAGGTTTCTCCCAACAGAGTTTCAACAGATAAGTCAAAGTCTAATTTCTCCTGAGTCAAATTTAAACGTTGAAATGCAAGTAGGAGAAATAAAAGAATGGGTAGACCCAAAGATCAAATAAGGTATATACTTCGCTAGAGTTTATGATAAGTTTACCCGTGATGACCTCGTTCGTTCCTTTCTTTTTGGGAGGTCACGACAAACGCTTCTCCTCAGACCATCTCTCTTGGTTTTGACTTTTCCGGGGCGTCCTTTGGTGCCTCCATCCTAGTGAACTTGTCTTGATGAACGAAAAAATCGGGCTAGGTGACCTTCTCTTCACAATTATAACATGCTTTGGACGACATCGCTAGCATTTGGACTTATGTGTCCTTCCCTCGCATTTAAAGCATATGATAGGTGGTCGTTCTCCTTCCTTAACCACGGGGTCTTTGGTCTTTGACGCCTTTCCATCATCATTAAATCTCCTCTTCTTGAAATGTCCATTCTTATTATTTTGGCCATGATTACCACCAAGTGGTTACCATTTCGCATGTTAATTCCCTCCACACTTATTGTCACCGCTCATGATCAATTATCACCGGTATTATCATTTTGTCGTTTGCCGCCTTTTTTGTTGGGTTGACTCATTATCGCGCCCCAATAATCGAGCCCTATTAACAACATCTGAATACAAACACATTTTATGAGAGATAAGATATTTACGTATCTCGGGTTTCAAACCTCTTAGAAACATTCGCGTCATTCTCTCCTCATTATCAACCAAATAGGACGCAAACCGGGACAACTCAGCAAACTTGGCTTCGTACTGCAACACGGTTATGTTGTTTTGCACCAGCTTAATGAACTCTACCTCTTTCATGTGACGAATACTTTCGGGAAAGTACTTGTCGTTGAACAATTCTTGAAACTTCTCCCAAGTCATCTTCAGTGCGGCAGGTTGATTATGTTTTATAGATTCCCACCAGTAATCTGCCTCTACACGCAACATGAAGGTGGTAAAGGGAACCTTTGGCTCCTCGGAGCATCCCAAGACATCAAATATCTTGCAGATCTACTTTATCCATGTCTCCGCCTTAAGTGGTTTTGTCTCTCCAAAAAACTCCGGTGGTCCCAGTTCCTTGAACTACTTAGCGGTGACCGTTCGAGAGTTGCCAGTGTTTCCACCTGCATTTCGGACAAGAGTTTCTCTTGCCTGATGCTGCATGAATTGCAGAAAGACTCTGAACATTCCATCGTTCATCATTTGGTCAGTGTTGTTGTTTGCATGAGGATTGTCGCCTTCCTGATGCACATTGTCCTGATTATTGATCTGTGGAGACTCAACAGTCTCTTGTGCTTCATTGATGTTCTCAACATTCTCGGATGCCATTTTCAAATCGCCACAAAACAAGGGTTAATTAACATATCACATATTATCCCTATACTCGACCATCCACCAATTAAATACCAAATAAACTTAGGTAGGTCATACTAGCGAAGGAATTCCTCGTCTCTCCCTCCTAGTTCTTGTCTCACATCTCACCAGGATCATATCCTAAGCTTTGATACCAATCATGACGCCCCCAAAATAGGTATACATCACCTATTTTTAGTCGCCAAATACATGGTATGTAATGCAAATACAAATATAATCTTTAATATACAACAAGAGAGTCATGAGTTTTAATACAAATATTGTCTTCTGTATAATATCCACTCTCGAAATAAGTCCTCATTATATTTATTGTCACGCTATTTAATGTAATAGTGCGACTACTACTAATACTATCATCCGGACCAGCTACTCTGCTCCCCGACTAGTCCCTGGCCACGTTCTCATTTCCTGAAGAGAACAGTGAAAGAAAGGGTGAGCTCAACTAGCCCAGTAAGAAATATTATGACTAAGATAATGCAGAATAAATTATCATTAGTCTTTAACAATGTTAAACTGATAAAATATAATAGACATCAAGTTTAACTGCAGCGGAACATATAATCCATTAAAAGAGTCAAGTAAAGAATAAAATCTACTATCTTTTATAATTCAAAAGGTTTTTCATCACTTTTATCGCTGGGACTCAACTTAATAAATAAACCACATCATCCCTGCACTACGGCCAAGGATATTTATTAGTATCACAACCACAAATTATCCATGCACTACGGGCCAAGGATATTCGTGTATTCATTAATGGTCATGATCATGCCAACAACTGTGCATCAATGCACTACGGGCCAATGAGGACTTTTACCACATCATTTGTAACATTACGGTCATGATTACACCGAATAATCCCTGGTCTTAATCATACCAAGTCCATCTATTCACTACAGGCTACAGATGACTTTCAAAAAAAAAATATAAACATGAAGATGATGACAATGATATAAGAATTCAATAAAATAAGTTCAAGAATTAATTTATTCAGGAACTAATAACATCCAAATTGTCAACATGATACTTCTTTGTAGAGTAAAATTTAAGAATGCTCAGAAGAATATTTCTATGAAAAGATACTGGATGAAGCGCAAATATCAAGGATATTCCACTAATTTCATAGAGTATAGAAGTCAAAACTTTAACCAACTGAGTATAATAAAGAATGGATTAACAAAAGAAATCACCATGCATGCGGTACTTTGCAGCATGATGTGTTATTCCAATGAATAATAAATAACGGAACCCGTCCCAAGGTAAAAGCGTCTGCATGTGATATTCCAAATGTAATAATAAAGATTTAAACCAGTCCCACAGAAACGCATGCATAAGATATTCCAATGTAATAATAAAGAATGGAATAACAACAAAATTTTACCATGTATGCGGTACTTCGCATAAACAAGTTATTCCAGCAGAATAATAAATAATGGAATAACAGAAGAATTTCACCAAGTATAGGTTAGACCGCGTATACAGGTTATTACAACAGAATAATAAAGAATGGAATAACAGAAGTTCTCTTCATGAATATGAAAAATAAATACCCCTTACCTTATAAAGAAGAGTACTCCGACGGTAGGGCGATGATATACTTGAAGAAACTTGCACTACGCTTAAAGCTTTCTTAAACGCTAATGAAATATGCTCAAGATTATAGAAGAAGAATTCTCTCTACAGTTTCTCTCTCAAGAGTTTCAATGAATTCGTAAGAAATAATGAAGGAATGAGCTTCTATTTATAGAAGAATGGACTGAATAGTAACCAATCCATGAACGGTGCAGATTGATTTACTTTTAAATGGACGGTCCAGATTGGTTTACAATAAAATATAATATATTCTATTTATAATCTAATAAAATGAATAACTTTATAAAAGTATTCATTTTTTATATAAAAAGATTTTACTATGCAAATACTATCACGCAGTATGCATAATTAAATATAATATATTCTAATTATTGTGTAATAAAACAGATAACTTTATAAAAGTATTCTGTTTTATATAAAAAAAATTTACTATTAGCCTAATAAAACGAATAACTTTATAAAACAATAGTCCCTAAAGAAAAATAAGAAGATTATTATCATCTTCTTTCCAATGGTGAGTCTTCTCTTGACATATAATTATCTCCATTTTCTCCAATTGAAAATTATATTTCAAACAACCTCCAAGATCATATAGGTAGTGCTCGTAGATATACTCAGCAAGTGGATGTGCACAACCCTGTCTTATGATAACACGAGGTTGTATGCCATTAGACATCTTGTGTGATAGTGGCAAAACACCCTTCCAAAGTTGGGTTCACCTCACCCTATTCGGTTCACCAAAATTAAATATCGAATGACGTATACAATACGACACACTTATCTAAAGTTCTCAATAAAATTATTTCTATACTATTTAGGGAGAACCTCAACAAATTTATAGACCATCGTTCTATTCTCCTCACCCCCCCGCTCGACCCAAATTACACTCTTATTACGAAAAGAATTGTGAAGCAAAAAGGGTGAGCACAACTAGCCCGGTAAAGAATATCATGACTAAAGATAATTTACATCATCAATAGTCTTCATCAGTAGTAAATCAGAGATTTAGAACATATGGTAGATGATAAAACTTTTCAACCATAGTTGCAGCGGAACGATCAATCCATTAGAAGAGTTAAATAGACCATCTGATCTATTATCTTCTCCATGTTAAAAGTCCACTAATAATGTTTTATCCCTGTAACATCAATCAACAATTCCTGTCCACAATCATATGAACAACTTATAATCATAATTGTGATTCTAAATTCCTATTCGCACTCAGGACGAAGATAATTTTCATCACCTATCTTCACCTGAAACATCAAAAATTATGGATATACCAAATCACAATTCCTGTTCATAATCATACTAATAAATTCATCTTTGCACTACGGCCAAAGATATTCATTAACAATTCATCTTTGCACTACATGCCAAAGAATACAACTGTATTTTAGAAGAGTCAAGTAGAGCATGATATCTACTATCTTTTACGAATTAAAAGTGTATAATCAATATTTTATCGCTGAGACTTAGCTTAATAAATAATCCACATCATCGAATCATCCCTGCACCACGGCAAAAGATATTCATTAAATCATCAATGGTCATGACTATACCGAATAATCCCTGGTCATAATCATACCAAAAACTGTCCATTAATGCACTACAGGCCAATGAGGACTTTTACCACAACATTCGTCATATTACGGTCATGATTATACCGAATAATCCCAGGTCATAATCATACCAAGTCCATCTATGCACGTAAGCCAAAGATGACTTTCATCACAATATAAGCATGAGGATGATGACAATAACATAATAATTTAATAAAACAAGTTCAAGGATAAATTTTAAAGATTTATAATTTAATTTATCCAAGATTCAATAACCTCAAAATTATCAACATGATACTGCTTTGTGGAGTAAAATTCAAGAATAATATTCATGTACCAAAAAAATTTGGACAGAAAAGAAATATATTTTTCGGGTAAATAGTACCCTGTGAATAGTACTTCGAGAATAGTACCTCATGAATAGTATCCCGACATGAAAAGTACCCCAAATACCCGAGTGAATAATATTCAGGTGAATAGTAATTTGGGTGAATAGTAATCTGTGAATAGTAACTTGTGAATAGTACTCCGACACGAAAAGTGCCCCGAATACCCAAGTGAATAATACTAGAGTGAATAGTAACTGGGTGAATAGTAACCTGTGAATAGTAACTAGTAAAAAAATTATCAAAGAAAATAATATTCCATGACGAGTACAAAAGAAATGATATCTCATACGAGTATAATAGAATATACGAAACTACAAATGGATTTTTACCCGCCATGCGGTAATCCACGTAGACAGATCATTTCCACAATTTAATAAAGAATAAATACGAAGGATCATTCACCATTCATGTGGTAATCCACATAAACAAAGTTATTCAACAATGAATAATAAAGAATGGAATAATGAAAGAATTCACCATGCATGCGGTGAGTCCGCGTAGACAGGTTATTCCAATAAAATAATAAAGAATATAATAACGTAAGAATTCACCGGGCATGCGATAGACCGCATGCATACGTGTTATTCCAATGTAATAATAAAGAATAGAACCAGTCAAATGCGTAATCCGCATGAATGTGATATATTCCAACGTAATAATAAAGAATCGGAACCGAATTCATGCGTAATCCGCATGCATGTGATATTCTAACGTAATAATAAAGAATGAAATAACAATGAGAATTCACTGTGCATGCGATGAAATCGCATGAATGAGTTATTGCAATAGAATAATAAGGAATGAATAACAGAAGAATTTCACCATGTATGCGGTACTTCGCATAGACAAGTTATTCCAATATAATAATAAAGAATGGAATAACAATAGCTCTCTTCATGAATACGAAAGAAATAATACCCCTTATTACAATAATGATATCCCTTACCTCAGAAGAAAAAGCGGATCTTTGGAATAAAGAGGGTAATGAGACTTTTTCTTCTTCTTTCTCTATAATTTCTCTCTATAATAATTGCTCTATAGCTTTAGTGAATTGGTGAAAAATAATGAAGGAATGAGCTTCTATTTATAGAAAAATATAGTTTCGATAATTGCACGTTTTGGGACTCGAAATATTATAATATAATACCTTCATCTTTTCCTTCATTTTTACTTTAGTCATTCAAGTATTATCAAACTTGCACCATCTCTCCTAATAGTAAATCATGTGAATGAATAGTAAATCATGTCACTCAATAGTTTTAAACATGTGAAAAAATTAATTATAGTATAGTACCTTCAACTATACCTCTATTTTTAACTTAGTCATGCAAGTATTATCAATCTTGCACTAACTCCCCTAATAGTAAATGAATGTGAATCAATAGTACACACATGTGAATAAATAGTTATAATCATGTGAATCAATAGCAATTAATTGTTCATTTATCCGGTTAATTACCCGATTGGTCAATATAACCTCTAGACATCAATTATTATCGAAATAAATATCGATTTTCACTAACACTAATAATTCCAACACAATGAAACTATCAATTTCATCTTTAATCAACACGAACTTATTCATCATTAATATTATATTTCAAAAAATTTAACAACCAGGTCGTTCCCAGGAAAGAGGGGGCTTTCCAATAAGGATTTCTCATTATTGGCGCGTAATTAGGTGACCAAACCTCTCATTGACAGGACTTCTAGACATTGTCAATATTGCAAATAATAATATGAATAACTTTGCCGTCTCAATTATTGATTTAAAAATATAACATATTATCACGGATGATATTTGTGACAATAATTGAATCAATAATATGAGAGATATGATGCAAAGAATTATCAGTAGCAATAATTGAGTATAACCGGTGACTTTTCCCGTGAAGCATCAATAATCAATACCGTGTGCTACTACGCAACCACGCGTGTATTCTTCGTACTTTTTACTACTGGGTGTTCAATCAACGCTTTTAACGGAATAATTTCGCCGTTATTAAAGATAATTTCGCCATTTTCTTACTATGACAATACATCTGTGTGGGGTCCACCAATAATTGTGCCGTCGTACGAAAATTCCTTGTTAAAATGAATATTCCCCAACCAATTGAATATTATATAACAACTTGCTTACTTTGAAAAAATTTCACATATCACCCTTAACTTTAACCTTTTATCAATTTAACCATTTACTAAATAGAATAATTATAAGAAAATTGAATACTTTCATTTCATAAAATTCGGGGTCTCACAATCTCCCCTCCTTATGAAATTTCACCAAATTTAATTTACGTCGCATTCTGTATTCAAGAGATGAGAATACCTTATTTTTCTTTTCAGATTGTACCTTCCCGATTATATCCTCTGTATCATGAATTTTCCATTGCTCATCTCCTGTATTTCAGATATTATTCTAGAATATATCTTCAAAACAAAAGTCAATTGACATATCACAAATTGTCAACTTATCAAGTAAAAATTTCGGCTTAGGTAAGTCACACACTAGCGAAGTATATTACTCGTCTCTCCCCTCCTAGTTCTAGACTCATATCTCTGCCATCGACCATATCCCTAAGCTCTGATACCATCTGTGACGCCCCAAAAATAGGTATACATCACCCATTCTGAGTCGCCAAATATCACACTATAAAAATCATTTACAAACTTCATTTATACAACTATTGAACTGTCGTGTAGAATACGACCACAGTTAAACTGTGAGTTTTAATACAAATGTATATAACTCTCATGGTGCCTCGACCACAACCTTACAATGGTACTTTACATAAAAATAAAGTCAATAACTGTTTTATAAAATCTTTGGAAAATACTTAAGGAAACCTTCATACATGGGAGGCCACGCGTCTAGGTTATGATGGATATCATATGTCCACAGAATTATCCTTGGTTGACCCAATAGTCCCCAAAGAAAAACAAGAAGATTACTATCATCTTCTTTCCAATGGTGAGTCTTCTCTTGACATATAATTATCTCCGTTTTCTCCAATTGAGAATTATATTTCAAACAACCTCCAAGATCATATAGGTAGTGCTCGTAGATATACTCAGCAAGTGGATGTGTACAACCCTGTCTTATGATAACACGAGATTGTATGTCATTAGACATCTTGTATGATAGTGGCAAAACACCCTTCCAAAGTTGGGTTCACCTTACCCTATTCGGTTCACCAAAATTAAATATCAAATGACGTATACAATACGACACACTTATCTAAAGTTCTCAATAAAATTATTTCCATACTATTTAGGGAGAACCTCAACAGCTATAGACCATCTTTCTGTTCTCCTGTTACCCCGCCGACCCTAACTACACTCTTATTATTACTCGAAAAGAATTGTGAAGCAAAAAGGGTGAGCACAACTAGCCTTTTAAAGAATATCATGACTAAAGATAATTTACATCATCAATAGCCTTCATCAGTAGTAAATCAGAGATTTAGAACATATGGTAGATGATAAAACTTTTCAACCATAGTTGCAACGGAACGAGCAATCCATTAGAAGAGTCAAATGGACCATCCGATCTATTATCTTCTCCATGTTAAAAGTCCACCAATAATGTTTTATCCTTGTAACATCAATCAACAATTTCTATCCACAATCATATGAATAACTCATAATCATAATTTTGATTCTAAATTCCTCTTCGCACCCAGGACGAAGATAATTTTCATCACTTATCTTCACCTGAAACATCAAAAATCATGGTTATACCAAATCACAATTCCTGCTCATAATCATACTAATAAATTTATCTTTGCACTACGGCCAAAGATATTCATTAACAATTCATCTTTGCACTACATGCCAAAGACATACAACTGTATTTTAGAAGAGTCAAGTAGAGCATGATATCTACTATCTTTTACGAATTAAAAGTGTATAATCAATACTTTATCGCTGAGAGTCAGCTTAATAAATAATCCACATCATCGAATCATCCCTGCACCACGGCCAAGGATATTCATTAAATCATCAATGGTCATGACTATACCGAATAATCCCTGGTCATAATCATACCAAAAACTGTCCATCAATGCACTATAGGCCAATGAGGACTTTTACGACAACATTCGTCACATTACGGTCATGATTATACCAAATAATCCCTGGTCATAATCATACCAAGTCCATCTATGCACGTAAGCCAAAGATGACTTTCATCACAATATAAGCATGAGGATGATGACAATGACATAATAATTTAATAAAACAAGTTCAAGGATAAATTTTAAAGATTTATAATTTAATTTATCCAGGAATCAATAACGTCCAAATTGTCAACATGATACTGCTTTGTGGAGTAAAATTCAAGAATAATATTAATGTACCAAAAATAATTTGGACAGAAAAGAAATATATTTTTCGGTAAATAGTACCAAGAATAGTACTACAATGAATAGTACTTTGGGAATAGTACCTCGTGAATAGTACCCCGACATGAAAAGTACCCCAAATACCCGAGTGAATAATATTCGAGTGAATAGTAATTTGGGTGAATAGTAACTCGTGAATAGTACTCCGACACGAAAAGTGCCCCGAATACCCGAGTGAATAATACTAGAGTGAATAGTAATCGGGTGAATAGTAACCCGTGAATAGTAACTCATAAAAAAATTACCAAAAAAAATGATATTCCATGACGAGTACAAAAGAAATGATATCTCATACGAGTATAATAGAATATACAAAACTGCAAGTGGATTTTCACCCGCCATGCGGTAATCCACGTAGACAGATCATTTCCACAATTTAATAAAGAATGAATACGAAGGATCATTCACCATGCATGTGGTAATCCACATAGACAGGTTATTCCAACAGAATAATAAAGAATGGAATAACAGAAGAATTCACCATGCATGCGGTAGTACACGTAGATAGGTTATTCCAACAGAATAATAAAGAATAGAATAATAGAAGAATTCACCAAAAGCGATAATCGCACGAATGTTATTCCAACGAATAATAATAAAGAATGGAACCAAGTCAAATGCGTGTCCGCATAGACATGATATTCAAATGAGAATAATAAAGAATGTAACCGGTCATGCGTAATCCGCACGCATGGGGATATTCCAACGAATAACAAAGAATGGAATAACAACCGAATTCACCAGTGCGTGCGATAGAATCGCATGCATGTGAGTTATTCCAACGTAATAATAAGGAATGGAATAACGGTGAGAATTTCACCATATATGCGGTATTGCCGCATGACATAAAAAGTTATTCTAACATAATAATAAAGAATGGAATAACAACCCTTACGAGTATTGAAAGAAAATAACTCTCTTCATGAATACGAAAGAATAATACCCCTTACCTTAAAAAGAATAGTATCCCGACGGGTAGGGCGGAGATATACTAAACTTGTACTATTTTTTACGCTCAAAGCTTTCTTAAGCTCTATAGAAATACGCTCAAGATTATAGAAGAAGAATTCTCTGAATTTCTGGTGTGTTTTTCAATTCTAACTAAGCATCCTATTTATAGGAGAATGGAAAGGATCTTATCTTTTGATAAAATATAATATATTCTATTTATAATTATATAATAAAACAAAATTTATAATATATATATATATTTTTAAAATAAAATAAATAACTTTATAAAAGTATTCTATATTATATAAAAAGATTTTACTATGCAAACACTATGCAGGCACCATACAAAACACTATGCATAATAAAATATAATATATTCTATTTATAATCAAATAAAATAAAACTTTATAAAAAGTATTCTGCTTTTTATATAAAAAAGATTTTACTATGCAAATACTATATGCGAGTACTTATGCAAAACACTATGCATAATAAAATATATAATATATTCTATTTATAATCAAATAAAACAAAACTTTATAAAAAGTATTCTGCATTTTATATAAAATGCTTTCTATTTTATTACATTTATAATAATAATAAAATAAAATTTATATATGTAATATATATATATATATAAACTTCTGTGACTTTCCAGATTCCCCCCTAATTTTTCTTTTGTGGGCCCCACATGTGGCCCCCACATGTGGGCCCACCTTTAAAGAAATTTCTATCGATTATTTTGAAAAATGGGTAAATGGGGGTCCATAAAATAAGCAAAACTTTATAAAAATTACCTTAATAATTTTAACAACATTTATAACATAATTCACAATATTAATCGACCAGGTCGATCCCAGGAAAGAGGGGGTTTTCTAATAAGGATTTCTCCCTATTGGCGTGTAATTAGGTGACCAAACCTCTCCTTGACAGAACTTCTAGACATTGTTAATATTGCAAATAATAATATTAATAACTTTGTCGTCTCAATTATTGATTTAATAATATATAAAATATTGACAATAATTGAATTAAATAACGTGAGATACTATGCAACAATTACTGTAGCAATAATTGAATAAAACTGAGTGACTTCTCACGTAAGCATCAATAATCAATACCGCGTGCTACTATGCAACCACACGTATTCTTGTTTTTAACACCGGTGTTTCAACAGCTTAACTGTAAAACTTCCGTTATTTTCATAAAATATTTTTGTCGTTTTCTTAATCCGAATAATAATTCCGTTAAGGGTCCACCAATGATTGTGCTTGTTATCTGAATATTCCCTGTTAAAATGAATATTCCCCTACCAATCAAATATTATATAACAACTTGCGGACTTTGTAAAATTTATAAATATTACCCACAACTATAACATTATATCAAATCCACACCATAATATTTAAAAAAATATTTCGAGAAATTTAAATCTTTATTCATAAAATTTGGGGTCTCACAATCTCCCTTCCTTATGAAATTTTGCCCTCGAAATTTATGTACGTACTTGGTATGCCGAAGAGGTAAGGATACCTTGATTTAATTTCAGATTCTAACTCCCAGGTTATTTCCTCAAAATTGTGGTTCCTCCACAAAACTTTAACTTGAGGTATAACCTTGGAGCGTAGAACATGTTCCTTCTTATCCAAGATTTTAATAGGAACTTCTTCATACGTTAAATCTTCCGCAAGTTCATCCGGTTCTAACTTAATAATGGGGTTTGGGTCGTCCACATATTTACGTAACATCGATACGTGAAAAACGTTATGAACACGCGATATACTTTGCGGTAAACGAGTCTATAGGCCACAGTTCCTACTCGATCGAGAATTTAAAATAGACCAATAAAATCAAGGGTTGAGATTTCTTCTCTTCATCGAGTCTTGCTTCTAGAATAACACCCTCTTGAACCTTCTTCTTCACATTCATCAGCTTCGGGTGTGTAGCTTGAGCGACCTTTAACTTTATCGATTAAAGTCGATTCTACTCGTATATTCGTTATCATCACATGGGTCCCTAGAGTCTTTAACTCTATCTTCATCATTTGTAAGTTATACGAAATGGGTTTTTGTGTTAACAACATCGCACTCGTAAACGCATACGATCTTGTACTCAACGCGTCAGCTACCACGTTCGCTCTTCCACAATAATATTGAATGGTATAGTCGTAATCTTCAACAGCTCGAGCCAACATCTTTGGCGCATTATACATTCATTTTGGTTGAAGAAATATTTAAGGGTTGAAGAAATGGGTTTTGTACTGGGGTCAATACAAAATTCGATTTCACGCTTGCGGGGTAGGCGAAGTCTTGAAATACGTCAAGAAATTTATTAACGATAGAAATATCATTCAAAACTGTGACCCTCATCCAAGAGTTGGATAGCACGTCACATTGATACCTATCAACTTGCCACCGTTATTCACGACTTCCCCTACAGAAAGTCTGGCTTTGGTGTTTTCCAAGACTTGGAAGTCACCAGCGAAAGGCTCGGGGCTCTTTACTTATGGCTTGATATGACAATGATTGAATTTAGTGGTTTGGTTGCTTATAATAGGTTGGTTAGGATTATAAAAGCTAACAACCTTACAAAAACAATCGATTTTGTCATGATGAGTAGTTAACTAATCGATTCCTAAAACCGCATCAAAGGCAAGTATTTTCGAAGAGATAAGAACGACAGGTAACGTGAAAGTGTCGATTTGAATCAAACAAGACTTTTAAACATTGGATTTAACGAAGGTTACTCCTAACAGAGTTTCAACCGATAAGTCAAAGTCTAATTTCTCTAGAGTCAAATTTAGACGTTGAGCGCAAGCAAGAGAGATAAAATAATGGGTAGAACCAGTATCTAATAAGGTATAGACTTCGCGAGAATTTATAATTAACTAACCCGTGATAACTTCATTTGGGTTCCTCACTTGTTGGGAAGTCATGACAACCTCTCTCCCTTGAACTACCCGGCTTTAACTTGTCTGGGGCAGCATTTGGTGTCATCACTACCGTTGAAATTGACTTTTCTATAGGGCATATTCCACCCTCAACTGCTTCATCGTACTCCTGTTTCATGATCTGAATCATTAATCTTCGATCCATATCAAATTGAGTTTGACCACAATGTACAGGGTAATTCAAAACTCGATGTTGGATTCTCTCAATTGCTGTACAAAAAGAGAAATACATATCATCTATTTTAGCCTTCTTAGATCGGACATCTCTTTCCACAATATTAACGCGTCATGCAGCTTTTACCCATGCATCACTCATTCTCACTCGTTCAGTTGTTTCTTCTTTCAGCTCAGATTCTAACTTTATCATCTTATACTCTGCCAAAGAGTGCTTTTGTTCAAGCATCACATATAGGGTAACACAAGCTTGAATTGTTGCATCCTTTTGCTCCACGCACCATCTTCGCCATTCTTGACTTTCTCTTCTTCTAACTCATGAACACGATTTTGCAATTCTAAATTTTGATCATAAAATTCTTCTAATAAATTCTCCTAGGTTCCTCTTCTTCCTCACTCTCAGCTGCAACCTCTGCGACTATCTCGGGCACAACTATCAATTCTTCACTCACCACATGGATATCTCTAATTCCTTCTTCGCCTGACATCACATTATCCTGGTTGGTGATTAGAGGTGTTTCCACGATCTCATTCACTCCATTATTAACATTTTCAGCTGTCATTCTCAAATGCTGCCACAAAACAAAGGTTAATTAACATATCACATATTATCCCTATACTCTGACCAACTAATTAAATACCAAATAAACTTAGGTATGTCATACTAGCGAAGGAATTCCCCGTCTCTCCCCTAGCAGTTCTTGTTTCACATCTAAGCCAGGGATCATATGTAAGACCCCAACTTATTATAAATGAAATAAAATTTCCTCTATTTTGAAATAGTAAGGATTGATTTGATTAATGTGGTTAGTTATGGGTAAAATGTTAAAATATTTTAAATAAGCAAGTGATTATAAAATCTTCATTGTTGTCGGGAAATATTCGTTTGGTCGTGGAATATTCTTCTTCGTCGGGAATATTAAATGCGATGGCGCGCGACCTTATTGTGGGGCCCCATAACGGAAAGTGATTGGATGAAGAAAACGACAAATATAAGTTGTTTATAAATAATGGCGTAGTTGTTACCGTTAATACTGTTGGAATACCCGGTGGTTAAAACACAGTAGCACACGGTATTGCACTAATTATTGATTCTTACATAAGAAGGCACTACTCAATAATTGTTACAGTAATTACTGTTCAATATTTTATTTTATTGATTCAATAATTGCTACGTTGATATTTTATATTGTTGTTGTTTCAATAATTATCACTACACAATATTTTCCATTATCAGATCAATAATTCATATTATTTGAATAATATTATTAGATAACATTATCGGCAATGTCTAGAAAGTTCTGTCTAAGGAGAGGTTTGGTCACCTAATTGCGCGCTAGTAAGGAGAAATCCTTATTAGAAAGCCCCCTCTTTCCTGGGAATGGCATGGTTGCCAGTATTGTGATTCTGTAATATTATTTGTGAATAATTAATTATTGATTTATATGATAAGGAAAATATTCATTTTATGTAGATATAGATGGAGAAAATTTTAAAGTGACAATTGTTGAAAATTTGATATTTTATCTTTTCTGATAAATAATTCATTTAAATATATTATTATATTTTAATAATATAATAATGATGATATTTTTATAATGAATGTGGAATATATAAGTATATGAGGAGGAGTATTTTTGTTACTAAAAATATTTAAAACATGTTAAACATGTTTGTGGACCCCATTTTTTGACTGAAATTTGATTATAGCTTGTAAAATAGCCCGTTTGTGGATTTCGGTCAATTTCTGTTTGGAATTTGGAAAAACTTTCTTCTGCAAAGTTGTAGAGAATTAAATTTTCTATGGAATGGACATAAGATTTGAATTTTTCTGATAAAATGGCTGTTTATTATGAATTATTGAAGTTCTGAAGTTCCGGAATAATTAATTTTTGGAGTTTAAAATGTTTTTTTAAAGAAAAACGTTTTTTTCATTATTGGGGGGCCCTACATGTGTGGTAAATGAGCTGAATTAAGATTCAAGAGGTGGGCGTAAAAATTTCCTTGGAACGACCTGGTTGTCAGTATTGTGATTCTGTAATATTATTTGTGAATAATTAATTATTGATTTATATGATAAGAAAAATATTCATTTTATGTGGATATAGATGGATGACAGTTGTTGAAAAATTGATATTTTATCTTTTCTGATAAATAATTCATTTAAATATATTATTATATTTTAATAATATAATAATGGTGATATTTTTATAATGAATGTGGAATATATGAGTATATGAGGAGGAGGAGTATTTTTGTTACTAAAAATATTTAAAACATGTTAAACATGTTTGTGGACCCCATTTTTTAACTAAAATTTGATCACTGTCATTGGTTAAATGATGGTATTACTGAATATCTTTGGCCTGTAGTGCAAAGATGGTTGATTTTCTTATGAATATCTTTAGCCCGTAGTGCAAAGATGTACAGGTGTTGAGATGAACATGATCGACTGATGAATATCTTTGACCTGTAGTGCAAAGTTGAATATTTGATTCTAGATGAATATTGATTGATGTTACAGGGATAAAATATTGATGATGGACTTTTAAATTCATAGATTATAGTAGATTTCATTCTCTACATAACTCATCTATGAATTATTATTTTCGCTGTGAATATTAATTTGAAATTTGTTGTCTATTGTATTTTATCAGATTTTTTCCCTGTTGATGACGAACGATAATTTGTTCTATATTATCTTAGTCATAATATTCTTTACTGGGCTTGTTGAGCTCACCTTTTTTTTTGTTCCATTTTTTTCTTCTCAGGAGGCGAGAATGTAGCGAGTTCTAGTCGGGGTGTGGAATGATGGTTCTAGAAAGTTGTTTTAGTAGTCCTCGCCATTTTTGTAAAATAATGTACCAATAATTGTAATGAGAACTTATTTGGGTGTGAATATTGTCTAGATGACAATATTTGTATTTAAACTCACAGTTTATATGTTGTATTAATAAAGTTGTAGTTTGTTTCTGTACCATGTTATTGACGACTCAAAATGGGTGATGTATACCTATTTTGAGGGCGTCACATCATATCCCTAAGCTTTGATACCAACTGTGACGCCCCCAAAATAGGTATACATCACCTATTCTGAGTCGCCAAATACATGGTACAGAATACAAATACAACCTTAAATATACAACATGAGATGTGAGTTTCAATACAAATATTGTCTTCTAGATAGTATTCAAACTCAAAATAAGTCCTCAATACATTTATTATCACACTATTTCATAGAATAGTGAGGACTACTAATGCTATCATCTGGACCGTCACTCCGTTCCCCGACTAGTCTCTGCTACGTTCTCATTTCCTAAAGAGAACAATGAAAGCAAAAGGGTGAGCTCAACTAGCCCAGTAAGAAATATTATGACTAAGATAATTCAGAATAAATTATCGTTAGCCTTCAACGATGTTAAAGCGATCTGATATAACAAACATCAAGTTTAAGCTGCGGTGAACAAGCGATCCATTAGAAGAGTCAGTAGAGAATAAAATCTACTATCTTACATGATTTAAAGGTTTTTCATCACTTTTATCGGCGAGACTCGACAATAAATAATCCATCATCCACTTTTCTGACGAGGATATTCATTAGTATCACAATCACAAATTATCCATACACTTTATTCGTGTTTTCATCGATAGTTAATGATCATGCCAACAAGCGTCCATCGATACTTTCTGAGCAATGAGGACTTTTACCACATCATTTATAACATTACGATCGTGATTATATTGAATAATACACGTCATAATCATACCAAGTCCATCTATACACTACGTGTCATAATTACATTATATTAAATAGAATATAATTATAAATAGTATATATTATAAAATTTTTTTATTATATATTTTATTTATGACCAGAGTGCATAGATGGACTTGGTATAATTATGAACGTCTCGCTATAAATGATGTGGTAAAAGTCCTCATTGGCCCGTAGTGCATCGATGGACGTTGTTGGTATGATCATGACCATTAATTAAAACATGAATATCCTCGCCCGTAGTGCATGGATAATTTGTGGGTCAGATATTAATGAATATCCTCGGTCAGTAGTGCAAGGATGATGTGAATTATTTATTAAGTTGAGTCTCATAATAAAAGTGATGAAAAATCTTTTAAATCATAGAAGATAGTAGATTTTATTCTCTACTGACTTCTTCTAATGGATTGCTTGTTCCGCTTCACAGCTTAAACTCGATGTTTGTTATATTTTATCGATTTAACAATTGTTGAAGACTAAAGATAAATTTTTGCATTATCTTAGTTGTGGCGCCCCAAAATAGGTATACATCACCTATTACGAGTTGTCAATACATGATGTAAACAACTACAACTTTATTATTACAACAAGAAAAGCTGTGAGTTTGAATACAAATATTATCTTCTGAATAATATCTATACTCAAATAAATCCTCATCACATTTATTGATACATTATTTTACAAAAATGGTGAGGACTACTAAACAATCCTTTCTAAAACCTTCATTCCATACCCCCACTAAGTACTCGCTTATATTCTCGCCTCCGAGAAAAATGGAACAAAAGGAAAAGGTAAGCTCAACTAGCTCAAGAAAAGAATATTATGACTAAGATAATATACAACAAATTATCGTTAGTCTTCAATGAGGAAAAATATAATAGAATACAATAGACAACAAATTTTAAATCAATATTCGCAGCTGAAATAATAATTCATTAGAAGAGTTAAGTAGAGAATGCAAACTATTATCTTCTATGTATGAATTTAAAAGTTCATCGCTCATCTTTTATCCTGTAACATCAATCAATATACATCTAGAATCAAATATTCATCTTTTACTACTGAGCCAAAGATATTCATCACCGGTCATGTTCATTTAAACACTGCTCATCTTTGCACTACGGGCCAAAGATATTCTTCAAAATCATTTATCTTTGCACTACAGAATGAAGATATTCTTAAGAAATCATTCATCTTTGCACTACGGGCCAAAGATAATCCATAATATCATCATTTAAGATCGAGGATGATGAAAAATATTTTTTTAAAGAAACGAATCCAATGAAACAAAATGACAAGGATTAAGGATTAAGGATTAAGTACTTGGTTTTATCCACATCCAAAAAATACCTCAAAAATAATCATAGTGGTGTAAAATTCAAGAATGATCAAAACATGGATACAATCGAGTTAGTATCCGAATAGATGTTTTAGACGAAAGAAGAAATTTTATTTTTAGGTGAATAATCAGATATCGTGAATGAATAGTCTTGATATCGTGAATAGTAACTCAAACACCAAAAGATAGAAATTCCACAAAAACATCTTCACGCTTCATGAATAGTACTCGTGAATAGTAACTCGTGAATAAGTAACTCCGTGAATAGTAACTCGTGAATAAGAACTCATGAATAAGAACCCATGAATAGTAACTCAGAGCATGAAAAAGTTCCAAATTTGATAAAAACTTCAGATCAACATTTCAATATAATGATATTGAAGAAATAATATCATTACGAAAAAATAATATCCCTTACCTCGAAAGATCGATGACTTAAAGCTAGAATACTGGGTATAAAGGCTATGACTTGGACTTGCACCGTATATAGCAATACTCAAAGTATACTCAAAATACTCACAAGAATACGCTCGATAATATATAGAGAAAACTTGAGTTTAAATTGTGATTTTCAATTCTAACCTAAGCACCCTATTTATAGAAATTGCTTAGAACACCAAAGCGTAAAATTTAATAAATTAATATATATATATATATATATATATATATATATATATCAAATTCATACGCCAACCTTAGAATTCAGATCCTAGCATTTCCCACATGCCACCTTCTAGAAAGAAATGATAAAAACGTTTTTCATAAAATAAATAATTAAAACTTACAAAATTAATTATTTGAACTTTCTTGAACTTCAATAATTCATAATAAATAGCCCTTTCATCAGAAAATTTGAATCTCGCGAGTTTTTATAGGAAATTCAATTCTCTACAACTTTGCAGAAGAAAGTTTTTCCAAATTCCAAATAGAAATTGACCGAAATCCACAAACGGGCGATTTTACAGGCTATAATCAAATTTCAGTCAATAAATGGGGTCCACCGACATGTTTAACATGTTTTAAACATTTATTACAACAAAAATACTCTTCCTCCTCGTATACTCATATATCCCACATTCGTTGTAAAAATATCACCGTTAATATATTATTAAAATAATATATTTAAATGAATTATTTTATCAGAAAAAGATAAAATATTAATTTTCAACAATTGTCATTTAAAAATTTTCTCCATCTATATCCACATAAAATCAATATTTTCCTCATCATATAAATCAATAATTAATTATTCACAAATAATATTACGAGAATCATGATATTGATAACCAGTGCGCCTCCTCAGGAAAGAGGGGCTTTCAATAAGAATTTCTTCTTCTCATGCCGCAATTAGGTGACCAAACTTCTCCTTAGATGTAACTTTCTAGACATTGCCAACAATGTTATCTAATAATATTATTCAGATAATATGAATTATTGCTTCGATAATGAAAGATCTTTGTGTAATGACAATTATTGAAACAACAAAGAATATAAAATATCAACGCAAAGAATTATTAACTCAATAAAATCTTTGAGCGATAATTACGTAACCATTATTGAGTAGTGCCTTCTTCGTAAGAATCAATAATTGGTGCAATACCAAGTGCTCTTGTTCAACAACGCCGTATTAGTGTGTTTTAAACCAACGGGTATTCCAACAAGATACTAGCAGCAATAACTACGCCTGCTATTTAAAAAAACTTATATTTGTCGTTTTCTTCATCCAATCGCTTTCAGTTATGGGGCCCACACATGGTCAAGGCCGTCAGCATTTAATATTCCCCCCACAATGCGAATATTCCACGACCAAACGAATATTCCCAAGCGATAATGAATATTTTATAACCACTTGCTTAATTTGAAATATTTGCATATTTAACCCTTAATTATCCACATTAATCAAATCAACCCTTACTATTTCAAAATAATAAATAAAGGAAATTCCTTTTTATTTAAAAATTTCAGGGTCTTACAACCTCCCCTCCTTATGAAATTTCGTCCTCGAAATTGACGTACGTACCTGGTGTTTTGAAAAGGTGAGGATACCTCGCTTTCATTTCCGTTTCCAACTCCCAGGTCATTTCCTCTATAGCATGATTCCTCCACAAAACTTTAACTTGTGGTATGACCCTTGCGCGTAGGACATGCTCCTTCCTATCCAAGATCTTGACAGGTACCTCTTCATACGTTAAGTCTTCGGCTATCTCGTCCGGTTCTAACTCTATAACGTGGTTCGGGTCTTTCACATATTTACGAAGTACAGATATGTGAAACACATTATGAACACGAGACATACTCGGAGGTAACGCAAGTCTATATGCTACATTTCCTACTCGGTCAAGAATTTGAAATGGACCGATAAATCGTGGATTGAGCTTTCCTCTCTTCCCAAATCTTGTAACTCCCTTCCATGGAGCAACTCGCAACAATACATGATCCCCTACATTAAATTCCACGTCCTTTCGATGAAGATCCGCATAACTCTTTTGTCGATCTTGTGCCGCTTTGTATCGTTATTGTCGAATCATTTGGATCTTTTCGGTAGTCATACGTACTAACTCGGGTCCCAACAATGTTGCTTCACCCACCTCATCCCAACATATTGGAGAACGACATTTTCGTCCATATAATGCTTCAAATGGAGCCACACCTATACTTGCTTGATAACTGTTGTTGTAGGAGAATTCCACCAATGGTAAATACTTATCCCAACTACCCTTGAAGTCTAGGACACAGAGTCTTAATAGATCTTCAAGAGTTTAAATAGTCCTCTCTGATTGTCCGTCCGTTTGGGGATGGTATGCCTAACTAAATCGCAAATCCGTGCCCATAGCTTTTTGCAAGCTAACCCAAAATCTTGAAATGAATCTTGGGTCACGATTTAAAACTATGGATACTGGCATGCCATGCAATCTCACAATCTCATTTACGTACATACGAGAAAGACGTTCAAGGGAATAAGTCTCTCGTATCGGTAAGAAATGACCAGACTTGGTTAATCTATCAACAATAACCCAAATAGCATTGATGTCTTGAGAAACCACAGGAAGACCCGTAACGAAATCCATAGTAATGTGTTCCCACTTCCATTCCTAATCTCAAGTGGTTGCAACGGACCCTTAGGTACAAGATGCTCCGCCTTTTACACGTTAGCAAGTTAAACACATCGAGATAAACTTTGCAATCTCTCTCTTCATATTGTTCCACCAAAATGTATGTCAAGATCACGATACATTTTAGTACTTCGGATGGATTGCAAATGGCGTATTGTGTGCCTCCATCATAATCTTGTACTTCAAATCGAGTCGTTAGGAACACAAAGTCTAGAGTGGACTCAAGTATTCCTTCTTCATCAATTCTCGCTTGAATAGCTCCTTCTTGTACTTTCTTCTTCATACACATCAATACTCGGCTTGGTGGCTTAAGCAACCTTAACTTTTACTATTAAAGTTGGCTCTATCGTATACTTGACATCATCGCACTCGTTCCTCAAGACATAATCTTCTACTCATCGCGTCGCCTACCACGTTAAACTTTTCGGGATGGCATGATCGTAACACGAGGTGAAAATGAGTCTCCTCTTGAGTTCTTGAAGCTCTTCCCACATTCCTTGCTCCATTCAATTTTGTATCTCTACGAGTCACCGTTAATGGAATAGCGATTCGAGAATATCCTTCAACGAATCTCCGATAATAACCAACTAAGCCTGAAAACTACGTCTTTCGATAATCGACTTAGGTTGCTCTCAATCGTGACTCATATCCCAATCTTGGATAAAGACGTCACAATGACACCTATCGATTTACTATCGCATCGAATATGACGTCCCCTACAGAGAGTCCGCTTAGGTGAATTTCACAAAGGAAGTCACAAGATAAAGGCTCGGTACCAAATTCTATAGTTGAATTTTTAACTCCTCGAAGTTCAATAGAGCCATTCGATATGAGATTTTAGAAATGAGTTTTGTCTTAGGGTTCAAAGTCGATACAAAATTTAATATCGAGCTTTGGGAGTAAGCCAAGAAATTCTTGAAATACGTCCGAAAAAATCAATAACAACAGAATATATATTCAAATCGGCGTGTCTTTATTCAAATCCATAACATGGACTAAGAAAACTTGACATCCGTAATAAACGAATGACTTCATGGCTTGATATGAAAATGTTTGACTACAATGGTTTGATTGCTTGAATTCGAATAACAGGTTGCTTAGGAATATGAAAACTAACAACCTTACAAAAGCAATCAATTTGGCGTGATGAGTAGTTAACCTTAAAATCACATCAAAAGCAAATATCTCTATAGAAATAAGGTTAACAGGTAATGTGATAGTGCCAACTTGAATCAAGCAAGATTTTTAAACAACGGATGTAATGAAAGTTTCTCCTAATGGAGTCTCCACAGATAGGTCAAAGTTTAATTTCTCCGTAGTCAAGTTCAAACGTTGAGCGCAAGTAAGAGAGATAAAAGAATGGGTAGAACCAATATCTAGTAAGGTATATACTTCACAAGAATTTATAATTAACTAACCTGCTAACCCGTTCGTCGGGTTCCTCGCATTTTGACCATCACAACAAACGCTCTTCCGGAATCGTTGACTTTGACTTTTACGGGACGATCTTTTTCGAGTCACCGCTCTCATTGAACTAGGTTTCATTCTTGTATAATCTCGAGTGATATGTCCTTCCTTTCCACAATTATAGCATACCTTGAACTGTTGTGGCGGTTTGGTGATATGTCCCTCTTTTCCGCATTTGTAGCATATGACCGGTGGTCGCTTCTCCTCCCTTAAAACTAGTTGCTCTTTGGCACCGACGTCTTCACATGGTCGTTGTTGAATCTCCTCTTTTAAAATCTCCTCCCGACTCGCTTCTTCTATTTTCATGGCCACGATTACCACCAGAGTGGTTACCGCCTTTCATTCAGTATTCTTCTTTCTCCTATTTGGTTATCGTTATTCGATGATCGCTATCTTCTTGATGATCCTCGTTATGGTCCCTCGGTTGAACGTTACTCGTTATCTCGCTCTAACAATCGAGCCACATTGACAACATCCGAATAGAGAGAAAATTTATGAGAAATGAGATCTTGACGTATGTCGGGTTTCAAACCTCTCGAAACATCCGCGTCATACGTTCCTCATTCTCTACCAAATGAGGTGCAAACTCGGATAACTCCGCGAACTTTGCCTCGTCTTTGGGACACCGTCATGTTATTCTGCTCTAGTCTAATAAACTCCACTTCCTTCATATGACGAATACTTTCAGGGAAGTACTTGTCATTGAACTATTTCTGAAACGTCTCCCATGACATGCTGAGTGCAGCTGGATGGGTACGCTTCACAGATTCCCACCAATGAATCACCTCGCCACGGAACATAAAGGTGGCGAATGGAACTTTCGTTCCTCCGTGCATCCCAAGACATCGAATATCTTGGTAATTTGTTTGACCCACGTCTCACTTTAATCGG
Organism: Panax quinquefolius; assembly: GCA_020205615.1. Lineage (NCBI taxonomy): Eukaryota > Viridiplantae > Streptophyta > Magnoliopsida > Apiales > Araliaceae > Panax > Panax quinquefolius. The sequence goes on along the minus strand of CM035158.1, from coordinate 94,982,779 downwards.
ATCCGGCTTTCCCTGCATTCGTGGTCCCAACTCTTTAGACCGCTTGGTTGTGACCACCCGTGAATCGCTATCATTTCCTCCTCAGATTTTGAACACGAGTCTCCTCAAATGATTTTGCATGAACTGCAAAAAGTTTCTAAACATCCCCTCGCTTATCATCTCGCTTTCGGTGGTGTTGTTCACAGGAGGAACATTGCCAGCCTGTTGCACGTTTTCCTCGTTGGTGAGTACAGGCATCTCCACGGTCTCATTTACTCCAATCGTTAACGTTCTCGTGACCATTCTTAAAACTATCATAAAACAAGGGTTAATTAAATAAATCAATATATCACATAATACCCTATAATATGACCAACCAACAAATAAGCTTAGGTAGGACACACTTAGCGAAGGATTTACTCGCCTCCCCTCTAGTTCTATTCCCCGATCTCCGCCAGAGATCATATCCCTAAGCTCGATACCAACAACAATGACCCTCATGGTGCTTCAACCACGAAGACTCACAATGGTACCTATCGGTTTGCCACACCAAAAAATCCAAGTCCCCCCGACGGAGAGTCCGCTTTGCATCCCCATAAACAGAAGTCACCAAATGAGAGGCTCGGGGCTCTTTACTTATAGCTCGATACCAACTGTGGCGCCCCCAAAATAGGTATACATCACCTATTCGAGTTGTCAATACATGAGTGCGAAACAACTACAACTTTATTATTACAACAAGAAAGCTGTGAGTTTGAATACAAATATTATCTTCTGATAATATCTATACTCAAATAAATCCTCATCACATTTATTGATACATTATTTTACAAAATGGTGAGGACTACTAAACAATCCTTTCTAAAACCTTCATTCCATACCCCGACTAAATGCACTCGCTATATTCTCGCCTCCACGAGAAAAATGGAACAAAAAGGAAAAGGGTGAGCTCAACTAGCTCAAGAAAAATATTATGACTAAGATAATATACAACAAATTATCGTTAGTCTTCAACAGGAAAAAAAATATAATAGAATACAATAGACAACAAATTTTAAATCAATATTCGCAATGAAATAATAATTCATTAGAAGAGTTAAGTAGAGAATGCAAACTACTATCTTCTATGTATGAATTTAAAAGTTCATCGCTCTATCTTTTATCCCCCAGTAACATCAATCAATATACATCTAGAATCAAATATTCATCTTTGCACTACGGGCCAAAGATATTCATCATTAATTATTCATGTTCATTTAAACACTGCTTCATCTTTACACTACTGGCCAAAGATATTCTTCAAAATCATTCATCTTTGCACTACGGGCCAAAGATATTCTTAAGAAATCATTCATCTTTTTGCTACTGGGCCAAAGATATTCCATAATATCATCATTTAAGACCGAGGATGATGAAAATATTTTTTTAAAGAAACGAATCCAAAGAAACAAAATGACAAGGATTAAGGATTAAGGATTCGTACTTGGTTTTATCCACATCCAAAAAAATACCTCAAAAATAATCATAGTGGTGTAAAATTCAAATGATCATCAAAACATGGATACAATCGAGTTAGTATCCGAATAGATGTTTTGGACGAAAAGAAGAAATTTTATTTTTCTATGAATAAGTACATCAGATATCGTGAATAGTCAGATATCGTGAATAGTCTTCGATATCGTGAATAGTAACTCTCACACCAAAAGATAGAAATTCCACAAAAACATCTTCACGCTTCATTAATAGTACTCGTGAATAAGAACTTCGTGAATAAGAACTCCATGAATAAGAACTCGTGAATAAGAACTCATGAATAGTAACCCATGAATAGTAACCCCGACATGAAAAAGTTCCAAATTTGATAAAACTTCAGATCAACATTTCAAAGATAATGATATTGAAGAAATAATATCATTACGAAAAAATAATATCCCTTACCTCGAAAGATCAAGATTTACAAATAGAATCTAGGGTATAAAGGCTATGACTTGGACTTGCACCGTATAGCAATACTCAAAGTATACTCAAAATACTCACAAGAATACGCCGATAATATAGAGAGAAACTTCAGTTTACGGTGTGATTTTAATTCTAACCTAAGCACCCTATTTATAGAAATTGCTTAGAACACCAAAAAGTAAAATTTAATAAATTAATATATATATATATATATATATATATCAAATTCATACGCCAACCTTAGAATTCAGATCCTAGCATTTCCCACATGCCACCTTCTAGAAAGAAATGATAAAAACGTTTTTCATAAAATAAATAATTAAAACTTACAAAAATTAATTATTTTGAGAGCTTGTAACTTCAATAATTCATAATAAATAGCCCTTTCATCAGAAAATTTGAATCTCGCGAGTTTTTATAGGAAATTCAATTCTCTACAACTTTGCAGAAGAAAGTTTTTCCAAATTCCAAATAGAAATTGACCGAAATCCACAAACCAGGCGATTTTACAAAGCTATAATCAAATTTCAAATCAATAAATGGGGTCCACCGCATGTTTGTTTAACATGTTTTAAACATTTATTGCAACAAAAATACTCTTCCTCCTCAGATACTCATATATCCCACATTCGTTGTAAAATATCACCAAGTTAATATATTATTAAAATAATATATTTAAATGAATTATTTTATCGTAAAAAGATAAAATATTAATTTTCAACAATTGTCATTTTAAAATTTTCTCCATCTATATCCACATAAAATCAATATTTTCCTCATCATATAAATCAATAATTAATTATTCACAAATAATATTACGAATCATCACAATATTGACAACCAGGCGCTTCAGGAAAGAGGGGCTTTCCAATAAGAATTTCTTCTTCTTGGCGCAATTGATTAGGTGACCAAACTTCTCCTTAGACGAGAACTTTCTAGACATTGCCAACAATGTTATCTAATAATATTATTCAGATAATATGAATTATTGCTTCGATAATGAAAGATACCGTAATGACAATTATCAAACAACAATAATATAAAATATCAACGCAAAGAATTATTAACTCAATAAAATATCGAATAAAGAATTCATCAGAACCATTATTGAGTAGTGCCTTCTTCACGTAAGAATCAATAATTGGTGCAATACCAAGTGCTACTTGCTCAACAACGCCAGTACAGTGTGTTTTAACCACCGGGTATTCCAACAAAGATAATACTTGGCGAATAACTACGCCTGTTATTTAAAAACAACTTATATTTGTCGTTTTCTTCATCCAATCGCTTTTCCGTTATGGGGCCCACACACATGGTCACTACTGTAGTATTTAATATATTCCCACAAGCTGATTTAATATTCCACGACCAAACGAATATTCCCCTAATTATAATGAATATTTTATAACCACTTGCTTAATTTGAAATATTTGCATATTTATCCCTTAATTATCCACATTAATCAAATCAACCCTTACTATTTCAAAATAATAATTAAAGGAAATTCCTTTTTATTTAAAAAATTTCGGGGTCTTACATTAGTCATAATGTTTGTTACTGGGCTAGTTGAGCTCACCCTTTTTGCTTTCATTGTTCTCTTCAGGAAATGAGAACGTAGCAGGGACTAGTCGGGGAACGGAGTGACGGTCCAGATGATAGTATTAGTAGTCTTCACTATTCTATGAAATAGTGTGATAATAAATGTATTGAGGACTTATTTTGAGTTTGAATACTGTCTAGAAGACAATATTTGTATTAAAACTCACAGTTCATGTTAGATATTTAAGGTTGTATTTGTATTGCATTGATGTATTTGGCGACTCGAGAATAAGTGATGTATACCTATTTTGGGGCGCCACAAGATGTCATTGTGGCCCCCAAAATAGGTATACATCACCCATCTTGGGTCGCCAAATACATGGAACATAACTTAAATACAACTTAATTAATACAACTGTCGTGCAAAATACGACAACACAATAGCTGAGTTTTAACACGAATATTGTCTTCTAGACAATATCCAAACTCAAATTCAATCCTTATTACAATTATTATCACACTATTTCACAAAATAGTGAGGACTACTAAAGCAACCATCTGGACCGTCACTCCATTTCCTGACTAGTCCCAGCTATATTCTCATTTCGTGAAGAGAACAATGAAAAAAAAGGGTGAGCTTAACTAGCCCAGTAAGAAATATTATGACTAAGATAATGCAGAATAAATTATTGTTAGCCTTCAACAGTGTTAAACTGATAGAATACAATAGAAAACAAGTTTAACTGCAGCGGAACAAACAATCCATTAGAAGAGTCAAGTAGAGCATGATATCAACTATCTTCTATGATTTAAAAGTTTATCATCAACTTTATCGCTAAGACTCAGCTAAATAAATAATCCACATCACTGAATTATCCATGCACTGCGGGCCAAGGTTATTCATTAGTATCACATCCACGAATTATCCATGCACTACGGGCCAAGGATATTCGTGTAATCACCAATGGTCATGATCATGTCAACCATTGTCCATTAACGCACTACGGGTAAATAAGGACTTTTACCATAATATTTGTAACATTACCGGTCATGATTATACCGAATAATCCATGGTCATAATCATACCAATCAACAGTCCATCTATGCACTACGGGCCAAAGATGACTTTCATCACAATATAAGCATGAAGATGATGATAATGATATAAGAATTCAATTAAATAAAAGTAAAGGATAAATTTTAAAAATTTATAATTCAATTTATCTAGAATTCAATAATGTCCAAATTGTCAACATGATACTATTTTTTGGAGTAAAATTCAAGAATAATATTGTATAAAAAATAATTTGGACCAAAATGAATCAATTTTTGTCATGAATAGTACCCCATGAATAGTACTTTGTGAATAATATCGTATATATGAATAGTGTCGTACATATGAATAGTGCCGTATAAATGAATAGTGCCCATGAATAGTACTCTAACATGAAAAGCTTAAAATTTAACAAGAATGTTTAGAAAAATATCCTTGTGAAACGATACTAGATGAAGCGCAAATTTCAAGGATATTCTACTAATTTCACAGAGTATAGAAGCAATAATTTGACAAAATGAGTGTAGAATAAGGAATACAAAACAAAATAATATTATTTACATACTACAGAGTATGGAAGAAAATATTATTTCATACGAATATTGAACAAAAATAATATCCCTTACAAATATTAAACGAAAATAATATTCCTTACGAATATTAAACGAAGACAATATCCCTACGAATATTAAACGAAAATAATATTCCTTATGAATATTGAACGAGTATAAAATTTCTTAAGAATACAGAAAATAATATTGTAAGTGAATATGAAATAAATAATACCCCTTACCTTAGTAGAAGGCTGGATACTACAATAGTGAAGTAGCAGAATACTCTTCTTCTTTCTCTCTATAGTTGCTCTTGTGAGTCTTAGTGAATTGGTGAGAATGAAAGAAGAAATGAGCTTTTATTTATAGGAAAACATAGTTTCGATAATTGCACGTTTAGGGGCTCGATTTATTACAGTTTAGTACGTTCATCTTTGCCTCTATTTTTAATTTAGTCCTTCAAGTATTATCAATCTTGCACAACCTCCCCTAATAGTACATGTATGTGAACCAATAGTTCTATACATGTAAACAAATAGTTATTTGCATGTGAACTAATAGAAATTAATTGCTCATTTATCCGATTAATTACACGTTTGGTCAATTTAACAAAACCAGCCAATCACAGAATTACCTCCTTTAAGGGTAATTGGGTCAAGGAAGAATTAAAGAAAACTAAATGAAAAAACATCTTTCACTCATCAATTATTATTCTTATCTTTAATCAACACGAACTTATTCATCATTAATATTATAACTCACAATATTAACAACCAGATCATTTTCAAGAAAGAAGGGGCTTTCCGATAAGAATTTTCTCTATTGGCGCGCAATTAGGTGACCAAACCCCTTTTCTCGACTGAACTTTCTAGACATCATCAATAATGCAAATAATAATATGAATAACTTTGTCGTCTCAATTATTGATTTAATAATATAAAATATTATGCAGATGATACAATGACAATAATTGAATCAATAATATGAGAGATACTATGTAGCAATTAATGTGGCAATAATTGAATAAAATTGAGTGACTTCTCACGTAAGCATCAATAATCAAAGATACTCTACAGTACTGTGTGCTACTATGCAACCATGCGTATTACTATACTTTTACCATCGGGTATTTCAACAATTTAACGGTAAAATTTTTGTCGTTATTTTTATAAAAAGTTATTTCTGTCATTTTCTAACTCCGACAGTAATTTTGTTGTGGGTCCACCAATGATTGTGCCATCATATGAATATTCCCTGATAAAACGAATATTCCCCGAGCAAAAGAATATTTTATAACAACCTGCTTACTTTGCAAAATTTTCACATATCACCCTTAACTTTAAACTTTAATCAATTTAACCATTTACTAAATAGAATAATAATTATAAAAAAATTGAATACTTTTATTTCATAAAATTCGGGGTCTTGCAATCTCCTCTCCTTATGAAATTTTGCCCTCAAAACTTACGTACGTACCTGGTATGCCGAAAAGGTGAGGATACCTTATTTTTATTTCAGATTCTAACTCTTGAGGTATAACCGTTGAGCGTAGAATAGGTTTATTCTTATCAAAGATTTTAACAGGTATCTCCTCATACGTTAAATCTTCTGATATCTCGTCTAGTTCTAATTCAATAATGTGATTCGGGTCGTCCACATATTTACGTAACATCGATACATGAAAAACGTTATGAACACGCAACATACTTAGCGGTAAGGCAAGTCTATAGGCCACAGTTCCTACTCACTCGAGGATTTTAAATAGAAAAATAAAATCAAGGGTTGAGATTTCCTCTCTTCGTCGATTCTTACTTCTAGAATAACGCCTTCTTGCACCTTCTTCTTCACATTCATCAGCTCTGAGTGTGTAGCTTGAGCGGCTTAAACTTTATCAATTAAAGTTGGTTCTAATCGTACATTCTCTATCTTCACGTAGGTTCTTGGAGTCTTTAACTCTATCTCCATCTTTTGTAAGTCGTACGAAGTGGGTCTTTGTGTTAACAACGTCGCACTCGTAACCGCATACGATCTTCTACTCAACGCGTAAGCTACCACGTTCATTTTTCCACGATGGTATTGAATGGTTTGGTCGTAATCTTTCCACAGCTCAAGCCAACGTTTTTGGCGCATGATACGTTCGTTTTAGTTGAAGAAATATTTGAGGTTTTAGAAATGGGTTTTGTATCTTGTTCAAGGTCTATACAAAATTCGATTTTACGCTCTGGGGTAGGCTAGGAAGTTCTTCGGGGAATACGTCAGGAAATTTATTAACAATAGAAATATCATTCAAATCTGACGTATTTTTTGTTTGAATCCGTGACATCGGCTAAGAAAACTTGACATTCGTTTTTCAATAAACGAATAGCTTTATGGCTTGATATGATAGTGATTGACTTTAGTGGTTTGGTTGCTTGAATTCGCATAATAGGTTAGTTAGGGATATGAAAGCTAACAACCTTACGAAAATAATAAATTCTAGCATGATGAGTAGTTAACTAGTCGATTCTTAAAATCACATCAAATGCAAGTATTTTCAAAGAGATAAGATCGGCAGGTAACGTGAGGGTGCCAATTTGAATCAAATAAGATTTATAAACAATGGATGTAACGAAGGTTTCTCCCAATGGATTTTTAACAGATAAGTTAAAGTCTAATTTCTTTAGAGTCAAGTTTAAAAGTTGAGCACAAGTAGGTGAAATAAACGAATGGGTAGAATCGATATCTAATAAGGTATAGATTTCGCATGAGTTTTTGATTAACTTACCCGTGATAACTTCATTCGGGTTCCTCGACAAACACTCTCACTTAAAATACCAACTTTGACTTGTCTGGGATAGCCTTTGGTGTGACGCCCCCAAAATAGGTCCATTCCATCCAACCCATTCTGAGTCGCCAAATATATGGTACAAAAATAACTACAACTTTATTATTACAACATATAAACTGTGAGTTTAAATACAGATATTGCCATCTAGACAATATCCACACGCAAATAAATCCCCATCATAATTATTGATACATTATTTAACAAAAATGGTGAGGACTACTAAATAACTCTCTCTAGAACCTTCATTCCATACCCCGACTAGTACTCGCTACATTCTCGCCTCTTGAGAAGAAAAATAGAACAACAAGGAAAAGGGTGAGCTTAACTAGCCCAGTAAAGAACATTATGACTAAGATAACATAGAGCAAATTATCGTTAGTCTTCAACAGGAAAAAATCTAATAGAATACAATAGACAACCAGCTTTTAAATCAACAACCGCAGCTTAAAACAACAATTCATTAGAAGAGTTAAGTAGAAATTCAAACTACTATATTCTATATATGAATTTAAAAGTTCATCGTCAATATTTTATCCTCAGAACATCAATCAATATATATCTTGAATCAAATATTCATCTTTGCACTATAGGCCAAAGATATTCATCAGTTGATCATGTTCATCTAAATACCTGTTCATCTTTGCACTACGGGCCAAAGATATTAATCAGTCGGTCATATTCATCTCAACGCCTGCTCATCTTTTGCACTACGTGCCAAAGATATTCAATAATATCATCATTTAGGACCGAGGATGATGAAAATATTTTAAAGGAAACGAATCCAATGAAACAAAAGAACAAAATTAAGGATTCAGATTTTAAACAATCCAAGTTCAAAAATACTTCATAAGTAATCGAGTGGAGTAAAATTCAAGAATGATCAAAACATGGATACAATCAAAACTAGTATCCGTAATAGATATTTTGACTTAAAAGAAAATTTTTCATTTTTCGATGAATAAAGGCCGTATTCGTGAATAAGAACCAGAGTATCGTGAATAGTAACTCTCAGACACCAAAAGTTCCAAATTTGATAAAAAAACATCGATCAATATTTCAACATAATGATATTGAAGAAATAATATCATTACGAAAAAAAAAAATATCCCTTACCTCGAAAGACAAGTGATTTCTAGTTGAAACACCTGATATAAAGGCTATGACTTGAACTTGCAGACCGTATAGAAATACTCAAAGTATACTCAAAATACTCACAAGAATACGCTCGATAATATAGAGAGAAAACTTTAGTTTCGGTGTGATTTTTAATTCTAACCTAAGAACCCTATTTATAGAAAATCGCTAGAACACCAAAGTAGAAAATTTAATAAATTAATATTATTTATTTTTTCTACATCTTCCTACACGCATCAAGCATCTGAATTCAGCAACTTAACATGTGTTAAAGATTCTCACCAAACACAAAAAACGTTTTTCTTATTTAAATTATTTTAAACTTCCAAAAATCAATTATTTCGGAGCTTCAGAACTTCAATAATTCATAATAATTAGCTCTTTTATCAGAAAAATTCGAAACTCGCGATTTTTCATAGGAAATTCCATTATCTACAACTTTACAGAAGGAAGTTTTTCCAAATTCCAAATGTAAATTGACCAAAATCCACAAACCAAGCGATTTTACAAGCTATAATCAAATTTCAAATAAGAAATGGGTCTACCGACACACAAAAATCTGCTTTTAATATTTATTGCAACAAAATACTCTTTTTCCTCGTATACTCATATATCCCACATTTATTGTAAAAATATCACCATTATTATATTATTAAAATATAATAATATATTTAAATGAATTATTTTATCGAAAAAGATAAAATTTCAATTTTCAACAATTGTCACTTTAAAAATTTTCTCCATCTATATCCACATAAAATCAATATTTTCCTCATCATATAAATCAATAATTAATTATTCATAAATAATATTACGTAATCACAATCTTCGGTGCAATACTGCGTCATCTTGCTCAACAACGCGTATTAATGTGTTTTAACCAATAAGGTATTCCAACAAGATTAATGGTAACAACTACGCCGTTATTTATAAACAACTTATATTTGTCGCTTTCTTCATCCAATCGCTTTTAGTTATGGGGCCCACAAAAGATCTGCTACTAAATGCGAATATTCCCACAAAGATTTAATATTCCACGACCAAACGAATATTCTCCGATAATAATGAATATTTTATAACCACTTGCTTATTCAAATATTTGCGTATTTTACCCATAACTATCCACATTAATCAAATCAACCCTTACTATTTTAAAATAATAAATAGAGGAAAATAAATTTCATTTATTAATAATTTGGGGTCTTACAACCTCCCTCCTTATGAAATTTCGTCCTCGAAATTGACATACGCACTGTGTTTCAAAAAGATGAGAATACCTCGCTTTCATTTCCGCTTTCCAACTCCCGTGTCATTTCCTCAATAGCATGGTTTCTCCACAAAACTTTAACTTGTGGTATAACCTCGATATGTGGACATGTTCTTTCCTATCCAAGATCTTGACAGGTACCTCCTCGTATGTTAAGTCTTCGGCTATCTCGTCCGGTTCTAACTCAATGACGTGGTTTGGGTCGTCCATATATTTACGTAACATCGATACGTGAAAAACGTTATGAACACGCGTCATACTTGGCGGTAAAACGAGTCTATAGGCCATAGTTCCTATTCGATCAAGAATTTCAAATGGATTAATAAATCGAAGGTTTAAGCTTTCCTCACCTCACCGATTCTCGCTTTTAAAATAACAACTTCTTGCACCTCCTTCTTCAAATTCATCAGCTCCGGTGTGTAGCTTGAACAGCTTTAACTTTATCGATTAAAGTCGATTATACTCGTATATCATCACGTGGGTACCTAGAGTTTTCATCTCCATCTCTATTATTTGTAATTATACGAAATGAATCTTTGACAATATCGTACTCGTACTTGTATAAGATCTTCTACTCAACACGCCGCCTACCACGTTCGCTTTTTCAGGATGGCATGGTCGTAACATGTATTTGAAATGAGTCTCCTCTTGAGTTCTTCAAGCTCTTCCCACATTCCTTGCTCCATTCGAATTTTGTATCTCTCACGAGTCAATCGTTAATGGAATAGCGATTCGAGAATATCCTTCAACGAATCTCCAATAATAACCAACTAAGCCTAGAAAGCTACGTATTTCGATTCACCGACTTAGGTTGTTCTCAATCGTGACTCATATCCCAACCTTGATAAGACGTTACAATGACACCTATCGGTTTACTATCGCATCGAATATGGTGTCCCCTACGAGAGTCTCGCTTTTGCATTCCACAAAGGAAGTCACCAGATAAAGGCTCAGGTACCAAATTCTATAGTTGAATTTTTAACTCCTGAAGTTCAATAGAAGCCATTCGATATGAGATTTTAGAAATGAGTTTTGTACCGGGTTCAAAGTCGATACAAAATTTAATATCAGTCTTTGGGAGTAAACCAAGAAATTCTTCAGGAAATACGTCAGAAAAAATCAATAACAACAGGAATATTATTCAAATCTGACGTGTCTTTATTCAAATCCATAACATGAACTAAGAAAACTTGACATCCGTAATAAACGAATGACTTCATGACTTGATATAAAAATGTTTGACTACAATGGTTTGATTGCTTGAATTCGAATAACAGGTTGCTTAGGAATATGAAAACTAACAACCTTACGAAAGTAATTAATTTCGGCATGATGAGTGGTTAACCTTAAAATCACATCAAAAGCAAATATCTCTATAAAATAAGGTTAACGGTGTAATGTGATAGTGCCAACCTGAATCAAGCAAGATTTCTAAACAACGGATGTAATGAAAGTTTCTCCTAACGGAGTCTCCATAAATAGGTCAAAGTCTAATTTCTCCGTAGTCAAGTTCAAACGTTGAGCGCAAGCAAGGGAGATAAAAGAATGGGTAGAACCCAGATCTAGTAAGGTATAAACTTCGCAAGAATTTATAATTAACTAACCTGGCTAACTTTCGGGTTCCTCGCATTTTGACCGGCCACGACAAACGCCTCTTCCAGAACCGCTTGACTTTGACTTTTCGGACATTCTTTTGAGTCACCATTCCTACTGGATCGGGTTTCGATACTGCGTATAATCTCGAGCGATATGTCCTTCTTTTTCACAATTATAGCATACCTTAAACTGCTGTGGGCGCTTTGGGCGATATGTCCCTCTTTCCCGCATTTTGTAACATACGACCGGTGGGTCTTTCTCCTCCTTGGAACCAGCCATACTCTCGGGCCCGACATCTTCACATGGTCGTTATTGAATCTCCTTTTAAAATCTCCTCCCCGACTCGCTTTTTTTTTTTTCATGGCCACGATTACCACCGAGTGGTTACCGCCTTTTGTCCGTATTCTTCTTTCTCCGCCGGTTATCGTTATTTTGATGATCGCTATCTTCTTGAGATGATCCTCGGTTATGGTCCCACGGTTGAACGTATCAAGTATCTCGCTTTAACAACCGAGCCTTGTGTGACAACATCTCAATAGAGAGAAAATTTATGAGAAATGAGATATCGACGTATGCCGGGTTTCAACCTCTCGAAACATCCGCCATATCGCTTCCTCATTCCCCACCAAATGAGGTGCAAACCTCGATAACTCCGCTAAACTTTGCCTCGTCATCGGGACACCGCCATGTTATTTTGCTCCATCTAATAAACTCCACTTCCTTCATACGACGAATACTTTCGTGAAAGTACTTGTCATTGAACTGCTTCTTCAATGTCTCCCATGACATCGCCGAAAGTACTGATGGGTACGCTTCACGATTCCCACCAAGAATCGCCTTCGCCACGGAACATAAAAGGTGGCGAATGGAACCTTCTATTCCTCCGCATCCCAAGACAACGAATATCTTAGTAATTTGCTTGACCCATGTTTTCGCCATGATCGGATCTGGCTTTCCCTTAAATTCGTGGTCCCAACTCTTTGAATCGCTTGGGTCATGATAACCCGTGAATTGCTATCATTTCCTCCTCAGTATTTTGAACACTAGTCTTCCTCGTCTGATTTTGCATGAATTGCAAAAAGCTTCTAAACATCCCCTCGCTCATCATCTCGCTTTCAGGTGGTGTTGTTCACAGAGGTACATTGCCACTTTGTTGAACGCTTCTCCTCGTTGGTAAAGACAGCATCTCCACGGTCTTATTTACTCCATCTGTTAATATTCTCACGACATTCTCAAATCATATAAAACAAGGGTTAATTAAGGAAATCAATATAACACATAATATCCCTATATACTGACCAACTAACAAATAAGCTTAGGTAGGACACACTAGCGAAGAATTTACTCGTCTCTCTCCTCCTAGTTCTATTCCCTGATTTCCGCCAGAGATCATATCCCTAAGCTCTGATACCAACTGTGATGCCCCCAAAATAGGTCCATTCCATCCAACCCATTCTGAGTCGCCAAATACATGGTACAGAAATAACTACAACTTTATTATTATAACATATAAACTGTGAGTTTAAATACGATATTGCCATCTGTACAATATCCACACGCAAATAAATCCCCATCATAATTATTGATACATTATTTTACAAAAAATGGTGAGGACTACTAAACAACTCTCTCTAGAACCTTCATTCCATACCCCGACTAGTACTTGCTACATTCTCGCCTCTTGAGAAGAAAAATAGAATAACAAGGAAAAGGGTGAGCTCAACTAGCCCAGTAAAGAACATTATGACTAAGATAACATAGAGCAAATTATCGTTAGTCTTCAACAGGAAAAAATCTAATAGAATACAATAGACAACCAGCTTTTAAATCAACAATCTGCAATGAAACAACAATTCATTAGAAGAGTTAAGTAGAGAATGCAAACTACTATCTTCTATATATGAATTTAAAAGTTCATCGTCGATATTTTATCCCCTCAGAACATCAATTAATATATATCTTGAATCAAATATTCATTTTTGCACTACAGCCAAAGATATTCATCACCGATCATGTTCATCTAAACACTGCTCATCTTTGCACTACGGCCAAAGATATTAATCGATCGGTCATATTCATCTCAACACTGCTCATCTTTGCACTACATGTGCCAAAGATATTCAAGAATATCATCATTTAGGACCGAGGATGATGAAAAATATTTTAAAGGAAACGAATCCAAAGGAAACAAAAGAACAAATATTAAGGATTCAGATTTTAAACAATCCAAGTTCAAAAATTCTTCATAAGTAATCGAGTGGAGTAAAATTCAAGAATGATCAAAACATGGATACAATCAAAGCTAGTATCCGCAATAGATATTTTTGACGAAATTTCTTTTTTCATTTTTCGATGAATAAAGGCCAGTATTCGTGAATAAGACCAGATATCGTGAATAAGAATCTCACACCAAAAGTTCTAAATTTGATAAAAACTTCAGATCAATATTTTAACATAATGATATTGAAGAAATAATATCATTACGAAAAAAAAATATCCCTTACCTCGAACGACAAGATTTCTAAATTGAACACCTTGGATATAAAGCTATGACTTGAACTTGCAATCCGTATAGCAATACTCAAAGTATACTCAAAATACTCACAAGAATACGCTTTCGATAATATAGAGAGAGAAACTTGAGCTTTAAGTGTGATTTTCAATTCTAACCCAAGCACCTTATTTATAGGAAAATGCTTAGAACACCAAAGTAGAAAATTTAATAAATTAATATTATTTATTTTTTCTACATCTTCCTACGCATCAAGCATCTGAATTCAGCAACTTGACATGTGTTAAAGATTCTCACCAAACACAAAAAACTTTTTTCTTATTTAAATTATTTTAAACTTCCAAAAATCAATTATTTCGGAGCTTCAGAACTTCAATAATTCATAATAATTAGCTCTTTTATCAGAAAAATTCGAAACTCATGATTTTCCATAGGAAATTCCATTATCTACAACTTTACGTATGTAGTTTTTCCAAATTCCAAATGTAAATTGATCAAATCCACAAACCAGGCAATTTTACAAGCTATAATCAAATTTCGATCCAAGAAATGGGTCTACCGACACACACAAAATCTGCTTTTTAATATTTATTGCAATAAAATACTCTTTTTCCTCGTATACTCATATATCCCACATTCATTGTAAAATATCACCATTATTATATTATTAAAATATAATAATATATTTAAATGAATTATTTTATTAGAAAAAGATAAAATTTTAATTTTCAACAATTGTCACTTTAAAAATTTTCTCCATTTATATCCACATAAAATCAATATTTTCCTCATCATATAAATTAATAATTAATTATTCATAAATAATATTACTGTAAATCACAATCTTGTGCAACCGTGTAGCCTTGTGGAAGAGGGGGCTTTCGATAAGGATCTCTCATCATCCCATGCAATTAGGTGACCAAACCTCTCCTTGAATGTAACTTTCTAGACATTGCCAATAATGTTATCCAATAATATTATTTAGATAATATGAATTATTGTCTCGATAATGGAAAATACTTGTGTAATGACAATTTATCAAAACAACAAGAATATAAAATATCAATGCAACAATTATTGAATCAATAAAATAAAATATCGAAGCAAGAATTATTCGTAATTATTATTGAGTAGTGCCTTCTTACGTAAGAATCAATAATTGGTGCAATACCGCCGCGTCTTCTTTCTTCAACAACGCGTATAATGTGTTTTAACCACCGGGTATTCCAACAAGATTAATCTTGAATAACTACGCCTGCTATTTATAAACAACTTATATTTGTCGCTTTCTTCATCCAATCGCTTTCCGTTATGGGGCCCACAAAAGATCGCTACCGTCGCATTTAATATTCCCCGACAAAGATCAGAATATTCCACGACTAAACGAATATTCTCCGACAATAATGAATATTTAATAACCACTTGCTTATTCGAAATATTTGCGTATTTTACCCATAACTATCCACATTAATCAAATCAACCCTTACTATTTCAAAATAATAAATAGAGGAAAATAAATTTCATTTATTAATAATTTGGGGTCTTACATTTGGTGTTGCCATCCCAGTTGGACTTGACTTCACTTCACGAAAAAATTGAGCTAGCTGACATTCTCTTCTGTAATTGAAACACGTTTTGGATTGCTGCGTACAGTTTGGACTGATGTGTCCTTCCCCTCTGCATTTGTAACGTATGACCGGTGATCGTTCTCCTTCCTTGAAAATAGGTGATGGTGCTGCTTCCGCCGTCTTTCCGTCATTATTGAATCTTCTCTTCTTAAAGTTATTCCCACTTAGTTCACCTCTCTTATCATCTTGGCCATGATTACCACCGAAGTGGTTACCATTTTTGGCATGATAATTTCCTCCACGATGGTTATCGTTTCTATGATGGTCGTTGCCACCAGTACGATTATTATCGTGTTGTTGGTCGTTGCCTTTTGGTTGGGCTGACTCATAATCGCGTTCTAATAACTGAGCCCTATTCACAACATCTGAATATAAATAAATTTTGTGAGAAATAAGGTATTGATGAATTTCGGGTTTCAAACCTCTCAGAAACATTCGCGTCATACGTTCCTCATTATCTACCAAATGGGATACAAATCGGGATAACACCGTAAATTTAGCCTCGTACATATTATTTTGCTCCAGCTTGATGAATTCCACCTCCTTCATGTGATGAATACTTTCAGGAAAGTACTTGTCATTGAACAATTCTTGGAACTTCTCCCAAGACATCTTTAGTGCGGCATGTTGAGTACGTTTTTTAGATTCCCACCAATGATCTGCCTCTTCTCACAACATGAAGGTGGCGAAGGGAACCTTTTACTCCTCTGAGCATTCCAAGACATCAAATATCTTGGTGATCTGCTTAATCCACGCTCTCTGCCTTTTAGTGGCTCGCTTTCCCAAAATCTCTGGTGGTCCCAAATTTGAATCGCTAAGCGGTGACCACCGTGAGTTGCCGGTGTTTTCACACCAGACATGAATGAGTCTCTCTCGTTTGGTTTTGCATGAATTCTAGAAAACTCCTAATCATACCATCGTTCGTTATTTGGTCAATGTTATTGTTTACAAGAGGATTATTGCCTTCCTGATGCACATTATCCTGGTTATTGATCATCGATGACTCAACGGTCTCATGTGTTCCATTGCTTATCTCAACATTCTCGGATGTCATTTTCAAACACTACCACAAAACAAGGGTTAATTGACATGCCACATGTGACGCCCCCAAAATAGGTATACATCACCCATTCTGAGTCGCCAAATACATGGTACAGAATACAAATACAAACTTAAATATACAACATAAGCTGTGAGTTTTAATAAAATATTGTCTTCTGTGCATTTCAAACTCAAAATAAGCCCTCAATACATTTATTATCACACTATTTCACAGAATAGTGAGGACTACTAATGCAACCATCTGGACCATCAATTCATTCCCCGACTAGTCCAGTAAGAAATATTATGACTAAGATAATGCAGAATAATTTATCGTTAGCCTTCAACAGTGTTAAAATGATAAAATATAACAAACATCAAGTTTAACTGCAGCGGAATAAGCAATCCATTAGAAGAGTCAAGTAGAGCATAAAATCTACTATCTTCTATGATTTAAAAGTTTTTCATCACTTTTATCGCTGAGACTCAGCTTAATAAATAATCCATATCATCGAATCACCCCTGCACTACGGCCAAGGATATTCTTTAGTATCACGACCATAAATTATCCATGCACTACGGGCCAATGAGGACTTTTACTACATCATTTGTAACATTACGGTCATGATTATACCAAATAATCCCTGGTCATAATCATACCAAGTCCATCTATGCACTACTGAGCCGTATTGATTTTCAACATAATATAAACATGAGGATGATGACAATGATATAAAAATTCAATAAAACAAGTTCAAGGATAAATATTTAAAGATTAATAATTTAATTTATCCAGAAATCAATAACGTCCAAATTTGTCAACATGCTACTGCTTTGTGGAGTAAAATTCAAGAATAATATTGTACCAAAAATAATTTAGACCGAGAACGAATCAATTTTTATCATGAATAGTACCCTGGGTGAATAGTACTCGAGTGAATAATACCCCGTGAATAGTAATTCGAGAATAGTAACCCGTGAATAGTACTCCGGCATGAAAAAATTAGAACTTATCAAGAATGCTCAGAATAATATTTTCATTTAAAGATACTGGATGAAGCGCAAATATCAAGGATATTCTACTAATTTCATGGAGTTTAGAAGCTAAAACTTTAACAAAACTAGTATAGAATTCGAAATCTGAGACGAAATAATATTACTTACATACTACAGAGTATGAAAGAAAATATTACTTCAAGCGAATATTGAATAAAAATAACTTTCCTTACGAATATTAAACAAAAATAATATTCATTACGAATATTAAACGAATATAATATTTCTTGCGAATATTGAATGAAATAAAATTTCTTATGAATATTGAACGGAAATAATATTCATACGAATACGAAAAATAATATCTCTTCAGAATGTGAAATAAATAATATCCCTTAGCTCAAAAAGAAGAGTATTCCAACTGGTATAGCTGATATATTCTTGAAGAAAACTTTCACTATTTTCTACACTCAAAGCTTTCTAAAACTCGAAAGAAATACGCTCAATATTATAGAAGAAGAATTCTCTGATTCTGGTGTGATTTTCAATTCTAATTAAGCATCCTATTTATAGGAGAATGGAATGATACTATTTAGAAAATAATCACGGATGCACAGTTTAGAAAACTCACGGATGAATTTGGCGGAGGAAAAACTGATTTTCTAATTTTTACTATTCATTATTGTGCAATAAAATATTCTAATAAAATAAAAACTTTAAATAAAATATAATATATTCTATTTATAATCTAATAAAATAAAATTTATATATATATATATATATATATATATATATATTCCCACTAACATACTAGAACCCAAAATCACATATAACTTTAATTCCCTTCTTTCCAAGGTATCTTCCCCACCCCCTTTTCTTCCCACCACACACACATATTTAAATCACATACACACCCCCCCCACACACACACACACACACACACACACATATATATATATATATATATATATATATATATATATATATATATACTCTCTCTTCCGAGGCATTCAACAAATACTCCCACCATCACCACCTTCCATACGACATTATATATATATATATATATATATATATATATATATATATATATATATATATAAAACATTCACACACACACCCACACACATCACACACTTCCCTCTCTTCCAAGGCAACTATCCCCCACCCCCATTTCTTTTTTTCTTCATCCCATACACATTTCTTCCCACCATTCCCCACTTTTATTATTATATATATATATCTTATATAATTTCCACACCATTTTCATTTTTCGTCCCATATACACACACACCTTACACCTTTCACTTTTCCAGCAACATATCACTTTCACACACATCACTCTCACTTCTTTTCCACCACTTTCCACTCACACACACATCATATATATATATATATATATATATATATATATATATATATACATCATACTTATATATATAAATTCCTCCCTTTACGATACTCCCCCCATTTCCAAAATCATTTCTTCCACACATGGGCCCCACATGTGATCCCCACCTTTATTATAAAGAATAAATTTTTACCGATTATTTTGAAAAATGGGTAAATGGGGGTCCAAATAATACGCCAATATTTATAACAAATACTTCATAAAAATCACCTTAATATTTTTAACAACTTTTATCATCATTATTATAATTCACAATATTTAACAACTAGGTCATTCCCGAGAAAGAGGGGGCTTTCCAATAAGAATTTCTCCCTATTGGCGCGCAATTAGGTGACCAAACCTCTCCTTGACAGAACTTCTAGACATTGTCAATATTGTAAATAATAATATTAATAACTTGTCATCTCAATTATTGATTTAATAATATATAAAATATTGACAATAATCAATCAAATAACGTGAGATACTATGCAAAGAATTCATCAGAGTAATAATTGAACAAAACCGAGTGACTTCCGACGTAAGCATCAATAATCAATATCGTAGTGCTATTATGCAATTACGCCAGACATCGTACTTTTACTACCGGGTAGTTCAACGGCTTTAACGGTAACACTTTCGCAAGTTATTTTTATAAAAGATATTTTGTCGCTTTCTCAATCCAACAATAATTTTGTTGTGGGTCCACTAATGATTAAGTCGTTATCTAATATTCCTATTAAAACGAATATTCCCCGACCAATTGAATATTTTATGACAACTTGCATACTTTGCAAAATTTATAAATACTACCCACAACTATAACATTATCTCAAATCCACACCATAAAAAATATTTCGAGAAGATTAAATCTGTATTCATAAAATTTGGGGTCTTACAATCTCCCCTCCTTATGAAATTTCGCCCTCAAAATTTACGTACGTACCTAGTATGCCGAACAGATGAGGACACTTCGTCAGATTCTAACTCTTGAGGTATAACCTTTGAGCATAGAATTCATTCCTTCTTATCCAAGATTTTAACAGGTACCTCTTCATACGTTTAATCTTTCACTATCTCGTCCGGTTCTAAATCAATAATGTAGTTCGGGTCGTTGTAACATCGATATGTGAAAAACGTTATGAACATGCAACATACTTGGCGGTAAAACGAGTCTATAGGCCACAGTTCCTACTCGATCGAGGATTTCAAATTGGCCAATTAAATCGAGGGGTGAGATTTCCTCTCTACATTGACTCTTACTTCTAGAATAACGCCCTCTTGAACCTTCTTCTTCACATTCATCAGCTCCGGGTCTGTAGCTTGAGCGGCTTTAACATTATCTATTAAAGTCAATTTTAATCGTATATTCGTTATCTTCACGTGGGTCCCTAGAGTCTTTAACTCTATCTTCATTATTTGTAAGTTATACGAAATGGGTTTTTGTGTTAACAACTGTGACGGCCCCAAATCCGTGTAACATCAATTACAAGACATGGTGCTCACGATATAACATACATCATCATCTATCTAAGTAAGTCTAATAATAATAATAATAATAATATTAACTATTACATACTTATTCAAAATAAAGTCCCAAGTCTTTACAACCTTTAATAAACTGAAACTTAAACTTAGCGTTTATCGCTACATTACATCATATGCGGAAATATAATTATTACATAAATAACTCTCATTATTTCATCTTAGACTTTCCTTTGTCCTTGCCCAAGCCCTCAGCGTTATCAGCCTTTACTGAAAGGTTTAAGTAAGAATGAGCACAAATTGCCCAGCAAGTATATAAAGTAGTTTGAGAACATACATCAGAATTAAAAGCATTAGTATGAATATTTCTCAACAGTTGAAATAAATATCAAGAGATAGACTGGAATATCAAGATAAGAGTTCTGGAGTTCTCAATAGCATACTAAGGGGTGTTAGATACCCTGAACATTACTTTGTTTCATCATAAACCATCAGACGGTTTAACAATCAAATAGATTATAAACGGTCTCTGCAAGTACTCCAGGTGATCAGCCTATCGTACCCTACATTGTGCACAAGTATAAAGTTTAAACGCATAAGCGTAAATGGGACTATATACCCGACATCAGTTACCCGGTTATTTGGGTTGTTCATCTTAGTATTCATGTGGGACCTCACCAAAGCAATTTGGATTGGTAAACATTAAATAGCTTCAAAGGATTTGAATTGTTCAAACAATATACTATATTTGCATCAATAACATCGAGCTACTATGAAAGCTAGAAAACATGCTTGAATATAGTTCATTAAGGGAATACGAACTTTAAAGTATAAAGCGATTCTGAATAGAACCGAATATTCATCAATAACGCTTTAGCATCACAATTGAAGTTATAGAACTTTACAATATAGAGCTTGCATTTAATGATTAATTAATCACAAGACCAAACTTACCCTCGCTGCAATCAACTGAATAAGAGTTGAATAAATTCATAATGAAAAATAGGGTAAGAAGCATGCCTGTTACGTCTTCTACAATTATTGCTATCTACTAGCCCTTCACGTAACCTATTCACATGTGTCACGTTAAGTAATTTGATTCTCGAACACCACTTTGAAGTGTAATGGTTCCCCTTTATTTTAATAAAAAGATTAAACTCACACGTATTCAAATACAATTTAATTACCTAACATGTTGCTATGAGTACGCCACATGGTTAAATAAAAGAAACTGGAAAACATAAATTTGTGACATTTTTCGGACCAAAACTCTACCAAAAATCTGCATAAAATATGCTTAAGGGTCTCAAGTCGGAAAATCTCATTTTCCATAATTATGACATCACATATATAATTAAATTCATTTATCCATATAGCATCATTTATATAAAAAATACCAAATCAGTCCCAAAAATATTTCTTTTCTGGGATTTTGTAGAATATAGTCCCACATTGAACATATAATTTTCCCAAAATTTTTAAAATTCATCTACTATTTTTAAATAGTCCACAATAGCCAAATATTCTCAGATTTTTCATAAATCGATATTATCTCCAAAAATTCTAAAATTTTCAGGGTTAAATCCTGTTATACACATGTACTTCCAGTAAAAATTTCGTAATTTTTGGACTTATACACAGAGTTATTCGGGTATCTTCTCAAAAAGTTTTCTTAACCGTAAAATTCATAACTCTCAAACCGTATGGCCAAAAATCCTCAAATTTTTATAGTACCTTCATATCTTCTTATATTAATACTAAAATTTTTCTAGAATTTTTAAAGTACAACATTGTTGACAAAAATGCCCCCGAAATAGACTGATCAAAACAATCCCAAGAAAGACATCAAATTTTTGTTTCTTACAGCCACTTTTACGATTTTATTCCCATTAATCTACATATGACATGACCATGATACTTGGACACAATAAACTTCATACATCAATGTATTTTAGAAAAATATAACATTCATGAAACTAGCATGCTAAGACCACAAACCAACTGCATAGAAAAACGTGCCAGCACTAGTTTATACTTAGAAAAAACTTGAAATTCCAGATTTTCCGCAGATTTTAATATGAACATGCTTGCTTACGATTTTCATAACTTGCTCAATTTAACTCCCTTTCTTTTGAAATTTGGACAGGTTGTACCTCATGTTACATACTATTTTATAAAATTATTACATACGCTAATCGAGTCATATACACCATGATTCTCGAGGTTCAAAAACCCCAAAAATCACAGTTACATTAGTTAAACCCAATTTTACAAAAATCAGATTTTGCTTCTAACATGTAATTAAATTATTCCTAATGTCCAGATCATCTACTCTCACATGTTTTCACATTTCACAACATCAAACTTCAACAAATTTCCACCTTTTTGATTAATTTAGCACCTTAGAGACATTTTATCAATGGTAGAGCATGCATTGCTTAATTCTTTGATTTTCTATGAATTTGATGCATGATTAACCCATATCTTTTGTTGTTAATGATCTATAATCATCAAACAACAGTAACATGGCAACACAAAGCCACAACAAATCATTTACAAATTCTATATGCATTTTCTTCTCATTTTTCTTATAAAAATAAAATGGGTTCATGAATTACCTTTTGATGAATTTCTTCTTGGTTTAATATGATGCTCCTTCTCTTTGCTTGTCAAATCCTCAGTAATCCTCCAAAATTCGTTCTAACTCTCTTAAGCTCTCAATTTCTCTCCATGATTACTCACTTGGTGGAATTTTCTTAAAAGAAAAGTGTGTTTGTATATATGTATAGCTTGTTAGGGTCTTTTGATTCCCATAACCCCCAACTCCCATAACCCCCAACTCTAATGATTAGGTACTCACAATACTTAATAATACAATAATATAGTTAATTAATAGGAAGAATGTGGGAGTTAGAGAAAATGAATGTGGGAGTTAGAAAAATAAAAAAAAAAAATTGGTTTTAAGGAATAAAATAAAGTACTCCCACCTTAGCTATTATGTAATATACGTATACTCCCTCCCTTGTCCCAATTACATAGTCTCATGGGTCCCATCAGTTCAGCTGATTTCTATTATAAAAAAAATATATTATTTTAATCAATTAATCAATTAATAAGCTATTTAACTATTTTACCCTTTGGAACCAAACTTTGCGAACCATATATTGATTCCTACTAAAGTAGACGTTCCGGACGTCATGGGATTATCCGTTTAGTCAAATTCATCTCTGAAATTCGTAGTTAACTTTTTTTCTCAAAAAAGTCAACTGGTTGACTTTGACCAAAAAGTCAACCGTGACACTTTTTCGTGATTACAGTCTATCCTGACTAATTTCGACGTTCTGGACTCGAATACGCAGTCCGCGTCTCTAAATTCCATTCCAAACTTTAGCTCATAATTTAATACAATCCCACATAATAAATAGAACAATTCCCTACTTAATCAATTTAAATAGTTAAATAAAACTAAACCAACCATTTAAATACATCTCATCACATCTCTTGAAATAACACATTTATGTACAACACATATACATCTAATAAATGAAATCACCCAAAAGTTTCATATACATTCGTTTATTGATAATTCTTAAATTACATAAAAAAAATCTCGGATATTACATTCACCCTCCCTTAAAAGGATTCCGTCCCCGGAATCATTACACATCAATCAAAAAGATTAGGGTAATTTTTCATCATTTTCTCCTCGAGTTCCCACGTAGCCTCATCGGCATTCTGGTTCCTCCATAAGACATTAACAGAAGGTATTATCTTATTTCTTAACACTTGTTCTTTTTTATCGATTATCTGCAATGGGACCTCTTCATAGGTTAAGTCTTTTTCAAACTGAATAGGTTCATACTCTATGACATGCTTGTAATCCTACTTATAGGGTTATGTATATGTTCTAACTCCAGAGGTAAGGCTATTTCATAAGCTACCTCACCCACTCGCCTCAACACTTCGAAGGGTCCTATGAATCTGGGACTAAGTTTTCCCTTCTTCCCAAATCTCATTTTCCCTTTCCAAGGTAACACTTTCAAAAATACATAAGTGCCGACATTGAAATCTCGTTGTTGCCGATGTTGATCTGCATATCTCTTCTATCGATCCTGAGTCGTCACTAGCCTCGCTCGTATTATTTTGATCACATCTGCAGTTTATTGCACCAATTCTGGCCCTAGCAATTGTTGTTCTCCCACTTCATCCCAGCACAATGGCATTCTGCATTTCTTTCCATATAAAGCATCATAAGGTGGCATACCGATGCTCGCGTGATAACTGTTATTGTACGCAAATTCTACCAACAGTAGGTGGTCATCCCAGCTCCCTTTGAAATCCATAAAGCATGCTCGGCATGTCCTTTAATGATTGAATAGTTCTCTCGCTCGCCCATCTATTTAAGGATGATACGTCGTGTTTCAACCTCGATTCGGTTCCCATGCGTTCTTGAAAACTTCTCCGAGAATTTTCTTTGTGAATCATGGATCGCGATCTCCGCACAATTGATCTTTGTAAGACCCGAATTTTATGAAATAAAAGTATTCAATTTTTCTATTCACTAATTGGTTAAATTGATAAAAGTTAAAGTTAAGGGTGATATATGAATTTTTTTTCAAAATAAGCAAGGGGTATAAAGTATTCATTATTGTTTCGGGAATATTCGTTTGGTCGTGGAATATTCTTTCGTCGGAGAATATTCAGATGACAACGGCAGTAGTACCATGCCATTGGGCCCCATAACTGAAAGCGATTGGATGAAGAAAACGACAAATATAAGTTGGTTTAAAATAACGGCGTAGTTGTTACCAAGTAAGATCATTGGAATACCCTTGGGTTAAAATACGATGTCTGCGTGGTCGCACAAAGAGCACCACCAGATTGCACAATATTGTTGAATTATTGATCCTTACGTAGAAGGCACTACTCAATAATTTTCACGATAGTTATCGCTCAATATTTTATTTTATCGATTCAATAATTCTTTGCGTTGATATTTTATATTATTGTTGTTCAATAATTGTCACCGCACATTATCTCCATTATCGGATCAATAATTCATATTATTTGAATAATATTATTAGATAGCATTATTGGCAATGTCTAGAAAGTTCTGTCGAGAGGTTTGGTCACCTAATTGCGCGCCAAGAAGGAGAAATCCTTATCTGAAAGCCCCCTCTTTCACGGAACTACCGTTGTCATAAAATGTGATTCTCGTAATATTATTTGTGAATAATTAATTATTGATTCATATGATAAGAAAATATTTATTTGATGTGGATATAAATGATGGATTTATTTATGTGGTTATAAGTGAAGGAATTAATGATGAGGTGTTTTATCAAGATTTGTCGAAATGGAGAACAAAATATGGGATTTTCGAAAAAATAGTTTATTACTTGATTTTGTAAAATCCATATCTCTTTGTGTATAATGAGTTAAGAGATGAGCCATATATCAAAAGAAAAGCCCTAGAAGTAAGCTAATCTGTAGAAATTTGAATCACCCAAAAATTCTTTGTAGATATTTCGTGGTGAAATTTTGATGAAATCGGTCAGAAGGACTAATAGTCCGAAAAATCGTTGTTCTTCACTATATTGCGTGAGTTATAAATTTTGATCCCACCGTTGGATCGTTGTAATTTTTGGATATGTTATACATACATAAGTTGAGTATATGTCCACAAATTTTGAACCGTTAAAATGAACGAATGATTTGTTATGAATTTTAAGAGGTGACTGATTCGGAAATTAGGTTTATAATTGATTTTGGTGGAAAATTCTAGAATTGAGTGGGCCCCACTTGTGGTTGGTGAAGAAATGTGCTGAATTTTATTTCAAATGTGGTGGGTGGGAATAGTAGCGAGTAAAGCCATCGGGTTCAAGCGTTAAGTCCGCCTTGACGTCTTAACATTTTCCTATAAATAGAGGGCTAAGTTAGAATTGAAAATCACACCGAAACAAAGTTTTCTCTTTCTCTCTCTATTATTGAGTGTAATTTGTGAGTATTTAGATACTTGGTGAGTTGATATTCATCGCTGCAAGTTTCCTTCAAATATCGTATCCGATATCCCCGTCAAGTCTTTGCTCTTTTCGAGGTAATAAAAGTGTAGTTGGGGTCGAAATGGGGATAGCGAGAGAATAGAGTGGTGGTCTATAGATGTTGAGGGTGAGGTGAATTTAACTTGGAATGGTGTTTTGTCACTATCATACAAGATGTCTAATGACATACAACCTCGTGTTATCATAAGACATGGTTGTGCTCATCCACTTCTTGAGTATATTTACAAGCACTACCTATATAATCTTGGTGTTTGTTTGGAGTATAATACCCAATTAGAGACAAATGAGATAATGATATGTCAAGAGAAGACTCACCATTGGGAAGAATATGATAGTAATCTTCTCGTTTTTCTTTTTGGGTTTATTGGGTTAACCAAGGATAATTAAGCGGCCATATGATATCTACCATAACCTAAAAGCATGGCCTCCCATGTATGAAGGTTTCCTTGGGCACTTCCCAAAGATTCTAATTTCTAAAACAGCTTTTGTATGACTTTTATGTAAGGTGTCATGGTGACGTGTTATCCAAGTTGGTGTCCGAGTTACATTTGGTATATATTGGTATCCAAACTCACAAAGATATGTGTTGTTGTATTTTGCACGACAATTGTTGTAATAAAGTTGTAGTTATTTCTGTACCATGTATTTAACGACTCAGAATAGGTTGGATGGAATGGACCTATTTTGGGGTTGTTACAGATACAGGTACCCCGTGTCTGGAAACAATCTCTTTGATGTAAAGCTTTACCAACTGATCCAAGGTATATCTGATCTTGATTGGCAAGAAATGCGTTGACCTGGTCAATCGATCAACGATCACCCAAACTGCATCGTAACCCTTCTGCGTAGTTGGAAGTCCTACCACGAAGTCCATCGTGATATACTCCCAATACCATTCTGGAATTTCTAAAGGTTGAAGTAACCCACTCGGTTTCTGATGTTCCGCCTTAACTCGCTGGCATGTTAAACACTTGCTGACGTACTCTGCGACTTTTCTTTTCATATTGGGCCACCAATAATGTTGGCGGAGATCCTGAAACATCTTTATGCTTCCCGGGTGGATTGAGTAACTTGAGCTATGAGCTTCCTGCAAGATTTCTTACTTTAATTCAGACACCGCTGGCACCCAAATTCTCTTCTCAAATCTTAATAGTCCATCACCCCCATACTGAATTTAAGCTCTTCTCCATCTGAAATTCTTTTCCTCACCTTCACACATTCCTCATCGCTGCCTTGTACTTCCTTGATTTTGTCCAATAGAGTCGGATGAGCCTCCATTGCGAATAATTTCCCCTCTAGCTCTGTTGGACTTTTTATCTCGAGTTCCAATCTAGCCATCTCCTTAATTAACTCCTCTTGAGCTGTTAGCATTGCCAATCTACCACTGCCCTTTCTGCTTAGCGCATCTACTACCACGTTCGCTTTCCCCGGATGATACAAGATGTCGCAATCATAATCCTTTATAAGTTCCAACCATCTTCTTTGTCTCATATTCAACTCCTTCTGCGTGAAGATATACTTCAGACTTTTATGGTCCGTGTATATTTCACACCTTACACCATATAAATAGTGCCTCCATATCTTTAAGGCAAATACTATCGCTGCCAATTCCAGGTCATTGGTAGGATATACCTTCTCATAATCCTTCAATTGACGCGATGCGTACGCAATAACTTTACCATGTTGCATAAGTACAAAGCCAAGTCCTTTGTGTGACGCATCACTAAAAATCACGAAGTCACCTGTATCGTCAGGTAAAGACAACACTGGTGCTTCACTCAGTCTTTTCTTGAGTTCTTTAAAACTCTCTTCACACTTCTCCGTCCAGAAAAATTTTACCGACTTCTTCGTTAAATTTGTCAACGTTCCTGCTATCTTTGAAAAATCTTGGATAAACCGTCTGTAATAGCCTGCCAGTCCTAAGAAACTCCTTATTTCAGTCGGTGACTTTGGTTGTTCCCAATTCTGAACTGCTTCCACCTTTGCCGGATCCACAGAAATTCTATCCTTGTCGATCACGTGACCTAGAAATTGAACTTTCTCCAACCAGAATTCACACTTCGAGAATTTTGCGTATAAATTATCCTTCCTCAACGCCTCTAACACAAACCTTAAATATTCAGCATGATCTTCCTAAGTCTTAGAATAGATCAAGATATCATCTATGAACACAACTATGAATTTATCTAAGTATTGTTTGAATACCCGATTCATCATGTCCATAAATGTTGCTGGCGCATTTGTTAACCCAAACGACATCACCAGGAACTCGTAGTGACCATAACGTGTCCTGAACGCTATCTTAGGTACATCCTCCTTCCTTACCTTTAACTGGTGATATCCCATCCTCAAGTCGATCTTGGAAAAATATTTTGCTCCCTTCAGTTGATCGAACAGATCATCTATCCTAGGGAACGAATACTTGCTCTTAATCGTCACCTTGTTCAACTCTCGATAGTCGATACATAGTCTCATTGATCCATCCTTCTTTTTCACAAATAAAACTGGTGCTCCCCAAGGAGACACACTCGGTTGAATATACTTCCTATCCAATAAATCCTGCAACTGTACCATCAACTCCTTCATTTCTGTCGGTGCCATTCTGTAAGGGGATTTTGAAATTAGTGTCGTTCCCGGTACTAAATCTATAACGAATTTGACCTCCCGATCCGGCGAAAGTCCTGGCAATTCCTCCAAAAATACATCTGGAAATTCGTTCACTACTGGTATCTGTCCCATCTCTATCCCTGCTTTCTGCGTATCGACGATATGGGCCAAATATCCTACACATCCCTTTCTTAGTAACTTCCTCGCTTGCATCATCGTCAGACAACTTGAGTGTCTCGATGACCTACTTCCATAGAATGCTACTTTAGACTAATCTGGAGTCCTAAGGTTTATACATTTCTTTTGGCAATCTATCATCGCTCCATGGTTAAATAACCAATCCATTCCTAGAATTACATCAAATTCTCCTAATTGAATTGGAATTAAATCCACGGGTAACTTATATCCCCTGATGTCTACAACACAATTTCAATAGACATGGCTAACGGGAATCATTTCCTTGTTAGTAACTTCTATGTTCATAGGATATTTTAATTCTTCCTGGGGTAAATTTAATCGTTGGGAGAATTCATGCGATACGAAGGAACAAGTAGCACCCGAATCAAATAATATGTAAGCATATATATCATTGATCGGAATGATACGTGAAACCACGTCCCTAGATGAGATCGCATCCTAAACCATCATGTTGAAAGTCCTTGCTGTTGGTTGATTCTGAGTTGGTGGTCCATTAATCGTGAGATTCCCACCGTTTGGTCCCCTTCCTCCATTTCCTCCTGCCGTGTTCTTCTTTGGGCAATTCCTTGCCTGATGATCCAATGCTCCACAGTTGAAGCATCCATTTCTCTTTGATACGGAGCAATTAGGAGAGATGTGACCCTCCTGCCCGCAGTTGAAACAGACATTCTTTCCTTTTAGACATGCCCCTGAGTGATTCCTCCCACACTCCTTGCATGCCTCAGTTCTCTTCTTTGCTTCCCCTGGTTTTCCCCCAGAGTTTCCTGATTTGAAATTGTAGCTGCTACTGTTGTTATTGTTCCACTTTCTCTTGTTTGCACCACTGCTGCTGCTACCTTCCTCGCGATTCCCTCCTTCATTCTTCTTCTTTTTTTCCTTATTAAATTTCATAAGGGCCTCACTTCCGCCCTCAGCAATTATAGCTTTCTCCAGGAGAGTCGCGAAGCTATTCATCTGTAACACCGAGAGTCTGCTATATAGCCATGGTTTGTGACCCTACTCAAACCTCCTCGTTTTTCTCTCCTCAGTATCGACCTGGTGAGGTGCAAACCTCGCCAGCTCGTTGAATTTTGTGGCATATTGAGGTACCGTCATGTCTTCTTTGCTTCACTCCAGAATCGCATTCCATGCGACTCTCAGATACTAACCGGAAAATAGTTCTCAAAAAAGATTTTCTTAAACCCTTCCCAAGGTATCACGCCTTATCCAGCCCTGGTTTGGTTTGCCTCCCACCAGAAGTTAGCTTCACCCTTCAGCATGTAAGTGGTGAAGATTGTTTTTTGATCATCACCTACTCAGGCAATAGCGAACGCCTTTTCGATTTCCTTAACCCAAGTTTGAGCTTCGATGGGTTCAGTGGTTCCTTTGAACTTAGGGGGTCCCGCGTTCTTGAAGTCCTTGAAGTGTGCCACTTGGGCCACTGGAGGGTTATTGGCATTCGGGGTTCGATTCTGAAGTGCCCCCACTAACATGTCTACAAACTGCTGCATAGGATTCGGTGGATCCCCAATATAACCGCCTGACCCCTCGTGTGTTTGACGACGTCTTCCTCTAGCCATCTATCTGTTTAAAATGAACTTAATGTTATTAACTTATCACTTACTCTATAGAATATATCATTCATAAGAAGAGAACTTAATCATCACATCACATACTTAAATAAAAGCATATTTATTTATAAACATAACACCCAAGGTATTTCATCGTCTTATAGCATTAAGCCATTTACATCACTTTAAACCAACATACTTGGTAAAAACTGAAACCAAGCTTTTTATTCAAAGATAAGCGTTCTATACGCTAGTAGTAAAAGTTTATCATAATAAACTAAAAGCCCCGCCTAATGGCGTCCTTATGATCCTCGTCCGCTATCTCCAAAGACCAAATTTCTACTTATAACATCGTCTGGATTCTGCTCCTCACTTGGAAAGTGATTCACCCTATGTTGGAACCTTCCATGTGCTGACTTAAATGCGTACTTCATCTTGTCTATCTTAACCTTCTTATCTCTCACCTCTCCTTCTAACTCGCCAGTTAGCTTCTCAGCCCGAACATGGTCTCTCCTCTCTTCTCCCCAGAATGTGGTGATGATCTGCTTGTCAGTTTGAAGACTCTGTATCCTTGACTCTAACCTATTAATGGTATGTCCCAAGTGGGTCCTAATAGCTTCTTTCTCATCCTTTAGCCTATCCGCCTTCTGGTCTGATGCCCGCAGCTTGTCAGCCAGATCCCCGTTCCTAATTATCAGGTGGTGCACCAATGCCTCAAGCAATGTTGTAGCTTGCTGTTCCCCCTAATACAACTCCTTCAACTCATGGACCTTGTCGTCCAACTCCGTAATCCTATCCATCAACTCATTCAATAAATTATCCTCAGGTGCTTCTTCCGAGTCCTCCTCGGGCTCCTCTTCCTCTTCAGGATACTCCTCGGTTCTCGAGTCACCATCTTGCCTCACCTATAGGCTCGTGTACACCGTCCACCAACTCGCTTTCACTCACAACGTAGATATCTCTAACCTCCTCTTCTCCTGACATCCTTCAAACAAGAAAAATAACTCGGTTAGTATTTTAAAATAAATGTTTTTTTTTAGAAAAATAGATTTGACACAGCCCCTAGAACTCTATATGAGTTCATCTCCTTATTTCCTCCACTAACTTCCCTAAGGTTATAGTCTAAGGTTTCCCCACCCAAAGTTTATAACATATGGCTTTGATACCAACCTATGACGCCCCCGAATCCGTGTAACATCGATTATAAGATATGGTGCTCACGATACAACATACATCATCATCTATCTAAGTAACTCTAATACTTATTCAAAATAAAGTCCCAAGTCTTTACAACCTTTAATAAACTGAAACTTAAACTTAGCGTTTATCGCTACATTACATCATATGCGAAAATATAATTATTACATAAATAACTCTCATTATTTCATCTTAGACTTTCTTTTGTCCTTACCCAAGCCCTCAGCGTTATCAACCTTAACTGAAAGGTTTAAGCAAGAATGAGCACAAATTGCCCAGCAAGTATATAAAGTAGTTTGAGAACATACATCAGAATTAAAAGCATTAGTATGAATATTTCTCAACAGTTGAAATAAATATCAAGAGATAAACTGGAATATCAAGATAAGAGTTCTGGAGTTCTCAATAGCATACTAAGGGGTGTTAGATACTCTGAACATTACTTTGTTTCATTATAAACCATCAGATGGTTTAACAATCAAATATATTGTAAACGGTCTCTGCAAGTACTCCAGGTGATCAGCCTATCGTACCCTACATTGTATACAAGTATAAAGTTTGAAACACATAAGCGTAAATGGGACTATATGCCCGACATCAGTTACCCCGTTATCCGGGTTGTTCATCTTAGTATTCATGCGGAACCTCACCAAAGCAATTTGGATTGGTAAACATTAAATAGCTTCAAAGGATTTGAATTGTTCAAACAATATACTATGTTTGCATCAATAACATCTAGTCGGTAACGAAAACTAGAAAACATGCTTGAATATAGTTCATTAAGGAATACTTAACTTTAAAGTATAGCGATTGCAATAGAACCTAATATTCATCAATAACGTTTTCGCATCACAATTGAAGTTATAGAACTTTACAATAAAGGAGCTTGCATGAATGATTAATTAATCACAAGCCCAAACTTACCCTCGCTGCAATCAACTGAATAAGAGTTGAATAAATTCATATTGAAAAATAGGGTAAGAAACTTGCCTATTACGTCTTCTACAATTACTTCTACCTACTAGCCCTTCACGTAACCTATTCAATGTGTCACGTTAAGTAATTTGGTTCTCGAACACCACTTTGAAGTGTAATGGTTCCCTTTTATTTTAATAAAAAGATTAAACTCACACGTATTCAAATACAATTCAATTACCTAACATGTTGCTATGAGTAGGCCACGTGGTTAAATAAAAGAATTTGGAAAACATAAATTTGTGACATTTTTCGAACCAAAACTCTACCAAAAATCTTCATAAAATATGCTTAAGGGTCTCAAGTCAAAAAATCTCATTTTCCATAATTATGACATCACATATATAATTAAATTCATTTATCCATATAGCATCATTTATATAAAAAATACCAAATCAGTCCCAAAAATATTTCTTTTCTGGGATTTTGTAGAATATATTGCCACATTGAACATATAATTTTCCCGGAATTTTTAAAATTCATCTACTATTTTTAAATAGTCCATAATAGCCAAATATTCTCAAATTTTTCATAAATCGAAATTAGCTCTAAAAATTCTGAAATTTTCAGGGTTAACTCCTGTTATACACATGTACTTCCAGTAAAAATTTCATAATTTTTAGACTTATACACAGAGAGTTATTCGGGTATCTTCTCAAAACGTGTTCTTAATCGTAAAATTCATAACTCTCAAACCGTATGGCCAAAAATTCTCAAATTTTTACAGGACCTTCATATCTTCTTATATTAATACTACAAATGTTTCCAGAATTTTTAAAGTACATCAAAGTAGACAAAAATCCCCCCGAAATAGACTGATCCACACAGTCCCAAGAAAGACATCAAATTTTTGTTTCTTGTAGCCACTTTTGCGATTTTATTCCCATTAATCTACATATGATATGACCATGATACTTGGACACAATAAACTTCATACATCAAGGTATTTTAGAAAATATAACATTCATGAAACTAGCATGCTAAGACCACAAACCAACTGCATAGAAAAACGTGCCAGCACTAGTTTATACTTAGAAAAAACTTGAAATTCCAGATTTTCTGCAGATTTTTGTATGAACATGCTTGCTTACGATTTTTATAACTTGCTCAATTTAACTCCCTTTCTTTTGAAATTTGGACAGGTTGTACCTCATGTTACATACTATTTTATAAAATTATTACATACGCTAATCGAGTCATATACACCATGATTCTGAGGCTCTGAAAAACCCCAAAAATCACAGATTACTAGTTAAACCCAATTTTACAAAAATCTGTGATTTTGCTTCTAACATGCAATTAAATTATTCCTAATGTCCAGATCATCTACTCTCACATGTTTTCAAATTTCACAACATCAAACTTCAACAAATTTCCACCTTTTTGATTAATTTAGCACCTTAGAGACATTTTATCAAAGGTAGAGCATACATTGCTTAATTCTTTGATTTTCTATGAATTTGATGCATGATTAACCCATATCTTTTGTTGTTAACGATCTATAATCATCAAACAACAGTAACATGGCAACACAAAGCCACAACAAATCATTTACAAATTCTATATGCATTTTCTTCTCATTTTTCTTATAAAAATAAAATTGGTTCATGAATTACCTTTTGATGAATTTCTTCTTGGTTTAATATGATGCTCCTTCTCTTTGCTTGTCAAATCCTCAGTAATTCTCCAAAATTCGTTCTAACTCTCTTAAGCTCTCAATTTCTCTCCATGATTACTCACTTGGTGGAATTTTCTTAAAATAAAAGTGTGTTTGTATATATGTATAGCTTGTTAGAGTCTTTTGATTCCCATAACCCCCAACTCTCATAACCCCCAACTCTAATGATTAGTTACTCACAATACTTAATAATACAATAATATAGTTAATTAATAGGAAGAATGTGGGAGTTAAAAAAAACAAAAAAAAAATTGGTTTTAAGGAATAAAATAAAGTACTCCCACCTTAGCTATTATATAATATACGTATACTCTCTCCCTTGTCCCAATTTAATAGTCTCATGGGTCCCATCAGTTCAGCTGATTTCTATTATAAAAAAATATATTATTTTAATCAATTAATAAGTTATTTGACTATTTTACCCTTCGGAACCAAACTTTGCGAACCATATATCGATTCCTACTAAAGTCGACGTTTCGGACGTCATGGGACTATCCGTTTAGTCAAATTCACCTCTAAAATTCGTAGTTGACTTTTTCCTTGAAAAAGTCAACTAGTTGACTTTGACCAAAAAGTTGACCGTGACACTTTTTCGTGATTATAGTCTATCCTGACTAATTTCGACATTCTGGACTCGAATACGCAGTCCGCGTCTCTAAATTCCGCTCCAAACTCCAGCTCATAATTTAATACCATCCCACATAATAAATAGAACAATTCCCTACTTAATTAATTTAAATAGTTAAATAAAACTAAACTAACCATTTAAATACATCTCATCACATCTCTTGAAATAACACATTTATGTACAACACATATACATCTAATAAATGAAATCACCCAAAAGTTTCATATACATTCGTTTATTGATAATTCTTAAATTACATAAAAAAATCTCGGATATTACAACAACATCGCACTCGTAAACGCATACGATCTTCTACTCAATGCGTCAGTTACCACGTTCGCTTTTACAGAATGGTATTGAATGGTATAATCGTAATCTTCAACAGCTCAAGCCAGCGTCTTCAGCACATAATACGTTTATTTTAGTTGAAGAAATATTTTAGGGTTTTAGAAATGGGTTTTGTACTGGGGTCAATATAAAATTTGATTTCACGCTTTAGGGGTAGGCTAAGAAGTTCTTCAAGGAATATGTCAGGAAATTTATTAACAATAGAAATATCATTCAAAACTGTGACTCTCATCCCAAGAATTGGATAGCACGTGACATTGATATCTATCAATTTGCCACCGTTATCCACGGCTTCCCCTATAGAAAGTCTGGCTTTGGTGCATTCCATATAAGGAAGTCAACAATGAAAGGCTCGAGGCTCTTTACTTATGGCTTGATATGACAATGATTGACTTTAGTGGTTTGGTTGCTTGAATTCGCATAATAGGTTGGTTAGGAATATGAAAACTAACAACCTTAAGAAAATAATCACTTTAGCATGATGAGTAGTTAACCAGTCGATTCCTAAAATCACATTAAAAGCAAGTATTTTCAAAGAGATAAGATCGACAAGTAACGTGAAAGTGTCGATTTGAATCAACAAGATTTATAAACAGTGGATGTAATAAAGGTTTATCCAAACGAAGTTCCAACTGATAAGTCAAAGTTTATTTTCTCTGGAGTCAAATTTAAACGTTGAGCTCAAGTAGGTGAAATAAAAGAGTGGGTAGAACCGGTATATAATAAGGTATAGACTTTACAAGAGTTTATGATTAACTTACCCGTAATAACCTCGTTCGGGTTCCTCAACAAACGCTCTCACTTAAACTACCGACTTTGACTTGTCTGGGACATCCTTTGGCATCACTCGCCCAGCTGGACTTGACTTCACTACACGACAAAATTGAGCTAGGTGACCTTCTCTTCCACAATTAAAACACGCTTTGGGTTACTGCGTATAGTTTGGAAGGATGTATCCCTCCTGTTCGCATTTGAAACATACAACCGGTCGTCGTTCTCCTTCCTTGACAACGGGTGCCGGTGCTGCCGTCTTTCCATCATTATTGAACCTTCTCTTCTTGAAATTTCCACTTCTATTATCTCGGCCATGATTACCACCAAAGTGGTTACCATTCTTGGCATGATTATTTCCCCCACGATGGTTATCATTGTTCCGATGGTCGTTGTCACCGGTATGATTATTATCGTGTTGTTGGTCGTTGCCTTTTGGTTGTGATGACTCATTATCGCGCTCCACTAACTGAGCCCTATTCACAACATCTGAATATAAACAAAGTTTGTGAGAAATGAGGTATTGACTTATTTCAGGTTTCAAACCTCTTAGAAATATTCGCGTCATTCGGTTCTCATTATCGACCAAATGGGATGCAAACCTGGATAACTCCGCAAACTTAGCCTCGTATTACGATACGGTCATATTGTTTTGCTCTAGCTTGATGAATTCTACCTCTTTCATGTGACGAATACTTTCAGGAAAGTACTTGTCGTTGAATAAATCTTGGAACTTCTCCCAAGACATCTTGAGTGCGCCAGTCGAGTAGATGCTTTTACGTGATACCCACCAATGATCTCGCTTCTTCATGCAACATAAAGGTGGCAAATGGAACCTTTTGCTCCTCTGAGCATTCCAAGACATCAAATATCTTGGTGATCTGCTTTATCCACGTCTCTGCATTAAGTGGTTCTGGCTTTCCCAAAAACTCCGGTGGTCCCAACTCCTTGAACTGCTTAGCGGTGACCAACCGTGGGTTGCCATTGTTTCTACCTGCATTATGAACAGGAGTCTCTCTCGTTTGGTGTTGCATGAATCCTAAGAAGCTCCTAAACGTACCGTCGTTTGTCATTTGGTCGGTGTCGTTGTTTATAGGAGGATTATTGTCTTCCTGATGCACATTATCCTGGCTATTGATCAGTGGTGACGGTCTCATGTGCTCCATTGTTTATCTCAACATTTTCAGATGTCATTTTCAAACACTGCCACAAGACAAGGGTTAATTCACATGCCACATATTATCCGTATACTCTGACCGACCAATTAAATACCAAATAAACTTAGGTAGGTCATACTAGTGAAGGAATTCCACATCTCTCCCCTCCTAGTTCTTGTCTCACATCTCAGCCAGGGATCATATCCCTAAGCTTTGATACCAACTGTGACGCCCCCAAAATAGGTATGCATCACCCATTCTGAGTCGCCAAATACATGGTACAGAATACAAATACAAACTTAAATATACAACATAAGCTGTGAGTTTTAATAAAAATATTGTCTTCTAGACAGTATTCAAACTCAAAATAAGTCCTCAATACATTTATTATCACACTATTTCACAGAATAGTGAGGACTACTAATGCAACCATCTGGACCGTCAATTCATTCCCCGACTAGTCCCAGCTATATTCTCATTTCTTGAAGAGAACATTGAAAGAAAGGGTGAACTCAACTAGCCCAGTAAGAAATATTATGACTAAGATAATGCAGAATAATATATCGTTAGCCTTCAATAGTGTTAAACTAATAAAATATAACAAACATCAAGTTTAACTGCAGCGGAATAAGCAATCCATTAGAAGAGCCAAGTAGAGCATAAAATCTACTATCTTCTATGATTTAAAATGTTTTTCATCACTTTTATCGTTGAGACTCAGCTTAATAAATAATGCACATCATCGAATCACCCATGCACTACGGCCAATGATATTCTTTAGTATCACGAACATAAATTATCCATGCACTACGAGCCAAGGATATTCGCGTATTCATCAATGGTCATGATCATGCCAACAACTGTCCATCAATGCACTGCGGGCCAATGAGGACTTTTACCACATCATTTGTAACATTACGGTCATGATTATACCGAATAATCCCTGGTCATAATCATACCAAGTCCATCTATGCACTACAGGCCACAGATGACTTTCAACATAATATAAACATGAGGATGATGAAATTGATATAAGAATTCAATAAAACAAGTTCAAGGATAAATTTTTAAAGATTTATAATTTAATTTATCCAGAAATTAATAACGTCCAAATTTGTCAACATGATACTGCTTTGTGGAGTAAAATTCAAGAATAATATTGTACCAAAAATAATTTGGACTGAGAACGAATCAATTTTTATCATGAATAGTACCCCGGGTGAATAGTACTCGAGTGAATAGTATCCCATGAATAGTAATTCGGTAATAATAACCCGTGAATAGTACTCTGGCATGAAAAAGTTAAAACTTATCAAGAATGCACGGAATAATATTTCTATGAAAAGATACTGGATGAAGCGCAAATATCAAGGATATTCTACTAATTTTATGGAGTTTAGAAGCCAAAACTTTAACAAAACGAGTATAAAATTGAAATCGAGATTTAAATAATATTACTTACATACTACGGTATGAAAGAAAATATTATTTCAAGCTTAATATTGAACAAAAATAACTTTTCTTACTTAATATTAAACTAAAATAATATTCATTACGAATATTAAACGAATATAATATTTCTTGCGAATATTGAACGAAATAAAATTTCTTATGAATATTGAACGGAAATAATATTAATACGAATATAAAAAATAATATCTCTTCAGAATGTGAAATAAATAATACCCCTTACCTCAAAAAGAAGAGTATTCCAACTGGTATAGCGAATATATTCTTGAAGAAAACTTTCACTAGTTTCTACACTCAAAGCTTTCTAAAACTCGAAAGAAATACGCTCAATATTATAGAAGAAGAATTCTCTGATTCTGGTGTGATTTTTAATTCTAATTAAACATCCTATTTATAGGAGAATGGAATGATACTATTTAGAAAATAATCACGGATGCACAGTTTAGAAAACTCACGGATGAATTCGGCGGAGGAAAAACTGATTTTCTAATTTTTACTATTCATTACTGTGCAATAAAATATTCTAATAAAACAAAAACTTTAAATAAAATATAATATATTCTATTTATAATCTAATAAAACAAAACTTTATATAAGATATATATATATATATATATATATATATATATATATATATATATATATCGTCCCACAAACATACTAGAACCCAAAATCACATATAACTTTAATTCCCTTCTTTCCAAGGTATCTTCCCCACCTCCCTTTCTTCCCACCACACACACACACATATTAAATCACATGCACACCCACACACACATTTATATATATATATATATATATATATATATATATATAACACATTCACACACACACACACAAATTATATATATAATCACACACACCCACACACATCACACACTTCCCTCTCTTCCAAGGCAACTATCCCCCATCCCCTTTTCTTTTTTTCTTCATCCCATACACATTTCTTCCCACCATTCCCCACTTTCATTATTATTATATATATATCTCTTATATAATTTCCACACCATTTTCATTTTTCTTCCCATATACACACACACACCTTACACCTTTCACTTTTCCAACAACATGTCACTTTCACACACATCACTCTCACTTTTTTTCCACCACTTTCCACTCACACACATCATATAATTATATATATAAATTCCCTCCCCTTTACGTATACTCTCCTCCCCCCCATTTCCAAAATCATTTCTTCCACACGTGGGCCCCACATGTGGCCCCAACCTTTATTATAAAGAATAAATTTTTATCGATTATTTTGAAAAATGGGTAAATGAGGGTCCAAATAATACGTCAATATTTACAACAAATACTTCATAAAAATCACCTCAATATTTTTAACAATATTTATCATCATTATTATAATTCGCAATATTTAACAACCAGGTTGTTCCCAGGAAAGAAGGGGCTTTCTAATAAGAATTTCTCCCTATTGACTCGCAATTAGGTGACCAAACCTCTACTTGATAGAACTTCTAGACATTGTCAATATTGCAAATAATAATATTAATAACTTGTCATCTCAATTATTGATTTAATAATATATAAAATACTGACAATAATTGAATCAAATAACGTGAGATACTATGCAGTAATTACTGTAGCAATAATTGAACAAAACTGAGTGACTTCTCACGTAAGCATCAATAATCAATACCGTGTGCTATTATGCAATTACGTGTATTACTGTACTTTTACTACCGGGTATTTCAACAGTTTTAACGGTAACACTTTCGCCGTTATTTTTATAAAAAGATATTTTTGTCGTTTTCTCAATCCAACAATAATTTTATTGTGGGGTCCACCAATGATTGTGTCGTTGTATGAATATTCCCTGTTAAAACGAATATTCCCCGACCAATCAAATATTTTATGACAACTTGTATACTTCGCAAAATTTATAAATACTACCCACAACTATAACATTATCTCAAATCCACACCATAAAAAAATATTTCGAGAAAATTAAATATGTATTCATAAAATTTGGGGTCTTTCACCACATATTATCTCTATATTCTGACTGACCAGTTAAATAACAAATAAACTTAGGTAGGTCATACTAGCGAAGGATTTACCTGTCTCTCCCCTCCTAGTTCTAGTTTCACATCTCAGCCAGGGATCATTCCCCAAAGCTTTGATACCACCTGTGACGCCCCCAAAATAGGTATACATCACCTGTGACTCCCCCAAAATAGGTCCACATGACCCATTCTGAGTCGCCAGATATCACACTATAAAAATAATTTACAAACTTCATTTATACAATCGCTGAATCGTCGTAAATGCGAGAATACGACCACAGTTAAACTGTGAGTTTTAATACAAATGTATGTAACTCTAATGGTTCCTTGACCACAACCGTACAATGGTACTTTACATAAAAGTACAGTCAAAAACTATTTTAGAAATTAAAATCTTTGGGAAGTGCTCAAGGAAACCTTCGTACATGGGAGGCCATGCATCAAGGTTATGATAGATATCATATGTCCACAGAATTATCCTTGGTT
The DNA here is from genome assembly GCA_020205615.1 of Panax quinquefolius. Lineage (NCBI taxonomy): Eukaryota > Viridiplantae > Streptophyta > Magnoliopsida > Apiales > Araliaceae > Panax > Panax quinquefolius. The sequence goes on along the minus strand of CM035158.1, from coordinate 94,940,664 downwards.
GACCCAATAGACCCCAAGGAAAAATGAGAAGATTACTATCATGTTCTTTCCAATGGTGAGTCTTCTCTTGACATATAACTATCTCCACTGTCTGCAATTGAAAATTATATTTCAACCAAACTCCAAGATCATATAGGTAGTGCTCGTAGATATACTCAGCAAGTGGATGTGCACAACCCTGTCTTATAATAACACGAAGTTGTATGTCGTTAGACATCTTGTATGATAATGGCAAAACACCCTTCCAAAGTTGAGTTCACCTCACCCTATTCGGTTCACCAAAATTAAATATCAAATGACGTATACAATACGACACACTTATCTAAAGTTCTCATACTATTTAGGGAAAACCTCAAATTACTATAGACCACCGCTCTATTCCCCTCATTATCCCCGCTCGACCCAAAGAACACTCTTATTACCTGAAAGGAATTGTGAAGCAAAAAGGGTGAGCACAACTAGCCCAGTAAAGAATATCATGACTAAAGATAATTTACATCATCAATAGCCTTCATCAGTAATAAATCAGAGATCTAGAACATATGGTAGATGATAAAACTTTTCAACCATAGTTGCAGCAGAACGAGTAATCCATTAGAAGAGTCAAATAGACCATCAGATCTATTATCTTCTCCACGTTAAAAGTCCACCAATTAATAATGTTTTATCCCTGTAACATCAATCAACAATTCCTGTCCACAATCATATGAATAACTCATAATCATAATTGTGATTCTAAATTCCTCTTCGCACCCAGGACGAAGATAATTTTCATCACCTATCTTCACCTAAAACATCAAAAATCATGGTTATACCAAATCACAATTCTTGCTCATAATCATACTAATAAATTCATCTTTGCACTACGACCAAAGATATTCATTAACAATTCATCTTTGCACTACAGGCCAAAGACATACAACTGTATTTTAGAAGAGTCAAGTAGATCATGATATCTACTATCTTTTACGAATTAAAAGTGTATAATTAATATTTTATCGGCGAGACTCGACAATAAATAATCCACATCATCGAATCATCCTTGCACTACGACCAAGGATATTTATGTAATCATCAATGGTTATGATTATACCGAATAATCCCTGGTTATAATCATACCAATAACTGTCCATTAATGCACTACGGGCCAATGAGGACTTTTACCACATCATCTATAACATTAAGGGTCATGATTATACCGAATGATCCTCCGGTCATAATCATACCAATAAACAGGTTCATCTATGCACATAAGTCAAAGATACTCATCAATCAATAGTTCATCTTTGCACGTAAGCCAAAGATATACAAATCAGAAACCAATAATCAACAGTCCATCTTTGCACGTAAGCGAAAGATATACAATCAGAAACTAATAATCAACAGTCTATCTTTGTACGCAAGCCAAAGATGACTTTCATCATAATATAAGCATGAGGATGATGACAATGATATAAACATTAATTAAACGAAATCAAGGATAAATATTAAAGACTTTAAATTTATCCAGAGTTTAAAAATATCCAAGTTGTCAACATGATACTGCTTTGTGGAGTAAAATTCAAGAATAATATTCATGTACCAAAAATAATTTGGACAGAAAAGAAATATATTTTTTGGGTGGATAGTACCCCGTGAATAGTATTTCGGGAATAGTACCCCGTGAATAGTACTTCGGGAATAGTATCCCGTGAATAGTATCCCGACAAAAAAAGTGTCCCGAATACCCGAGTGAATGATACTAGAGTGAATAGTAATCGGGTGAATAGTAACCCATGAATAGTAACTCGTGAATAGTACTTCGGCACGAAAAGTGCACCGAATCCCAAAGTGAATAATATTAGAGTGAATAGTAACCGGGTGAATAGTAACCCGTGAATAGTAACTCATAAAAAATACCAAAGAAAATGATATTCCATAACGAGTACAAAAGAAATGATATCTCATACGAGTATAATAGAATATACGAAACTACAAATGGATTTTCACCCTACATGCGGTAATCCACGTAGACAGATCATTTCCACAATTTAATAAGGAATGAATTCAAAGGATCATTCATCATGCATGTGACGCCCCCAAAATAGGTATACATCACCTATTCTAAGTCGCCAAATACATGGTACAGAATACAAATACAATCTTAAATATACAACATGAGCTGTGAGTTTTAATACAAATATTGTCTTCTAGAGAGTATTCAAACTCAAAATAAGTCCTCAATACATTTATTATCATACTATTTCATAGAATAGTGAGGACTACTAATGCTATCATCTGGACCATCACTCCGTTCCCCGACTAGTCCCTCCTACGTTCTCATTTCCTGAAGAGAACAATGAAAGCAAAAGGGTGAGTTCAACTAGCCCATTAAGAAATATTATGGCTAAGATAATACAGAATAAATTATTGTTAGCCTTCAACAGTGTTAAACTAATACAATATAACAAACATCAAGTTTAACTGCAGCGGAACAAGCAATCCATTAGAAGTGTCAAGTAGAGAATAAAATCTACTATCTTCTATGATTTTAAAGGTTTTTCATCACTTTTATCGCTGAGACTCAGCTTATTAAATAAACCACGTCATCCCTACACTACGGCCAAGGATATTTATAAGTATCACGACCACAAATTATCCATGCACTACGGGTCAAGGATATTCGTGTTTTCATCAATGGTCATAATCATGCCAACAACTCGTCCATCAATGCACTACTACGCCAATGAGGACTTTTACCACATCATTTGTAACATTACGGTTACTATGACTATACCGAATAATCCTCAGTCATAATCATACCAAGTCCATCTATGCACTACAGAATACGATAACTTTCAATATAATATAAACATGAGGATGATGACAATGACATAATAATTCAATAAAACAAGTTCAAGAATTAAATTTTAAAGATTTATAAGTTAATTTATCCTGAACTCAAAAACGTCCAAATTGTCAACATGATACTGCTTTGTGGAGTAAAATTCAAGAATGCTCAGAAGAATATTTTCATGAAAAGATAATGGATGAAGCGCAAATATCAAGGATATTCTACTAATTTCATGGTGTATGGAAGCCAAAACTTTAACCAATAGAGTATAATAGAATATATGAAACTGCAAATAGATTTTCGTCCGCCATGCGGTAATCCACGTAAACAGATCATTTCCAAAATTTAATAAGGAATGAATACAAAGGATCATTCACCATGCATGTGGTAATCCACATAGACAGGTTATTCCAATAGAATAATAAAGAATTGAATAAAAGAAGAATTCACCATGCATGCGATAGATCAAGACAGACATGTTATTCCTAATGTAATAATAAAGAATGGAACCAGTGTCATGCAAAATTCGCACGATGCATGTGATATTCCAATGAATAATAAAGAATTGAATAACAATGTAATTCACCGTGGCATGTGATAGCGGCCTGACAAACAAAGTTAATACGCATGCATGTGATATTCAAACACAATAATAAAGAATGGAATAACAATGTATTCACCGTGCATGCGATAGATCGCAAGATGTATAGGATATTCCAATGAATAATAATAAAGAATGGAATAATATAAGAATTTCACCACGTATGCGATTACTTGTATAGGCAGGTTATTCCAACATAATAATAAGGAATAGAATAACAAAAGCTCTCTTCATGAATACGAAAGAAATAATACCCTTACCTCGTAATAAAAGTCGGATACTAGAATAGAGAGGTAGCGGACTTCTCTTTCTTCTTTCTCTATAATTTCTCTCTATAATAATTGCTCTATAGCTTTAGTGAATTGGTGAGAAATGAAGGAAGAATGAGCTTCTATTTATAGAAAAATATAGTTTCGATAATTGCACGTTTTGGGGCTCAAAAAATTACAGTACAATACCTCCAACATTTCTTTCAGTTTTTAATTTAGTCCTGCAAGTATTATCAACCTTGCACCACCTCCCCTAATAGTAAATAATGTGAATCAATAGTTCAATCATGTGATACAATAGTTATAATCATGTGAAAATACGAATAACAGTATAGTTCTTCCATCTATACCTTCATCTTTAACTTAGTCATGCAAGTATTATCAATCTTGCACCAACTCCCCTAATAGTACATGAATGTGAATCAATAGTACGCACATGTGAACAAATAGTTATAATCATGTGAATTAATAGCAATTAATTCCTCATTTATCCAATTAATTACCCGATAACTTCCAAACATCAATTATTATCGAAATAAATGTCGATTTTCACTAACACTAATAATTCCAACACAATGGAACTATCAATTTCATCTTTAATCATCACGAACGTATTCATCATTAATATTATAACTCACAATATTTAACAACCAAAGTCATTCCCGTGAAAGAGGGGCTTTCCGATAAGGATTTCTCCTTATCGTGCATGATTAGATGACCAAATCTCTCCTTGATAGAACTTCTAGACATTATAAATATTGCAATTTAATAATATGAATAACTTTTTCGTCTCAATTATTGATTTAATAATATATCATATTATACAGATGATACTGTGATAATAATCGGATCAATAATATGAGAGATATGATGCAGCAATTACTGTAGCAATAATTGAGTATAACTGAGTGACTTCTCACATAAGCATCAATAACTAATACTGTGTGCTACTACGCAACCACGATATTATCAGTACTTTTTTTACTAATGGGTAGTTCAACAGCTTTAATAAAGAACACTTCCGCCGTTATTTTTTTAAAAAGATAATTCTGTCATTTTCTCAATCCGACAATAATTCCGTTGTGGGGTCCACCAATGATTGTTCCATCGTACGAATATTCCCTGTTAAAACGAATATTTCCACAATTTAATAAGGAATGAATACAAAGGATCATTCACCATGCATGTGGTAATCCACATAGACAGGTTATTCAAATAGAATAATAAAGAATTGAATAACGTAAGAATTCACCACGCATGCGATAGATCAAGATGCAGACATGTGTTATTCCTAACGAATAATAAAGAATGGAACCAGTCATGCAAAATTTCGCATGATGAATGTGATATTCCAAATGTAATAATAAAGAATTGAATAACAACAGAATTCACCAGGCATGCGATAGACCGCACAAACAGGTTATTCTAACAGAATAATAAATAATGGAACCAGGTCATGCGTAATACGCACAGACAGGATATTCAAACACAATAATAAAGAATGGAATAACAACAGAATTCACCAGGCATGCGATATACCGCACAGATAGGATATTCCAACAGAATAATAAAGAATGGAATAATATAAGAATTTCACCATGTATGCAGTACTTCGCATAGACAGGTTATTCCAACATAATAACAAGGAATGGAATAACAATAGCTCTCTTCATGAATACGAAAGAAATAATACCCCTTACCTTAGAATAAAGTCGATACTCTTTGGAATAGAGAGAGGTAGCGACTTCTCTTCTTCTTTCTCTCTATAATTTCTCTCTATAATAATTGCTTCTATAGCTTTAGTGAATTGGTGAGAAATGAAGGAAGAATGAGCTTCTATTTATAGAAAAATATATTTTCGATAATCGCACGCTTTTGGGGCTCAAAAATTACAGTACAATACCTCCAACTTTTCTTTCAGTTTTTAATTTAGTCCTGCAAGTATTATCAAACTTGCACCACCTCCCCTAATAGTAAATAATGTGAATCAATAGTTCAATCATGTGATACAATAGTTATAATCATGTAAAAATACGAATAACAGTATAGTTGCTCCATCTATACATCCATCTTTAACTTAGTCATGCAAGTATTATCAATCTTGCACCAACTCCCCTAATAGTACATGAATGTGAATCAATAGTACGCACATGTGAACAAATAGTTATAATCATATGAATTAATAGCAATTAATTCCTCATTTATCCAATTAATTACCCGATAACTTCCAGACATCAATTATTATCGAAATAAATGTCGATTTTCACTAACACTAATAATTCCAACACAATGAAACTATCAATTTCATCTTTAATCAACACGAACTTATTTATCATTAATATTATAACTCATAATATTTAACAACCAGGTCATTCCCAAGAAAGAGGGGGCTTTCCGATAAGGATTTCTCCATATTGGCGCACAATTAGATGACTAAACCTCTCCTTGACAGAATTTCTAGACATTGTAAATATTTCAATTTAATAATATGAATTACTTTGTCGTCTCAATTATTGATTTAATAATATATCATATTATACAGATGATACTGTGACAATAATCCAATCAATAATATGAGAGATATGATGCAACAATTATTGTAGCAATAATTAAGTATAACTGAGTGACTTCTCACGTAAACATCAATAATCAATACCGCAGTATTACTACTATGCAACCATGCGCCAGACATCAGTATTTTTACTAATGGGTAGTTCAACAGCTTTTACAAAGAATACTTCCGCCGTTATTTTTATAAAAGATAATTACGCTGCTTTTCAATCCGATAATAATTCCGCCAGGGGGTCCACTAATGATTGTACCATCAGTATAAATATTCCCCGTTAAAACAAATATTCCCCACCAATTGAATATTATATAACAACTTATGTATTTTGTAAAATTTATAAATATTACCCACAACTATAACATTATATCAAATCCACACCATAATATTCAAAAAAATATTTCGAGAAATTTAAATCTTTATTCATAAAATTTGGGGTCTCACAATCTCCCTCCTTATGGAATTTACGCCTCGAAATTTACGTCATTTACTGGTATGTCAAGAGATGAGGATACCTTGACTTCATTTCAGATTCTTACTCTTGACGTATAACCTTTGAGTGTTGAATACGATCCCTCTTATCCAAGATTTTAACACGTATCTCCTCATACGTTAAATCTTCTGCTATACCGTCTAGTTCTAATTTAATAATGTGGTTCGGGTCGTCCACATAATTACGTAACATCGATACGTGAAAAATGTTATGAACACACGACATACTTGGCGAGAAAAGCGAGTCTATAGCCATAGTTCCTACTCGATCGAGGATTTTAAATGGGCCAATTAAATCGAGGGTTGAGATTTCCTCTCTCATCGATTTCTTGCTTCTAGAATAACGCCTCTCTTGAACCTTCTTCTTCACATTCATCATTTCTGAGTATGTAGCTTGAGCGACTTTTAACTTTATCGATTAAAGTCGATTCTAATCGTATATTCGTTATCTTTTACATGGGTCCCTAGAGTCTTTAACTCTATCTTCATCATTTGTAAGTTATACTGAAATGGGTTTTGTGTTAACAACATCGCACTCGTAAACGCATACGATCTTCTACTCAACGCGCGTACCACTACACACATTTGCTCTTCCACGATGATATTGAATGGTATAGTCGTAATCTTCAATCTTCGAGCCAACGCTCGAGCCAACGTCCTTTGGTGCGTGATACGTTCGTTTTAGTTGAAGAAATATTTGAGGGTTTTAGAAATGGGTTTTGTATTGGGGTCAATACAAAATTCGATTTCACGCTCTGGGGGTAGGCCAAGAAGTCTTTAAGAATACGTCAGGAAATTTATTAACAATAGAAATATCATTGAAAAACTGTGACTCTCATCCAAGACTTGGATAGCACATGAAATGAAGGTTTCTACTAACGAAGTTTCAACTGATAAGTCAAAGTCTAATTTCTTCGAAGTCAAATTTAAACGTTGAGCGCAAGCAAGAGAGATAAAAGAATGGGTAAAATCGGTATCTAATAAGGTATAGACTTCGCAAGAATTTATAATTAACTAACTCGTGCTAACTTCGTTCGGGTTACTCGTTTTTTTGAGAAGTCACGAAAACGCTTTCTTCCCGAAAAACCACCGACTTTGTTTTGTGTCGTGTCCTCTTTTCGCCACCGTCGCAAATTTGGACTTGACTTTGGTGCATAGTAAAATCGGGCTAGGTGACCTTCTTTTCCACAATTATAACATGCTTTGGATTGCATCATGCAGTTTGGACTGATATATCCCTCCCCTCTGCATATGAAGCATATGATAAGTGGTGGTCGCTTTCCTTCTTCCTTAACAACGGTGTCGATCTTGACGTCTTTCCATCATTGTTGAATCTCCTCTTCTTGAAATGTCCATTCTTATTTTTTTTGCCATGATTACCACCGAAGTGGTTACCATTTCTCGCATGTTGATTCCTCCACGCTTATTGTCACCGCTTCGATGACCGCTATCACCGGTATTATCATTTTGCTTTACCGCTTCTCTTTTGGTTGGGTTGACTCATTATCAAGCTCCAATAACTCGAGCCCTATTAACAACATCCTAATACAAACACGCTTTATGAGAGATAAGATATCGACGATATCTCGGGTTTCAAACCTCTTAAAAACATTCGTCATTCTCTCCTCATTATCAACCAAATGGGACGCAAACCGACAACTCTAAGAAACTTAGCTTCGTCTTCGCGACACCTGGCCATGTTGTTTTGCTCCAGCTTTAATGAACTCTACCTCTTTCATGTGACGAATACTTTCGGAAAGTACTTGTCGTTGAACAATTCTTGGAACTTTTCCCAAGTCATCTTCAAGCAGCGCAAGTTGAGTACGCTTTATAGATTTCCACCAAGAATTTACCTCTCACGTGACATGAAGGTGGTGGCAAGGGAACCTTTGCTCCTCGAGAGCATCCCAAGACATCAAATATCTTGCGGATCTTCTTTATCCACGCCTCGCCTTTTAAGTGGTTTTGGCTCTCCAAAAACTCCGGGTGGTCCCAGCTCCTCGAACTGCTTTTTTTAGCGAAGGACCGTCCGAGAGTTGTCAGTGTTTCCACCTGCATTTTGGACAGGAGCCGCTCTCGCCTGATGTTGCATGAATTGTATAAAGCCTCTAAACATTCCATCGTTCACCATTTGGTCAATGTTGTCGTTTGCATGAGGATTGTCAACTTCCTGATGCACATTATCCTGATTATTGATCTGTGGAGACTCAAAGGTCTCCTGTGCTCCATTGCTATTTTCAACATTCTCGGATGTCATTTTCAAATACTGCCACAAAACAAGGGTTAATTAGCATATCACATATTATCCCTATACTCTGACCGACCAATTAAATACCAAATAAACTTAGGTGGGTCATAATAGCGAAGGAATTCCCCGTCTCACCCCTCCTAGTTCTTGTCTCAAATCTCAGCCAGGGATCATATCCCTAAGCTCTGATACCAACTGTGAAGCCCCCAAAATAGGTATACATCACCTATTCTGAGTCACCAAATACATGGTACAGAATACAAATACAATCTTAAATATACAACATGAGCTATGAGTTTTAATACAAATATTATCTTCTGTGGCATGATTCAAACTCAAAATAAGTCCTCAATACATTTATTATCACACTATTTCATAGAATAGTGAGGACTACTAATGCTATCATCTGCACTCCAGTCACTCCGCTCCCCGACTAGTCCTCGCCACGCTTCTCATTTCCTCAAGAGAACAATGAAAGCAAAAGGGTGAGCTCAACTAGCCCATTAAGAAATATTATGGCTAAGATAATGCAGAATAAATTATCGTTAGCCTTCAACAGTGTTAAACTGATACAATATAACAAACATCAAGTTTAACTGCAGCAGAACAAGCAATCCATTAGAAGAGTCAAGTAGAGAATAAAATCAAACTATCTTTTATGATTTAAAAGGTTTTTCATCACTTTTATCGCTGAGACTCGGCTTATTAAATAAACCACGTCATCCCTGCACTACGGCCAAGGATATTCATAAGTATCACGACCAAAAATTATCCATGCACTACGGGCCAAGGATATTCGTGTTTTCATCAATGGTCATGATCATGCCAACAACTGTCCATCAATGCACTACGGGCCAATGAGGACTTTTGCCACATCATTTGTAACATTACGGTCATGACTATACCGAATAATCCCTGGTCATAATCATACCAAGTCCATCTATGCACTACAGGCCACAAATGACTTTCAACATAATATAAACATGAGGATGATGACAATGACATAATAATTCAATAAAACAAGTTCAAGAATTAAATTTTAAAGATTTATAAGTTAATTTATCCTCGAACTCAAAAACGCCCAAGTTGTCAACATGATACATCGCTTTGTGGAGTAAAATTCAAGAATGCTCGTAAGAATATTTCCATGAAAAGATATTGATGAAGCGCAAATATCCGGATATTCTACTAATTTCATGGTGTATGGAAGCCAAAACTTTAACCAACCGAGTATAATAGAATATATGAATCGCAAATAGATTTTCGCCACCACGCGGTAATCCACGCAGATGCATCATTTCCAAAATTTAATAAGGAATGAATACAAAGGATCATTCACCAAGCATGTGGTAATCCACATGACATGTGTTATTCCAATAGAATAATAAAGAATGGAATAATGTAAGAATTCACCATGCATGCGATAATCAATATGCATGTGTTATTCCTAAATGTATAATAAAGAATGGAACCAAATGCGAAATCGCAAACGCATGCATGTGATATTCCAATAGAATAATAAAGAATGGAATAACAACAGTAATTCACCGTGCATGCGATGTATCGAGATGACGAGTTACTCCAACCGAATAATAAATAATGGAACTGTGTCAATACATATTCAATGCAAATAATGGAACTGATATTCCAATATGTAATAATAAAGAATGGATTAACAACAATTCACCAGTAAAATAAGGATGATAGATCGCACGCATGCATGTGATATTCAAATGTAATAATAAAGAATGGAATAATGAAGAATTTCACCATATGCAGATTTTCACATAGATACGTTATTCCAACATAATAATAAGGAATGGAATAACAATAGCTCTCTTCATGAATACGAAAAGAAATAATACCCTTACCTTAGAATAAAGTCGGATATTGGAATAGTGAGGTAGCGCATTTCTTCTTCTTCTTTCTCTATATAATTTCTCTCTATAATAATTGCTCTATAGCTTTAGTGAATTAGTGAGAAATTAAAGAAGAATGAGCTTCTATTTATAAAAAATATAGTTTCGATAATTACACGCTTTTGGCTCAAAAATTACAAAGACAATACCTCCAACTTTTCTTTCATTTTTAATTTAGTCCTGCAAGTATTATCAAACTTGCACCACCTCCCCTAATAGTAAATAATGTGAATCAATAGTTCAATCATGTGATTCAATAGTTATAATCATGTGAAAATACGAATAACAGTATAGTACCTCCATCTATACCTCCATCTTTAACTTAGTCATGCAAGTATTATCAATCTTGCACCAACTCCCCTAATAGTACATAAATGTGAATCAATAGTACACACATGTGAAAAAATAGTTATAATCATGTGAATTAATAGCAATTAATTCCTCATTTATCCAATTAATTACCCGATAACTTCCAGACATCAATTATTATCGAAATAAATATCGATTTTCACTAACACTAATAATTCCAACATAATGAAACTATCAATTTCATCTTTAATCAACACGAACTTATTCATCATTAATATTATAATTCACAATATTTAACAACCGTGTCGCTCCTGTGAAAGAGGGGCTTTCCGATAAGGATTTCTCCTTATCGCGCCGCAACTAGATGACCAAACCTCTCCTCGATGTAACTTCTGTAGACATTTTAAATATTGCAATTTAATAATATGAATAACTTTGTCGTCTCAATTATTGATTTAATAATATATCATATTATATGACGATGATACTTTGTGACAATAATCGAATCAATAATACGAGAGATATGATGCAAAGAATTATCATAGTAATAATTGAGTATAATCGAGTAACTTCTCACGTAAGATCAATAACCAATACCGCAGTGTACTACTATGCAACCACGTATTCATCGCATTTTTTACTACCGAGTAGTTCAACAGTTTTAACGGTAACACTTCCGCCGTTATTTTTATAAAAAGATAATTCTGTCATTTTCTCAATCCGACAATAATTACGTTGTGGGGTCCACCAATGATTGTGTCGTCGTACGAATATTCCCTGTTAAAACGAATATTCCCCAACCAATCGAATATTAAATAACAACTTGCATACTTTGTAAAATTTATAAATATTACCCACAACTATAACATTATATCAAATCCACACCATAATATTCAAAAAAAATATTTCGAGAAATATAAATCTTTATTCATAAAATTTGGTGTCTCGCAATGCATGCGGTAATCCACATAAACAGGTTATTCTAACAGAATAATAAAGAATGGAATAACAAAAGAATTCACCAGGCATGCGATAGATCATACGATGTACATGCATTATTCCGACGAATAATAAAGAATGGAACCAGTGTCACATGTCATCCGCATGCATGGATATTCAATGTAATAATAAATAATGGAACCAGGTCATGCGTAATCTGCAAAGACAGGATATTCCAACATAATAATAAAGAACGGAACAAGGTCATGCGTAATCCGCACAGACAGAATATTCCAACAGAATAATAAAGAATGGAATAACAACAGAATTCACCAGGCATGCGATAGACCGCATAGACGGGTTATTCCAACAGAATAATAAAGAATGGAATAACAGAAGAATTTCACCATGTATGCGGTACTTTGCATAGACAGGTTATTCCAACATAATAATAAAGAATGGAATAACAATAGCTCTTTTCATGAATACGAAAGAAATAATACTCCTTACCTTAGAAGAAACTGGATAGTGAGGTAACAGACTTCTCTTCTTCTTTCTCACTATAATTTCTCTATAATAATTGCTCTTGTGAGACTTAGTGAATTGGTGAGAAATAAAGGAAGGATGATCTTCTATTTATAGGAAAATATAGTTTCGATAATTGCACATTTTGGGGCTCAAAATATTACAGTATAATACCTCCCTCTTTTTCTTCATTTTTAATTTAGTCCTGCAAGTATTATCAAACTTGCACCACCTCCCCTAATAGTAAATCATGTGAATCAATAGTAAATCATGTGACTCAATAGTTCTAAACATGTGAAAAAATTAATTACAGTATAGTACCTTCATCTATACCTCCATTTTTAATTTAGTCATGCAAGTATTCTCAATCTTGCACCAACTCCCCTAATAGTACATGAATGTGAATCAATAGTACAAACATGTGAACAAATAGGTATAATCATGTGAATCAATAGCAATTAATTGCTCATTTATCCAGTTAATTACCCGATTGGTCAATATAATCTCCAGACATCAATTATTATCGAAATAAATGTCGATTTTCACTAACACTAATAATTACTATCAATTTCATCCTTAATCAACACGAACTTATTCTTCATTAATATTATAATTCACAATATTTAACAACAAGGTCGTTCCCAGGAAAGAGGGGGCTTTCCGATAAGGATTTCTCCTTATTGGCGCGCAATTAAGTGACCAAACCTCTCCTTGACCGAACTTCTAGACATTCTCAATATTGCAAATAATAATATAAATAACTTTGCCATCTCAATTATTGATTTAATAATATAACATATTATACAGATGATATTGTGACAATAATTGAATCAATATTATGAGAGATATGATGCAGCAATTACTGTAGCAATAATTGAGAATAACTGAGTGACTTCTTACGTAAGCATCAATAATCAATACCGTGTGCTACTATCAAACCACGCCAGATTCTCGTATTTTTACTACCAAGTAGTTCAATGCTTTTTTAACGGTAACACTTTCACCGTTATTTTTATAAAAGATATTTACGCCGCTTTTCAAACTACGACAATACTTCCGCCATGGGTTCACTAATGATTGTCTTAGCGTCGTCATGAATATTCCCTATTAAAATGAATATTCCCAGACTAATTAAATATTTCCCGACACAACGAATATTTTATAACAACTTGCTTACTTTGCAAAATTTTCAAATATTACCCTTAACTTTAAACTTTTATCAATATAACTATTTACCAAATAGAATAATTATAAGAAAAATGAATACTTTCATTTCATAAAATTCGGGATCTCACAATCTCCCCTCCTTATAAAATTTCGTCCTCGAAATTTACGTACGTACCCGGTATTCGAAGAGATGAGAATATATTGCTTTCTTTTCGGATTGTACCTTCCCGATTATTTCCTCTGTATCATGATTTTCCCATTGCTCATCTCCTGTATTTCAGATATCATTCTGGAATATATCTTCAAAATAAAGGTTAATTGACATATCACAATTTTTCAATTTATCAAGTAAAAATTTCAACTTAGGTAAGTCACACACTAGCGAAGTATATTAATCGTCTCTCCCCTCCAAGTTCTAGACTCATATCTCCGCCAGCAACCATATCCCTAAGCTCTGATACCATTTGTGACGCCCCCAAAATAGGTCCACATGACCCATTCTAATTCGCTAGATATCACACTATAAAAACCATTTACAAACTTCATTTATACAACTGTTGAACTGTCGTGCAGAATACGACCACAGTTAAATTGTGAGTTTTAATACAAATGTATGTAACTCTCATGGTTCCTTGACCACAACCTTACAATGGTACTTTACATAAAAGTACAGTCAAAAACTAATTTAGAAATTAAAATCTTTGGGAAGTGCTCAAGAAAACCTTCATACATGGGAGGTCATGCGCCAAGGTTATGATAGATATCATATGTCCACAAAATTATCCTTGGTTGACCCAATAGACCCCAAAGAAAAATGAGAAGATTACTATCATGTTTTTTCCAATTGTGAGTCTTCTCTTGACATATAACTATCTCCACTGTTTGCAATTGAAAATTATATTTCAACCAAACTCCAAGATCATATAGGTAGTGCTCGTAGATATACTCAGCAAGTGGATGTGCACAACCCTGTTTTATGATAACACGAGATTGTATGTCATTAGACATCTTGTATGATAGTGGCAAAACACCCTTCCAAAGTTGGGTTCACCTCACCCTATTCGGTTCACCAAAATTAAATATCAAATGATGTATACAATACGACACACTTATCTAAAGTTCTCATACTATTTAGGGAGAACCTCAATAGCTATAGACCATCGTTCTATTCCCCTGTTATCCCCGCTCGACCCGGCAACACTCTTATTACCTGAAAGGAATTGTGAAGCAAAAAGGGTGAGCACAACTAGCCCAGTAAAGAATATCATGACTAAAGATAATTTACATCATCAATAGCCTTCATCAAGAATAAATCGTAGATTTAGAACATATGGTAGATGATAAAACTTTTCAACCATAGTTGCAGCAGAACGAGCAATCCATTAGAAGAGTCAAATAGACCATCAGATCTATTATCTTCTCCACGTTAAAAGTCCACCAATTAATAATGTTTTATCCCTGTAACATCAATCAACAATTCCGCATCCACAATCATATGAATAACTCATAATCATAATTGTGATTCTAAATTCCTCTTCGCACCCAGGACGAAGATAATTTTCATCACCTATCTTCACCTGAAACATCAAAAATCATGGTTATACCAAATCACAATTCATGCTCATAATCATACTAATAAATTCATCTTTGCACTACGACCAAAGATATTCATTAACAATTCATCTTTGCACTATAGGCCAAAGACATACAACTGTATTTTAGAAGAGTCAAGTAGAGCATGAAATCTACTATCTTTTATGAATTAAAAGTGTATAATTAATATATTATCGCCGAGACTCATCTTAATAAATAATCCACATCATCGAATCATCCCTGCACTACGGCCAAGGATATTCATGTAATCATCAATGGTCATGATTATACCGAATAATCCCTGATTATAATCATACCAATAACTGTCCATTAATGCACTACGGGCCAATGAGGACTTTTACCACATCATCTATAACATTACGGGTCATGATTATACCTAATGATCACTGGTTATAATCATACCAATAAACAGTTCATCTATGCACATAAGCCAAAGATACTCATCAATTAATAGTTCATCTTTGCACGTAAGCCAAAGATATACAACTCAGAAACTAATAATCAATACCCATCTTTGCACGTAAGCCAAAGATATACAACCGAAAACTAATAATCAACAAATCCATCTTTGCACGTAAGCTAAAGATATACAATCAAAACTAATAATCAATAGATCTATCTTTGTACGCAAGCCAAAGATGACTTTCATCATAATATAAGCATGAGGATGATGACAATGATATAAGCATTAATCAAACGAAATCAAGGATAAATATTAAAGACTTTAAATTTATCCAGAGTTTAAAAACATCCAAATTGTCAATATGATACTGCTTTGTGGAGTAAAATTCAAGAATAATATTCATGTACCAAAAATAATTTGGACAAAAAAGAAATATATTTTTCGGGTGAATAGTACCCCGTGAATAGTACTTCGGGAATAGTACCCCGTGAATAGTACTTCAGGAATAGTATCCCGACACGAAAAGTGTCCCGAATACCCGAGTGAATGATACTAGAGTGAATAGTAATCGGGTGAATAGTAACCCGTGAATAGTAACTCGTGAATAGTACTCCGGCACGAAAAGTGTCCCGAATACCAGAGTGAATAATACTAGAGTGAATAGTATCCCGTGAATAGTAACTCATAAAAAATACCAAAGAAAATGATATTCCATGATTTAGTACAAAAGAAATCATACGAGTATAATAGAATATCTGAAATCGCAAATGGATTTTCACCCGCCATGCAAAGAATCCACGTAGATGCATCATTTCCACAATTTAATAAAGAATGAATACAAAGGATCATTCACCATGCATGCGGTAATCCACATGTACAAGGTTATTCCAATAGAATAATAAGGAATGGAATAACAAAAGAATTCACTGTGCATGCGATGTAATCGCATGATAGGTTTTTCCAATAGAATAATAAAGAATGGAACCAAGTCAATGCGTAATCCGCAGACAAAATGGATATTCCAATGTAATAATAAAGAATGGAACCAGTCATACGTAATCCGCATGCATGCAAATATTCCAATGTAATAATAAAGAACGGAACAAGGTCACGCAGAATCCGCATAGCATAAAGATATTCCAACGTAATAATAAAGAATGGAATAACAATGAAATTCCCGTGCATGCGATGATCGCATAGACATGTTATTCCAATAGAATAATAAAGAATGGAATAACAGAAGAATTTCACCATGTATGCGGTACTTCATATAGACAGGTTATTCCAACATAATAATAAAGAATGGAATAACAATAGCTCTCTTCATGAATATGAAAGAAATAATACCCCTTACCTTAGAAGAAACTGGATAGTGAGGTAGCAGACTTCTCTTCTTATTTCTCACTATAATTTCTCTATAATAATTGCTCTTGTGAGGCTTAGTGAATTGGTGAGAAATGAAGGAAGAATGAGCTTCTATTTATAGGAAAATATAGTTTCGATAATTGCACATTTTGGGGCTCAAAATATTACAGTATAATACCTCCCTCCTTTTCTTCATTTTTAATTTAGTCCTGCAATTATTATCAATCTTGCACCACCTCCCCTAATAGTAAATCATGTGACTCAATAGTTCTAAACATGTGAAAAAAATAATTACAGTATAGTACCTTTATCTATACTTCTATTTTTAATTTAGTCATGCAAGTATTATCAATCTTGCACCAACTCCCCTAATAGTAAATGAATGTGAATCAATAGTACACACATATGAACAAATAGTTATAATCATCTGAATCAATAGCAATTAATTGCTCATTTAACTGGTTAATTACCCGATTGGTCAATATAATCTCCAGACATCAATTATTATCGAAATAAATGTCGATTTCCACTAACACTAATAATTTCAACACAATGGAACTATCAATTTCATCCTTAATCAACACGAACTTATTCATCATTAATATTATAATTAATAATATTTAACAACCAAGTCGTTCCCAGGAAAGAGGGGGCTTTCCGATAAGGATTTCTGTGACGCCCCCAAAAATAGGTATACATCACCCAGCTTGGGTCGCCAGATACATGGTACTGAATACAAATACAAACTAATTATACAGCAGTCGTGTAAAATACGACAAAACATATGTTGTGAGTTTTAATACAAATATTGTCATCTAGACAATATCCACACTCAATGGAGTCCTCATTACATTTATTATTACACTATTTCACAGAATAGTGAGGACTACTAATGCACCATCTAAGACCATCACTCTGTTCTCCAAGTAGTCCCATTTACGCTCTCATTTCCTGAAGAGAACAATGAAAGAATGGGTGAGCTCAACTAGCCCAGTACGAAATATTATGATTAAGATAATGCAGAATAAATTATCGTTAGCCTTCAACAAAGTGTTAAACCGATACAATATAACAAACATCAAGTTTAATCAAGAATCGGAATAAGCAATCCATTGTAAGAGTCAAGTAGAGAATAAAATCTACCATCTTCTATGATTTAAAAAGTTTTTCATCACTTTTATCGCTGAGACTCAGCTCAAGAAATAATCCACATCATCAAATCATCCCTGCATTACAGGCCAAGGACATTTGTTAACATCACATCCATGAATTATCCATGTACTACGGGCCAAGGATATTCATTATTATCACATCCAGGAATTAATATTTCATTGCTGAGACTCAGCTCAATAATTAATCCACGTCATCGAATCATCCCTGCACTACAGGCCAAGGATATTCTTTTAGTATCACGACCACGAATTATCCATGTACTACAGGCCAAAGATAATCGTGTTTTCATCAACTATTCCGATCATGCCATAAAATAATTCATCTTTGCACCCTTGGTCAAGAGAATCCATACCAATAATCATACCAAAAATTGTCCATCAATGCACTACTACCAACGAGGACTTTTTTCCACATCATTTGTAACATTACTACCATGATTATACCGAATAATCCCCTCAGTCATAATCATACCAAGTCCATCTATGCACTACAAGCCACAAACGACTTTCAACATAATATATACATGAGGATGATGACAATGATATAAGTATTAATCAACGAAAATAAGGATAAATATTAAAGACTTTAAATTTATCCAAATATTATCAATCACTTAATAAACTCATAATCAAATATAATTAATATTATAATAATATTTTAATCACTTCTTAAACTTATAAATAATTTATTTCAATTGTTTATACTTTACTAAATAATGCATTTAATCATTCAAAAAATATCATACTCATAAGATTTCATCACCAATGATCAAATCTCTTGTCAAAAATTTGTATATACCCTATATAGGATTCCCAAGCCTTAAAATCCTATTTTCCAACTTTGTTACTCCACATAACATATTTAACTCATTTACTCATAACTAGATCATTTTCATGAGAAATACCAAATCAGTCCGAAAAATATTTCTTTTCTGGGATTTAGCAGAATATAGTCCCATATTGAACATATATTTTTCTCGAAATTTTTAAAATTCGTTTACTATTTTTCAAAAATCAATTTCTAATTAATTCCTTAAGAAATTAGCTACCTCAAGTTTAACTCCAGAAATTCCCAAATCTTGGCAGGATCTTACACATGTTAACATGATCTTCAAGTTTAAATTTCATGGTCATCGGAGTTATAGAACTCCTTATATAGCGTTTTTTCATTTAAAAAACCTAAATATTGAAATGGTCATAACTTGCTCATTTTAAGTCGGAATGAGCTCATTTTTGGACAGGAGGTACTTTATACCATATATTTCAATGTCCCAAAAGGCCGGAATTTTTCTCACAAATTAAGTTGCCAAAAATGCCCTTTTAAAAATATGGACGGTAGCTTTTTAAGCATTTCCAAATTTTTCATCCTTTACTAAAATCATTCCACACGAAAATCTACAACACCTTTTCCAGTGATTCCACTTGGATACGTTAGAAAACTCATAGATCTAACTCTAGAACTTGACCACACTCAAATATTCGAAATATAATAGGAGATATGGTCAATTGAATTTCATGTTCCATTTTTACCAAAATCTAATTTTCAACTCTTTGTGATTTCTAAGAAACTTTCATGTTTCCACATAATAACCAACATAACTCATCACAACACTTACTAATACTACATATACCCATGATTTTCATCAGTCTAATGCTTTTATTATGACTCTCATCATAATCAACGTAAACATATCATTTCCACAATTTAATAAGAAATGAATATAAAGGATCATTCACCATGCATGTGGTAATCCACATATACAGGTTATTCCAACAGAATAATAAAGAATAGAATAACAGAAGAATTCACCATGCATGCGATAGATCGCATGCATGTGTTATTCTCAATGTAATAATAAAGAATCGGAACCGTGTCAGCGTAATCCGACCGGCGTGATATTCCAAATGTAATAATAATTAATGGAACTAGGTCCCACAGTAAACGCATGCATGGATATTCCGGCGTAATAATAAAGAATGAAATAATAGAAGAATTTCACCATGTATATAGTACTTCGCATAGACAGGTTATTCCAACATAATAATAAGGAATGAAATAATAGAAGAATTTTACCATGTATGCAGTACTTCGCATAGACATGAAATTCCAACATAATAATAAGGAATGAAATAACAATAGCTCTCTTCATAAATACAAAAGAAATAATACCCCTTACGAGTACAACAAATAATATCTCTTACCTTTGAAAGAAGAGTACTCCGACTGGTAGGGCGAGGATATACTCGAAGAAAACTTGCACTATGCTCAAAGCTTTCTTAAACTCTAAAAAAATGCACTCAAGATTATAGAAGAAGAACTCTCTCTATAGTTTATCTCTCTAGAGTTTCAGTGAATTCGTAAGAAATAATGAAGGAATGAGCTTCTATTTATAGGAGAATGGACTGCATAGTAACTAATCCACGAACGGTCCCGATTGATTTACTTTAAACGAACGGTCCCGATTGATTTACTTTAAACGGACGGTCCAGATTGATTTAATAAAATATTCTAATAAAACAAATTCTTTTAAATAAAATATAATATATTATATTTATAATCTAAGTAAAACGAATAACTTTATAAAAGTATTCTGTTTTATATAAAAAGATTTTACTATGCAAAATACTATGCAGTCACTATGCAACACTATGCATAATAAAATATAATATATTCTAATTATTGTCTAATAATACAAATAACTTTATAAAAGTATTCTTTTTATATAAAAGATATTACTATGCAAAATAATATGTAGGCATTTTGCATAATAAAATAAATATATTCTAATTATTGTCTAATAAAACAAATAACTTTATAAAAGTATTTTGTTTTATATAAAAAGTTTTTCTGTTTTATTACATTAATAATACTAATAAAACAAAACTTCATCATCACAAAAAAAAGTTCAAATGTCACCCTTAACTTTAAACTTTTATCAATTTAACTATTCACCAAAATAGAAAAATTAAATACTTTTATTTCATAAAATTCGAGGTCTCACAATTCCTCCTTATTGGCGCGCAATTAGGTGACCAAACATCTCCTTGACAGAACTTCTAGACATTCTCAATATTGCAAATAATAATATGAATAACTTTGTCGTCTCAATTATTGATTTAATAATATAACATATTATACAGATGATACTGTGACAATAATCGAATCAATATTATGAGAGATATAATGCAGCAATTACTATAGCAATAATTGAGTATAACTGAGTGACTTCTTACGTAAGCATCAATAATCAATACCGTGTGCTACTATGCAACCACGCGTATTACTGTACTTTTACTACTAAGTAGTTCAACAGTTTTTAATGGTAACACTTTCGCCGTTATTTTTATAAAAAGATATTTCTATCGTTTTCTAACTACGACAATACTTCCGTTATGGGAATCACCAATGATTGTGCCGTCGTACGAATATTCCCTGTTAAAACGAATATTCCCCGACCAATCGAATATTTCCCGACACAACGAATATTTTATAACAACTTGATTCCTTTGCAAAATTTTTAAATATCACCCTTAACTTTAAACTTTTATCAATATAACTATTTACCAAATAGAATAATTATAAGACAATTGAATACTTTCATTTCATAAAATTCGGGATCTCACACCACCCATCTTGGGTCGCCAAATACATGGTACATAACTTAAATACAACTTAATTAATACAACTGTCATGCAAAATACGACAACACAATAGCTAAGTTTTAACACGAATATTGTCTTCTAGACTATATCCAAACTCAAATTCAATCCTAATTACAATTGTTATCACACTATTTCACAGAATAGTGAGGACTACTAAAGCAACCATCTGGACCGTCACTCCATTCCCTTACTAGTCTCAGCTATATTCTCATTTCGTGAAGAGAACAATGAAAGAAAAGGGTGAGCTCAACTAGCCCAGTAACAAATATTATGACTAAGATAATGCAAAATAAATTATCGTTAGCCTTCAATAGTGTTAAACTGATATAATACAATAGACAATAAGTTTAACTACAGCAGAACAAACAATCCATTAGAAGAGTCAAGTAGAGCATGATATCTACTATCTTCTAAGATTTAAAAGTTTATCATCAACTTTATCACTGAGACTCAGCTCAATAAATAAATCACATCACTGAATTATTCATGCACGGGCCAAGGTTATTCGTTAGTATCACGTCCACGAATTATCCATGCACTACGGGCCAAGGATATTCGTGTAATCAACAATGGTCATGATCATGCCAACCACTGTCCATCAACTACGGGCAAATGAGGACTTTTACCACAATATTTGTAACATTACAGGTCATGATTATACCAAATAATCCCTGGTCATAATCATACCAATCAATAATTCATCTATGCACTACGGGCCAAAGATGACTTTCATCACAATATAAGCATGAGGATGATGACAATGATATAAGAATCCAATTAAATGAATGTAAAGGATAAATTTTAAAGATTTATAATTCAATTTATTCAGAAGTCAATAATGTCCAAATTATGAACATGATATTATTTTGTGAAATAAAATTCAAGAATAATATTGTATCAAAAGTAATTTCGACCAAAAGAAATCAATTTTTGTCATGAATAGTACCTAGGTAAATAGTACCTGAGTGAATAGTATCCCGTGAATAGTACTTTGTAAATAGTACCTCATGAATAGTACTTCGTGAATAATAGCATATACATGAATAGTGTCGTATAAATGAATAGTATCGTATAAATGAATAGTACTCTGGTATGAAAAGTTTAAAATTTAACAAGAATGTTCAGAAAAATATTCTTATGAAACGATACTAGATGAAGCGCAAATTTCAAGGATATTCTACTAATTTCATAGATTATAGAAGCAATACTTTAACAAAATGAGTGTAGAATTAGGAATACGAAGCAAAATAATACTATTTACATACTACAGACTATGGAAGAAAATATCATTTCATATAAATATTAAACAAAAATAATATCCCTTACAAATATTGAACGAAAATAATATTCCTTACGAATATTAAACGAAGGTAATATCCTTACGAATATTGAACGAAAATAATATTCCTTATGAATATTGAACGAGAATAAAATTTCTTACGAATACGAAAAATAATATCGTAAGCGAATATGAAATAAATAATACCCCTTACCTTAGTAGAAGGTTGGATACTGCAATAGTGAAGTAGCAGAATACTCTTCTTCTTTCTCTCTATAGTTTCTCTCTATAGTTGCTCTTGTGAGTCTTAGTAAATTGGTGAGAATGAACGAAAAAATGAGCTTCTATTTATAGGAAAGTATAGTTTCAATAATTACACGTTTAGGGGCTCGATTTATTACAGTTTTATACCTTCATCTTTGCCTCCAGATTTAATTTAGTCCTTCAAGTATTATCAATCTTGCACAACCTCCCCTAATAGTACATGCATGTGAACCAATAGTTCCATGCATGTGAACAAATAGTTATTTACATGTGAACTAATAGCAATTAATTGTTTATTTATCCGATTAATTACCCGTTTGGTCAATTGAACAAAACTAGCCAATCACAAAATTACCTTCTTTAAAGGTAATTGGGTCACGAAAGAATTAAAGAAAACTGAATGAACAAACATCTTTCACTCATCAATTATTATTCTTCTCTTTAATAACCACGAACTTATTCATCATTAATATTATAACTCCCAATATTAACAACCATATCATTCCCAGGAAAGAGGGGGCTTTCTGATAAGGATTTCTCCCCATTGGCGCACAATTAGGTGACCAAACCCCTTTCCTCGATGTAACTTTCTGTACATCGTCAATAATGCAAATAATAATATGAATAACTTTGTCGTCTCGCTTATTGATTTAATAATATAAAATATTGTGCGGATGATATTGTGACAATAATTGAATCAATAATATGAAAGATATTATGCAGCAATTACTGTGGCAATAATTGAATAAAACCGGAGTGACTTCTCACGTAAGCATCAATAATCAAAGATATCGTATAATATCGTGTGCTACTATGCAACCACAGCCAGATTCTGCATTTTTTTACCATCGGGTATTTCAACGCTTTAACGGTAAAAGTTTTGCCGTTATTTTTATAAAAAGTTATTTCTGTCGTTTTCTAACTCCGATAGTAATTTCGTTGTGGGGTCCACCAATGATTGTGTCGTCGTATGAATATTCCCTGATAAAACGAATATTTCCCGACCAAACTAATATTTTATGACAACTTGCTTAATTTGAAAATTTTTTACATATCACCTTTAACTTTAAACTTTTATCAATTTAATCATTTACTAAATAGAATAATAATTATAAGAAAATTGAATACTTTCATTTCATAAAATTCGAGGTCTTACAACTGTAGTAGTCCTCACTATTTTATAAAATAGTGTGATAATAATTATAATGAGAATTCCATTTGGGTTTGAATATTGTCTACGAGACAATATTCGTGTTAAATCTCTCAGCTTATGTTTTGTCATATTTTACACGACAGTTATATAATTAAGTTTGTATTTGAATTCTGTACCATGTATTTGACGACTCAGAATGGGTTGTGTATACTTATTTTGGGGGCTTCACAAATGATCTCTACTATCTTCTATGATTTAAAAATCCATCATTAATATTTTATCCCCTTAATACTAATCAATAAACCTTTCACATCAACGAATTATTCATACACTACGGGCTAAGGATATTTGTTTGTATCACCAGTGGTCATGTTCATGATAAACAAATGTCCATCTATGCACTACGGGCCAAAGAGGATTTTCACCACATCATTTGTCTGTAACATTACAAGTTATGATTATACCAATACACAATTCCTGGTCATAATCATACCAATCAATAGTCCATCTATGCACTACGGGCCAAAGATGAATTTCACCACAATATATTCATGTATCAAAAATAATTTGGATAGAAAAGAAATTAATTTTTGTTATGAATAGTACCCCGTGAATAGTACCCCAAATAAATAGTACTCGAATGAAAAGTACCCCAAATGAATAGTACCCCGACATGAAAATTATCCTGAATGAATAATATTCCGAATGAATAGTACCCCAGATGAATAGTACTCCGGTATGAATAGTACCCATAAATGGAGAATACGAAAGAAAACGATATCTCATGACATGTACAAAAGAAATGATATCTCATACTAGTATAAAAGAATATATGAAACTACAACTAAATTTTCACCCGACATGCGGTAATCCGCGTTGACATATCATTTTCACAATTTAATAAAGAATGAATATGAAGGGTTATTCACCACGCATGCGGTAATCCGCATAGACAGGTTACTCCCGCATATTAATAAATAATAAATACGAAGGGTCATTCACCATGCATGCGGTAATCCGCGTAGACAAGTTACTCCCGCAGATTAATAAAGAATTAATAAGAAGGGTTATTCACCATGCATGCGGTAATCCGCGTAGACAGGTTACTCCCGTAGTTTAATAAAAAATAAATACGAAGGGTTATTCACCATGCATGCGGTAATCCGCGTAGACAGGTTACTCCCGCAGATTAATAAAGAATAGAATGATAATCCTTATGAATATGAAGAAAATAACATCATTTACGAATACGAAAGAAATAATACCCTTTACCTTAGTAGAATATTGGATACTGCAATAGTGAAGTAGCAAAATTGTGACACCCCCAATATAGGTCCACACAACCCATCTTGGGTCACCAGAAATACAACTACTGACACGAACTTTTCTATTACAACTATTGAACTATCATGCAAAATACGATACACATATACTGTGAGTTTCAATACAAATATTGTAGCGTATATAATAAGACAATACTCATACTCAAATTATTACAATGTTATATAAAATACAGCTACAAATATTTCAAGTCCCCAAAGGAACACGAGAAGATTTCTGTCCTCCTCATTCTAATGGAGTGCCTTTTTTACGCTTCCAAATTCGAGTTCGCCTCACTCTATTGTTGTTCACCAAAATTAAATATTAAATAATGTATAAAATATGTCACACACATTTTAAGTTCTCAGTACAATTATTATGCCGCACCATTTCATAACTTGATTAGTATTGCGACTAATTCAAAACACCACTTTATACCCATGTTCTCTCTGCTAGTCCCAGCTACACTTTTATTTCCTGAAAGGGATTGTGAAACAAAAAGGTGAGCACAAATAGTCCAGTAAAGAATATCATGACTTAGGATAATTAAATTATCAATAACCTTCATCAATAATAAATCAAATATTATAAAAGTTTTCAACCATAATAGCAGCGGAATCAACAATCCATTAGAAGAGTCAAGTAGAACATAAGGTCTATTAACCTCTCCAAATTAAAATTCCATCATCAATATTTTATTCCTGTAACACTAATCAACGGTTCTTCATTGTACCCAAGACAAAGAGAACTTTCACTACCTGTTTTTACCTGAAACACCAAAGATCATGGTTATACTAATTCACAGTTCATGTTTATAATTATGCCATTAAATTCATCTTTGCACTACGGGCCAAAGAGATACAACTGTAAAACAAATAATCAACAGTCCATATTTGCACTACGGGCCAAAGATATACAATTGTAAAACTAATAATCAACAGTCCATCTTTGCACTACGGGCCAAAGATGACTTTTACCACATCATTTGTCTGTAACATTAGTCCATCTTTGCACTACGGGTCAAAGATGACTTTTATCACATTATTTGTCTATAACATTAGTCCATCTTTGCACTACGGGCCAAAGAGGATTTTCACCACATCATTTTCCTATAACAATATATGCCATGATTATACCAATACACAATTCATGGCCATAATCATACCAATCAATAGTTCATCTATGCACTACAAGCCAAAAATGAATTTCACCACAATATAAACATGAGGATGATGACAATGATATATATAATGAATGGACAGAAATAATTAGAATAATAAGATAAAATAAATCTTAGTGTTTTTTAACTTAGTTATCCAAAGTCCAAATTGTCAACATGATATCCAGAAAATTGATTAGAATTTTTGATAAAATATAAAGTTTAAGTAATGTAAGGTTCTTGACTCAAAAATAATAACTTAAGACTGAATAGAAAGATACAGGTCAATATATTAGATGAAGCACAAACTATTAAGGATATTCTAATCCTTTCAGGACTTTTCACCATTTAATGATAAGCTGAAGAAACGAATAATAATATCTTACCATAATATGGAGTATGAAAGAAAATGATATCCATTTACCATAAAAATGATACCCCTTACCTTAGCATGTGATTAAATTCTGCTTTCTGTGAAATTGATCAACTTAAATAAAGTTTGCATTCCTTATTTACACTTGGAACAACCTTACACTCAACAGAAATACTCACAATATTATACTCAAAATATTGTAGTAAAAGAATTTATATTTTTAGTGTAGTGATGGTGTGTGTTTAGTTTCTCAACCAGGCAACCTATTTATACTGGAAATTGAGGAAACAATTAGCACACATGCTTTGATAAAATAAACAAATGAGCTGCATAAAATAATGGTTGTAACGCCCCCAAAATAGGTATACATCACCCATCTTGAGTCGCCAAATACATGGTACAAAATTCAAATACAACTTAATAATACAACTGTCGTGTAAAATACAATAAAACATAAACTGAGAGTTTTAATACGAATATTATCTTCTAGACAATATTCAAACTCAAAATAAGTCCTCATTACAATTATTATCACACTATTTCACATAATAGTGATGACTACTAAAGCCACTTATCCTGGACCATCACTCCATTCCCCGAATCATCCCAGCTATATTCTCATTTTCTGAAGAGAACAATGAAAGCAAAAGGGTGCGCTCAACTAGCCCAATAAGAAATATTATGACTAAGATAATGCAGAATAAATTATCCTTAGCCTTCAACAGTATAACAACTGATAAAATATAATAGACAACAAGTTTTAGATAAACAACTACAGCGGAATAAGCAATCCATTAGAAGAGTCAAGTAGAGCATAAAATCTACTATCTTCTATGATTTAAAAGATTTATCATCAATTTTATCGTTGTGACTCAGCTTAATAAATAATCCACATCATCGAATCATCCCTGCACTACGGGCCAAGGATATTCTTTAGTATCACGACCACTAATTATCCATGCACTACGGGCCAAGGATAATCGTGTTTTCATCAACGGTCATGATCATGCCATAAAATAATCCATCTTTGCACCCTTGGCCAAATAGAATCCATGGCCATAATCATACCAAAAACTGTCCATCAATGCACTACGGGCCAATGAGGACTTTTACCACATCATTTGTAACATTACGATCATGATTATACTGAATAATCCCTGGTCATAATCATACCAAGTCCATCTATGCACTACGGGCCAAAGATGACTTTCATAACAATATAAGCATGAGGATGATGATAATGACATAATAATTCAATAAAAACAAGTTCAAGGATAAATTTTAAAGATTTATAATTTAATTTATCCAGAATTCAATAACGTTCAAATTGTTAACATAATACTGCTTTGTGGAGTAAAATTCAAGAATAATATTGTATCAAAAATGATTTGGACCGAAAACGAATCAATTTTTATCATGAATAGTACCCCGGGTGAATAGTACTCGAGTGAATAGTACCCCATGAATAGTACTTCATAAATAGTAACCCGTGAATAGTACTCCGACATGAAAAAGTTAAAACTTATCAAGAATAATCAGAATAATATTTCCATGAAAAGATATAGAATGAAGCGCAAATATCAAGGATATTCTACTAATTTCATGGAGTATAGAAGCCAAAACTTTAACAAAATGAGTATAGAATTCGAAATCTGAAATGAAATAATATTATTTACATACTACAGAGTATGGAAGAAAATATTATTTCAAGCGAATATTGAACAAAAATAACCTCCCTTATGAATATTAAACGAAAATAATATTCATTACGAATATTAAATGCATATAATATTTCTTGCGAATATTGAACGAAATAAAATTTCTTAGGAATATTAAACGGAAATAATATTCATACGAATACGAAAAATAATATCTCTTCATAATGTGAAATAAATAATACCCCTTACCTCAAAAAGAAGAGTATTCCAACTGGTATAGCGGATATATTCTTGAAGAAAACTTTCACTATTTTCTACACTCGAAGCTTTCTAAAACTCGAAAGAAATACGCTCAATATTATAGAAGACGAATTCTCTGATTCTGGTGTAATTTTCAATTCTAACTAAGCATCATATTTATAGGAGAATAGAAAGGATACTATTTGGAAATAATCACAGACGCAACAGTTATGCAATTCACGGATGCCTTATTCAATTCACGGATGCCTTATGAAATGCCAGATTTCAATCAATTATCAAGTAAAAACAAACTTTATAATATAAATATATATAAACACGTGTTATATTGAAAATCTTCCCACCCGTGAATCCATTTCTTCTCCCCCCATTTCATTTTTCTACACGTGGGCCCCACGTGTTCCCCTCCCACCAACATGTCATCATCAAAGGTGGGTCCCACTACATTACATATATACTGAAAAACTTTCTACCGATTATTTTGAAAAATGGGTAAATGGGGGTCCATATAATAATCAAAATTTACAACAACTACTTCACAAAAATCCTCTCAATATTTTTAATAACATTTATCATCATTATTATAATTCGCAATATTTAATAACCAGATCGTTCCCAGGAAAGAGGGGGCTTTCCAATAAGGATGTCTCCCTATTGGCACGCAATTAGGTGACCAAACCTCTCCTTGACAGAACTTTTAAACATCGTCAATATTGTAAATAATAACATGAATAACTTATCATCTCAATTATTGATTTAATAATATATAAAATATCGAAAATAATTGAATCAAATAACGTGAGATACTATGCAGCAATTACTGTATCAATAATTGAACAAAACTAAGTGACTTCTCACGTAAGCATCAATAATCAATACCGTGTGCTACTATGCAACCACGCCAGACATCGTATTTTTACTATCGGGTAGTTCAACGGTTTTAACGGTAAAACTTCTGCCGTTATTTTCATAAAAAGATATTTCTGTCGTTTTCTCAATCCGACAATAATTCCGTTGTGGGGTCCACCAATGATTGTGCCGTCGTACGAATATTCCCCAACACAAAGAATATTCCCCGACTAATCGAATATAATATAACAACTTGCATACTTTACAAAATTTATAAATATTACCCACAACTATAACATTATATCAAATCCACACCATAATATTTTAAAAAAAAAATTCGAGAAAATTAAATCTTTATTCGTAAAATTTGGGGTCTCACAATCTCCCCTCCTTATGAAATTTTGCCCTCAAAATTTACGTACGTACTTGGTATGCCGAACAGATGAGGATACTTCGTTAGTTTTTAAGTCTTGAGGTATAACCTTTGGGCGTAGAATATATTCCTTCTTATCCAATATTTTAACATGAACCTCTTCATACGTTAAATCTTTCACTATTTCGTCCGGTTCTAACTCAATAATATGGTTCGGGTCTTCCACATATTTACGTAACATGGATGTGTGAAAAACGTTATGAACACGAGACATACTTGGCGGTAAAGCGAATCTATAAACCACAGTTCCTACTCAATCGAGGATTTCAAATGGGCCAATTAAATCAAGGGTTGAGATTTCCTCTCTTCATCAACTCTTGCTTCTAAAATAACGCCCTCTTGAACCTTCTCTTTTGTGTTCATCAGCTCCGGGTCTGTAGCTTGAGCGGCTTTAACATTATCGATTAACGTTGGTTCTAATCGTATATTCGCTATCTTTACGTAGGTTCGTATATTCGCACTCGCATATGATCTTCTACTCAACGCGTCAACTACCACGTTCGCTTTTCTAGGATGGTATTAAATGGTACGGTCGTAATCTTCAACAGCTCGAGCCAATGTCTTTGGTGCGTGATACGTTCGTTTTGGGTGAAGAAATACTTAAGGGTTTTAGAAATGAGTTTTATACTGGGGTCAATAAAAAAATCGCTTTCACGCTCTAGGGCAGGTCAAGAAGTCTTCAGGGAAAATGTCAGAAAATTTATTAACGATAGAAATATCATTTAAAAACTGTGACTCTCATCCAAGACTTGGATAACACATGAAATGAAGGTTTCTCCTAACAGAGTTTCAACAGATAAGTTAAAGTCTAATTTCTCTGGAGTCAAATTTAAACATTGAGCGCAAGTAGGAGAAATAAAAAAATGGGTAAAACCGGTATCAAATAAGGTATAGATTTCACAAGAGTTTATGATTAACTTACCCGTGACAACTTCGTTCAGGTTCCTCGACAAACACTCTCACTTAAACTACCAGCTTTGACTTGTCTAGGACATCCTTTGGCGTCATCATCCCAGCTGGACTTGACTTCACCATACGACAAAATCGAGCTAGGTGACCTTCTCTTCCGTAATTAAAACACGCTTTGGGTTGCTGCGTACAGTTTGGACGGATGTGTCCCTCTTGTCCGCATTTGAAACATACGACCAGTGGTCGTTCTTCTTCCTTCGAAACGGGTGCTGGTGCTGCTGTCTTTCCATCATTATTGAACATTCTCTTCTTGAAATTTCCACTTCTATTATCTTGGCCATGATTACCACCGAAGTGGTTACCATTCTTTGCATGATAATTTCCCAATGATTGGTTAATTCGGCACCGTCATACGAATATTCTGTGACAAAATAATATTCTCCGACCAAACGAATATTTTATGACAACTTGCTTACTTTGAAAAATTTGCACATATTACCCATAACTATAACATTATATCAAATCAACACCTTACTATAAACAATTTAAATTCTATTAAAAGTCGAGGTCAACACCAAAACATATTTACCTCGAATAATATATAAACCAACTAATAATTCATAATTCATTCAAGGTGCTTTTATTTATCGCATAAAATCATTATTCATATTTCAAAACTTTAGAAGTGAATAATAAAACTTGAGAAATCTAAAAACTCATATATGATAATTTATTTTTAAAACGTCAATCCACTATTCTTGTATTATCATCATTTTTAATTTAATAAAAATATTATTTTTGTTTTTATCATAACTCATTCGTTATTTGTGCGCTTACATCCTGACACCTTATGAGCTTACTAACACTTCTAAAATATTTAAAATATTATTCGAACTTTCCAAACAATTTCACATTTTTTGGATTATCTAATAATTTTCTATAATTATTTATATTTATAAAACCATCATTTAATAGCTTCAAAATAGAAATACTAACTCCATATACTTTTATATCTTTTAAAACATCATCAATATTAATCTTATATTATTATAATATTTTTCAAAGAAATTTTATAATTTTCCTCCATTCATAGTAATTTTCTATAATTTTTTATTTTCAAGCTAACTATAAAAGGAAAAAATACAATAATTACTTCGCTTCAATAATTCATCAAAAATTTATTAAATTATAAACCGATATGTTAGGAATAAGCGTGTGAATGATATTCCTATTATATATGATTTGATTATGATATAAATGAATGAATATAAGTATGTTAAATCACGCATAGATAATAGGAACATATGTATGAAACTTAGAATGAATTGATCAAATGTGTTAGTTATAAAAGTCCTTAAAAAGAAAGGATGTCATTATAAACTTAAAAATATCAAGCTTGTTAGGTCGATCTTATAATGTAATAGATAAGCTTGTTTCGATCATCGAGCACCGCACTGTAAATCATAGTCTGCACGAATAGTCAAGAAAAAACTCGAGAGCTATCAAGGCGTAATCGTGGTTTGCAAGATATTCGTAGAGTTCGTAGATCGCAAGGTGAGACGAGGAAGGATCGTAGTGTCTGTCGAGAAGAACTTCCCTAAGCCATAACTTGAGGAAGTCATGTTCAAAATCTTAGAGACGAAAGACCAAAATTTTTTAAATAAAAAGGAATTTCCTTTATTTATTATTTTGAAATAGTAAGGGTTGATTTGATTAATGTGATATAACTATTTCAAAATAAGCAAAGGTTATAAAATATTCATTTTTGTCGGGAATATTCGTTTGTCGTGAATATTCGTTTTGGGAATATTCCCTTGCCAAAGCCCATGTGTGGGCCTCAAACTAGGAAAGCGATTGATGAAGAAAACGACAAATATAAGTTGGTTAAAAATAACGCGTAGTTGTATCAATTAAGATCGTTGAATACCCGTGGTTAAAATACAAGAATACGCTGTGGTCGCACAAAGAAGACACTGCAGATTGCACAAAGATTGTTGAATTATTGATCCTTACGTAAGAAGGCACTACTCAATAATTTTTACAAGAGTTACCGCTCAATATTTTATTTTATTGATTCAATAATTGCCAAGCGCTGATAATTTATATTATCATTGTTCAATAATTGTCACCGCATATTATCTCCATTATCGATCAATAATTCATATTATTTAAATAATATTATTAGATAGCATTATTGGCAATGTCTAGAAAGTTCACAAGGAGAGGTTTGGTCACCTAATCATGCGCCCAGAAGGAGAAATCTTTATCTGAAAGCCCCTCTTCCCGGAACTACCGTCATTATAATTGTGATTCTCGTAATATTATTTGTGAATAATTAATTATTGATTCATATGATAAAGAAATATTTATTTTATGTGAATATAAATGATGGATTTATTTATGTGGTTATAAATGAAGAAATTATTGTTGAGGTGTTTTATCAAGATTTTACCGTATCGAGGTATTAAAAATTAAATCGTGGGTTTCAGATATATCATGGGGTTATAATTTTTAATCCGACCGCTGATTGTGGTAATTTTTGGGTATGTTATACATACATAAGTTGAGTATATGTCCACAAATTTTGAACCGTTAAAATGCACGAATGATTTGTTGTGAATTTTAAGAGGTGTCTGATTCAAAATTAGGTTTATAATTGATTTTGGTGGAAAATTCTAGAATTGAGTGGGCCCCACTTGTGGTTGGTGAAGAAATGTGCTGAATTTTATTTCAAATGTGGTGGGTGGCAATAGTAGCAGTGTAAAGCCATCGTGTAAAGGTGTCAAGTCTCGCTTTTACGGCTAACATTTTCCTATAAATAGAGGGCTGTTAGAATTGAAAATCACACCGTAAACAAAGTTTTCTCTTTCTCTCTATATTATCGAGCGATTTTGTGAGTATTTAGATACTTTGAGAGTTGTTGCTTAGTACAAGTTTCATTCAAAGATCACTCCGACCTTTCCTTCCAAGCACCGATTCTTCGAGGTAAGGGATGTTATTTTCTTTCGATGATATTATTTCTTCAATATCATTACGTTTGAAATATCGGTTGAACTTTTTATCAAATTTGGAACTTTTTCATGCTCTGGGTTACTTATTCATGAGTTACTATTCACGAGTTACTATTCATGAGTTACTATTCACGAGTTACTATTCACGAGTACTATTATTCATGAAGCGTGAAAATGTTTTTTTGTGGAATTTCTATCTTTTGGTGCTCTGAGTTACTATTCACGATACTTAAGACTATTCACGATACTAACTATTCACGATACTATGCACTATTCATCGAAAAAATAAAATTTCTTCTTTTCGTCTCAAAATATCTATTCGATACTAGCTTTGATCAGATCCATGTTTTGATCATTCTCAATTTTACACCACTACGATTATTTTTTGAGGTATTGTTGACATGGATAAAACAAAGTACTAATCCTTAATCCTTAATCCTTGTCATTTTGTTTCACCGGATTCGCTTTTTTAAAAATATTTTCATCATCCTCGCCTTAAATGATGATATTATTGAATATCTTTGGCCAGTAGAGTGCAAAGATGAATGATTTCAAGAATATCTTTGGCCCAGAAGTGCAAAGATGAACAGTGTTTAAATGAATACGACTTAATCGATGAATATCTTTGGCCTCAGTAGTGCAAAGATGAACAAAAGTGTTGAGATGAACACGACCGATCGATGAATATCTTTGGCCAGAAAGCAAAGATAATTGTTTGATTTGAGATGAATATCGATTGATGTTACAGTGGATAAAATTTTGATGATGGACCGTTAAATTCATAGATTATAGTAGATTTCATTCTCTACGTAACTCTTCTATGAATTATTATTTCACATGCGAATATTGATCCAAAACTTGTTGTCTATCAGATTCTATCGATTTTTCCTCATTGAAGACTAACGATAATTTGTTGTATATTATCTTAGTCATAATATTCTTTATCGAAAGCTAGTTGAGCTCACCCTTTTCCTTTTTGTTCCATTCTTCTCGTGAGGCGAGAATATAAATGAAATACGAAGCTCTGGGTAATGGAATGAAGGTTTTAGAAAGGATTGTTTAGTAGTCC
The DNA here is from genome assembly GCA_020205615.1 of Panax quinquefolius. Taxonomy (NCBI): domain Eukaryota; kingdom Viridiplantae; phylum Streptophyta; class Magnoliopsida; order Apiales; family Araliaceae; genus Panax; species Panax quinquefolius. Next base: position 94,904,844 of record CM035158.1, on the reverse strand, counting down.
TCACCATTTTGTAAAATAATGTATCAATAAATGTGATGAGGATTTATATGAGTATAAATATTGTCTAAAGATAATATTTGTATTTAAACTCACGCTTTCATCGTTGTAATAATAAAGTTGTAGTTGTTTCGCATCTATGTATCGACAACTCGTAATGGGTGATGTATACCTATTTTGGGGCGCCACAGCTGGTATCGTAGCTAGGGATATGATCTCCAAGTGAGATCGGGGAATAGAACTAGAGGGAGAGACGAAAATCCTTCGCTAGGTGTCCTACCTAAGCTTATTTGTTAGTTGGTCAAGATATATGGATATTATGTGATATATCAATTCCTTAATTAACCCTTGTTTTATGACAAGATTTGAGAATGTCGAATCGAGAATATTAACAAAGGAGTAAATGAGACCGTGGAGATGCCTCAGATTTACCAACGAGGAGAACGCGTAACAGTCGGGCAATGTTCCTCCCGCGAACAACACCACCGAAAGCGATGATGAACGAGGGATGTTTAGAAGCTTTTTGCAGCTTCATGCAAAATCGCATTTAGGAGACTCGTGTTCAAAATACAGAGGAAATGATAGCAATTCACGTTGTTGTCACAACCAAGCAGCTCAAAGAGTTAGACCACCGTAATTTAAGGGAAAGCCGATCCGATCACATGTGAAACACGGGTCAAACAAATTACCAAGATATTCGATGTCTGGGATGCACGGAGGAACAGAAGGTTCCATTCGCCACCTTTATGTTCCGTGGCGGTAGCAGACCATCGGTGGGAGTCTCAGAAGCGCACTCCATCCAAATTCGCACTCAAAGATGTCTCGGGAGACGCTTCAGAGATTATTTAATGACAAATACTTTCCTCGAAAGTGTTCACTATACGAAGGAAGTGGAGTTCATCGATTGGAACAAAACAACATGACGGTGTCTCAAAAGACGAGGCAAAGTTTGCAGAGTTATCCGTGTTTGCACCTCATTTGGTGGAGGATGAGGAACGATGACGCGATGTTTCTTAGAGGTTTGAAACCCCAAGATACGCCAAGATCTCATTTCTCATAAACTTTCTCTTATTCGTATGTTGTAAATGTGGCTCAATTATTAGAGCGAGATAACGAGTACTACCAACCGAGGGACCATAACCAGATCGTACTGTAGATAGCAAATAATGTAATAATGATAACTCATGAGAAAGAAACAGATTTGACAGTAAATGGTAACCACTCGTGGTAATCATGGCCATGAAAAATGTAAGAAGCGAAGTTAGAGGAGATTTTAAAAGAGGAGATTTAACAACGACTATGTGAAGACGACATGTCAAGAAGAACCGGTTCTAAGGGAGGAGATCGACCACCCATTATATGCTACAAATGCGAAAAGAGGGACATATCACCCAAACCGCCCACAACAGCTTCAAGGTATGCTATAGTTGTGGAAAGGAAGGACATATCGCCGAGATCAGACTTGTGAATAAACCTAGTTCAATGGGGATTATGGACTCAAAAGATCGTCCCCGTAAAAGTCAAAGTCAACGATTCCGGAAGAGCGTTTGTTGTGATCGGTCATAATGCGAGGAACCCAAACGAGGTTATCACGGTAAGCTATTTATAAATTCTCGCATAAGTTTATACCTTACTTGATAATCGGCATACCCATTCATTTATCTCTCCCGCATGTGCTCAACGCTTAAACTTGACTCCAGAAATTAGACTTTGATCTATCTGTGGAAACTCCGCTAGAGAAACTTTCATCACATCCACTCGCTTATAAATCTTGTTTGATTCTAAGTCAGCACCATTACCTTACCCGTCAACCTTATCTCTTTAAAGATACTTGCTTTTGATGTGATTTTAGGAATTGATTGGTTAACTACTCATCATGCCAAAATTGATTGTTTTCGTAAGGTTGTTAGTTTTCATATTCCTAACCAACCCGCAGTATTTAATTCAAGCAACTAAACCATTAAAATCAATCACCGCTATATCTAATCATAAAGCTATTCGCTTATTGAAAAACTGGATGTCAAGCTTTCTTAGCCCATGTTATGGATTTGAATAAAGACACGCCAAATTTGAATAATATTCCCGTTGTTATCGACTTTCCCGACGATTTCAAGAACTTCCTGCCTACCCCCGTAACGTGAAGTCAATTCTTTATTGATCTTGAACCCGCACAAAGCCCATTTCTAAAACCCCATATCGAATGGCTCCTATTGAACTTCAGAGTTAAAGGTCCAACTACAGAATTGTTGGACATCGGTTTCATTCGCCCCAAGACATCTCCTCGGGGTGCTCCTGCTTTATTCAGAAAGAAAAAGACGGAGTATGCGACTTTCATCGACTATCTGAATCGAACCATGTCACCATCAAGAATAGGTATCCTCTACCTCGTATTGATGACTTGTTGTTTGACCACCAGTAAGGCACAATTCTTTTCAAAAATCGATCTTCGCTCGATATCATCACCGAAAATTAGAATCGAGGATATTCCAAAGACCGCCTTCGTAACCCTAGATGGGCATTATGAATTCTTAGTCATGTCTTTCGACTAACTAATGCTCCTCATGCTTTCATGGATATGATGAACCGAGTATTCAAGGAATATTTGGATCGGGCCGTTGTTGCCTTTATCATGACATCCTTATATATTCCAAAAGTCGTGAAGATCATGAGCACCATTTGAAGTCGGTATCTAAAGGCTTCATGAAAACCAACTATATGCCAAATTGAAGAAATGCGAGTTCGCTTGAGGAAGTAGCATTTCTTGGGCATGTGGTGTCAAAACATGGAGTATCCGTTGATCCCACCAAGATTGAAGCAATACAAAGTTGAGCAACCAAGCTTCTGCGATCAAGTACGTAGCTTTTTGGGCTTAATGGGTTATTATCTGAGATTCGTGGGAAGGGTTTTCTAATCGCTACTCCATTAACTCAAATTTAACTCTAAAGGATACAAAATTCGCTTGGAGCGAAGAATGCGAGAAAAGTTTCCAAGAGCTTAAGAGGAGACTTATTTCTAAGACTGTTCTAACAATACCATCCGGTTCGGATGGATTTGTTATCTACAATGATGCTTCGTGCAAAGGGTTAGGATGTGTTCTCATGCAACGGGAAAGTCATAGCCTATGCCTCATGACAACTTAAAGAGTATGAGAGGAATTATCCTACTCATGATCTAGAGTCAAGCAAATGCTTGCTTAAAGATATGGAGGCACTATCTATATGGGGAGAAAGTGGAGATATATTCAGATCATAAAAGCCTTAAATATTTCTTCACTCAAAAGAACTCAACACGCGGCAATGACGCTGGCTCGAGCTATTAAAAGACTACGACCACACTATTCAATACCATCCCGAAAAAGTTTAACGGTAGCCGACGCGTTGAGTAGAAGATCATATGCGGAACGAAAAGCGATGATGTCAAGTATACGACAGAGCCAACTTTAATAGAAAAGTTAAGGTTGCTTCAAGCCACCGAATCGGAGCCGATACGTATGAAGAAGAAAGTACAAGAAGGAGCTATTCCTAAGCGAGAATTGATGAAGAAGGAATACTTCGAGTCCACTCTAGACTTTGTGTTCCTAACGACACTGATTTGAAGTACAAGATTATGATGGAGGCACACAATACATCATTTGCAATCCATCCTGGAAGTACTAAAATGTATCGTGATCTTCGACATACATTTTGGTGGAATAATATGAAGAGAGAGATTGCAAAGTTTATCTCGATGTGTTTAACTCACTAACGTGTAAAGGCGAGCATCTAGTACCTAAGGGTCCGCTGCAAACCACTTGAGATTCCTGGAATGGAAGTGGGAACACATTACCATGGATTTCACACGGTCTTCCTACGGCTTTCAAGGCATCAATGCTATTTGGGTTATTGTTGATAGATTAACCAAGTCTCGCTTCATTTCTTGCCGATACGGAGACTTATTCCTCGAACGCCTTGCTAGTATGTACGTAAATGAGATCGTGAGGTCGCATGGCATGCCCAGATCCATAGTTTTGATCGTGACCCAAGATTCACTTCAAGATTTTGGGTTAGCTTGCAAAAAGCTATGGGCACGGATTTGCGATTTAGTTCGATACCATCCCCAAACCACGGACGACAATCGAGAGAGACTATTCAAACTCTTGAAGATTTATTAAGACTCGTGTCCTAGACTTCAAGGGCGCTTGGGATAAGTATTTACCATCAGTGGAATTCTCCTACAACAACAGCTTATCGTGCAAGTATAGGTGTGGCTCCATTCAAGCATTATATGGACGAAAATGTCGCTTCTCAATATGTTGGGATGAGGTGGGTGAAGCAACATTGTTGGGACCCGAAAGTTAAGACGTATGACTCACCGAAAAGATCCAAATGATTCGACAACGATATACAAACGGCTACCAAGATCGACAAAAGAGTTATGCGGATCTTCATCGAAAGGACGTGGAATTTAATGTAGGGGATCATGTATTGTCATGAAGTGCTCCATGGAAGGGAGTTACAAGATTTGGGAAGAGAGGAAAGCTCAATCCACGATTTATCGGGTCCATTTCAAATTCTCGACCGTAGGAAATGTAGCCTATAGACTTGCATTACCTCCAAGTATGTCTCGTGTTCATAATGTGTTTCATATATCCGTTTCAGAATATGTGAAAGACCCGAACCACGCTATAGAGTTAGAACCGGACGAGATAGCCAAGACTTAACGTATGAGGAGGTACCACAAGATTTTGGATAGGAAGGGAGCATGTCCTACGCCAAGAAAGGTCATACCACAAGTTAAAGTTTTGTGGAGGAATCATGCTATAGAGGAAATGACCGAATTGAAACTAAATGAAAGCGAGGTATCCTCATCTTTTCAAACACTGTATACGTACGCCAATTTCGAGGACGAAATTTCATAAGAAGGGAGGTCAGAAGACCTCAAATTTTTTAAATAAAAAGAATTTCCTTTATTTATTATTTTGAAATAGTAAGGGTTGATTTGATTAATGTGGATAGTTAAGGGTTAAATACGCAAATATTTCAAAATAAGCAAGTGGTTATAAAATATTCATTTTGCTCTGGGAATATTCGTTGGTCGTGGAATATTCAGATCGTTTGGGAATATTCGTATTTACGGCAGCAAAATGCATGTGTGGGCCCCATAACGGAAAGCGATTGGATGAAGAAAACGACAAATATAAGTTGGTTAAAAATAACTACAGAAGTTGTTATCAAGTAAGATCGCTTGAATACCCTGGTTAAAATACGAATACGCTGTGTGGTCGCACAAGAAGACACCAGATTGCATGCATTGTTGAATTATTGATCCTTACGTAAGAAGGCACTACTCAATAATTTTTACAAAAGAGTTATCGCTCAATATTTTATTTTATCGATTCAATAATTGTCATTGCTGATAATTTATATTATCATTGTTCAATAATCACTTACATTTATCTCCATTATCGATCAATAATTCATATTATTTAAATAATATTATTAGATAGCATTATTGGCAATGTCTAGAAAGTTCACAAGGAAGAGGTTTGGTCACCTAATCATGCCGCCAAGAAGGAGAAATCCTTATCTGAAGCCCCTCTTTCCTCGAACTACTTTGGTCATTATAATCAGATTCGTAATATTATTTGTGAATAATTAATTATTGATTCATATGATAAAGAAATATTTATTTTATGTGAATATAAATGATGGATTTATTTATGTGGTTATAAATGAAGAAATTATTGTTGAGGTGTTTTATCAAGATTTTACCGTATCGAGGTATTAAAATTAAATCGTGGGTTTTGAGATATATCATGGGTTATAATTTTTAATCCGACCGCTGATTGTGGTAATTTTGGGTATGTTATACATACATAAGTTGAGTATATGTCCACAAATTTTGAACCGTTAAAATGCACGAATGATTTGTTGTGAATTTTAAGAGGTGCTCTGATTCAAAATTAGGTTTATAATTGATTTTGGTGGAAAATTCTAGAATTGAGTGGCCCCACTTGTGGTTGGTGAAGAAATGTGCTGAATTTTATTTCAAATGTGGTGGGTGGCAATAGTAGCGTAAAAGCCATCGTGTAGCAGTCAAGTCCGCTTTTGCGGCTAACATTTTCCTATAAATAGAGGCTGTTAGAATTGAAAATCACACCGTAAACAAAGTTTTCTCTTCTCTCTATATTATTGAGCGATTTTGTGAGTATTTAGATACTTTGAGAGTTGTTGCTAGTACAAGTTTCATTCAAAGATCACTTCCCACCTTTCCTTCCGGCACCGATTCTTTGAGGTAAGGGATGTTATTTCTCTTTCGGATGATATTATTTCTTCAATATCATTACGCTTTGAAATATCGGTTGGAACTTTTTATCAAATTTGGAACTTTTTCATGTCTGGGTTACTATTCATGAGTTACTATTCACGAAGTTACTATTCATGAGTTACTATTCACGAAGTTACTATTCACGAGTACTATTCATGAAGCGTGAAAATGTTTTTTTTTGTGGAATTTCTATCTTTTGGTGTCTGAGTTACTATTCACGATATCGACAGACTATTCACGATACTAAGACTATTCACGATACTACTAAGACTATTCATCGAAAAATAAAATTTCTTCTTTTCGTCTAAAATATCTATTCGGATACTAGCTTTGATCAGATCCATGTTTTGATCATTCTCAATTTTACACCACTACGATTATTTTTGAGGTATTGTGGATACGGATAAAACAAAGTACTAATCCTTAATCCTTAATCCTTGTCATTTTGTTTCACCGATTCGCTTCTTTAAAAATATTTTTCATCATCCTCGCCTTAAATGATGATATTATTGAATATCTTTGGCCAGTAGTGCAAAGATGAATGATTTCAAGAATATCTTTGGCCCAGAAGTGCAAAGATGAACAGTGTTTAAATGAATACGACTTAATCGATGAATATCTTTGGCTCAGCAGTCAAAAGCAAAATGAACAGTGTTGAGATGAACACGACCGATCGATGAATATCTTTGGCCCAGTAGTGCAAAGATAATTGTTTGATTTGAGATGAATATCGATTGATGTTACAGGATAAAATTTTGATGATGGATCGTTAAATTCATAGATTATAGTAGATTTCATTCTCACGTAACTCTTCTATGAATTATTATTTCACCATGAATATTGATCCAAAACTTGTTGTCTATCAGATTCTATCGATTTTTTCTCGTTGAGACTAACGATAATTTGTTGTATATTATCTTAGTCATAATATTCTTTATCGAGCTAGTTGAGCTCACCCTTTTCTTTTTGTTCCATTCTTCTCGTGGAGGCGAGAATATAAATGCGAGTACGTAGCCTGTGGGTATGGAATGAAGGTTTTAGAAAGGATTGTTTAGTAGTCCTCACCATTTTTGTAAAATAATGTATCAATAAATGTGATGAGGATTTATATGAGTATAAATATTGTCTATAAGATAATATTTGTATTTAAACTCACGCTTTCTTGTTGTAATAATAAAGTTGTAGTTGTTTATCCATGTATCGACAACTCGTAATGGGTGATGTATACCTATTTTGGGGCGCCACACCGCGCTAAGAGCCGAACGAGCATCTCGCCAAAGCCAAGTCAAGAATCGTAGACCACACTCGGAGTCGTAGAGTCTACTGATCAAATAAGAGGCAAAGATCATAGTCGAGCCAGATCAGATGAAGACAGCAAGCTTAAGGATAGAGATCGTAGAGTGTTGACATCTGATCTCGGAGTCGTAGTGTCTGCACAACCAAAGTTAAATCGTAGAACTAAGGCTTCAACAAAGGTGCTCACAACGCCAAGATAGAATCGTAGAGTAAATACGATTCTCAAAAAATAAGCATTCCTAGAATATCCAAAGGATGAAGCCTCTGGTCAGAGCTGCAAAGATATATTCCACCTGAAGGGAACCAGAGTGCACTCAACAAATGGCTTGCAAGCTAACAGAAGATCTAAGCACCAACCCAATCAGCATCCAGATTGAGTTGTAAAGCCATTTAAGATGAAGCCTTCTACAAGTAGATCAAAAGAAGACTTCAGCAAAAGTGACTGACTAAAGAAAAGTCAGCAATAGCAGTAGCTGTCAAGTAAATTGAAGACAACGAACTTGGGGGTCAACCAGGATCGTAGAGTTTACCAAACAAAGCAGGAACTAATGAAGTGTACACAGAGATACTAGTCGGCTTTTGAAGAACAAGGCTAAAGTGATTAAGCATGGGTCAGTCCATTGATGATAAGTGAACGGGAGATCACAAGGAGAAAGCAAGCTGGGCATACCACAAATATGAGGTGTCTTGCTATTCAGAAGAGACCAGAACAAGGAGTCAAGCTATCAGTTCCTGAGATCAGTCAAGGCAAACAGAAGTATTGAAGCACTGCACAAATGAAGAAAGAAGTGTTCTACATTGGATACCTAATGAACACTCTTCAGGATCGTAGTGTTGTCTCAACTAGTAAATGAGCAACATTCAACAAGACATTAAGATCAGGTCCATGAACATATGCATCAGAATCGTAGAGATTCGTCATCTGAAGATTGAATCATTGACAATGGTTCAATCTGAAGAGTGATATTCTAATATAGCTTATTGAGAGCATCGATGCAAAAGGACAATCTCTGATGTTCTAATCGAGAAGTCAGAAAGACAAAATAAAGAAGACTACATGCCCAAGACATCAAAGTGACATTTCTGACGGGGTAGATGAAACAGTAGACTGCAGTGTCAAAAAGATGAAAAAGGGGATGTCATGTCACATCTGCAATCTACATCAAATAACTCGAGATCTGCGAGGCAATTTAAACTACTCTCAACAGCTATATTCCAACGGGAAGATTGGAAAGGAGTATATACCAACCAGAGCTTCAAGGATGCATAATCGTTGAGTTGTTGGAATGCTATATTGTTGACTCTACGAGTTCCACCAGAACTAAACAGAACAAGTCTCAGTGACAGTGAAAATAAAAAGGTGGAAGTGAAGCAGCTTTGAAGAAGTACTTGAACAGAATAAAGCTTCACTCAACAAAGATGAGAATGTCACTGAAGATGGCAGCCAAGCTGAGAGCCGAGAAGGCCAAGAAGATAGCATTCAGAAAAGTGGCAGAGCATAAAGAATATCCAGAAAGCCACTCTACAAATCACCATGAACCAAAAGCTGAAAAAGAACAGATGCAGAATCATGTCTGCAAAACATTCAAGAAGGGTTCAGGGATTGCTAAGTGCTAGACGAAGACTACCAAAAGCTCAGAGAATTAAAAAAATCCAGATAGTGATGGTGCACATCTGACATCAAATGAAGATGAGCAGAAAAGAGTAAAGATCAGCTGCACCAAAGAAGATGTGGTCCAGACTCGAAGCAGAATGCAAGAGGACCACGCCAAGCTGCTAAGTACAGAAGATGTTCAAGCTTAAAGACATCTTAGCAGCAAGGCACAACAAAAAGAAGCCAGGGCCTGAGGGGTCCTTGTCCGGAGGGACTAAATGAAGTTCCAAGCTGTTGGGCAAGAGAGTTCCTAGGGAACTAGAAGAAGTTCCAAGCCCTTTGGGCTTGAAGAGTTCTTAGTGAACTAAAGTTCCAAGGTCACCGGCCTCAAGGAATCTTAGTGATTCGTGGTGCCGCTTTTCTTAGTGGAAATCTCGCTAGTTAAAGCATAAGAGTGGATTAGAGCTTGAGTTTCAACCACTTAAAATCCCTCAGTGCCTTTTTACATTCAAATATTTACTTTAAGTCATTTACATTATGTACTTAATCGCTTAATCATATGTATGATGCATAAACCGCTACTACTTAACTAACTCTAAGAACAATGTATGTATGAGATATTTTACTTATTCCGCTGTGGTTGAAAAGATTCTTATATTTGTCATATGATAATTCATTAGCTATACAAAATAAATAGGAAAAGTATTTGAAAACAAAAAGGATCTATTCAACCCCCCCTTCTAGATCTATTGTGTGCCTACTAGGAACTAACAATTAGTATCAGAGCAAGTTCTCATGCTATATTCAAAAGCTAATCTCTTTGAGTCTGATCCTAGGCACAAACATTGTTCTAAACTTAGTTTAGTAGTAAGTCACTTGTAAATACAGATGAGCTAATACTTTGGAAATATTGTGTACAAGTAAATGTGTATATACACCTGAAGCTGCTCAGATTGGTCCATGTTCTTAAATGCTATAGCAATAAGACCAATCCGTGTCCACAGTCAATTTTGTAGTCTGAAGAGCAGATATGGGAGCTTAAGAGATATCAACAACAAAGAGTCAAACATCCACCAGACTGAAAGATGAAAAGGCCATATATGCTAAGAAGTACTCATTCAGAGAAGAAAGAAGAATATCTCAAATCTATATTTGGCCAACCAACAGCTGGATGTGAACCTTGAGGACTCAAGGCTGTCAAAGAACTAAAGATGTCAAGATTCTTTGAGCTTACATCTTCAAGACTATGACTGATTGATCAAAGGACAACTGGAGCAACAAGCTGTCAGAAGTAAAAGAAAAAGTATGCACATCAATGCCTAACCTCAGTATATCAAAATAAATGACTGTCAAGAAACTGACAATGTAAAGGTACGGTTCCTCATCAGTATAAATGTGTACATCATGTTGCACCACCGTATGCACTATAACAGTATTCTATATATTAAGAGACCATACTCTACCTAAAAAGGAGAAGAGAGAAAGTACACTAAAGTTAAAAACTCAAATGCTAACAAACTTTCTCTCCATCCAAGTTTTAGGTTGAAGATAACATCTTGAAAAAAGTCTGAAATAGGTCATAAGCATACCAAGGTTTAATTATTCTTAAGTGGTGTAATCTTTGCTGATGGGTTAGTATGTATGTACAAACCTATGTTCTAAGCTTTTGATAACACATATAGTATGATTAGTTCTACAAGGGTATCTTTAAGATTCGTAGAAACTGATCACCTCCATGAATCAATCAGATATAAATAAGTAATAGAGTTGATTCCCACTCTATGAACATTTAAACTCTGTGAACATAACTAAGCAAATGATAAAACCATCAAAGAAAAAGAGTGTTTTGTTAAATTGATTGATATTATACACACTCATCTTCTTGCATCTTCAATGTCATGTCTAAATTGGATACATGCATGAATATGATTGTTGGTAATCAACATGATGAAAATTCAAATATATGAGGAACAGGGATTTTGAAAGTTGACCTAGCAGGACCCATTTAACTATGGGTACCAAAAATAGAAATTTATCTAACCTACATGTGCTTAGTCTATCTGACCACACTAAGGAATGCTGAAGCAAAAGACTTCAGTCAAAAAGATTCAACCAGCAGAAGGCTTGAGACATTTCAGAAGAATTTTTGACTAAATCTTTATTTGTCAAAGCCTGTCCTTGAAGACTTGCTGAGCTAACATGAATATAGCTCACATGGTTACTGATCTCCATATGGAAGCAGATCATTCACCCTAAGATAAAAAGGGTCTTATATGCTCAATCATGCATAACATACCATATGAGAAGAATCCTCAAGGAAGTTCACATCAGAGGATCATTAAGCATCAATCATGAGGAACTAATTACAGAAATAGAACTCCACAAGTTTAAACCATCAAAGAAGACTACGTTCGTTGTTCTGACAAATTATCGTAGGATGATTCTAGTCAAAAGGAGATATGCAAGGCTGCCTTCTAATGCACATGAAAAAGAAGAACACCAACACTAAAAATATCATAAATATACTATGACATAATATACCAGTTACAAAGTCCCAAAACTTTGTGGCTGACGAACCAAATGAAGATCCATAGTAAGTAGGAACATCTTAAAACGTACTACTGATAACCTTGTCAACCAACCAACTCAAAATCGTGGAGTGCCTATGATCAACCATCTGATCGCAACGTAAGAGCAAAAGAACACCATGATTACATCCAATACAAATGTCTAAAGTTAGTAGATGAACTTCCTAACAGAAAAGGTCAAATGAGATATCAGTACTAATCACTTCTGAAGTTTTTCATCTGAAAAGCACCTCAAGGACAAACCTGATCCTTATTTCACTCTAAGAGGTTGGCCCTTCCTGAGCTACCTTAACCTAGAAGGAATGCTTAGTTCATCTCAAGGACCGGGTCTGACAACTATCGTAGAGTAGATTCTGAAGTGAACTCGACGACCGCAGTGCAACCTCAAAGATCGTAAAGTAGGCTCGATGATCGTAGGATATACTAGCTCATGGGCAGCTCGGAAGAACTAGACACATGCTCAATTACTCAGATTGAGAGAAGATATGTTTGGAAAGATGCCCTGCAGACTCACCTCAGAAGTTTACTGCCCAAACTATCATAAGGTACATCAGTGGTTAAGCCATGTAACTTCAAGATGAGGATTAATGTCAAAACATCCACTGAAGCATCTTTTAGAAGACGATCGTTGAGTCGACAAAGAAAAACATAGAGTCCATAGCTACCTCACCAAGCTACTCTACGTATTGAAAAAGTCAACGGTCAATCTACGTCAGTAATGTCATTTCCTTAAAAGAATATTAAAACTGAATAATTATTCAGTTTATGGGAAAATACAGTTTCTTATTGGGCATCGTGCAACCAATGAATGTCTGACACATCACAGCTTATGCAGAGTCAGAAGAAACTGTCATAAAGACAAATTCAAAATCTTCATACAGTTATCAGAAGCTATCAAAACTCTCTTCCTCCCTTTTTCAAACCCTAAAACCCTCTTCAACGCTTGAATACATCAAACCTCAATCTTTGCCCAAATCACATTCAAATATCTCTCAAAAAACTTCTGAGATTAACAACCCATATACTTCATACTATTCAAATGGCAGATTGGAGAGTAATCAATGGCATTTAGCTTGGAACCAAGACGTTTGAGAAATTTGAAAAGAAGTTCAGAGATATTTTTGAACTTGTGAAGAAGGCTGGATTCTCAGAATGTCTTGAGGCAAACACTCGAATATATGCTAAACTAGTTAAAGAGTTTTACTCAAACACAAATTACAATGATCTAACGGTCGGATTAAATATTATAACTCACGCAATAGAGCTTAAGAACATTAATTTTTTGGACTATGAGTTCTTTAGACCAGTTTTATTCAAATAGTCACCACGAAAAATCCACAAGGAATTTTTGAGTGATTCTAATTTCTGCGTTTAGCTTACTTCTATGGCTTTCTTTTGATATATGGTTCATCTCCTAAATCATTATACACAAAGAGTTATGGATTTTATAAAACCAAGTAGTAAACTAATTTTTCTAAAAATTTCCAGATTTTGTTCTTCTTTTAATTTCTTGATTTCTCTCCTTTGATTCATATTTTTGTAAGTTTAATCTATCACATATAAACATAAATACACCAACATCATAAAACTTAACTTCTATCATAAAAATTAAAGGATTAATCCAGGTTTTATTCATTACTTTCTTGGATTTTCTTCTTTTCTTCTTCTTCTCTCTCCTTCTCTCCCTCTCTCTCTCTCTTTCTCTCTTCCTTCTTCTGATTTCTTCACGAGAGAGAATGGAGGAATGGATGAAGTCCATCCCCTTTTTTTCTTTCTTCCCCTTTTTCCTTTTCTCTCTCCCTCTTTTATCCTTCTTTTTCTTTCTTTTCTTCCTTTCTTTTTCTCTTCCTTCCCCACATGCCCCCCTTCTTCTCTCCCTCATTTCTGCCGCCCACATGGGCTACTCCTCTAAAAATTATTTATTTTCCTCTTTATTTACTCATTTATCCGATTAATTGTTCATTTGACCATTTATCAATTTAACATTTTATAATTTTAAAATAATAATCATAAACTAAATTAGACTTTTATTTCATAAAAGTTAGGGTCTTAGAAAAATACTCTTTTTCTTTCTCTCTATAGTTTTAGTGAATTCGTAAGAAATAATGAAGGAATGAGCTTCTATTTATAGGAGAATGGACTAAATAGTAACTAATTCATGAATGGTCCAGATTGATTTACTATTAAAACGGACGGTCCATATTGATTTACTATTAAAACTTCAAATTACGGTCCATATTGATTTACTATTATAACTTCAACCAGCGGTCTATATTGATTTATTATTATAACTTCAACCAGTGGTCCATACAGATTTACTATTATAACTTCAACCAACGGTCTAAAAAATTAGCACATTTCTCCATAGAATAATAAACCAAACTTACAACAAACGTCTTATGACAAATCCCTGTGTTTATATCAAAAATTGAATAAATATTTATCACAAATCATTTATCTTAAATCAACACATTTTTAATCTTTCCACAGTTATTCATCAATTAATATTATAACTCACAATATTGATAACCTGATCGTTCCTAGGAAAAAAGGGGACTTTTCGATAAGGATTTCTTCTTATTGGCGCGCAATTAAATAACTTAACCTCTTTCCTCGATAGAACTTTCTAGACATTATCAATAATGCAAATAATAATATGAATAATTGTGTCGTCTCAATTATTGGTTTAATAATATAAAATATTGTGCAGATGATACTGACAATAATTGTATCAATAATATGAGATAATATGCAGCAACTACTATAGCAATTATTGAATGAAACTTAGTGACTTCTTACGTAAGCATGAATAATTAGAGGTAATATGCAATACCGTGTGCTACTGTGCAACAACGCGTATTACTGTTCTTTTATCACCGATATTTCAACAGATAATGGTAAAAGTTTTACCGTTATTTTTATAAAAAGGTTATTTATGTCGCTTTCTATATCCGACAGTTATTCCGTTGTGGGGTCCACCAATGATTGTGTCGTCGTACGTATATTTCCCGACAAAATGAATATTCTCCGACCAAACAAATATTTTATGACAACTTGCTTACTTTGTAAAATTTGTACATATCACCCATAGCTATATCATTATATCAAATCACCCCTTATTATTCAAAATAATATTTAGAGAAAATTAAATCTTTATTCATAAAAAGTTAGGGTCTTACAATTATGACCATTGATGTTATAGTTGATGAAATCTTGATGATAAATTTTAAAATGGAGATGATGGTAGACATTATTGTCTATTTGACTGGCCTAATGGATTTCTCATTCCACTACAATTATTTTTTTTAAAAACTTATGTTGTTTAACATTTTCTAAATATCTGATTTACCATCTTTGAATGTTAAATATAACTTTATTCTTTTGTTATATTAGTCATAATATTTCTTACTGAGCTATTTGAGTTCATCCTTTTATTATTATTTTCTTTCAAAAAATGAGAATGTAACTGGGGGTAAGGGGAGAGCATGGGAATAGAGTGACGGTCTAGTCTAGTAGTTGTAGTAGTACTCATTAAATTATAAAATAATGTATAAATAATTATAGTGAGAACTTAGTGTGTGTTGTCGTACTATACATGACATTGTAGAAATTATAATTATAATTAAAGAAATTTATGTATGTTGTTTTGTATTTGACGACCCAAATTGAATTATATAGGCCTGAATTTGAAATAGTCACAATTATACCCCTCAAAATATGTGTGTTGTTCACACGTGTGCCATATTCATTTAAAAAAATGGGTTTTCCGTTTAAATCAATCAAAATTTACTTAGATTAAAGGTTTTTAAGTCTGGGGACCAAATTCATGAGAAAAAAATGTTTGGAAACCAAATGTGAAAAATACAATAAGTTCAGGAACGTGAAGGGGTTATTCTTAACACTCTGTTTTTGAGTTTTAAAATAGACAAAAAAAAAAAGAAATGGACAAAAAATTTTGTTTCTGAGTTTTTTAATAAACGGAAAATAAAAGAAATGGATTGAAAACTTGACCACTTTTTCTACCAAAGTTTTTCGTCCAAAATTGGCCTGATTTGGACGCAAAAGAAATTGGAATAAGTAATATTTTATAATTCTCATATTATTCTCAACTTTCAATATAATAGATTTTAAATTACAACTCATGTCCCCAATTTTATTTTTATCTACTAAACATAAGCTGATAAAGAGAAATAGAGTTCTTGGCGCGAACGACTTTTTTGTTGTCGCGAATGAGTTCTCAGACTGCCGTAAACGATTCAGGTACATGCCTTTACTTATTTGTTTTACCTTCTCTTGAATATCAACTTTTTGTTGTAATTTCCTTTGAAAACTTCATATGAAGTATAAGTTATAACTAGTGTAATGATTCCTCTTTTCTGAATCTTAAATAGTAGATTGCAATTAAACATGCTATTATCATTGATATGAAATATGAAAAATTCTTTGATGACTATTGAGTATAGTATGACAATGACTTTGTAGAACTAGTTTTTGTTTAACATTTATTTGAATATTTGTATTTGATTATAAAATTTTATCTTTGATTAAATTTAACTTGCATATTTTTATTCATGGTTCAATGATTATAATTAATAGAAGGGTAAATTTGTAAAAATGATATTTTTCTTTATTTTATTGAAATTCAAAACGCAAGATTTATTTTTAAAATTTCTATTATTTTCTATTAAAAACTCATAAACAACACAAAGAAAATTTCAAGTTTTCTATTATTTTTTTTTTGTTTTATTTTAAGTTTTTTCTTTCTTTTCCGCTGAGTTTTTGGACGGAAAAGAAAAGAATAAAAACTAAATTGTAATGAGAAAAAAATAAAAGTTAATGTAAAACTCAAGCTTTCATTTGTTTTTGAGTTTTTAATAAAAAATAATAGAAAATTTACAAATTTTATTTTCTTGCATTTTTTACAAATTTACCCATCTATTAAGTATAACCATTGAATCATGAATAAAAATATGTAAGATAAATTTAATCAAATTAAAATTTCCATAATCAAATACAAATATCCAAATAAATGTTAAACAAAAACTATTTCTACAAAATTATTGTCATACCATACCCAAAAGTCATCAAACATAATTTGTATTATTAATACTAAGGGAGATTATTCATCAAATTCTTCAATAAAATTCAATCTAAAAGCGATGATGATGGTTCAAAACTAGAAGATAACATCGATGTAGATAAAGAACACAGAGGTTACAAGAATATACCTACCGAGACTGCAACAAATCCAAACAAGAAAAGTGATACACAATTAAAATCAAAGAATGAAACAAACCCCATTCGATTTTCAGCGAGATTACGAAGTAGTAGGGTATGAAAGCAATCACAAGAATAAAAAAAACTTATGAAGTCGTTCCTGTCAAGAAATTTCTTTCTCTTTATGAGCTTAGATTTAATAGATAAAAACAAATTAGGAACATGAGTTGTAATTTAAAATTTATTATATTAAAAATTGAGGATAATATGAGAATTATAAAAATATTATTTATTCTAATTTCTTTTTTGTCCAAATCAGACCAATTTCAGAGGAAAAACTTTGACAGGAAAAGTGTAAGTTTTCTATCAATTTTTTTTTAGCTTACTAAAAAACTCATCAACATAAGAATAGAAAAAAAAACTTAATTTTTTTGTCAATTTCTTTTCTTTTCTACCCATTTTAAAACTCAAAAACAGAGTGTTAAGCAGTTAGGTCTTCAAGTTAAATTTGTTCAATAATCTATCAAACTCTAACGATTCTTCTCTTTCAAGTTATAAACCCTAAAATGATGACAAACAAAGCTGCTATAAACTGAAAATGAAAAAGAAAATTGTAAACATATATTTTTAACTTTATGATTCATTACAAAGAAGTTTACTTTATATAAATATTTTCCAACTATTAACTGAGTAATTTTTTAGACAATTTATTTATTATTTATCATTGTATTAATTAAAATAAGAAAAAATTATATCAATTTTAAATTTGAAAGCATCGTAAAATTGACTCATAAAATTAATTATAATCTTATATTTTGAATCGAAGGTTTTCTTTTGCAAAAGTATAAAGTCCACAAATTTGTGTCCAATTATAATTGTAAAAATATCAATTCATGAGTGTATAAAGTTATAAAATAAGCCTCACTTATTAAGTATCTTTCAAAACTATTATTATTAATACTTCTCAGACAATAAAAAAATCATAAATATTCATAATATATATATATATATATATATATATATATATATATATCATTTTTCAAGTATAAATAAGTAGTCATTTTTTTTGGATTGTAACAAATAAAATCCCAATTCCCAACTCCTAAGGACTAATATGCAAAGGTGTACCTTCTCTCCTCTAGTCCCAACCGTCTGATCACAATCAAACGTTAATCAACTACTATTAGCTCAAACCCTTTAAGACAATTCCTGAACTACCCCGAAGCTCTGTAAAGAAAAAACTCCTTACCTTCTTTATCAAGCTTCCTAGGGTTCGGTGGGCCCCTTTAATCCCCCATCCAAGGTATATATATATACGTTTTTGTTAGGGTTTTGCTATAGAAAAATCAATTACTTCGTTAGCAAGGGTTTTTGATTTGTGCTGCAGTCTGAATGGCGGGAGGTGGTTCTTCTAAGGGGAGCTCGAAAGGCGTTCGCATCGTTGTCGCCGGAGCCCGGGGCACTGGAAAATCCAGTTTGATTGTCACTGCCGCAGCTGATACTTTTCCGACCAATGTCCCTCCTGTGTTGCCGCCGACGAGGTTGCCTGACGATATGTATCCCGAAAAAGTCCCTATTACCATAATCGATACCTCTCCTAGGTCTAATTCTCTTTCACTTTCCCGTATATGTATAATGTAACTGTATGTATATATCATTTCATATCCTCTTTTTGCTTTTTAAATCTCTACCTGCTGATTGTACTGTTTGGCTAAATTACTGATATTTGCCATCAGCAAACATAAAGTAATCTAATTTAATCAAGTAACTGCAAAATAACTTAAAAATCTTAAATTTTCTATTTAGCTTACTTACAAGGACTTGATATTGGTTATTCTATGATAGACTAGCTAATTGAATGAAACTACAATCACAATTTGAGATGCCTGGAAAGGAATTAGCGAATAGAAGCAAACCAAACTCCTTGCTACAATGAGTAAATTGAACTTCAAATTTCCACAGAAAGAATAATTGGAAGCTTGAAGTGAACCTGAACTCAACGCCCTTTTAGATAAGTATTTGCGGTGAAGAAAATTCACTGAACACTTTGCTAGCAGTTTGGTATAAGTTAAAAATCTTTTCTTGTTAATTCTTGATATTATACCACTGGTCAATGTCTCTGTGCACTTACCTTTGCTAGAGAATTCTTCACATCCTTAGCCACCATCTAATTGTGTCGGATTGTGTCCAAGTAAATTACATGATTCTTCTCATGGAAATTGTTTTTTTGTTAAAAATCATGATTCAGCTTATTTTTTGTTTGAATGACCCTGTCAGTTATATCACCATTGATCGTCCAGCCAAGATGATTGAATATGGGCTCATGTGTGTACAGTTTCATCTATCCAATTTTTTCACTTATTCTAGGGCCTAACATTGTATGTTTAAACATACATACATATATTTACATGTATGTTTATGTGCACACTTTTTTTTTCATGCATATAAATATATATGTATATCACATATACTGTTTTAAGTTTATATTAATACTATCTCCATGTCAGCGGAATTGTGGTGGTAATTGAACTGATGGGAATAGCACATGTGTATTTCAGTAAACTTTATTTTTAATGATTCTATATAGTATATAAAGTACATATACATTCCCTTGAACTACTCATTATATGTGGCTCTACTGTTAAACTTTGTCTTCGATTCAGAGCTAATTATTGTTTCATTCCTAACATTCAGTGTAGATAGAGGTAGATTCGCTGAAGAATTGAAGCGGGCAGATGCAGTTGTGCTAACTTATGCTTGTGATCAGCCTGCCAGTCTTGATTGCTTGAGTACTTTCTGGCTTCCTGAATTGAGACAATTAGAGGTTTGTATATGAAATCAATGTTAGTTAATCAGATAGGATGTGCTTTTCTTTCCATTCAGAAAGAACTTTTCTCTCATTTAATTTATAAGCTTCAGGAAGCACAAAATTTGTCCTTGAAATGCAGAACAAAGAGCCTCATTAAGTTATTTTTTTTGCCTTATCATTTGTCTTTCTATGATATGTTTTGATATTGAGGTGGACTTTATATGTCTGAGCAGGTAAAGGTGCCGGTTATAGTGGTGGGTTGTAAGCTGGATTTGAGGAATGACCAGCACTTGGTTAGTTTGGAGCAGGTGATGTCACCTTTAATGCAACAGTTTCGGGAAATTGAAACGTGTATCGAATGTTCGGCACTTAACCATATTCAGGTACAACTGAATTGCTGTTGTTTCAATGGAAATAAGCATCTGATTAACTTTAATACTTTCTTGGACTGTCATTGTGCCATCCACTGTTGCACTGTAAATGACATTGTGGATTGTAATGAGAGCTTACAAAATTCTTTGTTTGCAGATCCCTGAGGTTTTCTACTATTCCCAGAAAGCAGTGCTTCATCCCACGGCTCCACTATTTGACCAGGAAGCACAAACTCTGAAGCCACGATGCATTAGGGCTTTAAAAAGAATATTCATTATATGTGATCATGACAGGGACGGTGCCCTCAGCGATGCGGAATTAAATGATTTTCAGGTCTCATTTCTTGTTTCCATATGTTGTATGCTCAGGTCTTTGTTTTTCTGAAGTCTATTATTGCTGTGCTTCCTGATGAGTTCTATTTTCACAAAGCTGTCTTGTAAGCGAGATTCTGAGATATTTAGTAATGATTGTAAACAGGTCAAGTGTTTCAATGCTCCATTACAACCTTCTGAAATAGTGGGTGTCAAGAGGGTTGTGCAAGAAAAACTGCCAGAAGGTGTCAACGATCGTGGTCTTACTCTTACGGGATTCCTCTTTCTCCATGCACTATTCATAGAAAAAGGCCGTTTGGAGACAACATGGACTGTCCTAAGGAAATTTGGTTATAACAATGACATTAGACTTGGTGAGGATCAGCTTCCTCCACCTCCAATTAAAAGAACTCCTGATCAGGTAATTAATTCCTGTTTTCTTGAGCTTTGTGTTTCAATTATCCATGTGGTGTCTCCTTGGGGACAGACACACTATGTTACACGGACTTTCAGTTTGTGTAAAGTACCGTGTCCGACACTCGACACTCAACACTCGGACAATGTATGGATACTGGACACTTCATTTTAATGTAAAAAATGGCAAAATTGAGGAGTACCCGTCTCGAACCCTTCAAAATACCGTATCCAACTGGACACTCCATCCATCCAAGTACGTGTAACATAGCCTACACTGCAAAGCGAAAATCTTCCTTATATTTGCCAAAATTGAGGAGTACCCGTCTCGAACTCTTCAAATTCTTATTGCTATGTAAATATGGTAGCTGGGGTGAGAGTAAGCGATCTCAAGTGCTTCTAAAATAGAGATTTGAGCCCAACTTGTTGTGGACTTGGTTAGGCAGACCCTGTTTTTGGAGTTTTCTCTAGTAGCACATGGAAGGAGGGGTGGAGTATTTTCTTTACTTCATTCAGTTTTGTATTTCAGATGAGCCAATCTCCTGTTTTCAGCATCATTCGTTTTATTTTCACATTTTGCCTTGTGCAAGAGCTAGATTGCTAGGTTGGAATGGTCTTACTGGATCACATTGATTGAACTTTCTTCATTATGACCATTTCAACTGTTTAATACAATGCATTTTAAGCTCATTATATGCCCAAAAAACACAAAAGAGTCAGATGCATTAGTTACATAGGTTTAGTGTATCGAAGGTGCTGGAATGTTTTTGAAGTCCTATAAATAGGTGTATTTGAGCCATTTTGGAGATAGAATCAATGAATATAAAATTTTCGGAATGATGTGTGATGCATCTTTTCCTTGAATGTGAGGTCTCCAAGACGCTAAGGGTATATTTTTTTGAGGGACTGGTTTAGATAGGACTATTAGTCTTTGAGACTAACAGTCCCTCATATGGGTGATTATTTCTTTAAACCAGATTAATAATCCAGTCATGAATGACAAAACAAACAATATCATTTTTTAATTCGGACTAATAGTCTAGTTCCATGCTCTAACCCCGCAAACAAATGTAGGCTAAGAACCCTAGGTGTGAGACCTAGTTTATTTATCCCTTTGAATTTTGATCATTTCCTTCTCTTCATTTTTGCTCTCTTCTAAGTTTTCCTCAATATCAACTTTAGGTGCTGACTAGTAAGATCCTGCGTCAAATAAATAAAGAGAAAACTACCAAATAAAAAATCCAGATATTATGACTATAATTACTCCCTCCGTCACAAATTAAATGTCCAGTTTTGAATTTTTTTTTGGCTCAAATTGACCATTTTTTAAAATAAGTTTTGAACCATTTTTGCCAAAATATAGGTGAAGAAATTATAACCAAAAGAAAGTATATACTATTTACTACTAACACCAATTTTTATAATTTTTAAAAGTATATTTATATATGCTTTATTATTAATTCTAGAAATAGTCAATTTTGACAAAAAAAAGTCAAAACTGGGACTAGAATACTTCAGCTATCCGTAGGAGTGAAAGTTCAAGTACGAACAACAAGAATTATTAAACCAACTAGTATTAGGCAACTCAATAATATAATGATTACTAGCAATGGTTATAATTTAGAAGTCCTAAAGTACCAAGTATAATCTTCTCCTTTATTTTGTTGTTCTCTTCTAAGTTTTCCTCAATCTGTCCACGTCTCCACGAGTATATCAACATTAGGCGCTGAACTAATAAGATCCTGCATCAAATAAATAAAGAGATACTACCTAAAAATTTCAGAGATTACAACTATACTTATAAGACTTCCGTAGGAGTGAAAGTTCAAGGACGAACAACAAGAATTATTAAACCTACTTGTACTAGGCAACTCAATAATATAATGAATACTAGCAGTAGTTTTAATTTAGAAGTCCTAAAGTACCAAGTATAATCTTTTCCTTCTCTTTATTTATTTGTTCTCTACTAAGTTTTCCTCAATCTGTCCACCTTTAGGTGCTGAACTAATAAGATCCTGAATCAAATAAATAAAGAGATACTACCTAGAAATTTCAGAGATTACAACTATAATTATAAGACTAGAATACTTCAACTGTTCATGAGAGTGAAAGTTCAAAGACGGACAACAATAATATTATTAAACCAACTAGTACTAGGCAACTCAATAATATAATGAATAATATCAATAATTATAATTTAAAAGTCCTAAATTACCAAGTAGCACACTTCCTTTCGATGTTCAGCTGTAGCCTAGTACAATAAGTTTGACATAATAATTTATAACATTTATATTTAATGGTGCAACCTTGATATTTATTTTCTCATCTATATGCGTAAAGATTGCCATATAATTTGAGACTGAGGAGTACTTCATTGAAATGATATGTTCGTCTTATGATCCTTTACGTCATTTCTTTGTAACTTGCTGGTTCAAATTCTTTAAGCCATTTCCACTCTAACTAGCTGGCTTAATCTTTTCCCCACTACTAATGCCTACTTGTTTTTTGTAGACTGTGGAGCTAACAAATGAAGCTGTCGAGTTTCTCAAAGAGACCTTCTCCACATTTGACATTGATGGTGTAAGTTATAGTTTCTGTTTACCAAATTCTTAAATTGAAATATAGATTTGGTATGTGATTATAGTTTTGAATAGTCTTTTATTTTATTTTAATTATTATTAGTATTTTTATTTTTTTACTTTAATCAGAGTTTAGTGTTAGGTTCTAATGTTTTATCATATCATATGATCGTATGTACATATCATCATCATGTGTATGAAACTGTTAGTAGGATGTCAGTTTAGTAATCTGGATGTCCATCATTACCAGTATTATGGGTTTAGGGTTTCTTCTTTTATGTTTCAGAAATAAATATGATTAAATTTACCTTACAAAAGAAAGCAGAATTGGATCTTGGTAGTTTAGGAAGAAAGGGCTTTCTCATGAACCAGGTGGCAATCCTGGATAAAAGTTAATTCTTAATTGTCTAAAAAGAGAAAAGGAGGACTGAAGGAAGTCACACATGATTTATGAACTATCTATGAGTAATGGAATTATGATTGTATAATAAGTCAATTAGATTTGGTGATTTTTACTGTTCATTTTGCTACATGGCAGGATTAGAGCTGTTTCTGAAAATAATAGTTTGTCAAATGTTATTGACTTAATGTGTTCTTATTACTTGTTACAAGGTATAAAGTTAATTTCATAACTTGGATTCTGCATTTTTTGTTGTGAGTTCTAAATATAAACTAAATCAAATTATCATTACTTGGTGTATACTGCTGCGACTTTTTAGTGATGGGAGTTAAATTTTTTTAACACCCTGTATTGTTAAGAGTTTAATTTATTGCACTTTTTGCATTAAATGGCCGTCTTGTATCTTTGAATATTTCGGAATGATGTTTGATTTTTATCAGGATGGAGCCCTTCGGATGGTCGAGCTTGAGGATCTTTTTTCTACTGCCCCTGAAAGGTAGTGTAGTTATCTTCAATAAGAACCTTGGTTTTCTTAATCTTATTTTAACACTTCTTTAGTTATTTGATGAAGTACTGTATGTTTCCTTAACAATTCAAGTTCACTTTAAAAAATTTGTTGCGAGGAAATTTGATTTTTTACTTTTTTGAAGATTCTCGCTAATGCGAGAATCCATATTGTAAGGAAGCTCTAATATCACGGTTCAAAGTTTCTACCAAAATTTTAGCACATCAAAGCGGTTTCGGCCCTTGCCGAACTACAACTTTGATACGAGTTGAAAAATCAATGAATAATCATGTAAATAGTATGTTTCTGCAAAAACTGTCCTAAAGGCATCACAGAACAATTTTAGACCAAATAGTTGAGAAATTTCGGCATAAAGGGAGAAACGCCACACAAAAAAAGGTTAAATTTTTTTAAATTCAATGCATTATAACTAGTACCTGAATTGGTATTTAAAATAAAATAAAATAAATTAAAACTAGTATTCAAGTTACTATAACATATAAAATTATAATCAAACTACTTGGGAAAAAACAATTACATAATATATAGTACCTAAGTTAACTAGAGTTTAATAATAATTATACCCATTTTACTTGTAAACAAAAAATAATATTTCCTAAATATTAAATAAAAAAATTGTACATATATTACCTAGTGAAGTATAACTTGATCCATCTTGTTGTTCTTATTATTTAGAATTTTTCATAATTTTTACTTTGTTTTTGAAATTCCTAACTAGCATAACGGTGTGTATCGCCCGGATCTGATACTAAACCCGATAACGATAAAAAAAAGACATTGAGAAACATACGCCCCGCTACTGCAATTTTGAACCATGTTTAAGATCTAGCTGAGAATTAAACAATTTGTATATCTAAGATCATGTTAGAGTTTGTGACTAAAAGTTTTTTATATGCAAATGAAAATTATGCTCAGTCTCATTTACAAGTTATGCAATCTTCAGACTCTAGGATTTCAGGGTGTTACCCTTAGGAATCTCAATTGTTCTTTCAGACCTTATAAGCATACAATTATTCAACTCTTATACCAATGGACTCAGTAGATGACGTGGTTATATTGTAACGCTTTAACACAAACGTTGATGGCTAGTGATTGTATTAGCACAAACGTTGTAAAGTATTTGAATCCACGAGGAAGATAAAGTTATTGAAGAGAACTTAATAATAATTGTCAAAAGTTTGAGGATCCAAAATTTTTAAGATAACATATTTTTAGCCCTAAATAACTCTCCTACGACTATTCAGAAAAGAGAAAATAATAAAAACCTAATTAAAGTAAATTAGAAAAGTAAGCCAAAAATACAAACATGCCAAAAAATAAATAAATTAAAACACTTGATTTCCAGTAAAAATAAATAAAAATAGATTAAATATCCATAAATACTAAAATATTTGGAAATTTGAATCTTCATGGTTATTTATGTTTTTCCTAAAATAGGCAAATGAACATAATGAAGTGCTCTCTTCAATCTTGATGCACCAATGTAAAAATATTTTGACTTCTTTAGAGCTATGTTATATGGACTGTTCACTTTCTCTTAAAATATTCATGTTCGACACTCGGACAAGAGTATGGAACTTGGAACCTATGGGTGCTGCACACTTCATTTTAGTATAATAAATTGACAAAATTGAGGAGAGCTGGTATCAGAATTTTCAAAGTACCCATGTCTGACCGGACACTCCATCTAGGTCCATGTAACTTGGTTTTAGAGTATCTATGTCGTTCAACTAGTTTTACTGAGCCAAAAATCAGCGGATGTTGTCGTTTGTGTAGCATATCATATTACATATGCCTCTTGGTAATATTATGTCAATGTGATATCATCATTTAGTTGTATAAATCAATTTAATGACATGTATCTTGCTGTGTTCATTATGTACTGCAACAATGCCTTTTATATACTAACCTTGACGCCCGCTTCATTTATCATCAGTCCTTTTCGTGAAGCTCCATATGAGGATGCTGCAGAGAGAACTGCCTTGGGGGGGCTTTCACTTGATGGGTTTTTGTCCGAGGTATGGCAACGGAATTATTTTTTTCTTCATTTGTGTGTTTACTCGTTCATTTCTGGGACCGCATATCACATATGACATCTGTGGATATGATATTTGCTCAGATATAAATCTTATGCCCGTGACAATTGATCTAATAAATTTATGTAGTTCAACTTTATACAGTCCTATATTTGGCCTATATATTTACACTCCTACATTTTAATTTTTAGCAGTCATACTGTTTGAAAAATGTTGTTGGAACTATCATTCCCTTTCCCTTTTCAAGGTATTAACTTTGTCGTGTTTATTAATAAAACAAGTTTCCTTTGGCAGTTTCTTCTTTACTATCTTTCTGGAGCAGGGTGGGGACTAGTGAAGAGATTTAGCTCTTAGATAATCAAATTTCCAATTTATGAGATTGATCACTTCAATTGTTCATTGTTTAGGAATTTTCTAATAGCACCTTTGATTTGGTTGGAAGTTTATTTTAGTGAAATCGTCGATTCTGTCAGTTATGTTACTCTGGCATTTCTTGTAAGAGGGAGAAACAATTGTCAATTTGGTTATGTGCTTGAAGTTTTTTTATTAGTCTTTTTTGGCGAATTTGCTCATTTGGAGAAGTTTCGTCTTTCTCCTAATCGTAGTTCTGATTATGATGTGATGAATTTGTTTATACATCGAAGGAATGCACACATCTACTAATTTTGTTGTGGTAATTTGGTAAATGTGCCAGCTGATAATATTTTTAATATTTCTTAGAAGGATAATACTAATTTCAGTTCTTTCTAGTTTAATATGGAGTTATTTGATTTACTTATTAACAGAAAGAAAATATAAAAGAGAATTGTGTGATATCAATTATCATGTTATAAATTTTTTAGTAAATGTATTGTCGCCAGTGCTATTTGTACTGATTTGTTTGGAATCATGGCTGCAAACATGTAACATGTCAACATAACTTATCAGAAAAGAAAGAAAAAGCGCATGTAATCCCCCCCTTTTCTTTTCTTAGAAAAATATCACTAGTTAGTCAGCTATATCTACAAAGGTTATTTACACATTGATTTATGTATTAGTCTCGAGTTTCTGACAAATATGTGATGGAGTGCAGTGGGCCCTTATGACTCTTCGAGAGCCAATTCGTAGTGTTGAGAACCTGATATATATTGGATATACTGGTGATCCTTCTTCTGCCATTCGTGTCACTAGGAGAAGACGTATAGATCGTAAAAAGAAACAGTCGGACAGAAATGTTTTCCAGTGTTTTGTGTTTGGGCCAAAAGAGGCTGGAAAGTCTGCATTATTGAATTCTTTTATTGGAAGGTAACTTCTGAATAAAAATATGAAGTTATTTATATTAGTAAAATATATCTGATTTGAAATGTCTTACCATGGTAACTAGATTTGATGTGATCTCACACATGATACTTTCATTAATGTTATGTAACTTGGACGGCATTTGTTGCTGCGCAATCAAAAATTGCAGGCCTTTCTCTGATGTTTATATTTCAACAACAGAGGAGCGTTATGCAGCTAATACAGTTGATCAACTTGGGGTAAGTTCCAGTGCATTCTGCATCACGGGCTTGATGATCCGGTAGAGTGTGCGGTGTGTCACTCCACCCGTGTACACACAAAAATCTTCTAGACAACTACTAAACAGCAATCTTTATTAGTACATATGCTTCTCATGCTTTTTTAATTTTTCCTATAGTTTCGTAACAGACATTAGTCCATTTTTCTATGTTATTTATTTTTGGTAAGAGAATGGAAGAGTTCATGTTATTGATTAACAATTTAATAATATTGTATCAAAAATTTCAATACAAATGCCACAAACTAATTTTTACACACACACACACGTATGGTATGCCTGACAATGCTTTTTTCGATATTTAATTTTACATAATGTATTGTTGTAAGGATTTCATTCACAAATACTCGAGTTTAACTTTCACAGAGTTTTAGTTATGATGATTAAAATACTGTATAACATGCACACCTTCATACATAATTCCCACAAAACTGCATAACTTTTTTTGTTTTTTTTTTTACTATAGGTATCCTCTTTTGTCATGTTACCAAATTTGGGGATTACAGTGCCGGATACCCCACTGCTGGTGGCTCTGAAGTTTCTGCCCATAAAATATTAGAAAACAAAATGATTGTTAGCACCACACCACGAGCAATGCTGAGCATGAATATTAACAAAATATGGACATTATGACCACTTTTATAAAAG
Organism: Panax quinquefolius; assembly: GCA_020205615.1. Lineage (NCBI taxonomy): Eukaryota > Viridiplantae > Streptophyta > Magnoliopsida > Apiales > Araliaceae > Panax > Panax quinquefolius. The sequence continues at coordinate 94,876,196 of CM035158.1, read as the reverse complement.
ATAATCTACTAAGATGGTGCATTTTATGTTTTTCACATTTATCATTATGATGTGATGATCATGGATCAAGCTCCTTAAGTATGTCTTTCTTTCCTGGACAGGTAAAGAAAACTCTTATATTGCGAGAGATAACTGAAGAAGGAGTTGGCAAATTGCTAAGTAAGAAGGATTCTTTGGCAGACTGTGACATAGCTGTCTTTGTATATGATAGTAATTATTATTATTTATTTTGATTGAGAAGAGTGCCTCAGTCCAATTAATTATAAATTTATAATAGCATCTGATCATGTTATTTATTTTGATTGAGAAGAGTGCTTTTATTTCTAAGAGACCAGTCCAATTAATTATAAATTTATAATAGCATCAAAAACATCTACAGAACATCTGAATTCAATTCTTTATAAGCTGTGTGCAATATTGATCAACTTTTTGAAGTAGCTTAAGATTGCTAATAATTGCTTCTATCTGCTTATGTAACATTGGTTACTGTATTGTGAGTTTATAAAAGAAAATAAAAATAGAATGCAACAGATTATCACTTTACCCTTATATTGAATCCTGTTGTGTTTTTAAATAAAGGGTAATATAGGGATTATAAAAGATTCACTTAAGTATTTAGCTTTTGTGTCCAAATCCGTCCATTTTTGAACACAGAACTTTGGCTAGAAAACTGGCAAAGTATCAATACATTTTTATTTTTTCTGCTTATATATCCTTAAATTCTAAATCAGATTAAAGTGAAAGCAATAAACTGTATTAAAAGTTTGAAGGAGTATAAGTGGAATGGAAATTTAGTATAATTAGCAAGTTTCTCTTACCTTTGTTGTATGTTTTTAACATCATTTAGATTTAGAGAATTGTGTGATTATGAAATTTTGCCATAACTACTTGCAGCTTCTCTCTAAAGGTATAGACATATGTAGTATCATTTGGAAAATATTATGATCGAAGGACAGTGAAGCCTTTATCTGCCTTTACGAACTTCCATTTCATTAAGAATGATAATTGTTCTAGAGGTGGCATGATGAGTTTGAATGCATAAACCATCTGATACATGCCATATTGTAAGTGTTTAATTTCAGCTACCATGCTTAGCATTATATATATCTTGTAAATTAGCAATCCAGAATGTATGACTGAGTTGAAACATCTTGTAGTTCAGGTTGTATGAGGAACTCATGGTTGTATATTGTGAAGGATTGAAGTGAGATCTCTCTTGTACTCTCTGTCTCTCTCTACACAATTAAATTACTAGTAGTTAATTGGTACCTTTCCTACAACCATTGTTGTCATGGCTCTACTATTGAGATGCGTTGGTGTCGATTGCCGGACGCTTAGCGACAAGGCGCTGTGGTCAGATCTCAGATGTATGGCAGACAGATTCGTGTATATACATGGCGTTGTGTCCGTATGGCAACAAGTCATTAATAGCGTGCAATTTATATATTATTAATTTTACTTTAAAAGTATATTGAGCAATAAAATTTTATATACATTAAAACCCAAAATATAATAACTAAACAATTAAAAACACAATAATATGAATACTTGACAATCAAAATTCAAAAGTAAAACACTTGACATTAAAAACGAGTAGAACAAGTCAACAAATACCACGTAGAAAATAAAGAATCAATCAAGTTATCTCCCATCATACATTAATAAATAATAAAATTACACCTCATAACAAGTATGATGAGTCAAAAATGACTTGATCACTTAACTTGGGAGTTGGGCCAGCTACCAAGGCATGAGCCTTGGCAGCGTGTTGCCCTTCTCCAAATGCTTAGTAGCGCTTAGGCGTTGGCTAGTCGACGCCATGACAACTATGCCTACAATAGTTTGAAAGGAGGCTTCCCTGTTTTGGCTCATTGTTGTTGTTAAAGTCGTCATATTTGTAATAGATCTAGGGTTGGTTCAGATTTTTCACATGAGAAAAAGCTCTAATGCATTTATGGTCTTCAACTTCCAACCAATTTTATCTGATATGGTGCTGACAATAAAACTTCATCTATTAAATCTATCAATAATTTTATTGGTTTAACTAGTCTATTACAAACATTAAATCAATTCTTTACCTCCATCCCTGGATCGCAACATCTTTCCTTAATATTCACTATTATTATACTTTATAAAAACTCGTTTATTTAAAACTTACAACACAATCTTTATTCTAGAATTGTACACTTTACAATTTTCTATTACATTTCAAAGATATAAATTATGACTCACAATCCAACAATAACCCTTCTTCTCATCTTCAACACCATTTATCTAATATAGACTTTTAATATTAGCAAGCAGTCAGTTCTCAGTAAAGAGGGGGCTTTTCGATAAGGGCTTTTCGATAATGACTTCTTCTTATTGGCGCGCAATTAGATAATCTAACCCCTTTCATCGACAAAACTTTCTAGACATTGCCAATAATGTTAACCTAGCATAGTTAGATGACTCCTACATTTACTAGTTTAAATGTGCAGTACACAAACAATACATTCTTATAATAATTCCCAACTCTTTTAATCACATCTCCAAAGTTATTACAACTTTAAGTTCTATTACATGAAAAGAGAACACGATAAACGCGCCTTATAGGGCCTCCTGTAGCTCTACATATGGACTCCTACACGCGTAGGGGATGCTTAGCAGCCTCGTAGTCAACAATAATAATCTCTCTTGACCTAACTACTCTTCTTTCACTTTCTCTTTACTGTCAGATTCTACTGGTAATTCTTCCGTAACTGCAAATACGATTTTATTCGCAAGAATAAGCACAAATGCTCAGCAAGTCTAACAGATAACACATTTCACACTTCTCAAGTTTATACAAATAATAGAGTTCACACTACTCAAGTTATAAGGTTCACACTGCCCAAGTTTATAGATTTCACAATCCTCAAGTTATATTCACAATATTCAAGTTATACAAGATTACAAGTAATTCACATATCTCAACTAACTTCACACAACTGAAATTCAAAATAGTTTTATAGCACATTGTTGCACACAAAAACAATTAGAAACTTGCACATAGTTCGAAAAATTTGTCTGATTCCGCTTCTATAGTTTATGCTAATTTTTGTGTCTTTCGGTCAACCTATATAATTCACGAGATTGACATACAATTTAGTCAAAATATGACTCCTTAATTTAGTTCACCTTAACTAGCCATACATACGAGTTTTATTTCATAACTTTATCTTTTATGTCCAATTCCCAAAAACTTAACAAAACAAGCTTCGGAAAAACTCGGACAAAAGTATTCTACAAGTGTAGCGCTTGGACGCCCAAAGGCATCACTCAATTTTCAGCTTTGTGCAATTTTATCCTACTTGATTCAAACATGCATAACTTTCAATCTATTTGGTATTTTTGAGCGATTCTTTTTCCTACACGTTCGTAACTTCCCACTCTATAACTTGGATATTCATTTCATGATCAAATCCAAACATATGAGGCTGCACACCTCTTGCAAAACTACTAAAACTAGGTTTTACATAGCTTAAATCTAACTGTGGTTGATTAAATTGTTTAAGGCACTTCTTTAGCAAATTTAGCATACTTGATGATTTAATTAATACTAACATACAATCATGATTTATTTGATCCAAAATAAGTTTGTCTAATGAATCAATTAGGTTGCTTAGTCTATCAAGCTTTACTACTTATATATACTAACACGCATCTTCATGTTTTACACCATTCATTAAGTGAATTAAGACATCGCTTAGCTTAGCTTAACATGCTATTAACATACAAATTCTTAACTTTAGCATGCTATACATCGATAAATTAACGAACTACTACAATTCATAAATTACCTCTTGAAATTGCAAGCTTTACGTTTAACTTGAGTATGCAAGACCTTAAACTCCTTCCTTCAATTAGCAATTGATCTTACAATAGTTCTCTCTTATAATTCTTGTGAATTGGTGAAGGAAAATAATATGGCATAAGGGTTCTATTTATAGGCAAGCAAGAAATGAGGCCACATCTCACCTTTCTATGCTTGACAACACTAAAACAAATAACTAATAAGCCACATCTTACCTCTCAATACTTGACAACACTAAAGCAAATAATCTAATAGGCTACATCTCTCCTTTCATTGCTTGACAACACACCAAGAGCTAGCAAAACTAATTTGGTGACTAACTCTTCAAAGCAAGTATCGATACTTACAAGCTTGTAAGCCAAAATATCCCTACTTTGTTTACACCCTAACCGGATCCCACTTAGTTTAGTTATTCCAAACTTAGTTTACTTTCTAGTTAGATTCTAATTACTTTACTAACTAATCCGGCTAGCCAAAAAATGTTGACTTTTTGTTTTATGAATAGTGATTTCCTAGTTACGATTTACAAAAACAATTCTATAATCCTACACAATGAAACCACACACATTCAATCACATAACACGTAATTTCAATCACAAAAACATCCTTTATTAATTATTTAAGGTTACATTACAAGTCTTATAAGGATTCGGAATATTACATTCCGAACTCCTCATTGCCGGTACTTAATGAATTGAATTGCGGAGCCCCATTGGTTTCATTTCAACATCCATGCTGCACTAGTTTTATTCAAATAGTATTGTATTACTGCTCAACAGTCTGACCTTAGGAAATAGAGTTGTTTATTTACTAGTACAAAATGGTTTCTAATTATTTTGTTTCACACCAATACCCTATCATTTCTAAGAACACAATTTTTTTTGAACAAGTTTCTTAGATCACATAATGCTGTTAGTTGACACATACATGTATCATCTTCACTTTGCATGCCCTAATGTTTGGATTGGCCATGCCAGTATGTTCATGCTTCATTCTAATAAGCAGTGTGCACTTTTAGTTAGCTGCATGACTTTTATGTTGAATATCCTGTTAAATCTTTCTCTCTTTCAGTTCTTATGAGCCCTCATGGAAGAAAACAACAGAATTGCTTCTGAAAGTAGCCAGTCAAGGAGAAGCTACTGGTTATGAGGTGCCATTCCTGATTGTTGCCGCTAAAGATGATCTGGATCCTTATATGACAGCAATACAGGACTCAACCAGGGTATTTATATTAATCCGTGGTTGATTTGTTATGTTTCAATATGTAATTAGCTTGATTAATAGCTTGTGTTCTTTCCAGACTCCAAGCATTTAACATATTTTTGTAGGAAGCCACTTGTTGTCATGGTCCTGGTTTTTAAAGTTTGTTTTGCTCTGTTGGCAAGGTTTGCTGGAGCTAAATTGTTTGCCAGCACTTTTTGATTTTATTTGGTTTACTTGGATTACTTTGCCCATTGATTTTGAGTATTAGGATTTAGGGTGTATTATTTTTCCTTTGACATCTAATAAATGTAGTCTGATCAAAGACAAGATGAACTTTGGTTGTTTCACTACAATTTCTAATTTGATAAGATTAGGTGGTATTTATACTGCAGGGTAGGAGTTATAATATTTCTTCTGATTAGAAGCACAATACTGTCTATTCTAAATTCAACAATATTGAATTTGGCAATATTAGTGATTTTCTTTTGTCTTGAGAGTTGGAACTCTTCTTTGATGAAAATCTGTTTAACTCCTTTCTTTGTAAGTTAGAAAGGGCATACTATAGAAATGAAAGAATGGCTACAAAGCCTTCACAGTAATTTTTCATTTTAAAGTTTCTACTAGTTATAGGTTGTGTTTTCTGCACTTTTAGATATGGACCAGCAGCTCTTGAAAGACCCGACTGACATGTTAAATTTGTTTTTAGTTAAATTGTTCCTTTTCAATTCACTGTTGGTAGAGCTGTCAGTTAAACTTGACTATTCTGAGAATTCTTGTTTTTATAGGTTAGTCAGGATATGGGGATAGATGCTCCTATACCTATCAGCACAAAGTTGGGAGATTTTAATAATGTATTCAGAAGAATTAGTAATGCTGCGGAGCACCCTCATTTGAGCATTCCTGAAACTGAAGCTGGGAAAAGCCGCAAGCAGTATCACCGGCTTATTAACCGTTCTCTCATGTTTGTTTCAGGTATATCTTTATAATATGAGTAGTTGAATTTTTTATCTATAATCTCTTGGCCTTCAATTCTATTGGTATTAGTAAAATCTGGAAGTTTAAAATGTTTATTTGCTTTTTCTTAAGTTGCTTGAAAATCGGACATTATCCTGCCATGACTGATTTCCTTAAGTTTCTTCAGAACATCATAAGAGTATTGGCGTGGGGGTGTGGGTGTGGGTGTGGAAGTATTCACCAAGTTGTTCTTTAGTTTTTGCCCCTAAAGACCTGTAAATAGCAATCATAAGTTGAGACAACAGTCATTTGTAGGTTTTAAGAACACCCATCTTTTCTATTTGTTTTTCCTTTATTATCAACTATGATCTCCTTAATATGGTTGTATGTAAAGTCACCAAATTATATACTCCCGTTTTAAAATATATGATCAATAATGACTTTTTGAAGTCCATTTGAAAAAATTTCAAATTCAAATTTGATATAAATTATTTAATTTTAAACAATACAATTACTACTATTATACGATTTATTGTTATTAAAAGTTTATTGAATCACATCAATATTGAATTTGAACATATCTCAGTTTGACTTTAAAAAGTCAAAATTGGCGACGGAGTATTTTAGTTTTGGGGCTAAAACTACCTATTGAAAAACGATAAAACTAAATAAAACTTGCAATATATATTCTAATCTTGGCTTACTTTCTTAGACGATTTTTGTTGGTATACAGATCAATTCTAATCTTGATACTACATGAGTTTAGTTTTTGCATCATAATATAATCTTTTAACATTTGGATTTCCATTCTACATCACAGTTGGATCTGCAGTAGCGATTGTTGGGCTGGCAGCTTACCGCGTCTATGCTGCTAGGAAGAATGCCTCAAGTTAAAGAACTTAGGTTTGCAAGTCTACATTATCTCAGTAATCTGGGACCAGTCCCAACTATTGTGTTTTTCCCAAAATGCCCTTTTTATGTAGAGAAAACCTGAATTTTTCTGCCGACTTATTTCACCCATATATAAGTGTTTTGGGTGGAAGGGTGTCCCAGTTTTAATTTATTGAGGCTTGTAAAGTAATGCTTGTAGGGTTTTACTTTCAGAATTAGTGAATGGATTTTTTTTTGAGTGGATGGATGGTTTGCCCGATTAGAAGAAACAACTAATGGTGATGTGCAATAATAATAATTTAAAAAAAAATTGAAATATTTTGTACAAGTGTGCCTGCTGTCGGTCCTTTTGAGTTGCGTCGCACTGAAAACATATTTTATCATTTACTAACCGAGTTTTCCGATGAAATCATGGATTTTATGCAAGTTTGATTGGAATGGCCAAAAAATTACATGTTGTGCGTTCATGTGGAACACAATCATTTGCCGAGTAATCAGATGCTGTTTCCTGTGAGAATACAAGAAGTTCTAGAAACAATGGCATGATATGTTACTAGTAAAATATCAGTTTTTTTTTTTTTTTTTTTTTTTTAGTGGGGGTGGTTGTGTATTTGGGGTTGGGGTTATGAGATGAACTAATTACTAAAATCTTGATATTAAAAATGGATACTAAATTATACGTGTACGGCAATAATTGGTTATAATCACTAGATAATACACATTATCTTGTAAAGTTAGCTTTTGTAAAATGTTTTTTATGTGTAGCAAATTAGTACTCCAGTACTCGGTGTAAACTATCTCAAAAATAAATATTACTAATTAGAGTTTTATTAATTTTGAACGAATTTTATCAATTTTGAGTTGGAAAATAGTTTAAATTAACTTTTAATCGAAAATCCTAAATATCCAATTAAACAGAAAATTCTTGAAAAGGAAATCTATTATAACAAAATATTTGTTAAGTTTTATACTCGTAACATTTTCCATCAAATTTTAAATAATGTTTGTGACATGATGTTGGAGAACAGTTAATCTTTGCCTGCCTGATCAGCATTTCTTGGCTAATCGGTCTATATGCAGGTTGTTGCACCATGTTGGTCGAGCTGTGAGCAGTATTTGTTAAAAGTTTCTACATCTACATGTAATCTGAAGTCTATACTGGCCAAGAACTTCATCTCCAGCCTATTCATTTCTTCAGTGCTGACTCCTCCCAGTTTAGCATAATAAGCATTGTTGTAGCCCCTGCAAATTTCATGCACAACAACATATTTCCAACTAAACCAGCTACTCAAACAGTTTAACATAAAAAAGAAATACAAAGAATACTTACTCATCATCCATGTACTTGGCAGCCAACATTACGCTGGTTATCAAAATCCGATGAACATTGAGGGAAGTTAAACAAATACCCATTTGTTGAAGAAATTTCTCCATATAAATGTATGCAACAACAAAGCAAGAAGGGCTGCAGCGCGCGTACTTAAAGATTCGCTCGACGTACTGTTGAATGCTCAACGCAGGCGCTCTTGAACCATGAAAGATAGTTATTACATCTCTCCCTCCTCCTGGTGATGCCTTGACATTCTTTTGAATGCTTCTTTCAAGAACTGATGAAAGAACTGATAATATTTTTGGAGGTCCTGAAAAAAGTGTTTTATTGCAACTTTCCAATCCTAATTTTACATAAATTGATGACCCTTTTGCCTTGCTGTTGAGGGATTGTTTTCCCATGTCTTGTTACGCCTCTGCAAAGATAGATAGATAAATAGATAGAGAGTAAAAGTTTAGCCTTGTGTTATTCTATAGCATGATGATAAAACAATTATGTATGAAGAAAATATATTAGAAGGTACTTAAAACTGCGAATCAAGTTCCTCTCTATCTCCCACTTTTTGGCCAAATCTTTTGTGCCATCTTTGGATTAGATATTATTCGGTACCAAAGAAATAGTTGTCACACCCCCAATAACACTAGTAGTCAAGTAGACTTGATGGATAAGGTCGGTTATATTATGGGATAAAGTCCAAAAATGCTTCTGGCATTTTCTTCAATGTCTACCGAGCACTCTATACTTTTTTTGTGTCCAAAAATACCCTTAACGTTACAATTTTTGGGTCATTCGTGCCCCTGCCGTTAACAGTTGTGCTACCTAGACTAACATCCGTCCAAATTGGATTACGTGGCAGCAACATGGACATACTAAAAATACTAATTAAAAAAATACTAAAATACTAAAAAAAAAATTAAAAAAAAATACTAAAATACTAAAATTCAAATTATTTTGTTAATTAAAAAAAATACTAAAATACTAAAATTATTTTACTAAATATTAGTATTATATACTTTTTACTTTTTACTAAATATTAGTATAACATATCAAATTTTACTAAATATTTAGTATTATATTTTACTAAAATACTTAATTTACTAAAATTTAACGTAATTTTTTTTTTCTATTACTAACTTTTTTTTACTAAAATACAAATATATTTAGTATTATATTTTACTAAAATAAGAATTTACTAAAATTTAACGTTAAATTTTTTCAATTACTAATTTTTTTTACTAAAATACCAATATATTTAGTATTATATTTTACTAAAATAAGAATTTACTAAAATTTAACATTAATTTTTTTCAATTACTAATTTTTTTTTTACTTAAATACCAATATTTTTAGTATTATATTTTACTAAAATACTGAATTTACTAAAATTTAACGTTAAATTTTTTAATTATTATTTTTTTACTAAAATACGAATATATTTAGTATTATATTTTACTAAAATATGAATTTACTAAAATTTAAGGTTAATTTTTTTCAATTACTATTAATATAACGTTAATATATTTGTATTTTAGTAATTGAAAAAATTTAACGTTAAATTTTAGTAAATTCAGTATTTTAGTAAAATATAATACTAAATATATTCGTATTTTAGTAAAAAAAATTTAGTAATTGAAAAAATTTAACGTTAAATTTTAGTAAATTGTATTTTAGTAAAATATAATACTAAATATATTCGTATTTTAGTAAAAAAAGTTAGTAATAGAAAAAATTTACGTTAAATTTTAGTAAATTCAGATTTTAGTAAAATATAATACTAATATTTAGTAAAATTTTATATGTTATCCTAATATTTAGTAAAAGCAAAAAGTATATAATACTAATATTTAGTAAAATAATTTTAGTATTTTTTTAATTAACAAAATAATTTGAATTTTAGTATTTTTTAATTAGTATTTTAGTATTTTTTTTATTAGTATTTTAGTATATTTTTTAATTAGTATTTAGTATTTTTTAATTAGTATTTTTAGTATGTACATGTGGCTGCCACATAATCAATTTGGACGGATGTTAGTCTAGTTGGCACATCTGTTAACGGCAGGGGCACGAATGACCCAAAAATTGTAACGTTAAGGGTATTTTTGGACAAAAAAAAGTATAGAATGCTCAGTAGACATTGAAGAAAATGTCAGAAACATTTTTAGACCTTATTCCGTTATATTCTTGTTTAAAAACATGCGGTTTCGCATGCTATTCAATCTAACTATTCACTAGAAGCATACAAACATGCCTTCCACAAATTGTATCCCTTTTGTGTCAAAATTATAAATATATTTACCAAGTCTCTATTCGCTGAATGGTAAAACAACTACTCATAAAGCTTTGAGTTCATTCTTGCCGTAGGCAGGGATGTTAAGATTTTAGCTAACACTAACCAAAAAAAAAAAAAAAAAAAAAATTAATTTGACACAACTTTGTTTGATTTTCGTACAAATAACTTAATTATTGTAAACTAGTTAAAAAGATATAACAACTTGATTCAAATTTGTGTTAAGAATAAGGATCAATCAATTCACTTGAAAGAAAAAAATCAGTTGGGTCATCTTGGTTGACCATAAGTTAACTCAAAATTCATGCAAATATTGATACTTTTGGTAGTTGAGTCGAGACCTTATATACAATACAATTAATTCCACATATTTTGATGTGAAATTGAAGAACTATAAAAATACTACGAATTATCATATTTTTTCTTTTAATTTAAAATAATTCATAGAAGTTTTGAATTTTAAAATTTTATAAATTGTTTTCAAAGAGAGGGCAGGGGAGTATTTTTGAATTCTATCAAAATTAACTTGCAGGCTGCAGCTTTAAGGGTAAATAGTGTCTTTAAACCTATTTTATTTGACCAAGTATATATAGTATTAATTAAAATTACATGAACTTTATATCATTTTATAGAACTTTGGTAAATAAATATTTAATTATGGCAGTATTCACAATTTTTTCGCAAATTTTATGTATAGAGGGCAAAAGCGTAATTTTATAATGACAACAACCTGGCGGGAGGACAAAAAAGTAATTTCACTCTGACAATAACATATTCAAGCCAGGATCACAAAATTGAGGACGAGGTCATAAGAAGCCACCACACCAATCTCTGAGCCGTAGACTATCCCGTATATTCTGGAAGATATCGTTCTGCCTTTTGCCTCATCTTCCCGGATTCGAAAATGGTCAAACTTGGTGCCATTGTGTAGCCCTCAAATTTTTTTTTCCGAAATGGTATGGCACGTCTCCTAACTATTCCCGGATTAAATGATACGAACATTTCAGCAAGCAGCGCAATGATCGAATGCACGAACTTCGAGATTGTGGACCCACATGGCCCAGCTGCAGGTGTACATGCGGCTGGTTTCAGGGCCCTATATATGGGCATCAACAGCTCATTTGCAAAAGAGAGCTCATTTGTAGAGAGAGAATATAGCATCTAGAGAGAGAAGGAGCTCAGGAATCACATTAAAAATCATTAGATTCAAGTTAGATCTAGTATTAGATAGCTAGATCTTATATATCTTCCCTGTGATGTGTTTGCGTTTCTACCCTTTTGTCTTTCGCTATTGTCGACGTCGGGATTTTTATTTGTCCCTTTTCTGTTCTTATTCTTTGGTGTTTTTATGTTAGGTGAGATTTGTTTGAAAAAACAAGTGAAAAAAGTCCGACATATATATGTCGACGATTTGACTATAAGAGTCGTCAGTTTGTGTTTTTAACTGGTTGCACCAACGCAACCGAGAATAGGTTTGCACATTGACCCAGTGATGTGACACTGCAAAACGGGTCTATGAAACCGAGATTCATTAGGGTTCGGGGGCTTGATTATGCGGAGGAAATGTATTAGGCACCCCCTAACATCCGTGTTATCACGGTGACCGCCACTTTTCAAGAAGCTGTTATATGAATGTGTGTGTGTGTGTGGGTCAATGTGCTGTTATTTGGAAGTAGTGCGAGGCCTCGTTCGCACCTATATACAGAGGGTTTGAATTTGTATAAAAATTTAATTTTTAAACAAGATATAGCAATGCGATTTTATGAAAGAGGTTTTTTAAACCATGTGCTCAATAGTAATTGAGACCTTTGATACTTCCATTTTATTATTAAATGTTTGACTTGATTGCTTTTATTTTTGAGATGCGAAGCATCTTCGGAAAAATAATATATAACAGTGCCGAACTCCTCATGGGCATGAAAGCTATCTAAGAAAATTCAAACACCGTGAATAATTTACAAAAGTCATAAATTGAAAATGTCCATCATGGAATCAAATCTAGATTCATGAGATCAATCAGTGATCACATGATTCCTAGGCTCACATGATGCCGCAGTAAGCAGTCACGAAGCACCTCCATGAGGAATCAGAAATGTAAGTATATAAAAGTGATAAATATATATATAAAGACATGATCAACTACCACGAAGCACCTTCGTGGGGGATCAGAAATATAAATAAAGCAAAAAATACGATTAACCGCCACGAAGTAAACTCCAGGCGGGACGGAATGTAAATAAAGCAGTAAAAGACCACGAAGTAAACTCCAGGCCTGACAGAAATGTAAATATATATATATATATATATATATATAAGCAGTAAACGCACCGGATGTAAAATTCAGGCTCATCGAACAAAGTCCGACAACAGTTTATAGAGTCCGACAACACGACTCTCAATGTGTAGAAAAGTGTGTGCAAAGATGAAGAAAAAGACTTTAAAGTGTGTAAGAAGGCTTACAGTGGACTGCCAAAGAAGACTTCGATAGCTTTAAGTGGATGAACACTCGGCTCCCGCCGGTAAAAAAATAGCTATATGTGAGCTCACAAGTGTTTAAAATGATAAAACACTCAATATAGGGTGTGTACAGAGCAAATTGGACAGGGCTTCCTCGCCGTCTTCTCTTTGAATATGGCCACCCCAAGCCCTCTATTTATAGAGGGGGGAGCTAGGGGTGTACCTGCGGTAGCCGCAGATGCACCTGCGGGTCCTGCTGTCTCGAAGTACGTGCACGCGTACAACGTGATGTTCGCTCAAACTTGCAGAACTTCAATCTGAGCATCCGATTAAGGTGTATAAGACCCGTTTTGGACTGCTGTTGTTGAGAGCTACGCAATGACATGGGATTAGAGGTTGTACAAAGTCAGGAAGATGGAACCATGTCCTATATCTTCAAGCTTCAAATTCTATCTAGTGTTCTGCCTTGCGCAGTAATCACTCGGGATTGCAACTCCTTGGTTCTTGTGGGACATTGTTGTGTAGAATGTATGTTGAGACGACGCCATGTGGGGTTGAGGTGGTAATTTGACAATTTTGCCCTTCACCGGGGTTATCTCTGGTTTTGGCTGATAAAGCAGACGTTGCTCAGGGTTATCTCTGAGATTGGGCTGCTGCAAGTGCTGAATGCCCTCAGGGTTATCTCTGAGGTGTGTCTGTCCTCCCGGGGTTCTCCGGGTTTGGGAGTTGAGTGCTTCGGTGTGAGTCCCGAGGTTGAAGCTGACTGCATGGGTTGAAACGAGCATCTCCGGGGTTATCTCCGGAACTGTAATTGCACTCCTTGGGGTTATCTCCAAGGTTGACATTGTCTTTTCCGGTGTTGTTTTCGGGACTGAGACTGAACATCTCGAGGTTATCTCCAAGATGAATCGACCTTCTCCGGTGGAATTTTCGGTATTTGCACTACTTTTCCCGGGGTTATCTTCGAGGTGGGAAATGATACTCCCGGTGTGTTTTTTGGGGTTGAAACTGAACTTTCGATGGTATTTCCAGGATTAAGCTGAGTTGTCTTCCAGGGTTATCTCTGAAAGTAGATTCCGCGCTTCCTGCAATGTTAGTAATAGGCATGCAGAAAATTTCGAGTGTCTACAACTATAATGATTGGCGAGATTTTAGGAAAAGACCGACATAAATGCCGACGAATTTGTAAAGATTGATTTTAATGATTGGGCCGAATTAGACAGTGTCACAAGTTGGTATAAGTTCAAAGGATGTACCAACTCATTCAGATTTTAAAGGGTTTCACAATATGGCCCAATATGTGACTCCGTAAAATTGGTCTAGAACCCGAGATTCATAGAGTTTTGGGGCTTGCTTAAGCAAGGGGAAGGTGTTAGGCAGCCCCCGACTTCCGTGAAAACAAGGTTACCGCATCTTGTTGATTTCTTAAGCATGAAATGTAAAATCCCAAATTTTACGAATAAAGATTTAAATTTTCGAAATATTTTTTAGAATATTATGGTATGGATTTGATATAATGTTATAGTTATGGGTAGTATTTATAAATTTTGTAAAGTATGTAAGTTGTTATAAAATATTCGTTTGGTCGGAGAATATTCTTTTGTCGGGAATATCCGTATGACGGCACAATCATTGTCGTAGTAAGAAAACGACAGAATTATTTTTATGAAAATAACGGCGAAAGTTTTATCGTTAAAACTGTTGAACTACTTGGTATTAAAAGTACAGTAATACGTGTGGTTGCATAGTAGCACACAGTATTGGTTATTGATGCTTATGTGATAAGTCACTCAGTTATACTCAATTATTGCTACAGTAATTGTTGAATCATATTTCTCATATTATTGATTCGATTATTGTCACAGTATCATCTGTATAATATGTTATATTATTAAATCAATAATTGAGACGACAAAGTTATTCATATTATTAAATTACAATATTTACAATGTCTAGAAGTTCTGTCAAGGAGAGGTTTGGTCACCTAATTGCGCGCCAATAGGGAGAAATCCTTATTGGAAAGCCCCCTCTTTCCTGGGAATGACCTGGTTGTTAAATATTGTGAGTTATAATATTAATGATGAATAAGTTCGTGTTAATTAAAGATGAATTTGATAGTTCTATTATGTTGAGATTATTGGTGTTAGTTGAAATCGACATCTATTCCGATTATAATTGCTGTCTGGGGGTTATATTGATAAATCAGGTAATTTATCGGATAAATGAGCAATTAATTGCTACTAATTCACATGCTCATATAACTATTTGTTCACATGTGTGTACTATTGAGTCACATTCACTTACTATTAGGGGAGTTGGTCCAAGATTGATAATACTTGCATGACTAAGTTAAAAATGGAGGTATAGATGGAGGTACTATACTGTAATTAATTTTTTCACATGTTTAGAACTATTGAGTCACATGATTTACTATTGATTCACATGATTTACTATTAGGGGAGGTGGTGCAAGTTTGATAATACTTGGATGACTGAATTAAAAATGAAAGAAAAGTTGGAGGTATTGTACTGTAATTTTTTGAGCCCCAAAACATGCAATTATCGAAACTATATTTTTCTATAAATAGAAGCTTATTCTTCCTTCATTTCTCACCAATTCACTAAAGCTTTAGAGCCATTATTATAGAGAGAAATTATAGAGAGAAGCTATAGAGAAAAATCTATAGAGAAAGAAGAAGAGAAGCACTGCTAGCTCACAATTCCAATATCCGGCTTTCTTCCGAGGTAAGAGATATTATTTGTTGTACCTGTAAGGGGTATTATTCTTTCATATTCATGAAGAGAATTACTTTCTTTCAATACTCGTAAGAGTTGTTATTCCATTCTTCATTATTATATTGGAATAACTTTGTTTTTGCTAATCTGCATACATGGTGAAATTCTTACATTATTCCATTCTTTATTATTATGTTGGAATAACTCATATATGCAAAATATCGCATACACGGTGAAATTCTTCTATTATTCCATTCTTTACTATTCGCGCCGGAATATCCTCGTCTGCATGCATTTTACGTCGGACTGGTTCCATTATTTATTATTCGCCGGAATATCACTGTCATGCATGCGTTTTTACGACCGGTTCCATCATTTATTATCCTGTTGGAATAACACGTCTGTCACGAAATCCGCATGCATGGTGATTTCTGTTGTTATCCTTTCTTTATTATTCTGCATTGGAACATCTTGTCGGTCATGAATTTTACTTTGACACGGTTCCGTTATTTATTATTCATTGGAATAACTCATGCCTATGCGATGTACCGCATGCACGGTGATTTCATTGTTATTCCATTCTTTATTATTCTCGTTGGAATATCCTGTTTTGTGCGTTTTTACGCGGACCTGTTTCGTCTTTTATTATTCTCATTGGGAATAACTTTTATGCATGCGGTCTCTATCGCATGCATGGTGAATCCTTCAGTTATTCCATTCTTTATTATTCTGTTGGAATAACCTGTTTATGTGGATTACCACATGCATGGTGAATGATCCTTCGTATTCATTCCTTATTAAATTGTAAAAATGATATGGTTACATTGATTATGATGAGAGTCATAATAAAAGCATTAGAATGATAAAAATCATGGGTATATGAAGTATTAGTAAGTGTTATGATGAGTTATGTTGGTTATTATGTGAAAACATGAAAGTTTGTTAGAAATCACAAAGGGTTGAAAATCAGATTTTGGTGAAAACGAAACATGATATTTAATTGACCATATCTCCTATTATATTTTGAATTTTTGAGTGTGGTCAAGTTCTAGAGTTATATCTATGAGTTATATAACTTATCCAAGTGGAATCACTAGAAAAGGTGTTGTAGATTTTCGTGTGGACTGATTTTAGCAAAGGAGTCCAAAGCTGCAAAAGAGGAAAATGCTACCGCCCAGAAACTTAAAGGGGCTGTTTCGGACACTTAAATTATGAGAAAATTTTTGGCCTTTTGGGACATGAAAGTATATGGTATAAAGAACATTTTGTCCAAAAATGAGCTCATTCTGACTTAAAATGAGCAAGTTATGACCATTTCAATATTTAGGTTTTTTCGACAAAAAATGCTATAACCGGAGTTCTATAACTCCGATGACCATAAAATTTAAACTGGAATCTCACGTTAACATGTGTAAGATCCTGCCAAGATTTAGGAATTTTTGGAGTTAAACTTGAGGTAGCTAATTTCTTAAGGAATTAATTGGAAATTGATTTTTGAAAAATAGTAAATGAATTTTAAAATTTTCGAGAAAAATATATGTTCTTTATGGGACTATATTATGCTAAATCCCAGAAAAAAATATTTTGGGACTGATTTGGTATTTTTCATGAAAATAGTTTAGTTACGAACATATGAGTTAAATATGTTATGTGAAGTAACAAAGTTAGAAAATAGGATTTTATGGCTTGGGAATCCTATATAAGGTATATGTAGATTGTTGATAAGGGATTTGATCATTGATGATAAAATCTTATGAGTATGACATTTTTGAATGATTAAATGCACTATTTGATAAAGTGTAAACAATTGAAATAAATTATTTATAAGTTTAAGAGGTGATTAAAATATTGTTATAATATTAACAATATTAGATTATGAGTTATTTAAGTGATGGATTATATTTGGATAAAATTAAAGTCTTTAATATTTATCCTTGTTTTAGTTTGATTAATGCTTATATCATTGTCATCATCCTCATGCTTATATGGTGATGAAAGTTATCTTTGACTTACGTGCGAAGATGGACTGTTGTTTATTGAATTATATATCTTTGGCTTACGTGCATAGATGAATTGTTGGTTATTGGTTTTATTGTTGTATATCTTTGTCTTACGTGCAGAGATGGACTTGGTATGATTATGACCAGGGATTATTCTGTATAGTCATGACCATTGATGATTTAAAGAATATCCTTGGCCCGTAGTGCAGGAATGATTCGATGATGTGGTTTATTTATTAAGCCGAGTCTCAGCGATAAAAATTGATGAAAACTTTTTAAATCATAAAAGATAGTAGATTTTATTCTCTACTTGACTTTTCTAATGGATTGCTTGTTCCGCTGCAGTTAAACATGATGTCTATTGTATTTTATCAGTTTAACATTGTTGAAGACTAATGATAATTTATTCTACATTATCTTAGTCATAATATTTCTTCTTGGGCTAGTTGAGCTCACCCTTTTCTTTCACTTGTTCTCTTGAAATGAGAATATAGCCGGGGACGAGTCGGGGAAAGGAGTGATGCATTCGGATGATAGCATTAGTAGTCCTCACTATTCTGTTAAATAGTGTGATAATAAATGTAATGAGGACATCATTGAGTTTGTATACTGTCTAGATGACAATATGCGTATTAAAACTTTTAGATTATGTTTTGTCGTATTTTACACGACTGCTGTATAATTAAGTTTTTATTTGTATTTTGTACCATGTATTTGGTGACTCAAGATGGGTGATGAATACCTAATTTTGGGGGCGTCACATGAAGTGTGTAAATGTGTGTGTGTGTGTGGGATTTTGAGAAAGCTTTTGGCTTTATTTGACTTGTGTTAAGTGTCTTGATTTTAAGATTTGTTCTAAGCCTTGTTTTAACCTATGAGCGACGTTATTTTGAAAGTAGTGCTGAACTTATTTGAACTTATGCATAAAGGATTTGATTTAAAGAAAAGTTCATTTTTAGACAAAGCATATTAAAATGATATTTTGGAAAATAAGGTTTTCAAATCTTAAGTCAAATAGGAATCGAGATCCTTTGGTACTTCTGATTATTAACCTTAGATTTGTCTATTCCCGAAGCGCTTTATTTTTTTTATAAACTCTTTGTTGTCTTGCTTGAAAATCATTTTGGGTGATAATGCATGAAAGAAAGCATCAAAAAGGGTCGTGCCATCCCCGGACATGAAAGCCGTCTCGATAGACCCGAGCACCCACAATCACAATTTTTCACTATCACGAGGCCTTAAATCCGATCTCTCGGGATGAGGCCCTCGAAGTCGTTTTAAGGTCCAATATTACATATACAATGATTTGCGCAGTTTACTATTACACTATAAACAAAAAGTCCATCATGAGAATCTAGTCGAGATCTGATGAGTGGATCTCAACCTCGGGATTCCTAGGCTCACATTAACATGATTGAATGTACAAATATAATGTATCCTAAACTCGCTATCAAGTGATTCGTTGATCAGAATCCCTAGTGTGAATAGTTAAGACCCCCTCACCACTAGATATAGATCTAGGGCTTTACAGAGTGATCAAAATTGGTCGAAAACATTAAAAAATGAGTAGATCTAACCTAAATCTAAGCCAATCTATCATAGAGGTTCGAGCTTTGAAGCTCCAGAACCGATTAAGGGCTAGATTCGGCTAGATCTAGGTAGATATAATAAAAGGACTTGATTTCTAACTATATATATACAAAATAATCGATAAAATAGATAGCTTTACCAACCAACATATAATATATGTACACAACAAAGTCTAACTATAGATAAACACTATATTGCAATAGATCTAGTAGTTCTAACAATATTTACAAATGAAACGACCAAAGATTCGATTTTTTACCTTGGGGGATGAAGATACAAGCCTCCTTGGACTCAAATCTATGCTATACTACTATAGATGTATAAGATATACTATATCAGTGATATATTTAACTTAAATATGGTGTTTTTGAGCCAAATCTGAGCCTTTCTCACTCTAAAATCTCTCTCTTTAAATCTTTTTTTTTCAAATGAGCTGCCGATGCTCTGTGTCCATTATCTTTCAATTCAAAAAATTTTAAGATATGTGCTCAATTATCCCAAAAAGATTCTGCCAACTGCTTTGAACTGAAGTCGAGTCTAACTAATTCTGAGTCTAGGAAGATGAAGCAACAAGCCGAGAGGTATCCTTCGGTTTCCAAGGGTAGTCAATTAGCTCGGCTTGGGTAGTTCACAGTTTAAGGATTGCTATGGTGTCTTCTTATAACTTTATCCTCAGCTTTGCAATTTTTGTTTGAACCATGTTGTGTTTGGGGTGATGTTATACTTTGGCTTCTCCGCGTTGTTATCTCCGGGGTGAAATTACGTCTTTGCCTTCTCGAGGGGTTGTCTCCGGGATGAAATTATACTTTTACCCTCCTGCAGGGTTAGTGAAAGGAAACCAAAATTTCGGGTGTCTACATATATATAGTGATATAACATATATCCAAGTCAAAAGAAGCTTGTTTCTTCATTCCCCAAGGTGAAAAATCTCTTTTGTGCATTTCATTGTAAATCTATTAGATTTATTAGACCTTGTTAAATATTATGTTTAGATCTAGTTAAAGTTGTATTCTTTATACATATATTGATTGTTTATCTATAGATCTATCTATTTTACCGATTATTTTGCTAGTATATAGTTAAAGATCAAATCTTTTTACTAGATCTACCTTAGAAGTCTAACCCTTAACTGGTTCCAAAGTTACAAAACTTGAAACTTTATACTAGATTGGCTCAGATCTAGGTTAGATCTAGTCATTTTCAATGTTTTAAGTCGATTTTAATCACTCTGCAAAACTCTAGATCCATATCTAGTGGGGAGGAGGACCTAACTACACTACAAGGAAATTGGTCATTGGCGTCGATCATTAACCCGTCGAGAATGACATCACTGCCGACGGGAACGCCGTCGTGAATGGGTGTCATTGATAATACCTTTTTCCCAGGGAAAAATAGGTGCAAAAATTTGGCGGTGAAGGGAAAAGTCATTGGCGACGGACACAAATATCAAAGGCGACGGGAACGTTGTCACTAGTAACTTAATGGTGACGGGAATATAGCGATGGGGTACGTCATTGAGAATGAGTAATATATTTTAATACCCTAGTTCGCGACGATAACGTCTCCTTTCTTTTTCTTTTCACTCTCTGTCTGAGTTTCTCCTTCCCTCTCAATTGAAGACTCAGTTGGCTCGATTGATTTCACCCATTTTGCTCCATTATCTACACTGCCCAGTTTGCCCCTGTTCACCGCCACTGTTCCTCTTCCTCCTTCTTCCTCGCCACTGTTCACCGGCGAGTTATCACGCCCTGTTCTTCTTTCTTTTCATCGGCGGCCACAAGAGGGTTTTGACAACAGAGAATTGGAACTTCAACTGTCAAATTTAGAGTAAAGGTAATGTTTCTTCTCTCAATTGCCACTGAACATGATTTATTGCTTCTAGTTTATATATTATGAACATAAACTTCTATCAGTGTTAACTTTGATTTCACATTGGGGGTTGTTTAAGTGGGTTGAATAGATGAACTTGATGTGGGTATGATATTCATATAATGCAATACTTTTTAGTTTGTATTGCAACATGTTGATTCATATATATTATGGTTTTCATTCAATTCTTATTACAAGTTTAATTAGGGCATAAAGAATAGGCTATAAAACATGAAGTAGTTTAGTTTGTTCTTCCATTTAGTATATGTAAACTGGTATATGATTTTTCCATGTGAAAGCTTTGCTCATAGTTTTCCTTTTCTATTTCATTTATTTAATAATTGTACTAATTAAGGCCATGAAACAGTGAAAGTAAGATAATTGTTCTAATTTGATTTGGTGCAAGTTTAATTTTGGGAATTGATATTTTTATAAGGGTATCTCACATAAATGTGGGGCCCATTCACTATATGTGAGAAGAGTCTTGCTATGGTATTTTTATAGTTACCTTAATTTTTTAGTTAGCTATTAACCTATTAGCATGGGCTGGTCCTTCAACATTATTTTTTAATCTCAAAATAACTCTCTGGAGTTGGGATGGGGAAACATTTAGTTGAGCGTTAATATCTTTGTCCCTAGGAGTTGGGAGTTCGGACTGGAGGAGTACCTGCCATTTTCTTTTTCTTAGGTTTTAAATGTAGAATAAGCCTTTTTTTCTATGTTTTTAAGGTCCCAAGTTATCAGGGTTAAAATAGGCTTTTAATGTGGAAAAAGGAAACCATGTGTGAAAATTTATAGTTGGTTAAAACATCTTTTAAAGAACTTTATTTGTACTTGGTGATTAGTTATTTTTGTGATTTTTTTCTAATCCTAATTCATAACCAAGAATTACCTCCTTTCCTTAAGGAAAAAAAAAGAGTTATACATGATAGAAGGATATACCTACTTATCAATACATTACAAAAAATCAAGTCATAGCCGACGGGTCCAATGTCGACGGGATTAAAAATCAAATAGCATGATATGTAATAAATGTGAAATGCTCAAGCATCAAAGCATAAAGGAAATGGAAATGCAATAATACTTGGACTAACATGATAGTTGAAGAAAGGTAATAGTAGTTGACTTAGGGGAAAACATCAAAATGAAGTAGCGCTGTGGTTTTGGCTAAAAATTGTATCTTTCTGGTTGAAGTTGAAATATGTTTTTGCATCTATATCTGCATGCTCTCTCTTGACATACAGACGAATATTAGTTGATGAGTTAATATTTTATTTGAGTTTAACTAATGTATATGTAACATGTAACATATAGACGGTCCATTTAATTGCAAGCATTTTCGAATTCTTAATTTATTTATTTTTTTCCTATTCGATGGTGGGTCAAGAAATTTATAGACATGTGCATATTTTCATATAGTTTAGGAAGCTTAGAAACCCGTTTGAGATTCACTTAGTATGAGTAAATCTCAAATAGTCCCCGTTTTGGGACTGTTCTTGTACGTTTCGATCTCACTTAGGTCGGTGTTAACGACTTGAGCACGTCTTTATATTTTATGAATTTTCGGTCAGTATATATCTCGTGATGTTCTTCGGGTGCATATTTAGACTACGATGTGTTAGTCTATTTTGTGTACTTGAAGACCATGGGGAGTGAGGTACTGCCAAAATTTCTGAAAAATTTAAAGATGTGTTCAAGTTGTTGGCATCAGTGAGGCGACACATCCGGGAATGGGATAGAAGCCTGACCCTTTAGAGTGGGAGATGAAGTTAGGAAACTCATAAGCTTGTATATACATTAACTTGGAGACTTGATTGTGTTTGTCTAACTTTTCATATATATAACAGACAGTTGTCTAAGATATCTGTTGATCGAAGTTGGATGGAACATACGGTAGCCACTGATAAGAGTGGGCTTAGCTCTGAGTACCGTAGTGGGGTTGAACAGTTTCTCAATTTCACGTTTGAGCAAGTTAGCGGTGACGAGATCAAATGTCCTTATAAGAGGTGTGTGAATGAAGTGTAGAAGGAAAGGAGTAATGTCATGTGCGACTTATTTGCGTATGGGTTCAAGCAGGGTTATACGACATGGATCTATCATGGGGAAACCTGGTTGAATGAACATGAATCAGAATCGGAATCCAGAGGTGACGAAACCTTTGACTGTACTAACATGATAGTCGAAGTTGTTAGTTCATACTTTAAGTGGAATATAGACATGGATGACAGTAACATCAAGCAAGAGCTGAATGATGGGGCTAAGGGTTTCTATAAGTTATTGCATGAAACAGTGATGCCACTGTATGACGGGCACGAAAATCACATCGTCTTATCTTCCGTGACTAAGTTTTACACTTCAAGAACGAACATGAATGTAGCGAGAGAGGTTTTAATGAACTACTAAACATTGTGAAGGAGTGCTTACATGCAGGCAATAAGTTACCATAGTCGTACTATGATGTGAAGAAAATGGTCAAAAGGCTCAATCTAGGGTATGAGAAGAATGATGCTTGTGAGAATGACTGTATGTTTCATTACGGTGATGTAAATAAAGATAAGAGGTCATGTGATATTTGCGGTACAAGTAGATACTATGAACAACGCAAGAAAAAGGGAAAAGACGTGCCGAAAAAGATCTTACGTTACTTTTCCATTGCGCCGAGGCTTCAGCGGTTGTTCATGTCAACACATACCACCAAGTATATGAGATGGCACTCTACATGGGACATAGTCGAAGGTCAATTGACGCACCCGACAGATGGGCTTGAGTGGAAAATTTTTGATAAAATCACCCCTCATTTTCTGAAGAGGTTTGCAATGTTAGGCTTGGACTTGCTATGGATGGGTTTAATCCATTTAATGGGCCTTACACCAAGCCCTACTCAACTTGGCCGGTGATTATTGTTGTGTATAACCTCCCGCTTTCGATGTGCATGAAAGATCCCTACATGTTCATGCCTTTGCTGATTCCGGGTGATAAGAGTCCGAGTAAAGACATCAATGCATAACTCAGTCTGTTAGTTGATGATTTGAAGATGTTGTGGGACAAAGGGGTTCAAACTTATGATGTATCTCTTAAACAGAACTTTGACAAGAGGGCAGCTTTATTGTGGATCATAAATGACTTCCCGACGTTAGGAATGATCAGTGGATGGTCGACTCATGAGGCAATGTCATATCCCGTGTGCATGGGGTCAGTTAAAGCTATGCGGCTCAAACATGGGGGAAAATGAGTTTCTTTGCAACATCCAGACAGTTTTTACCGATTGAACATCGTTATCGACGGATGAGTAGACAATTCAATCGAAAAACAGAGAAATGTCAAGTACATAGCCGTCTTTCTGGGACAACAATGTTGAGTTGGATTACTTACTTGAAATTTCCACCTTCAGGGAAGAATCACAGATTAGATCGAGATTATGGTTACGACAAGGTTCACAACTAGACACACAGATCCATGTTCTTTGGCCTTCCTTATTGGGCTACACTATGCATCCGTCATTGTTTAGATCCGATGAATACTGAGAAGAACATATTTGATAATATTTTTATACAGTCCTAGATGCAAGTGGTAGAACAAAGGACAACAACAAGTCGAGGCTTGATTTGGTAGAAATGAACATTAGGGAACATCTGCGTCTATATCAAGAGGGTAGTAAGACGGTAACGCCTAAAGCTGATTATACTTTGATTAGGGAACAATTACTATTGATATGTAATTGGATCAGTGGACTGAAGCTCCCAGATGCATATTCTTCGAATTTAGCAAGGTGTTGTAAATTCGAAGAGCTGAAGTTTTGGGGTCTCAAAAGTTATGATTGTCATGTATTCATGTAGAAGTTGATCCCGGTAGCATTTATCAACTTGTTACCGAAACGTGTGGTTGAAGCACTGATGGAGCTTTCTAATTTCTTTAGAGATCTATGCTTAATGGAGCTCCAACTCAAAGACATAGATAAATTAGAAATACAGATAGTGGAAATAATATGCAAGTTAGAAATGATCTTCCCTCCATCGTTTTTTGATTCAATGGAGCATTTGCCTATTCACTTGCCATATAAAGCTAAGTTTGGCGGTCCCGTGCAATATAGATAGATGTATCCATTCGAGAAGTAATTGCATTAATGTTTTTAATACACTAAAATGTGCATTCTTGTTTACTAATTTATACATGCATATATAACACATAGGTATATGCGACGTCTAAAACAAAAGGTGAAGAACAGAGCTCGTGTAGAGGGGTCAATTGCTGAGAGTTATGTTATGGAGGAACTTGTTAATTTCTGCTGGTTATACTTTGAGCCGAATGTTTAGACGAGACACAATCGCTTATGTCAGAATGAGGCTATCCCGCACGAGGAAAATGGAGAATTAACGGCCTTTAGTCATCCTGTACAACCATTTGGCGGGAAAAAAAGGCGATTCTTGACCGATAGTGAGTATGCAACTGCCACATTGTATGCACTTGTCAACATAAATGAAGTAGCGCCATACATTAAGTAAGTAGCCATAACTATATATGTCTTGTGTTACTACTATAAGTTCCTTCCATACACATTAAGTATATAATTGTATTGCAGTCAATATGATGCTCAGATACGTGAAGCGAATCTGAATATATCAGACGGGGATTTGCAAACTTTGAGGAATAGAGAATTTGTGCAATGGTTTAAAGATCATGTAAGTTTAAACGATTTGCAGTTCAATGAATCTACCATCATAGACATAATCTTATGGTGTAATTAACTTTAGAATATGTTGTTTTCATGTACATTAGGTCCCTCACAGATGAGTTAGCTGACATTCGGCTAAAGCTTATAGCCAATGACCCTGAAAGATCTGTAGATACTTATACATGATGCATTGTCAACGGTTACGGATTTAAGTGCTGCGATATTGGGGAAGTCACTACTTCTGATTCTGGTGTTGTGGTTAAAGGTAGCTGCTACGATAATCTTTGGGATGACTGGTATGGATGATTGCTAGAAGTTGTCGTTCTCAAATATTGGGGTCATAAAGAGTTAGTTTGCTTCAATTGTCATTGGTTTGATGTTGAGAATGGAGTTAGAGTAGATAAAAATTCAGGACTGGTGACTGTTAATGTTAAGTCAAAACTAAACTCAAAAGAGCCTTTTATTTTAGCAAGTCAAGCAACACAGGTGTACTACGCGTGGAGTATTAAGACTCATGCAAGCTCATGGTATGCTGTTATAACCACCAAAGCCTGTGGTTTTTAAGGCAAAACTCCTCATCCAGACGATGAACCTTTACAAGTTGAGTCTACTAGTGTCACACCTGCTGATGTGACAATTATTAGTGAGTCTAGTGAAGAAGAGGATGATGTCTTCGTTGTCAAAAGTGAAGACGATGTTCTTAAGGAGGTAGATATAATTGAAGAAATCGTTGAGGATGAAGAAGATGATGATGACAACGATATTGAAGATCTACTGCTCAAAGATGATGATTCTGATATTAATGGATTTGACGATATAAATGATTAGGAGTATGTAATCTTTGTGTCCTTTTAGTTGTATTCAAATGTAATAGTTTGTAGTAGTGCAATCATTATCTTCAACTTATATTAATCTACTAAATAAGGTGTTAGTTATTTGAGGTTTCTATTTATGTTGTATCCTTTTAGGTTACTATTTATGTTGTATTCTTTTAGTTGTATCTATATGTTATCCTCTTTGTTATTATTCAAAAATATTGTGCTTACGAATGTCTAATAATATTTTTTTGATGATTTGACAGTATATGTACATATGGCGCATACACCACACGGCGATCGTGGTGGGCGTGAAGGTCGTGGGGGCCGTGTAGGTAGTGGGGGTTATGATCAGGCCAGATCGTCAGGTATAATTACATGTTATTTTATTTTATATAATATTGACATTATATTCGTTTATATAAATATTGATATATTTTACTACATATGTGATCGACGTAGGCCTCCGCGGGGACTAGCACGTGGCTTGTTAGGGAATCCCCCTAGGCACCGATTATTTGTCGTGTTGGGACTAATAGGTAATTTCATAGTCCTATATAGTATTGACATAAGTATTTAGTTCTTATATATTCTTTCTAATTTACAAATGTATTAATTTCAATTGTAGTATCCTTGACGCGATGCCAAGTAACACATTACTTAGGATCGTCCACAACAGATTCTCAATCCCGTGGATGAGGTGGGCGGATGTGGATGACTGCACACGTCAACTGATTATTGCCGAGTTTAGGGTAAGATGTCGATTTGAATATGTTTTTAACTCTTTGATTTATGTTGTCTACTAAGCTTCTTAATGTGTAATGTGCAGAGATATTACCGCTTTGAGGATGGACAGGAAGCCCATGGCATAAATGTTCTACATAAATACTTGGAGATGAATTTGCATAAGTGGGTCTACGACTGGAAGAAGAAGGCCCAGACGAAGAAGGCTGATGGATAGACACTTACAGATGTCCGGCCAGATTTCATCTCTACTGCGGTGTGGGACCAGATGTGCAACATTTGGGACGGCGAGGCTTTTAAGAAGATGTTGGCATAACATACAGCTACCCGACAGCAGAGTCGTCTCCCACACTGCACGGGGTCTAAGTCGTACGACCTCTATCGGGAGAGACTCGAGGTGAGTCTAAAGCATGCACCCTCCCGCTTGGAGTTTTGGTGGCACACCCACCAGAAGAAAGGTGAAGGTGTTTATATCTCATCTGAGGCAGAATGCATTGTTGTAAGTTATTTAAATTATCTCGCTTATTTTGTATTTTTTTGTTTTATACTTTGCGTATCATCTATTAATGTCTTTTTTCAACAACGATTTGAGGACCTTGCCGTGACACTCCAATCAATGATTCCACGCGTGCGGATGAGGAGATGAAGTACTGGCTGAAGGCTATAGGGGGACCGAAGAAGGGTAGAGTTGTGGGCATTCCCCATGTCCCAGCCTACACCCTATTCCCTACCGCGAGATCTCGATGGCACCCACCCACTAGAGGTAGTGGTGCGAGTGGATCGGGCGTCGGCCCTTCATTATCCGGATATTTCTTTCGGCGGATTATAGAGGGGTGCATGGCGAGCAATGTTGTGCAGTCAGGCACACCATCACGCGAGTAGATCTACCTGCTGGCTCAGGAGGTTGTCCACAGCTCCATAGATCCTACAGCTGCTGCTGACGACCTCATGAGTGTAGTAAGGGAGGAGGTCATCCGTGTATGTGCGGTTGTCTTGGCCAACATCTTCCCACCACATATTCGACAGGTAAAAAACATTATTGATGTATTTCCTTATTTAGTTTATGAAATTTGTAATTATATTGCTTATATAAAGTTTTAAACAAACAATTATTCGACAGATATGAAAACCCGCCTCGGTAAACTTAAGATAAAACCCTGAAATTCATTATGAAAACCCTGAAATCCGTTATTAACATAAACTTACTAAACTGCAATAAAATAATACTAAAACCCTTAAGAAACGACACACAAACACATACATAGTACCACATAGGTATTAGGCACACGTTATAACTTACGTGACTCAATTTTGATATACGGAGGCCGAGTTATCACCCAGTTTGCCTACTTTGTTAAAACTTAGAAAAAAAGTCAAAAAAGAGACCAAAACCCGCCTCGGTTGTCAAAATGACACACAAACACATACATAGAACCACATAGGTATTAGGCACGCGTTACAACTTACGAGACTCAATTTCGATATACAAGGCCGACTTATCACCCCGTTTGCCTACTTTGTTAAAACTTAGAAAAAAGTCAAAAAAGAGACTAAAACCCACCTCGGTCTTCGAAATGACACGCAAATACATACATAGCACCGCATAGGTATTAGGCATGCCTTACAACTTACGGGACTCGATTCCGATATACAGATGCCAAGTTATCACCCCGTTTGCGAAACTTGCCAACACTTAGGTAAAAAGCTAAAAAAGAGACCAAAACCCGCCTCGATCATCGAAATGACACACAAACAGATACATAGTACCTCATAGGTATTAGGCACGTGTTACAACT
This sequence comes from Panax quinquefolius, assembly GCA_020205615.1. Lineage (NCBI taxonomy): Eukaryota > Viridiplantae > Streptophyta > Magnoliopsida > Apiales > Araliaceae > Panax > Panax quinquefolius. Next base: position 94,847,018 of record CM035158.1, on the reverse strand, counting down.
TACAGAACTCAATTTCGATTTACAGAGGCCGATTTATCACCCCGTTTGCCTACTTTATTAAAACTTAGAAAAAAGTCAAAAAGAGACCAAAACCCGCCTCAGTCGTCGAAATGACACGCAAGCATAGAACCGCATAGGTATTAGGCATGCATTAAAACTTACAAAACTTGATTCCGATATACGGAGACCGAGTTATCACCCCGTTTGCCAAACTTGCCAACACTTAGGCAAAAAGCCAAAAAAGAGACCAAAACCTGCCTCGGTCATAGAAACGATATGCAAACACATACATAGTACCGCATAGGTATTAGGCATACGTTAAAACTTACAGGACTTGATTCCGATATACGGAGGCCGAGTTATCACCCCGTTTGCCAACACTTAAGCAAAAAGCCAAAACAAAGACCAAAACCCGCCTCGATCATCAAAACGGCACGCAAACACTTACATAGCACCGCATAAGTATTAGACACGCGTTATAACTTATGAGAATCGATTCTAATATACGGAGGTCGAGTTATCACCCTGTTTGCCTACTTTGTTAAAACTTAAAAAAAAGTCAAAAAAGAGACCAAAACCCGCTTTTGTCGTCAAAATGACACGCAAACATATACATAACACCGCATAGGTATTAGGCACGCATTATAACTTACGGGACTTAATTCTGATATACGGAGGCCGAGTTATCACCCCGTTTGCCAAACTTGCCAACACTTAGGCAAAAAGCCGAAAAAGAGACCAAAACCCGTCTCGGTCGTCAAAACGACACGCAAATACATATATAGAACGTCATAGGTATTAGGCGTACATTACAACTTATGGAACTCGATTCTGATATACGGAGGCCGAGCTATTACCCCGTTTGCCTACTTTGTTAAAACTTAGAAAAAAAGTCAAAAAGAGACTAAAATCCGCCTCGATCGTCAAAACGACACGAAAATACATACATAGCACCGCATAGGTATTAGGCATGCGTTACAACTTATGGGACTCAATTCCGATATACGGAGGCTGAGTTATCATCCAGTTTGCCTACTTTGTTAAAACTTAGAAAAAAAGCCAAAAAAGAGACCAAAACCCGCCCCGGTCTTCGAAATGACACACAAACACATACATAATACCGCATAGGTTTTAGGCACGTGTTACAACTTATGAGACTCGATTCCGATATATGGGGGCTGAGTTATCACCCCGTTTGCCAAACTTGCCAAAACTTGTAGAACACAAACTAAAATAATTTAAATATGCTCTATTTTTGACTTCATTATTAATATTTTAATTTTGTAGGGTCTTGTTTATGAGACTCATGGGGGTGGAGGCTGCGGCACAGGCGATTCCCGTGGAGGAGATGGTGATGACCGCCGGGCTAATGCTGGTAAGACTATAAAGGGTGGGATCGGTTCTCGGACCAGAGGTGGGTCCGGCGAAGGGACCAGGGGTTGGACCGGCGGTCGTACGATAGATGGCGGTGATGATGACACTGACATTCCTGATCTTGGGTTGTAGATAATTTATGTTTATATTTTGACTTTCATATATGTATTTATATAGCTTTTGAGTTGTACAGACTAGAGTTTTGTATCTAACTATATTAATTATTGATAGTAAAAGATATGATTGTTATTGATATGCATACATTGTCATTATTTATTTTTCTTGAGTTTATAATAGGTACAATTATGTATATGTAAATGAACAGGGGAATTTGTAATTTTATAAAAAAAAAAATTTAAGCGAGGCATCATGACGGTCATTGGAGATGGAGTCTTTGTCGTCATTAATGACCTATAGCTGACAGTTCCAAAAATAGATTAAATAAAGGGCATCATGCATTTTGGTTAGTCCACCCATCAAGCGGCAAAGATCTTGCTTCGGAATGACTATATTATTAAAATAAAAAATGGTTATTCATGATGGTTTGTCCGTCGCTAGTGCCGTCGCTAATGACTAATGACCGACGACATGTCGTCGACAATGACCTCGTGGGTAATGACATAGTTCTCGACAGCGAGCGATGGGAGCCAGGGGTGACGACCTGTGGGGCGACGGGTTCTGCCGTCGCTAATGACCTCATTGGCGACTACAGGAGGGTCATTGGCGACGACATAGCCCGTCAACAATGACCTTTTTTTTGTAGTGCTACTCGCACTAGGGATTCTAACAAATGAATCACCTGATAGCGGGTTTATGATACATTTTTTATATCTATTTACATTTAAATTTCGATTGTGTCATTGTGCGGATCTTTGGATACCTTAGATCTATGGATCCATGTTCTAGATTCTTAGATCCTTTGATAGATCTCGTTGATAAACATAGTCCCTTTCGAATGTTGGCTTTGATATCGCAATCTAAAAGCAAGGGTTACGGGAGCCCACTTTTAGATCTCTTTCGATTATATTCAAGCATATTGATGTGAGACTAGGAATCTAAGGGTTGAGATCCATAAATCGGGTCTTGACTAGATTCCCACGATGGAAATTTTGTTAAAATGTAATATTAACTGTTCAAATTATTGTACATGTAATTTCGGGACTTAAAACGACTTCGAGGGTCTAGTCCCGAGAAAATGGATTTAAGGCCCCGTGATAGTGAAAATTATGATTGTAGGTTCTCGGGTTTACCTAGATAGCTTTCATGCCCATGCGTGGCTTGACCCTTTTTAGGCTTTATTTCATGTATTATTATCCAAACAATTTTCAAATAAAAAATAACAAAGATCTTATAAAATACAAAATCGCTCTGGGAATAGACAAACTTAAGGCTAAAAAATCAAACGACAAAATAGGATAAGAACTTATGACTTTTTTTTGTTTGATAGTTTATTTGAATTTGTTGTGGCCTTGTGGGTTGGGGACTTTCGTTGAGTACAATTGTTGTTGTTAATATTGGAAGTTTTATTGTTTAAATGAAATGATGCAACTGTGTCGAGAATTGAATATATGTAAAATTGTTTTTATTTGCAATTCTTCCTCTTTTCTTTATGTGAGTTTCAATGAGAGTAGTGTTCTCCAAAAAGATAAAGATATGACACTCGAATAAAAAATCAGATATGTATACATTTTTTTCTACGGTCATACAATAAAAAGTTGGATCAATACTATTTTTTCAAGATTTCTTCCAATACTTGTAGTTTTATGATTTTCTAAATTTGACAGATAGTATTAGAACTAGGTGCTTAAATGAGAAATCAATCATTTTTTTTAAATACACGCAACAATAAATCATAATAGTATTGATTTATTACCACTCTTATTTTTACCCCTTTAAGACGAATAAAATAATTATCATAAACAAACTCCACAAAATAGAATAATAAAAAAAGATACATTGAGGCTTATTTGAAACTTATAAAAATATACCAAAACTGATTTATATTTTGAAATTATTTCATGAGTTTGTTTGAATATAGAAATCAAATTTGTTTTGAGGTTTAAAGTATTTGAAGAATCATTCAAATTGAATTATAACAAGAATCAGTAAGATTCTAAATTATATCTAAATATTTTTTATTTGAAAGTTCTTTTTAGTTTAGATTATAAATATTTATTATAATTTATAAATATTATTATAATTAGTTAATATTATGATTAGTTCACGTTTTTTATTTAACTTTTAAAAAATTAATTAAAATTCGTCTCCATTGAAAAAAATCCCGGATCCGTCACCTCAGGCAACAATCAGGCAGCCATCAGATTATGGGCTAAGTCAATTAAGGCACATAGGAAGAGCATCGACCCTCCTTTTGCTCTTGAGTTAAAATCATATGCCTCCCTTTCAGCTGACTGGAGAATATATGAGCCCATGGCTCAATGTTTCATCAGTCTTTTTTCCTACTATACTGGCCTTGCTTGTTAAAAATGTACTTCATGCTTATATCATACTCCCTCCGTCCCAATATAACTATCATGTTTTGATTTTTTTTTATTTAATTAATATATAAAAGTTAATAATTAAGCATATATAAATATAATTTTTAAATTATAAAAATTAGGGTTAGCAATAAATCCCTTCACCAATATTTTATAAAAAATGGTACAATAAAAATGATTAATTTGACTAAAAAAAATTGAAACTGAACATTTGTTTTGGAATTGAAGGGATAATTAAGATAAGTGTGTGATTAGATTAACATTATGGTATGTCAATATTAAGATCTGGGTTGTTAAATAGTCTGGTTCTTCTCTTTTCTCTATAATCAGAAATTCTTATTTTTATCATGGTTCTCTTATTCTTATATAATCATTGTTTGCCTCTTATGTTGGACTTTATTTTCTCCTAATTTTAGGGTTAAATCAATCTTTCTCCAATATTGTAGAATTCTTTTTACTTCTTTTAGGAGCTTTGATTCTATCCGTTATTTTTTTAATATTTCCACATGAAAAGTGTATGTATAGCGACGGTAAAAACCGTTGTTGTAGGATATATAGCGACGATTTTCATGTGAAAATATCAATTTTTATAATAATGGATGATTATAGATATGCTATAAATTAGATGTGACGATTTATTTTTTTACTTAGTTCATGAAAATTTGTAATGAATTTTATTTTTAAATAGAGTAGGTACCCTCCAATTCTATTATTTATGTAATTCGGATATTTTTGAATGAATGAATATTTCCTCATATTTTTCTCAGGATTTGTCAAAAAATAAAATAAAAACAAAAACAAAAACAAAAAATCTTAAGATCTGCATAATGGGTCGTATGGGTCTATTTGGTCACTTTAGTGGTTATGGCTGTAAATAACTTAACGGACCTTATTTTATCTGAAATTGTAGGCTGGAAATGGACAGACATAGGTGGATGAATAAGCCCATATATGGCACTTTCAGACTTAAATACTTTAATTTACTTTTTAAATTTGGAACAATTATATTTTCTATTACATTTTAAAAAATAATTACATAAAAAGAGTACAAACAAAATAATTACAAAAAGAGTGATATGCAATATTTAATTACAAAAAAGAGTGCAATCTTATCCCTTTAATTATGCACACGATTACCATCTCTCCCACAATTTTCTCCCATCTCTCTCACTCACGATTTTCTCTCTCACCCATTTCTGCTTTCCTTCTTCTTATCCTCCTCCTCCGCCTCCTCCTCCTCCTCCTCCTCCTCCTCCTCCTCCTGTCCAACCCCTCCCCCCCCTCCCGCCTCCCCTCCTCCTCCTCCCCTCTTCCCTCCTCCTCCTCCTCCTCCTCCTCCTCCGCCTCCCTCCCCCTCCTCCCTCCTCCAGCCTCCACCTCCTCCCGCCACTCCCTCCCCACCCCTCCCTTTCCTCTCCTCTCTCCCGTCCCTTTCTCCTCCTCCTCCATTGCCCTCCCACCTCCCCTCCTCTGCCTCCCTTCCCCCATCCCCCTCCTCACGCCTCCTTTCTCCTCCCCTCTTCCCGTCCCCTTTCTCCTCCACCTCCTCTCCCCCCACCCCATGCCCCACCCTCCTCCTCCCCCCTCCCTCTCCTCGATCCCTCCGCCCCCACCGCCACCTGGTCCATTCTTTATTTTCACCGTGAATTAAATCTTCCGATAAGGTAACCAATTCAGCTTTTATTAGGTTAATAATTTATTTTGGATGTGATGCGATTTTGTAATCAAACTTCATGTAGTTGGTTACCAAATCATTTGATAAGGTAACCAATTCAGTTTTTATTAGCTTGCTAATAGATTTTGAATGTGATGCAGTTGGTAACCAAAATTTATGCGAATTAGTTACTAAACCTTCCGATAAGGTAACCAATTTAGTTTTATTAGCTTACTAATTTATTTTGGATATGATGCAGTTGGTAACCAAATTTCATATAGTTGGTTACCAAACCATTTGATAAGGTAACCAATTCAGTTTTATTTGGTTACCGATTTTATTTTAAATGTGATGCGATTCTTACTAGTCAAAAATCGTATATAAAAAAAACCATTTCAATTTTGTGGGTAACCAAATCGTCAAAAGAAATTCGAATAAAGAACTCCTGGCCATGGCGATGGCGGCATGGCGAGAGAGAGGAGGATGATGAACATTAGCTCCTTCATAATTTTTTATTTTTAATTTTCTCATTTTGATTTGAATTTTGAAATATGGATTTGAAATTGTTGTTAGAGACAAGATTTGAATTTGAAATTATGGCAGTTATTTTCCTTGATATTAGGTTTCTTTATTAATGTGAATTGTACTAGTTTTTTGTAATATGAATTCTAATTACACTCTTTTTGTAATTATTTAGTTGATGCACTTTTCTTGTAATTACTTTTTATTTGTTGTATACTTATGTAAAGGACCCTTTAAATTTTTGCATGGATCATCACCGGTCCACCATAGAAAATTACTAAATAAATATCGGGTTCTTTACAGAAATATACAATAATTAAAAAGTAATTACACCATTAGTGCATCAAAAAATAATTTTAAAAATAATACACTTTCCAATATTTATTTACAATATTAGTGCAATTAGGATTTCTTAATTTAGGAAATTAGTATAGGATTAAATTCATAATAATAAGGAAACTTAAAATCAAGGAGAAATAACTGGCATAATTAATAATTCAAATTCAAATATCTTGGATCTAACAAAAAAAAAATTCAAATTAAAAAATAATTGCATACTAATTCCCAGCAAGAACAGAGTTACCAAACAAATCGAAAACAAAACAAAGAGGAAATCACGAACAACCAAAACAAATCTAAAAAGAAAAAGTCAGAGTTACCGAACCAGCAAGAACAGATCCAAAATAAATTCGGAGTAACCGAACAAAGAGAAAATCACGAACAACCAAAACAAAACAAATTGAAGAAGAAGAAGAATAAATCAGAGTTACCAAAACAAATCAAAAAAGAAGAAGTCGGAGTTACCAAACCAGCAAGAACAGATCCAAAACGAATTCAAAGTAGCCAAACAAAGAGGAAATCACGAACAAATTTTTTTTTATGAATATTTGGTTACCCACAAAAACTAAAATGGTTACCTTTGTATGAAGATTTGGCTATCAACTGCACCATATTCAAAATAATTTTATTTTTAAAAGGTTATTTAAGTAACTAACAGCTACATAAATGGAAACTTAGACATGGCATTTCAGATACCATCTGCACGTAACATTTGGAAACTGTTGTTAAGTTTTTTTTATAATTAATTGGTAACCCAATAAAACTGAATTGGTTACCTTTTTATGAAGGTATGACTGCCAACTTATAAATAACATTTTAAAAACAAATTATTATGAATATGGTGCAGTTGGTAGTCAAACCTTCGTATAAAGGTAACAATTTTAATTTTTGTGGGTAACCAAATATTCATAAAAATTAAATCGCGATTCAGTGACATCATTGCTCATCTAGTAGAACTTCAAAGAAAGCCAGAGAAGCATACTGGCCTTAATAATTTGCTAAATTTATGATGTTCAATAATCACGATTGATGACATTCAGGAAAGAACGTTAACAAAGGGGAAGATTAACATCAATCGAAAAAAATAACTTGAAATGTAACATAGAAAGGTCAAGCATAGAGAAGTAAATGAAGAAGCAAGATAGCACGGCAGCAAGGAAAGTTGTAATCTGAGAGAAGATACGACAACTGATAAGATGGTCTAGAAAATTTAAAATCGTAAGCAACCACTTTTGGTCAAATCATAAGCAACCGAAGCCACAAAATGATGGTGCCTCTTTCTTTGTTGGTGATAATGGCTGATCATCGGAGGGAGACAGAGCGTTGATGAAGAGGGTGGAGGAGTAGGAGCGTGGATATTGTTCTATTCTTGTAATTAGTATGCAGTTGTTATAGATGAGGAGAGAGAGAAGAAGTCATGGGGATAACTAATCCTTAAATTAAGGAATCCTAATTGCACTAATATTGTAAATAAATATGAAATTGTATTAATTGTGTAAATATTTTATGAGTACACTATTGTTGTAATTATTTTCAAAAATGTAATAAAATATGTAATTAACCCATAAATACCCGAGACTTGGCAAAAACAGCCCAAATCTACTGACCAACCCAATCTACATATAAAAAAGAGAGTTTTGGGCTTATACTTTTAAGCCTAATAAAATATGAGTTTTTTAACCCACTGGTGGCCCAAATTTTACCCCTTCAAATTTCAACCCAACCCAATCCAACCCAAATTACCATTGAACTCATTCTCATTCCTTAATAGCAATCTAAAATTAGTTTATTTCACGAACATTAGGGTTAATTACATATTTTAGTATATTTTTAGAAATTATTACAATAATGGTGCATCCATAAAATAATTACAAAAGTAATACAATTTCTCATATTTATTTACAATATTAGTGCAATTATGATTCCTTAATTTAGGGAATTAGTATGCAATTATGATTCTTTAATTTAGGGGATTAGTATTGGTTTACTTATTAAATTAAGTAATTAATATCTCTTCATATTGCAGTCCTTCTCTCATCTTAATCAATAATCGGTAAAATAAACCACCAAATAAATTGTAGTCCTTCTCTCATCTTCTCTCAAATCGAAATAAAGGATGACGATGCCCTTCCAATATTAACACCGACGACAAACCTAGCAGCAACGACAACAACAGCTGCATCTTCAATTTCTAAAAAGGAAAGCTCCATGGATTCCGCTCTTTTCGGTAAAGGCCGCTAAAAGTTCTGGGCATTGGCCGCTATTTTGTTACTTGCTTTTTGGTCGATGTTCACCGGCACCGTCTCTCTCCGATGGTCGGCTGGAAACCTCAATCGCTTCTCCGACGTCCTCCTCACCCCCATCCACGACGATCTCGACGTCCTCGTATGTTACCCTTTTCTCCTTTCCTGTGTTGTTTCTAATTTCTCTATTTTTTAATCCTACATAACAATTAATGGAAAATATATTGATCCACCTCTACACCTTCAGTTTTTTTATAGTGCAGTTGGTAACCAAACCTTCACACCAAGGTAACCAATCCTTCATACCAAGGTAACAAAACCTTCATACCAAGGTAACCAATCCACATCCACACCTACAGTTTTTTCATAGTGCAGTTGGTAGCCAAACCTTCATACCAATGTAACCAATTCTGTTTTATTAAGTTAGCAATTTATTTTGAATGTGATGCAGTTGGTAGCCAAACCTTCATGCAGTTGATTGCCAAACTTTCAGACCAATGTAACTAATTCATACTGTAGGTGTGGAGGTAGATTGGTTACCTTGGTACGAAAGTTTGGTTATCAACATTACATTACACATCACTCTCTTATCTCTCTCTTTCCTATGCAGTGTTCTTATTTTGTTTTGGACATGAAATTGGAATTGGAATTTTCGGACATGAATAAATTGTGAAAAATCAAATATCCACCTCATTTCTACATCCCATCGACCATTTTGTGGTTGACTCTCGTTCTGTCTCACCGACGAAGGGGGAGGAGGACGATGACGTTGCCAAACTTTCAGTGTCTGGCTAATCCAAGCAGCTTTGGGCCAGACTACATTCGCTGAATTTGAATATTTGAATTTGAATTATTATTTAGAATTTGAATTTGTTTTTATTGTTAGATCCCAGATATTTGAATTTGAATTATTAATTATGACAGTTATTTCTTCTTGATTTTAGGTTTCCTTATTAATGTGAATTGCGTTATTTTTGTAATTATTTTGTGGATGCACTAATAGTTTAATTACTTACTAAATATTATATATTATTGTAAAGGACCCCGAACATTATCCACTATAACTCTACTTTAATATTAAGAGTCAAATCCAACTCTTTTAAAAATTTAAAAGTAAACAAAGAAAAAAAAAATTAGTTTTATTATTCTCGACTTCTGTTCTCGCTCTCTCAACCTCCCACTCATATTTGAGAGCAGATCCTCTATCCACATTTTTCCTGTCCCCCTTGTGTGCCCCCACTTAAATTTTGACACCTAACCTTTTACTTAACACTAATTAACTCTAAAATTAAATAAGAGGCTATGTAAGACCCCAGTTTTTTTTTTAAATAAAATAGAATTTCCTCTAATTATTATTTTGGAATATTATGGTGTGAATTTGATATAATGTTAAAGTTGTGGGTAATATTTACAAATTTTGAAAAGTAAGAAAGTTGATATAAAATATTCGTTGTGTTTGGGAATATTCGATTGGTCGGGGAATATTTGTTTTAACAGGAAATATTCGTACGACGGCACAATCATTGGTGGACCCCATAACGAAAAATGGTCGGATGAAGAAAACATCAAGTTTGAGTTTATAAATAATGGCGTAGTTGTTACCGTTAACACTATTTTTGTATTTTCTTTTTTTGAGTACTATTCATGGGTACTATTCACGTATACGACACTATTCAAGTATACGGTACTATTTACAAATATGGGTTACTATTCACGAGTTACTATTCACAGGTTACTATTTATGAGTTACTATTCATGAGTTACTATTCACGACAAAATTGGTTTAATACGCGTGGTTGCATAGTAGCACACGGTATTGATTATTGATGCTTACGTGAGAAGTCGCTCAGTTATACTCAATTATTGCTACAATAATTGCTGCATAGTATCTCATGTTATTTGATTCAATTATTGTCACAGTATCATTCGTATAATATTTTATATTATTAAATCAATAATTGAGACGACAATGTTATTCATATTATTATTTGCATTATTGACGATGTCTAGAAAGTTCTGTCGAGGAAAGGGGTTTGGTCACCTAATTGCGTGCTAATAAGGAGAAATCCTTATCGGAAAGCTCCCTCTTTCCTGGAAATGATTTGGTTGTTAAATATTGTGAGTTATAATATTAATGATGAATAATTGTTGAAAGTTTAAAAATGTGTTGATTAAAGATAAGTGATTTACGGTAAATATTTATTCAATTTTTGATATAAATAGAGGGGTTTGTTATGAGGTATTTGTTATAAGTTTGGCTTATTATTCCATGAGGAGATGTGTTAATTTTTCAGACCGTTGGTAAAAGTTATAATAGTAAATCAATATGGATCGTTGGTTGAAGATATAATAGTAAATCAATATGGACCGCTGGCGGTGGAAAGTTATAATAGTAAATCAATATGGATCGTTGGTTTAAAGTAAATCAATATGGACCGTTGCTTTAAGTTTTAATAGTAAATCAATATGAACCATCCGTTTAAAAGTAAATTAATCTGGGTCGTTCATGAATTAGTTACTATTCAGTCCTTTTTCCTATAAATAGAAGCTCATTCCTTCATTATTTCTTACGAATTCACTGAAACTCTAGAGAGAGAAACTATAGAGAGAAAGAAGAGGAGTATACTGCTACTACCCTACTTCAGTATTCAATCTTCTACTAAGGTAAGGGGTATTATTTATTTCATATTCGCTTACGATATTTTTTTTTCGTATTTGTAATGAATATTATCTTTGTTCGATATTCGTAAGGGATATTATTTGTTGTATTGGTAAGGGGTATTATTTCTTTCGTATTAATGAAGAGAGTTATTTTATTTTAATACTCGTAAGGGTTGTTATTCCATTCTTTATCATTCTGTTGGAATAATCTGTCTACGCGGATTACTGCATGCATGGTGAAATCCTTTTGTTATTCCATTCTTTATTATTCTATGGAAATAACCTGTCTACGCGGACTACCGCATACCTGGTGAATAACCCTTCGTATTCAATTATTATTAAATTGTGGAAATGATCTGTCTATGCGGACTACCGCATGACAGTTGAAAATCTATTTGTAGTTTCGTATATTATTCATTTCAAATTCCTAAACTCTAAACTTACTACGGTAAGTATTGCTTCTATAATTCCTGAAATGATCAGAAATTCCTTGAGTTTTCTTTTTTGTATCCAAGTTGTCTGTTATGGTTCCTATCATTGATTGGATCTATGTTTTGAACTTTATTCTTGAATTTTGCTCCACAATTGATTATTATGGAGTATTCTTGAACTTGGATAAACTTAATTATGAATCCCTAATCGTGTCCTTTATCTCACTGGATTCATTCTTTAAAATATTTTTTCATCATCCTCAGTCTTAAATGGTGATACTTGATGAATATCTTTGGCCTGTAGTGCAAAGATGAATGATTACCTGATGAATATCTTTGGCCCGTAGTGCAAAGATGGATAGGTGTTGAGATGAACATGACCAATTGGTGATACAAATGAATATCTTTGGCCCGTAGTGCAAAGATGAATATTTGATTCAAGATGTATATTGATTGATGTTACAGAGATAAAATATTGATGATGGACTTTTAAATCATAGAAGATAGTAGACTTCATTCTCTACTTAACTCTTCTAATGAATTGTTATTTTCGCTGTAGTTGTTGATCTAAAACTTGTTGTCTATTGTATTCTATCAGATTTTTTTCTATTGAAGACTAAGGATAATTTGTTCTATATTATCTTAGTTATAATATTCTTTATTGGGTTAGTTGAGCTCACCCTTTTCCTTTTTATTCCATTTTTTTTTCTCAAGAGGCGAGAATTTAGCAGGAACTAGTCGGGGTGTGGAGTGATGTTTAAATGAAGTTGTTTTAGTAGTCCTCACTATTCTGTAAAATAGTGTATCAATAATTGTTAAGAGAACTTATTTGAGTGTGGATATTATCTAGAAGACAATATTTGTATTTAAACTCACAACATATGTGTTGTCGTATTTTGCACGACAATTGTAATAATGAAGTCGTAATTGTTTTCTGTACCATTTATTTGGCGACTCAGAATGGGTTGTGTGGACCTATTTTGGGGGCGTCACAGTTGGTATGAGAGCTTAGGGATATGGTCTCTGGCGGAGATCGGGGAATAGAACTAGGAGGGGAGAGACGAGTAAATCCTTCGCTAGTGTGTCCTATCTAAGCTTATTTGTGTTTATTTGGTCGGTCAGAATATATGGGTATGATGTGGTATGTCAATTTCTTTAATTAACCCTTGTTTTGTGGCAGTATTTGAGAATGACAGCTGAAAATATTAACCATGGAGTGAATGAGACCGTGTAGACACCTTTAATCACCAACCATGAGAATGTGCAACAGGACGACAATGTTCCTCCTGTAAACAAAACTACCGATCAAACTATGAATGATGGGATATTTAGAAGTTTTTTGCAGTTCATGCAAAATCAGACGAGGGAGACTCGTGTACAAAATAAAGGTGGAAATGATAGCAATGCGCGGCTTGTCACAGACAAGCAGTTCAAAGAGTTGGGACCACCGGAGTTTTTGGAAAAGCTGGATTCGATTAAGGCAGAAACGTGTGTTAAGCAAATTACCAAGATATTTGATGTCTTGGGATGCATGGAGGAACAGAAGGTTCCATTCACCACCTTTATATTCCTTAGTGAGGCAGATTACTGGTGGGAATCTGTGAAGCGTACCCAGCCAGCCGAACTCAATATGTCTTGGGAAACATTTCAGAAACTGTTCAATGACAAGTAAAACATGACGGTGTCCCAATACGAGGCTAAGTTCGCGGAGTTATCCATGTTTGTACCACATTTGGTAGAGAATGAGGAACGTATGACGCGGATGTTTCTAAGAGGGTTAAAACCCGAAATTCGTCAATACCTTATCTCTCAAAAAATTTCTCTATATTCAGATGTTATCAACATGGCTCAATTATTAGAGTGAGATAATGAGTATGTTCAACCTGGGGACCACAACCGTGGTCGTCATCAAATTGGCGGCGATCATCGAGCGATGACAACCAAATGGGAGGAAAATATCCAGACAAAAGCGGTAACCACTCTGGTGGTAATCGTGGCTATGATAGTAAGAGAAGCGAGTCGGGGGGAGATTTCAAAAAGAGAAGGTACAATAATGACAACGTGAAGACGTCAGCACCAGCATCAACTGTTTCTAAGGGAGGAGAACGACCACCGGTCATATGTTATAAATGCGATAAGGAGGGACACATAAGTCCAAATTCTTCACAGCCATCCAAGGTATATTTTAGTTGTGGAAAAGACGGTCACATAGCTCGATTTTGTCCGGTTGCGAAACCAAGTTCAGCAGGGATGATGAGTCCAAAGGCTGTCCCGGATAAGTCAAAGTCAGTGGTTCTTGGAAGAGCATTTTTTTTGACTTCTCAAAAAGCGATTAACCTGAACGAAGTTAGCACGGGTTAGTTAATTATAATTTTTGCGAAATTTATAACTTACTAGATACCAATTCTACCCATTCTTTTATCTTTCCTGCTTGTGTGCAACGTTTGAACTTGACTCCGGAGAAATTAGACTTTAACTTATCTGTTGAGACTCCGTTAGGAGAAACTTTTATTACATCCACTGTCTATAAATCTTTCTTGATTCAAGTTGGGACCATCACATTACCTGTTGATCTTATCTCTTTAAAGATACTTGCATTTGATGTAATTTTAGGGATTGATTGGTTAACCACTCATCATGCTAAAATTAATTATTTTCGTAAGGTTATTAGTTTTCATATTCCTAACCAACCTGTTATGCGAATTTAAACAACCAAACCACTAAAGTCAAACACTTTCATATCAAGCCATAAAGTTATTTGTTTATTGAAAAATGGATGTTAAGCTTTCTTAGCCCATGTCATGGACTTGAACAAAAATACGTCAGTCTTGAATAATATTTCTGTTGTTAATGAATTTCCTGACGTATTTCCTGAAGAACTTCCTGGCCTAACCCCAGAGCGTAATATCGAATTTTGTATGGACTTTGAACCCGGTACAAAACCTATTTCTAAAACCCCATATCGAATGGCTCCTATTGAACTTCAGGAGTTAAAAAAAAACCCAACTACAGGAGTTGGCCTGAGCCTCTATCTGGTGACTTCCTTTGTGGAATGCACCAAAGCTAGACTCTCCGTAGGGGACGCCATATTTGTGCGGTGGTAAACTGATAGGTGTCATTGTGACGTGTTATCCAAGATTGGGATATGAGTCAAAGATGAGAGCAACCTAAGTTAGTAATCGAAATACGTAGCTTTCTAGGCTTTGCTAGTTACTATCGGAGATTCTTGGAAAGATTTTCTCGAATCACTACTCCATTAACTCAGCTAACTCGAAAAGATACAAAATTCGTATGAAGTGAGGAATGTGAGAAGAGTTTCAAAGACCTCAAGAGGAGACTCATTTCGACACCTGTTCTGACAATACCATTTGGTTCGGATGAATTTGTTATCTACATCGATGCTTCGGGCAAAGGGTTAGGATGTGTTCTCATGCAACATGGGAAAGTCATAGCCTATGCATCACGACAACTCAAAGAATATGAGAGGAATTATCCTACTCATGATCTAGAGTTGGCAGCAGTCGTTTTCGCGTTAAAGATATGGAGGCACTACCTGTATGGGGAGAAAGTGGAGATTTATACGGATCATAAAAGCCTTAAATATTTCTTCACCAAAAAGAAACTCAACATACGACAATGACGTTGGCTTGAGCTGTTTAAAGATTTCAACCATAGCATTCAATACCATCCTGGAAAAGCAAACGTGGTAGCTGACGTGTTAAGTAGAAGATCGTATGCGGTTACGAGTGCGATGTTTTTAACATGAAGACCCATTTCCTATAATTTACAAATGATAGAGATAAAGTTAAAGACTATGAAGCCCCCAAATTCAGGTACTTGAAACCCAAACTCGGTGCTCCACGATACCATTTCTATGACCGGAATAATACTAATAATAATAACAATAATATAAATACCCAACTTAATTATAGAAATATCAGAGTCTATTCCCAAGTACATAACCTTTAATACATTCATTACATAAAATGATAAATAATATATATCATGTGACGCCCCCAAAACAGGTATACACCACCCATCTTGAGTCGCCAAATACATGATACATAAATTAAATACAAACTTAATTATACAACTGTCGGGTAATATACGACAAAACATAGTTGAGAGTTTAAACAAGAATATTGCCTTCTAGACAATATCCACTCTCAATGGAGTTCTCATTACAATTATTATCATACTATTTCACAGAATAGTGAGGACTACTAAAGCCACTTATCCTGGACAATCACTCTATTTCCCGACTCGTCCAAGTTATATTCTCATTTCCTGAAGAGAACAATGAAAGAAAAGGGTGAGCTCAACTAGCCCAGTAAGAAATATTATGACTAAGATAATGCAAAATAAATTATTCTTAGCCTTCAACAGTATAACAACTGATAGAATATAATAGACAATAAGTTTTAGATCAACAACTGCAGCAGAACAAACAATCCATTAGAAGAGTCAAGTAGAGCATGATATCTACTATCTTCTATGATTTAAAAAGTTTTTCATCAAATTTATCACGAGACTCGACTTTTAATAAATAAACCACATCATCGAATCATTCCTGCACTACGGACCAAGGATATTCATGTAATCATCAATGGTCATGATTATACCGAATAATCCCTGGTCAAAATCATACCAACAACTGTCCATCAATGCACTACGGGCCAATGAAGACTTTTACCACATCATCTATAACATTACGGGTCATGATTATATCGAATGATCCCTGGTCATAATCATACCAATCAACAGTCCATCTATGCACGTAAGCCAAAGATGACTTTCATCACAATATAAGCATGAGGATGATGACAATGATATAAGCATTAATCAAGCGGAATCAAATCAAACGAATTCAAGGATAAATATTAAATACTTTAAATTTATCCAGAGTTTAAAAATATCCAAATTGTCAAAATGATACTGCTTTATAGAGTAAAATTCAAGAATAATATTTATGTACCAAAAATAATTTAGACAGAAAAGAAATATATTTTTCGGGTAAATAGTACCCCGTGAATAGTATCCTGTGAATAGTATTTTGAGAATAGTACCCCATGAATAGTATCCCGACATGAAAAGTACCTCAAATACCAGAGTGAATAATATTTGGGTGAATAGTAATTGGGTGAATAGTAACCCATGAATAGTAACTCGTGAATAGTACTCTGGCATAAAAAGTGTCCCGAATTCCCGAGTGAATAATATTTGACTGAATAGTAACCTGTAAATAGTAACTCATGAATAGTATTCCGTCATGAAAAGATCAATAATTATCAAGAAATCTTAGAATAATATTTTCATGAAAAGATACTGGATGAAGCGCAAATATCAATGATATTCTACTAATTTCATGGAGTATAGAAGCCAAAACTTCAACAACATGAGTATAGAATTAAAAATATAAAACGAAATAATATTACTTACATACTACAGAGTATAGAAGAAAATATTATTTCAAGCGAATATTGAACAAAAATAACTTCCCTTGAACGGAACTAATATTTCAACGAATATTTAACGAAGATAATATTCCTACAAATATTGAACGAAGATAATATTCTTTATGGATATTGAATCGAAAATAATATTCATACGAATATGAAAAAATAATATCTCTTCGTAATATGAAATAAATAATACCCCTTACCTCGTAAGAAAATTTGAATCTATGGAGTAGTGAAGTAGCAGACTACTCTTCTTCTTCTTTCTCTATAACTTCTCTCTCTATAATTGCTTGCTCTTGAGTCTTAGTGAATTGGTGAGAATGAAGGAAAAATGAGCTTCTATTTATAGGAAAATATATTTTCGATAATTGCACGCTTTGGGGGCTCAAAATAATACAAAGATAATACCTTCATCTTTTCCTTTATTTTTAATTTAGTCCTGCAGGTATTATCAAACTTGCACCACCTCCCCTAATAGTATATCATGTGAATCAATAGTTCAATCATGTGAATCAATAGTTCTATAAATGTGAAAATACGAATTACGAGATAAGTACCTCCATCTATACCTCCATTTTTAACTTAGTCATGCAAGTATTATCAATCTTGCACCACCTCCCCTAATAGTACATGAATGTGAATCAATAGTACACACATGTGAACAAATAGTTATAAGCATGTGAATTAATAGCAATTAATTGCTAATTTATCCGATTAATTACCCGATTGGTCAATATAACTTCCAGACATCAATTATTATCGAAATAAATGTCGATTTCTACTAATACTAATAATCCCAACACAATGGAACTACCAATTTCATCTTTAATCAACACGAACTTATTCATCATTAATATTATAACTCACAATATTTAACAATTAGGTCATTCCCAGGAAAAGGGGGCTTTCCGATAAGGATTTCTCCTTATTAAGCGCAAGATTAGGTGACCAAACCTCTCTTCGATGTAACTTACAGACATCATCGATATTGAAAATAATAATATGAATAACTTTGTCGTCTCAATTATTGATTTAATAATATAATATATTATGCAGATGATACGTGACAATAATTGAATCAATAATATAAGAGAGATATGATGCAAAGCAATTATTGTGAGTAATAATTGAGTATAACCGAGTGACTTCTCACGTAAGCATCAATAATCAATACCGTGTGCTACTATGCAACCACGTGTATTCTCAGATTTTTACTATACGGTAGTTCAACAGTTTAAATCAGAAAACTTTCGCCGTTATTTTTATAAAAAGATAATTCTGTCATTTTCTAACTACGACAATACTTTCGTTGTGGGGTCCACCAATGATTGTGCCGTCATACGAATATTCCCCGACTAATCGAATATTTCCCGACACAACGAATATTTTATAACAACTTGCTTACTTTGCAAAATTTTCAAATATCACCCTTAACTTTAGACATTTGTCAATTTAACTATTTACCAAAATAGAAAAATTGAATACTTTTATTTCATAAAATTCAGGATCTCACAATCTCCCCTCCTTTTGAAATTTTGCCCTCAAAATTTACGTAGGTACCTGGTATGTCGAAGACATGAGAATACCTTGCTTTCTTTTCAGATTGTACCTTCTCAGTTATTTCTTTTCTATCATGATTTTCTCATTTCTCATCTCCTGTATTTCAGATATCATTCTAGAATATAGTTTCAAAATAAGGATTAATTGACATACCATATATTATCTCTATATTCTGACAAACCAATTAAATAACAAATAAACTAAGGTAGGTCATTCTAGCGAAGGAATTACCCGTCTCTCCCCTCCTAGTTCTAGTCTCACATCTCAGTCAGGGATCATATCCCTAAGCTTTGATACCAACTGTGATGCCCCCAAAACAGGTATACATCACCCATCTTGAGTCGCCAGATACATGGTACAGAACTCAACTATAAATTTAATTATACAACTGTCGTGCAAAATATGACAAAACATAGCTGAGAGTTTAAACATGAATATTACCGTCTAGACAATATCCACACTCAATGGAGTCCTCATTACAATTATTATCACACTATTTCACAGAATAGTGAGGACTGCTAAAACAACCATCTCGGACCATCACTACATTCCCCGACTCGTCCCAGTTATATTCTCATTTCCTGAAGAGAACAATGAAAGAAAAGGGTGAGCTCAACTAGCCCAGTAAGAAATATTATGACTAAGATAATGCGTAATAAATTATCCTTAGCCTTCAACAAAGATAACAACTGATAGAATATAATAGACAACAAGTTTTAGATCAACAACTGCAGCTGAATAAGCAATCCATTAAAAGAGTCAAGTAGAGCATGATATCTGCTATCTTCTATGATTTAAAAGTTTTTCATCAAATTTATCACGAGACTCACTTAATAAATAAACCACATCATCAAATCATCCTTGCACTACGGGCCAAGGATATTCATGTAATCACCAATGGTCATGATTATACCGAATAATCCCTGGTCATAATCATACCAACAACTGTCCATCAATGCACTACGGGCCAATGCGGACTTTTACTACATCATTTGTAACATTACGGATCATGATTATACCGAATGATCCCTGGTCATAATCATACCAATCAATAGTCCATCTATGCACGTAAGCCAAAGATGACTTTCATCACAATATAAGCATTAGGATGACGACAATGATATAAGCATTAATCAAACGAAATCAAGGATAAATATTAAAGGCTTTAAATTTATCTAGAGTTTAAAAATATCCAAATTGTTAACATGATACTGCTTTGTAGAGTAAAATTCAAGAATAATATTCATGTACCAAAAATAATTTGGACAAAAAAGAAATATATTTTTCGGGTAAATAGTACCCCATGAATAGTACCCTGTGAATAGTACTTCGGGAATAGTACCCCGTGAATAGTACCCTGACATGAAAAGTACCCCAAATACCCGAGTGAATAATATTTGGGTGAATAGTAACCTGTGAATAGTAACTCGTGAATAGTACTTTGGCATGAAAAGTGCCCCGAATACCCGAGTGAATAATATTTGAGTGAATAGTAAATGAGTAAATAGTAACCCGTAAATAGTAACTCATGAATAGTATTCCATCATGAAAAGATCAATAATTATCAAGAAATCTTAGAATAATATTTCCATGAAAAGATACTAGATGAAGCACAAATATCAAGGATATTCTACTAATTTCATGGAGTATAGAAGCCAAAACTTCAACAACATGAGTATAAAATTCAAAATCTGAAACGAAATAATATTACTTACATACTACAAAGTAAGGAAGAAAATATTATTTCAAGTGAATATTGAACAAAAATAACATCCCTTGAACGGAACTAATATTCCAACGAATATTTAACGAAGATAATATTCCTACGAATATTGAACGAAGATAATATTCTTTATGAATATTGAACAAAAATAATATTCATACGAATATGAAAAATAATATCTCTTCAGAATATGAAATAAATAATACCCCTTACCTCAGAAGAAGACTGGATACTGGAGTAGTGAAGTAGCAGACTACTCTTCTTCTTTCTCCCTATAGCTTCTCTCTCTATAATTGCTCTTGTGAGTCTTAGTGAATTGGTGAGAATGAAGGAAGAATGAGCATCTATTTATAGGAAAATATAATTTCGATAATTATACGTTTTGGGGCTAGAAATATTATAGTATAATACCTTCATCTTTTCCTTTATTTTTAATTTAGTCCTGCAAGTATTATCAAACTTGCCCCACCTCCCCTAATAGTATATCGTGTGAATCAATAGTTCAATCATGTGAATTAATAGTTCTATACATGTGAAAATATGAATTACAGTATAGTACCTCCATCTATACCTCCATTTTTAACTTAGTCATGTAAGTATTATCAATCTTGCACCACCTCCCCTAATAGTACATGAATGTGAATCAATAGTACACACATGTGAACAAATAGTTATAAACATGTGAATTAATAGTAATTAATTGCTAATTTATCCGATTAATTACCCGATTGGTCAATACAACTTCCAGGAATCAATTGATATCGAAATAAATGTCGATTTCCATTAACACTAATAATCCTAACACAATGGAACTATCAATTTCATCTTTAATCAACACGAACTTATTCATCATTAATATTATAACTCACAATATTTAACAACCAGGTCGTTCCCAGGAAAGAGGGGGCTTTTCGATAAGGATTTCTCCTTATTGGTGTGCAATTAGGTGACCAAACCTCTCCTTGACAGAACTTCTAGACATTGTCAATATTATAAATAATAATATGAATAACTTTGTCATCTCAATTATTGATTTAATAATATAACATATTATGCAGATGATACTGTTAGGTTTGTAATATTCATAACGCAATCAAATTGCATAAAAAGTGCGGAAGCGTGTAAAAATCAGAGTTTAAAAAATTTTACAAACCATATACCCGGATCACCCTTTATGCACAATTATTAATTAAACGAAAAGATAAAGAATAAAATCATACCCTTGAAGATCGAGCTTCCTCAGGTACAAGTTCACCTCCAAATCCTTTCGCGTTCAATCTTGAATCCACCGGGTTTGGTTCCTTCCTTTGATCAACGTTAGCCACCCAAATGTTTGGCCTCTAGAGGTGATCCACCAAGGAAGAAGAAAATTCAAGAAGAAGGGTGGTTGGCTAAACCCTAGTTTTCTATCTCTATAGAAAGGGCACTCTCCAACAAATTGGAATTATGTCGTTTGTTGAAAAAGTCAACAACCCACTCTACCATAATAAGACTCCTCTTATTAATAGATGTGGGCAACCCACCTTAACAATTAAGGAATTGGGTTTTATTTAATTAATTAAATTCTTTTAATTAATTAAGCTCCCTAATCTTATTAGGGATAATTAATTAAACTCCTTTAACTAATTTTCCTTCCTAATCCAATTAGGAATAAATGAGAGTACTTATATTAAATTAATTCCTAAACTCTTTTAGAAATTAAAATAATAATAATTGTAATAATATTAATAAGACCCTCTTATTAATTTATATTTAATATTTCTAAAATATTAAATAATAAATATTAAGCTATTTAATTTATTCTATCACCATAGATTAAATTAAATATACTTAACATATTATTACGATTATGCCATTAACTTCTTAAATAATTATTCTTCCTTTTATGGTGTGACCCTTTAGGTTCTCCATATTAAACCTAGGTTGTGAATAAATCAATTAGAACAATTCTAATCTTATTTAAATAAATAAATTAAACAATTAATTTATTTAAATAATATTTATTCTACAATAGGGATAAGCCTCCCCTAACGATCAACGACTTTCCGGATAATATAGATTTCAACATTAATCATTAAAGAACCTTTGAGTAAATAGTTCTGCATAATTCAATCCTTCCACCATACAATGTCCCAATTAAATATAAGACATGAAATTTTTGTCAAGTCTTATTTTATTTAATTATATGTATTTCGATCCTTAAATGCACAACACCAAATAATGCAAATTAGAAACTCCTTTCTAATTTCATTACGCCTAACCAAGGACTCTTTGGGTTGTCATTTATCGAATCACATAGGACATTTCTCTTCTTTTATTAGAAGTGATAGAATCTTTATTGATCATACATTATCTCCATGTACAACTTATTATACCCAAGCATACCCTTTGATATACCCTAAGGGTCTTAAGGAATAAGTCAAAGTATAACTCATCATACACAAGATACTATGATGATCTCAAGTCCAAGGATTACTTGTACTACTATCACTACTGAGAATTCCTATTGACAGAAAATAAAACTCCATTAGGTATTCCTTAGCGAGCCACGCGTTCAAAGAACTTATTCTCTAATAAGCACCTACATACTTGCTTTAGTGTCTCCACACAAATGATCATGAGATCAATCATCCTCATCCAATGAGCAAGCAACGTATGTACCAATCTATCCGGATTCACTAATCCCCAATTTAGTAATCCAATGATTGGGAACTATTTTAGTTTTTAAGCTTTCTAAGAATTTAGATCTCATTAAAATGATCATCATCATTATTCTAAAAGCATTGCTTAAAACTATGGGTTTATCACATATTATAAAACAACATCATGTAGATAATTAAAAGCCTTTAATAAATTAATACTTTTTATTAATAAATGAATAAGATTGTTTACAAAGTATATGCTTTATCATCAAACATGATTGGCTTGTATGCATACTACTTTCAGATACTATGATAATAATTGAATCAATAATATGAGAGATATGATACAGCAATTATTGTAGCAATAATTGAGTATAACTGAGTGACTTCTCACGTAAGCATCAATAATCAATACCGTACTACTACTATGAAACCATGCGACATTCGTTTTTTTACTACCGGGTAGTTCAATAGTTTAACGGTAAAAAAATTTCGCCATTATTTTTATAAAAATATAATTACGCCATTTTCTAACTACGACAATACTTCCAAGTTATGGGGTCCACTTAATGATTGTGTATCGTCGCATTTAATATTCCCTGTTAAAAACGAATATTCCCCGACTAATCGAATATTTCCGAAGACAACGAATATTTTATAACAACTTGCTTACTTTGCAAAATTTTCAAATATCACCCTTAACTTTAAACATTTATCAATTTAACTATTTATCAAAATAGAAAAATTAAATACTTTTATTTCATAAAATTCGGGATCTCACATATCATTGTCTTAATAATATCAAACTATTACATAAGATAGCATTGAACTCATTCAATAACCTTTCCTTTTCCCTTGTTCTTAGCATAGCCTTCAGGTTGTTCACACTTAGCTGAAAACATTTAAATTAAGCAAGGATGAGCATTTGAGTGCCCAGCAAGTAATAACAAAAATAAAAGTTAGCTGAAAGAATTAAATATTTTCTTTGAATGACACTTCTACATCGAATCAACAGTTGTGAAGTAAGCTGAACCAATAATAACGACATAACCATTCTATATCACATTTTTGAAACTACGTACTGACTATAAATGAAGATCAGTTGATAAACTATGAACATTATTTTCTATTTTCGAAAAGGTTAAATGAACTTCATCTCAGAAAAATCATAACTTACAGTGCACGGGGGGTGATCACCTGCTTTTGCCTCAGATTGATCAATACTACATACAAGAACGATATTTTCGTCCAGCATATCCGCCTTAGGCGCATAAAAGTTTCCCAAATTTGGGATGTTCATACTAGTCTAGAATCCGAACCAAAACAATTCGGTTGGATACAATAAAGTTCTATCTTGTTCAACAATATTTTTAAACCTATGTCTAGCTAAATCAAATAGCTTAGACGGCTTTTAAGTCAATGTATACATACTGGAAACCAATAAGTATGTACCAACATGTGATAAAATATAATGATTATCCAAGTGAGGTCACTTGTATAACCATGTTTAGAAATTAATGAACAAAATATATATCTTGATCTATAACAACAAAATTAATGAACTTGAACAATAGATTATGTTCTAATAACTTACTTATACAAAAGCATTGCATAAGTATATACAAAGGTTAAGATATTTAAATAATGAAAAAGAATAGTTCAGATATTCGCTTACGCATGTCCATTGCATAAAGTAAATGCAAAGATAGGATACTTGCCTGGTCTGCTACTTACAATACGCAACTTAGTTTTATAATTTATATAACAACCTATCATTAATAAGATTACTTTACCGATTAGAATAACATATCGTAACACATAATACTACTTATTGCAGTCAGCACATAACCTAATCACATTGTCACACATGTTTAACAGTCATTGAATCACAAATGTATTAACGTATCATGCACAAATTATATAAGTCTAGATTAATTTACGAAATATGCCGAGGGTAATCTTGATGACTTTATCGAGTCGATATATATATCGGCACCAAACAATTTTTTTTTTCACAAACTGAGCTTTTATACATTGATACCAAACAAAATTGGTTTATCATAAACTATGTTTTTATACATTTGTACCAAACAAAATTGGTTTCTCACAAACTATGCTTTGATATCAAATTAAACACATTTTTCTACAACAATAGCTCATATGACTTAGTTACGTTTGGACAATAAATCATAAACTTTGAATAACAGAATTCACAAACACTGTATCACCAGATCATAACTGATAAATATCAAACTTTCATTTAATAAAGTAATTTAAATGAAACTGGCATTTGAAATATGAGATTTTCACCAAGTGCGAAGAAACTTACCTGCCCGACGATCAGCTAATTTATAATACTCAAAACTGTTTACGCAACCTAAATATGTTCATTGTAGTAATTAGAACCAATAACAGTTGATATCTAATCAATTTACTAGTGTCTGGGTTGTATTCGATGTCTATTCAGTGTTTTATAACTTGATAAGATAGTTATTGTATTGTCTTTTGAGTAAACTTTGTCTAAGAGTTTACATATTACTTTAAGTATTATTTATAATAATTTCTAGAGTCTTAAAACCATTTCTTAATGATTAATATAAATTTTAACTAATTTATTATTAATCAAAATGACTTTAGAATCATTAATATTATTTTAAGTAATTAATAATCATGTGTAATGATTTTTAAACCATCACTATTATTTTCAAATAATTTTACTATTATTGATAATGATTTTTAAATCATTATTTTCATTTTTAAATAATTTTATATTATTTAAAATGATTTATTATTATTATTGTCTAATTAAAATGATTTTATCAATCATTAATATAATTATTAATCATTCATAATAATTATTAAATCATCAAATTTATTTTAAATAATTTATTATTACCGATAATGATTTTAAATCATTAGTTTGCATTTATTATTATTTAAAATGATTTATTATCATTTTTACTAATTTATTTAATAGCATTATTAATTATTTTTTTATTATCATTAATATTTAAATAAATTTAATATTAATGAAATTTTATGTCAAATATTAAAAATTATTTATTATAATTTAAAATGTATTTTAAGAATTAATTATTAATTTATAATAATTATTTGGTATTTATTTCTATTTATAATATTATTTTTATTATTTTTAAACCAAACTGTCGCTAAAGGTCACTTATAGTGATGTAATCGTTGCTAATAATCGTTTCTTCACCAATCAAAGAACATAAAAGTCAACGCCGTAGGCGTGTTTGATTGGCCTTAATTCTTAACTGACAATGGTTTTGGTCATGACAATGGTTTAGCATGGTAGTACTAATGTAGAACTTTAGGTTTATATCACGTTTGTGGTTTAAATGAATCTCCTCACAGATATATGGCTGGTTAAAGTAGTCACGAAAGCCTGATCTTGAGTTTCTGGGTCGATCAGTGTCAAGCTGCCTATTTCAACATCTAATAACTTGAATCCTATGCATTAGATATGTGTTATAAAATAACCATTATATAGTATACATGTCATACTACACTAATACAACATCTAAAGGTGTATAACAACACTAGAGGATCAGAATAAATCCGGTCAAATTGACTGTCAGGCGTGGTTTTGCAACTTTCTGGGTTACCCAGAAATCTGGGTTTCTAGTTTCGGGGTCCTACTTTTAATCCATCATATCTTGCATTAGGTTGATGTAATAAGTGATCTATTAGCCTGGACTGGTAGTCTACATGACAGGGTTCAAGATTGTTTCACTTATATGGTCCAAACACTTGTCAGATTGAAGATCAGAGCCTTTAAACATCTTGTCAGACACTGTTCTTGAGTTTTGGGTTTTCCAGAATTTACAAACTTGATCGGTCAACGGGTTTTGACCACTAATATCTTGCAAGATTTACACCCTATGATACTGTTTTCACTTCTAGATTACTAAGCTCACAGCATACTACAAATATAATACATAAAACAACTCAAACCATTAATAGATTCAGATCTAAGGCACCTGACATTCGGTTGTCAGACATACTTTTAGGGTTCTTGACTGTTTTCTCAAATCTTCATTTTGAAGCTTTTAAATGTTATGGATTGGTGTTTTAGTAACCCGGATCACTTATTAACATGTTATATCATATATATAACACTAAAATCACAAGTTTTGATAAAGCTTTCTAGATCTAATGTTAGGGTTTATGTTCTTACCTTTTTAGACCAATTCTTGACTTGAGCTTTCTGATTCTGACCTTGGCTAGCTATGGGATGCTTGGGAGTTGTAATATGAAGTATTTTAAGTCTAGAATTCATGAGTCTAGAGAGGAGAAGGATAACTACACTTGGCCATTTAAAGTAAGGGTTAAATGGATTTTAATCCATCTTAAATTTGATTCATTGCATCCAATTGTTGCTAGATGTCATGATATGGATGGTGTAGGCTAATTGAACACATGTGGCAAATCTTTTAAGTGTTGAGTCATAGATTTGGCTTTATCACTTAAAATGGAAGATAAAGGGTATTTTAGTAACTTCCTATATACTAAGGGTACTTTTGTGATTTCCCATTCAAACTTGAGGTTAATTTGGTCATTTATGTTATGGAATTAGACACATGGCAAATCTTGGTGATGAGTCATCAAGATTTGTATTTATCTTTTGTTAAAAGATAAGCTCAAGGATATTTTGGTCTTTTTACCCTTGCTAAGGGTATTTTGGTAAATTCCATATTATCCATAGGGTTATTTTAGTCATTTCACATATATTCCATAATATTACCCCTTAGGGTTTTATACCTAACATTTTAGATCCCAAATTAGGGTTTTAATATTCCCAGTTAGGGTTTTATATTTCTAGAACTGAAATTTGGGTTTACCAATTAGGGTTTGCTATTTCTCACTTGATTTCCCTGATAAATTTTATACTTAGTTTACACCCACATACTTATGATAATATTTAATACCACAAACTCTTCGTGTTACCCCTAAATAGGGTTAGGGTTCATTTATCAGGGTTTAGGGTTCCTGAATTGATAATTAGTGTTTCCCAGCATTCGATTAGAGTTTCTAATCCCTTATTAGGGTTTACTAAGTTTATACCATATCTGATCAATCATTGATCAACAATTCTATATCGAACAAACACTTATTCATTAATACAATTGTTGTACTGTATTTTCCACCGAATCATTATCCAGACTTAAGGTTAGGGTTTCTATTATCTATTAAGCACACTTTACTCATATTTCTTAGTCAATACACAATTTGACCACTTCTCTAGACTTGTATCACAGATACTTAACACAATATTTATAATTAATATAAATATTAAATAAATAAAAAAAATTATTCGTAAAATTTTGGATCCTCACATTTTCATGTAGATATCATTATCTAATGATCCATACAGATATAATATGACAACATCCATTAATTTCTCTTGCTACCAAGCTAATTAAAAATCTAAATGTAATTGTGTCCATTATATGAGCATATGTTTCTTCATAATTAATATCATGTCTCTAGGAGAAACCTTGTGCTACAAATCGTGCTTTCACTACTAAAAAAGGGTCATTTGTGATGGCCAAAATTCATCACAAGAAGTAGGAAAACCATCACGAAAGGTTTACGTGATGGCTTTAAGCATCACAATGGTCGTCTTGTATACGCCCATCATGAAAGGTTTTACGTGATGGTTTTGGAAATCACGCAAACGCTTAGTGTTTTGTGATGATTAATACAATCACATTAACATATAATCTATTGTGATTGTCAAAGTCATCACAATAAAAAAATAAGACTTTAGGGATCAAATGTAAGAACGTGAATCTCTATTTACGTATAATTTATTTCACTATATTAATTATATCTATATTAATTGTATCAAATGATACTTATAGGATTCGAACCCTCTCCCATTTGCAAACTAAATAACAAGTATTACCATTACACCAAAGTCCAGATCATGATTATAATTTTAAAACAAAATATAAAAGGAAACATATGTGAGTTGACTTACTAAACAAAATTACTTCCATATAAGATTTGGTGATTGCAATGGCAGTCACATATACTGTTAGGTTTGTAATATTCATGAAAGCAATCAAATTGCATAAATTAGCGGAAGCGTGTAAAAATCAGAGTTTAAAAAATTTACAAACCATAAACCCGGATCACCCTTTATGCACAATTATTATTTAAACGAAAAGATAAAGAAATTATGAAATCATACCCTTGTAGAAACGAGCTTCCTCAGGTACGAGTTCACCTCCTACTTCTCCGCGATCTCCTTGAATCCACCGGGTTTGGTTCCTTCCTTTGATCAATGTAAGCCACCCAAGTATATGGCCTCTAGAGGTGATCTACCAAGGAATAATAATGATTCAAGAAGAAGGGATATTGGCTCAAACCCTAGTTTTTCCTATCTCTATAGAAAAAGGGCGTACTCTCCAACAAATTGGAATTATGTCGTTGTAAAAGTCAACAACCCACATACCCATAATAAGACTCCTCTTATTTATAGATGTGGGCAACCCACCTTAACAATTAAGGAATTGGGTTTTATTTAATTAATTAAATTCTTTTAATTAATTAAGCTCCCTAATCTTATTAGGGATAATTAATTAAACTCCTTTAACTAATTTTCCTTCCTAATTCAATTAGGAATAAATGAGAGTACTTATATTAAATTAATTTCTAAACTCTTTTAGAAATTAAAATAATAATAATTGTAATAATATTAATAAGACTCCTCTTATTAATTTATATTTAATATTTCTAAAATATTAAATAATAATATTAAGCTATTTAATTTATTCTATCACCATAGATTAAATTAAATATACATAACATATATTATTACGATTATGCCATTAACTTCTTAAATAATTATTCTTCCTTTTATGGTGTGACCCTTTAGGTTCTCCATATTAAACCTATTGTGAATAAATCAATTAGAACAATTCCAATCTTATTTAAATAAATAAATTAAACAATTAATTTATTTAAATAATATTTATTCTACAATATGGATAAGCCTCCCTAGCGATCAACGACTTTCCAGATAATATAGATTTTAACATTAATCATTAAAGAACCTTTGAGTAAATAGTTACCGTATAATTCAATCCTTCCACCATACAATGTCCCAATTAAATATAAGACATGGAATTACTGTCAAGTCTTATTTTATTTAATTATATGTATTTCGATCCTTAAATGCATTAACTCAAATAATGCAAATTAGAAACTCCTTTCTAATTTCATTCTCGCTTCGCCAAGGACTACCGGGTTGTCATTTATCGAATCACATAGGACATTTCTCTTCTTTATTAGAAGTGGTAGATTCTTTATCGATCATACATTATCTCCATGTACAACTTATTATACCCAAGCATACCCTTTGATATACCCTAATGGTCTTAAGGAATAAGTCAAAGTATAATTCATCATACACAAGATACTATGATGATCTCAAGTCCAAGGATTACTTGTACTACTATCACTACATGAATTCCTATTGACAGCAAATAAAACTCCATTAGGTATTCCTTAGCTTGAGCCACGCTCAAATGAACTTATTCTCTAATAAGCACCTACATACTTGCTTTAGTGTCTCCACACAAAATGATCACGAGATCAATCATCCTCATCCAATGAAAGCAAGCAACGTATGTACTAATCTATCCGGATTCACTAATCCCCAATTTAGTAATCCAATGATTGGGAACTATTTTAGTTTTAAGCTTTCTAAGAATTTAGATCTCATTAGAATGATCATCATCATTATTCTAAAAGCATTGCTTAAAACTATGGGTTTATCACATATTATAAAACAAAGATCATGTAGATAATTAAAAGCCTTTAATAAATTAATACTTTTATTAATAAATGAATAAGATTGTTACAAAGTATATGCTTTATCATCAAACATGATTGGCTTGTGTGCATACTACTTTCATATACTCTATAATGATGATAAAATTAGTCATCACTAAGAGCCATCATATATTTTATTATTTTATGACGGCTTGAAAATTACATCACAAAATACCTTCTTTTTGTAATTGTAAATAAAAGTCATCACAAAAATCTATCTTTTTAATGATTGTCACGACCGTCCTAAAATATTATTTTGATTATTTCTTATATTAAAATATTAGTGATAGCTTAAATGCAATCACGAAAAGGGTATATCTATAAGTGATGACTTAGTGCGTCACAAAAAGAAAATTTATTTTGCGTGAAGAAATTGGTGTGATTGACATAGTCATCACAATTATAATACATTGATGACAAGATTAGTCATCACTAAAAGCCATCATATATAATATTATTTCGTGATTGCTTAAAAAGTCCATCACAAATTACTATCTTTTGTGATTATTTTTAAAAATTGTCACAAAATTCCGTCATTATTCTTGTTTTTCTAGTAGTGTTTGTACCATATAATTTTATTTTTCTTATTTCGTACAAATACCCATTTGTATTCAACAGGCATCACACCTTTAGGTGTTCGGACTACATGTCCAAAAACTTCACGTTTACTTTGTGAATTTAGTTCTACTTGAATCGCCTCTTTTCCCATTGGCCAAATATTTCTACATTCATCAACGATTTTTGTTTCATATACATGATCATTACTTCTAGTAATATCAATAGCAACTTTATATAAAAATATGTTGTCGACAACGATTTTATTTCTATCCAATATATATGTCTCCTATATATATATAACGTATCGAGATCTCGTTATTTTCAGGTACCTGATCCTTTTCAGGGGATAACTCATCCTCTTAAGGGGATAACTCTTCAAGAGTTTTATTTATAGGAGATTTTTGTTCATAAGTTTTGGATAGATCGATAAATTTTATAGCCTGTTTCATGGGTATAGCCTCTTTATAGGTTGCAACTTATTTTTCTTGTACTTTCTTCTTCTGGAAAATTTTATTTATTTTTTTTAACACCGATAGGTCTTCCACGCTTCAGGTGTGGTTTTGATTCATTTGTTGTTGTATAAACTGATTGTCCTACAAGGACTTCAATCCCGACTAGAGTATTAATAGCTAGAATGTGAGATATCACTATTTTCTTAATATCGGTGAATAATTCTGGTAACTGATTTGCAATTCATTACAAATGAATAATCCTTTAAACTTCTAGTTCACATTAATTTGTATAAGGATCAAGAATAAATAACGTTGAAACATTCCAATTAATCTCCCAAGAAAATTTGTTACATCTACAAGGGTTTGAAATCGAGACCACTTGCTTAAGCAATCATATCCCCTTCCACTCAAGCCAACCTTTGTTGGTAATTAATTTACTTGGATATAATCAACAGGTAAAGGAATCTTCTAGTTCTTTAAAGGATGTTCATGGGAGTTTTCAATAATTCAATTCATCATTATTGATCCTAGATGATCATGCCAAATCATAAAAACATTTGGATCCGAACACTTCTGATGTATTACAACATTTGTTTCAATTATTCTCATTTTAGTATAATATAACCAAGAAGAGAAAATATACATTTTTTTAATATGAGCTTCTGGCCCGATACTATTGAAGTAATATAAAGAAATTCTTCGCTGCCTTCAATATTGGTTTCAATATGATAACCATTATAACTTATATCCTTAAAGCTGAGCAAATTTCTTCTTGTCTCAGAAGAATATAAAGAATCATCAATACAAAGTTTGGTGTCCTTTGACAACATTATAATTGCTCTTCCAGAGACTTTAATTAAGTTTGATGAATAATCTCTCTTCCAGAGCTTTTAATTAAGTTTGATGAGTTTCTGACCCATACATCTTTATATATGCAAAAACATAAATTTAACTTTATTACTTGAAACATAAATAAAACATATAATAAAAATACTTATTATAATGCCATAATACAATGAAATAAAAATAATTAATTGGTATGGACATTTCTATCAACATCATCAAGGAAATCATAGATATCTGTTGGGTAAAATCTAATTACGCACAACACACAAGTATACATGGTCAACAAGTAATAAAGTGATAAGTTGAGTATCGTTCCCACATAGAATTATTTAATAAAAATTACCAATTACAAACCTATGACCAATTTAATCTTATTTAAACAAATAATTTAATAATTTAATTTAAAATAATTAAATAAACTATTACTAACTATCCCTAGAATGAACAAGATATTGAAGACTTGAGATTACAATTTCACTTATTGTTTTATTTAAATCAACACACTTCCTGTTAAGCCAAATTATTTATATTGGATTGTTAATCAAGAACACGAAAGTAAAATATGGCCATCTCTCAATGCACCATACTCATATCAAATCAAATCCATAGATGATAGAATCAATTTGAACACCCTAATTAACTAACTCACTATATCTCTATGTGAATTACAATTAAAAAGGGTTTAAGTTCAAGTTCTTATTAGACTACATATGGCGTAAAGGTATATCTCTATCCTAAACACGAATCATGAATTCCATCTATGCAAAAATCACAAACACATGCTATCATGATCAGATCTAAATCTATACTTCATCTCTCGAGTTCACATAGATTATCACAGTAATTGTTAGCTAGGCAATTAAGAAGTTAAGAACAAATCATAATAGACAATCCAAATATAGTTAATAAGACCAACAAAGAAGCATATCAAAGTAAACTACACAATAAGATCCATAGTAATCTCAAAATAGAGTTTAATTCATAATTGAACTAGAATCCATCATCCACAATTGATTAAGAATTAAAAAGATACAAATAGATAAGAAAATAAATTAGAATTGAGATAAACAAATCTGCATTCTCTTGCTTCCAATTTGATTCTCCATTGATAATCAATAGCTTCAATCTTCCATTCTAATCTAATCTAGGGTTCCTAATCTAAGAAAGAAAGTAAAGAATAATTTAATAGAAATCTATCCCAAGAGGGATTTAATGGAATCTTAGAACTAGCCTCCCAATCAAAGTTAAAATCAAGTATTTATAGTTCTAATGGACACCCTAGCAAGTTAGGCAACTAAAAATCATATTCTAGCTCAAATTGGACATCAAATAACCCAAATCAGTTGTTTCCCCGCCGACTAGTGCGCCTTCGCATGTGTTCCTAGGTCATTTTAGGCGCTTCATCTGCGACATCAGAAGAGTTTTCGGTGGTCTTGGCGCATTTTAGTGCGGTCCGCGCTACTCTATTTTCTGATGCGACGTCCTTTGGTAAAACAGGCATAACGTTTGATCCGCTTGGAGTTACGAGGCCTGCCACCTATCAAATCTAAGATATCGACGTGATATACAACTTTCATTCTTTGAGAATTGACAGATTCGGATTGGATCAAGGTGGAAATCGGGCTTGAAGTAGATGTTATGTAAATGGCAAACATGACAACTCTTAGCTTTGATCTTTGTTGATAAAAAGGCCATAACTCTCACATCCGAACTCCGATTGGGATAATTTAAGATGTTCCGAAAATCTAAGAAGAAGATCTACAGTATAATCCAAATTTCATGCCAAGAACATGCATCCAACTTAGTGTTAAAAGTCCTTCAATATTCCCTTCTTGCATTTGTTTGCGTATTTTAGTCCAAAAGATGTCCGAATTGCTTTTCCTTGCTTCTTCATGCCAATGTCGTATCATAGCCTACAAAATAACATAAAATGTATGAAAAGTAACTAAGAAACATGAATATAAGCAACTAATTCAAGTACACAGATACCGAACAAGTAGGTATAAAACCTACTTATCAAATACCCCCAAACTTAAACCTTTGCTTGTCGTCAAGCAAAAACACAAAACAACAATGCTATGCAATGCAACTAATCTACATGCCTACAAATCCAGCAGTAATAACAAAAACAAGTCTATTCAACCGGCCTTAGAGAAATCAAGTAAACATGAGAATACATCATATCAAAACAAATCATTAACTTCCCAATCAATCATCAAATCTTTGACTGTTATCACTAATATAGTGCGTGTGTGCTCCACAACAATGTTAACTGATATAAAATCAAATTTAACACATAATAAGTCTCTTCGAAGGAATCATACAGTGTAAACTCAAGAAATCCAAAAACAAGCTAGATCCAACTAAAATTAAACAATTACCAATATCGAGGGTCCAACTGGGATACTTATGCTTCATTTTTCATCTACGAGGGTTTTTTCTCTTATTTCTCGTTTTATTCATTTTTTATATATACATATAGTTATGAAATATCTTATTCCCTTAGGCTTTTCAATGCTACCTTAACGAGCTTTCGACCGACGACTCCCAGACCATTAAGACCTTAGGGCGCTAGGTGTAAAGACAATCCCCTCGGGCTTACTTACTCAAGTAACAAAGGCCACAAAACTAGACAAGCACGCCACGATGTTTATTCATACTTTCTTTTTTCTTTTCTTTTTTTCTCTTTTTTCTGTTTTTTTCTTTTTTTTATAGCTTATATACCCCAAATATTTCCCCAAACTTAGGTTCTTGTCTAACTTTAGTCATCACTACTTATTCTTGTCATTCTTTCATTCAAAATAGCATTATCCTTTAGAGTCCTATTATGTATCAATTTAAACTCAATCAATCAACAAGTTGTTTTTACTGTGCTATCCTTATTATACCAGTTTCAAACAGAAAAAGATTTAATTCATAACAAGAAATCACATCAACGCTCTAATAATCAGTATTATACTTGTCTACCCAATTCCAATCTCATCATTAGCCAAAACAACCTGTAAATATCAAACAGCTGGACTCATGCAAGATGTACTAAATGCTATATAAACATAGTAATTTTTTTTCAAGAAACTGAATGCAAAAAACTAAATGTAACTATATGAACTACAATGTAAATAACTAACTATATGCAATACGACACTAAAATTCCCCCCAAACTTAAAATAGACATTGTCCTCAATGGCTAAGATAGGAAAAATTAAAAGAGTTCCCCGAAATACAAAGATGTTCCTCCTCATGCGCTAACTCAAGAATAATAGGCGCACACATTGGAATAAATCGGAACCACACTTGAGTTGGACTTGACTAACATTGCAATTAAACCACTTTTAACGCCTAGGATTTTCGAGCTGCGCGTCCCGCGCTGGGTATATGCAGGAAATGGTACGCCCCGCACTAGGAGATCGAGAGTTCTTTGGCGTAGTAAGCACTCAAGACTGCAAGGCTTATGTATTTGGTAGCATGTCCACGCTAGGAGTTTAGTATCCCCTTCTTTCTCCTCCCCACCGTCGCCTCCTTCTGTAACAAACGAAATACTTCCGAACGAATTTGTAGAATAGATCAAGTAGAATGGGTTTAGATAGAGAAAACCTTAGAGAGAGAGAAAATATATCTGATATGATTGGGTTTAGAGAGAGAAAATGAATATATTTAGTATTTTAGTAATTAGTATTCTAACATATCAATTAGTAATTAGTTGTATTTTTAGTATTTCCATATGGCTGCCACGTAATCAATTTGAACGGATGTTAGTCTAGTTAAGCGAATTTAATAGCAGTAGGGGCAACGTATTTAACCCAAAATTATAACGTTAAGGGTATTTTTGGACAAAAAAAAGTATAGGGTGCTCAGTAGACATCAGGGTAAAAGTCAGGAGTATTTTTGAACCTTCTCCCTATGAATTTTTAATAATTAAAGAGTCTTAATTCTTTTTTGTTTTTTGTTAAACATTATTTGGTATAAGTTTTAGTGACCATATTTTCAAGGTCAATATTATTTGGGGTGAATTGACTTTAGAATTATTTTAATTTTTGGAGTTAGTTATATTTAGAATTATTTTAATTTGGGACTAATTGTACTTAGAATATTTTAATTTAGATTTAATTGTATTTAGAAGATTTTTATTTTTTTAATGAAGTCAAGTCGTATATGAATATGGTTAACCCGTATTTTCAAAGTCAATATGAATACTTTGGGGGCCGGATTATAAATTTGATGGTACTTAGTGTAACAGAAGTTTATTTAGTCATATTAAATAGTTAAATACTTAAGACCCGATCAGATTTTTGGACGGGATAGGTATTCCGGCCAATTTTGGCTGGATTTTGATATTGGGGTCGACATTGTATCAAATTAGGCACTTTATGTAGTAAATTATAAGTCCAAATTTTTTAGGGGTCAAATTATGAATATGGTGGCACTTGATGTAACGGAAGTGTATTTAGCCCTTTTTAAAATTAACCTCAAAGTACTTAGAAAATTCTCCCACCTCTTGTTCATTTATTATGGTGGCTAACTGACTCATTTGAATTTTTAAACGAGATATAGTATGATTTGTGTTTTGCATAAAATTAAATTGAGTTTCAATTAAAGCCTCTAAAATTTTCTCTAAGGTGTTGAATCTTTTCTCTTTTTCATTTGAAAATTCTTGTGAATATTAAGATTCTAGGTCCAAATATAGATATGAATATGAACTAAGATAAGGATTTTCATAAGTTCAAAAAAATTAATTTACTTCGTGTGCATTAAAATTTTCTTAGGGTTCTTGATTCCAAGCAAAATGATTATTCAAACTATAATACAAGTCCATTTTTCCACAAATCACAAGACAAATAAACAGCTAACCACCAAAGCCACATACAAAAATATAAATAAATAAAATAAAATAAAAATCCTAATTCTACGGTTAACCTAAATAAAATTTAGATCTTTTAACTGTTTCAAGTTACACCTTAAGCTCCACAAAAATTCGAAATTAATCACACCTCTAGCCAAATAAGTGTAAGAACGATGGGAGTCTCTTTGTGGGTACGGTGAATAATTGAATAACCACACATTCTTGAGGCGTTTGTCTTTTGAACCACTTGCCTAGACATTAGTAGTTTGATTAATTTAAAATTTAGTCTCCTCTTAGAGTCACTTCGTCCTAATTATGCTCAAAATTTCTAAGGGTCAACGTCTACTTGATTTTATTAAGGCAAGGTTATGCAAAATGAATAGGTGGTTTGTGGGTCAAGGAAGGGTGATAAAATTTCCACCTTATCTTGTTCCAGGTTTTTGCCCTTAATGTTAGATTAAAGATGAAAATGCACAAATAAAATAAAAAAAATTTAAACAAAAAATGTCCTAAAATTATGCAAATTACGAAAAAAGAATAAATTTGATGTACCTCAATCCTCCAACAATCACCAAGTTTATAATTGACGAAAATAACAATAATAAAATAAATAAATAACCTAAACAGAATGTGCTCTACGTGAGTGAATGCATAAATGCGACAATTAGTTTTTTAACTAACAATAAAAACTAAAAAAAAACTAAACTACTATTTTTTTTTAGTTAAGATACCAAACACCGGGAACAATCTTGTCTTTTCGCACCGTTGATCCGCTTTGATAATCCTGAATTTTTTTAAAAAATAATAAAAATAATATTTAAAATAAATAAAAACTAATTCGAAGAAATAAAAATTAAGGAATACAAAATTAAATCTAGTCCCCGACAACGACGTACGTCAAAAATTTGATGTGATAAAAATATGTAACAACAAGTGCACACTATCATATTGAAGAACTGACAAGTAAAAGTCGAACCACATAGACTAGATTAATTTTAAAACATCTTTAATATTTATTTCAGACGAATTAGAAATACAAATTGAGAATCGATTAACTACAATTAAACTAATTAGAATATGAAAACTAATAATAAGTAAGCAATCTAGGAATCAGAATCCATTAAACAATAAGCATAACAAGAAATTCAATTTCTTCTATTTTTTATAACTTAACTATGGTTCTGATCTCCATTCCCTTTAATTTAGTAATTTTACAATTATCGTGGACAAACATAGATTATAAAAATTTAAGAATTAACTATAAATCATCAAATTTTCTTCGAGCAAACATGGTTTATGAAATACTCATATCTTAACAATAACATATCAAAATTTCTTAATTAATTTAAAATTTTATAAGAACTATAAAATGAAAACACTTCAATAACGAACATGAAGACGAAATTAATTAAACTTAAAAACATAAATAAGAAGAGGTGAAAAATATTATCATTAATAATTATTTACTTACATCTTCATCCTAGATTAAAGAAATTAACTACCTTAAATGAAGAAGAAGAAGAGAAGAAAATAAATAAATAAGAAAACTCTAATTCATCTCCCTAATTTCTCATTAAAACAAAAACCTATTTATTGGTATAAATGAATTGTAACCTAATATTAATACATTAAACTTGGTCTTCTTTTTACTTTTTATCTCTTTATCTCCAACTCGACTTCAAGGGGGAAACAATTATCTTTTACTTATTCATCAAAATAAATAAAATAAATATTACAAAATAAAATAAAATTTATTAATTAAATAAAATAAATATATAAAATATTAAATATAAAATATTAAATATTAAATATTAAATATTAAAATATATAATTAATTTGTTTATCAAATACCTTACTGTAATAATAATTTATAGATTATTCAAATAAGTAATAATCATTAACTCATCTCAAGTACTCGTCGGCAAAAATCACATAATCTTATGTCACTCAGGTACCTCCTTGTCGGCAAAAATCATACTCGTCTCTCATTGAAAATAAACTGACATAACCACATAATCTTTTTAGTCACATGTCACAAATTTAAGTCGTATTTAGTTAGCCTTATATAGTTATATAGTAAACTTTAATGATAAAATTTATTGTATTTGTTCAGAGATATATTTTAATGTACTGAATTTTAAGATCAGTTTATATTTCCAAATATAACTTTAGTTTAGCTTAAGAATTTAGTTGTGTGGTGCTACGATTATAGAAATGATAAGGGAAAAAATTAAGACTATCATGTCATTTTGCAGTTTTAAAATTAAAAAAATATTCTATTAGTATAAATAAATAATAAAAGTTATACGCATTTTATAATTCAAGAATTAAAAAAATTATTTTGTTAATATAAATTAATAAATAAAATATTCTTTTAATTTTGAAACAAAAAGTACATTTTGTGTCATCCGTAATTCAACTCTTTTGGTGGTCTGAGGAGCACGTGAGCTAGTTTGTCTTTCTACTCAAGTAATTCATGTTGTGTTAGCATAGGTAGGACTAAGCAAAAAACGGATATAACTGAATTATCGAACCGAACCGAAATAATTTAACCAAAATTTTCTGACAATTCGGTTATTTTTAATATTTCAGTTATAACCAAATTTTTTTACGGTTTTCAGTTAGTTTGTACGGGTTTCACTTTTGGGTTATTCGGTTAAACCGAATAACCGAACAAAGTGGGAAATATAATTTCAGGATAATTAGAGTTATTATGGGTGAGCAATTAAGGCCTCAGATATGATGTCTCCACAATTAAGATTTCATCTTGTTGATCTGATTGAGAGCTGGTTGTAGAATATTGTAGAGCACGGGTTAAATACACTTTTTCCCACTCTACTAGATCTCGATTTACAAATGGATCACTGAACTGAATATTTTTACGGTCAACTCATTGAACTACAAATTATTTACAAAAAGTAATAAATCGTCTCTGTCTGTTAACCATTTAACAGAAAACTGACGTGGCAATAAGAGGCAGTATATAATTAAAATACGTGACAGTATATACTTACATGCATTAAATATATAATTAAAATTGTTGTATTATTATGTACTACTATTTTATTAATTAATGTTGTCAAGCACTTTATTTACTAAAAAATTATAGAATTTTACCAAGTTTCTTCAAATTACTCCATAAAAAAACTTCATTCCCTTCAAAATTAAACGATATATTTTTGAAGACAATTTTATATTTTTAAAAAATATTTATATTTTTTATATAAAAATATAAAATGTAAAATTTTTATATAAAATATAAATATAAAATTTTATATAAAATATATTTTAGTTTATTTTATATAAAATATTATAATTTTATGTAAAAATATAAAATTAAAATATTTTTATATTTTGAAAAAAATATATTTTTATATTTATATTTTTAAAAGATATATTTTTATAAAATGGTCTAATATTTTGAAATTAAAGGATTATTATTATTATTATTATTATCTCTATTTTTTCTTGAAAATCCTAAATATCATCAAGAAGAAATATTTAAAAAGTCATGAAAAATTTTAAAAAAAATATTTGTTAATTTTTTATTTAAAAAATATATTTTTTATATTTTGTAAAGTTAAACCTATATTTTGTAAAGTTAAAACTAATAATATTTACATAATAAAATCTAATTATCTAAAATCTAATCAAACATAATAACATATTTGTTATATTTTTTTCAGATCTACTGTATACATCTTCCCCCTCGATCATCATCTTCTCCCCTCATCTCCAGAATCATCTAATTAATTCCTCATCTGCTGAGAGTTTCTTAGAAAGCCACGAATATACAACTCTTTTACAGTCATTATGAGCATCAATGTGCATGGGCTCTCCAAATTCAACAAATATTCTTATTATTGTTGACCATCGACTTTGACGATGAGATCCGAAGTCTGACCTCATCTCTAATCATCTAATCCTGCTCCCCAACGATTTACTTTACTCGTTGAGCCATACCTCCTCCGACGATGACCTAAACGACTCGCTTTTGCCCTCCTCCGAGCGAGAACACCAAAGAATTTTAAAATCACCCTTGCCGATGTACAGAGAAGATGAAATCAGAAGAAGAAGAAGAAGAAGAAGAAGAAGAAGAAGAAGAAGATGGTTTTAAATTTTTAAGTTATTTAACAGAGAAGGAAGAAGAAGGTTTTAAATTGTAAGTTTTTTTAGATCAAATCGGGAGTTTTTTCAGATCTGGTTTGGGAGATTTGACAGAGAAAGAAGAAGATGGTTTTAAATTGTTAATGTTTTGGGATTTAAAAAAATAATAATAATTGATGTTTTAAGTGTTTTAATATTTTAGTTATATTTTTGAAATTTGAATTTATTTTTATGAATTTTAATTTTTAATTTGTGTTTATTATAAAATATATAACTCAAATTCAAAATTTACCCAAATTTATCTTATTTTAATAATATATGTAATATAACCGAATATAATAAAATATAAATTTGTCAAAGAAAAAATATTAATAATTTTTCATTATTAATGTTGAGGGTATTATTATTAAAATTAATAATATAACATGTCATATATATATATATTCATATGTTATATTACTAATTTTAGTTTTATTTGAAGAGAGAGATTAATTAAATTAATGAATTTAATGAGTTATTTAAATTAAAAGAAAATTACATATTTATGTGTATTTTATATAATTTATTTAAAATTGTACTATACTGGAAAAAAATTTTGTATGCTATAATACCAAAGTTTTACCATACCAAATAAATATTAATGATTAAAATAAATTTTAAAAAATTATTTTTGTTGTACTTATATTTTGAATGGATTATTTTATTTATTTGATTTTGATTAATTTAGCATTAAATTTAAACAAGTTTCCACCTAAGCATGCCACAAAGAAAAATACCTGACATGTTAGTTTTTTCTCTCTCTCACGTGGCAGCACATGTAATTTTTCCGTCCAAAGTCAAACAATTTAACAGAATTTGTAATGGTTTGTAAAAAATTGTAGTTCAGTGAGTCGAATGAAAATAAATTCAGTTCAATGATACATTTGTAAACCGAGGTCGAGTAGAGTGGAGAAAATTATATTTAACCCTGTAGAGCACCCAAAGAATAGCAAGGGCTACCACAATCAGCAGAAGTTGACCCATGTTGTCACTTCCAACGGCAACCTCCGTTGCTATCGTTGCAATCTGCTTCATTTGGCCATATATGCCTCGGGCGTCGAAAAGAATCCTCCCGATCTTGACCAAAC
Source organism: Panax quinquefolius (assembly GCA_020205615.1). Lineage (NCBI taxonomy): Eukaryota > Viridiplantae > Streptophyta > Magnoliopsida > Apiales > Araliaceae > Panax > Panax quinquefolius. Next base: position 94,804,116 of record CM035158.1, on the reverse strand, counting down.
CGCTTCCTAGCCTAAGCCCAATGATGACCCCTTTGTTGTTGGCCATTTTGTTGATTTGATTCGTATAGGATCACGGGATATTGTAGAGCACCCAAGCTATGGCGGAACTATTGGCGAATATGAGCTAAGCCACGGTTATCTCCTCCTTTCGCTGGTTCTCAAATTGTTTGTCAAGCGCCGTGGCGCACGCCACACGAGCTCGAGGTTAAAAATATTACATCACATCACACACACATGTATTTAAATCAATGGCAGGTTTCAAATTCGGTTGTTAACCGAATAACCGAATAACCTATTCGGTTATTCGGTTACCATATATTTCAGTTAATTATTCGAATACCCAAAACAGTGTAATTTTGATTTTCGGTTATAACCGAAATTCTTGTTCGGTTCGGATAATAACCGAATGCTCACTCCTAAGCATAGGATATCCAACGTGGGTCAGGTCATGACCGAAGACCCAGACACTATAATAATGTAACACCCCGAACCCGCTACATGTCCGAAGTGTCATATGCCGCAAATTCAAAGACCCGCAAGGCAATAATATCAATAGAACAGCCTAAACGAAAACACAATAATGAAACAAACTTGAAACCAAACATAACTAAATACTGAAAACATAACTTTGGAGACACGGTTCCATTAAACAAAGTCTTATCATAACTCTAAAATATTCCTAAACTTCTTAAACAAAAATATCTTCCGGTCTTCCACAAAAGTGCTACAATGCTTGACTCTTAACAAGTTTCCTGTAGAAATTATGTAAGGGTGAGCGATGAAGCCCATCAAATGATAATCTTTATAATATTAAGGTGTGGATTTGATATAATATTACAGTTGTGGGTAATATTTATAAATTTTACAAAGTATGCAAGTTGTTATAAAATATTCTATTGGTCGGGGAGTATTCTTTTTGTCGGGGAATATTCGTACGACGACACAATCATTGGTAGACCTCACAACAAAATTACTTTTGGAGTTAGAAAACGACAGAAGTAACTTTGTATAAAAATAACGGCTAAAGTTTTACCGTTAACTGTTGAAATGTCCGGCGGTAAAAGTACAGTAATACGCGTGGTTGCATAGTAGCACACGGTATTAATTATTGATGCTTACGTGAGAAGTCACTCAGTTATACTCAATTATTGCTATAGTAATTGTTGCATAGTATATCACGTTATTTCATTCAAGTATTGTTACAATATTTTATATTATTAAATCAATAATTGAGATGACAAGTGATTCATATTATTATATGCATAATTAATAATATCTAGAAAGTTCTGTCGAGGAAAGGGGTTTGGTCACCTAATTGTGCGCTAGTAGGGAGAAATCTTTATCAAAAAGCCCCCTCTTTCTGAGAAATATCGGGTTGTTAATATTGCAAGTTATAATAATAATGAATAAATTTTGTTAAAAATAATGAGGGGATTTTTATGAAGTATTTGTTGTAAATTTTGCATATTATTTGGACCCCCACTTACCCATTTTTTCAAAACTGTCGGTAGAAGTAATCTCAGTTTTGTTTTATATATATAAGTATTATATATATATATATATATATGTGTGTGTGTGTGTGTGTGTGTGTGGAAGAAAGAAAAAAAATGGGGGGGGGATGGTTACAGGGAAAGGGGTAATATATATATATATATATATATATATAATAAATTTTGTTTTTTTTATGAAAAATAGAATATATTATATTTTATTATGCATAGTGTTTGCATAGTAAAATCAAAAAAAAAATTCTTTAGCTGCCTGCGGCCGTGAACAATTCCTGTGCAGTCCATGATTCTAAAATTCAAATAGTATCCTTTCCATTCTTCTATAAATAGAATGCTTAGTTAGAATTGAAAATCATATCAGAATCAAAGAATTATTCTTCTATAATATTGAGCGTATTTCTTTAGAGTTTAAGGAAGCTTTGAGCGTAGAAAACAGTATAAGTTTTCTTCAAGAATATCCCCGCCCTACCAGTCGGAATACTCATCTTTTTAAAGTAAAGGGTATTATTTATTTCATATTCACTTACGATATTATTTTTCGTATTCGTAAGAAATTTTATTTCGTTCATTATTCGCAAGAAATATTATCTTCGTTTAATATTCGTGAGGAATATTATCTTCGTTCAATATTCGTAAGGAATATTATTTTCGTTCAACAGTCGTAAGGAATGTTATTTTTGTTCAACATTCGTAAGAAATAATATTTTTTTCCATACTCTGTAGTATGTAAGTAATAATATTTTGTTTCAGATTTCGATATCTACACTCATTTTGTTAAGTTTTGGCTTCTATACTCCATGAAATTAGTATAATATCCTTAAAATTTTCGCTTCATCTAATATCTTTTCATGAAAATATTATTCTGAGCATTCTTGATAAGTTTTAACTTTTTCATGCCGGGGTACTATTCACAGGGTACTATTCACTCGGGGCACTATTTATGACAAAAATTGATTTCTTTTCAGTCCAAATCATTTTTGATACAATATTATTCTTGAATTTTACTCCACAAAGTAGTATAATATTGACAATTTGGACATTATTGAATTCTGAATAAATTAAATTATAAATCTTTAAAAATTTATCCTTTGCTTTCTTTTAATTGAATTCTTATATCATTGTCATCATCCTTATGCTTATATTATGATAAAAGTCATATGTGGCTTACGTGCATAGATGTACTGTTGATTGGTATGATTATGATCAGGGATTATTCGGTATAATCATGACCATAATGTTATAAATGATGTGGTAAAAGTCCTCCTTGGCCCGTAGTGCATTAATAGACAATTGTTGGCATGATAATAACCATTGATGAAAACACGAATATCCTTGGCCCGAAGTACATGGATAATTCGTGGTTGTGATATTAATGAATATCCTTGGCCATAGTGCAGGGATGATTCGATGATGTGGATTATTTATTAAGCTGAGTCTCAGGGATAAAATTCATGATAAACTTTTTAAATCATAGAAGATAGTAGATATCATGTTCGACTTGACTCTTCTAATGGATTGTTTGTTCCGCTGTAATTAAACTTGATGTTTATTATATTTTATCAATTTAACACTTTTGAAGGCTAGCGATAATTTATTCTGCATTATCTTAGTCATAATATTTCTTACTGGGCTAGTTGAGCTCACCCTTTTGCTTTCATTGTTCTCTTCAGGAAATGAGAACGTAGCCCGGACTAGTCAGGGAATGGAGTGACGGTCTGAGATGGTTGTTTTAGTAGTCCTCACTATTTAGTGTGATAATAAATGTAATGAGGATTGAATTTGAGTTTGGATATTGTCTAGAAGACAATATTCCTGTTAAAACTATCAGCTATATTATGTCATAGTTTACACGACAGTTGTATAATTAAGTTTGTATTTGAATTATGTACCATGTATTTAGCGACCCAAGATGGGTGATGTATACCTATTTTGGGGGCGTCACAGTTGGTATCAAAGCTTAGGGATATGATCCCTGGCTGAGATGTGAGACTAGAATTAGGAGGGGAGAGACGGGTAATTCCTTCGCTAGTATGACCTACCTAAGTTTATTTGTTATTTAATTGGTCGGTCAAAATATAGTGATAATATGTTGCATGTCAATTAACCCTTGTTTTATGGCAGTATTTAAAAATGACATCCGAGAATGTTGAGAATAACAATGGAGCACATAAGACCGTTGAATCACCAACGATCAATAACCAGGATAATGTGCATCAAGAAGGCAACAATCCTCATGCAAACAATAACACTAACCAAATGATGAACGATGGGATGTTCAGAGGCTTTAGGCAATTCATGCAACATCAGGCGAGAGCGGCTCCTGTTCAAAATACAGGTGGAAACACCGACAACTCACGGATGGTCACCACTAAGCAATTCAAGGAGCTGGGACCATCGAAGTTTTGGGGAAAGCCAGAACCACTTAAGGCGGAGACGTGGATAAAGTAGATCACCAAGATATTTTATGTCTTGGGATGCTCCGAGGAGAAGAAGGTTCCCTTTTCCACCTTCATGTTGAGAGGAGATGCAGATTACTGGTGGGAAACAGTAAAATGTACTCAGCCGGCCGCACTCAAAATGTCTTGTGAGAAGTTCCAAGAACTGTTCAACGATAAGTACTTTTCCGAAAGTATTCATCACATGAAGGAGGTGGAATTTATCAAGTTAGTACAAAACAATATGACCTTGTCGCAGTACGAGGCGAAGTTTGCAAGTTATCCCAGTTTGCATCCCATTCTTTTTGTCGGGGAATATTCGTATGACGGCACAATCATTAGTGGACCCCACAACGGAATTACTGTCGGAGTTAGAAACAACAGAAGTAACTTTATATAAAAATAACGGCGGAAGTTTTACCGTTAACTGTTAAAATACCCGGTGGTAAAAGTAAAGTAATACGCGTGGTTGCATAGTAGCACACGGTATTGATTATTGATGCTTATGTGAGAAGTCACTCAGTTATACTCTATTATTGCTACAGTAATTGATGCATAGTATCTCACGTTATTTGATTCAATTATTGTTACAATATTTTATATTATTAAATCAATAATTGAGATGAAAAGTTATTCATATTATTATCTGCATAATTAACAATGTCTAGAAAGTTCTGTCGAGGAAAGGGGTTTGGTCACCTAATTGCGCGCCAATAGGGAGAAATCCTTATCAGAAAGCCCCCTCTTTCCTGGGAACGATCTGTTTGTTAATATTGCGAGTTATAATAATAATGAATAAATGATGTTAAAAATAATGAGGGGATTTTTATGAAGTATTTGTTGTAAATTTTGTTTATTATTTGGACCCCTACTTACCCATTTTTCAAAACTGTCGGTAGAAGTAATCTCAGTTTTGTTATATATATATATATATATGTGTGTGTGTGTGTGTGTGTGTCAGAAGAAAGAAAAAAATGGGGGGGGGGGGATGGTTACCCGGGAAAGGGGTAATATTATATATATATATTATAATAAGTTTTGTTTTTTTATGAAAAATAGAATATATTATATTTTATTATGTATACTGTTTGCATAGTAAAATTAAAAGAAAAAAAATTCTTCAGCCGTATGCGCCCGTGAACGATTCCTGTGGAGTCTGTGATTCTAAAATTCAAATAGTATCCTTTCCATTCTCCTATAAATAGGATTCTTAGTTAGAATTGAAAATCACACCAAAATCAGAGAATTCTTCTTCTATAATATTGAGCGTATTTCTTTAGAGTTTAAGGAAGCTTTGAGCGTAGAAAACAATATAAGTTTTCTTCAAGAATATCCCCTCCCTACCAGTCAGAATACTCTTCTTTTTAAGGTAAGAGATATTATTTATTTCATATTCGCTTACGATATTATTTTTCGTATTCGTAAGAAATTTTATTTCGTTCATTATTCGCAAGAAATATTATCTTCGTTTAATATTCGTGAGGAATATTATCTTCGTTCAATATTCGTAAGGAATATTATTTTCGTTCAACAGTCGTAAGGAATGTTATATTTGTTCAATATTCGTAAGAAATAATATTTTCTTTCATACTCTGTAGTATGTAAGTAATATTATTTCGTTTCAGATTTTGAATTCTACACTCATTTTGTTAAGTTTTGGCTTCTATACTCCATGAAACTAGTAGAATATCTTTGAAATTTACGCTTCATCTGGTATCTTTTCATGAAAATATTATTCTGAGCATTCTTGATAAGTTTTAACTTTTTCATGCCAGAATACTATTCACGGTGTACTATTCCTAAATTACTATTCATGGGGTACTATTAACTCCGGTACTATTCACCCGGGGCACTATTCATGACAAAAATTATTATTTTTTTGTCCAAATCATTTTTGATACAATATTATTCTTGAATTTTACTCCAAAAAGCAGTATCATGTTGACAATTTGGACATTATCTTAGTTATAATATTTCTTACAGGGCTAACAGTATCAACTAGCTCCGTAGTGCATTAATGGACAGTTTTTGGCATGATCATGACCATTGATGAAAACACGAATATACTTGGCCCGAAGTGCATGGATAATTCATGGTCGTGATACTAATGAATATCATTGGCCGTAGTGCAGGGATGATTCGATGATGTGGATTATTTATTAAGCTGAGTCTCAGCGATAAAATTCATGATAAACTTTTTAAATCATAGAAGATAGTAGATATCATGCTCTACTTGACTCTTCTAATGGATTGCTTGTTCTGTTGTAGTTAAACTTGATGTTTATTATCTTTTATCGCTTTAACATCATTGAAAATAACGATAATTTATTACGCATTATCTTAGTCATAATATTTCTTCTTGGGCTAGTTAAGCTCACCATTTTGCTTTCATTGTTCTCTTCAGAAATGAAATGTGGCGTAGGGACTAGTCGGGGAATGGAGTGATGGTCCGAGATGGTTGTTTTAGTAGTCCTCACTATTTAGTGTGATAATAAATGTAATGAGGATTTAATTTGAGTTTGGAAATTGTCTAGAAGACAATATTCCGTTTAAAACTCTCAACTATGTTATGTCGTATTTTACATGACAATTGTATAATTAAGTTTGTATTTAAATTCTGTACCTTGTATTTGGCGACCCAAGATGGGTGATGTATACCTATTTTGGGGGCGTCACATTCTTCATCTTCGTCTCCCTCTCCCATCTAAAGATGAGAAATTTAGATGCCCACAAGTGAGGGTTCGGTAAATTGAGACAAAAAGTTAGGGTTCCATTAATAGCCGTCTCTCTCTCGCTCGCTCGCTCTCATATTTCGTATTCAATGGCCTTTCATCTCAAAAATTTGAGTAATGAAAAAGGAAAAGTAACCTAAAGAAAGTAGCAACCAAAAGGTTGGGGATGGTTCAATATCCACTGAAGTCGGTGGGATTTCATCACCAAGGTATTATGGGTGTGGGATACGAGCAAGAATTTGTACATCGTCAAAGGGCAACAATGTATAGAGGAAGTTTTATGGTTGTTCAATCTATGGTGTAAGTTCTTGTATTTACTCTGATATAAAATTGAAGAATTTTTACAAACAATCGTGGTAATTGTTAGTTTAATTTCCTATAGATGCAAATATTTTGTGGCTTTTTTCAATGGATTGACTCCATCCACATGTTAGAAGATGCTGAGAATTCTTCGGGTCTATTAAATTTGAGGAGCATTAAAATTGACCTACAGATGATGAAGGAGAAAGCTCATGACTTGGAAGTGCAAGTATCAAAAATGGAAAAAAAAGAAAGTCAAATTGAAGAATGATTTGAAGTGTTTAAAAGAAGAAATAAGAAATTTACAAACTAGGGAGAAGTGGTTGATACTTGTAATTGGGGTGCTTTTTGTTTTGTGTTTGAGCATGTTAAAAACTCCGTTTTAGTAATTTGTGTAATTAGAGAAAGCTCTGTTTTAGTTGTTTTGATGTTTGGAAAAAATTGATATATAGATTAATGATGTTTGGAGAAAGCTCTATTTGTGTAATATAGACTAATGATGTTTGGAGAAAGCTCTGTTTTGTTTTGTTTTGTTTGTTGTATTAGAGTCGGTATAATTTCTTTAACTGGTGTGGCTTCGGTTTCTTTACCTTATTCTATTGACTTTCATTTTATATGAACTTAATGATACATAAAGATGGTATTGAATCACCATAGAGGTCACTAAAATCATATTTTTGTATTGCTTTAACTGGTGCACTTCTCCTATCTGTTAAATTATATGAAATAAATGTGTGATATAACCAAATCGCGATGTAATTTACTAATCCGAAATAAGGTGATTCAGTCTTGCTTGTAGCAGTTGATGTTGTAACTACTAAAGAAAAGGAAATACATAAGTTGCCATAATCTGAAATGCAAAGTTATACCCTGAAAAGTAAAGAATTGATATTCCAATTAAAACATGCAAAGCACCAGGGCAATGTTGAGCACAAAATAGAAATAACTCTATTACACTTAAAAAAACATGGCATGCAGCAACAATATTATCAACTTCTATGTGAAATCAATTGATGCATCTAAACATTTAATTATCTGGATTACAAACATCACCAGAACAACTACACCTAGGATACCAAACACCAAAATAACCTTCTTAGTCAGGTTTACAAACACCCATAACATCGCCAATGTATCAGTTTTGTATTTGAGATAATACAAACACCAAAATACCATAAAAAAGTCAAATACAAAAGGATGATATAAATTACTAGATCTTCATATTCTGCTCCTTGTTCACACTTTCTTGAGTTCCACCAGTCTTATTCAAATTATTTGTGACTCCACTTGATTGGCCCTCACCCTCTGGTCTTCCTACCCCTCTAATCTCCTTGAAGCTGTTATACAAGGCTTGAGCCATCAAACGATCCTCTGTTTCAGTCTCACCATCAAGTGCAGCTGCCACTCTCATAGCAACAGACATCAATTTTGTGGCCTTATGTGCAGTACTTATCTTTGCCCTTGGTGGATTACGTGCAGTTGTCTTTGCCCTTTCTTTTCCTTTCTCATTTCTACTAGGTGGAATTGGTACAGTCTTTGGGCCAGCTCCAGCTAAGTAACATCTCCCAGGTGTGCTCTACATAAAACAACACAATAATTGTACACATCACATTCTTCAAAATTGGGAATATAATTCAAACAGCCAAACCATAAATCAATACTAATTATTTTTTATAATGAAAAAATACAATAAAGAACATTAACTTACTGAAATGTAACTGTTGCCAGTGTTTGGGGAAATAAAACAGCCAAAACCAGGAGGGACCCATTCTCTTCGTGCAGGATTTTTCCTAATTGGTAGTTTTTCTTTAACAACTACACCGTTGATATTTTTGTCTGCCACATTTGAATATAAAACCAAACCATCAAGCCCCGCTATTAAACACAATTATAACTAGTCAACACAATTATAACTAGTAAATAGAATTCGTAACTGCGTAAAAGCTAAAGGTATTTAACTGATAAGCATTACAAGGAATGCCAAAAATATATAAATAAAAAAATAACCATTCAGCAAATTGAGACTGAACCATTTAAATCTATTAGTTGAGGCTGAACCATTTAAATCTATTAGTTGAGGCCGAACCATTTAAATCTATTAGCTGCCCCTTTCTATTATTTTACTGGGTTTTATTAAATTAAATTATCAAATTCAAATACTTTATTACACCAAACAAGATCTGGCTAAGGAAACAACATACATATTCAACATCAAGAAAAGTTTCTGCTTAACAAATGTACCAATAAATCAGCACAGATGTAAGTAAAGATATAAGTTGGCTTTTTCCTGCCAAACATAAATAAATGAGTGACATTTAACGAGGATTCTGTCATCCCAGAATGATACTGAAGTAGACACTCATAAATGTGGAAAGATTAACACTCAGAAATGTGGAATGATACTAAGTATCTCATCCCTGCTTCCAACCTTAACATATATTAATAAAAATCCAAAATTTAAATAATGATCTAGTTTTAGGACAGCGGGAGAACTACACACTTCTATATAACTATAAAAGAACTGTAAATAAACTATAAAAGAACTGTAATTAAACATGATTAATAATATGGAAGGGACATACCTTCACTCCTTTGTTCCCTTGTTTAGTCTGCTTGCTACTCTCTCCCAATTCTTGTGTCATTGGATCCTAAAATGTACCAATTAATTATTTAGATATTTAAATTAACATAATTATTTGAATGCAAATATGACCAAAACATAAAGGTGCATCTAGAACCTTGTCGTGTTCCTTATTGGAACTCTGTTTTCTCTTCTTCCTATTTTCTCCCTTATCTTGTGCAACTTGTTCCTTGAAAATTAGAAAAACCAAGATTTAATTTAATTTGATGATGAGTTAACATTTATTAGAATTTGCAACAGTCATGTTCCCTAACATTGACAATTGAAATTAATTGTAACTAAATAGTAACCTTATCTTTTTCCCCTTTCCTTCTTTGTTTTCTCTTATTGCCACTTTCGCCCTTATCTTGTTCAACTTATTCCTGCAAGATTAAACCAAAAAACAGTCATTTGAAACCATAATCAACATTCCAGTCATTTGAAAGTACTGCATACTTACATTTGATTGTGTTGTTTGTGTAGGTAACTTGTATGTAAGACGATTGTGGCCAGCTGTCTTGCAAGTACTACATACCATGATTGTGCCTTTCCTAGACATTTTGTATGACTTAGTTTTTTTGTGGTTTTTTTGACTTACAGCACTTGACTCCTCGTGCATCTCCCTCCTCCTCATCTTTTTTGGCCTTCCTCTTGGTGTCTTTAATGGAGGAGGTAATGGTGGAGTGACATTAACTCTTGTCCAAAATCTCTCCCCTCTAACCACCCTCAACATTTCTGAATATGCTCTCACATATGCTTGTGCTTTAAACCAGTGTGACACATAATCTGCAGGATTGTATCTCATGTAGAATATAGTTGCACATGTATGTGGACAAGGAATTCCACAGAGATCCCAAGCCTTACAAGCACATATGTGAAGTTTCAAATCCACTATGTACCCATCAGGAGAAATCCTAGATGTTACCTCAAATTGCAGATCTCCATTGTATAGCACAACGTTCTGGCAGCATTCCTCAATGTTCTTGTTAAGAATTTTTTTTGGTCTTGAACAAATGTCCCATTTCTTGTGCATGGCTATATCTCTTTTCTTATCTCTTTTCTATTGTAGTCTGGTCATTAACAGTTGTCTGATATCTTCTAATAATTCAATCAATGGCTTGCCTCTTGATTGAATTATGTATCCATTGAAACACTCACATAGGTTGTTATCCACAATGTCACACTTTGTATCAATCTTGAAAAATACCTTACACCATTTCCTAGGAGTCCTAGTCATCAAGAAATCATAAGCCCTTTCATCTAACTCCTTAATTCTATCCATCTCATCCTCAAAATCAATGATAGTTGTGGATTTTGCAGCCCTCCAAAAGGTTTTCTTCAAAGCTATACCCCTATACCTCTTTCTTAGATTGGCATAAATATGCCTTGCACAGTTTCTAGTTTCTGAGTAAGGAAACAGACAAGCTAATGCACCCTCTAATCCTTGTAATACAAACACAAAAAAATATGTTAACACATCACATGTATTAGTATTAACCCTAAAATTGAAGTATAACATGTATAACAAATAACAAGCTGATATTTACCTTTTGTTGATCACTAATGAAGGTCCACCCTTCACCATCTTCTAACTTCAGGTCATCTTTGAGCAAGCCCAGAAATCAATCCCATGAATCTCTATTTTCTCCCTCTTCAACTGCCCAAGAGATTAGAAACATTTGGTTGTTTCAATCTCTTGCTACTGCACTTAAGAGCTGCGCACCGCAACAGCCTTTTAGAAAGCAACCATCCAGTTCAATTATTTTCCTGCAACCAACTAGCATACCAACTCTAAAAGCCTTAAATCCAATATAAAGTCTTCTAAATTCAGGTGCACCAAAATGAAATACTTAATACAAGTCAATTGTAATCCCAGGATTTGACCTTCTTAACTCCTCGATATATCTATGCAACTTGGCATAATGTTCTTTCATGTTCACCATCAACTCTTGCAAAGCAAACTGTCTAGCCCTATAACATTTGTCTATTGACACAGAAACTAGAAAGGTCTTTTTCACAAAAGATTGGATATCAATCAGTCTTCAATTCCTAAATTCTTTAAGTTTTGTATTCAAATTCTTTGCTAACCACTTAGCATTAAACTGCCTATTCACTAAATTTTTTGAACATTTGTGTCTTTTCCTCATTGTTCTAAGTTGAAAAGTTGGTTGAAACTGAACTTTACTTCCCCATACTTTCACAGGAAAAATTTTGTTATTCATACACCTCCCTCTAACCCTATATTTTTCACTTTTCATAAATTTTAAATCAAAACCTTTTGTGAATGACCAATTAACAACTGCACTCTTGAATTCTTTCTTGTTTGCAAATAACATACCTAACTCTAAGTTTGTCCTCATGATTTTGGTGTTGGGGTTATACACTGGGAAAGGGTTTTGCCTCCACACAAATGTATCATCCTCAGAGTCAGCTTCCTCAGGGCTGTCATTTTCTACTTGATCAGAGTCATAATCTTCAGTATCCCCACTATTTGTTTCACTGTCATTAGAATAGTCATCATCACTCTCACTTCCTTGTTCTTCTACAAAATTTTAACCCTCAACAGTATTGTCATCCTCAACAGTATTGCCACCCTCAACAGTTGGTTGTTTTACTTTCTTTATATTCTCTAGTTTTTTTTCTTGCCTCAATTATTTCTTCATCATCAGTTAGAAACATTTCTTCTTCCTCCTCATAAAGCATATCACTATCACTAGAAGAACTTGAGTCCTCATAGTTATTTTCTTCCACCACCACATCACTATCATAACTAATATCAGTTAACAAACTAACCTTCTTAGCCTGTTTATCCCTATCCCTAGCATTAGTACCATGTTTAGCATGTGTAGCCTGTTTACCCCCTTCACAATCATGCTCAAGATAAATCTCAACATATTTATAATCTACAACTTCATCCAACATCATATTTGGGTCATCATCATTTGCAAGATTTTTAAATTGCCCACAAAATATAGTTCCAGGCATTCTATAATATAAACCAATTACATCATTGTACCCAAAACCCTCACACATTGTCTTTAGCTTCTCAAAATTCAATTCAAAATAAGGGATTTGAAACTGATCAATTCTCCCATAATCATAATGGAAAACAGGATGTAACCCAAATAAACCCCCATGGTGGAGTTCCACTTCCAAGTTTCTACAATAAAAAACCATAAACATGAATTAAAAAATATATTTATTATTATTATATATAACAGGACAAACAATAATTGATTTCCGTCCTCTAGCAGAATATTACAAGCTTGACTATAGACAGACAAATCTTGGGTAGAGTTCCACTACCAATAATCTACAGTAAAATAAAATGTTTGACTAGGGAACAAAAAGACAGCCCACAGACAACATAAGGACCACAACAAGTTGATATTTATATAATAACAAACAATTTCATTAAAGGGATGACAACAGACAAGGGAAGGGAATTAAATTAACAACAATAGACATGTGAAGGTAAATAAAGGGTGCACAATAGACAGATAAAGGGGCATAAAGAGGCGACAGATAAAGGAGAATAAAGGAGGATTTCGAGACACTTACACCATCTCCCCACCACAAAGTACTTTCAGATCCTTTAATTATCTTAAGAATGACTGGTACAAACCCCCAATTTGACGAAAGTTAGAAACCCTAGGTTTTCTCTGTGCATGTGAGAGGTTCAGAGAAAGCGACAGATGAAGAGCGAAAGAACGAAATGAGACTGAGACTTGAGACTTATCAGATCTAAGGAAAGGGGATCTGTTTTAATTTGGGAGAAATGATTTATTTAGTTATAAATATTAATCCTTGCAAAATAATAATAGCTAGGCCTGTGGTGCTCAGGTGGTCAAAAGTTTCAAACTGGAGGTCTCGAGTTTGAATTTGTGTAGTGATATATTATTTGGGATAAAGTTTGAAAATTGTCACGTCAGCTCGTCCACATGTAAAATAAAATGAAAAATGCTCACGTCAGATCTGCCATGTGTGCCACGTAGGCGCCACGTACGCAGGTCAACGTACATGTGGCGCCTGAGGCTCAAAGTCCAATTTTTTTAATAGAAATGGACTCAATTTGCATTGACTAAAAGAAAATGGCTCAATACCCAAAAACTCCTAAAATTCAGTGATCGATTTTGTATTTTACCCCCCGTAACATCTGATGCAATCAACGATACGTAACACTTTTAGACGTATACATATTACATAAGGAGTCTCTGATATTGGTAAGGGCATTCCTTACGTTGGTAAGGACGCTTACATTTCTATACTCACACCTCTATATTCTGTTGTTTGACAAGTATTAACACAAGCATCGAAGGCAGACCTAGAGTGCAACCCTCTACGTAATCTAGTCTTGTTCAAGGTTTTAAGGGCTAATATACGAACCCCACCCAACAACAAACGTAAAGGATATCAGGCTTCAACATTGTGTCACTTTCTCTCTTTTAAAATTTTAATGTCCACGGGTAATCTTGAATAAACTCATTTAATAATTAGAGTCTTCTTATGTATTGTGAAATCATAACTGCAACGTGCAAACAATGGAATTCTTTTTCTACTTAGATATATTTTTCAGCTCAGCAAACATTGGAATTTCAATTTAAAGATGTTTAATCTGTTTCTTCACCGTCTTTAAGATATATCTATCCAGGTATAGGGTGAACTATAATGAATATAGGTGACAAGGGTACATAAAGTTGTAATTGCATTTTAATTATGAAACATACCTAATTTACAATTTTTCCAAAATGTAATGTACAAAATTTTATTCGTTTGGCATGAGAATTGATACGTGGCGTGGCGCACAAATTGTCCGTTCAAAAGCTGACAGCACCACTTGTTGACTTTAAGAAAAAAATAGAAACTACTCCCCTCCATTCTGAAAATAGAGAATATTTTTTTATAATTCGTTCATAAATTATATAGTAGATAATACATTTTTATTTTCAAACTGCAAAATTACCTGAACTTTTAATATATATCATTACTTGAATACTTTTTCCATTTTTTTCTTTCTTTCTCAATATAAAAATATACCAAGTAAGCATTAGTCACTTAAATCTCATATTATTTCTAAATAGTAAATATTAAGTAATTTATTTTTCATCTTTTTAATGAATTTTAAGGGATGTTTATTTAGAAATTTGAATAGTGAAGATCGATCATTCAAATCGTTTATTTTGAATAAAAATCGTCTCGAATAATTGAATTCCGATTTTTTTTTTGAATTAGCTAAGTGTAATTTTTTTTTTTTGTTGATGAATTTGAAATAATTTCTTTTGAATGAAGTATTTTATATTTAATTTTTTTTAGCAATATTAACTATTATATTAAGTAATATTAAATAAAATTTACAACAATTTAGAATTTTTTAAAGGGATAAAATAATAAAAATATGTTATTCATTTAGTATTCAGAATTTTATTTTTTTTCAGCTCATTCAGATTACTTAAACATTGAGAACTATTTTATTCAACTTTATCAAACACCCCTTAAACTGGCAAGATTCAATTTTGATAACTAATTTAACTAATTCCAAAGTATTGATTATATTTTTTTTTTCTAAAACATCAATTAATAATTACAAAGGAAGTATAAGGTCTTAATGATATGAATGTGGATATTATTTAATTATTAAATTTTCTTGCAATAATAATAACTTTTAAAGTAAATTCAATATTATCTTACTATTATTATTATATTTTTAAATAAAAAAATTAACAAAATTTTACAAAATTTGATATTTCTATAAGTTTCCTCTCACATGACTGTGAGACTTATTTAATATTCATATGAGAGGAAGTTTGCAGAACTAACACTTTTATTTTTGAAAATGTCACTTTTTAAAATTTATTTTTCAGCTTTTATAAATATATTTTGTTTATATCTCAACAAAATCATTCATACTAAAAGAAAAGGTAGAGTAATAATAACATGAATAATAAATTAATGAGCTAATGATGGAAATAGCCATTTCGTATACGAAAATAGATACACCATTATTAATTTATTATATATAAGACTCGACCGTTGGAAAATAAGTAATAGGAGTATCCGTTACCAAAAGCTCAAGACCAAACCCGCCTCTGTTTCTCCTCCACTTCAAAGAACACATGAGAAGTTAGAAAGGGCAAACAAAAATTCCCTTGAACCAACTTTTTGTTTATTTCTAAATTTCGATTGAAAATGGTTGCAAGAACCCCACCACCAAAGATCAAGAAAATGGTGGATCCTTTAAATCCCATTCTTCTAAGAGAAACAGTAAACAAGGTAGGTACTTTGGAGTAATTATAATATCCCAATACCCAAAAATGGTTCTTGATTTTGCTTGCAGATTAATTTTCTTGGATTCAAAATCTTTGTATTTGTATGGGTATGAAATCTTAAAGATTAGATTTTGGGTGTATAGGTACAAAAAGTAATTATAATATCCATATAACCAAAAATGGTTCTTCATTTTGCCTCTACATTATTTTTCTTGGATTCCGAGATCTCTTTTTTGTATATGGGGGTGAAATTTTAAAACTTTTGGGTGTATAATTTTGAAGGTGGATAAGTGTATGTCTCGATTGCAAGAGCTTCAATACACAGTTACTGGAGGAACAAAGTTGATTTCTGGTGTGAGTCTCAGTCCTCGCAGTACCAGAGGCTATTTAAGAACTAGTCTCAGGTGTAAACAGGAGTCTGCCAGGTACTAATTCTGAATTTTCCCCTTTTCGAGTTACATGGGAATTGTTTAAATTTTCTGTTATTTTGATTAGTTAAAGATGAAAACTCAAATGGGTTTGTGTTGAATTTTTCTTCAATTTCAAGGGCTAGGAATTATACCCCTCGGAAATCTCCAACTGGGAAATTGCCAGCAAAAAATACAGGTAATTTCTCTCTCTCTCTCTCTCTCTCTCTCTCTCTGTATATATATATATATTTGTATATTGATCGGCCTCATTTTACATTTTTGACTTTCTAAGTTGATTTGTGAAATCGTTTTCAATTTGAGATGGATTCATTTAGTTTTTTGTAAACACAAATTCGGTCATTAATACTAGTACTTTTTAGTTAATTTTCGTACTTGTGAATGTTATTAGTGATAGACTCCACGGCACGCTTGCGTGAGGTGGTCGTCGCCCCGATCATTTCTAAAGACATTGTTGGGTGAATTCTTTGCAACACCTTAACCCTCGCTATATATGTAGATTTAATTTTGGTACAATTGTCGCGTTCGAATTCTCAAGGTTGAATGGACACCAACGACACTCTCACCCTCGCTTATATTGAAGCGGTAATCTCAGATCAATCGACGATTGATGCGGTAGAAGACGACGCCACACAACTATGAATTGTTGTATGATAAGTCAAATTGAATCTCAAAAAAATAACTAAGAAAAATACTTAGAAATTCTTCAAAAGAACCAAAAGTAGAGAATAACCTCACAAATATATTGAATAATGAATAATGATAATGTGTCATATTACATCAACTTGCACCTCTATTTATACTACTCAAAACAATCCAAATCCTAATAGAAATTTATAAACTATAACCCTAATTCTATAAGAAAATAGAAGTCAATTTGGAAAAGGAATTCTAATTAAAAGAAATCCTAATTACAATATAGAAGTCAATTTGGAAAAGGAATTCTAATTAAAAAGAAATCCTAATTACAATAGAATTTAAAATTAAGAATCCAAATAAAATCCTTCACTGCGCGTGGGATTTTCATAATACTCCTTTGTAAAGTAAATATGTTGACTTTGTTAAGAGGATTAAAATTGGGCTTGTATTAAATCGACCCAAATTAATGTCTCATGTTCTTTTGCCTCCTCTTTGGATTTTCTTACGTTAGCTTCACAAATTTCAAACATCTTGGATCAATCCATCGAGACTTTGTTTGAACCTCTTTTTCTAAATTGCTTGATCCCCACGCCCCTTTAGTCTTGTTTGAATCCACGCACGCTCACGTCCTCATCATTCCTCTCTCTCTTGAAAAGGATTTGTCCTCAAATCGTCACCTACATCAAACGGACTTAGATCAAGAACGTTAAATGTAGCACTAACATTATACTCACCGGCAAATCCAATTTATAGGCATCATCATTGATACGCCGAGAACTTGAAATGGACCATCTCCCCTCGGAAGCAATTTCGAACGTCTTTGAACGGGGAATCTTTCTTTCCGCATATGTAACCACACCCAATCTCCGGGCTCAAAGATCACTTGATGTCGTCCCTTGTTCGCGTGCTTAATGTATTGTTCTGCTTCTCCGCTTCAATGTTTAGCCCGGCTCTTTCATGAATCTGCTTAACAAGATCAACCTTTTTGTTCCATCCATGTTAGTATATTCCAGAAACAGGTAATGGTGATAAATCCAACGGTGTCAAAGGATTAAAACCATATACAATTTCAAATGGAGAAAAATTAGTAGCAGAATGAATGTAATCGGTTATATGCAAACTCAACATGTGGTAAACATTCTTCCCATTGCTTGATATTCTTTTTTAATGATAGCGTAATAATAATGCCGATAAAGTCCTATTTACTACTTCACTTGGCCAAATCGGGACAGGATGACAAGTAGTAGAAAATAACAATTTAGTACCCAATTTACCCCACAAGGTCTTCCAAAAATAACTTAAGAACTTTGTATCTCTATCGAAACAATAGTTTTAGGCATACCATGCAAACGCACAATCTCCCTAAAGAACAAATCAATGAATACGAGATCGATCATCGGTTTTATGACATGGAATAAAATGTGCCATTTTGAAAATCTATCCACGACCACAAATATCGAATCATAACCATGCTTGACCTAGGTAAACCCAACACAAAGTCCATAGAAAGATCAATCCAAGGTTCATTAGGAATAGGCGATGGCGTATACAATCCATGGGGTTGAACACGAGATTTAGCTTGGCGACAAGTAATACATCTATCACATATTCTTTCTACATCCCTTTTCATATGAGGCCAATAAAATGTTCTTTTAAAACAAAGAAAAGTTTTATCAACACCAAAATGTCCCATTAAACCGCCCCTACGTGATTCCCTAACCAACAACTCACGCAAAGAACATGCGAGAATACATAGTTTATTTTCTCGAAACAAGAATCCATCAACTCTAAAGTATTTACCCACAACATTCTTTTCACAAGTTTTAAACTCTTCACCAAATCAAGGTCATTATCATATAACTCTTTAATTCGCTCAAACCCAAGCAATTTCAGATCAAGAGTATTTAACAAAACATACCGCGAGACAAAGCATCTCAGCAACGACGCTCTCCTTACCTTGCTTATATCGAATAACATATGGAAATGTCTCGATAAATTCCATCCATCGTGTATGTCTTTTGTTCATTTTGTGTTGACCCTTCAAATATTTCAATGATTCACGATCGGTGTGGATCACAAACTCCTTAGGCCACAAGTAATGTTGCCATGTCTCCAAGGCTCTAACCAAAGCGTACATCTCTTTCATCATATGTAGGATAGTTCAAAGTCGCCCCACTCAACTTTTCGCTAAAATACGCCCTTCGGTTTTCCTTCTTGATCAACACGCTCCAATCCCTAAACCTCAAGCATCACACTCAATCTCAAAAGTTTTAGCAAAGTTAGGCAAAATAAGTAAAGGAGCATTTGTCAATTTATCCTTAATCAAATTAAATACTTTTTCCCTGCTCATCACCCCACTTGAAGCCCACACTTTTCTTGATGACCTCGGTCAATGGTGCTTTGTAATTTCACTAAAATTCAACAAAGCGTCGGTAGAAACTTGCGAGTCCATGAAAGCTTCAGATTGACTCACATTGGTTGGACTCGGCCAATCCCGGATCGCACGTATTTTCTCCTCATCAACTTGGACTCCTGTGAACTCACAACAAAGCCAAGAAAAACAATTCTATCCGAACAAAACGTGCATTTCTACATGTTAGCAAATAACTTTTCTTTCCTAAGTACATCTAAAATGATTTTAAATGCAATGCATGATCTTCAAGTTTTTGCTATAAATCAAGATATCATCAAAATAAACTACGACAAATTTTCCAATGAATGGACGCAAAACATGGTTCATTAATCTCATGAAAGTGCTCGGTGCATTAGTTAAACCAAAAGGTAATACTAACCATTCATAAAGACCAGTATTTAGTTTTAAACGTTGTTTTCCATTCATCACCCTCTTGCATTCTAATTTGATGATAACCACTTTTTAAATCAATTTTGAAAATATGCAAGACCCATGTAATTCATCTAACATGTCATCTAAACGAGGAATGGGATGTCGATATTTTACCGTAATGTTATTTACCGCCGACAATCGATGCACATCCTCCATTTTCCATCCTTTTTCAAGACTAGATCACCGGAATCGCATAATGGGCTCATACTTTCTCTCACGAATCCTTTCTCCATCACCAACTCAACTTGCCTTTGTAGAATTCCTTCGTTTCCTCGGGATTACTCCGATAAGTCGGACGGCTTGGAATCGTCGCATCAGAACAAAATCAATTTGATGCTCAATTCCCGGAATATGTGGTAGTCCATGAGAAGCTCCTGAAATACATCTTTGAATTCTCAGTAAGAGAGATGAAACAACACTTTGAAGCAAAGAATCATTAGCGTTAGTAGTCAAAAGCGCCTCTTTATACCGAAGTAAAATCATAGGGTCGCTTAGAAATCAAAGCTCTTCTCACATCACTCTTTTTGCCAAGATATTTGTTTTTTTTCTTTCTTTCTTTTCTCTCTTTCTTTTCTCTTTTTTTTCTTCTTGATTTTTCTTTTCTTCACTCTCTTTTCTTTGTACATAATTTTTCCGCGCAAATGAATTTGATCTTCATGTACTTGTTGTGGTGACAAAGGACGAAAAGATCTTCTTCTTATCGTGAACGAATGAATATACGTTGGTAAACCCGTCCATGTTGAACCCTCCTATCAAACCGCCATGGTCTACCCAACAATATATGTCCCACACTCGCATGGGCACCACATCACACAATACCTCATCAATATATCGACCAATAGCAAATGGAACTAACACTGTTTGGTTACTTTAATGTCTCGATTATCATTGAGCCACTCGCAAACGATACAGTTGCGGATGTTTGGTAGTAGGTAACCCCAATTTCTCCATCATCGTAGTGCTTGCCACATTTGTACAAATTTTGCCTCCATCTATAACTTCACGCAACAAATTTTCCCATTCACAAGACATCGAGTATGAAATAGATTTTCCATTGCTCACCGCTTCTCCTCCTTAACTCGTGTACTAAGTGCTCTTCTTGTAACCGAATTTCACCATGTATATTGCATCCTCACCTATCTCCTCTAATGGTGGCATAGAATCGGTGTCGCTATCTTCCCCTCGGTCTCCACATCTCCATTGTCAAGTAACAATATTTTCCTCTGATTTGGACATCACTAGAAATATGTCCCCTGCCCTTGACACTTAAAAAGCATACAATATCTCGATTACGACCAAAAGAAGGTTGTTCGGTTTTACCTTGAGTTTCTCGGCTAGTTGATCCTTGCTTGGGTTCCACCTTTGGCTTGAACGCAATTTGTCTTTTCCTCTCGCTTTGCCAAATTGGGTCTCCATGATGAACTAGCATTAGATTGTCCTCGTTGTCCTACTCGCCTCTTGAGTTGTTTCTCTATCTTAGTAGCCATATGGACCAGGTTCCTCCAACTCTAAATAATGTTGTCGCTCAACCAAGTCTGCAATCTCCCGATTCAATCCTCGCCGAGAACCTAGCCATCGATGTTTCATTGTCCTCAATCAAGTTAGCCCGATCCTTCAACATCTCCATCTCCTCGTAATATTCATCCACACTCAAACTTCCCTGTTTAAGAGTTTGTAAATTCGAATGATCTCCCGATGATAGTATGTTGGTACAAACCTCTTTTTCATTATCGCTTTCATCCGCCTGAGTTGTAATCGGCCATTCGTCACACCTTTTCTCCCGATTAGTCATCAACCGATCCCACCATATCAATGCATATCCGAAAAATTCCGTAATGGCCAGTTTGACTTTCTTGAGGTCCGAATAGTTGTGATAAAAAGATTCGCTCCATCTTGGTTACCCAATCTAAATAAGCCTCGTGGATCACCCGTGCCTTGCCTTGAAAGTCGGAATCTTCATTTTATGCTATCCAAATTGCCATCTTCTCTCTGTCCCGACCTCTTCTTTCCCTAGCACCTCCGTGTCTTTGATGTCGAAAAATTAGATTCACGATCTTCCGCCGCACTCTTCGTCCTCACCGTAGTGGTCTTCCTTTCTTACGTCGGGTTTGTTGTGTCCTCGTCTTGTTTTGCATCCCAAGAGTGTTTTGGGATAGCTCGACCATGTACACCCTCATCTCTTCTAATTGTTCTTGCATTTGCTCTATAGTCTTTCTCAATCTCCGATCCCATTCTTTATGCATTGCTTCCATCCGGAATTTCAATTCAATTTGTCAAGGTTGTTCCTCATGAGTTCCTTTATCCTTTGAGCTAGACATATTTCCTGCAAAATAAGGGTTAGAGAAATAGCTTCCTCACCACTCCCTTTACGTGTTTCGCTTTCGAATCAATGGTCCACTCGTGTATACTCTCAATAATTGGCTTTTACCCTCGATTAATCTCACCACTAAGCCTTTTACCTCAAATATTCTCTCTAATAGGTTCTTATTGAATTCCCTAGCAAAATTCTTGGTTTTACTAATCAATTCAAATTACTTGTCACGAAACAAAAATATAGATGGTGTAGTTACCGTAATACCACAAAATCACCGATCGATTGTTGTCTTGTACTCCTCTTGTAGACTTCGGACTCAGAAATTGTAGCTCTGCTTCGAATTGATGATGATGGAACCAGTATGAACTCTTGGTTGGAATTTGATGATTTGATGGTGTGCTACAAATTGGGTTAGCAAATAGAATATGAATTTTTTTTTTTTTTTTTTATATATATTTCGACGAAAAAAATTAAAGATAAGTAACTTGCTAGAAAGGCTTAGCTTTGATACCAAATGATAGACTCCACTAAGACGCTTGCGTGAGGTGGTCGTCACCGATCGTTTCTAAAGACAATTTGTTGGGTGAATTGCTTGCAACACCTTAACCCCTCGCCTATATGTGTAGACGGTAATTTTGGTACAATTGCTCGCGTTCGAATTCTCATATGAATGGACACCAACGACACCTTGACCCTCGCTTATATTGAGCGGTAATCTCTCAGACAATCGACGATTGATCACGGTGAAGACGCCACACACAACTATGAATTGTTGTATGATAAGTCAAATTGAATCTCAAAGAAATAACTAAGAAAAATACTTAGAAATTCTTCAAAGAACCAAAAGTAGAGAATAACCTCACAAATATATTGAATAATGAATAATGATAATGTGTCATATTACATCAACTTGCACCTCTATTTATACTACTCAAAACAATCCAAATCCTAATAGAAATTTATAAACTATAACCCTAATTCTATAAGAAAATAGAAGTCAATTTGGAAAGGAATTCTAATTAAAAAGAAATCCTAATTACAATATAAAGTCAATTTGGAAAAGAATTCTAATTAAAAGAAATCCTAATTACAATAGAATTTAAAATTAAGAATCCAAATAAAATCCTTCACCGCGTGGGATTTTCATAATACTCCTTTGTAAGTAAATATGTTGACTTTGTTAAGAGGATTAAAATTGAGCTTGTATTAAATTGACCCAAATTAATGTCTCACGTATTCTTTTCTTATCTTTTGGATTTTCTTACGTTGAGCAAATTACAAACATCTTGGATCAATCCATCGAGACTTTGTTTGAACCTCTTTGTTTCAAATTTGCTTGATCCCCACGCCCTTTAGTTTGTTTGAATCCACGCATGTCATGTCCTCATCAATTAGTGAAGTCAAATAAATTGGTAGTGATATTTTAATATTAGGATATCTCAATTCACTTAAAAACTACTCAAAATGCATATTAATTTCCGGTAAATATGTATTGATTCAATATTAGAATTTCGCAAATCAACTTAAAAACTCAAAATGCGTATCAATTTTAAATAATTATCAGAAAGGGCGTATGGATTAACTGAGATTTGTCTGAGTTCAGGAGAATGGAGGCGAATGTCGTTACCAGCAATGCTGCTAGGAGAAACAGTGGGAGAAATTCTGCATGCAAGTCAATTTGCTAAAGAAATGGTGGCAGCAGTTGCTCCAAATAGCAACATAACAACCATCACTAATGACCCAAAAACTCCGATAACCATGAGGCGAAACCAGAGGCAAAATCCCGAAAACTCTGAACTCCGAGTACGAAGAAAGAGAGAAAAACTACCAACATTGCAATCAATTCGATCAGAATCCGATGTCCCACAGCTCCTTGGGGCTAAATCCCGAATAAATTTCAAGGTTTCGCCTCCTAGAAAAATAGAAAGTGACAAAGAAAACTGTCGCTATACGACTAACAGAGTTTCCCCAAGGAATAACCCGTGGGCTAAAAAGACTGTAATTTTTCGAAACCCATTGTTTCATTCATTACCCGCTTCAAATAATCAGAATTTTGGCGGTACTACATCTCCTGTGATTACCAAAAATCGACAAACTCCCCATAAATTCTTGGTAAAGTCCCCGGCATCAGCCTCAAAGTTTCAAGTTAAGATCAAGAGCCCACCAATTTGTCTCTCTCCCACAAGAGCCTCAAGTTTGAGCAAGAAATCCCCAAAGGTGTCCACTGCAGCAAAGTTGCATAGGTCGTTATCGCCATCAAGATTGGCTAGCAGATTGGTGTCCCCGGCCTCAGCCTCAAAGTTTCAAGTTAAGATCAAGAACCCACCAATTTGTCTCTCTCCCACAAGAGCCTCAAGTTTGAGCAAGAAATCTCCAAAGGTGTCCACTGCAGCAAAGTTGCGTAGGTCGTTTTCGCCATCCAGATTGGCTAGCAGATTGGTGTCTCCATTGAAAAGTAGGAAGTCTTTTGTACAAAAGAGTGATGGGATGAGGATAATGATGAGTGGACTCAAACAGAGACCACAAAATTCTACACCAATGAAATTCTTAGCTCAGAGAATTTGAGTGGCCTGTGTTTTGATTTTGTATTCACAAGTTCCTAGTCTTTTTATGAACAGAATTTCCTAGCTTTTTACTTCTGTTTCAGTGTTCAAATGATTTTGTTCTGGGTAGATAGATATATATATGCTCAATGTCTAGTCCTTTTGTTTTTGTTTTTTTTTGTTGTTGTTGTATTTCATTATGGTTCAATGAAGTAATCTTTCGTTTTACATGAACATTGCAATTGCCCCTGTTAGCCTAACCAATCTAATATATGGATGTATTTCATAATTATAACCGAGACGAAAAAGTTTCACAAAAGATTTGCACGCTATCACACAAACCATGAAAAAGCATAGAGCTTACTTAGCAACAGAACAAAGCTGATTGTAGATAATAAAGTGAGTTGGGGGAAGAGGCAATCTTTTCACCCTCCCTCTTCATACTACCCTTCCTAGCTCAGAGGCAGGAAACATAATAAACCAAAAAGAGAGAGATGTCAAATATTTTATCAAGGAGATTGAATAAAAGGATTCCTCCATTGTAACCGCTCTCTATAAACCACAGAATTATTTTCATCTTTCCTGAATATCATCATATTAAGATGTGAAAATTGTTTGCATAACTGAACTTCAAATATTAAAATGAGAATTATTTAAATGATTAAAAGATGCAATTAAAAGTAAAAACACTTGAATATGGAAACACAAATTACTATATGCAAGTGATAGTGGAATGGGATTTGTTACTATTTTATGTGCCATACAAGCCTTATTATTGTACAAAACAAATACAAATTTATGCACCTAACACAACTCAACAATCTCCGCCCGCTCTTCCTGGCTAGGCAAGATAAAAATTTAGAAGAAAAAAAAATGGAAATACAATTTTCAGATGTTACTTTCAAACCCTTCTTTATACGGCACACAATTACACAGAGTAGCTTGGCCTTCTAAAGGACATCCAAGCGTCCTTGAGAGGTGCATCAGTGAAAACTGGATTGAGCATTATGTAAGCTGTGAAGCTGCTAGTTTCATAAAAAAACTACTAGCTGGCTGCACTTCTATCATTTCTACCGGTTTGACAGATGCAGACGCATATAATAGGAAAACACCTCAGTTTCCTCAAAGGGTGAGCATAATTCCTTTCTCAAGGATAGCATAGATACTAGTACATACAATCATTTGCCTGGAGACGCAAACCTTGAGCGATCTCTCTGTCGGTTCAAACCTCGATCTTTTGGAGATGAAGTTTTTCCTCCCACACCTGCTTGGCGCATCATCTCTACAAAAACGATTCATGTAATGCAATAAAAAAAGTGTGAAACATGTTCAAGGCCAGTAGAAAGTCTGCTCAAAATATTACCCATAAAAAGTTCATATATGTTGGTTCTAGAACAAGTAGAAATAGAGCCACCCAAAAGAACTTGCACCGTAGCTTGCTACTAGATGAAAGGATCGTTACTATTTTTGGGGTGCGAGAATCATATCAAAAGGAAACAAACAAACTCGATTCATAGAAAAATATGCTTATCAGGTCGTCAATGTAAAGGTAACTATCATGCAAAATTTCATTGACTAGCAGATCTTGCCCTAATGTGTTGGTCCATAAAAGAATGAACAAGAAACAAACTCAAAATATATATTCTAACATTCTTCATTTTAAATAACCCAATCACAGCTCGTGAAGCTTGGCTTCTCATGGAAAAGTTATTTCATGAAGGCTGTAACTGAGTCGAGTAGTAGATTGCTGCAATTATTAATTCAGTATAGCCTAAATCGTTTTAAGTCGATTTATTGGATCGAGTATTAATCGATTTATTATCTTAAATTAAATAAATTCATATCAATTCTCAGTGTTCTAAAAATCCCTGCCTAGGCCCCTTGGCACCTCACCTAGACCCAAGGTGGCAAAAAAAAATCCCTCTAAGAAATTAGGCGGGGTCTAGGCGGAAATATTTTTTTATTTTAATAACAACCCAAATCCAGATGTTGATATAATTTACGATATTCATAATACAAGTTGTAGCATATCAAATCACAATAAGAAGTGAACAATATCAAGTCAAAATAGATAATTTTATTATAGTTGTAATTTTTTGAACTTGTACCAACTTCAAATTATATAAATGATGATACATTTATAATATTTAGTTTAATTCAATATAATTCTTAAATTTATGTTTAGTTTCTCAAATTTTAATATTGAATTGAATAAATGAAATTTTAAATTTTATTATTTAATAGCAATCTTGTTTATGAATAAAACTAATACATTAAAGATATATTTGAACTTTGAACATGCATTTGAACTTTGACATTGTCAATATGGATATGTGTTACATTATTGTATTGTTTGGATAAATGTAAGATAAAATATTAAAATTGACTTACAATTAAAAATTCCGCTTAGGCACCCTAGGAGCTAGGCCCCCCGGCCCCTCGCCTAGCGCCTTTTAGAACATTGTCAATTCTAAATGTGAAAATATTACAAATTGACTTCAAAGGTCAAATGGGGCCCTCTTTTCTCTTCTTTTTTTTGGAGTGGAAGTATTATTTTATGGAAATAGTATAAACTATAGTTTATTTGGCAAAAAGATCGCAACTTACATAATGCAAATAATGCTAAGAAATTAGATTTCACTTTCTTCCCACCCCATGCTTCTCTAACCAACCCCTATTTGGAATAGTCAGACATTTTGCAGAAAAGTGAGAGACATACCTCGCTTTCTCTCAAGCTCTTGGTCAAGTTCCTCTTTCCATTTTCTTTGTATCTCAGAAAAGCTCACACTGCAAATGCCACACTTTTCTTAAGATAACTTAGGACATTGAAATCAAACTATATCGGGAAAAACCATAGAAAAATCCTCAACTCATGGACTAACCCCGGGCTACTTGATTCCTGCTGCGCATCAACTGGAGTCCCTTTCCCATCATGAAGCTGAGGAGATAAATTGTCCTGAGGACTTGGATTACTTGCACCACTAATATTAGATATGCGTCTGCTACCACTCCCGGGGCTTGAATTAGTTGCAGAGTCAACTGCAGCAGATGGAGTCCCCAGAGGAACGCGAGTAGGTGATCTACTTTTAGGAGGTAATTTCAAGAAGTTTCGAGCACTTCCATCAGATGTAGGTGACCTTGTTTCAGCAAAACTAGGAGAGCAAGTAGCATTTACACTGTTGTAGAACTCTTCATAAAGTGGTGTTTGCAGTTTTTTTAGTTCTACAGCCTGGGGTATAGGAGAAAAGAGCAATATCAGATCAGTTCAGAGAGAATCCATATAAAAAGACAACACTTCATCAATGTGCAATTACACTCCAATAAAAGAACAAAACAAAGAAACTACCTTCTCATCCAGAAAGGCTTTTATTTTAGACTCAGTAACCTCGTCATCATCCTCAGACAGTGATCGTCCACATTGAAATGAGAAATCATTGTCACATTTTGCAGTTAATTCAGAGCTACCGGTAAGTCTATCAACTGGCTGATCATCGTCCAAAGTCATACTTGGTTGTTCCAGTTCAGGAGTGTCATCATATTTGCACCTCCATTCATCGGAGGGCTCACACATGGGGTTGAGGCTCTAATTAGCAAGAGGATAAAAGAAATTAGTCCCCGAACCTCTTACTTGCATAAAGAGAAATAAAAAAATGGAACAAGTTCTAAAGCAGTTCCAGACCTTATTAAAGTCATCACACATTACAGGGCTGAACTTAGCTTCTGCACCCACTGCAAAATCATCTTTATCATCAATTTGACACATGTCATCGTCACTATTGTTTTCTCCCCATTCATGTCTACTTCCTGCTAATTTCTCAGAGTTCACGGTTGAGAAGTTCAGAGTACCCAAATTACATACATCAATTGAGGCAGGGCTGGTTGTCATTTAATAAGAAAATTAATTAATTTCTACAGCATGTTGGCAACCTTTACAATCACAACATATATACACGTTAGTAATTCAAAATACACCAAACTGAATACTTACGAAGTTTCCATATTATTCACAAATGAAGGGAGATGGGCTTTTGAAGATTCCTGAGGGCAGAAAAAAACTAATGGTGTGAAACTCGTAAAGAATAACTGCATACTGTAAAAGCTGACTTTTGCTGTACTAACCATGGAGGAAGTACAAACAACAGGAGGAGATTGCATGGATTCCCCACTAACAAAAGGATGCTGCATGTGATTAGCAAGGTACAAGTATAAGTAACACTAAGTGACTTCAAAACAGATCTTTACAAAAGCTGCAACATTTTCTTATTAACATCACAATCACCTGCAGCAACTCACAAGCAGTGGGCCTCAACTCCGGTTCCCTGCATATTATAATGCTGTCATACATAAAATAGTACCAGAAAAGGAAAACAAAAAACAACTGTAATAAATAAGAACCATTTTATGACAGATAATGAACCCAGGAAGAAAGGTGCATTTTATGACAGATTTACAAGGTCATGTTTATAAGGAATCATCATAACACAACAAATATCATCAATTCCCAAAAGTATCCTGCAGGGAGGATGCACATTAACATAAATAGAGTTCTATCATGTAAATGCATAAAAAATAATTTCTTTAAAGGAAGAAAAATCAACAACTTAGGTTTTGGGCGAATTGCAGATGATGTCTACTGATAAATGAAAGACTATCAAAAAAGGAGTTAAATATATGTACTTTTGTAAACATTGCAGCAGAAAGTCTTTTGCTTCAACAGAGAGATGCTCAGGGATTGGTGGATGAGACTTCGTTGTGCCTATATAGAAGAGAGCAGCAACCTAAAAGACACCTCTTGTTAATGTACTGCGCAGAAGAGCACTCTAAACTTCGAAAATTAATATTCAAGGTTAAGAAATTGTTAGCTGACAAAACTGAAAGATGAGAAAGAAACCTCTTGGTATTGTTGGCTCCAGGGAGGCTTTCCAGTTGCCATCTCGATTATGGTACATCCAACACTCCATATATCAGCAGAGCTGACAGATTAGGAAGTAGAACACTTAGGAATCACCAAATCAATAATAAACAAAGACCAATTATCCAGAGTATCTATGGAAATCATGGAAGTTAACATCTTCACCATCCACTGAGGGCATCAAAATGAAGCTAGATTTGAAGAATGCAACAAGTGATACTTTCATAAACAACATGGAAGCAAGGAAATAACACCAAATACCAAGATATCAACAATCCCCTAATAGGTATATTCTTCTCTGTCTCGTATTTATAGTTAGACAGCCCCTACAGAATTCTATATGAATATGTTAGATGAAGTGATACTTGGCACTGAAAATGAAATCCCGAGGCAGTGCAAGATAACAACAAAGATTACCTTGGTCATTATTAAGCAAGAACAAAACAAAAATGATCACTTATCATTTTCCCAGACCATACAAGTATAAAAGAGCAAGTTAAACCGAAACAGGCACACCACGTTCAAGCTCACCAAGCTTAAAGCATCTATCATTACCTCCTAAGCAAAAGTTAAAAGATGACAATTCATAAGGTTGAATTGGCAATATAGTAGCTACAATTTAATAGTGAAAAAAGGGATTCAAATATTCCATATTAGAATCATCAGTCATGCTTAAACCTGGGGTAGTACAGTCGAGAGATGAAGGATTAAAGATGGCTAGACAAAGGATTAAAGAGAAAAAACTGAAAACATAATTTCAGGCAAGAATGCTGATCAAGGAAACACCAGGTACATAAATCACCTTAAAAAAATAATTAGCAAATACAATGGCTTGCGATTACTATATTAAATGGAAATCTACGGAAATGAAATTAATAAAAGAAAAATAAAATGACAGTGCATAATTACACAACAAAACTAAAACAAACCTATGAATGTTAAATCATACTAAACTTAGAAGCATCAATTGGCAACATATAATAGGCTAACAGCATAGCAAAGATAGAAGCATGAACCAACATTAATAATAAACAAAACCAATGTAAACTACCACGCATAAGGTAATTAAAATCCAGCTCTATGTCATCCAACTAAATAGTAATCTAGACATGCATAGAATTTTTCATAAGCTACTTAAGAAAATAAATGTTAGGCATTCCATTCCAAAACCAATTCCATCCAACCAAACACCACCTAACTGGTTAAGACTAACCATTGTTTCAGGCTCAAGTAGATAAACAGCATAAGCTTGACTATAGGTTGTTCAAAACAACTCGTTAAAAGTCTAAAGCATAAACTAGTTTTTCAGTTCAAACAGCATGAGTCAATTTTTGAACTTTGAACAACATAATATGCTTGCTTAGAATCTCAACTCAAGCAAGAGCCAGTTTAGTTTTTTATAGGGTCTTGCTTCAAATAATCAAGCTCAGCTTGACTAGGCTCATCTAGCTTAATCATTTTTTAGCATGAAGCAGCAATTGAAGTATTAGATAAACAAGTCATGGCATGTAGGAGGATGAGGGATGAGGGATGAGGGATGAGGGATGAGGATGAGGATGAGGGAGGAGGGAGGAGGGAGGAGGAGGAGGGGGGGGGGAACAATAGCAATTACGCACAAGATAATGATCACCTATGATACTTAGAATCTGTCAGCTGATCATGAAACAAACCGATCCGCATCTAGAGCTAAGCTAGCATTGTCACTAAAGCTAATACTATGGAACACCATCAGTAGGATCAACTAGAAGTAAGGAGTACAGAGCATCACACAAATAAATAACATATAGGAAGTAATTGTGTGACTTTAAATATCAAAGTTGATGCATACAGACCTAAGAGGAATGCATTGATATGCTATTATGTTCATAAAAATAGAAGTTTGAGCTGGCCTCCTAAAGTAATAGATTATGGATATACATGTTTTAAAAGCAAAGCATTCGGCTTATATCAGAGATATTACAACTTTCAAATTTAGAGTCATTGGAAATAAAATTAACATGGAATCATTAACATTCATAAAGAAAATCATGATTATCCTTACAAGCTATGACCAGTCTGCAAAATTACTTCAGGAGCCATCCAATACGGTGTACCCTTCATGGACTTGGCACCTGAAACAGTAGCCTAGGGTAACCCCATCTCGATTAGATAGGTTATTCAATCATGTCATCTGAATATAAAATAAAATCACAAATAAGTTGAAAGGGAAGAGCAGCATTTACCAGCTCAACAACTTGCTTGGATGCACCAAAATCTGCAAGTTTAATACATCCTTTATTGTCAACAAGGATATTCGCTCCCTGAATGCCAAGATGAAATAAATGTTATTGTTACACAAAGTTGAAAGGAATCAGGGAAATGCCAAGACAGTAAAGAAAAGATACCTTAATGTCCCTATGCATAATACCGTTTTTATGAAGGTAATCAAGCCCCAACAACAATTGCTTCGAGTACATTCTTATAACCTGCTTGAAATGACAGCATATAAACTAAGCAAATGGTAACAGAAACAAAATTAGTACAATTTGGAAATTGATGATTACTTACAGCCTCAGGGAAGGACCCAAATTTCCCTAGTAGCGATGATATTGACCCACCAGAAACAAATTCTAACAGAATATTTAAAGTTTCTTCCTCTCTCACAGTTCCCAAATATCTCTGAAGAACCAATAAAATGTTGTATACAGTAAGAAAAGTTAAATAACCACAAGTACGCTAGACAGATAATAAAAGTTATACTTACAACGATGTTTGGATGAGAAAGATTCTTAAGAAGCTTTACTTCTTCCTCAAGCTCCCTAATATGAGCCTACTTACACAATTAACAGTTAAAGAAAAATCAGTCGCTATAAAGAACTATGAGTTAATCAACGGCTATGCAGAATCATCCTGTGAATTTTGATCACTAAGGTCTCTAAAGAAAATAATGAAAAGGAAACAAATTCGATATTGGATCCTTAAACTACTTATATCAGACCTAAAGAAAATTCAAATATTGCCTTAATAAAGATTAGGTTTTACTTTTAGGACACATAACTATGATTGTAACTAGAATCTCTCTCCGTAACCTCACTTCTTCAGCTGCCAAAAAAAAGTATAACTTACAAAACACACACCATGCAACAGATTAATATCAAATAAGAATGGTAAAGAAGGTAGTGCTCTCTACTTTTTACACAATATAAAGAGCACCATAAATATTGAGTAGTTGAAAATAAAAATATTGCCTTCTTTCCAGGACAACATAATTCTTAAACCTATAATTAGAAATTTTGAATCTCTAATTCTCCCCCCATTTCTTCAGCAAACACAGACACAAAATAAAAAACAAACTACCACGAGACTAAGATCAAAGTATAAGGGGATAAATATTATGATAATTGAGCTGTTATAAATTAAAAACTACAATTTACATACTATTAAATACATTTTGTTAAAATACTAAAAAAAAAAAGCATAATGGAGACTTTGGAGACATGAACCTAAAATTCATTAAAAGCAACAGAAAATCAAAGGAAACACTAGAAAATAATAATTCTAACCTGTGCTTTCTCCTTCGAAGCATTGTTTACAGCAATCAAAACCTGAACAAAAAATATTAATTAATTTCCAATAAACAACTCAAAATCCAAAACTGAAGTTATTAACTTCAGTGAAAAATCACTACCAACCTGTTTAACAGCGAGGAGCTCTCCAGAATCGAGATTCATACCCATATAAACCTGCCCAAATGCGCCACATCCTATCAATTCCCCTCTTCGCCACCTTATAGTCGGCGCCGGCGAATCGTTTACGGCGGGCTGCGGCGGCAGCGAGGGCTTGGAGAAAACTCTGGATTTGCGAATGCAATAGTTGATCTTGTCAACTAGGCTTCCAGCAGTGCCGTCGTCGTCGGTTGCACGGAACACCAGTGATCGGCGGACGGATCCGAATATGTCCTGCATTTGATCT
The DNA here is from genome assembly GCA_020205615.1 of Panax quinquefolius. Lineage (NCBI taxonomy): Eukaryota > Viridiplantae > Streptophyta > Magnoliopsida > Apiales > Araliaceae > Panax > Panax quinquefolius. The sequence goes on along the minus strand of CM035158.1, from coordinate 94,770,623 downwards.
GTTTGTGAAGAATTGAAAGAGAATCTTAGGGTTTATGTACTGGTAGAGATGAAGAAGGCGAAGTTACAGAGTTTGTGAATGAATTTCATTTGATTCACACTTCATAGTGAAAGAGGAAAAGGGCTTTTGTGTTCGAGTTCGATGGAAATGGAGAGAAGAGGGAAAAGATGGGCGGATTTTATTTTATTTTTTTTAAAAAAAACCTTGAATAAGATAAAAACTAAATCATTAGTCACTACTAACATACCATGCTAAAAAAAAAAATTAGTTAAAATTATATGAATTGTATAAATTCTTGTTATACAACTACATAAAAGCAGTAATAATTCTAAGATTGTGACACCTCATTAAACTAAATGAAGGTAATTTCATCCTCATTTTGAGCTCCTTGCATAAAAATTAGACATAAAAATTGAATACAAATATATTTAAATTTTATTTATTTGGCTAAAAAATTGTCGCCACTTATTGTTGTCATTAGTGTCGAAGAATGTTCAAATTTATATATTCTATTGTTATATTCAGAAAAATTTGTAATTTTCATTAACTATGTTTAGTTGGTCCTTTCACTAAATTATAAGTTATTTGTTTGAAATGATTATCATTCAATTCTTTTTATTATAATCTTTTCATTTTTATAATGAAATATAATTTTAATATATTTCAGTCTTTTAAATTTTTAAACAGTTGATCAAAAATAAACCTTATAGAAATTTTGCTGGATAAGAATATTTATTTCTAAACCTGATCCTTTCCGTCTTTTCCTGATTCAAAACAAAATCCTTTTATTTCTATAGTTTCCTCTCTATTTTTTATTCAAATCTGCTTATAATCAGTTTCAAAAAAGCCAAAAGTATTTAATATATTCACTTTTATAGAAATAATTAGAAACTTCAATTTGGAGCTTATGATTATTTGTCAAATCTAATAACCATGTTTGACCAAGTATATTACTAATTTATTCCTATTTATTTTAATAATTTCAACTATTATTTGTATTTACTTTTCAAAACTTCCTTTTAATAATTTACACTTTGAAATAAGTGATTAACAATTTTTATACTAAATATTTTTCACTTATTACTAATTTAAGTGTTTTTTATTTACCAAACACAAATTACTTTTTTAAAACTGATTATACTCAAAATCAATAATTACATTTTTTAATCAAAATCAATAATCACATTTTTAAAAGCCTAATCCTTGTTTTACATTTTTAAATTAATAATCAAAATATTTTTTTCCTTTTTTGTTCGAAACTATATTTTCTCCTTAAGATAAATCATTTTCTTTGGAGAGTTTCATTATCATATCTACGAGATCTTACTTTTCCTTCTCGATGATTTTTCTTGTTTGTGAATCATTATGATTGATGATGATATATCTTTTTCATATCTAGGCATTAGATTTGTTAATTTATGTGTTTTTAGTTTTAATGATGACAATACTTTGTATTGAGCTATTTTGAATGAGTAAGATTTGATAATATATGGTGTTGTCTACTGGATCTAGGTCCTTAAGAAATCATTTAGGAATTATGTAAGACTTTTTAGCCCAAAATTTTTTAATTATAAGCCATTATTAAATTATTGAAAATCAGTCTTATTAAAACTTGTAACCTGTAATATATAGTATTATTTAATATATATAGATATAAAATAAAATTTATGCGAGAATATAAACAAATTATAAAATGAGTAACAAATAAATCAAAGTCATTTTTGAATTCATGAAAGCCTCCTTAAAGCAAATTTATTCCTCACCTGGTCTTTGAGATTAATTGAATAATTGTTTCCCAAGATAAAACAAATTTTCAGTTCTTAATTAGAAGCACTTCAAAATTAAGAACACATCGAACCAAATTCTATGTTTATGTACTGAACTTATATTAATTAATGATGCATGAAAACTACAAGTTACAATAACGATGCATGTAAATAAAATAAAGGGAAAAACCTCATGCCAAAACGGAATTTGTAGAACAGAAACGGGATTTGCAGAGTACGGGACGGGAAAATTCTTTGCAGAACGGGACTCTGTCAAACGGGAAACGGGAAACGGGAACTATATGCAGAAACGGGATTTTGCAGAAGGTAAGGAACAGGAAAAATAAAACGTATTCATAATGCGCGCCCACATGTAATATTTATAGAATAATTAGACAGTTTATTACCGTTAGGACGCGTCAAAACTACGTAGTATTGATAATAACTTAAAATAAAATCTGATAATTTATTAAACAAATTTTGTCCAAAAAGTTATATATCATGTCCCAACCCACCCGAACCCGAGTCCGGCCTGACCGGACGGCAGCAGCGGCGTGCGCGTGTGGGTTTGAACCAAGTCTTGGCTAGGTCCTCTCCTTTCCACAAAAGTGAGGTGCCTCTTGGGGCCCTTCCCATTGAGCAAACATCCTATATATATGTTCTTCATTTTTTCCTCTAATGCCCTATGTGAGACTTTTTCATTTTATAACATTTCAAGTAGGTGACTTTGGAGTCAATTTTCTCATTCAATTCTTAATGGATTTGAACATATAAATATACCAAGTTATACTCCTCACGAAGGAGAACACATTGGTGCAAAGACCCGGCATATCCGGCGTGTGGGTCCCATATTAAATTAACCCTCAAAATGCTTAAATATTTATATTGTCAAACCCATTTCCAACAATCCCCCACATGAATGTAAAATTGGCTTTACAACATGGAGAAAAAAAAATGTTATGAATATGCAGACACTAGTTCGAGTACATAAAAAAAGATACTTCATCGGGTTAAGTGGCCTAGTGGCTTTGAACTTGCCCTAGTAAAATCTATCGGATTTACTTGGCTAATCAGTAGACTTGATGTATTTGAACTGTCAGCTTTTCGTGTAAACCAAGACAATAGAATTCACAAAATATCTCTTTAGACATAGTTGGTTCTCACGTTTGTGTTCATTTTGGCCTTGAAACACCTCTTGGTTCCGTGAGTATATTAGAGAATTCAGTCTTTGAAAATTCTCACAGAAGTGACCCCCTTCTTACTCACGTAGGTGACTTCTATCAAGAGTATCCTGCAATACCCCACTTGAACGTATTTCAAGATATAAAAGTCATTAAAAGCGTAACTTATCCTAATTCTTGTGGCAGATGTGCACTGTCTCGTAATAGGAATGGTTAGGAGTAAATCTCTCCTCAGTGCTTTACTGAGTACTACATAGTTCGGTTTGCCCATTGAACCTAGATCTTAGGATCTCCAGTCAGCTAGGTTGGGTTGCCACTATGACGACTCTTATTTAAATAGTAGGCTTTAAACCCATTCCCTTCGATGATCTTTCCACTTGCTCTCTTGTTAAACCTTTCCTAAGCGGATCCGTAATATTATCTTTTGACTTTACATAGTCAATTGAGATAATTCCATTTGAGAGCAATTGTCTAATGGTATTATGTCTTTGTCGTATATGACGTGACTTACCGTTATATAAATGACTCTGTGCTCTTCCAATTGCTGATTGGCTATCACAGTGTATACATATAGCTGGCACAGGTCTTGACCAATTTGGAATATCCTCTAAGAAATTACGAAGCCACTCTGCTTCTTCTCCAGCTTTGTCTAAAGCAATGAATTCTGATTCCATTGTAGACCTTGCAATACACGTTTGTTTTGAGGATTTCCAAGATACTGCTGCACCTCCAAGGGTAAAGACATATCCACTTGTGGATTTCGAGTCTTTATTGTCAGATATCCAATTAGCATCACTATATCCTTCCAATACTGCTGGATATCTTGTATAGTGCAGTCCATATTTTTGAGTATGTTTTAAATATCCCAAAACTCTCAAAATTGTTTTTCAGTGATCTTTACCTGGATTACTCGTATACCTACTTAGCTTACTTACCGAATAAGCTATATCTAGTCTAGTACAGTTCATGACATACATTAAACTGCCTATTATATGAGAATATTCTAGTTGAGATATGTTATCACCTTCATTTTTAGCTAGATGAAGATTTATATCAACTGGGGTCTTATTTAGAATTATATTATACTTATTAAAATTTTCAAGTATTTTTTCAATATAATGAGTTTGAGATATTATAATTCCATCAGATGTTCTAGAAATCTTGATTCCTAATATTATATCAGCAACTCCCAAGTCTTTCATGTCAAACCTATTTGACAACATACATTTGGTAGAGTTGATAACTTCGTTGTTGCTACCCATGATTAACATATCATCCACGTAAAGACAAATAATGACATATTCTTTTTGAGTGCTTTTGACATAAACACATTTGTCACACTCATTGATTTTAAATCCATTTGATAACATAACATTATCAAATTGCTCATGCCATTGTTTTGGTGCTTGTTTCAATCCATATAAGGATTTAACATGTTTGCATAATTTCCTCTCTTCAAATGGTGATTCATATTCACCATGAGAAGACTGTGGTTTGAGGAAGAAAAAGGGTATTTTAGACATTTTCTAGTTTTTTTTTACTGTTACACCCTCTTATCACGCGTTTTTGGCGTATGACATGCACGCACGGTTAATTTGGATGGAAAAGGTAACGTTTTCACTTTAACTCAAAAGGTCGGGTGTTTAAATGTAGCTTTACTGATTATAGGTGGTTAAGTGAGAAACCACTCAAACCCCAGGTGGTCATCTGAACTTAACCCTATTCAGAATTATATTATACTTATTAAAATTTTCAAGTATTTTTTCAATATAATGAGTTTGAGATATTATAATTCCATCAGATGTTCTAGAAATCTTGATTCCTAATATTATATTAGCAACCCCCAAGTCTGTCATGTCAAACCTATTTGACAACATACGTTTGGTAGAGTTGATAACTTCATTGTTGCTACCCATGATTAACATATCATCCACATAAAGACAAATAATGACATATTCTTTTTGAGTACTTTTGACATAAACACATTTATCACACTCATTGATTTTAAATCCATTTGATAACATAACATTATCAAATTTCTCATGCCATTGTTTTGGTGCTTGTTTCAATCCATACAAGGATTTAACATGTTTGCATACTTTCCTCTCTTATCCAGGAGCAATGAAACCTTCAGGTTGTTCTATATATATTTCTTCATCTAATTCACCATTTAAGAATGCAGTCTTTACATCCATTTGATGTATTTCAAGTCTATTTAAAGATGTTATTGCTATTAGCATCCGAATAGATGTAATTCTTGTAACAGGTGAATAAGTGTCGAAATAATCCAATCCTTCCTTTTGTCTATAACATTTAACAACAAGCCTTGCTTTATATTTATCAATTGAACCATCAGCTTTCATCTTCTTTTTGAAGATCCATTTATACCTTAAGGGTTTGGAACCAGGTGGAAGGTCCACCAATTCCCATGTATGATTTTGCATAATGGACTCAATTTCACTATTAATTGCTTCTTTCCAATGAGAAGCATCTGGAGAAGATATTGCTTCCTTATACGTTTGAGGATCGTTTTCTAACAAAAATGTTAGAAAATCCAGACCAAAAGATTTTGAAGTCCTTGCCCTTTTGATACGTCTCGGTTCATCCAATACAGACTCTTTGTCTATATTTTCAGGATTATTACTAGTAGCATCCAAAGGTCTTTTGTTTGAAATTGAATCATTATTTAAATTATATGGAAACATATTTTCAAAGAATGATGCATCTCTTGATTCAATAAAAGTATTAACATGAATATCAGAAATTTCAGATTTATGAACAAGAAAGCGATAAGCACTGCTATTATTTGCATAACCAATGAATACACAGTCAATTGTTTTTGGTCCTATCTTTACCTTTTTAGGTTTAGGAACCATCACTTTGGCTAGACACCCCCACACTCTTAAGTATTTATAGCAAGGTCTATGACCTTTCCATAATTCATAAGGCGTTTTATGAGTTTTCTTGTGAGGCACTTTATTAAGAATATAATTGGCAGAAAGCAAAGCTTCCACCCACAAATTCTGGGGTGCTCCAGAACTGTTTAACATAACATTCAACATTTCTTTCAATGTTCGGTTCTTGCGTTCAACAATACCATTAGATTGAGGTGAATAAGGAGCGGTAGTTTAGTGAATAATACCATGAGTAGATCATATCTCTTCAAATGGTGATTCATATTCACCACCTCTATCGCTTCTTATTGCTTTAGTCTTTTTGCTAAGTTGATTTTCAATTTCATTTTTATAAAGTTGAAACATTTCTATAGCCTCATCTTTGCTTCTTAGCAAATATACATAACAATATCTTGTGCAATCATCAATAAAAGGTAATGAAATATTTTTTCCCACCTTTTGTTTGAACAAACTTTAAATCACATATATCAGTGTGAATTAAATCTAGAGGTTCAGTTTTCCTTTCAACAGAATGAAAAGGTAATCTTGTCATTTTTGATTCCACACAAATTTCACATTTATGTTTTTGATTAATATCAAATTTAGGCAAGAATTCTAAATTAATTAATCTACGCAAAGTATTATAATTAATATGTCCTAATCTAGAATGCCATATATTTGAAGATTCTAACAAGTAAGCAGAAGAATTAATTTTATTATTATCAATAGACTTCGGTACAACAGTCATAACATTCATCTTAAAGAGCCCATCAGTCACGTAGCCCTTTCCTACAAACATATCATTTTTAGTAAGTATAAATTTATCAGACACAAACACCAACTTGAAGCCATTCTTGCTAAGTAGTGACGTAGAAACTAGATTTTTACGGATATCTGGCACATGAAGCACTTCGTTCAAAGTTAGTTCTTTGCTAGATGTCATTTTCAGTACAATCTTTCCACGTCCTTCAACCTTTGAACTTGAGGAGTTTCCCATGAAGAGTTGATCATCATTTTCTACTGGTTTGTAAGTAGAGAACATCCATTTGTTGGAACAAATGTGGCGAGTAGCCCCAGTGTCCACGTACCATTCTTTAAGGTTTCTTATCAAATTAGATTCAGATACAACTGCAGAAAGATTAATGTCTGAGACATTTTTAGAAAGCTTTTCCAGTTCTGTCACATTTGCTTGAGGCTTTTGTTCTTTCTTGAACTTCTTTGGCTTTCGACATTCATTTGATTTAGGTCCTGGAATGCCACAGTTGAAGCATTTGCCTTTGAATTTCTTCTTGGCCTTGAAGGTATCTTTGCCTTCACACTTCCTTTTATTGTTGTTTGGCTTTTGTTCTACCACATTTGCCTTTGCTTCAATGAAGTTTTTCCCAGTCTTCTTCTCAGATCCTTGATTGTCCTCTTCAGTCCTAAGTCGCACAATCAATTCTTCAAGATTCATTTCTTTGCGTTTATGCTTCAAATAAATCTTCAAGTCTTTCCATGACGGTGGAAGTTTCTCAATCATTGCAGCAACTTGGAATGAGTCACTTAATGACATTCCTTTAAAATGAATATTATGTAGAATTACTTGTAATTCTTGCACTTGAGTGATGACTGCTTTAGAATCTACCATTTTATAGTCAAGAAATCTACCAACAATGAATTTTTTCATACCAGCATCTTCAGTTTTATATTTCTTGTCTAAAGATTCCCAAAGTTCTTTTGCAGTTTGAATTGTACAATATACATTATATAATGTATTATCTAAACCATTCATCACATAGTTTCTGCAAAGGAAATCTGCATGTTTCCATGCATCAACTGCAGCCACCTTTTCCTTGTCAGTTTCTTCTTCAACAAGAGTAAGACAGTCCTCTTGTAGAAACCGTGCCAAATTCAATGTTGTGAGATAGAAGAGCATTTTTTGTTGACAACGCTTGAAATCCGTTCCATTGAACCTTTCAGGCTTTTCTCCATGAGACATACTCACTGCAGGAATGGTACTAGTGGATGCCATTTCTGTTATACAAAGAAGACAATTGTCAATAAACAGAAACAAATTTCTGTTTGTACAAGATGTAACAAATTTTGTTTACAAAATTGTTTTTACAGAATATTCTATATATTAACACAATAATATATCTTAACATGCAATCAAAATAAACTGTTATATGAATATGAAAACAATAACAAAATATTATGTATATTAACATGAAAACTAAATAAACTGTTATATGCAAACAATAACAGAATATATAAATCAGTTAACATGTAATATATATAATAATGTAATTCTTTATATTAACATGTATTAACATGCACTAAATTTTCGAATACTATGTATTAAAATATAAATATGTAATACATATATAATATAAAATAACAAAATTATCATGCAAACAATTACAAGAATAAAATATATTAATATGCAATAAATATTTTGTGTATTAATATTCTCATTAAAATACTAATTTTTACAAGATACTACATGTATCGAAAATTTGTTTTATAAACCCATTTTCTGCTCACATAAATAAGCAACAATGAATAATACTACAATTACGAAAATGTAAATTTGCTTTAAGATTGTAACCTATAATATATAGTATTATTTAATATATGTAGATATAAAATAAAATTTATGCAGAACATAAACAAATTATAAAATGAGTAACAAATAAATCCGAGTCCTTTGAATTCACAAAGTCTCCTTAAAGAAAATTTATTCCCTCACTGGTGCTAAGGATTAATTGAATAATTGCTTCCCAAGATAAAACAGATTTCCAGTTCTTAATTAGAAGCACTTCAAAATTAAGAACACATCGAACCAAATTCTATGTTTACGTACTGAACTTATATTAATTATGCATGAAAACTACAAGTTACAATAACGATGCATGTAAATAAAATAAAGGGAAAAACCTCACGCCAAAACGGAATTTGTAGAACAAAAACGGGATTTGCAGAGTACGGGACGGGAAAATTCTTTGCAGAAAGCGTAAGCTGCAGAAACGGGACTCACGAAGCGGAACGGAACTATCTCAAGAAGCAGGATTTTTGCAGAATGGAAGGAACGGGATTTTTCAGAAGGGAAGGAAAGGGAAAAATAAAACGTATTACCGTAACTTAAAACAAAATCTGATAATTTATTAAACAAATTTTGTCCAAAAAGTTATATATCACGACCCGACGAACCGAACCCGGACCGAACCAACCTTTACGGACGGCCAGGCGGTGTACAAGGTGTGGTTTTGAACCAAGCCTTGGCTAGGTCCTCTCCTTCCATTAAAGTGGGGTGCCCTCAGGGCCCTTCCCATCGAAAAGCATCCCATATATATGTTCTTCATTTTTTCCTCTAATGCCCTATGTGGGACTTTTTCATTTTACAACATTTCAAGTAGGTGAGTTTGGAGTCAATTTTCTCATTCAATTCTTAATAGATTTGAACATATAAATATACCAAGTTATACTCCTCACGAAGGAGAACACATTGGTGCAAAGACCCGGCATATCCAGCGTGTGGGTCCCATATTAAATTAACCCTCAAAATGCTTAAATATTTATATTGTCAAACCCATTTCCAACAAAACTTGACATGGATTAAGAATCTAATATTATGGAAACATAATATGTTGTTTCCCGATAGCATAATAGAGATCTAGAAGGGGGTTGAACAGATCTTTAAAACTTTTGCTTCTTTAAAGATTTGTTACCAGATAATTAATTTGTTCAATTAATCTTTATCACGACGGAATATTAGTGTGAAAAACTCTCCTTAAAGATTTAATGAAATCACAGTTCTAAGTTTAGTTTTATGGATGTTAGTCACTTCACAAATATAACAGATGTATGACCAAAAGTAAATGACACATGATATTTTTAAGTGGTTTGGAGTACAAACAACTCCTAGTACACTCTTCTACTTCAACAATTAGGAAATCCACTAAGTATGGGTCACAAAGACCAGATCACTAAGATCTATTACAACTGAACCACTTAGATTCCTTTGAGTCACTTAGTCTCGACAATGTCACACAAACCATGTCACTTAGACCTTTGTAAGTCACTTAGACTTGGATGAAAGCCATTAAGACAATCAATACACAGTTGGATGGTAGTTGTTTAATTTGCTGCTAAGCTTTGCAAATAAACTTCACTTCTTTCTGGTACTTAACAGCTTGAACACTATATTGAGTAGAGCTTGATATGATCATGCTAAGTTTTAGCTTTTTGATTCGTGTATGTGTTCATGTGTACTTGGATTTGAATCCTCGTACTCCTTTATAGACTTTTGAAAATCAGCCCATTGGAGAGTTCCCGTTAGTGCATTTAATTTAATGCTCTGCTCAAGGATGTTCTCTGGTGTTGACTTATAAGATAGATACTATAGTTGCTTTCTGTTCTGGCAAGTCACATCAGACTTCAGTCTCACTTACCACGTGTTAGTGGTGTAACATCATTAATCTAATCGTTTAGACTAACCACTATTTGAACTTCTATTATGAATTCAAAAATGGTGGGTAACATCTTGGACTATTTACTCTAAGACTCTCTGAATTTGTCAGTCTGAAGACAGTTCTAACATGTTCTACAAACTTGGTTGATGGGAGAGTGATGAGGAACGTAGAGTCAAGCTCTACGTCTTGCTCTACGATTTGCTCTACGAACAACCTGCTAAGAGGAGCATTCTATGATGCTTGAGCAGACCTTGCAAAAATACTTTAGCCGCACTACAATTCCAAAGACACCTCTACGAACTTTGTTGTCTTTTTGAAGCTTCACTATTACTCAGTTGTTGCTCTATGAATATCTAGGTTATTCTACTAACAATATTAACTATACAAAATGGCAAAGTAACTCTACGGTCATTTAATAATACTATATGATCGATTTAATCTTATTACATGTTCATCGAATCAACTCAGAAGATCAACCTAACAAGTTTGATTGTTCTATTTTTAAGTCCTTGAACATATATGTCTCAGATAAGGACTTTATAAAAACTATTGAAAAATTATACATTATAATCACATCATCAAATTTAAATATGCATGAGTTAACAATTTTTAACAGAATATGTCAAAAAACTAATTTGGGTTCACATAATCTTATCAAACCTGTTTGGGGATATCTTTTCCTTTAATTAAGTTTTTTAAAATTTTTTTATTTTGAAAAATAAAATATTTAAAAAACTGATATTCATTGGGTTGTTATCAAGCTGCTAAAATTTTGGCATTCATGGTAACAATATTATAGAGCCGTTGGACCTTGTATTATATATACTCATCCTTCTCGACAAAAGAAAAGGGAGAACCTTCAAGCAATACACTTTCTGAAATTTAAGAGGTTTAAAAGAAAATTTCCAGTAATCAATTGAGTTTTTTTCTTAATTTCTTTTGGCTGAAAAATCATAGTTATATTGTAATTGTATTCCTTCTTATTAAAACTTGAATTCAAGCCTAGTTTGGCTTGATTGATCCAGTAGTAGAGAAGATTGTACAAAGGAAGCTCTAGAGGTTGTAGTGGTGCAAGAGTTGTTGTGACACCCCTAAACCCGGGTATCCTCAAATTCGAATCTAGTGTGACATGGTACAACCATTCACATACATTCAAATACATTCACCTGTATAATCTTACAACACCCAGGTTTTCAGACCTTAAATCTTTAATACATGAAATTGTATATAATATTAATACAATTGTTCTAATTATTACAAATAGTAATCGTCTTATATTCGTTCATCTTTCGCTTTCCTTTGCCCTTACCCAAATCTCTAGGTCGTTTTGGTTTTGCTGAAAAGAATTTATTTCAAGCAAGGGTGAGCATTCGATTTCTCAGCAAGTATTCACAATGAATATCATCAACATCAATATCAAAAATCAAACAACTTTTCTACATCAAACTTCAACAACTGAATAATAGTTGTGAAGGCACTTCGAATCATTTTGAATAACAAAACTTCTCGTTAATTTTTTTTAGAAACAACATACTGAGCGGTCACAAGATCTTGAACTTTTTCATTTTCATAAAAGGTTTTAACATAAATTCATATGTTAACCTTTATTTTCTAAGTGCGTTAGGGGATCAACCTATTGTACTTATATTGTGCATATCTCAGACTTAAGTCAGGGTTTGTACCAATTAATTTGGTTTGGATAACATTTAAGAATTTAACAAAATTTAAATCATATCTTAACATGTGTGACATAACTTTATAATAGTTCATGAATTAATGAACATAAAATTTCATCAATATGCATTAAAGCAAAGCTTGAACAACTTATACAAATACCGAAAGATTTGCATAAGTTAGAGATTCACACAATATATAAGTATTGCGTAATCAAAACCAAACATACGAATCATAGATACAAAATGGTCATATGAACATAATCAAATGAGCATAATCAAACGAACATCGAAGCTTCTACACAAAAATATTGCACAAGATTAAAAGAAACTAACATTCAATATACAAAATTGAACAAATTTAAGATACTTGTATAATATAGGAAACTTGCACAAATATATAAAAATTTGCACAGGTTAGAAAACTTGCCTTTCACGTTATTTAACAATTTACTTTAAAATGTCCTTCAAATGTCCTACACATTTAATTAATAATAACATACCAATTAGTCACATAAAGATTCCATATATTTGTTTACATTACATTGTTACTCATTTTATGTTGTTCACGTTTTATAATTTATGTAACGCAGCAACCCTTCAAAAACGTCCTAAAGGATCAAGACATTTGGGGATCCATGACCCCCTTACGGTGGTCTATATTAATTATTTTTCATTCTACAGAATTCGTCTTTTATAACTTGGAACATTTTAAATCATACTCTTATTAATTTCCATGATATTTGACTTTTATAAGTCGAAACTTTTTTAAAAAAACATGACATGACGTCACGATATTCAGAAAACAGTGCACTACATTCACTATTATAATATGCCTTTCCTCTTTTAGAGATCAAAACATCTCAACCAACATACAATGGCATTACAGTGTTTTGAAAATAGTACACTATATTTACAATTAAATCTGCCTTAAGCCTACTGCTATTCAATTCCAGTTTTCTCTAATTTTAGATTTTAACAATTTTTTGAAAACAACATGTTGTATTACCCGAATACAGTCTATAGTAATCCTAATTAGCTTAGTCTGCCCTGCCCAGCGCCACGTGCTGCCCAAGGCCCAACAACCCATTGCTTATGTAGTCTGCTGTCTAGCCTTGGCATTCTTGACACCCAACCTTCCGAACTTCATAACTCACTCCGTCCAATTCTTGAGCCTATGAATTTCTTGTACTACATATTACACAATCCCTAGGAAAACTAAATTTTCCAGAGACCACAACAACTCCCAGAAAACTGACTCAAAAGTGAGCGCGCAAACTATTATTCTATCTTTTAACTAGTTTTACAAAAAAAAATCATCATGACTTCGTTATAAAAGCTTTTACCTTCGTTCCAATTGGGTGATGTTCATTACTCATAAAAACATAACATAACACCCTAGAACTTAATTTTCATACTTGACACCATAACAAAAAGAGTCCAAAACAACAATTAACAGTCCACTAATTGGTTTTCCATCCTTTACGCATAGGTTTTTCGTTTTCATTCTTTGATCCACTTGGCATGGTATTTACCGGTAATTTGAAATTATATACCATATAACCACTCCCTTATAAATCCAAGATCCTTCATGATCTTCTATAAATCAACAACCACCAACAAAACAATTTATAAGCTTAAAAATAAAAGAGATGAAGAGTTAGGATTTTATGTTTTACCTTTTTGATGTTCTTTCTTAGAAGATGGATGATCAAGGCTTGTTACTCTCATTCTTCTCTCCCTCTACCCGTGCACTTCTCTCTTCTTTCTATTCTCTCTTGCTCTCACTTCTCTCATAATTTTCCTTAGGTAAATGAAATGAAATGAATTTTAACTAAGTGTGGGAATATTTTGGCATATGCCAGTTACGAAACATGCCTTGATCAATCTAACCATCCACTTAAGTTAAGATAATCGATGTTAGGTTAAGGGGACAATAAGATGGCTAAGATGTTTCAATAGGGTAGACAAACAATTAATGCTTGGTTTGCTAGGAGATTTAATTTTCACATGTGGAAATATTTGGAACCCCACTTGGTCCCCCCTCCCATATCCGGACACCCCCCTTAGTCCCTCTCCTTTTTGGCTTTTCATTTCCCATATGCTTGAATGACCAACACATGACACGGACTTTCTTTCCTTTCTTCACTTATTCCCCATTCATTTAACCACCTGATAATTAAATAACAAGTAAAACATACCCTCTTTTACTTACTTTAGCTCCAAGCATCTAGGAATTAACCTTAGAGCTCAAGCCTTGGCTCAACCCTAGCCAAGCCACATTAACCCTAGGCTCCACTTAGCTTGGTTACTTTTCAAACTCTTTTTTTCTAGTTAGTTTTTCTAAATTTTACGTTTAGTCAAAATATTGGCTTTTACATTTCTTAAATTCGTTTACGCTTTCCATCCCCATTTCTCGAATAAACGCTATGCCGTAATTTGAAAAGTAAAAAAAAATGAAAAAGTATTTTTTTCACTTGAATAGTATTTTTACGTTTTTCCCAAAAAAAATTTTATTAGAGATTTCATCTTTCCTTCTCAAATAAAAGCTATGACGTAATTCAAAATTTTCAAAAAAGAACGTTTATTAGCGTTTTCTGCGATTTATGAATAGTGTTTTAGCGTTTTTGTCGTAAAATTTTATTTTTCTTCTAAAAATCCCAACATGTATTCATAATAATATAACACGTAATCTAGGTCAAAAATTGACCCTTAACCACATAATGTGAAACCCCTAAATCTGGGTACTTCATTCCCACAGGATTTGGTTCTCACTATCCAAAACAATTACATGTAACTACCCATAATCAAGGTTAAAGACATAACTTAAATAATTTAAACAATAATCCTCCCCATTAAAGGGTTACATCAACTTAAAACAAATTCTAGGTAATCTAATCTTAAATTATTACATAAGTCTGCGGAATACATCATATAATTAAATAAGTTTCACAACATAGATTATATTAAATAAAATCAAACAAGTCTTCATTATTTGGACATCTTGCCATTGCCCTTGCTAGTGGACGGCTCGTCAACTTTCTCAACTTTAGCTGCAGTGTTAAATGCAAGAGTAGGAAAGCAATTGCTCACAAATATAATGATGACAATAATAATATCATAAGAGTAAGTAATGAATACTGAATAATAAAGAAATCGTACTTCAAATCAAGATTGGATAACAAGTTCAAGATTAATATCTGAGGGTCTTAAGACCATGAACTATGTCCCAGGTTACTAAGTATTTCTACCTCAACTTTCAATAGTCGTTAGACTATACGAACCCTTCCTTTCGTACTTAGGGGGATCAGCCCTTTCGTACCATGTATTGTGCACAAACATCTAAACGCTAACGCGTACATAATCCCCTATATTAGGGTTGTTCATCTCAGTTTGACTTAGAATTTTCGTACTAAAGAAAGTTTAGTTTAGATTAGCTTAAAAATGGTTCTAGAATTTTAGAACGCTTATCAACTATGGACAAGTCATTTCAATAAAGGTTCACTAGCCATTCGGGGTTCGATACAATAACTAGGTATTGAGTAACAACGTTTAAGACAAGAATGAATCCACAACAATATATAGTTGAATAAAATAGTGTATATCCAATAGACTAACTTCAAAGGAATTAGAAATTCTCGTTCGAAATAATGAACATCTCAAGCTTTGAAATTAATGAGCAACAATGATTAGAAACTCGCTCATTATGAACAAACAACTTGAGCTATCTTAATCAAACAATATCAAGTTCAGGATTAGGAAACTTGTTTAGTGAAAAGCAAGATTTAGATACTTGAATAACAATAATAAACAAGATAGGATAAAGATCTTTACATAAAGAAGTAAGGTTTAGGAAATTGCTTCGTGCGTAAGCTATACAACTATAACACATGTTCGTCAAAACCCTACATATATCATTAGAATCGCAATACCGATTAGTTACACTAACAATAACCCTATATGTTTTAGTTCTCATTTAAACCCAATTTGTTAACACAATTCAAATTCTGACTTTTAAATTAATATCACGTCACCAATCTGAAATCATAAGGCTATCATAGCAATGTAACCTTTAAACACATCTCAAGACTTAAACAAATAGCAAATTAAAGTTTTTCACAAATTATTAACTTTAAAATTTGAAATCATTGAACACATGTTACAATTAATTATAAAACCTCATTACATGTTTAACACATTATCATGCACCTTAGATTAGGTTAGGACAACATGTCATGGTCTGAAAACTAAAAGAAAACAAATCTGTTTTCGCTTTCGGAGGAGGCGCAATTGTCTTACTCAAGCCTTCGCACGGCGCGATTCGTTGTTCTTGTCCTTGACAATCTGCAAGAATTTTATGGCTGGTGTCTTGAGTGCATAAGAACACTGCAGTCTGCTTCCAACACTGATGTGATCCAAAACACCAATTTTAACAGCAACATGGACAAACCCATACACTGTAAACCTTACCAAACCACATAACATATATCCTTAATCATTATAACACCTAAAGCAACATAAACAACCAAATTTAAGGGATTAAAACCATGTTTATGATTATAACTCAAATTTTGACATGTTTAGCGAATCATATCACTACGACTTCGTTAATCCAAAAAATTAATTCTTTCCAAATGTATTATTTTCGTATTTCAATATACTAACAATGACAATTATCAAATAATAGGTTCATTCATGAATTGAACTTCAATTTTTGACTCAAAATAGACCATATTGTACATATTTGACTGTAAACACACTTTCATAGATTAATCCAACCAAAATCATTTTTAGATGTCAATTATCAGATTATAATCATTAATCAACATATATGAACCATAACTCCTCAAATTAAACAACCAAATCCCATTTCAAAGGATTTCAAACCAATTTGCAATGAAAAACTATAAAGAACAAAATTTCTTTAAACTAAATCATGTATACATGAATTAATTCTAAAAAAATCATCTATAAACAATATATATCAGTTTATAAACTTATACTAACACATATATATCATCTATTTAGCAAATCATCTCACTGAATTAACAATTTTAAAGAAAAACTCAAGAACATACAACTGAAAATATAAATTAGATTATACCTTGAATTCCTTGTTAAGACTAGCAAAGATGATTAACAAGCTTGTTCCCTTGATTTCTCTTCTCAATTCTCTCTCAATTTCTATCCCTAGTTCTCTTTGTGTTTTCTCTAATTCCTTTAGTTTTCGGCTTAACCAAGTGATAATACGTAAAGAAAACAAAACTTATATAACCACTACGCGCAAACTTAAAACTTCAGGTAAAAAAAAATCAAAAGCTTTATCAGTTATAATATGCCAAAGGCCACAAGGCCATGTTTGGCAATCCTCTCAAAATCCCCTTTTAATTTATTTTATATTACTTATATAATATGGTTCAATTGTCACATTCCTAGTAAATTAAATTAATCTAATTTTAAATACTTTAAATTTTTAATCTTATTTCATTAATAATTAAACCAAACATTTACAATATAATTATAATTTTATTTAATAGATTATTAAATTTCTAATTTAATTATTAAATCAAATTAGAGCATCATCATTACACACATTGTAATTATTAAATAATTTATTTAATTTAATTATTTCATTAAGTTAAATCTTCAAACCATAAAATTATCATTCATTAATTTAATTATTATAACATACTTTAATTAAATTATTACTCAACAATTTCATCAATGTTTATTTATCTCAATAAATAAATCAATTCAAATATTTATTTAATTCAATAAATATTTAAAATTAATAAAATTAATTACAAAATTCTCGTTCGTTACACATAAAATAAAATACTATTTATAAAATCTCTTTTTATTAAATAATATTTATAAAACATTATTTTAAAGGTAAATTGAAATCCTCGATCGTCACATTCTTCCCCCTTATAAGGATTCCGTCTTCGGAATCATAAAATAACTAAGCAAAAAGTTGGGGATAACTACAAACCATCACCATGATCATCCTTGTGCACAATTATCAATTAAACGAAATGAACAGAGATATAAAATCATACCCTCGTAGATAAAAGCTTCTTCGAGTACAAGTTCACGTTCAATTCCTTCGCGTTCTCCTTGAATTCCACCGATAAAATTCCTTCTTTAGATCAATGCAAGCCACCTAAGTGTTTGACCTCTAGAGGTGGTCAACCAAGGAATAATACACATTCAAGAATATGTGTGTTTGGTAAAACCTTAGTTTTCTCTCTCCAGAGAATATGTCAGTACTCTCCTAACTATTGAAAGTGTGGCTAATTGTGTAACCCTAATCCACAATAAGACTCCTCTTATTTAGATATATAGGTAACCCTCCTAAAGTATTTAGGAATAGGGTTTTATTTAATTAAACTCTTTTAATTAAATTAAATTCCTAATCCAATTAGGAACTTATGAGAGTAATTTTATTAATTAATTCCTAAACCATTTAAAAATTAAATAATAATAATAATAATAGTAATAATATTAATAAGACTCCTTTTATTAATTTATATTTAATATTTCCAAAATATTAAATAATAAATATTAAGCTACTTAATTTATTTTATCATCATATCATAAATTAAATATATTTTACAAATTATTACGATTATGCCATTTACTTCTTAAATAAATATTTTTCTTTTGTGGTGTGACCCTTTAGGTTCTCCATACTAAACCGGTTGTGAATAAATCAATTAGAACAATTCTAATCTTATTTAAATAAATAAATTAAACTATTTAATTTATTTAAATAAATAATATTTATTCTACAATAAGGGTAAGCCCCCTTAGCGATCAACGACTTTTCAGATAATATAGATTTCAACATTAATCATAAAAGAACCTTTTAGTGAATAATTATCATATAATTCAATCCTTCTACCATACAATGTCCCAATTAAATATAAGACATGAAATTACTCTCAAGTCTTATTTTATTTAATTATATGTATTTCGATTCTCAAATGCACAACTCTAAATAATACAAATTAGAAACTACTTTCTAATTTCATTCTGCCTTGGTCAAGGACTACTGAGTTGTCATTTATTGAATCACATAGGACATTCTCTCCTTTTACTAGAAGTGATAGATTCTTTGTTGATCATTCCTTATCTCCATGTATAACTTATTATACCCAAGCATACCCTTTGATATACCCTAAAGGTCTTAAGGGACATGTCAAATTATAACTCATCATACATAAGATACTATGATGATCTCAAGTCCAAGGATCACTTATACTACTATCACTAGAGGAATTTCTATTGATAGGCAAGTAAAACTCTATTAGGTATTCCTTTAGCGAGCCACGTTCAATGAACTTATTCTCCAATAGGTATCTACATACTTGCTTTAATGTCCCCACACAAATGATTATGAGATCAATTATCATCTTCCTAAGAGCAAGAAACGTATGTACCAATCTATTCGGATTCACTAATCCCTTTTTTAGTAATCCAACAATTAAGAACTATTTTAGTTTTTAAGCTATCTTGAATTTAGATCTCATTAGCATGTTTATCATCGTGATTTTAAAAGCATTGCTCAAAACTATATCACATTTAGTATAACAGCACCATGTAGATAAAGTGAAATGCCTTTAATTAATTAATTATTTTTATTAATAAATGAATAAGATCATTACAAAGTATATGATTCATCATATCAAATATGATTGGCTTGTATGCATACTGCTTTCACTTTTACGTTGCTTTATCGTAGCTTGTGATTTCTTCATACTACCTTTACCAAATGTTTTTTTCCATTACTTCTCAGAACATGTTCATTCCTATCAATTATTTGAACATGAATTCTTCATACATTAAATCTTTTTTAACCATTATAGGTTCATATTCTCTTATATAATTTCATAATATCGACACAATATATATATATATATATATATGTGTGTGTGTGTGTGTGTGTGTGTGTGTGTGTGTTTGCTTAAACTTGGAAAGGCTAATTCATAAGCCACTTCTCCTACACTTGCACAACTTATCAAAAGGTCCTACAATCGTGGAATTATCTTCTCTTTCTTACTATAACGTAATTTCCCTTTCTAGGGCGATACTTTAAAAACTATTCATGATGTCACGCCAATCTGTGTTTTCGGGTGATGCTGATCCGCACACCACTTCTTGTGTCAACCTTGAACCATTATCGGTCGTACATATATTAATTTAGCGTCTGCATCCTCTGAATCAACCTATGACTTATGTCCATAAAAATATAAGCACCTCATGCTTGTATCTATCGACTTGCTCGTCCGCTTGAGGATGATACACGGTATTCAACCTCAGCTTCATTTCTATGTGCTATTGCAATTTTTTTTTCCATAACTTCATCGCGACCTTCGAATCTTGATTCAACGCGATCTAAACTAGTACCTCACGTCTGGAAATAATTTTCTTGACATAAAGTTTACTTAACTTGTTTTAAATTAAACATTATCTTAATCAATATAATTTCATCAACCTTATTAAATGCTTACTACACTTTATATAATGCCTTGCCTTCTTCACATACTGGAAATCCTATCACCAATCTCTCATGATATACACCCATTTCCATTCTAGATTTTTCTAAGATTTTACAAATCACCTAATCTTTATCAATCGGCTTTGACTTTATATTAAGATAAGCAATTACTCCTATACTTTGGGTCCTTTCTTCATTTAGCTCTGGTACTACCAATACTCAAATTCCTCCTTCAAAATCCTAGCATTCCTTCAATATCAAATATAAACTATTTTTTCTTTACCATTAACAATTCTTTACCTTATCTTCTTACTCTCCTCATCTTTGAGATTGTACCTTCTTCATTCTGTCTTCTTATAGCTAGACAATTCTTCTCTATATAACTTCTCATTTAACTTTTTTGGATATCTTACTTCTAATTCCATACTTCTCGATCATATGTTTAAAACATTTGAACTTTCTAATTCTATTCGTGATTCACATTCTGTGAACTTTTCATAGTAATATTCTTTTCTAAATACTTCCAACATTATTCTTAAATGTTCATCCTAATATTCCTGTGTCTTAGATTACACCAAGATATCATCTATATATACCATTATCAATCTGTTCACATATAACTTGAACACCTTAATCATCTTTATCCATAAATGCGACTAACACATTCTTCAACCCGAACGATATCCTTAAAAACTTGAAATAACCATCCCGAGTTTAGAAGGATATCTTTGGAATATTTCCTTTCTTCATCCTAACTGATGATACTCAATCTTTAATTTATCCTCAAAAAATACTCCACTCCTTTCAATAGATCAAAGAAAAATTTATTGATCTCAACATTTTATTCGAACAAAAACACCCATAAATTCTTTCAGTACGGTTGTCTAACCTATTCTTGCCTCCATACTTTGGATATCCATAACAGAGCCTCAATAATCTTCACATTTCTTCTTAATGACCTTTCTTGCTCACATCACCTTTTAATAACGAGAATATTTTAGTAACTTACTATCGAAAAATACTATCTTATACTGCTTCACAACCTTAAGGTTCATGTTGCCTCTTTTATAGTTCTTATAAAAGAGCTCTAACTCATGCAAGCATACACGGGTCAACAAGTAATACATAGTAAGTAGAGTATCGATCCCACAGAGAAAGTTGTTAATTTTAAACTATTATGCATTAATTAAATCACTAAACTTATATGCTTAAACTGATGACTAAATTGTTGAATTAAACTAATTATGATTACCAACTGAAAATGAAAATACAAATGAACTAAATATAATATGGAAATAATGGGACTCTAACTTCATTTAATATTTCATCTAATCGCCACGGTCATGCAAGCAGTGTTCACATATCACAGGAAAATAGCCAAGAGCATGAAGAGAGTTATAACCATTTTTCAATGCACTATAACCTACTTACACAGCATCTACAGATGTTAGACTTTATGTAATCACCAATATAATCACAATCACCATATGTCTATGCGAAATTGCAATACTATTGATTTTAAGCACAAGCCCTTACTCTAGCTCATACGGTGAAACAATATATGTCTATCTGGTTCACAAAATACGCAAGCCATATACAACAGCCCCATATTCGCATGCTATCATGATTACAATCCATATTTATATGTTCATTGTCAATTCCATACAAATACTGAAACGAATGGTGATCAAGCATTCATACATGTAAAAACAACCATGATAGATATCCCATATGATATGCAAAACAATCCTAGCATTTAGTGTACAACCAAACTACATATTAAAATCCGTTAGAATCCCATAATGGAGTTTAGTTCATGACTGAACCAAAAGCCATTATGGGATCAATGCTAAACATGATCAATAAACAAACAATTGAAGTAAGAGAGATAGAACGATCAAACCCAATCGCTGAATAGAAATCAATGATCAACTATTAAATCCTCATAGAAATCCAATAGATAATAATCAAAATCCACGATGATAGAGAATTCCAAGAAGAAGTAGAGAAGTAGACATTTTGGCCTCCGTTCTACGTTGGAATCTCTTCCAAGGTGTAAACCCTAGTTTCTATGATGAAAAATACGTAAAAGTTATCAAGTGTGCGTCTGACACCAGTCAGAATCGTTTTTAAACCATTACACATCATTTAATTAAGAATTAAAAATAAAATGAAATTACGGATCGATCGCCAAGACGCGCCTATATAGCTTCTCGGCCTCGCTACCGAGACTTACAAAGGTGTATGTCGATCCAATAGGCCTCTCACGCACGCGCTAGCGTCTTCTACTACCTCGCATGCGTCTCTCCCCTCGCGGGCGCTCAACTTGCAGTAGGTCCTCATTGTATAGACATGTACTCATGGCATGCGAGCGAGTCTAAGCTTGTCCATGGCGGCTTTGTTCTCTGCAGTTACGGCTCTATCTTTGCTCTTCTTTGCTTGTTCATTCATGCTTGATCCTCTTGCTTGCTTGGTCTCCATGCTTCATTGTACTCTATGTCATGCACATCCTTGCCTTTGCTTTGCCTTTACGCATCCATTCGCCTCGTGCCCTCTAATACCACCAAAATTAAGCCGATTCCTGCACTTATTCACCAAAAGGAGTTTTAAAGTAAATGTAACGCAAAATAACGTGAAATGCACTTAAAACACAATAAAATGTACTTGAGATGGGAACAATCCGCATGAATTGGTATTCTATAAGTAGGTAAAAATACCACTTATCAAATACCCCCAAACTTGAACTGTTGCTTGCCCTCAAGCAATGCATACTAATGAATAATGAAAATACAACTACCAAACTATGCAACTACTCTATGATGCATACTAGTCTCACACAATCTCAGCCATAACAGAATTTCAACCCAAATTACCTCAGTGAATTATCCACATCCGTAAATACAGTTTCAAACCAAACTATAGACATAATATCCTACGCCGGATAATTAAGCAATCTTGCTATAGAGATGCTGTGTGTGTGTGATGTTCACAAAAACTTGATCTAAGCAAAGAATATATATGCTACACTGCTCCAAATAGAAAATTATAGTCTAAAGCAAGACTCATGTATAATCATGTAACGCATATTGTTTCAGCATATCAACACAAACTAAGGTTCAACAATGGGTTTATTGCTTTATTGCTATCCACGAGGGCGATTTCGCACTTTCCCGCGATGTTTATTGCTATTTTTCTTTTCACATGACTGTGCAATGTCTCAACCCATTAGCACACCATTTGTCCCTTTAGCGAAGCTTTCAACCAATGACTCCCAGGACCATGAAAGAGACCTTAGGCGCTAGGTGTAGAGACAATCCCCTCGGGCGTTTTACTCAAGCGAACCAGGGCCCTTAAATTAAGACTAACCACGTTATTGCTATTTGATTTTTTTTTATATACATAGCATACCCATGTTTTCCCAAAATCTGCACGTCAATGATTCATACAGTCTACAACACTTTCCTCATGTTTCTCTTTTTAAAACTACATGTTCTATCAAGCAATGCAACATACACATCTTAAACCTACAAGTGATTTTGAACAAGTTCGTGTATACCAAAAGCATTTAAACAGCAACATGGATCTCCTCGTGTAAAACATTATATCACAGCCCATGTTCCAAATATTCTCAAATCTTTCACAATTCACTATCATCATTGGCTAGGCAAAAATTTCTATTAAGCAAGAATTTGTGTAAGACATGCAACTAAATTAAAACAATCAACAAAGAATAAAAATTAAAAATTTTCTACAAAAATTTTATCTATCACCTAAACATGCAAAATTCAACTAAACATGCAAACGCAAAATGAATCTATACTACTATGCAATTACCCCTAATACCCCCAAACTTAAAATTTTCAATGTCCTCATTGATTGAAGGTAAAGGGTATAGAAAACTCCCCTAATGATCGGCTTGACCACCCTCCTCGGGTGGTGAATTTGGTGGTGGATACAGCACGGCTGTTCCAAACTGCGGCCATTCTAGCATTGTTCCTTGTTATGCGAAGGCTTCGGCTAGTGCCTGAGTGAGTCCCGTAGTAAATGTTCCAAAGTTGTCATACATGGCATCGACTTTGCACTCCAACCTCCGAAGCTGTCGATCGCTAGGAACCGGGTGTGCGCGGGTGGATGGACCTGCCTCATTGGGTTGAGGGGACTGCTGGGATGGCTCTGGGAAGGTGGGGCGGAGAATGAATCCCAATCCTCGCGGGTGTGGCTCACCACCAGCCCAGTCCTCAAATTTAGCAATGGTGGCATGTGTGATGTCTTGACTTGGATATTGCATTTGTTCGTTGCCCCAATTGCATCCCTGCTATACACATAGCATGGATACCACTGAAGCATGTGGAATGCTCCCAGTGGTAGTCCCCTTCAGATACTTCACAATATTTTTATGAATTAGATACCCCACATCAATGTACTTGCCTGTAATAATCCCCCACAGAATTACGTACCCTTTTTCGCCGTGATCTCATGTTGGTGCGATGAAGGCAATAGCTTGGCACAAATGAATAGATTCCATGCCTCATGCGTGTCGATTTAGTCTTGCGGCTTGAAATATTTGAGGTTGGGTCGTGCCAACTTTGTAAGTCCATTTCGTGCACGCACGCATGACTTCAAATATGACAAGTTCCAAGTCCGTGTCTAGATGTGCCCTCGTGATCCAATCGCCGCCTTATTGGTGGTCTTCATGGTGATTCTCGGCAGATATTTCTGGATGGCGAGGGTCTCAGTAGTTCACCTCGACACCACGAACCATAGAGGTATCGTTCATGGTTACTTTGGCATTAGCATAGAACTCCCGAACTATGCTCATCTGAATCGGCGGTGGGCGCGGTCGATCCCACCCCATCCCGTTCAGGATCACGGGCACAAAGTCGTCCATCTTGGCCTTCGGTCTAAAACCTCTTTCCTTGATGATCGCTCTTTCGCGACAATGCTATAGTACTCTTGTTGGGCTTCCAAACATAAGAACTTGTTGTGGTCGACAATGTCCTCCTCGTGACTGCCGGAGGAGGATGAGGAGGATGAAGATGGGCGTGCTCTCTTTGGACCCATCTGAGATTGTTGATAGAGATAGAAGATGAACTTATTGTGAGAGAGAAATGGAATTTGTGAATTGACAACTTTCACTATTGTGTCTGCAAACCCAATTGAGAGCACTAGCTTTATAGAAGAGGGAGATTTGGATGAGTTTTGAACGTGGAGGAATTCGTGGAGATTTGATGGAGAGATATACGGCTTTAATCTGTAACTGCTAGAGAGATAGAGACGTGAGTTATGGCAAGTGAGAGAGTTCCGTGTCTGTTATTATAGCAAATGAGAGTCCAAATGAGACAAGACTCTCTTTTAAAAATGTTTAAATCTAGCTGGATTCGGTGCCGAGCGCGGCCGTGCGAGAATGTAGTCCACTGAGCGCGCGGGCGCGAGAGTTACAGAAGGTTTGATAATCAGATTGGCTTGGCGCGTGGGCGCGCGAGTTTATGTTGCATGGGACGTGTTAGGTTTGTAATATTCATGAAGCAATCAAATTGCATAAAAATGCGGAAGCGTGGTAAAATCAGAGTTTAAAAAATTTACAAACCATATACCCGGATCATCCTTTATGCATAATTATTAATTAAACGAAAAGATAAGGAATAAAATCATACCCTTGAAGATCGAGCTTCCTCAGGTACAAGTTCACCTCCAATCCTTTTCGCGTTCAATCTTGAATCCACCGGGTTTGGTTCTTTCCTTTGATCAACGTTAGCCACCCAAATGTTTGGCCTCTGAGGGTGATCCACCAAGGAAGAAGAAAATTCAAGAAGAAGGGTGGTTGGCTAAACCCTAGTTTTTCTATCTCTATAGAAAGGGTGTACTCTCCCAACAATTGGAATTATGTCGATGTTGAAAAATCAACAACCCATCACACCCATAATAAGACTCTCTTATTTATTTATAGATGTGGGCAACCCACCTTAACAATTAAGGAATTGGGTTTTAATTAATTAATTCTTTTAATTAATTAAGCTCCCTAATCTTATTAGGGATAATTAATTAAACTCCTTTAACTAATTTTCCTTCCTAATCCAATTAGGAATAAATGAGAGTACTTATATTAAATTAATTCCTAAACTCTTTTAGAAATTATAATAATAATAATTGTAATAATATTAATAAGACTCCTCTTATTAATTTATATTTAATATTTCTAAAATATTAAATAATAAATATTAAGCTATTTAATTTATTCTATCATCATAGATTAAATTAAATATACATAACATATTATTACGATTATGCCATTAACTTCTTAAATAATTATTCTTCCTTTTATGGTGTGACCCTTTTAGGTTCTCCATATTAAACCTAGGTTGTGAATAAATTAATTAGAACAATTCTAATCTTATTTAAATAAATAAATTAAACAATTAATTTATTTAAATAATATTTATTCTACAATAGGATAAGCCTCCCAAAGTTCAACGACTTTTTCCGATAATATAGATTTCAACATTAATCATAAAAGAACCTTTGAGTAAATAGTTACCGCATAATTCAATCCTTCCACCATACAATGTCCCAATTAAATATAAGACATGGAATTACCGTCAAGTCTTATTTTATTTAATTATATGTATTTTCATCCTTAAATGCACAACTCAAATAATGCAAATTAGAAACTCCTTTCTAATTTTATTACGCATGCCAAGGACTACTGGGTTGTCATTTATCGAATCACATAGGACATTTCTCTTCTTTTATTAGAAGTGGTAGATTCTTTATTGATCATACATTATCTCCATGTATAACTTATTATACCCAAGCATACCCTTTGATATACCCTAAGGGTCTTAAGGAATAAGTCAAAGTATAACTCATCATACACAAGATACTATGATGATCTCAAGTCCAAGGATTACTTGACTACTATCACTACAGAATTCCTATTGACAGCATAAATAAAACTCCATTAGGTATTCCTTAGCGAGCCAATGCTCAAAGAACTTATTCTCTAATAAGCACCTACATACTTGCTTTAGTGTCTCCACACAAATGATCATGAGATCAATCATCCTCATCCAATGAAAGCAAGTTAACGATGTACCAATCTATCCTGGATTCACTAATCCCCAATTTAGTAATCCAACGATTGGAAACTATTTTAGTTTTAAGCTTTCTAAGAATTTAGATCTCATTAGAATGATCATCATCATTATTCTAAAAGCATTGCTTAAAACTATGGGTTTATCACATATTATAAAATAAAGATCATGTAGATAATTAAAAGCCTTTAATAAATTAATACTTTTTATTAATAAATGAATAAGATTGTTACAAAGTATATGCTTTATCATCAAACATGATTGGCTTGTATGCATACTACTTTCAATCTCCCACTTGCACTAAAGCCAATCGTCATGGTATCTCATACTCTTCTTCTCTAAGTGACGATTATCCCGCCATTGGATAAGCTTTAGTTAATGGATATGTAATGTTGTTCATGAGAGTCCACTATCTCTATAGTGATTTCCCATCTTTCAATGATTCTAATAATCAAATGAAAGTGCCACAACACATGTTTAGATCCAAGATGAGACTTAGAAACTATTCCTAGTTCTCAGAATGAACTTTTAATCCAAACAATCAACTTGCGACTTCATTTATAGCTATATACTTTGTCTTTATCGCTAAACCAAAGAACTCTTTCTTTGTTTGGAACCTTTCCAATTTATCGCACCACTTGCTTCAAGGTAACACTTTACCTTAAAGTGGATTTTTGGTCGTCTTAGTCTCTGTCTCGAAAAACTTGAGTCTCAGAAAGCCCTCTAGTTTTAATTCGCACCCACCATGTATCGCATTTCTTAGTGCCGCTTAAGAACTTTAAGATGTTTTTCACTTCATTTACGTTGATCTTCTCCGTAATATGATCGATCAACATCGTGTCTCATATATTTCATTGCATACATGATAGTTACTCATGTGATCTCTTTTTGAGTCTGTGGGGACTATTAAGAGATACACTCCATAGCTCATCTACATGAGACATCTCTTGAGTTTGCCATGCTAAACGACTTTAGCATCAAATGAATATACGCCCTCGGGTTAAGTCGAGCATCCTCTTAAATCTATCTATATAGATTTGTATCCCCAATTAAGATACTCTTCCAAATCATTCATGGAGGAATGTTTAGACAACTTTATCTTTACCGATTGTAGCATTGATATGTCATTCCTTATCCGTAGTATATCAACATATAGTACTAGGAATGTCACGATGCTCCCAATCGACCCTTTTGTACACACACTAGAAGTCTTACCTCATCGAATGTAACTCGATCATCATCTTCTATGATGTATACCTCATCATCATCATCCATGATGAATCCATACCTCCTAGGTATCTTCTTGACTATTCCGTATTTACGATTCTTTGTGAGTACAATAGGTCTATCTACGTGTTCCTCTTATTCGACTTATAGTGTTTTGTGGTTCTTGAACTTTTCAAGATCTATTATCCTCCCACTAGCCCCTTCAATGATAAACGCCTTTATCTTAGAAGGCGCATGCGTGTTTCGTAACAAACACCTTTTGCTTAGTAGAATTATAGAACATATACCCTAAACTTACTTTAGGATGTCCCACAAATCGACACTTGTCAAATCTTGTCCCAAGCTTATCCTTTTGAAACCTTTTCACATAAGTTGGAACCCCTTATCTTAACATACTTAAGATTAGGAATCCTCCCTGTCCATAACTTTTATGGAGTCTTGGGGCCGGATTTTGAGGTTACCATTTTCCGTAGATATGCAGCCATTTCTAGGACATAACCCTAGAAAGATATTGGAATGTCGGTAAAATCATTATGGACCGCACCATGTTCAACAAGGTATGATTTTTCCTTTCAGATACACCAATCAATTATTATGTATCGAGAGGCGTCCATTATGAGAAAACCATTTAAGATGATCTAGAAACTTATTTCACAAGTATTTATTCCTTGATCTAATCAAAGAATCTTAATACATTGTCAATTTGTTTCACTTCAATTCTTTGAACCTTTCAAATAATTCATACTTGTATTTCAAAGAAATACACACATTCAACTCTTTGAATGATCATCTCCTTTTCTTATACTAATTTGTTCAATATGCAAAATTATTTTCATGTAAGTCAAGTATACAAAATTTATTAAGTAATATTCCAGCTTATATACAAAACATTATTATTATAAATAGAACAACAATTGTTCTTAATTATAATACCAAAAATTTTATTGTCCAACAATAAAATGGAAATTATGTTTCTAACAAGAATTGGAATACAATAACAACTTATCGACTTAATAGATTTGCCCGTAGTAAGCGATCTTCTAAACTATAAGTTTTATAGCTAATGCAAAGAACCTTTGCTTCATTTTCCACATATAGAATTACTTATCTTTGTTTAACTTTCTACTTATGTTTGGTCTCTTCACAAATCTATATTTATGATAACCAAAGTCTGTATCCAATACCCAAGTAGAACATCGACTTAAAGAAAAATTTATTTCAAATCATGAACAAATTTGTATTTGTAACCAAAACTTCACTAAGCTTCTTTTTGGTTAACCTCTCGCAAGATGCTTCTCGCAGCTTTCTTTCCAAAGTCCCGGCTTATTGCAAAGGAAGCAAACTCCTTTGCTATCTCAGACGCTTTTGTTCTTATTATCCTTTGTTTACGCCTTTCTGCTTACCTTCTTTGAATCGCTCTTCTTTTCGAAGATCCTTTGGCCTCTACCAAGAAGACTTGGTCTTTCTTGGTTGAAAGTTACTCTCAACATTTTTAATATGTTAAGCAAATCAATGAGGTCGATATCTAGCTTGTTCATATGAAAAATTCACAACAATTGTGAAAGGAGTCCAGAGGAGGGTGCAAGATCAAATCTTGGCTCAACTCTCCATCCATGACAAAACCAGCTTGTCCTAATCGATCAATCAAATTGATTATGTTAAGAACTTTTTGTCTGTATTATAGTGCCATCGGCCATTCTAGATCGGAAGAGCTCCTTAGATATCTCGATATCTATCGGCCCTATTTTCCTCACCATCAATTACTTGATGTGTAGGAATATGGTAGAGCATCCATAGTTTCATCTTGACGTGAAGCTCGTTACTCATAGATGCGAGCATGATGCATCGAGCCAATCAGGCATCATCTTGCCACTTTCTAAAAGTAGCAATCTCTTCCTCGTGAGGTATTGTTCTGCAACCATTGCGAGGATAGGCGTATTAAGACATAAGATAGCTTTTCACCATGAGAACTATTCTCAAATTCCTTAACCAATCCGCTTAATTGATTGGCCTCGTTAATTTAGCATCTAATATGCTTCGTAGTGATAGTAATTTTAGACATTGTAAAATTCAGTAAATGAATTTGTAATTAACAACATTTTAACATACATTCTTTTATTAATTACCAAAATAAATTAGGTCTTGTTTTAAATTGGTATCTCCCACTATTTTCTTCAAACTATATTACCTCACTTATATAGTTCTAAGCAAAATCTAATTAAAGATTTGCTAGTGAGAATAAGGATCCCATTTCAAATGTATATAGCCTTGTGGTGACACAACAAACTATATATAAATAAATAGGTAGACAACTTTTGTCAATTACATCAACTATGTAACTCCTCAGTTTTTTGCCTCTTAGATTATTTTGATCAAGTGGTGGCACATCCGAATCAAAATTATCCAAGTTAAGTCCCACTAGCACTCCATATATTCAAAAAAGAAAATATCATCCTTGTGGTGACACAACAAAACAATATTGTTCAATTTTCTTTATAAGCATCAAATGTGATAAATTAACATCTTAAATACTTAATACTTGCCTTGTGGTGACACAAACAAACTCATATTAAATATTTAATACTCTATTAATTTTATCATGCTGTTAGAAGGCGACGCTCGATATTCCAAATATCTTTGAACGCTAGGACTTAATATAAAAATGGAGGGTTTTGTTATTAATTTGTCTCATCTTGTTTAGTGCGCATTTACATATATATATAAAATACGCGTCATATTAATGAACATGCGAAGCATGTTTGCATAATATATAATATATATAGTATAAGCATGCATATATAGAATACTATATTCTACCCGGATTGATTATGGACTTTTATTCTAGTTTGGTTCACTAGAGCCACCAAGTGAACCAAAAGGTCAAACCCTAGGGGTGCAAGAAATAATATTTAAATATAACTATTACATTTAAACCCGGGCTCTATTACAAACGGGTCTTCAAGCGCTTCTTGTCCCTTGATCTCTAATTCTTCAAAATTAATTCTAAATATTCCTATTACAAAACTATTTAAAATAAATAGAAACCTTGATCAGCAGTCAAGGGGAAGTACATAGGAGAGAGATAGAATTTACATTAAGAAAAATTAGAGAAGACGAGGTACGCAGACCCCATTTAATAAAACCCATACATTCATGCATCCAACTAAAATAAAATCCAATCGCATTGGTCAATAGTCCATAATCAATCCCATTTATTATCATACACATCACCATATGCATCAATAAATAACATTCATCTTATGAATAATAAACATTTAATATATATATTGATATCATTTAATGGGCAAATTTAATTAGTATAAAATCTAGTTTTGAATCAAAATAAACTCCTTTATTTTAATCCAAATTTAAATCAAAATAAAACTATTTTATTTTAATTTATCCAATTTTGAATAAAATAAACTATTTTATTTTAATCAAAATCTTTAATCAAAATAAACTCCTTTATTTTAATTAATTATGGAATCCAATTCCATATATATATAAAAAAATTTAATTAAAATAAACTCTTTTATTTTAATTAATTATGAATCCAATTCCATGTATATTAAAAAAAAATCTTTTATTTAAAGGAAACACGGATATTCTTTTTCCTATTCACAAATAAACTCCTTTATTTTGAATAATATGAAATCTTATTTCATATTTAAATAAACTCCTTTATTTAAGGAAATTAGGATTTTCTTTTTCCAATTCACAAATAAACTCTTTTATTTTGAATAATATGAAATCTATTTCATATCTAAATAAACTCCTTTATTTAAGGAAAACATAATCCAATTTCAACTCCAATTAGTTATCATGGAATCCAATTCCAACTCTAATTAGTTAGCATGAAATTCTAATTTTAAAATTAAAATAAACTTTATATTTTAATATTAAAATAAACCTTTATTTTAAAATTAAAATAACTTTTTATTTTAATAATAAAATTATTAAAATATTATTATATATATATAATAAACCGTAATATATATATATATATATATATAAACCGTAATATATAAAATATATATAACAAACGCTTCCTTTAAAAAAAATTGATGATCAAATTCAAGGGTCATTGAATTTGATTATCGCCATGTTCTTCTTCTTCTATCATCAATCGCTCATCATTAGCCCGATATTGATCATCATTAACATATTCAATCGCCGTAAGGGGTTGTTGGATTTGATTGCACGTGAATAAGCTTAAGTCATGCAAAATTAAAAAAAAAAAAAAAAACCGTGGCTTTTAAAATTGACCAAGTCATTCGGCCATGGATTTCCGTGCAAGACCATGATCTAGTTATCAGTAGGAAGCTAGGAACTGGATGCAGCGAAATTGATTTCGGTTTTTTTTTTTTTTTTTTTTTATTAAATAAATTTTATACAATAAAATTATGCCCAATTAAATTGTTCTAAACACATATCAATATATAAATTAAAACTGAACAATTAATAATTTGCATAAAGGTTTGGCTCTGATACCACTGTTAGGTTTGTAATATTCATGAAGCAATCAAATTGCATAAAAATGCGGAAGCGTGGTAAAATCGTAGTTTAAAAATTTACAAACCATATACCCGATCATCCTTTATGCATAATTATTAATTAAACGAAAAGATAAGGAATAAAATCATACCTCAAGATCGAGCTTCCTCGTGTACAAGTTCACCTCCAATCCTTTTCAGCGTTCAATCTTGAATCCACCGGCCTGGTTCTTTCCTTTGATCAACGTTAGCCACCCAAATGTTTGGCCTCTAGAGGTGATCCACCAAGGAAGAAGAAAATTCAAGAAGAAGGGTGGTTGGCTAAACCCTAATTTTTTCTATCTCTATAGAAAGGGTGTACTCTCCCAACAATTGGAATTATGTCGTATGTTGAAAAATCAACAACCCATCACACCCATAATAAGACTCCTCTTATTTATAGATGTGGGCAACCCACCTTAACAATTAAGGAATTGGGTTTTAATTAATTAATTCTTTTAATTAATTAAGCTCCCTAATCTTATTAGGGATAATTAATTAAACTCCTTTAACTAATTTTCCTTCCTAATCCAATTAGGAATAAATGAGAGTACTTATATTAAATTAATTCCTAAACTCTTTTAGAAATTATAATAATAATAATTGTAATAATATTAATAAGACTCCTCTTATTAATTTATATTTAATATTTCTAAAATATTAAATAATAATATTAAGCTATTTAATTTATTCTATCATCATAGATTAAATTAAATATACATAACATATTATTACGATTATGCCATTAACTTCTTAAATAATTATTCTTCCTTTTATGGTGTGATCCTTTAGGGTTCTCCATATTAAACCTATTGTGAATAAATTAATTAAAACAATTCTAATCTTATTTAAATAAATAAATTAAACAATTAATTTATTTAAATAATATTTATTCTACAATAGGATAAGCCTCCTAGCGCTCAAATCCACTTTCGAGATAATATAGATTTCAACATTAATCATAAAAGAACCTTTGAGTAAATAGTTACCGCATAATTCAATCCTTCCACCATACAATGTCCCAATTAAATATAAGACATGGAATTACTTTGTCAAGTCTTATTTTATTTAATTATATGTATTTCGATCCTTAAATGCACAACTCAAATAATACAAATTAGAAACTCCTTTCTAATTTCATTCTCGCCTTGCCAAGGACTACTGGGTTGTCATTTATCGAATCACATAGACATTTCTCTTCTTTATTAGAAGTGGTAGATTCTTTATCGATCATACATTATCTCCATGTACAACTTATTATACCCAAGCATACCCTTTGATATACCCTAAGGGTCTTAAGGAATAAGTCAAAGTATAACTCATCATACACAAGATACTATGATGATCTCAAGTCCAAGGATTACTTGTACTACTATCACTACAGAATTCCTATGACAGTGCAAATAAAACTCCATTAGGTATTCCTTAGCGAGCCACGCTCAAAGAACTTATTCTCTAATAAGCACCTACATACTTGCTTTAGTGTCTCCACACAAATGATCATGAGATCAATCATCCTCATCCAACGAGCAAGCAAACGAACGATGTACCAATCTATCCGGATTCACTAATCCCCAATTTAGTAATCCAACGATTGGGAACTATTTTAGTTTTAAGCTTTCTAAGAATTTAGATCTCATTAGAATGATCATCATCATTATTCTAAAAGCATTGCTTAAAACTATGGGTTTATCACATATTATAAAACAAAGATCATGTAGATAATTAAAAGCCTTTAATAAATTAATACTTTTTATTAATAAATGAATAAGATTGTTACAAAGTATATGCTTTATCATCAAACATGATTGGCTTGTATGCATACTACTTTCAGGACGCGCGACCGCGCGACCCTGGTATCTGCCATTTTGAAGTTTGATTTCATCCTTCTCATCAGTGATGCTTTCCAACAATGGTACCTACATAGGTATTAAGGCATACGGTTAAGGAATGAATTAGTGGACCCCTTATGCTATTGTTGCGCAAATATTTGCCACGCAATTCTTGCTACACACTTAAGCATGAACATCTAGCATGTTTTTAACAATGAATTAGACATACTAACTACACTACTCCAAAATGAATAACCAAATAGAAAAAATTAATGGGGGTAGAAATGATGGGTTGCCTCCCATCCAGCGCTAAGTTATAGTCAATTAGCTTGACTGTCTCTGAATCTCACGTCACTCCAAAAGTTGTGGTGCCTTCTTTGTTGACTTTTGCACCCCAAAATTTAATGACTTCGGCTTTCATCAACGGCTCTTCTTTTAATTCTAAATTTTTGCCTGTTATACACCTTAACGGTTCATACTTTTCCAGTTTTTGTACCTCATCCTTTCGGCTCCGATCCACCAGGTCAACCAGAAAACATTCTTCTTCCTCTGTGGGGAGATTTATTTCCTCAAAGACATTAAAGGTGACCTTTTGGTCATGTACACGCATGGTTAGTTCTCCTTTTTGTACATCTATCAGAGTTCTACTTGTGGCTAAAAACGGTCTCCCTAGTATGATTGGTATATTCTTGTCTTCTTCGAAATCCAGGATGATAAAGTCAGCCGGAAAAATGAACTTTTCCACTTTAACCAACACATCTTCAACAATTCCCCGTGGATACGTGATGGACCTGTCAGCTAACTATAATGATATGTTTGTCGGTCTTGGAGCCGGCAGTCCCAACTGATTGAAAACTGACAGAGGCATCAAGTTTATACTTGCCCCCAGGTCACATAAACACTTGCTAAAATTCATTTTCCCAATGGTGCACGGAATTGTGAAGCTGCCTGGATCTTTTAGCTTTGGAGGTAGTTTGCGTTGGAGCACTGCACTGCATTCCTCTGTCAAGGCTACTGTTTCGAACTCATCTAATCTTCTCTTCCTTGACAATATACCTTTCATGAACTTGGCATAGCTTGGCATTTGTTCCAATGCCTCAGCGAAAGGTATATTGATCTACAGCTTTTTAAATACCTCCAGAAACTTGCTAAACTGTCTGTCATCTTTCTGCTTAATTAACCTCTGCGGATATGGAACTTGAGGATGCAGTGGTTGTACTGGACTCTTTACCTTCTCTTCTGAACCTGCATTATTCTTCTCTTCCTGCTGAACCACAGAATTTTCCAGATTTTCTTCCTCACCATTCAACTGCTCTACCTCGCGCGGCCTCTTTGGTATTATCATGCGCGGGCGCGCACATCCTTGCCTTTGCTTCGCCTTTACGCATCCATTCGCCTCGTGCCCTCTAATACCACCAAAATTAAGCCGATTCCTACACTTATTCACCAAAAGGAGTCTTAAGTAAATGTAACACGAAATAACATGAAATGCACTTAAAACACAATAAAATGTACTTGAGATGGGCACAATTCGCATGAATTGGTATTCTATAAGTAGGTAAAAATACCACTTATCAGTTCACTAACTTCTTCTAGCAATTAATGTTTCATCGCTCTATGTTTCACTAACCAATTCATTCTTAGAATTTCATCTAATTCTCCCAATCAATTCAGAACCAAATTCATCATCAACTTATCCGCTCATATCTTAACACAACAATTTATATAACTATGTTTATCCGGGATTATTTCATCATCCATAAATTCTAGGCTTCGAAAAATGTATAGATTATCTAGAATCAAACTTAAACATCTAACAATTCATACAGTATGAATTAAAACAGGACAACACCTAAACTTTAGTATTATTGACCGGTAACACGTGAAACTACATCTATAAATATCACGACATCTTAGATCATCATATTGGGTCGAGTTGAATCAAATATTATTAGCTTCCCAATCTTATTCTCTTAGTTTCTGCTTCCTCTGTCGGCTCCTTTCTTCGACAATTTTTTGCCTTATGGCCTAATTTTCTACAATTATAACATGCACCATTCATCGAATTAAGGCAACTTGGAAAAATATATCCTTCTTTCCCACAACTATAGTATACGATTTTTCCTCTTAAACACACTCCCGTGTGTTTCTTTCCACATGTCCTTACATCCTTTTCATATTTTCTTTTGATCTTTTCTGATTATTCCCGGTATCTCCGAACTTATTCTATTTCCTCTTGTAACCTTTTTTCACTTTCTCTTCCTCTTTCGGTTTTAACTATTTCTTTAGCTTTACCTTTATTCTTCTTCTCTCTATTATAGAAATTCAATACTTCACTTCCTCATTTGGCTATTATAGCCTTTTCCAGCAGTCCCAAACAATCCTTTCTTCAAAACTGACCACTTTTTGTAGAGCCAAAGTTTCAATTCCTGTTCAAACCTTCTAACATTTTTGTCCTCTATATTCAATTAATGTGGAAACAAATTAAGCCAACTCATCGAACTTAGCTGCCTATTAGGGTACCGTCCTATCCTCTTCCTTCAAACTCTAAAAATCATCTTTCCATAAGGCTCTGCATACTTTGAGAGAAATAATTCTCGAAACATATTTTTTAAATCTTTCCCAAACAATAACTCACTCTACAACCCTGTTCTGGTTTTCATTCACCAGAAGATTGCTCACCTTTCAACATGCAAGTAGTAAAACAATCTTTTTCTCCTCACTTACCCTGGCGATAATAAATGCCTTATCTATCTTCTTTATCCATACTTGAGCCTCTATAGGCTTGGTGGTTCCTTTAATCTCCAAAAGTTCTATACTCATAATATTCTTAATACTGACCAATGACACAATAAACTAATTTATTTTAACATTAGCGTAACTTCTATTATGAAATGCCTTTACTAACTGATTCATTAATTACTATATAGGGTTATTTTAATCCCCATTCTCATAATCATTTTCGCTATTTAAACCTTCTTCTTGCATGCTTTGCCTTTTTCATAGTGACGTCATCTACTTAATAAAATAATAATATTATTATTTCATTCCTTATTTTAAAGTATTTTTTATTCAATGCTTACACATACTCATCACAAAGCACATTTAATAAATATCTTATATTAATATGCTTCTTTTTACATACTTTTCCTTACATACATCTACTTGCATACTTCTTTCTTACATATTTTCTCTTCTTACATCCATCTTTCTTTCTTACATATTTCTTCTTAGCCTTCTGGATAATTACAACTTTATCCGTCTATCTATTACAAAAAGATGAGATTCATCTATTTGAATCCTCGACTTATACAAAATTTAGGACTTACAAAAGATATCCCGCTTTTTATATTAAAATTTGGGATTAATACAACAAATGTACACATTTACATACATATATCTATGCATCCTTCTATAATTTTCTTTTTATCGGATAATCGTTCGCTAGATGATCTAATAATCCACAATTATAACATCATTCCTTCTTCCAATTGGGGTGGTTGGGAGAAATATGACCCTTATGTCCGCAATTAAAACATACCTTCTTTCCTTTCAAACATACACCCTAGTGGTTTTTCACACATTCTTCCACTCTTTTCTTAGGTTAACCCTTCTTATTACTGCTCTTCTTTATCCATTTTCCTTTCCTATTTTTACTTTGGGCTTCTGTTGACACACTGCATTCAGCTTTCATCTTGTTAATCCGCACATTCAACTCAGTATGCTTCAAATCTTGAACTTCTTTCGTTGATTGATCATTCACAACTTCTCCTGTACTTTTCCCTTCTTCTTCTTTTACTGACTCTACTTCTGGCCGCTTTATCTCCTACAAACTCTTTCCGAGTTTATCTCCTTACTATCTTCTCTACTACTCTAATTCCTCCAAGGTTATAACCTAAGGTATTCTCAACAAAGGTTTTTAACCTACAACTTTGATATCAACCTGTGACGCCCCAAATCCGGGTATCCTCATACCCAAATCTGGTGTAACACGGTACAACCATTCACACACATCCAAATACATTTACCTGTATAACTCAATCATCATGAATATAATTACTAGCGATTACAAACATAATCTTACAACACCCAGGTTCTCAGACCTTAAATCTTTAATACATGAAATTGTATATAATATTAATACAATCCTTCTAATTATTGCAAATAGTAATCGTCTTCTACTAGTTCATCTTCTGCTTTCCTTTGTCCTTACCCAAATCTCTAGGTCGTTTTGGCTTTGCTGAAAATAATTTATTTCAAGCAAGGGTGAACATTCGATTGCTCAGAAAGTATTCACAATGAATATCAACATTAATATCAAGAATTAAACATCTTTTCTACATCAAACTTCAACAACTGAATAATAGTTGTGAAGGACTTTTGAATCATTTTGAATAACAAAACTTCTTGTTAAACAAATTTTTGAAATAACATACTAAGCGGTCACAAGACCTTGAACTTTTTCATTTTCATAAGATGTTTTAACAAAAATCCATCATTAAACTGTCATTTTCTGTGTACGCTAGGGGATCAGCCTATTGTACTTATGTTGTGCACAACATATTGCTTTTAAACGACTATATGCGTTTGTTTTTGCACCGCAAAGGCCAATCAGAAATCTGAAAAAAAAAATTCCTTAATAATGGGGTTGTTCATCTCAAACTTAAGTCAGAGTCCGCACCAATTAATTTGGTTTGGATAGCATTTAAGAATTTAACAAAATTTAAATCATATTTAACTTGTGTCTAGCCGAAACAAAAAGGCATTGACATTAATTTATACTAGTTCATGAATATTAGAACATAAATTTCATCAATATACATTAAAGCAAAGCTTGAATAGCTTATACAAATACCGAAAGATTTGCATAAGTTAGATATTCACACTATATATAAGTATTGCGTAATCAAAACTAAACATATGGAATGGCCATATAAACATAGTCAAACAAGCATAATCAAATGAACATTGAAGATTGAACACAAAAATATTGCACAAGATTAAAAGTAACTGACATTCAATATACAGAATTTAACGGAGTTAAGATACTTGTATAATATAGGAAACTTGCCCAAATATATAAAATTTGCACATATTAGGAAACTTACCTTCCGTGTTCTTTAGAAATTTACTTTAAAATGTCATTCAAATGTCCTACACATTTAATTAATAATACAAATTATTCATATAAAGACTCCATATATTGGTTTACGCTATATTGTTGCTCATTTTATGTTGTTCAGGGTTTATAATTTAAGTAACGCAACAAACCTTCAAAAACGTCCCACAGGATCGCGACATTCGTGGATGCCACGACCCTCTTAACGACCCCCTTATAGTGGTCTGTATTCATTATTTTTTATTTTATAGAATTCTTCTTTTATAACTTGAAACGTTTTAAATCATACTCATATTAATTTCCATGATGTTTGACTTTTATAAGTTGAAACTTTTTAACAAAAATATGACATGACGTCACAATGTTTGGAAAACAGTGCACTGCATTCACTATTATAGTCTTCCTTTCATCTTTAGAGATCAAAACATCTCAACTAACATAATATGGTATTACAGTGTTCTGAAAACAGTACACTGCACTTACGATTACAATCTGCCTTAAGCTTACTGCTATTCAATTCCAGTTTTCTCAAATTTTAGATTTTAACAATTTTCTGAAAACAACATGTTGTATTACCCGAATACATTCTACCGTAATCCCTTTTAGCCCAGTCTGCCCTACCCAACCCCGCACGCTGCCCACCGCCTAGCAGCCCACTACTTATGCAGTGTGCTGTCTAGCCTTGGCAGTTTTGAGGCCCAACCTTTTGAACTTCATAACTCACTCATTCCAAGTCGAAATGAGTCCGTTCTTGAGCCTACGAATTCCTTGTACTACATACTACATAATCCCTAGGAAAACAAAAATTTTCAATAACCACAACTTCCCATAAAACTAACTCAAAAGTTAGCACGCAAACTATTTTTCTATCTTTTAACTAGTTTTACAAAAAAAATCGCAATGACTTCATTACAAAAGCTTTTGCCTTCCTTCTAATTGGGAGATGTTTACTCATAAGAACATAAGATAACACTCTAGAACCTAATTTTCATTCTTGGGACACCACAACAAAACAAGTCCAAAACAGCCCTTAACGGTCCACTAATTGGTTTCTCATCCTTTAAGCATATGTTTTTCTTTTTCACTATTTTTTCCACTTGGCATGGTATTTACCAGTAATTTGCAATTATATACCATATTATCACTCCCTTATAACTCCAAGATTCTTCATGATCTTCTATAAACCAACAACCACCAACAAAGCAATTTATAAGCTTAAAAATAAAAGAGATGAAAAGTTAAGATTTTATGTTTCACCTTCTTGATGTTCTTGCTTATTCTTACTTAGAAGATGGATGATCAAAGCTTGATACTCTCCTTCTTCTCGCCTTCTACCCATGCACTTCTTTCTTTTTTCTATTCTCTCTTTCTCTCACTTTGCTCATAATTTTCCTTAGGCAAATGAAATGAAATGATTTTTAACTAAGTGTGGGAATATTTTGTCATATGCCAATTACTAACCATGCCTTGGTCAATCTAACCATCCACCCAAGTTAAGCTAATCAATGTTAGATTAAGGGGACGATAAGATGAGTCATAAGACTTATTGGTTAAGATGTTTCAATAGGGTAGACAAACAATTAATGCTTGATTTGCTAGGAGATTTAATTTCCACATGTGGAAATATTTAGAACCCCACTTTGGCCCCCTTCACATATCCGGACACCCCCTTAGTCCCTCTTCTTTTTATCTTTTCATTTCCCACATGCTTAAATGACGAACACATGCCACATGGACTTCTTTTCCTTACTTCACTTTTTCCTTGTTCATTTAACCACATGATAATTAACTAGCAAGTGACACATGCACCTTTTTTCATACTTTGGCTCCAAGCATCTAGACTTTAACCCTAGAGCTCAAGCCTAGGCTTAACCCTAGCTAAGACACAATAACCCTAGGCTCCACTTAGCTCAGTTACTTTTCAAACTTATTATTTTTTTCTAGTTTCTTTCTAGTTAGCCTATCTAACTTTTATATTAAGTCAAAATATTAACTTTCTCATTTCGTAAATTCGTTTACGCTTTTTATCCCCATTTTTCAAATAAACACTGTGTCATAATTTGAAAATTGAAAAAAAAACAAAAAAATATTTTTTGTATGAATAGTGTTTTTACATATTTTTTCCAAAAAAACTTTTATTAGAGATTTCATCTCTCCTTCTCAAATAAATGCTATAACGTAATTCGAAATTTTCAAAAAAAAAACGTTTATTTGTGTTTTTTGAATAGTGATTTAGCGTTTTTCTCGGAAAAATTTTATTTTTCTTTTAAAAATCACAACATGTATTCATAATCATATAACACGTAATCTAGGTAAAAAATCGACCCTTAACCTCATAAAACATAATATTATTCATAAAATCTCTTTTTATTAAATAATATTCATAAAACCATATTTTAAAGGTCGATTGTCACATTTGCAGAGGTGCAAAATAGTTGCATTGGTGCAAGGGAGCAGAAGTGTCCAAAAAAGATCAGAGTTTTTTTATATCCGCAGTAATTTGTAATGGTTTGAATATCAATTTAATAAAAGGAGTCTCCAATACCAATTGGTAATGGACGTGGATTATACCACTAGATTAGAGGATAGAGGCTTAACCACGTAAAAAAAATCTTGGTGTG
This sequence comes from Panax quinquefolius, assembly GCA_020205615.1. Classification (NCBI taxonomy): domain Eukaryota; kingdom Viridiplantae; phylum Streptophyta; class Magnoliopsida; order Apiales; family Araliaceae; genus Panax; species Panax quinquefolius. The sequence goes on along the minus strand of CM035158.1, from coordinate 94,727,736 downwards.
CTTATTATTCCGTTATTTTCTTGTATTCTGCTTTTGAATATTTATCATACACATCTGTGTATATTGTTTTGCTATATTCATGTGAATTAACATTAATCCAGACACCTAAGAAGACAATGTATTTTGTTTGAATAATAACTGAAGAAGAACTTAAGATAAAGCAAACATGTATACATGTTTGATTTAATCTTTTAGCAGAAAATTTAAAAATTATCATTGTTAATCACTTCGAGCATGTACACAAATTCAACCCCTCTAGGTGTACATACATTCAGAATTACAATTGGTATCAGAGCTTAGCTCTACTAATATTTGTCTTTGTAGACCGTAAAGCAAGATCCTATGACACACCTTAACTTCTAAGAAGGGCAGTCCACTAGCAGACCACCACTGTTGCTCGACAGCGAGAACTTTAATTTCTGGAAATTCATAATGAAGATTCATCTCTATAGGGACCAATGGGAATGGTGGGTAGTTAAAAATGGACCCGCCATTCCAAGGCATGATGATGGCAAACACAAGACCCTTATGGAAATGGATGTTAATGAATCATACATGGTATCCTACGACTCCAAAGCCGTGAACACGCTGCTGAGTTGTATGATACAATTTGAAATCAATAAGGTCTCCGCGTGCAACACAACAAAAGAAATGTGGGATACTATCATCATGAGCCATGAAGGAAAGTCTAAGGTGAAAGAAGTGAAACTTAGAATGTTTATGCAAGAGTACGAGTTGTTCAAATTAGAGAACAATGAAACAATTAATGAAGCTCAAGGGAGGTTTCTCACACTAACGAATTCACTCAGTATGCTTGGGAGGAGAATTGATCAAAGGTAAATCAATAGAAAGATATTAAGAGTCATGCCCAAACGGTTCGCTCCAAAAGTCACCACCATCAAAGACTCACCAACTATTAGCACTATGGAGATTTTCACACTCTTTGTTGAACTTGAAGAGTTTGAGAACCAGCTCAAAAGATATGACGAAGAAGAAGAAACACCAATAAATAAGACTAACACTTCAAGCTGAGAGCAAGTATAATGATCAAAACGAAGATTTCGATGAAGAAATTGAAATACTATCAAGAAAACTCGAGAGACTACTTCAAAGGAGGAAATAAAAGAAGAATAAAGAAGGTAGCTCAACTCCAGTGAGTAAGTCGAGAACAGAACAAGAAGAAGAAATTGTTCAACTTTGTTTCATAAGACTAGAAAATGATACTCTACTTGAGGTAAACAATTTTCATTTTAATGAAGCTCTTGAAATAATTATGTCTGAGTATCTTGCTTTACAAAATGAAAATCAACAACTCAAAAAGAAAACTGTCTATTTAAAGAATTGCGTAAATGAGCTAATGAGTGAAGTTGAGTTACTTATTTAAGAGAGAAAAGAAAATGAATATCTTAAAAATGAAAATTAAGTTTTAAAAGAAAATTTGAAAATGAGAGTTACATGCATAAATGCTTTCAATGATGAAAATATGATGAATGTTCAACATGATGATATATAATGTAACAAATGCAGAAATAGTATCCGTGAAAAAGGACCTTGCAAAATTTGTACAAAGAGAAGAAAATTTAAATATAATGTTAGGTGCTTAAAGATCTAGCATTGATAATCAAGGGATTGTGTATAAACTATTAAAAATGTGAAAAATATAACTACTAATAATATTAGAATGATTAATATTAAACCACAATTTAAGCCACTTTATTGTTCATCATTTGTTATTTGTAAAATGTGGTTGTAAAGTTCATTTTGATTCTAATTTAATAAAATTAAAATAAAACAAATTTGGGTAAAGAAATATGATTTATATGATACTAACCCAAAAGGACCCAAGAAGATTTGGGTACCAAAAAGGTAGAGATTATTTGTTTGTTTTGTAGATGTCTCAAGGTTAAAAAGAAGACAGAGAGTACTTTACTTTGAGATTAAAAATTTCTTATGAATTATTTTTTGTTGATGACAAAGGGGGAGAGAGATAACTAAATTGATATGCATAATTCATGAGGAGCTAAATAAATTTTCCCCACCAATAAAGAGCTAGTTAGTTGATTATTCTTTTTGATAATGACAAAGGGGGAGAGATTGGTTATGAATTAATTTAGAATTAATTATCACTACAAAAAAATGGGCTTCAGCAACAACCGATTTTCGTTGCTAAAGGTTTTTGACAACGACTTTACTGTCGTTGCGTCTTTCGTTGCGCAATGAGCGTTGCTAATTGTTCCGCAACGAACGTATTTTTTTCGTTGCCAAAAAGTAATACATTTTGCAACGAAATTTGGCTTTCGTACAGATACATCGATCATTTAGCAACAAAATGTATTGTTGCAGAATAATTAAAATTCCATTGATAAAAACTCCATTTCATTGCAAAAGCCAGCTAATTGGCAACGAAATGAACTTTTTTTTTTGCAACGACCATGCATTTTCGTTGCAATTGACACCATTTTGCAACGACATTTTTCGTTGCAGTAAATTATGAAAATTGTTGCCTAAGCTTGCTTTCGTTGCGGAATGTAAACTTTTTAAAGAACGATTTTTCGTTCTTTATTATATTATTTGGCAACGACATTATCTTTAAATCAAGAACGAAAATGTTTGTTCTTTGGTTATTTTTCAATTGCAAAAAAAAATCGCCGATTAAAACGACATTATATATTCTTACCGCTTTATATATGCAAACAAAATTTGATATGATTTACAACGATAAAAAATATTGCCTTTTATTTTAATATTAGCAACAATATCCTCTCCGTTGTTATTAGATTAATTTTTCGTTGCCAAATATTATATTTTTTATGCCATTAGCAACGAAAATTTGTTACTAAATGTATAAAAAATTGTTACTATATTAAAACTTGTTCAATGCTTTGGTAACTAATTATATTGTTGTCAAATCAAAATTTGACATTCTTTTTATGTATCTGACTGGCTCAATGTCCCCATAGCAAATAATGACAAAAATACAAAAAATTAAAATATTATTAACTTAATAAAATCATCCACTATATAATCATTCATTATCTTTACAATTAGCCATCTAAAGCTACCACAGTTCTTCAATCAAAGTATATATCTACATATATAGAGAGAGTACACTTCATAATTTTGTCCCTTATCTTTCATAAACGTAGCACGAAAATTTGATACCCAGTATTGTAAGGCAGGTCGTAGAAACAGTCTTCCTGCACATATTTAAATAGCAAGTCATGAAAATGAAGCAAATAAGTCACCATAGGCACTTAGTGCCAAAATCAATACACAAAGACAATAGAGTTGCTACGTGGTACTAATGTACACCGTATTGCTCAAAAGCAGAAAAAGATAAATAAGCAATCACAATATCATTTGCTACAAATCCAAATAGAAAAAGAACCTTCAGTGCGACTATATGATTGCTCTGTTACAAAAAAAAATTAAAATCTTAATCAACCATTTCATGAATTAATTTCAGTAAGCATAGTGGTAAACATATTTTCTGTTACAAGACTTGCAGATTATTATATATGTTGACCTCAAGTCAGAATTCAGTCACATTCAACAAGCACAAGCATCACACAATCTTAAATACCATCACACAATCTTAAATAACAATGTTTAGATGTCTATATAGAAAGGACAACAATTATGAAAAAGCTGAGGCTATTAGTCAATGTGGAAAAACTTTTCTTGAGACAACAAATTTCCATACAGTATATGCCCCAAAGATGCTAACTATAATCACAGACATCATAAATTTATTTACCAAGAATTCAACATGTTGCAGCAGACATTGGAAAGACACATTTATTGATAACTTGGAAAATTTTAAGTGGTAAGGACAGAACATACCCAGGTCAGTGAGATAAGTTCATCCCCTTCATAATTGGGTCCTACAAGAATAGTCCCTGATGAAGAATAGTCCCTCAATCACATCTTAAATGTCGACCATCTCTCATTTTGATCATGAAACCATCAAAACTGCTCTTCACCTCAACTATATTGAAAAACAGATGAAACACATAAATAAATTATATGTTATTTTGCATATACTTCATATGTTAAACCACAAAAAAATTAAAAACCACCAAAATTATAGTATATTGCTTGCAACATCCAGCTGTGATATTTTAAGCAAAATATTAGCAAATATATGAGGAACTTTAACTATTGTAAAATGGAAATGGAACTGACTTTACAAAGATGAGACATCTATTTCGATGCCAAAAATTAGTCTGAAAATTTGTTTCTATTAACCAATCTTATAGTATTTTAACAACTAGCTTTGCATAAAGAGAAAATAAAAAGAATAAAATTTTTATGTTTTGTTTCCAGCTTTTTCCCACTAAAGTAAATCAACAATAAAACTATGCTCACCAACTGCAGTTGCATGACATAGCAGCAGTTGCAGCGAGAACTACAACCACAAAGCAAGCTGAGTGCAGCAACATCACACAAAGATAGCAGCACAACAACACAACCAAAGATGCAGCAACAAGTAACCCAAAACCCAGGCACCTGCAGAAAGCTAGCAAGGAAACAGCCACACAAAACTAACCCGACACTAACCCAACAGGAGCTAAAAAGTAACGAGCGGAAGCTGCAAGACCAGCAACATATTTTTCGCATATTGCTGGGGAACCGAAGAGGATATAATGATCAAGAAAAAGAAAAAGTCAAGAAATATTAAATGCACATGGCCAAATATCTCCCTTGTGGCGTCATTACTATAAAATTGAAGATGATGAATATTTAGTTATTTGCATTAAAACAGATTAAGGATACATGCGCACAAACTTATAGATTCATGACAAATTATTAGTTGGCTAATACTTTCATGTGAATGTGGCATATATAGTAGATATAATTACAAGTAGAATGCCAATAACAATACCTCTGAACAGTAATCATCCATTTCCTCTTCCTTCTCAGTCCACACAGTATTTAGCATAAAGTTTTTCTATATCTCTATAGATAGTTTCATGCCCTTAATATCCCTACGTTTCCTTTTGTACCAAATAATCCAAAAGAAACACAACGAAGCCATCTTCCACAAGCTTCATCGTTGTCTCTTCCCCAATAGAGGAACCAGCTTAATAACAAAGCCTTAACTGTTGCAGACATCACCGTGAAGATCCTGGGCAAGGAAAACAGAAGCTGCCATAGCTCTATATCACCAAACAATGCATCAGTAAATGATCAACCAACTCCAATCATGCATGTATAAAAAGCACTAATGAACATATAATTTCTTCCTCAAGTTCTCACCAGTTAAAATGGTGCACTATCAGATTCCTTATAAAAGAATGCAGCTATACCAGCTACAACTGACCTTGAATTTTTACATTATTGTTAGATTATGTGTTTTCAAAGCCCAAAACCCAATCCATTATGTAGCATTCTTTTAGCCTATTAAGGTATACCATATGCCCAAAAACAGGTAAAAAGCCTTTGCCCTGCCTAGCAGTCTAATTAGTCAGCTCGATAATATATAGTAACATTCTATTTCCAAAGAAGCAATACTAAAGACTTGGTGAAAGTGTAAGTGTATTCACAACAAGGATATAAGAAATTCAGTTTTGGAGTGAAAATATCAGTCTAACTGGTTTGAGGACTCAATAAGTCTTTCAAATTAAAACATATCCAGTAAATAATCCATATTATTCATTGAGACAAATAAGGAATCAACCTAACACTTTTGAGATTAAACTTATCAAAAATTATGGTGCCAACATACACGACATATCTAAAAATGTTTTCTCATGAAACAAGATGATGAAGCATTTACAGAAAAAGGATAAGGAGAAAAGAGAGTATGGATCAGATGAAAGAGAACTGATGACAATTAGAGCATAATCCATGGTAAATTATTGATACTAAAATAGAGAAAATTTGCTCCTACCTTGTCCTGTCCCGGACGATTTTGCTCAAAGTGGACTTTAGATTCTTTAGTGAACACCGAAGCATGTCTTGTTGTTGTAGAATGCAATAATTTTCTTTTCATTGAGCCATTTATGGTGGCTAGAGTTTGGAAAGGTCGTAATGGAAAATTTTTTGAGGAACAAAAAGCACTTAAAATTATACTTGGATGCTTCTTGGACTCATTCTTTGCATGAGCATGAGAAGTTATGCCAGAACTTTGCTCAGAAGGAGGCCGACTAACACAATGTTCAAAATGCTCCTGTATAGAGAGAGAACATGCTGCTCCCGGTTTGTAACCTCTTCTTCAAGTAACTCGATTTCAGTTATCAATTCCTTCGTCTAAAATGAAGATTTTATTACCACTAAACTTAGCAGTGAAAATAAATAAGAATAAAATATCTGCCTCTAATGAAAAGATATTGGGAGTTGTGGAAATTATAATACATTGCAATCCAACTTTACCATAAAGAGAAAAAGACCAATCACAAGTTAATAAATATTGCTTAAATGCAAAGAAATACTTCAAGTAAGCTGCAACATAAGTATTGACACTGGCTTATGCCTTTGAATACAAATGGTCTCTTTTTACGAGTGCAAGTACAGTGCTGGTTGCATTAAATCTTTATATGTTTCTTCAGGTCAATTTGGATTCGCTTGAAATATCAGCTAATTTCTCCCTTCCAAACATGGGAGAATTTTTCTAATTAAAAAGCAAAAAGAATAACTGAAAATCAAGTTGCATCAGTTAATTGTTTCTTCAAACAGTTCACTCCAGAAATTCAGGACAACTGTGTAACAAGTCTTCTTTTTTTTAATGTTTAGAAACAAGACCACCTAACAATGCTGATATTTTGGTATTGTTAAACTGAAGGTACAAAACTAAAGTGATAACTTCCGTCACCATTCAATCATTTGGACTTTGACGAGTACAAGACATGAAGAAGCATCTTTGTAGCATCAACGATGACAAATACTGCTATTAATTACTACCTCTGTTCCACAAAGAGAGTCATTTTGACTTTGGTCCTTGTCAATTTGCAAAATCCTAATATTCAACATTAATGTGATATTAGGATTTCGCAAATTAAATTGGAAAAAAATTCAAATGGAACTCTTTTTGTGGAACCGAGGGAATATTATATGGTAATACACTTAAATAAGATATAACAGAAACTATAGATTAGATCTCAAAAAATAATTCAAGATTTTATTATTTAACTTTAAAACTACCTGAGCAGCAAAGTGCCTATGCCCAGGTGATAAAGTACTAGACGCTCTACCCATCGCCCTCTCAAGCAATATCCGCATAGATTTCTCTTGCTACAGCCGCAACTGTAGTTGCTCAATCTGCAAAATGATGCATCACTTGTGAAGATTAGAATAATCGAATATTTGAAAATCTTCAGGGTTTTTGTCATTGGCATGGAGAAGAGCCTGCACGAATTTCCTCACTTAATAAACAATATTGGTTTGGCAAGATGTCAGCTCAGTTAAAACATGTAGGCAATCTGCTTGAACTGCATCTTGTATCCACAGATTAAAATTTTCGTTAAAAACATGATTTTAACTGCATTTTGATAAATCTCCCGTCTCCTAAGGTTATCATCAAAATTTGTAGCATTTTTTAAACAAAAAAAAAAGCTTAGGCATGATCGCTTACTTTAATTTGTTAATATGTCAAGGTTTCTCACCCTTGGCTCTCTCTTGCAAATGGAAGAAGACTGAAATAACATATTTGGTTTATTATCAGCCAATACCTCTTGTACATTTTAACATAAAATACCTCCCTCCCCCCCTCCCCCCCTCCCCCTCCCCTTTATCGAGGAAAATAATACATAAAAGTTATATTAGGAAAAATCTGAAGGCAAACACAAAAACACATGTAATCCTGCATCTCGATGGATGAGATATATATGAACTCCTATACTTACATCCTTTTCCAAAGAGTCTCTTTGTTTCGATGAAGCATCTATGCTAGTATTACTGGGGTGTTCATGAAGAGGACTCTGGACCCCAATATTCCTTGCCAAGGACCGCAAATCCTGTCAAATAGGTATGGATAAGCAATTCCGTCATTTAATGTCAATAGCAATGTGCAAGCTAAGCTTTGACCTCAAGGGCATTCAATTGGTAAAAGATGAAGGGCATAGATGGCTTGAGGCTAAAACATTTTTGGTCATGGCCGAGTTAAAATAGTCAGAGCTTGCATATGAAACAATTTATTATTTTATTTCTCAATAGAATATAGCATAAGTGACAAAAACAACAGCTGATTATGTATTGATATTGAGTAATAGTTGTGGCCTTCTTACAGGTAATTCATTTGACTCCTGTATTGAATGTGAAACTCCATCTCTTGAAATATCCAAATTCTTGCCAGAAGCACTAGAAAGCAGAAAGAAAAATGCATAAGCATCGATAGTGTCAAAGAAGTTGCCTAGAATCTTGTTATGCAGTGTATTATTAAACGATAACTTCTCTATAGAACAACTAGAAAATTCTGTTCACAACTCAACTCAAACTCAAGTAAGCTTTATTCCATCCAGATAAAAACTTGTCATCAAGTTAGAACTTTTTCTCAGGTTTAGTTTTAGTCAACTGTAGTTGATCAAGCTATTCACAGCCTCAGAAAGAATTTAACCCTTGAGTTAGAATATATCAATATAATCAAGAAGAAAGTAAGAGAAGTTGAATGAGGATTTTGAGCCGCGACAGCAGCTGTATCAATTACCAATAGCCAGTTGTATATTGGAGTGACCACTTACTTATAATGAAGAACATAGTCTAGACATCTATCATAGTGGATCTGTTAGCATGCAACAAAGGTATATATACATATGAGCATATAAGAACTATAGAATCATTTAATTTGCACCATTAATTACAAACAAGTTTGTGCAGATTAAATTATTGATGCACTGCCAACTGAAGCAGAGTAAGAATAAATTGCAGTGCATGGCAAAATGGGAATCAAAAGGTAGAAGACTTTAGTCAACGGAGAGAGAAAAAGGGAGGGAGTACCCTTTTAAGTTCTTGCTGAAGGAACAACCACCAAGTTCTCTCTCTCACACACACACACACATTGTATACCACTATATAAATTTAATGCTTATAAGATGAAGTCACTTTTCTATCGGATCATTATCTTTCAACAATGTAAGTAATGGCACGCTGGAACATATGGTATGTAAGGTTAAGAACCTCCTAATGCCTAATAAATCCATAAAAGATGTAATTTAAGGAGGGGAACCTCAAAGTGATAGATGAAGGTTTAGAGATTTCCTGAGCAATAGAGTTATTAATACATGACAACTGTCAAGTTTGAAGAGTATGAGTCAGTCATGCATTCAACGCACTGAAGATCATACTTAACCCCTTTGGTTATCTTCCTGGCTTCATAATTAATAGTTATAAACATATATAAAGACTTGTATACATTATACTAGTGTGTTTATTTCCATCATTTCACCATCATATGTATACTTTATACATGTGAATGTCTGCCTGAAAATATGTGCAACGCATTCTGGCTGCTCTACACATAGAAATGAAGTATATAAATGCACTAGTCCATCTGAAAGTTATTATCTTTCTTTTTCTTCTTTTTTGTTTCATTAACATGTTCATCTTTCAATAAATTACTCCTTGATCAACGTATAAAAGAATATACAAATGAACAACATAACCAAATGGGCCTGATTCAGTAGCGGAGCCACTAAAGAAACAACTGCCGGGTGATTAGTCGATTCCTTTACACAAGCATTTGAAGATTTTTAAAAAGTGCTGAAGGACCGCGTAAGTCAATTGTACTTCTTACGAATAATGTCATAGTAATTTTTGCAAGGTAACACATGATAATTATTTCTGTGAAACAGAAAAATTAGCTAGACCTCCTTAATATCAAGGGACGAGGGAATATATGTCTGGGCTTATCCTAAAACAGAGTAAATTCTGATTGTTTCAACATATTGCATTATAGAAAGGAAACTCAAAAACAAACACAATCCTAAATCCACACAAAGTTAAAAATAAATTTCAAGAAAACTAATTAAATAGAAAACCCAACATAAAATTCCAGTTAAGATATATATAAGTATAAATATCAAAAACTGAATTAAAGAGAACTCAACTTTTTTTTTTCTTTTGATACTATTGAACCAGAGAACTCAACTGACCTTTCATAAAACCCTCAATAACTCTTGGACTATTCTGCAAAAATGTAGGAGCCATCATACCCATCATAGAAAATTCCCTTCTCCCATTTATATTAACTTCCCCACATGGTAAAGAAGCCATTTCTGCAACATCATCTTCTTTTAGAATTCAAATATCTTAAAAAGAAATACTCCCTCCGTTCCACAAAAAAGTAGTCCCAATTGAATTTTTCCTCAATTTGTGAGATCCTAAAATTCAAAATTGATGAGAATTTACTTGATTTTTATTAATGCACTAGTTGATATCGTAAACCACAATTACTAAGTACAAAATTATTATTTTGTAAAGTAAAACAAATTTACATCATAATTTGAATTTTAAAATTTGGCAAATTAACTAATATCAAACTCAAACGAACTCTTTTCGTGGAACGAGGGAGTATTTAAAAAGAATTGACGGTAAGGGGTAGTCTACTAACAACAAAACAGAAACTAGTGTTCTGTAGAAAGTTATATATGGGTTTATTGATTAAACTTTTGAAAACCTATTAAATTTAATTAGAGAAATCCAAATTCAACCAACAAAGATTGATGATTTTGCTCTTTAGTTTCTGGCCATTCATTTTTGTAACCATATATAAGAATATCTAAATACATAAACATAATCAGCTGGTGTAAACTATAAATACATCCACATTGACATATAGAAACATAATATCAGGGACACAAACAGAGAGACAAACCTTCGGAAGAAGAATTGAGTTAAGAACTGGAAAAAGTTCTCCCGTTCTCTTCCGACTTGAGAGAAATTAGGAGAATAGGAGAGTGAAAGACAGGAGATAGAAAATCCCGTACTAAAGATTTTAGTTGATTGTTGTACGCCCCCAAATTTAAACATTTTAAATTTATATATGTTCTTGTTGTGTAGATAGAATCAGAAAAAGGCGACGACAGGATAGACAGAGAAGCCGGGATCGGCGGTGAGAATTAGGGGGACTTGCCATCGATCTTGAGCCGCCATGGTTTTTCCTTTTTTCTTACTATGCGGCTGCTGAAATGAGTGGGAGAGTTAGGGCAGGGAAGTGATGCGGGGAAGAAGGGAGATCTGAGTGAGAGAGCTAGGGAGGGATAATAATAACACTGATACTAATACTTCTACCACTAATAATAATAATAATAATAATTATTATTATTATTATTATTATTATTATAATAGTACTAATAATAATAATTATTATTATAATAATAATACTAATAGTAATAATAATAGTAATAATACCCACAATAATAATAATAATAATAATAATAATAATAATTGTTAATGTGGTGGTGTGGTGAATTATGAAATTTTTATTGATGATTTGTAAGTTTTGTAGATAGTTTTAGATTTTTCTAAATATCTATTTTTAAAGAAAAAAATTAATTATTAAGATCTTGTGATGAATTATGATAGTTGATATGTTTTATTGTAAGTTATTTTAGATTGTAAAAAGTCTTTAGGTAATGTAGTATTTTTTTCAATTTTAATCTAATTTTTTTTTTACGTCGTGCTTCTTGCAAGACGAAAGAATTACTAAGATATATATATATATATATATATATATATATATATATATATATATAAATATATATGATTCCAATTCATGACAACCTATTGTTGTTAGGAGTATTATTCCAAATGAACCATCATCTCAATCATTTTCCATCATTGATCGATATAATTAATGGTTGAGATTGAAAAAAAAAGTCTTATCTACATAGTTGTAGCGACGTAATTACACTTTAGTAGATTAATAAGTATAATTACTGCGACTACAATTATAATGCAAGAAGACTTTTATTTTTTCAATCTCAACCATTAATTATATCAATATTTAATTTTTTTTCAAAATTATATTGTTTATTGCTCCCCGCCTCGACATCGCAATTAATTTTTTAAGTAAAAAATTGTAATAAATTAATAATTATAATTTGGTAAGTTAATATATAGAAGCAATATGGTCATACACGCGCTATGTATAATTTATTTATACATAGTACTGCCCAAAACTATGTCGCTTTGGCATATTTTTTATATTAAAAAATAAATTCTCTCCTCCCAAATCGTAAATCAAAAACAAATATGCCAAAACGATTTAGCTTTTAAAAAATTGTGCACAAATAGAATATACACTTTATATATATATAGCCCCATTCTTGGCCCTCATAGAAATTAATGCACACAAATAGAAATTACTCATTTGCTTCATGTGTTATTAATCGCTTTTCGCCATGCTAGTTATGGCGGTAGTTTAGTTAACTAATAAATTAGAATGGCTCAATGGTAAATTTAATGGCCCAATAACCCATATAGTCTTAGGTTCAAAATCTATCTTTGATATTTTTGCTTCTTATGTTATATTTTTTGTGTATTAGATAAATTTATTACAATATATATATATATATATATATATATATATATATATATATATATCATCTTAAATCTCCACATTAAACTAAATATATATAAAGTAATTATATAACGTACTCTATGAATATTTTAATATAAATATTTATAAACAAATATTCATATAAATTTATCTTTAAAATTTATAAATAAATATTTATTTATAAATTTATAAATATTTCATCTAAAATTTATAAAATTTAGATATGAATATTTGTTATAAATATTTATATGAATATTTGTTTACATATGTATATATATATATATATATATATATATATTCATAGTTACTTTATATATATTTAGTTTAATGTTGAGATTTATTTAATATTTTATTTAGTTTGATAAGAAATTTTGAAAAGAATATATATATATATATATATATATATATATATATATATATATATATATATATATATATATGTGATCTACCGACGTGGCGAATATTGAACTTTATTCAAAAAAATATGTTAATGCACAGATTCGAACCAAAGACCTCCAATTTGGAATATTGATCCAATGACCACCCGAGCACCTGGGCCTAGTTGCTATTATTTTGCAAGAAATAGTATTTAGTATTATTATTATTATTATTATTATTATTATTATTATTATTATTATTATTATTATTATTATTAGTACTACTATTATTATTATTACATATTATTATTATTATTATTATTATTATTATTATTATTATTATTATTATTATTATCTTAATTTAAAGGCAATATTTTAATAATAAGGCAAAAAGTAGTATAAAATATGCAACGAAAATAAAATTGTTGCCAATGAATGTGGTCTATATTAGGCAACGAAATATAAGAACAAAAAAAACTTTCGTTGCCTACGATAAGGAGAAAATCAAGTGGTTAGAAATTTTGCAAATCTAATTTCTAACAATTTTGTTTCCAAATTTTACAACTAGTTATGAATTTCGTTGCAAAAAAAGTGAAAAGTCCGACACAATCTGCAACGAAGGACAAGTTTTGTTGCTAAACATACACTTTTAGCAACGACTTATAAAGTTGTTGCTTGAAAAATCATTGCTAAAGCCCCATTTTTAACAATAAAAAAACTTTCGTTGCCCACGATGACGGGAAAGCAAGTGGCCAAAAATTTTGCAACGAATTTCTAACGAAATTTTTTGCCGCCAATGAATTAGCAACGAAATTTTGCAACGACAAATGAATTTCGTTGCAAAAAGTGAAAGCCTGACACAATTTGCAACGAAGGACAAATTTCGTTGCTAAACATATACTTTTAGCAACGACTTATAAAGTCGTTTCCAGAAAAATCGTTGCTAAAGACCCATTTTTTTGTAGTGTTACTATTCTGTGAAATAGTGTGACAATAAATGTAATGAGGACTCCATTGAGAGTGGATATTGTTTAGATGACAATATTCTTATTAAAACTCTTAGATTATGTTTTGTCGTATGTTACACGACTGTTGTATAATTAAGTTGTATTTGAATTTTGTACCATGTATTTGGCGACTCAAGATGGGTGATGTATACCGCTTTTGAGGCGTCACGGTTGGTATCAATGCTTAGGATATGATTCTGGTGAGATGTGAGACAAGAACTAAGAGGGAGAGACGGGAATTCCTTCGCTAGTATGACCTACCTAAGTTTATTTGGTATTTAATTGGTCTCACGAGTATAGAGATAATATGTGATATGTCAATTAACCCTTGTTTTGTGACAAGTTGTTTGAAAATGGCATCCAAAATGTTGAGATCACCCATGAAGCACATGAGACCTTTGAGTCACTGACGATCAATACCGGGATAATGTGCAACAGAAGACAATAATCCTCGTGTAAATAACAACACCGATCGATGATGAACGATGAGATGTTCGGAGGCTTTATGCAATTCATGCAACATCAAAGAGAGAGACTCTCTGCTTAAAATGCGGTGGAAACACCGACAACTCTCGGATGGTCACCGCTAAGCGCTTCAAGGAGCTTGGACCACCGGAGTTTTTGGAAAGCCGTAACCACTTAAGGCGAGACGTGGTTAAAGCAGATCACCAAGATATTTGATGTTTTGGGATGCTCAGAGAGCAAAAGGTTCCTTTGCCACCTTTATGTTGCGTGAAGAAAGGATTCTTGGTGGGAATCAGAAAAGCGTACTCCAACCCGACGCTTTTCAAGATGTCTTGGGAGAAGTTCCAAGAGTCGCTCAATGACAAGTACTTTCCCGAAAGTATTCGTCACATGAAGGAGGTTGAGTTTATCAAGTTGGAGCAAAACAATATGATTGTAATTTGATCTGAGGCTAAATTTAGGAGTTATCCTGGTTTGCATCCCATTTGATCGATAATGAGGAGCGAATGACGCGAATGTTTCTAAGAGGTTTAAAACCCGAAATACGTCAATACCTCATTTCTCACAAATTATGTTTGTATTCAGATGTAGTGAATAGGGCTCAGTTATTGGAGCGCGATAATGAGCCAGCCCAACCAAAGGAAAATGAGCAACAACAGGATAATAATCGTACCGGTGGCAATGACCATCAGAACAATGATAACCATCGTGGGGGAAATTATCATGCCAAGAATGGTAACCATTTCGGTGGTAATCATGGCCAAGTTAATAGGAGTGGACATTTCAAGAAGAGAAGGTTCAACAATGATGGAAAGACAGCAGCACCAACACCCATTTTCAAGGAAGGAGAACGACCGCTGGTCGTATGTTTCAAATGTGGAGGGGAGGGACATATTAGTCCAACCTGCGTGATGCAGTCCAAAACATGTTACAATTATGGAAAAGAAGGTCACCTAGCTCGATTTTATCGTGTACCAAAGTCAACTCCAGCTGGGATGGTGGCACTAAAGGCGGATACGGACAAAACAAAGTCGGTGGTTTCAGGAAGAGCGTTTTTTGCGACTTCTCAAAAAATGAGTAAACCGAACAAAGTTAGCACGGGTTAGTTAATTATAAATTCTTGCAAAGTCTATACCTTATTAGATACCGGTTCTACCCATTATTTTATCTCTTTTGCTTGCGCTCAACGTTTAAATTTGACCCCAGAGAAGTTAGACTTTGACTTATCGGTTTAAACTCGGTTAGGAGAAACCTTCGTTACCTCCAATGTTTATAAAGTCTTGTTTGATTCAAATCAACACTTTCACGTTACCTGTCAATCTTATCTCTTTGAAAATACTTGCCTTTGATGCGATTTTAGGAATCGATTGGTTAACTACTCATCATGCTTTTCGTAAGGTCGTTATCTTTCATATTCCTAACCAACCTGTTTTGCGAATTCAAGCAACCAAACCACTAAAGTCAATCATTGTCATATCAAGCCATAAGTAAAGAGCCCCGAGCCTTTCTCTGGTGACTTCCAACTCTTGGAATACACCGAAGCTAGAATATCCGTAGGGGACGTCGTGAATAACGATGGCAAGTTGATAGGTATCAATGTGACGTACTATCCAAGTCTTGGATGAGAGTCACAGTTTTCAATGATATTTCTATCGTTAATAAATTTCCTGACGTATACTCGAAGAAATTCCTGGCCTACCCTAGAGCGTGAAATCAAATTTTGTATTGACCCTAGTACAAAACCCATTTTTAAAACCCTTAAATATTTTCTTCAACCAAAATGAACGTATCATGCACCAAGGACATTGGCTCGAGCTGTTGCAGATTACGACTATACCATTCAATATCATCGTGGAAGAGCGAACGTGGTAGCTGACGCGTTGAGTAGAAGATCGTATGCATTTACAAGTGCGATGTTGTTAAACACAAAAATCCATTTCGTATAACTTATAAATGATGAAGATAGAGTTAAAGACTCTAGGGACCCATGTGAAGATAACGAATATACGAGTAGAATCGACTTTAATCGATAAAGTTAAAATCGTTCAAGCTACATACTCAGAGCTGATGAAAACGAAGAAGAAGGTTCAAGAAGGCGTTATTCTAGAAGCAAAAGTCGATTAAGAGAGAAAATCGCAACCCTCAATTTAATTGGCCCATTTGAAATCCTTGATCGAGTAGGAACTGTGGCGTATAGAATCGTTTTACCACTAAGTATGTCACGTGTTCATAACATTTTTTTTACGTATCGATGTTACGTATATATGTGGACGACTCGAACCACATTATTGAATTAGAACTAGATGAGACAGCAGAAGATTTAACGTATGAGGAGATATGTGTTAAAATCTTTGATAAGAAGGATCACATTCGACACTCAAAGGTTATACCTCAAGAGTTAGAATTTAAAATAAAGTCAAGGTATCCTCACCTCTTTGGCATACCAGGTACGTACGTAAATTTTGAGGGCGAAATTTCATAAGGAGGGGAGATTGTGAGACCCCAAATTTTATGAATAAAGATTTAAATTTCTTGAAATATTTTTTTGAATATTATGGTGTGGATTTGATATAATGTTATAGTTGTGGGTAATATTTATTATTTTTGCAAAGTATGCAAGTTGTTATAAAATATTCGTTTGGTGGGGAATATTCTTTTTGTCGGGAATATCCGTATTTACCGACAATCATCATTAGTGGACCCCATAACTAAGTATTATCGTAGTAAAGAAAAGCACGTAATTATCTTTTATAAAAATAACGGCGAAAAGTGTTACCGTTAAACCGGTTGAACTACTCGGTAGTAAAAGTACAATAATACGCGTGGTTGCATAGTATCACACGGTATTGATTATTGATGCTTACGTAAGAAGTCACTCAGTTATACTCAATTATTGCTACAGTAATTGTTGCATCATATCTCCCATATTATTGATTCAATTATTGTCATAGTATCATCTACATAATATGTTATATTATTAAATCAATAATTGAGACGATAAAGTTATTCATATTATTATTTGCAATATTAACAATGTCTAAAAGTTCTGTCAAGGAGAGGTTTGGTCACCTAATTGCGCGCCAATAAGGAGAAATCCTTATTGGAAAGCCCCCTCTTTCCTGGGAACGACCTGGTTGTTAAATATTGTGAGTTATAATATTAATAATGAATAAATTCTTGTTGATTAAAGATGAAATTGATAATTCTATTGTGTGAGAATTATTAGTGTTAGTGAAAATTGACATTTATTTCGATAATAATTGATGTCTGGAGGTTATATTGACCAATCGGGTAATTAACCGGATAAATGAGCAATTAATTGCTATTGATTCACATGATTATAACTATTTGTTCACATGTGTGTACTATTGATTCACATTCATTTACTATTAGGGGACTTGGTGTAAGATTTATAATACTTGCATGACTAAGTTAAAAATGAAGGTATAGATGGAGGTACTATACTGTAATTCATATTTTCACATGTCTAGAACTATTGATTCACATGATTTACTATTGATTCACATGATTTATTATTAGGGGAGGTGGTGCAAGTTTGATAATACTTGCAGGACTAAATTAAAAATGAAGAAAAAGAGGAAGGTCTTATACTGTAATATTTTGAGCCCCAAAACGTGCAATTATCGAAACTATATTTTCCTATAAATAGAAGCTCATTCTTTCTTCATTTCTCACCAATTTACTAAAGCTATAGAGCAATTATTATAGAGAAAAATTGTAGAGAAAAAGAAAAAGAGAAGTCTGCTACCTCACTATTCCAGTATCCAGTCTTCTTTTGAGGTAAGGGGTATTATTCTTTCGTATTCATGAAGAGAGTTATTTTCTTTCAATACTCGTAAGGGTTGTTATTCCATTTTTTATTATTATGTTAGAATAACCTGTCTATGCGAAGTACCACATATATGGTGAATTCTTCTGTTATTCCATTCTTTATTATTTTATTGGAATAACTTTTATGCATCTTTGTCTATCGCACGCCTCGGTGAATTCTGTTGTTATTCCATTCTTTATTATTCTCGTTGAATATCCCGTACGCAAGCGGATTACGCATTTACCGGTTTCGCTTCTTTATTATTCTGTTGGAATATCCACATCTGCAAGCAGATTACGCATGACACTGGTTCCGCTTCTTTATTATTCTCGCTGGAATATCACATGCATGCGGATTATGCATGACTGGTTCCATTCTTTATTATTTTGTTGAATATCCCGCTGCATGCGGATTCTGCACGTGACACAGTGTAAGACCCCAATTTTTTTTAAATAAAAGGAATTTCCTTTATTTATTATTTTGAAATATTAAGGGTTGATTTGATTAATGTGGATAGTTAAGGGTTAAATACGCAAATATTTCAAAATAAGCAAGTGGTTATAAAATATTCATTTTGTCTGGGGAATATTCGTTTGGTCGTGGAATATTCAGATCTTTGTCGAGGAATATTCGTACGACGGCCACGCAATGGCCGTGTGGGCCCATAACGTGAAAGCGATTGGATGAGGAAAACGACAAAGTTTGGGTGGTTATAAATAACGCCAGTAGTTATTCTGAATTAAGACTGTTGGAATACCCGGTGGTTAAAATACGATGTCTGGCGTGGTTGTCGCATACAAGAAGCGGTATTGCAGTATTGTTGAATTATTGATCCTTACGTAAAGAAGGCACTACTCAATAATTATTACGATAATTATTGCTTCAATATTTTATTTTATTGATTCAATAATTCTGCGTTGGTATTTTATATTATTCTTTGCTTCAATAATTGTCAATGCATGATATTTCCCATTATCGATCAATAATTCATATTATTTGAATAATATTATTAGATAACATTATTGGCAATGTCTAGAAAGTTCGGCTCAAGGAGAGGTTTGGTCACCTAATTGCGCGGCCAGAAGGAGAGATCCTTATTGAAAGCCCCTCTTTCCGGGAACAACTGGTTTGTCATAAATGTGATTCGTAATATTATTTGTGAATAATTAATTCATATGATAAGGAAATATTTATTTTATATGAATATAAATGATGGATTTATTTATGTGGTTATTAATGAAGGAATTAATCTTTGAGATGTTTTATTTTGTCGGATTGGAGGTATTAAAAGATCAAATCGGTTATTATTACTGACTTTATTGTGTGAGTTATAATATTTAATCCGACCGCTTGGATCGTTGTAATTTTTGGAAATGTTATACATATATAAGTTGAGTATATGTCCACAAATTTTGAACCGTTAAAGATGAGCGTATAATTTATTATGAATTTTAAGAGGTGATCGATTCGTAAATTAGGTTTATAATTGATTTTGGTGGAAAATTCTAGAATTGAGTGGGCCCCACTTGTGGTTGGTGAAAAAAAATGTCTTGAATTTTATTTCAAATGTGGTGGGTGGCAATAGTAGCGAGTAAAGCCATCGTGTAGCAGGTGTCAAGTCTGCCTTGTTAATAACATTTTCCTATAAATAGAGGGCTAAGTTAAATTGAAAATCACACCGTAAAAACAAAGTTTTCTCTTTTCTCTCTATATTATTGGCGTATTTTGTGAGTATTTAGATACTTTGAGAGTTCTTTGCTCAAGACAAGTTTCATTCAAAGATCACTTGACCTTTCCTTCCGGCATCTTGATTCTTTGAGGCAAGGGATATTTTTTTTTCAGAATGATATTATTTCTTCAATATCATTATCTTTGAAATGTTGATCCGAAGTTTTTGGAACTTTTTCATGTCGGGTTACTATTCATGAGTTACTATTCACGAAGTTACTATTCATGAAGTTACTATTCACGAGTTACTATTCATGAGTTACTATTCACGAGTTACTATTCACGAGTACTATTCATGAAGCGTGAAAATGTTTTTTTATGGAATTTCTATCTTTTGGTGTCTGAGAGTTACTATTCACGATATCGGACTATTCACGATATCTGCCCTTATTCACGATCTCTGACACTATTCATCGAAAAATAAAATTTCTTCTTTTCGCTCAAAATATCTATTCGGATACTAGCTTTGATTGTATCCATGTTTTGATCATTCTTGAATTTTACACCACTATGATTATTTTGAGGTATTTTTTTGGATGTGGATAAAATCAAGTACTAATCCTTAATCCTTAATCCTTGTCATTTTGTTTCAATTTGGATTCGTTTCTTTAAAAAAAAATATTTTTTATCATCCTCGGTCTTAAATGATGATATTATTGAATATCTTTGGCTGTAGTGCAAAGATGAATGATTTCAAGAATATCTTTGGCTCAGTAGTGCAAAGATGAACAGGATGTTTAAATGAACATGGACCGATGATGAATATCTTTAGCCTTTAGTGCAAAGATGAACAGTGTTGAGATGAACACGACCGATTGATGAATATCTTTGGCCCAGAAGTGCAAAGATGAATATTTGATTCCGGATGAATAATTGATTGATGTTACGGGGATAAAATATTGATGATGGATCATTAAATTCATAGATTATAGTAGATTTCATTCTCTACGTAACTCTTCTATGAATTATTATTTCACTGCGAATATTGATCTCGAAACTTGTCATTCTATCAGATTCTATCGATTTTTCCTGTTGGAGACTAACGATAATTTGTTGTATATTATCTTAGTCATAATATTCTTTATCGGGCTAGTTGAGCTCACCCTTTTCCTTGTTGTTCCATTTTTCTTCTCGGGGAGGCGAGAATGTAGCGAAAGTACTAGTGGGGTATGGAAATGAAAGTTCTAGAGAGAGTTGTTTAGTAGTCCTCACCATTTTGTAAAATAATGTATCAATAATTATGATGGGGATTTATTTGCGTGTGGATATTATCTAGATGGCAATATCTCAGATTTAAACTCACAAGATATATTGTCGTATTTCACACGACATTTGTATTATTGAAGTTGTAGTTTTTCTTGTACATCATGTATTTGGCGACTCGAGAATGGGTGATGTGTACCCTATTTTCGAGGCGTCACGTTTGTATCGAGCTTAGGGATATGATCTCTGGCGAGATCGGGGAATAGAACTAGGAGGGGAGAAACGAGTAAATCCTTCGCTAGTGTGTCCTACCTAAGCTTATTTGTTAGTTGGTCAAGATATAGGGATATTATGTGATATATTGATTTCCTTAATTAACCTTTGTTTTATGGCGATGATTTGAGAATGTCGATCGAGAATATTAACAATGGAAATGAGACCGTGGAGACGCCTCAGTACTCACCAACGAGGAGAACGTGTAACAGTGGCAATGTTCCTCCATGAACAACACCATTCAAATATGATGAATGAGGGATGTTTAGAAGCTTTTTAAATTCATGCAAAATCGCATTTAGGAGACTCGTGTTCAAAATACGAGGAGGAAATGATAGAATTCACCAAGGTTGTCCAAACAAAACAGCTTCAAAGAGTTGGGACCACGAATTTAAGGGGAAAGCCGAGATCCGATCATGGCGGAAACATGGGTCAAGCAAATTACCAAGATATTCGATGTCTTAGGATGCACGGAGGAACAGAAGGTTCCATTCGCCACCTTTATGTTCCGTGGCGGGCAGACCATCGGTGGGAGTCTCAGTGAAGCGTACCCATCCAAATCCGCACTTTTCGATGTCTTGGGGAGACGTTTGAGAGACTATTTAATGACAAATACTTTCCCGAAAGTGTTCGTCGTATGAAGGAAGTGGAGTTCATCGATTAGAGCAAAACAACATGACGGTGTCTCAATGACGAGGCAAAGTTTGCGAGTTATCCGTGTTCAGACCTCATTTGGTGGAGAATGAGGAACGTATGATGGCGGATGTTTCTTAGAGGTTTGAAACCCAGATACGCCAAGATATCTCATTTCTCATAAACTTTCTCTTTATTTAGATGTTGTAAAATGTGGCTCAATTATTAGAGCGAGATAACGAAAATACACACCAACTGAGAGGACCACAACCAGGATCGTACTGCAGAGATAGCGATCAATGTAATAATGATAACCAAATGAGAAAGAAACAGACGGACAAAAATGGTTACCACTCTGTGGTAATCATGGTCATGAAAATGTAAGAAGCGAGTCGGAGGAGATTTTAAAAGAGGAGATTTAACAACGACTATGTGAAGACGACAGCGGTCTTGCGTGAGAATCGGTTCTAAGGAGGAGAACGACCACCCGGTCATATGCTACAAATGCGGAAAAGAGGGACATATCGGTCAAACCGCCCACAACAGCATTCAAGGTATGCTATAGTTGTGGAAAGGAAGGACATATCGCTTTCGAGATTATGACGATGCATAAAACCTAGTTCAATGGGGACGGTGACTCAAAAGATCGTCCCCGAAAAAGTCAAAGTCAACGATTCCGGAAGAAAGGCGTTTGTTGTGATCGCCATAATGTGAGGAACCCAAACGAGGTGATCACGGGTAAGCTATTTATAAATTCTTGAGAAGTTTATACCTTACTTGATCTGGTCTTTTACCCATTCATTTATCTCTCCTGCATGTGCTCAACGCTTAAACTTGACTCGGAGAAATTAGACTTTGATCTATCTGTGGAAACTCCGTTAGAGAAAACTTTCATCACATCCATCGCTTATAAATCTTGTTTGATTCAAGTTGGCACCATTACCTTACTGTTGACCTTATCTCTTTAAAGATACTTGCTTTTGATGTGATTTTAGGAATTGATTGGTTAACTACTCATCATGCCAAAATTGATTGTTTTCGTAAGATTGTCGGTTTTCATATTCCTAACCAACCCGTTATGCGAATTCAAGCAACTAAACCATTAAAATCAATCACTATCATATCTAATCATAAAGCTATTCGCTTATTGAAAAACGGATGTCAAGCTTTCTTAGCCCATGTTATGGATTTGAATAAAGACACGCCAAATTTGAATAATATTCCTGTTGTTATTGACTTTCCCGACGTATTTCAAAGAACTTCCTGGTCTACCCCGTAACGTGAAGTTGAATTCTTTATTGATCTTAAACCCGGTACAAATCCCATTTCTAAAACCCCATATCGAATGGCTCTATTGAACTTCGTGGAGTTAAAGGTCCAACTACGTGAATTGTTGGACATCCGGTTTTCATTCGTCCTAAGACATCTCCTCGGGGTGCTCCTATTTTATTCGTAAAGAAGAAAGACGGAGTATGCGACTTTGTATTGACTATCGGGGAATTGAACCATGTCACCATCAAGAATAGGTATCCTCTACCTCGTATTGATGACTTGTTTGACCAATTGCAAGGGGCACAATTCTTTTCAAAAATCGATCTTCGCTTACGGATATCATCACCAAGATTAGAATCGAGGATATTCCAAAGATTGCCTTCGAACTTCGGTATGGGCATTATTATGAATTCTTAGTCATGTCTTTCGGACTAACTAATGCTCCTATGACTTTCATGGATATGATGAACCGAGTATTCAAGGAATATTTGGATCGGTTTGTTGTTGTCTTTATTGATGACATCCTTATATATTCCAAAAGTCGTGAAGATCATGAGCACCATTTGAAGTTTGGTACTCTAAAAGCTCGTGAAAACCAACTATATGCCAAATTGAAGAAATGCGAGTTCGGCTTGAGGAAGTAGCCTTTCTTGGGCATGTAATGTGTCAAAACATGGAGTATCTGTTGATCCCACAAGATTGAAGCAATACAAAGTTAGGAGCAACCGAAGTTCGGTGGTATCAAGTACGTAGCTTTTGGGCTTAAATTTGGTTATTATCGGAGATTCGTGGAAGGGTTTTCTCGAATCGCTACTCCATTAACTTCAAATAACTCGGAAGGATACAAAATTCGCTTGGAATGAAGAATGCGAGAAGAGTTTCCAAGAGCTTAAGAGAGACTTATTTCTAAGACTGCTCTAACAATACCATCCGGTTCGGATGGATTTGTTATCTCAAAGCCGATGCTTCGTGCAAAGGTTAGGATGTGTTCTCATGCAACGTGGGAAAGTCATAGCCTATGCCTCGCGACAACTTAAAGAGTATGAGAGGAATTATCCTACTCATGATCTAGAGTTAGCGGCAAATCGTTCAAGGCTAAAGATATGGAGGCACTATCTATATGGGGAGAAAGTGGAGATATATTCGCACCATAAAAGCCTTAAATATTTCTTCACTCAAAAAGAACTCAACATGCTAGCAATGACGTTGGCTCGAACTATTGAAAGACTACGACCACACTATTCAATACCATCCCGGTAAAGCGAACGTGGTAAATGACGCATTGAGTAGAAGATCATATGCGGAACGAAAGTGCGATGATGTCAAGTATACGCGTAGAACCAACTTTAATAGAAAAAGTTAAGGTTGCTTTCAAGCCACCGAATCTTGAAATGATGCGTATGAAGAAAAAGTACAAGAAGGAGCTATTCCTAAGGGCGAGAATTGATGAAGAAGGAATACTTGAGTCCACTCTAGACTTTGTGTTCCTAACGACTTTCGATTTGAAGAACAAGATTATGATGGAGGCACACAATACACCATTTGCAATCCATCCCGGAAGTACTAAAATGTATCGTGATCTTCGACATACATTTTGGTGGAACAATATGAAGAGAGAGATTGCAAAGTTTATCTCAATGTGTTTAACTTGTCAACGTGTAAAGCGGAGCATCTAGTACCTAAGGGTCCGTTGCAACCACTTGAGATTCCTAATGGAAGTGGGAACACATTACCATGGATTTCATTCTGGGTCTTCCTACGGTTTCTCAAGGCATCAATGCTATTTGGGTTATTGTTGATAGATTAACCAAATCTCATTCATTTCTTGCCGATACTGGAGACTTATTCCTTGAACGCCTTGCTAGTATGTACGTAAATGAGATTGTGAGGTTGCATGGCATGCCCAGATCCATAGTTTTGATCGTGACCCAAGATTCACTTCAAGATTTTGGGTTAACTTGCAAAAAGCTATGGGCACGGATTTGCGATTTAGTTCGACATACCATCCCAAAACGGACGAGACAATCGAGAGGACTATTCAAACTCTTGAAGATTTATTAAGACTACGTGTCCTGACTTCAAGGCGGTTGGGATAAGTATTTACCATTGGTGGAATTCTCATACAACAACAAATATCGTGCAAGTATAGGTGTGGCTCCATTCAAGCATTATATGGACGAAAATGTCGTTCTCAATATGTTGGGATGAGGTGGGTGAAGCAACATTGTTGGGACCCGAAAGTTAATACGTATGACTCACCGAAAAGATCCAAATGATTCGACAACGATACAAAACGGCACAAGATCGACAAAAAGAGTTATGCGGATCTTCATCGAAAGGACGTGGAATTTAATGTAGGGGATCATATATTATTGCGAGTTGCTCCATGGAAGGGAGTTACAAGATTTGGGAAGAGAGGAAAGCTCAATCCACGATTTATTAGTCCATTTCAAATTCTTGACCGAGTAGGAAATGTAGCCTATAGACTTGCGTTACCTCCAAGTATGTCTCGTGTTCATAATGTGTTTCACATATCGGTTGCTTCAGAAAATATGTGAAAGACTCGAACCACGTTATAGAGTTAGAACCTGGACGAGATAGCCAAGACTTAACG
Source organism: Panax quinquefolius (assembly GCA_020205615.1). Lineage (NCBI taxonomy): Eukaryota > Viridiplantae > Streptophyta > Magnoliopsida > Apiales > Araliaceae > Panax > Panax quinquefolius. The sequence continues at coordinate 94,701,836 of CM035158.1, read as the reverse complement.
TATGAGGAGGTACTGTCAAAGATTTTGGATAGGAAGGAGCATGTCCCACGCCAAGAAAGGTCATACCACAAGTTAAAGTTTTGTGGAGGAATCATGCTATATAGAGAAATGACCGGGAATTGGAAACGGAAATGAAAGCGAGGTATCCTCACCTTTTCAAACACTGTGTATCGTCACGTCAATTTCGAGGACGAAATTTCATAAGGAGGGAGGTTGTAAGACCCAAATTTTTTAAATAAAAGGAATTTCCTTTATTTATTATTTTGAAATATTAAGGGTTGATTTGATTAATGTGGATAGTTAAGGGTTAAATACGCAAATATTTCAAAATAAGCAAGTGGTTATAAAATATTCATTTTATCGGAATATTCGTTTGGTCGGGAATATTCAGACCGCTTTGTCGAGGAATATTAAATGACTGGCGCAGTCCGCATGTGGGCCCCATAACTAAAAGCGATTGGATGAGGAAAACGACAAAGTTTGGGTGGTTATAAATAACTAGCGTAGTTTGTTACCAATTAAGATATGTTGGAATACCCTTGGTTAAAATATATTAATACTGCGCGTGGTTGCATGCGGTAGCACACCAGTATTATTACGATGATTGTTGAATTATTGATCCTTACGTAAGAAGGCACTACTCAATAATTGTTACAGTAATTATCTTTCAAAGATTTTATTTTATTGATTCAATAATTCTTTGCGTTGGTATTTTATATTATTCATTGTTTGATAATTGTCACCGCATGATATTTCCCATTATCGGATCAATAATTCATATTATTTGAATAATATTATTAGATAACATTATTGGCAATGTCTAGAAAGTTACATCTAAGGAGAGGTTTGGTCACCTAATTGCGCGCCAGTAAGGAGAGATCCTTATTGGAAAGCCCCCTCTTTCCTGGGAACAGCCTGGTTGTCATAAATGTGATTCTGTAATATTATTTGTGAATAATTAATTCATATGATAAGGAAATATTTATTTTATATGAATATAAATGATGGATTTATTTATGTGGTTATTAATGAAGGAATTAATGCTGAGATGTTTTATTTTGTCCGGATTGGAGGTATTAAAAGATCAAATCGGTGTTATTACGACTTTATTGTGTGAGTTATAATATTTAATCCGAATCGTTGGATCGTTGTAATTTTTGGAAATGTTATACATATATAAGTTGAGTATATGTCCACAAATTTTGAACCGATTAAAGATGAGCGATAATTTATTATGAATTTTAAGAGGTGACCGATTCAAAATTAGGTTTATAATTGATTTTGGTGGAAAATTCTAGAATTGAGTGGGCCCCACTTGTGGTTGGTGAAAAAATGTGTCTTGAATTTTATTTCAAATGTGGTGGGTGGCAATAGTAGCGAGTAAAGCCATCAGTAGCAATTGTCAAGTCTGCTTTGGTGGGCTAACATTTTCCTATAAATAGAGGGCTAAGTTAGAATTGAAAATCACACCGAAACAAAGTTTTCTCTTTCTCTCTATATTATTGAGCGTATTTTGTGAGTATTTAGATACTTTGAGAGTTCTTTGCTCAAAGATAAGTTTCATTCAAAGATCACTTGAGACCTTTCCTTCCGGCAATCGATTCTTTGAGGTAAGAGATATTTTTTTTTCAGAATGATATTATTTCTTCAATATCATTATCTTTGAAATGTTGATCTGAAGTTTTTGGAACTTTTTCATGCCGGGTTACTATTCATGAGTTACTATTCACGAGTTACTATTCATGAGTTACTATTCACGAGTTACTATTCATGAGTTACTATTCACGAGTTACTATTCACGAGTACTATTCATGAAGCGTGAAAATGTTTTTTTTGTGGAATTTCTATCTTTTGGTGTCTGAGTTACTATTCACGATATGGCACTATTCACGATACTCAAGACTATTCATCGAAAAATAAAATTTCTTCTTTTCGTTCAAAATATCTATTCTGGATACTAGCTTTGATTGTATCCATGTTTTGATCATTCTTGAATTTTACACCACTATGATTATTTTGAGGTATTTTTTTGGATGTGGATAAAATCAAGTACGAATCCTTAATCCTTAATCCTTGTCATTTTGTTTCACTGGATTCGTTTCTTTAAAAAAAAATATTTTTTTATCATCCTCAGTCTTAAATGATGATATTATTGAATATCTTTGGCCTGTAGTGCAAAGATGAATGATTTCTGAAGAAAATCTTTGGCCTGTAGTGCAAAGATGAACAGATGTTTAAATGAACACGATAGATCGATGAATATCTTTAGCCTTTAGTGCAAAGATGAACAGTGTTGAGATGAACATGACCGATTCTTTGAATATCTTTTTGCGTGTAGTGCAAAAGATGAATATTTGATTCCGGATGAATAATTGATTGATGTTACAGGGATAAAATATTGATGATGGACCGTTAAATTCATAGATTATAGTAGATTTCATTCTCACGTAACTCTTCTATGAATTATTATTTCCGCCGCGAATATTGATCTGAAACTTGTTGTATATTGTATTCTATCGATTTTTTCTGTTGGAGACTAACGATAATTTGTTGTATATTATCTTAGTCATAATATTCTTTTTATCGGGCTAGTTGAGCTCACCCTTTTCCTTGTTGTTCCATTTTTCTTCTCGGGAGGCGAGAATGTAGCGAGTACTAGTCGGGGTATGGAATGAAAGTTCTAGAGAGAGTTGTTTAGTAGTCTTCACCATTTTTGTAAAATAATGTATCAATAATTATGATGGGGATTTATTTGCGTGTGGATATTATCTAGATGGCAATATCTGTATTTAAACTCATTAAGATATATATTGTCGTATTTCACACGACATTTGTATTATTGAAGTTGTAGTTTGCTTCTTGTACCATGTATTTGGCGACTCAGAATGGGTGATGTGTATACCTATTTTGGGGGCGTCACACCTGGTTCCATTCTTTATTATTTTATTGGAATAACTTGTCTGTGCGGTCTATCGCATGCCTGGTGAATTCTTTTGTTATTCTGTTGGAATAACCTATCTATGTGGATTACCGCATGCATGGTGAATGATCCTTTGTATTCATTCTTTATTAAATTATGGAAATGATCTCGCTCACGTGGATTAACGTGCATAACGGTGAAAATCCATTTGCGCTTTAAGATATTCTATTATACTGCCTCGAGATATCATATCTTTTGTACTCGTTGTGGAATATCATTTTCTTTGATAATTTTTTTATGAGTTACTATTCACGAGTTACTATTCACCCGGTTACTATTCACTCTAGTATTATTCACTCGGGTATTCGGGGCACTTTTCGTGTCGGAGTACTATTCATGGGTTACTATTCACCCGATTACTATTCACTCTAGTATCATTCACTCGGGTATTTGGGGTAGTTTTCATGTCGGGGTACTATTCACGAGGTACTATTCCCGAAGTACTATTTACGGGGTACTATTTACCCGAAAAATATATTTCTTTTCTGTCCAAATTATTTTAGGTACATGAATATTATTCTTGAATTTTACTCTACAAAGCAGTATCATGTTGACAATTTGGACGTTATTGATTTCTGGATAAATTAAATTATAAATCTTTAAAATTTATCATTGAACTTGTTTTATTGAATTATTATGTCATTGTCATCATCCTCATGCTTATATTGTAATGAAAGGCATCTTTGGCTTACGTGCATAGATGAACTTGGTATGATTATGACAAGGGAATATTCGGTATAATCATAACCATAATGTGACGAATGATGTGGTAAAAGTCCTCATTGGCCTGTAGTTCATTGATAGACAGTTGTTGGTATGATTATGATCATGGATTATTCGGTATAATCACGACCTTTGATGATTACATGAATATTCTTGGCCGTGGTGCAGGGATGATTCGATTTTATTTATTAAGCTGAGTCTCAACGATAAAGTTGATGAAAAACTTTTTAAATCATAAAAGATAGTAGATTTTATGCTATACTTGACTCTTCTAATGGATTGCTTATTTTCGCTGCAGTTGTTGATCTAAAACTTGTTGCCTATTGTATTATATCAGTTGTTATACTGTTGAAGGATAATTTATTCTGCATTATCTTAGTCATAATATTTCTTACTGGGCTAGTTGAGCTTACCCTTTCTTTCATTGTTCTCTTCAGGAAATGAGAATATATTTGGGGCTGTCGGGAACGGATTAACGGTCCGGATGGTTGTTTTAGTAGTCCTCACTATTCTGTGAAATAGTGTGACAATAAATGTAATGAGGACTCCATTGAGAGTGGATATTGTTTAGATGACAATATTCTTATTAAAACTCTTAGATTATGTTTTGTCGTATGTTACACAACTGTTGTATAATTAAGTTGTATTTGAATTTTGTACCATGTATTTGGCGACTCAAGATGGGTGATGTATACCTGTTTTGGGGGCGTCACAGTTAGCGTTGGTACAAACAGACGTATATGTACCTATGACAATGAATGCACGTGGAGGGTATTCTTATTTAATTAATTTCACTGATGATCACTCAAGATTTGGATATGTGTATTTAATGAAATACAAATCTGAATCATTTGAAAAGTTCAAAGAGTTCAGAAGTAAAGTAGAGAAGCAAACTGACAAGAGTATTAAGATTCTTCGATCAGATCGAGGATGTGAATACTTGAGTAGTAAGTTTCTCAATTATCTCAAAGAAAATGGTATAATCTCACAATGGACTCCACCAGGAACACCACAGTTGAATGGTGTATCTGAAAGGAGAAATCAAACACAGTTTGACATGGTTCGTTCCATTATGAGTTTTACCGATCTTTCGGTGTCATTATGAGGATATGCCCTAAAAGCGGCTACATATCTACTAAATAAGGTCCCCTTGAAATTTGTCCCTAAGACTCCATATGAGATGTGGATAGGGAGGAAACCTAGTCTTAAGCATGTTAAGATTTGGGGATGTCCAACTTATGTGAAAATTTTTCAAAATGATAAGCTTGGGACAAGATCTGATAAGTGTACGTTTGTGGGACATCCTAAAGAAAGTTTAGGATACTACTTCTAAAATCCTACTATGCAAAAGGTGTTTGTTGCCAAACACGCTGCCTTCTTAAAAAATGAGTTTATCCTTGAAGGGGATAGTGGGAGGAAAATAGATCTTGAAAGAATTCAAGAACCAAAAACCACTACAGGTCAAATGGATGAACATGTCCATATAGATACACCTTCTGTACAACACCCTATTCATAAATCTGGAAGAGTACCGAAGATACCTGATAGATATAGATTCGTCATAGAGAATGACAATGAGGTATGCATCATGAATGATGATGATCCATTGCATTACGAACAGGCTATGAGTAGTAAAGACTCAGAGAAATGGCTAGAAGCCATGAAATTCGAGATGTACTCCATGTATGAAAACCAAGTATAGACTTTGGTTTCACCACCTGAAGGTATTAAGCCTATTGGGTGTAAATGGGTATTTAAAAGAAAGACTGGAGCGGACGACAAGGTAGAGACCTATAAGGCCCGACTAGTTGCAAAAGGTTTCAAACAAAGACAAGGAGTCAACTATGATGAAACCTTCTCACCAGTAGAAATGCTCAAGTCCATTCAGATTTTGCTTACGATTGCAGCTTACCAATACTACGAAATCTGGCAGATGGACGTGAAAACGACATTCCTCAATGGGAAACTTGAGGAGGATGTGTATATGACACAACCAGAGGGATTTGTTTCAACAATTGGAACAAATCAAGTCTGTAAACTATAACGATCCTTTTATGGGTTGAAACAAGCTTCTCGTAGGTGGAACATCCGTTTTGATGAGATAATTAAAGAGTTTGATTTTATCAAAAATGAGGATGAACCATGTGTGTACAAGAAGGTTAGTGAGAGCATTGTTTCATTCCTTGTATTATATAATGATGATATATTATTGATAGGGAATGATATTCCTATGCTACAATCAATTAAAATCCGGTTATCTAAACACTTCTCCATGAAGGACTTGAGAGAAACATCCTATATTTTGGGGATAAAGATCTATAGAGATAGATCTAAAAGGATGCTTGGCTTGTCCCAAGGAACGTACATTAACATGATGCTAAAGAAGTTTTTGGGAGAAAATAATTATGGATTAGAAACAATTTATTCTCTTAATCAAATTAGGGATCACATCTCCTTGTCTTGGTCACCAACCAATCTAACAAGTAAATCTTTTTTCAACTTGGATTCCAATAACACTTTTACTAATTAGTAAGCTCCCCTTAATTTAATTCCAACTTGGATTCCTTTTATGGGTGAGGACCCATACCCAACAGATTCTACCGAAAAGGATAAAAGGGATAAAATGATTAGATAGAGTATGTTCGAAATTGCTTAAAAAAATGTGATTATTAATTTTAATTATTGCTTTTGTTTATAATTAGTTTAAAAAATAGTTTGTGTTTGATAAATAAAAAGTATTTAGATTGGTAAAAGATAGTTTGTGTTTGCTTTTACTCACTTCTATTGATATAGATGTCAAAAGTCCGATTCTTGTTGACAAAAGTTATGAAAGGTTCAACAATGATAGGTTTAAAAGACAACAACGCACAATAAAAATTGAAGTGTAAAGTGTAAAGTGTAAATATTAAAAAAAATTATGACATTCAAGGAAGAGAGAAAAAAGTGTAAAGTGTTTGGAATAAAAAATTGTTAATCGCTTATTTAATTTCAAGTGTTAAATTATTAAAAAAGAAAATATTTTGAGAAATAAAGATTTGTAACGGATAAAATTATTAAAATAAATAAGGATAAATTAGTAATATACTTAGTCAAACTTGATTATTAGATTTTGAAAATAATCAAAGCTCCAAATTTTGATTAGCTATATAAATAATACAAAATTTTATTTTTTGGTTTTCGTCTTTGGTATATACCTAGAATTTAACTACTATTAAAGCACTTTATAAAGTCTCTCTAATTTTATTTTATTTATTGTAAATAGACTTAAAATTTAACTACACTTAAAACACTTTTAGATGTACAAAGAAAGAATGACAAAAGAGCCAAAACTCTATTTATGAACCTAAAAACTTATAAGTAATTTATTATTTTACAACAAGAGAATTTCTTATAAAAGTCATTTAGTTAATTAGTGTAATGATTGAGATCGTAGAATATTTTTGTAATAAGACTTTAATATTTATTAAATAAAATAAATATTTTGATAGAATAAATTATGTGTTATGAGTTTTTAGATTGATTATGTATGAGTGTCAGGAGTTTTTGGGAGAAAATAATTTTTCCCGAGAAAAACACAAAACACTACTCATAAAACATAGAAAACGCTAATAAACGTTTATTTTCGAAATTTCGAATTATGTCATAACGTTTATTTGATACAGAGAGATGAACTCTGTAATAAAAGTTTTTTTCGGGAAAAAGCCATAAAAACAGTATTCACGCTAAAAACGTAACTTCATTTTTTTGACTTTTTGAAGAGCGGCATAGAGTTTATTCGGGAAAGGGAGGACGGTTGCAAAATTAGATTTTCAAAAACTAAAACTCGATTTTTCGGCTAACCGAGCGTGTTACGAAAATGTGACCAAAAAGTTAGAAAATCTAACTAAAAAGAAAATGAGAAATCAAATTAATTTTTGATCTAACCAAGCCTAGGGTTTGAATGGCTTGGTTAGGAAATGAAAGTGGGCTTGACTAGGTTAGTGTGGCTTAAGTCTTGAAGTCATGGCTTGAAGACTTAAAGCCAACTCTTGCAAGCTTGGAGCCAAAGAATAAGCTAGACTTGGAGCTAAAGCTTGGGAGGCATGTGTTGTGTGTGGGATTTAAGCATATGGATAAAGAAGAGTAAAAGGCAAAAAGGATGAGTCATAAGCTAAGAGGGGCTTGTGTCTCTTGCTAATTAAAGAGTACGAGGTTAATTGAATGAGGAAAAGCTAAAAGGGGAAGGTAGGAAGGAAAGAGGGAGGTACTGGGCATGAGAAATGGTGGACAAGAGAAGATGGAAAGTTTCCCTTTTTAGTAAGTTTGGAGCTAGAGGAGACAAGCTTTTAATGTTGGTTCCCTCCACTCAATTGTTTCATGCCAAACAAGCCCTAAGGCCAACATGTTGTCTACTTGAGTTAGCTTGATTGTAGTTGTTTAGTTAACCATGAGGAGGTATGGTTGAGTTAGTTATAGGAGGATTCCTTAGATCATCTAACACATGGCCATTTGTTTATTCATTTCATCTTATGAGCTAAGTAAGGAAGAGAGAGAAAGCTTGTGATCTTAGAGAGAAGTGAAAGCAAGAGAAAGAGAGAAATAGAGAGATGGAGTGCGCGAATAAGAAGAGGAAGGAGGAGAAAAGTATAGATTTGATCATCCATCATCCTAAGTAATAAGAAGCAAGGACTAGAACAAGAGGTAAAACATAAAACCCCAACTCTTCATCTCTTTTATTTTTTTAGCTTATAGATTGCTTTGTTGGTGGTTGTTGGTTTATGGAAGATCATGAAGGATCTTGAAGTTAGAAGGTGGTGATTGATGATATATATGCTAAACTATTGTTAATTTACATAAAAGTGGAACCAGGAATGAAAATACGAATCTGTGCACGTAAAGGAAGGAAAAGGACTAATAGTAGACTGTTAAGAAGGGCTGTTTTGGTGGCCTTTTGAGGTAGCATCCCAAATGTAGAAATTAAGTTCTAGGGTGTTGTGTTCTGCTCCTAGAAGTTATGAACACCGCCCAATTGGAATAGAAGAAAAAGCTTATGTAACAAAGTCATGGCGGATTTTTATGTAAAATTAGTTAAAAGCTAAAAAACTAGTGTGACCCCTGTCTTTCGGACAGATTTTTCTTTCGATTGGCTTTGTGGAATTTTTTCCATTTTACAGATTATGTAGTAAGTTAAATAAGGAGTCCGTAGATGTAAGAATGACCTCATTCCGAGTCCGGAGGTGGGAGTTATACCGCTTTGGAATGAGACTAGTTAAATATGCCAATAACAGAAAGTTAGTTGTCAGGAGGTTTTTGGGGCCACTATTTCGGCTAGAAAATGGGTTTGGAAAAACATTTTGCTCGAGGAGATTTGTAGTAGATGTTACAAGGAATATAAGGACGTAAGAACAGACTAATTTCGACCAAGTTATGAGGTTTGGAAGGAGGGGGGTTAGAAAAGTCATGTAGGGACATGATACGCAACGCCGCGCGACGTGGTGTATGTTGAAGCATGTTGAGGGATGCCTAGCAACTTGGTGCACGTCGGGGCGTGTTGGGCGACATTGTGTGGCTTCAGGCGTGTCACGGGCATGTCGACCTGCGGTGTCGCAATGACATGCGATATTTTGACAATTGTTCTAAAATATTCTAACTTAAGAATAAATAATAATAATAATTATTATTAAAAAATAAATATTAATGGATATGGACCATCAAAAGGAGTCGTTAAGAGGCTTGTGGCGTTCCCAAACGTCACAACGCTGTATGACGTTTTTAAAAGAAGATTGTCACGCTAATTAAATTATAAAATGCGAATAATATAAAATGAGTGATAATGCGATGTAAGCCAATATGTGGAGTTTTTATGTGACTAATTGGCATATTATTGTTAATTAAATGTGTAGGATAATTGAAGAGCGTTTCTAAAGCAATTATTAAAGAACGCTTCAAGTAAGTATTCTTAAACTTTTTAGCAAGTTTGTAACTTCCATAATTTATTTTATTGTGCTAGTTTTTCAACTTCATCAAAGACTATTGAATTTCTAATTTACGCAATATTTATATATTGTGTAAATTCTAAACTTATGTAATTGTACAAGTTATTCAGCTGTGCTAAATTGCATTTTAGTTAAGATTTAAAGTTCTATATTCACTAACGGTTTAAGATGTGCATCATTTCCAATTTTTCTGGCTAGAAGAAGATTTGAATATTTTATCGGTTTAAAAATAAATCTTCAAAATATTATTGATTTTAGGTAGAGCTATCAATCTGAATTGTTTGGGTGCAGATTCGGATTCAAATCAGAGATGAAAAACACTAATATTGGGTTATTTTACGTCGAAAAAATCCCGACAGACTCATCAGATGGTCAAACAAACACATATAGTCGTTTAATGAAAATGTTATACAACATAGGGTACAATAGGTTGATCACCCAACGTGCCCGTAAGCCAGTCGTTTAATAGTTGAATTACTATCGAACCTTTACGAAAAATAAAATGTTCAAGGTCTTTTAACTGCTTAGTATGTCATTTCAAAAATGTTAAATAAAAATGAATTTATTATTACTACTCCTATTTATTTGAAATACTTTCACAACTATTATTCTGTTGTAGAAATAGTAACATGATTCTTGATTTTGGTATTTATTCAACTGTTTATACGTGCTGAGCTTTGTAACTCATCATTGCTTTAAATTAAATGTTTTCAGCAAAGCTAGAGTGGACCGAAGGTTTTATTAAAGATAAAGGAAAGGGAAAGAAAATTGAGTAGAAGACAGTGTGAACTATATATAATAGTTAGAAGTATTGTAATAATTAATTTACATTATCATGCGATAAAGATTTAAAGGTCTGAGAACCTAGGATTTAGAGTGAGACATATTGTAATAATTAGTTATTACATGTATGTCATTATTATTATGGTAGATAAGTAATACCGTGGAACACCATATTCAGGGTTTAAAGGTACCCGAATTTGGGGGCGTTACAAGTTGGTATCAAAGCTGTAGGTTGGAAACCTTTGGTGAGAATATCTTAGGCTATAGGAGGAATTAGAGCAGTAGAGAAGATAGTAAGAAGATAAACTCAGAAAGGGGCTTACTTCTTAGCCCCAGTGGGAGTAGAGACTGGAGAGAAGGGAAACTCTACCTTACTATAGGAAGAGGTTTGATTCCATAGCCCGGTTTAACAGCTGAGACCATCCGATCTATTTACCTCTTTCTCCTACCTTCCCAATGTAATAGTATACTAATAGGGCTATGGGGCTTAGTGTCAGTAATTCAAGCAGTTCAACCATTTCTTCTTTCAAAGAACGTCCTAACCATTATAGTAGGCAAGCTCTACTCTTAGAAGGAAATCGCTCAAGTAACAATTTCGACTAGCTTTTCTGATCTTAAGTTAAGCCTTCCCTTTCTATTGCTCATCCATCTAGCTTATACTGGAATGGATTGGGGTAAGGATAAATTTTCGATAAACGAAAGCCGTTTAAAGAGGTATGTCTGTTGCCCCACAATATTACTTGTACATTATTCTAAGCTTCAAAATGTTGCTCGATCGTGGCCTAAACATTGTGCAATCACTCCAGAGGGAGCATTGTAAAAAAGAATGTCATGCAAAATGTAATATCTTTGTAGCTCTACTCAAGACAGCTTCCCCTCGTTAGTTTTGAGCTGCTTCATGACTTCAGGTCCTCCAATCAAATCTTTCTATGAGGAAAAACTCATTTGAAAGTTATCCTCCTTAAAGTTCCTTTTAATGTAATGTGGTAAGGATAAATGCAATCTCTGAATCTCTTATTTTACGTTATGCTTTAATAGAATGAAATGAATTTGGTAAGGGTAGAATACGCCCTATGGTCGATTGAAGGTCCTGTGCCATTTGAACTCAAATATAACTTACCTTAAATCTATCTTTGTCCAGCCAGCTCATAACAAAATTTTAGACCGGCTGACACAACCAAATTGGTTGAGGAAAAAGAAACCCACACTCCCACCCCCAAAAGCGGAGATTGAAGAACCGCCAGGTTGTCAAGGACACGTCTGAAGAGGAGGCGGACGCATGAGATAGAGAAGAGTGCTTGACTAATAGCCCTTGCGAGCCTTACCTGGAGCATAAACCGAAGAGAGTAGATATAGATATGCACTATATTAGGGGGGGATATAGACTAGAAAAGTCCAATACTACTATTGGCTAATGGAATAACTTAGTCTAGCTCTATTACATATGATGAAAGAAAGCAACATAGCAAATGATTCTTTAGCTAATGAGATTCTCACTCATTCACCAGGAAAGACCAATCACCGATACCAGTTCAGCGGAAAAGAGATGGCATGGGGGAATTGAATAAATATGGGAAGGCGGGAATTACATAGGGAATGGGATACTTCAAATGGAAAGAACTCAACTGATTTGATCAGAAACGCTTGTACGCTTTCCAACGGATCTATTGGATTGAAGACAAATAAGCACTCGAACGGCCGAGTCGATGACTGTTTGGCGGGACTTTTCATTTAAGGGAATATTTACTTACCAATATATTATTTACTATGAATGCCCACATGCTCTTGAAATATTTTATTCGAGAGCTCGAAAAGGAAAGTTAAATGAACGAGATTCGGCGATAGCTCGAGCGGAAATTTATATTGAATGAAAAAAAAATTAATGATTGAAATAGAGCAGATGAAGGAAGTGGTAAGGAGATTAACTCAGAATGAGTTGTAAGAGATAAATTGAGGAAATTTATCTATAGAAATTGAAAGAAGTAAAAATAACATAAAATAAATTGTTATTTGTAATATTTACATAAATTATTGCTACGTGCTAATCAAGAAAATATATTTGATTGTAGATGTCAGGAAGTGATGAGACTAGAGATGTTCACATTGTGAGCAAGGAGCTGATCGCTCCACCAGTAATAACACTTAAGCCAGAATCGGTTGTGCTAACGGAGATTGGTCCAGGTATGGGTCTTTAGTTTGAAGAGGATATGAAAGAGGAAGTGCTAGCAGAAGTAATTTGCAATATAGCGTCTAGAGATGCATGTTGTGAGAAGTTATTTGGAGATGAACGTATGGTGAACTTAGGAAGTGATCATGAAGAGTATCTAGAAATGGAACCAAGTGATGAAGTGGAAGTAAATTCTAAGGAGGATCAGATAGAGACAGAAGTTGAGTTAGTAGAAGAAAAAGGGAAAAGTGCCACAGAAGCTGTGAATGATTAATTAATGAAGAAAGTTCAATATTTGAAGCATAAGGTGTTTTTCTTGGAAGAAATGTGGGAGAGGGAAAGATTATTGAATACTCAATTAGAGAAGGCGTTAAGTGAGATGACGGAAGAGCGTGATGAGTTGAATGTGCGGATTAACGAAATGGGAGCTAAAAGCAATATGACAACTGAAGCTCAAAATAAGAAGAGAAAATAGAAATAGATTGATAAATAGTAAAACCCTAAGAAAATGGTAAATGAATGTAAGAATTTTTATAAAAACCACATTGGGGTATGTTTGAAAGGAAAGAAAGTATGTTTTAATTGCGTACAGAAGGATCATATTTCTCCCCACTGCCCCAATCCAAGGAAAAAACGTGTCCCAACTGTGGATCATTTAAACATGTAGCTAAGAATTGTACGAAAGGACAAACATAGAAGGATGTAGAAGAGTATGAATGTATGGGTGTTTATATATTATGTGAATTCTATCTTTTGTATAAATAGTGAGATATAGGTAAGGGTATAGTCCCTTATGAGTATAATAATGGAAAAGACTATGCTGAGATAGGAGAGCATGAAGTGATAATGGAATTAATCCCAATTGAATGTTAAAGATTTGATGAAATTCTAAGAATGATTTAATTAATTGACCATAGAGTAATGAAGTATTGCCATAAGAAGCTAAGTGAACCTTAAGACTGTGAAATAGTATAAGATAGTACGTGGTGATAACAAATTATCGAGATATTCTGGATGCTTAAAGAAGATGATGTAAGCCAGAAAGGCTGTTAAGAAAGAACGTGAAGATTATTGAGGTTACGTTATGGATATCTAAAGGACGGAGACAAAAATAGGGTAGATAACCGCGTTAAATGAGTTAATGAATGTTTTTGTTCGAATAAAATATCGAGATCAAGAAATTTTTCTTTGATCGGTTGAAGGGAATGAAGTATTGTTCGAGGATAAATTTAATGATGGAGTATCATCAGTTATAAATGAAGAGAAAGAATATTCCAAATATATCGTTCAGAGCTTGTTATATTTATTATGGGTTTTGGTGATATAGTTTGGGTTAGGAATGTGTTATTCACATTTATAAATGAAGAGTTTTAGGGTGTTCAAGTTATATTTGAACATATCGATAATAATATGTATAGGAAATATCTTGGTTTCATCTAATACACATGAATATCAGAAGGAACACTTAAAGATAATGATGAAAGTATTTAGAAAAAAATCAGTATACAAAGGTCACCGAATGTGAATTAAGTATGGAATTAGAAGTAAGATATTCGAAAGAGTCAGATGATATAGGGGGAGAATTGCCTAGCTAAAATAGACATAAGGAAGAAGGCAGAGAATTGCCAATGGTAAAGAGAAATAAGTTTAGACATAATAATGAAGAAGTGTGAAGATTTAAAGGAGGAATTTGAGTTCCAGTAGTATTGGAGCTAAAATAAGAAGCCACAATATGTGTTAGTAAGTGCTCGACTTAAATTCCAGAATGGAAATGAGAGTATATCTTGAGAAATGTTGTGATAGGATTTTCAGTTAGGTAAAGGGAGTTCGACACTATATGAAGTATAGTGATTATTTAATGAAGTTATTATAGTTCATAACAGTTAAGATAAGAGTAAATATAAGTGAAGTAGTTAACCTTTATGTCAAAGGAATTATTTACAGACATGAGGTACCAGTTTTGATTGAGTCGAATCGGGATTCGAGAGTTGTTGCGAAGTTATGGCAAAGATTACGAGAATATATAGAAACGAAGCTGAGGTTGAATGTTGTGCGTTATCCTTAAGTGGAGATGCAAGTAGATAAGTACTAGTGTGAGGTGTTGTCCATTTATGGACAAGAGTCACAAGTTGACTCAGAAGACAATAGACTTTAAGTTAACGTATATGACCTATAAAGGTTGAGCAAGACTTAAAGTAGAATATAAAGAAATTCCAATTTAAATAATTGATAGAAAATAGTAAGTTTTAAGAGATAGAGTTATACCTTTTGTTAAAGTAATATGGGGGAACCACTATGCTGAAAAGAAATGTGGGCACCCGAAGACAAAATGAGGACTAATTGTCCCCATATTTATGAGTAACCTTGTATTGTGATTTTGGGGACATAATCCTTATAAAGGTGGAAGAATGTAACGATCGAGATCATAGAATATCTTAGTAATTAGATTTTTAATATTTATTAAATAAAATAAATATTTTGATAGAATAAATTATGTGTTATGAGTTTTTAGGTCGATTAATGACCTAGTTTATGTGTTACATGACTACGTATGAGTGTCGAGAGTTTTTGGGAGAAAATAATTTTTTTTTGAGAAAAACATGAACACATTATTCATAAAACGCAAAAAATGCTAATAAACGTTTATTTTCAAAATTTTGAATTACGTCATAACGTTTATTTGAGAAGGGGAGATGAAATTTAGATATGACACACTTAGAAGGGGGGGGTTAAATAAGTGTGAGAACAAACTATGACTAATTTTTAACTTTAAACTAAACTATCGAATACAACCTACTATATTGATGAATGCAGCTTGCTGAATGAATATGGCCTACAGAATTGACTTTTAATTTAAGAAAATATTTTGATGAATTTATAAGTTAAATAAAATACTTAATGTTAACAAAATATCTCAAGATAAAACAAATAATTAAATTTAAGCAAATTAATTATCTTGAGTGATATTAAGGTAAAGCGAGTAATAAGAATAACACCAAGATTTTTTACGTGTTTCAGCTATTACCCTCTATAATAATAGCCTAGTCCACGTCTAATACCACCTAGTATTGGAGACTCACTTTTATTTCTTTAAATAACTCTTATTACAAAATAGATTCTGTTTAAAATTGAATTACAATAATTCACTTGAGCACTCTTGCTCCTTGTGCACCAATGCACCCTTTAAGCACCTATGCTTCTTTTAAGCACTTATGCTTCCTTGAACCTATTTGTAAACACACCTTAATCCACCTGGATTAAATTCCTTTAGACAACACTTAGTTTAAAATATAAAATTACAACTATAGAGGTCTAATGATCAAAGCAAATAAAAAATTTAACAATGCAAGGCCCAACTAGTGAATGCAATGATCAAGTAGCAAAAAAGAGAGATATCACCGATATTAAGCTCACAAAAATAGCTGATAAATAATCTGGATATAATCGCACAACAGTTGGGATTTTTGCACCAAGAATAATGAAGTAGCTTTTCAAGTATATGAGTGCAATAATTAATTCTAGTGTTTTAAGTGTTGTATTTTCAACACTGTTTTTAGTTCCTTTCATAGCCCAGAAAATATATTACCATTTACTTCACAAAATAATTCCGTTGCATATCATCATAATTTATTTATGTTGCCAACAGAAATCAAAGAGATAAGTAATATTTTTATTTCCGTTGGAAACAAATATAGACTGTGTCAAAGATAACCCACAAATAGGTTCCGTGTAAAGCTTATATAGTCCATGATAACTGCCGCTTCATAAATGTTACTGACTCTTTGAATTTAAACAGAATAATGAAGTGTTAGTAATGTAAACCATTTTTCAAGATAATGATTATCTTATATTTCCAAGATCCACGCAATCCAATTTGTGATAATAATCATATACGCTGCCACTACTTTTAAGTAACCAACACCTTTTAGGTTTCCAACAAATTCGTTGAACACATGTTTTCTAAAAATAAAACTCTTAAAATTCCATAACACATGGCAAATATGAAACAATTAGTCCGGACATCTATCATGTAATATCAAATTTAAGCATGCATAATACTAACCATCTAAAATCGGTCATATATTAACATAGTTAGCACAATATATAGAATTCTTAGGCATACTCAAAATATAATATACATTTTTATGCACACATAAAATGTCCTAGAGCCTTGTATTGAAAAATTAAGTATTTGCAATGACCTTACATATTTTTCTTAAGATAAATCTTTAAAGCCTTTTGACAATAATTGTTTCATCAACTTCCTGAAATTTCACCATAAACAAATTAGTCCATATAATCAAGTCATTATCAAAATAAAAAGGTTAGAATATTAATAAACCAACATTCTCCCCCTTTTTGATGATGACAACACCAAAAATTATAACTCCCCCTGAATTCATGCATATTAAAAATTTCAGAAGATTCAAACATAATAAAACTAATTTTCACCATGCCTTTTGTTTAGGCATAACTTATCCTGCAAATTTGTTAGTTGGAATCACCAAATATAGCATAAATATAGAAATCATATTATCTAATCTCGGCTCCAAATATATATTGTTTTAAAACATACCATCCAAATAAAAACTTAAACACTTGGTACCAACCAAATCGTTTTAAACATAAAAATATAAAATCAAAAACATTTAAAAAATGTCTTCCAGTAACCAACAACCTTCACAACTTGCATAACAACCTACTTGCACAACAACCTTCCCAGCTTGTCTCCCCCTTTATCATCACCAAAAAGATCGTCATATATCAATATCATCAAGGTGAATCGCAGGTAGAGGACGATTAGTGAAATAAGGACGATGGAGAACACGATGAATCCTTTTTTCCATAGAGAAGGTATGAGCAAACCTAGGTGGACGAGGAATAAAGGTTTCATTGGGTAGAGGCAAGTCAAGGAAATCGCCAATGTATTCGGCCATCCAATTACTACGAGGCCACTCCGAAATTGGAGAGTTCATTCTGTCAAAATGTAACCTTCTACCAACATCATTCATACGATGAGCCATGAAATCAGCAAATTCACCAACCTGATAACTTACAAATTTTAGTTCTTGACTAAGTTGACACGAATTTCTATTGATCTTTTGGTCGTAAAGATTCAACTATAGCCATGGTATGTAATTCAAAACCAGCTTGTAGATCGATGAATTCATCCTCAATTTGTGAAAAACATTTGGTCAAATCATTTGCCCGTATAGGCAGGTTCCCTTTTTCTAAAATCGAAATTCTTTGTTTAATGTTAACAATATCAGAACGTACAAGTTCTTGATTTTTTAGAATTTGATTCAACATATCAATTACTGCGGGAGATGAAACTGAGGAAGCAGAATCAGATGAAATAACATTTGGTGGAGTAGGAAGAGGATCAGAAATAAGACGTACAAATGAGCCATCAACAAAGGAAATATGAGATTGTTTGAGATTAGCAGAATTAATAAATTCATTGTGGGATACCACAATTTCATCATCGAGATAGAGTTTGAAATGCTAAAACATCTTTGTCAAAAACAAACCATAAGGCAAACACTTTTTAGTTTAGCGAATACAACTTATCATGTGAGACAACATCATAAGAGAAAAATTAAAACTGACTCCTTTTAAAATCATTGCAATAACAACCAAATCTTGGTAAGTGAAATCTGCTCCACCACCCACTCGTGGAAACAGATTATACCGAAGGATTTTGTGCAAAACACATGCAAGTGGGCAGACATCAATAGTTTTAGGAGTAAATAGAGTTGTCAAAGATGAATCATCCATCACTGTATGAAGTTGTTCAAGAGGAGGAAAGGGTATATTGGCAGTACCCTTAAGAGTAAATGAACAAGGACCGGACGAAGGAATATTAAAAATACTCCCAAAGTCTACCACTGTGAAAAACAGAGATTTCCCCTTCACAAAAGATGTATAACAATCCCTATTACACTCTAAATTTGTGTAAAATTGTTGTATCAAACGAGGATAAGCCCTAGTTGGGGGAAAAAGCATATCAAAAATACCACAAGACATGAAGAGTTTTTCCAAAGATGAGTTTTTGAAATAAAACAAATCCAAAATTTTCTCATAAATAAACTATTTAGTAGCAATAGAAGTCTTAAAACGGGCTTCGAAACCATGACCCCTAAAGAAATTATCTGGCAAATCAGAAGTAGTAGAGAAAGGGTTTACCAGATTTGTCGGTGAATCTGGTTGAGAAGGAGGAGGCTCTGAACCAAGAGATTGAGGGGATGACTTTAAGAAAGAGAAGCTTGAGTCAGACCCATCAGAATCATCAGACGAAACAGTAATAGAAGGCTGGCGAGCTTGTTTTTTGGATTTCTTTGGTGATCGTGTGGTATAAGGAGATCGTGGATGACATCCTTCTTTGATTTATATACCAATGAACGCTTTTTTGCTCGAGTTTTCATGATCGGTGTTAAACAGAGAAGAAATATCAGTGTAGATATGTGAGAAAGGAAGAAATCGCCATGTATTTAATGGAAAGTGGTAGAAGCCGAAAGGACTCATTGAAACAATAAATCTCTAGCATCGATCTTTTCAAATTTCAAAATTCATCATGATAGTTACCGTGAATTATGCCAGAGCAGATACATCTCCCTTAGACTTTGGTTTCGTACGGATAATGTTTAGCAACAGAACACAAAAAAAATAATAATCATGAAGATATACTATAATTATGAGATATTTTATGCATGAATTATTTTAGTACGTGAACATATTATACCATGCACATTCCAAGTTCTTTCTTAACATGCAAAATCTTTCTTCACTTAATGGTTTAGTAAAAATGTCAACCAATTATTTTTCTGTAGGAATAAAAATTAATTTTATTAAACCTTTTGAAACTTTATCCCTTAAAAAATGATGCCTAACTTCTATGTGTTTTGTGCGAGAATGCAAAACAGGATTTCTTGAAATGTCAATAGTGTTAGAATTATCACAGTAAATAGGCACACTATCACATAAAATATCAAAATCACATAAAGTTTGTTTTAACCATAAAATTTGAGAGCAACAACTCCCTGCAGCTAGATATTCACCCTCAGTGGTTGATAAAGCCACTGAAGTCTACTTTTTACTATGCCACATAACAAGACTGTGTCCTAAAAATGTGCAAGCACCACTGGTACTTTTTCTATCAATTTGACATCCTGCATAGTTAGCATCTGAATAGCCCATTAGTTCAAAATGATTGCAGATTAGAAAATTCGTTTGACAGCTTGGAAATGAGAATCCTTAGGTTTTGCTTAAAAACGTGCACATAAACAAACACTATACATAATATCTGGTCTAGATGTAGTTAAATATAATAAGCATCCAATCATACCTCAATATTTAACCACTTCCACATCTATACCTTTTTCCTCAGTCGTAAGCTTTATTGAAGTGCTCATTGGTATACCCTTTGAATTTAATCCTTCAAAACCAAACCTTTTAAGGAGCTCTTTTGTATATTTGGTTTGATGGACATATATACCATCCTTTGTTTGCTTGATTTGAAGTCCCAAAAAGTAGGTAAGTTCTCCCATTAGACTCATATCAAACTCCTTGTGCATGAACTTAGAAAACCACTCACAAAGGAAATCATTAGTAGCACCAAAAATTATATCATGTACATATATTTGTACAATAATAATATCTTTATTTTCATGCCTTATAAATAATATAGAATCAATTTTTCCTCTAGTAAAACCATTTGAAAGTAAATACTTACTCAACCTTTCGTACCAAGCCCTTGGAGTTTGCTTTAGTCCATAAAAAGCTTTCTTGAGCTTGTAAACATGGTTTGGATACCTCTCATGTTCAAATCCAGGAGGTTGTTTTACATATACCTCTTCATTGATGTATCCGTTGAGAAAGGCGCTCTTTACGTCCATTTGATAGAGTGTGAACTTCTTGTAACATGCAAATGCTAACAAGATGCGGATGGACTCTAGTCTAGCAACTGGAGCATAAGTCTCTTCATAGTCTATTCCTTCTTGTTGATTATATCCCTGAGCTACTAGTATTGCTTTGTTACGAGTAATAGTGCCATGCTCATCAAGTTTATTTTTGAATACCCATTTTGTTCCAATGATAGAAACATCTTTAGGAGGGGCATTAGTTCCCAGACTTGACATCGTTCAAATTGCTAAAGTTCTTCCTGTATTGCCATTAGCCAGCTTTCATCGAGGATAGCATCCTTAGCATTCTTTGGTTCAACTTGTGATAAAAGTGCAGAAAAAGCACATTGATTTTGTAATCCTCTTCTTGTAGTGATTCCTTTGTTTATATCTCCAATGATATTTTCTGGTGGATGATTTTTGAGATATCTCGCAGTCTTTGGCATTTGCACATCATGTATTTCTTCTTGTTGAGAGATATCAACTTCAGACTCTTGTGTTGTTCTCTGTTCCACTTCTTGTGGGTTTTCCAATTCACCTTGCTAGATTTGTCCATTGAATTGATTTTTTCGGTGTGCTGGATTTACTAAGATCTCCAAATTCCCTGCATCGTCATCTCTTTCTTTTGGAAGATCATTTTGAGTTTCATTAATAGCAATATAAACAGATTCTTCAACACTCAACTTGTTAATATTTAATACACGATATGCTTTACTATTCTGTGAATACCCAATGAAAATTCCTTCATAAGATTTAGCATCAAATTTTCCTAGGTTATCACTAGTATTTAGAATAAAACATTTAGATCCAAAAAATTTGAAATAACTTATATTAGGAATCTTATTATTTAACAGTTCATAAGGTGTCTTCAAAATGATTGGATGAATAAGTACCCTATTCAAGAGATAACAAGAAGTGTTTACAGCTTCGACCCAAAACTTTATAGGAAGTTTACTTTCTTGTAATAAGGTTCTAGCAGTTTCTTGTAATGTCCTGTTCTTTCTTTCTACAACTCCATTTTGTTGAGGTGTTCTAGAAATTTGAAAAATTCATGATCGATTCCTTTTGATCACAAAATATTATAAAGTCTTTTTAAAATTCAGTACCATGATCACTTCTTATTTTTATAAGTTTGAGATTATATTTTGTTTCTAAGTTTCTTATTAATTTCTCAAACTCCTTAAATGCTTCATCTTTAGTTCTCAACAATAATTCCCATGTGTATCTAGAAAAATCATCTACTATTACAAACGCATAAAACTTACCATTTATACTAGGATGTCTTTCTGGTCCAAATAGATCAAGATGAAGTAGTTGTAAGGGAGAAGAAGTTGATACCATGTTCTTTGTCGTAAATGATATTCTTACTTGTTTCCCGAGTTGACAAGGAATACAAATTCCCTTCTTTTCATACTTTATTTTTGGCAACCCTTTGGCAAAATTCTTTGAGGATAATTTCTTGATTAAATCCATGTGAACATGTCCCATCCTCTTGTGCCACAAATTAGCTTCATCTTGTACAGATGCAAGACACAATTCTTCATCTTGTTGCTTTAAATCAATAGTATATATATTTCATTCTCTTTGTGCAACTAGAGTAACGTTGTTAGTACCATGAGAAATAGTGCATTTTTCTTTATCAAAACTAACTTGGTGCCCATTATCCATTAATTGACTGATACTAATAAGATTAAATTCAAGTCCATTAACAAGGTGTACATTATCAATATTTACCTCACCATTTCCTATTTTACCTTTTCTGATTATTTCGCAAGTTCGATTATCTCCAAATGTAACTGTACCATTTTTCTTCTTAATTTTTAGCTCCACGAGCTTTGTCTTGTCACCAGTCATGTGACGTGAGCATCCACTATCAAGAATCCATTTTTGAGATGAAACCCTTGCCTTGAGACATACCTGTCAAGAAAGAATAATTCATCCTTTTGGTACCCACATCTTTTTGGGTCCTTTTATGTTAGTTGCAAGTAAATCATCCTTTTTAACCCATACCTTTTTAATCTTATTTTTCTTAAAATAGTTTATGTCCAGATGACCTTTAATGCCACAATTTCTACATGTTATAAAGGGAGAACAATAATTTAATCTAAAACGTGATTTTGATTTTAGCATTTTCATATTACCCTTTTTATGCATAGGATTATAACCAATTCCTTGTCTTTCAAAACTAGGTCTTTGTTTACCCAATATGACATTCAAATTTTCTTCACCTTGAACGAATTTAGCAAGAGATGATTTTAGTGAATCTATTTCTTTTTGAAGTTCGTTATTAGGAAAGGTTTTAACAGGTGATTTTTAGATCATTAGTCAATTTTTGGATTTCATTATTCAATGAATTTACCTTATTGAAAAGTATTTTGTTATAGTTATCTAAATAATCAATTTTAGCTATCAAAACCTTTTCTTCTTTAAATATAGATTCCTTTTCAATATCTTTCTTTTCATCTATTAAAGAGTCTACTTCACCCATTAATGTATTTACTAAGTCCTTTAAATATGCATTCTTTTCTTTTAGTTTATCATTTTCTTGTTTCAAAGAATTAAACTCAAAATTAGATACCTTGTTTGATTCACCTTCTATTCTTATGAAGCATACTTGAGCTATTTCATCCTTGGCATCGACCTCAACTTCAGATTCTTCTTCATCACTCCAAGTGACCAGTGCCTTGTTTCTTTTATTATCCTTGTAGCCTATTTTTCCCTTATTCTTTAGTTAGAAACAGTCCTTCTTGAAGTGCCCTGGACGTCCACATTCAAAACATGTCTCCTCAGTTTGTTTTCCTTTCCTTTATTTGAGTTGAAGATATTCTTTCGTTTATTCTTCCTTTGTAGAAGTTCTTTGAGTCTTCTTGACATCATGGCTATCTCTTCATCAGAATCATCATCAAGCTCTTCTTCATTTCCTGCATTAAGAGCTAAAACCTTCCTTCGAGGAATTTCATCCTCATCGTCATACCTCTTTAACTGATGTTCATATTCCTCAAGTTCACAAAAAGAGTTAGTGTATCCATAGTAGATATAGTAGAAGAATCTTGAAGAGTAGTGATTTTAGAAGAAAACCTCTTGGGCATAGCCTGAAGTAACTTACGGTTAATCTCACTTTGTGGAATAGATTTGTCCAGTAGCTTTAAGGAGTTTAGAAGAACGAGAAACCTTGCTTGAGCCATCTTTATAGTTTCATCCTTCTCGAGTTTGAACATTTCATAATCATGTATGAGCATGCTTAGTTTAACTTCTCGAACTTTTAATGTTCCTTCATGGCTCACCACTAGAGTGTCCCAAATTTCCTTAGCTGTGTTGCATGAGGACACTTTGTCAATCTCAGACTGTACCATGCCACTAAGTAGTGTGTTCATAGCCCTTGAATCATAGGAGACCATGAAAGTTTTAGTTGAGTCCATCTCTAGTAAAGTTTTTGGAGTGCCGTCATCTTTTCTTGGAATAACTGGTCCGTTCTCTACAACCCACCATTCCTAAGGATCTCTTTTGAGGTAGATCCTCATTCGGAATTTCTAGAAGTTGTAAATCTGTTCCATACAACAAAGGAGGTCTATTGGTTGATTGACCTTCTTGATTGTTGTTCCCGAACTGTGCCATGTCAGAATCTTTCCCTACAAGTCACCTTTAAGACCAAGTAAGTAGAGCCAAGCTTTGATACCAAGTGAAATTCAGATATGACACACTTAGAAGGGGGGGTTGAATAAGTGTGAGAACAAACTATGACCAATTTTTAACTTTAAACTAAACTATCGAATATAGCCTACTATATTGATGAATGCAACTTGCTGAATGAATATGGCCTACCGAATTGACTTTTAATTTAAGAAATTTTTTTGATGAATTTATAAGTTAAATAGAATACTTAATGTTAACAAAATATCTCAAGATAAAACAAATAATTAAATTTAAGAAATTTAATTATCTTGAGTGATATTAAAGTAAAGCGAGTAATAAGAATGACACCAAAAATTTTTAGGTGGTTCAGCTATTACCCTCTATAATAATAGCCTAGTCCACGTCCAATACCAAATAGTATTGGAGACTCACTTTTATTTCTTTAAATAACTCTTATTAAAAATAGATTCTGTTTAAAATTGAATTACAATAATTCACTTGAGCACTCTTGCTCCTTGTGCACCAATGCACCCTTTAAGCACCTATACTTCCTTGAACATGTTTATAAACACACCTTAATCCACCTGGATTAAATTTCTTTAGATAACACTTAGTCTAAAATATAAAATTACAACTATAGAGGTCTAATGATCAAAGCAAATAAATAATTTAACAATGCAAGGCCCAACTAGTGAATGCAATGATCTAGTAGCAAAAGAGAGAGATATCACCAATATTAAGCTCACGAAAATAGCTGATAAATAATCTGGATATAATCGCACAACAGCTGGGATTTTTGCACCAAGAATAATGAAGTAGCTTTTCAAGTATATGAGTGCAATAATTAATTCTAGTGTTGTAAGTGTTGTATTTTCAACACTGTTCTTAGTTCCTTTTATAGCCCAGAAAATATATTACCGTTTACTTCACAAAATAATTCCGTTGCATATCATCATAATTTATTTACGTTGCCAATAGAAATCAAAGAGATAAGTAATATTTTTATTTCCATTGGAAACAAATATAGACTGTGTCAAAGATAACCCACAAATAGGTTCCGTGTAAAGCTTATATAGTCCATGATAACTGCCGCTTCATAAATGTTACTGACTCTTTGAATTTAAACAGAATAGTGAAGTGTTAGTAATGTAAACCATTTTTCAAGATAATGATTATCTTATATTTCCAAGGTCCACGCAATCCAATTTGTGATAATAATCATATCTGCCGCCACTACTTTTAAGTAACCAACACCTTTTAGGTTTCCAACAAATTCGTTGCACACGTGTTTTCTAAAAAACAACTCTTAAAATTCCATAACACATGGCAAATATGAAACAATTATTCCGGACATCTATCATGTAATATCAAATTTAAGCATGCATAATACTAACCATCTAAAATTGGTCATATATTAACAGTTAGCACAATATATAGAATTCTTAGGCATACTCAAAATATAATACACATTTTTATGCACACATAAAATGTCCTAGAGCCTTGTATTAAAAAATTAAGTATTTCCAATGACCTTACATATTTTTCTTAAGACTCAAATCTTCAAATCCTTTTGACAATAATTCTTTCATCAACTTCCTGAAATTTCACCATAAAAAAATTAGTCCATATAATCAAGTCATCATCAAAACAAAAAGGTTAAAATATTAACAAACCAACAGGAGATGAAATCTTTAATAAAGTTTTTTTCGGAAAAAAGCCGTAAAAATACTATTCGCGCTAAAAATGCAACTTCGTTGTTTTGACTTTTCGAAGAGCGACATAACGTTTATTCGGGAAAGGGGGAACAGTGGTGAAACCGGATGTTTGAAAATAAAAAGTCTATTTTTTGGCTAACCGAGCATGTTACGAAAACGTAACCAAAAAAGTTAGAAAATCTAACTAAAAAAATGCGAAATCAAATTAAATTGTTATCTAACCAAGCCTAGGGTTTGAATCGTTTGGTTAGGAAATGAAAAGGGCTTGGCTAGGTTAGTGTGGCTTAAGTCTTGAAGCCATAGCTTGAAGCCTTGAAGCTAACTCTTGCAAGCTTGGAGCCAAAGAATAAGCTAGACTTGGAGCCAAAGCTTGGGAGGCATGTGTCATGCGTGGGATTTAAACGTGTGGGATTTAAACATATGGGATAAAGAAGAGTAAAAGGCCAAAAGGATGAGTCATAAGCTAGGAGAGGCATGTGTCTCTTGTTAATTAAACAAAATGAGGTTAATTGAATGTAAAAAAGGTAAAAGGAGAAGGAAGGTATGAGGGATGAACAAATTATGAGATATGGGGGACAAGAGAAGATGGAAAGTTTCCATTTTTAGTAAGTTTGGAGCTAGAAGAGACAAGCTTTTAATGTTGGTTCCCTCCACCCAATTGTTTCATGCCAAACAAGCCTTTAGGCCAACATGTTGTCTACTTGATTTAGCTTGATTATAGTTGTTTAGTTAACCATGAGGAGGCATGATTGAGTTAGTGTAATATCCTAAATATTTCAAATATGATCTGACAAGAACTAATAAAGGATATTAATTTAAAACCTAAGAATGATTTCTCAAGTATATATTAAGGTATCTGAAAGACCAAAAAACGAATCATAGATACGATCGTATACGATTAGAGGTTAAAACTATAACATAAGCTATATGTTATATATGAATAAATAAGCTTGAATTATGCTTCAAATTTGTTATATAATTTTTGTTATGTGTATAATTTTGTGTTTTGGTTCAAGTATTCAACTTTAACACTTACTAAAATTAAGCGTTAGAACCTATAAATCAAATACGTCCATGAAATCCGTCTTTCATCCTTTTAGGATTTTTCTCATTTCATGATATAATGTTTATATGAGTCATAGAACCCAGTGGGACAATAATTTTTTTTTTTCGAGAAAGAGACAAAAATCACAATTCTTGAGCAAAATGCCTTTCGTCTTTTTGATTAGTTCTTTTCGTCGTTTTGACATATTATATTTCACGACATAGTGTTTATACGTGGTTTAGAGACCAATGAACCAATAAAAGTTTTTTCGTTGAAAAACTCAAAAGGCTTTCGAGAGTGAAACGAGTTCGTTCTATTAATTTTTCGTTTCAAGATCTATCGGTAATACGAAGTGAAGTCATGCAATAGTCGATAAAGTTTTTCCCGAAAAGAGTGCAAATTACTATTCACGATAATATGACAAAAATAAATATTTTGTCAACTTTTTGGTCGTCTAATTATTTTCTAAGAAATGGTTGCAAAAAACACTATTCATCGAAAAACATGCCAAGTCTGTTAGAATTTTCACTTCAAAAAAAAGTGTTTATACGAAACAAAACTCAGTAATGTCAGACTTTTAAATCAATAAAGTTCAATTAAACCTAAAGAATTAAAAATGAACTATTTAGTTGAATGGTAACTAGTTGTAATCAAATTAGGTTATATGTAACTAAGTTTATATAACCAAACTAGGATCCAAACTAAGTTACAACGTAACTAAATAAAACCAATCAATGTGAACTTGAATCGACCAATCAGAGAAGAGATGATGAAAACATGATGTAAGCATGACATCATCCTCAAAGAAAACACAAAGATGATGTCATGATGATGTTGCTTGGTGGAAGATATTTTCAAGGAACTAAAGTGTAATTAACCTAGGTACTAAAGTGTAATAAGACGGGTGCAAAATGTAATAAGCCGGGTGTAAAGTGTAATAAGTCGAGCCCCTAATGTGCAATTAATGAAACTATGCTTTCTTATAAATAGATAGCTTAAACTCATTAACTCTTCACCAATTTACAAAGAAAAATCAAGTATTCAAAGTTATAGTCTAGAATTAGAAAGAGAGATTTCTTGTGAGTTAGATTAATATCAAAATTGTAAAGGATTAGTTAAAACCTGCAACTTCAAGAGGTAAAATCCTTAGTCGTTATTAAGTTTGTTTTTCGTTCATATTATAGTTTATAAACTCAAAAACATAAGTCGTGCCCATGTACGCTTGTCGTTCTCTGTGTCCTTCATAATTTCTTGAGCAAGTAATTGTTATGTTCAATTTTATGTAATAATATAGTAGTCGTTACCATGTTTGGTTTCTAACTTAGTGTTTCTTTGGGTGTTCTTGAGCAAATCTATTATAAGTTAAATTTATGATATTTCAAGTTTAAAGTGTCATAAATCACATATTTAAGCCGTTATCATGCCCAAATTATTTCAATCATGAAATCCAAAAGCTCAAGAACATAAGTTATTATTATGTACGATTTTTCGTTCTTCGCGTTTTTCGTGTGTTCTTGAGGAAAATTCATAAATTGTACATAAGTAGGTTTATGGTTTTGTTATTTTCATGTTATTGAATGTAATTAAGTGTTATAAAATGATAACATAACATTTTGATGCTTGTGGTATCATGTTTTACCAAATGAAATGACAAAATTGTGAACAAAATCACACTTCTGACCTTTTTGTCCATTTTCAAAAATTTAAACTCAGAATATGCTTCTGAAATGTAAAAGAAAGCTGTAGATTAGGAAGTTCTAATAAATTTAGACTTAAGAATCACCTTAAAATATTTTATTATGAGAAATTTATGGCAGTTTCCTTAAAGAACGTTCAAGTTGAAAAGTTTAAGGGGAGCTCTTGAATTTTAAGACTTAAAAATGACTTTTTGAGCTAGCCACTTATCTAAGTAATTCCACCTATTAAAATAGTTTTAAAAAGTTATAAAATCACTTATTAAGAATTAGAATTAGATAAACTAACATTTGGGTACTCGTAACCCATTATGTAGGGATTTAAACGTTTACCGGGAAACCTTAGTTTGCATTCGAGGCAACTTTTGTATCCTAAACCTATGTGCAAATATTTCTAAGCTTGGTCATATGTGATAGTTTATATGTGAAAGCCTTATGTAATGTTAAGTAGGATATGATGATTAAATGTTAAGTATTTAATGATATGTTATACCATATATGATTATGTTCTATCATTGAACATGAGTTAACATGATCGTTAACTGAAAGCTATGTCAAGTTAAGCATGTTCAATTTTATATAAAATCATAAAATTTCTATGTATTATTAGATAGACTTGCTTAGCCGTAGTGCTCAGTCTTGTGAATAAAACTTTATTTGCAATTAAAGAAGAATGATAAGAAGACCATGAACGTAAAGAAGAAGCATAGATTTGGTTTCATGTTTTATTTACTGGTATTTGTATTAAGTTATAATGGCTTCTGTAATACGAACAAGCAAACCATGTAATTAAAGATTATATTAATAATATCATGTTATTATCATCAGAATGGTGTTATGTCTTTAATTTGATATAACTTAGAATTGTTAAAGATCAATTAATTTGAGTGTGTGTATTGGAAA
This sequence comes from Panax quinquefolius, assembly GCA_020205615.1. NCBI lineage: Eukaryota > Viridiplantae > Streptophyta > Magnoliopsida > Apiales > Araliaceae > Panax > Panax quinquefolius. Next base: position 94,672,317 of record CM035158.1, on the reverse strand, counting down.
TATGGATTGATCATTTTATGTTGATATTCTGAAATTTAGATAAATAGTAAAACATTAATACAATATTGATAAAGAACTATATATCTGAAGGAGGATACTGAATAACATTGTGAGTGTTGTAAGAACAAAGATTTAGCACCGAGTAGAAACTAAATTCTTCGCAATGTTCTTCTGTTTCAAGTACAAGTGTGTTTTTAATATTGTGAATTTCAGATAAATAGGTGAAAGGTCAATAATAATCTAGAAGGGGGGTTGAATAAATTATTATCAGTTAAAAATTATATTTAGGCCTTTTTGAATTTTTAGTTATTAATTAGCAGTTTTTAGTAATTAACATGCAGGATATAAAAATTCAATCACAATGCATTGAGATTTATCTGGTTCACAACATACACCCTTTGGTATATTGCTACGTCAAGTCTCAAGTCCCTACTTGGAACTTGAGATCCTATTACTATCAGTAATAACAACTCCTTCAACAGGCGGAGAAGCCTTTACAAAGTTTTATAGACAAACTTTCAACTATTCAACTATTCTATCTTGGACAGCAAGCTCCCCGCTCCTTCCTCAAGTCTAGTCGTACCACCTTTTTGAGAGTAGTTCTATTCTATTATCTGGTCTTGAAACAACAGCCGCTTCCTCACCTCACAAGTACATTAGAGACCCAACTACCTGCTGACCTCTCTAAGACTCCGGTCTTGGTCAAAGAATTACTCATCTTTCTCACAGGTACATAAAATAAACTAACTCTAATATTTTCTCTATTTACAAATAAGTTTACAACAAAATACTTCTTTAATAAGCTGATAAGAGTTAAGTACTAAATAATGCTTCTCAAATAAGCAGATAGAGAATTAAGAACAAATATATCAGTATAAAGGTTCAAGGACTTCAATAAGTTTCTTTAAGGTAGATAGAGCTTCTGATTAAGCAAGTATATGATATTAAAGTACTTTTTAAAGAATTAACAAGTCTGTAGAATAAAGAGTGTTTTTCTATGGACAATGTAAAATTGTTTCTTAGAAAGCCTTTATCAAGTATTATATGAATTATTTGTATGAACCAATACTTGTATAAAAGAATAAATCAAATAATATTTATCAAATATAATCTCAGTTAAACACAATCTGATATAGCAAATATTACTTGTTTAACTCAAATAATATATAAGAATATTTTATCTATTATGTGAACTTTATAAATAATGTCACTTAGTACTATAAGGAATCGTACGGTTCGAATTCCTCTTGGTGGAGGTGTATCTCCGTAGCCTTGCGACGTCTAAGTATGACAAAATTTATGATTTTTGCAATTGATATTTATATAAATATTTTCAATAGATCACTACGATTCTCAAATCCGGTTCGGATGACTACTCTTTCTGGAGTAGTATCTCAGTGTTTTTTTGAGCTATCAAGTGTCGTATCTATTTTATGATATTTATATAAATAATATCAATAAAAGGGTACTGAAGACTATAAGGAATCGTACGGTTCGAATTTCTCTCCGTAGAGGTGTATTTCCATAGCCTTGCGGCACCCAAGTATCTTTTTATTTGATAAATAGATGAAATATAGATATGTAGAATTGTGTAGAATAATATATATTTGTATATCTATAGATATAACACAAGTAAGAAATAATTCAACAGAAATTGAACTTATCTCAATACTTGGACCAATTTTTCTCTTCAAAAATAATCAGAACTTTTGTAGGAAGAGATATAAAATTTAGAGAGAATGTAGGCAATGAGATTATGATTTCCTTTTCACTAAATTAGTAAAACCAAATGAATGAAATACTCCCTATTTATAGAATTTTTGAAGTTTAGGGCAAAATTATAATTTAGAAAAATAATTTTTGAATGCACGGTTTTGATCAAACATTTTTGAATTGAACGGTCCAGATTAAAGTATGCTTTTAGGCGGTAGAAGAATAAAAATCGCCCAGTCCAATCTCCTTCTTCTGATCATTTAATGCTTATCATGCCAGCCAACACATGATTTAAATTAAGTCCCAAAATAAGTGTCATTGTTGTCCAACACACAGTTTCTAGCACATGCACTTTAACACACACTCATATATATATTATATACATAACATTTGGTTTGATTAGGAAATATAGCTGTTGGCTACCATAGGCGGAAGGAGACTGTTTAAGAATGAGATGAGAAGAACAAGTGCGCATATTTGTCACAATTGTGGGCAGAAAGGACATTATAAAAGTGAATGTAGAGTTAAACAAAAATTAACTCAATTAAATATTTCAGCCGAAGATACAGAACAGTTATTAGAATTAATGAGAATTGAAAATAACCGTGGTAGTGATGAAGAAGCTTCTGATATTCCAGAATCTTCTAGTAATAATATATTTAACGATGAAAAATCAAAGAAATATGATAAAAGTAAAATTGTCTGTCACAATTGTGGGCAAAAAGACATTATAAAAGTGAATGTAGAGTTAAACAAAAATTAACTCAATTAAATATTTCAGCCGAAGATACAGAACAATTATTAGAATTAATGAGAATTGAAAATAACAGTGGTAGTGATGAAGAAGCTTCTAATATTCCAGAATCTTCTAGTAATAATACATCTAACGATGAATTTGATAGTGAAAATGAAGTCACTATATGTACAAAAAATTACAATAAAAACTATTGTAAAAGAATCAATGTAATTACGAAAGAAGAAGAAGAAAGTTCTTTATTAGTTGATCTAATTAGTAAAATTACAGACCCTGAATTAAAAACTCAGTATTTGAAACAATTAAAAGATCTGTTAACCAAAGATAAAAAAGTCACTGATAAAGTTCTTATAGCCAAAGAAAAACCAATTTTCAGTCTCAACAAAACTCTTGAATGATTTAAATCTCCGGTAAAAGAAATTACCCTCCCTGAATTAAATCAAGAAGTTAATAAACTTAAGAAAGAAATTTCTAACTTAAAATTAGATATTTCTAACTTAAGAAAAGAGATTGATGATAAGAAATCAGATCTTCAAGTTCATGATTCCTCTTCTAGTGATGAAAGTCACGATGAACCAAAATCATTAGGTGCTAAAGATTCTGACCTCTTTATTCAAGGTCTCTCCCTTAAAAGAATTAAAGATATTACTATTTAAAAATGGTATATCTCTATTAATTTAGTTATCGATAAAACGTTCTCTGTACAGCTCCCTGCCTTAGTTGATACTGGTGCAGATTTAAACTGTATTCAAGAAGGTATTATCCCCACACGATATTATAAGAAAACTAGTGAAAAACTAAATTCAGCTAACGGAAGTCAGATGGAAATAAAATATAAATTACCTAATGTACATATTTGTCAAGACAGTATGTGTTTTAAGACCTCATTTGTCTTAGTTCGCAATCTTACTGACAAAATCATTTTAGGATTACCGTTTATCTATTTATTATACCCATTTACTACTAGTAATAAAGGTTTAAGTTGCGAACACTTAGGAAAAAGGATTACATTTAGTTTCCTAATCAAACCAAAAGAAAGAGATTTAAAATTTATTCAAGAAGAATCAATTTCTAAATCATTGAATCTGTTAAACTGCAAAGTTACTCATTTAAATTTCCTTAAAGAAGAAGTTAAGTATCAGCAAGTTGAAGAACAACTTAAGAGTAACAGAGTCCAAGAAAAAATAAAAGAATTAAAAGATTATTTACTAAAAAATTTATGTTCTGATTCTCCCAATGCTTTTTGGCATAGGAAGAAGCACACGCTTAGGTTATCCTATCTTAAGGAATTTAAAGAACATTTAATTCCCACTAAAAGCTAGACCTATTCAAATGAGTCATGAACAAATGGAGTTATGTAAAAAGAAATTAATGATCTTCTTAGTAAAGGTTTAATTAGACATAGCAAGTCACCATGGTCTTGCCCAGCTTTCTATGTTAATAACGGTGTGAGAAAAGAAAGAGGTGTCCCTCGGTTAGTCATTAATTATATACCATTAAACAAAGTACTAGAATGGATAAGGTACCCTTTGCCCAACAAGGATGATCTCCTTGGTAGGTTAAGTGTCTCCACATTATTTAGTAAATTTGACCTTAAGTCAGGATTCCGGCAAGTTGCTATTCATCCGGATGATAAATACAAAATCGCATTTACCACTCCGCTTCGACACTACTATGAATGGAATGTTCAAATCATTTGGACTTAAAAATGCACCCAATGAATTTCGAGAATATTCTTAATAATATTTTGAATCCTTTCGATCATTTTATCATTGTATACATCGATGATATCCTTGTATTCTCTAAGACTATTGAAGAGCATATTAAACATTTAAATTAGCTTCTTCCGAATGATTAAAACCAATGGTCTTGTTCTTTCTCCTTCCAAATGTAGTTTGTTTACGACTAAAGTTAGGTTTCTGGATTAATCCTTTATCATGGACTCACGCGGCCAATTAGCGGAGCTATTCAATTCGCCGAATGGGTTCCCCGAATAAGATTACCGATAAAACTCAGCTACAGAGGTTTCTTGGCTCGCTCAATTATATTGGCAAGTTTTAGAAGGACCTCAGGAAGATTTGTAAGCCTCTCTTTCAGCGCTTATAAAGTAATCCTCCCCCATGGACTGACATTCATACTTCTGTCGTCCAACAAGTTAAAAAATATGTTAAGGTTTTGCCCTGCCTTGGCATTTCAAACGATTCAACTTTCAAAATAGTTGAAACCGATGCCTCTGACATTGGATTCGGTGGCATACTCAAACAAAAATTAACTCCTACTTCTGATGAACAAATTGTTCGTTTCCATTCTGGCGCATGGAATCCTACACAGTTAAAATACAGTACTATTAAAAAGGAAATTTTATCATTAGTTTTATGTATCAAAAAATTTCAGAGAGATTTATTAAACCAAAAATTTCTAGTTAGAATAGATTGCAAGTCAGCAAAATTTATCCTTGAAAAGGATGTTGAAAATGTCGCCTCTAAGCATTCATTCGCTAGATGGCAAGCAATTTTAAGTATTTTTGAATTCGATATTGAATATATTAAAGGTAGTAACAACTCGGTTCAGTTTTCTCACTTCGTGAATTTATTAACACAGTACAATTACAATGATTATGAGTGTTGTAAGACCCAACTATTATAAATAAAGATGAATTTTCTATAAATATTATTTTTGAATATTATGGAATAAATTTGATATAATGTTATAGTTGTGGGTAATATTTATAAATTTTGCAAAGTATGCAAGTTGTTATAAAATATTCGTTTGGTGGGGAATATTCTTTTGTTAGGGATTATTCGATTTTCATTGGTGGACCCCACAATGAAATTATTATCGGATTGAGAAAACGACAAAAATATTTTATAAAAATAACTACGGAGGTGTTACTGAATTAAAACTGTTGAACTACCAGGTGGTAAAAGAATAATGTCTGGCGTGGTTGCATAGTAGAAGACACGGTATTGATTATTGATGCTTACGTGAGAAGTCACTCACACCATGCTCAATTATTACTTTCTGATAATTCTGCATCATATCTCTTATATTATTAATTCAATTATTGTCACAAGATCATCATATAATATAATATATTATTATTAATTGAGACGACAAGTTATAAATGATTAATAATTGTTGAAAGATTAAAATGTGTGTTGATTAAAAATAAAATGATTTGTGGTAATATTTATTCAATCCTTAATGTATATAAAGAGTCTCATTATGAGGCGTTTGTGGTAAGTTTGATTATTTTATGGGGGGCCCATATGTCATCATCTAAGAGTCTCTTCAATCAATAGTAATTACCTTTGTGAATAGTAATTACCTTACGTCGATAAGATTTACCTTCAATAGTAATTACCCTTGTGAATAGTAATTTCCTTCGTCGATAGTAATTACCTTTACCGACGTCAAACCACTTGCCAGTATCACATTATAGGCGCCAAACCATTTGTCGTTTCATTTACATTCGATAGAACCACTTGTCGTTTCACATTCACAGTGTCCCACTTTTCTTTTCACATCACCATTCGTGAAGCCACTTGCCTTTTCACATGGTAGGTGCTAAGCTAGAAATCTTCTATAAATAGAGGCCTGAGTGCTTCATTATTTTTCACAAATTCATTCAAGCTTTAGAGAGAGAAAGTATAGAGAGAATAAGAGAAAGAAGAAGAATATTTTGTTCTACACTCCGCAGATTTCAATCTCCTACCAAAAGTAAGGGGTGTTATTCTTTCTTATTCATGAAGAGAACTGTTGTTATTCCATTGCTTATTATTACATTGGAATAACTTTGTATCTGTGATTTACCTATACTTGGTGACATTCTTCTATTATTCTGTTGGAACATCCATGCATGTGTTTTACACCTTTACCGGTTCCGCCTTTATTATTATTACTCTGTTGGAACATCCGCATGTGTTTTACAGGACGTGTGTTTATTACACTGGGATTCGGTGTGTTTTGCGCTCATCACATGCATGTGTTTTACAGACCGGGTTCCATCTTTATTATTATTCTGTTGGAACATCGCATGCATGTGTTTCTGTGGGACTGGTTCCATTCTTTATTATTCATTGGAATATCCTCCGTCTGTGCGTTTCTGCCGGACACAATTCCGTTATTTATTATTCATTGGAATAACTCATTGCAATGCGGTCTATCGCATGCATGGTGATTTCTTTTGTTATTCCATTCTTTATTATACCCAATTAGTTAAAACTTTGACTTCTATACTCCATGAAATTAGTAGAATATCCTTGATATTTGCGTTTCATCCAGTATCTTTTCATGGAAATATTCTTCCGATCATTCTTGAATTTTACTCTACAAAAACAAGATTGTCATGTTGATAATTTGGGCGTTAATAATTCTGGATAAAATAATTCTTGAACTTGTTTTTTATTGAATTCTTATATCATTGTCATCATCCTCATGTTTATATTATGTTTGAAAGTCATCTGTGGCTGTAGTGCATAGATGGACTTGGTATGATTATGACTAGAGACTATTCGATGTAATCATGGCCGTAATGTTACAAATGATGTGGTAAAAATCATCGATGGCCGTAGTGCATTGATGGGCGATTGTTGGCATGATCATGACCATTAATGAATACACAACTATTCTTGGCCGTAGTGCATGAGTAATTGTGGTCGTGATATACTAAAGAATATCCTTGGGCAGAAGTGCGGGGGTGATTCAATGATGTGGATTATTTATTAAAGTTGAGTCTCAAATATAACGGTGATGAAAAACCTTTTAAATCATAAAAGATAGTAGATTTTATTTTCTACTTGACTCTTTTAATGGATTGCATATTTCTTCTTGGGCTAGTTGAGCTCACCCTTTCTTTCACCGTTTCTCTTGAAATGAGAATATAGCCGGGACGAGTCGGGGAATGGAGTAATGGTCCAGAGGATAGCATTAGTAGTCCTCACTATTCGTGAAAATAGTGTGATAATAATTGTAATGAGGACTCCTTTTGAGTTTGTATAATATCTAGTAGACAATATTTGTATTCAAACTCACGCTTTATGTAGTATTGTACAACAAATTATATTAGTAAGTTGTATTTAAATTACATACCATGTATCGACTACCCAAGATGGGTGATGTATACCTAATTTTGGAAGGCGTCACAAGGAGGTTCATCTTCTCTCATGGTCATGGCCGCTCTCTTAAGTCGATTAATCAATCAAAGATCCACAACCCACAATAAATTTCTGCTTGGATCCCCAAGCCCTACTCCTCGATTCTCTCTGAGTTAAACCTTTCGATATTTTCGCTAGTCAAACCCCTGCTACTTCAACAAAATCTAGTCATCAAATGTCTGATTCAATGAGATCAAACTTAAATGTTCATGCTCTTAATAAAAGTCCAAAAGATCAAACAGTTTTAATTCAAAGTTCAACTAGTGACGCTAATATCCAGATCCCAAGAACAATTCTTTGGAAGGATATTACTTTACCTAATCAATGGACTTTACCCAATGAATTGCATATATATATATATATATATATAATATTATTCATATTCTTATATATATATATATATGGTATAATATGTATATATATTATGTATATATATATTGTATTGATAGTTAAAGATGGTAATATAAGTATTATAAAAAATATTTTGCCCAACTTTAGTTTTTGAAAAAAGAAATAGGGTTTCCTTGCCATGAATATTATATGAATTAATTTATTTAACACTTGACATATAATTTTATCAAGGTTAATAAAAATTAATTCAAGTAAAAACAGAAAATAATAAATAATATTTAAAACATAATTGTTATCATCAAAATATAAAATAAAATTATACCTATCAATCTCCCCCTTTTTGATGATGACAATTATAAAAATATTTTTAATTTTGAAGAAAACTCCCCCTTAAACTGTGAACCCTTTTATAACAATTTAGATTCAATCATAGCAGTTAATAAAGTCCATTCATGGCAGTTTCATATATAATCCATTCATAGCAGTTATATAATCCATTCATGGAAGTTCATTATTCATAGCAGTTATATAATCCATTCATAGCAGTTAGCAATTATATAATCATATTTTTCTTCTTCCCCTTTGTCATCATAAAAAGTGACAGGGTAAAAGAGTAAACCTGCAGAAGATATGTTAGAAATCCTGCAAAGAGAGTTAGTTAAAACTTATATAAACCAAATGAAAAGAATTAGTAGTAGTAGTAATGTAACGATCGAGAAATTTGTAATTTAATTTAAATATTTATTGAATTAAATAAATATTTTAAATAATTTATTTATTGAGGAAAATAAATAATTGATGAATTATGGTGAATTAATTTAGTAATTAAATTGATTAATGTTAATTAAATTGAATAATGATAATTTTATGTGAAGGATTTAATTTAAGAAAATAATTAAATTAAATCAATTGCTTAATATTTAAGGAAATAATTAAATAAAGTGATGTTTCTAATTTATTAATTAAATTAGATATATAATTATTTATTAATTATAGGTATAATGATAATAAGAATTTTATTATTATTATTATAAGTTATTTAAATTAACTAAACTAAAGTTATTTAAATTAATCAAATTAAAGTGTGACAAGTAATAACTATATAATATAAATATTATTTAAATAATCTAATATGGAAATTAGTGTGTAACCAAACGTAGCCTTATGGCTTTTGGTTTATTTTAACTGATGTGAGTCTTTTTGTTTTTAACATGACGTACGTAGGAGAGGCCAGTTATATTGCATATGCGTCTTATTTTTCCCCTAAGTCTAGTTATCAGTGAAGAGCATAGAGAGAGATCTTGGAAGCAAGAGAGAAAGCATTGTGGTTGTGAATTTCTAAGATTGTTAAGAGGAAGAAGGAGAATTTATAAGACCTAATACTATCTTTTGCTAGCACTCAATCAAGGTAATCTACCCCTAATTTTAATATTGGGTTGTTAAAATTTTCTATTCACTGGAAATTTGGGTTTTGGTTGAATTGTTGTAGAAAATGTTATTTATATGTATGAATTCTCTTGCTAAATCTGTTAGTTATCCTTTATAAGTCTATGTTGGTATTTAAATACGTGAAAATTGAATTGTAAGAAGGAAATATAAATAATAGTGTTATATTCATATAATATGGCTTTAGAAAGTACGAAAACTGATGCTTTATATGTGTTGTAATTTGAAATTTGTTTTTGGATTGTGTTACTATGGTAAGTAACGAAAACAACGTAGTTTAAATCATGTCTATTGATTAAGAAACGAATTCATGGTAGTCAAATTCTTTAAAAGTGTAAAATGGAAGAAATTTGGAAAAACTATGGTTTTGATTTCTCAAAATGATGTTTATGTAATGTTTTGTATATGGGATGGTGTTTAGAATGTGTAACTATAATATTACAAAGTTTTAGATATTGAAGTTGGGTGATTTTTGTGGAATTGGGATTGCTTGGTCTATAATAGAGTCTAAGTTCACGCTCTGGCAAAAGCGAAAATGTGGTGTGTCGTGCGGTATGATGTCGCATGTCATGTGGTATACTGCATCTTAAGGCGTGGTATTTGATCCAAAGTAAAAATCTGGCGATCAGCACTGGCAGTGGTCGATCGAGACCAGTCTTTGAAATATTAACAACATAGCTTGGAAATTGTTAACCTAACTTATTTGATGATTGTAGAGGAACCTAAAATGTGTTATAAGATATAACAACATGTTGTAATCACAACGTTGAAACTATAGATTATGAGTTGGTAATTTATGTGATGAACCAAATGTGATGTTTTCAAAAATTAAAAATAAATGAAAAGGTTTATGTTAGTTTGTAGTGAGATTTCAGATTCGTTAAGGGTGTTAACCAACATGATTAGGCATTAGGATAAAGTTATGATTTAAATGGTGGGGTAAACCCATAAAGCTAATATTAATACAACTAATTGTTATTGAGATTTCAATGATATGTGTAGGGTAATTGGCAAACATTATTATACTTGTGTAGCTTTCATGCAAGGCAAGTTTCCTAACTCTACCTTGTGATTATTGAGCAAGTTCAATAACCTTATCTCAATTACAATTACGCCTGTTTCATAGGTATGCTATCTTTAAGTCAAGCAATCTTTTTATTCCTAAATTTTATATTAAAGTTAAGCAAGCCTATTGATTCTATCTCGTGTATGATTATACAAGCTCTTGTAACCTAAATTCGTTACATCAAGCGAGTATTAATTTCCTTATTATTATTCGAAGCATATGTTGTTCTAATATAATGAATCAAAGGAGATCGTTCTAACCCTTTGAAATATAGCACTTTGCATGTATATCATGTTTATTTAATTGTATGTTGGTGATATTCGATCTTTGACTTTGATAACCTTGTTCAATTCTTTATTGTTGTATTAAACCTTCAAGTAGTAAGCAAACCTTTATTGATTGAATTAATCTATATTTGAATAGTGTTCTAAAATTCTAGAAACACTGATAAGCTAGTTCCAAACTAAACTTTCTTTAGTGTAGAAATTCTAAATTCAAACTGAGACGAACAAACCTGACATAGGGGATTTTGTACGTGTAACATTTAGATGTTTGTGCACAATACATGGGATAAAGGGCTGATCCCGCTAAGTACGTTAAGAAGAGTCTGTATAGTCTAATGACTGTTAAGGTTGAGGTATTAATACCTACATACCAGAGACTTAGTTCGTGGTCTTAAGACCCTCAGATATTGATTTCGAACTTGTTTTCTATTTTTGATTCGTAGAACAAGTTCATTATGGTTCAACATTCATTGTTCATTCTCATGTTATTATCATTGCTACTCCCTATATCTGTGACGCCCCCAAAATAGGTCCACACGACCCATTCTGAGTCTCCAGATATCATACTATAAAAATTAAATACAAACTTCATTTATACAACTGTTGAACTGTCGTGAAAAATACGACCACAGTTAAACTGTGAGTTTTAATACAAATGTATGTAACTCTCATGGTGCCTTGACCACAACCTTACAATGGTACCTTACATAAAAGTACAGTCCATAACTGTTTTAAAAATTAAAATCTTTGGGAAGTGCTAAAGGAAACCTTCGTACATGGGAGGCCATGCGTCTAGGTGATGATATATATCATATGTCCGTAGAATTATCCTTGGTTGACCCAATAGTCTCCAAAGAAAAACAAGAAGATTTTTATCATCTTCTTTCCAATGGTGAGTCTTCTCTTGACATATAATTATCTCCATTGTCTCCAAGTGAGAATTATATTTCAAATAAACTCTAAGATTATATAGGTAGTGCTTGTAGATATACTCAGCAAGTGGATGTGCACAACCCTGTCTTATGATAACACGAGGTTGTATGTCATTAGACATCTTGTATAATAGTGGCAAAACATGTGACGCCCCAAAAATAGGTATACATCACCCATCTTGAGTCGCCAAATACATGGTACAAAATTTAAATACAACTTAATTATACAATAGTCGTGTAAAATACGACAAAACATAATCTAAGAGTTTTAATAAGAATATTATCATCTAGACAATATCCACACTCAATGGAGTCCTCATAACATTTATTGTCAAACTATTTAACAGAATAGTGAGGACTACTAATGCTATCATCTGGACCGAATCACTCCCGTTCCCCGACTAGTCCTGGCTACATTCTCATTTCACAGAGAGAACATTGAAAGAAAGGGTGAGCTCATCTAGCCCAGTAAGAAATATTATGACTAAGATAATGCAGAATAAATTATCATTAGTCTTCAAAAATGTTAAACTCATAAAATACAATAGACATCAAGTTTAACTGCAGTGAAATAAGCAATCCATTAGAAGAGTCAAGTAGAGCATGATATCTACCATCTTCTATGATTTAAAATGTTTTCATAAATTTTTATCACTGAGACTCAACTTAATAAATAAACCACATCATCGAGTCATCCCTGCACTATGGGCCAAGGATATTCATTAAATCATCAATGGTCATGATTATACCGAATAATCCCTGGTCATAATCATACCAAAAAAACATCCCATCAATGCACTACAAAGCTATTGAGGACTTTTACCACATCATTTATAATATTATAGGTCATGATTATACCAAATAATCCCTGGTCATAATCATACCAATTCCATCTATATGCACGTAAGCCAAAGATGACTTTCATCACAATATAAGCATGAGGATGATGACAATGACATAATAATTCAATAAAACAAGTTCAAGAATAAATTTTAAAGATTTATAAGTTAATTTATCTTGAAATCAATTACGTCCAAATTGTCAACATGATACTTCGCTATGTGGAGTAAAATTCAAGAATGCTCGGAGAAGAATATTTCCATGAAAAGATCTGGGATGAAGCGCAAATATCCGAGATATTCTACTAATTTCATGGAGTATAGAAGCGAAAACTTTAACCAAATGAGTATCATAGAATATATGAAATCTATGCAAATGGATTTTTGCATACATGCGGTAATCTAGGTAGATGCATCATTTCTACAATTTAATAAGGAATGAATACTAAGGATCATTCACCATGCATGTGATAATCCACATAAAAGCAGTTATTCCAATGAATAATAAAGAATGGAACCAAATAAATGCGTAATCCGCACGCATGAGATATTCAAATGAGAATAATAAAAAGGGAATAACGAAGAATTCACCATGCATGCGATAGATTGCACATGACGAGTTTATTTCAATGAATAATAAAGAATGGAACTAGGTTTAGCGTAATCCGCATGCAGACGTGATATTCCAACAAAATAATAAAGAATGGAATAACAAAGAATTCACCACGCATGCGATGAGACCGATACATGTTATTTCAATGAATAATAAAGAATGGAACCAGTTCTATTTCAAGACGATATTCAACAATAATAAAGAATGGAATAACTAAGAATTCACCATAATCGATAGATCGCATGCAGACGAGTTATTCCAACGAATAATAAAAATGGAACTAGGTAACGTAATTACACACAGAAGAATATTCACCGTAATAAAGAATGGAATAATGTAAGAATTTCACCATGTATGCGATTTACTGTATGACATGTTATTCCAACATAATAATAAAGAATGGAATAAGAATAGAATTTCACCATGCTTGCGGTTTCCGCGTAAGCAGTTATTCCAACATAATAATAAAGAATGGAATAATAGAGCTCTCTTCATGAATACGAAAGAAATAATACCCCTTACCTTAGAAGAAACTGGATATTGGAATAGTGAGGTAGCAGACTTCTCTTCTTCTTTCTCTCTATAATTTCTCACTATAATAATTGCTCTAAAGCTTTAGTGAATTGGTGAGAAATGAAGGAAGAATGAGCTTCTATTTATAGGAAAATATAGTTTCGATAATTACACGTTTTGGAGCTCGAAATATTACAGTACAATACCTCTGCTTTTTCTTCATTTTTAATTTAGTCCTGCAGGTATTATTAAACTTGCACCAGCTCCCCTAATAGTAAATAATGTGAATCAATAGTTCAATCATGTGAATCAATAGTTATAATCTTGTGAAAATACGAATTGCAGTATAGTACCTCCATCTATACCTTCATTTTTAACTTAGTCTTGCAAGTATTATCAATCTTGCACCAACTCCCCTAATAGTACAAGAATGTGATTCAATAGTACACACATGTGAACAAATAGTTATATAAGCATGTGAATTATTAGCAATTAATTGTTCATTTGTCCGATTAATTACCCGATTTATAAATATAACCCCTAGACATCAATTATCATCAGAATAGATGTCGATTTCCACTGACACTAATAATCCCAACACAATGGAACTATCAAATTCATATTTAATCAACACGAACTTATTCATCATTAATATTATAACTCATAATATTTAACAACCAGGTCGTTCCCAAGAAAGAGGGGGCTTTCCGATAAGGATTTCTCCTTATTGAGCGTAATTAGATGACCAAACCTCTCCTCGATGTAACTTCTAGACATTGTAAATATTGCAATTTAATAATATGAATAACTTTGTCGTCTCAATTATTGATTTAATAATATATAAAATATTATGCAGATGATACTATGACAATAATCGAATCAATAATATGAGAGATATGATACAACAATTATTGTAGCAATAATTGAGTATAACTGTGTGACTTCTTACGTAAGCATCAATAATCAATACTGTGTGCTACTATGCAACCACGCCAGACATTCTTTTACTTTTACTACCGGGTAGTTCAATAGTTTTAACATGGAATCGTAAGACCCCAACTTATTATTAATGAAATTTAATTTTCTCTATTTATTATTTTAAAATAGTAAGGGTTGATTTGATTAATGTGGATAGTTATGGGTAAAATACGCAAATATTTTAAAATAAGCAAGTGGTTATAAAATATTCATTGTTGTCGGGGAATATTCGTTTGGTCGTGGAATATTCTTCTTTGTCGGAAATATTAAATGCACTGCGTAGTCTTTTGTGGGCCCCATAACGGCGATTGGATGAAGAAAGCGACAAATATAAGTTGTTTAAAAATAACAACGTAGTTATTCTGCTATAATCTTGTTAAAATACTCGGTGGTTAAAAATACGATAGCACACGGTATTGCACCAATTATTGATTCTTACGTGAGAAGGCACTACTCAATAATGGTTACTGATAATTCTTTCAAATTATTTTATTGATTTAATAATTGTTGCGTTGATATTTTATATTCTTTGTTGTTTCAATAATTGTCATTACACGATTATTTTTTCATTATCGAAGCAATAATTCATATTATCTGAATAATATTATTAGATAACATTATTGGCAATGTCTAGAAAGTTCATCTAAGGAGAGGTTTGGTCACCTAATTAATTTGCCATGATGAGAGAAAATTCTTATTGAAAAGCCCTCTTCCTGAACCTGCTGGTTGTCAATATTGTGATTCTAATATTATTTGTGAATAATTAATTATTGATTCATATGATGAGAAAAATATTGATTTTATGTGGATATAGATGGAGAAAATTTTATTGTGACAATTGTTGAAAATTGAAATTTTATCTTTTTCTAATAAAATAATTCATTTAAATATATTAATATATTTTAATAATATAATAATGGTGATATTTTTACAACGAATGTGGGATATATGAGTATACGAGGAGGAAGAGTATTTGTGTTGCAATAAATGTTTAAAACATGTTAAACATGTCGGTGGACCCCATTTATTGACTGAAATTTGATTATAGCTTTGTAAAATCGCTTGGTTTTGTGGATTTCGGTCAATTTACATTTGGAATTTGGTAAAACTTTCTTCCGAAAAGTTGTAGAGAATTGAATTTCCTATAAAAAATTGCGAGTTTCAAATTTTCTGACAAAAGGGCTATTTATTGTGAATTATTGAAGTTTCGAAGCTCCGAAATAATTGATTTTTGGAAGTATAAAATAGTTAAATTGACAAAATCGTTTTTTGTCATTATTGTGGGTCTTGCATGTGTTAGAAGTGGCTAAATTCAGATCTCTAAATGTAAGCGTAGGAATAAAAATTAATAAATTAATATTTTAATAAATTTTCTACTTTAGTGTTCTAAGCATTTTCCTATAAATATGGTGCTTAGGTTAGAATTGAAAATCACACCGAAACTGAAGTTTTCTCTCTATATTATCGAGCGTATTATTGTGAGTATTTTGAGTATTTTTGAGTATTACTATACTAGTGCAAGTTCAAGTCATAGCTTTATATCAGGTGTTTCAAATTTAAAGTCTTGATCTTTCGAGGTAAGGGATATTTTTTTTTTCGTAATGATATTATTTCTTCAATATCATTATGTTGAAATATTGATCTGAAGTTTTTTATCAAATTTGGAACTTTTGGTGTCGGAGTTACTATTCACGTATACGACACTATTCACGTATACGGTACTATTCACGAATACGGCACTATTCATCGAAAAATGAAAAATTTTCTTTTCGTCCAAAATATCTATTCTGGATACTAGCTTTGATTGTATCCATGTTTTGATCATTCTTGAATTTTACACCACTATGATTATTTTTGAGGTATTTTTGGACGTGGATAAAACAAAGTACGAATCCTTAATCCTTAATCCTTGTCATTTTGTTTCACTGGATTCGTTTCTTTAAAAATATTTTTCATCATCCTCAGTCTTAAATGATGATATTATGGAATATCTTTGGCACCGTAGTGCAAAAGATGAATGATTTCGATGAATATCTTTGGCTCGTAATGCAAAGATGAATAGTGTTTAGATGAACATGACCAATCGATGAATATCTTTGGCCTTATATAGTGCAAAGATGAATATTTGATTCGGATATATATTGATTGATGTTACGAGGATAAAAGATAGATGATGAACTTTTAAATTCATACATAGAAGATAGTAGTTTGCATTCTCTACTTAACTCTTCTAATGAATTATTATTTCATTGCGAATATTGATTTAAAAACTTGTTGTCTATTGTATTCTATTAGATTTTTCCCTGTTGAAGACTAATGATAATTTGTTGTATATTATCTTAGTCATAATATTCTTTACCGGGCTAGTTGAGCTCACCCTTTTCCTTTTTGTTCCATTTTTCTTCTCGGGAGGCGAGAATATAAATGAGTGCGAGTCGGGGTATGGAATGAAGGTTCTAGAGAGAGTTCTTTAGTAGTCCTCACCATTTTTGTAAAATAATGTATCAATAAATGTGATGAGGATTTATTTGAGTATAGATATTGTCTAGAAGATAATATTTGTATTCAAACTCACAGTTTTATTGTTGTAATAATAAAGTTGTAGTTGTTTACGTACCATGTATTGACAACTCGAATGGGTGATGTATACCTATTTTAGGGTCGTCACAGTAACACTTTCGCCGTTATTTTTAGAAAAAGATAATTCTGTCATTTTCTAACTACGAAAATACTTCCGTTGTGGGGTCCACCAATGATTGTGCCGTCGTACGTGATATTCCCCGACAAAAAGAATATTCCCCGACCAATCGAATATTATATAACAACTTGCATACTTTGAAAAATTTATAAATATTACCCACAACTATAACATTATGTCAAATTCACACCATAATATTCAACCACGCAACCACGCGTATTACTATGCTACTATGCAACTACACGCGTATTACTATGTGCTACTATGCAACCATGTGTATTACTAATGCTATCATCTGAACCGTCACTCCATTCCCCGACTAGTCCCGGCTACGTTATCATTTCCTGAAGAGAACAGTGAAAGAAAGGGTGAGCTCAACTAGCCCAGTAAGAAATATTATGAATAAGATAATGCAGAATAAATTATCATTAGTCTTCAACAATGTTAAACTCATAAAATACAATAGACATCAAGTTTAACTGCAGTGGAATAAGCAATCCATTAGAAGAGTTAAGTAGAGCATGATATCTACTATCTTCTATGATTTAAAATATTTTCATCAAATTTTATCTCCGAGACTCAGCTTAATAAATAAACCACATCATCGAGTCATCCCTGCACTATGGGCCAAGGATATTCATTAAATCATCAATGGTCATGAGTATACTTAATATAATCCCCGGTCATAATCATACCAAAAAGCTCCCCATCAATGCACTCACAAAGCTCTTGAGGACTTTTACCACATCATTTATAACATTACATGTCATGATTATACCGAATAATCCCTGGTCATAATCATACCAATTCCATCTATATGCACGTAAGCCAAAGATGACTTTCATCACAATATAAGCATGAGGATGATGACAATGACATAATAATTCAATAAAACAAGTTCAAGAATAAATTTTAAAGATTTATAAGTTAATTTATCTTGAAATCAATTACGTCCAAATTGTCAACATGATACTGCTTTGTGGAGTAAAATTCAAGAATGCTCAGAAGAATATTTCCATGAAAAGATACCGGATGAAGCACAAATATCCAGGATATTCTACTAATTTCATGGAATATAGAAGCCAAAACTTTAACCAAATGAGTATCATAGAATATGTGAAGGCTGCAATGGATTTTCTCCGCGCCATGTGTAATCCACGTGAAGCAGATCATTTCCACAATTTAATAAGGAATGAATACGAAGGATCATTCACCATGCATGTCATAATCCACATGTATGAAGTTATTCCAACGAATAATAAAGAATGGAATCGTGTCAAATGCGTAATCCGCATACAGACATGATATTCCAACGAAATAATAAAGAATGGAATAACGTAAGAATTCACCATGCATGTGATAGATCAGCCTGATAATGACATGTTATTCCAACGAAATAATAAAGAATGGAATAACGAAAGAATTTCACCATGTATGCGATTACTTAAGCATAGACAAAGTTATTCCAACATAATAATAAAGAATGGAATAACAACAGAAATTTCACCATGTATGCGGTACTCAGATGTAGACAAGTTATTCAACATAATAATAAAGAATGGAATAATGAAACACTCTTCATGAATCTGAAAGATAATAATACCCTTACCTTAGAAGAAAACCGGATTTTGGAATAGTGAGGTAGCAGACTTCTCTTCTTCTTTTTCTCTATAATTTCTCTCTATAATAATTGCTCTAAAGCTTTAGTGAATTGGTGAGAAATGAAGGAAGAATGAGCTTTTATTTATAAGAAAATATAGTTTCGATAATTACACGTTTTGGGGCTCGAAATATTACAATACAATACCTCCAACTTTTTCTTTATTTTTAATTTAGTCCTACAGGTATTATCAAACTTGCACCACCTCCCCTAACAGTAAATAATGTGAATCAATAGTTCAATAATGTGAATCAATAGTTATAATCATGTGAAAATACGAATTACAGTATAGTACCTCCATCTATACCTCCATTTTTAACTTAGTCATGCAAGTATTATCAATCTTGCACCAACTCCCCTAATTGTACAAGAATGTGATTCAATAGTACACACATGTGAACAAATAGTTATATAAGTATGTGAATTAGTAGCAATTAATTGTTCATTTATCCGATTAATTACCCGATTTATCAATATAACCCCCAGACATCAATTATCATCGAAATAGATGTTGATTTCCACTAACACTAATAATCCCAACACAATGGAACTATCAAATTCATCTTTAATCAACACGAACTTATTCATCATTAATATTATAACTCACAATATTTAACAACCAAGTCGTTCCCAGGAAAGAGGGGTCGTTTCCAGGAAAGAGGGGGCTTTCCGATAAGGATTTCTCCTTATTGGCGCGCAATTAGATGACCAAACCTCTCCTTGACAGAACTTCTAGACATTATAAATATTGTAATTTAATAATATGAATAACTTTGTCGTCTCAATTATTGATTTAATAATATATAAAATATTATACAGATGATACTGTGATAATAATCGAATCAATAATATGAGAGATATGATGCAGCAATTACTGTAGCAATAATTGAGTATAACTATGTGACTTCTTACGTAAACATCAATAATCAATACCGTATGCTACTATGCAACCACGCGTATTACTGTACTTTTACTACCGGGTAGTTCAATAGTTTTAACGGTAACACTTTCGCCGTTATTTTTATAAAAAGATAATTCTTCATTTTCTAACTACAAAAATACTTCCATTGTGGGGTCCACCAATGATTGTGCCGTCGTACGGATATTCCCCAACAAAAAGAATATTCCCCGACCAATCGAATATTATATAACAACTTGCATACTTTGCAAAATTTATAAATATTACCCACAAATATAACATTATATCAAATCCACACCATAATATTCAAAAAAAATATTTTGAGAAATTTAAATCTTTATTCATAAAATTTGGGGTCTCACAATCTACCCTCCTTATGAAATTTTGCCCTCGAAATTTACGTACGTACCTGATATGCCGAAGAGGTGAGGATAACTTGACTTCATTTCATATTCTAACTCTTGAGGTATAACTTTTGAGTGTCGAATATGATCCTTCTTATCCAAGATTTTAACACGTATCTCATCATACGTTAAATCTTCCGCTATCTCGTCTAGTTCTAATTCAATAATGTGGTTCGGGTCGTCCACATAATTACGTAACATCGATACGTGAAAAACGTTATGAACACGTAACATACTTGGCGGTAAAATGAGTCTATAGGCCACAGTTCCTACTCGATCGAGGATTTCAAATGGGCCAATTAAATCGAGGATTGATATTTCCTCTTTTCATCAATTCTTGCTTCTAGAATAACGCCCTCTTGAACCTTCTTCTTCACATTCATCAGCTCTGAGTATGTAGCTTGAGCGACTTTAACTTTATCGATTAAAGTCGATTCTACTCGTATATTCGCTATCTTCACGTGGGTCTCTAGAGTCTTTAACTTTATCTTCATCATTTATAAGTTATACGAAATGGGTTTTTGTGTTAACAATATCGCATTCGTAAATGCATACGATCTTCTACTTAACGCATCAGCTACCACGTTCGCTCTTCCACGATGATATTGAATGGTATAGTCGTAATCTTCAACAGCTCGAGCCAACGTCTTTGATGCATTATACGTTCATTTTTGTTGAAGAAATATTTAAGGGTTTTGTACTGGGGTCAATACAAAATTCAATTTCACGCTCTAGGGGTAGGCTAAGAAGTCTTCAAAAATACGTTAGGAAATTTATTAACAATAGAAATATCATTCAAAACTGTGACTCTCATCCAAGACTTGGATAGTACGTCACATTGATACCTATCAACTTGCCATCGTCATTCACGACGTCGCCTATAGAAAGTCTGGCTTCGGTGCATTCCACACAAGGAAGTCACCAGCGAAAGGCTCGGGGCTCTTTACTTATGGCTTGATATGACAATGATTCACTTTTACTAGTTTGGTTGCTTGAATTCGCATAACAGGTTGGTTGGGAATATGAAAGCTAAAAACCTTACGAAAAGCATGATGAGTAGTTAACCAATCGATTCCTAAAATCACATCAAATGCAAGTATTTTCAAAGAAATAAGTTCGACAGGTAACGTGAAACTGTCGATTTGAATTAAACAAGATTTATAAATAGTGGAGGTAACGAATGTTTCTCCTCACAGAGTTTCAACAGATAAAAGAGCCAAGTTCAAACATTGAACACCACTAGGTGAAATAAAAGAGTGGGTAGAACAGGTATTGAATAAGGTATAGGCTTCGCAAAAGTTTCTGATTAACTTACCCGTGATAACTTCATTCGGGTTCCTCGATAAACGCTCTCACTTAAACTACCGAGTTTGACTTGTCTGGGACATCCTTTGGCATCACCATCCCAGTTGGAGTTAGATTTGCTATAGAGTACATTCCACCCTTAATTGCTTTGCCACATTCTTGATCCATGATTCGAATCATTACTCTTCGATCCATATCGAATTGGGGTTGATCGTTCTGCACCGGGTAATTCCGAATTCGATGTTGGATTCTCCCAATTACTGTCCAAAAAGCGAAATCCATTTCATCTATTTTGTCCTTATTAGAATGGACGTCTTTTTCTACAATATCAACGCGTCGTGCGGCTTTTACCCATGCATCATCTATTCTCATTCGTTCATTTGCTTCTTCTTTCATCAAAACCTTGATCATAACATTCTCAGATTCCAGCTCTAATATCTTATACTCTGCCAAAGAGTGCTTCTGTTCAAGCATCGCACATCGGGTAACACAATTTTAAATTGTTGCATCCCTTTGCTCCACGACCGCCTGCTGTTCTTCAGCCTGCTCTTCTAACTCATGAATACAATTTTGTAATTCTAAATTTTGATCATAAAATTCTTCTAATAAATTCTCCTCATGTTCCTCTTCTTTCTCACTCTCAGCTGCTACCTCTGCGACTAGCTCGGGTGCAGCTATTAGTTCTTCACTCACCACGTAGATATCTCTAATTTCTTCTTCGTCTGACATCACATTAACCTGGTTGGTGATTAAAGGTGTCTTAACGATCTCATGTGCTTCATTGCTGATCTCAACATTTTCAGATGCCATTTTCAAACACTGCCACAAAATAAGGGTTAATTATCATATCACATATTATCACTATACTCTAACCGACCAATTAAATACCAAATAAATTTAGGTAGGTCATACTAGCGAAGGAATTCCCTGTCTCTCGTCTCCTAGTTCTTGTCTCACATCTCAGCCAGGGATCATATCCCTAAGCTTTGATACCAACTGTGACGTCCCCAAAATAGGTATACATCACCCATCTTTAGTCGCCAAATACATAGTACAAAATTAAAATACAACTTAATTATACAACAGTCGTGTAAAATACGACAAAACAGAATCTAAGAGTTTTAATAAGAATATTGTCATCTAGACAATATCCACACTCAATGGAGTCCTCATTACATTTATTGTCACACTATTTAACAGAATAGTGAGGACTACTAATGCTATTATCTGGACCGTCACTCCGTTCCCCGATTAGTCCCGGCTATGTTCTCATTTCCTGAAGAGAACAGTGAAAGAAAGAAAGGGTGAGCTCAACTAGCCCGATGAAGAAATATTATGACTAAGATAATGCGAGAATAAATTATCATTAGTCTTCAACAATGTTAAACCGTTAAAATACAATAGACATCAAGTTTAAGCTGCGATGGAATAAGCAATCCATTAGAAGAGTTAAGTAGAGCATGATATCTACTATCTTCTATGATTTAAAATGTTTTCATCAATTTTTATCAACGAGAGACTCGACAATAAATAAACCACATCATTGAGTCATCCCACTTTTACTGGGCCAAGGATATTCATTAAATCATCAATGGTCATAACTATCTCGAATAATCCACAGTCATAATCATACCAAAAAAGCATCCCATCAATGCACTACAGGCTACTAAGGACTTTTACCACATCATTTATAACATTACATGTCATGATTATACCGAATAATCCCTGATCATAATCATACCAATTCCATCTATGCACGTAAGCCAAAGATGACTTTTATCACAATATAAGCATGAGGATGATGACAATGACATAATAATTCAATAAAACAAGTTCAAGAATAAATTTTAAAGATTTATAAGTTAATTTATCTTGAAATCAATTACGTCAAATTGTCGACATAATCTTTCGCTTTGTGGAGTAAAATTCAAGAATGCTCAGAAGAATATTTTCATGAAAAGATACCGGATGAAGCACAAATATCCAGGATATTCTACTAATTACATGGAGTATAGAAGCAAAAACTTTAACCAAATGAGTATCATTGAATATATGAAACTGCAAATGGATTTTCGCCTGCCATTCGGTAATCCATGTAGACAAATCATTTCCACAATTTAATAAGGAATGAATACGAAGGATCATTCACCATGCATGTGATAATCCACATAAACAGGTTATTCCAACAGAATAATAAAGAATGGAACCAGGTCATGCGTAATCCGCACAGACAGGATATTCCAACAGAATAATAAGGAATGTAATAACAGAAGAATTCACCATGCATGCGATAGACCGCTCAGACAGGTTATTCCAACAGAATAATAAAGAATGGAACCAGGTCTAGCGTAATCCGCACAGACAGGATATTCCAACAAAATAATAAAGAATGGAATAACAAAGAATTCACCATGCATGCGATAGACCGCACAGACAAGTTATTTCAACAGAATAATAAAGAATGGAACTAGGTCTAGCATAATCCGCACAGACAGGATATTCCAACGGAATAATAATGAATGGAATAACAGAAGAATTTCACCATGTATGCGGTACTTCGCATAGACATGTTATTCCAACATAATAATAAAGAATGGAATAAGAATAGAATTTCACCATGCATGCGGTACTTCGCATAGACAGGTTATTCCAACATAATAATAAAGAATGGAATAACAGAAGCACTCTTCATGAATACGAAAGAAATAATACCCTTTACCTTAGAAGAAACTGGATATTGGAATAGTGAGGTAGCAGACTTCTCTTCTTCTTTCTATCTATAATTTCTCTCTATAATAATTGCTCTAAAGCTTTAGTGAATTGGTGGGAAATGAAGGAAGAATGAGCTTCTATTTATAAGAAAATATAGTTTCGATAATTGCACGTTTTGGGGCTCAAAATATTAAAGTACAATACCTCCAACTTTTTCTTCATTTTTAATTTAGTCCTGTAGGTATTATCAAACTTGCACCGCCTCCCATAATAGTAAATAATGTGAATCAATAGTTCAATAATGTGAATCAATAGTTATAATCATGTGAAAATACGAATTACAGTATAGTACCTCCATCTATACCTCCATTTTTAACTTAGTCATGCAAGTATTATCAATCTTGCACCAACTCCCCTAATTGTACAAGAATGTGATTCAATAGTACACATATGTGAACAAATAGTTATATAAGCATGTGAATTAGTAGCAATTAATTGCTCATTTATCCGATTAATTACCCAATTTATCAATATAACCCCCAGACATCAATTATCATCGGAATAGATGTCGATTTCCACTAACACTAATAATCCCAACACAATAGAACTATCAAATTCATCTTTAATCAACACGAACTTATTCATCATTAATATTATAACTCACAATATTTAACAACCAGGTCGTTCCCAAGAAAGAGGGGGCTTTCCGATAAGGATTTCTCCTTATTGGCGCGCAATTAGATGACCAAACCTCTCATTGACAGAACTTTTAGACATTATAAATATTGCAATTTAATAATATGAATAACTTTGTCGTCTCAATTATTAATTTAATAATATATAAAATATTATACAGATGATACTGTGACAATAATCGGATCGATAATATGAGAGATATGATACAGCAATTACTGCAGCAATAAGTGATTATAACTAAGTGAGTTCTTACGTAAGCATCAACAATCAATACTGTGTGCTATTATGCAACCACGCGTATTACTGTACTTTTACTACCGGGTAGTTCAACAGTTTTAACGGTAACAATTTCGCCGTTATTTTTATAAAATGATAATTTTGTACTTTTTTAATTTCGACAATACTTCCGTTGTGGGTTCCACCAATGATTATGCCGTCGTACGAATATTCCCCGACAAAAAGAATATTCCCCGACCAATCGAATATTATATAACAACTTGCATACTTTGCAAAATTTATAAATATTACCCATAACTATAACAATATATCAAATCCACACCATAATATTCAAAAAAAATATTTCGAGAAATTTAAATCTTTATTCATAAAATTTTGGGTCTCACAAAACAGCCTTCTAAAGTTGGGTTCACCTCACCCTATTCGGTTCACCAAAATTAAATATCAAATGACATATACAATACGGCACGCTTATCTAAAGTTCTCAATAAAATTATTTCTATACTATTTAAGGAGAACCTCAACAGCTATAGACCACCGTTCTATTCTCCTGTTACCCTCGCTCGACCCAGCTACACTCGTATTAACTGAAAGGAATTGTGAAGCAAAAAGGGTGAGCACAACTAGCCCAGTAAAGAATATCATGACTAAAGATAATTTACATCATCAATAGCCTTCATTAGTAATAAATCAGAGAATTAGAACATATGGTAGATGATAAAACTTTTCAACCATAGTTAACGTGAACGAAGCGATCCATTAGAAGAGTCGAATAGACCATCGATCTATTATCTTCTCCGTGTTAAAAGTCCACCAATAATGTTTTATCCTCGTAACATCAATCAACAATTCCTGTCCACAATCATATGAATAACTTCATAATCATAATTGTGATTCTAAATTCCTCTTCGCACCCGGAATGAAGATAATTTTCATCACCTATCTTCACCAAACATCAAAATCATAGTTATACCAAATCACAATTCCCGCTCATAATCATACTAATAAATTCATCTTTTCACTATGACCAAAGATATTCATTAACAATTCATCTTTTGCACTACTGAATGACGACATACAACCGTATTATAGAAGAGTCAAGTAGAGCATGATATCTACTATCTTCTACTGAATTAAAAGTGTATTATCAATATGTTATCGCGAGACTCGACAATAAATAATCCACATCATTGAATAATCACCTTTTTACTGACCCGGATATTCATAGTGTTACAACCACGAATTATCTATGCACTGCGGGCCAAGGATATTCGTGTTTTCTACAATGGTTATGATTATACCGAATAATCCCTGGTTATAATCATACCAACAACTGTCCATCAATGCACGTAAGCCAAAGATATACAATTGTAAAATCAATAATCAACAGTCCATCTTTGCACGTAAGCCAAAGATGACTTTCATCACAATATAAGCATGAGGATGATGACAATGATATAAGCATTAATCAAACGAAAACAAGGATAAATATTAAAGACTTTAATTTTATCCAAATATTATCAATCACTTAATAAACTCATAATCAAATATTATTAATATTATAACAATATTTTAATCACTTCTTAAACTTATAAATAATTTATTTTAATTGTTTACACTTTACCAAATAATGCATTTAATCATTCAAAAATGCAATACTCATAAGATTTCATCACCAATGATTAAATCCCTCATCAAAAATATGCATATACCTTATATAGGATTCCCAAGCCATAAAATCCTATTTTCTAATTTTGTTACTTCACATAACATATTTAATTCATTTACTCATAACTAGTTCATTTTCATGAAAAATATCAAATCAGTCCCAAAAATATTTCTTATCTGGGATTTAGCAGAATATAGTCCCATATTGAACATATATTTTCCTCGGAATTTTTAAAATTCATTTACTATTTTTCATATGGCCAAAACTGCCAAATATTTAGACATTTATCATAAATTGTACTTTTGTCCAAAAATTTTGAAATTTACAGGGTATACTCATGTTATATATATGTACTCCCAATAAAAATTTCACCAATTTTGGAGTTAACCACAAGGAGTTATAAGAGTTTACTTTTAAAATAGTCTTTTCTCATAAAATTCATAACTCCTAATCTATACATCCAAAAATCGCCATTTTTGGACACAATCTAGAAAACTCATCAAATTATCATTTCAAATTTTTTCAGAATTTTTGAGGGTCAGAAAAATTACAAAATTACAAATGGATTTTTGTCCGCCATGCGGTAATCCACGTAGACAGATCATTTCCACAATTTAATATGAAATGAATACGAAGGATCATTCACCATGCATGTGGTAATCCACATAGACAGGTTATTCCAACAGAATAATAAAGAATAGAACCAGGTCATGCGTAATCCGCACAGACAGTATATTCCAACAGAATAATAAAGAATGGAATCAGGTCATGCGTAATCCGCATAGACAGGATATTCAAACAGAATAATAAAAAATGTAATAACAACAGAATTCACCAGGCATGGGATAAACCGCACAGGCAGGTTATTCCAACAGAATAATAAAGAATAGAATAATAGAAGAATTTCACCATGTATGCGGTACTTCGTATAAACATGTTATTCCAACATAATAATAAAGAATGGAATAACAACCCTTATGAGTATTGAAAGAAAATAACTCTCTTCATGAATACGAAAGAATAATACCCCTTACTATAATAACAATATCCCTTACCTTAGAAGAAAACTGGATACTGGAGTAGTGAGGTAGCAGACTTCTCTTCTTCTTTCTCTTTATAATTTCTCTCTATAATAATTGCTCTATAGCTTTAGTGAATTGGTAAGAAATGAAGGAAGAATGAGCTTCTATTTATAGAAAAATATAGTTTCGATAATTGCACGTTTTGGGGCTCAAAATATTACAGTATAATACATTCCTCTTTTTCTTCATTTTTAATTTAGTCCTGCAAGTATTATCAAACTTGCACCACCTCCCCTAATAGTAAATAATGTGAATTAATAGTTTAATCATGTGAATCAATAGTTATAATCATGGGAAAATATGAATTACAGTATAGTACCTCCATCTATACCTCCATTTTCAACTTAGTCATGCAAGTATTATCAATCTTGCACCAACTCCCCTAATAGTATAAGAATGTGAATCAATAGTACACACATGTGAACAAATAGTTATAATCATGTGAATTAATAGCAATTAATTTCTCATTTACCCAATTAAATTACCCGGTTGGTCAATATAACGTCCAGACATCTATAACTATCGAAATAAATGTCGATTTTCACTAACACTAATAATTTCAACACAATGAAACTATCAATTTCATCTTTAATCAACACGAACTTATTCATCATTAATATTATAATTCATAATATTTAACAACCAGGTAGTTCCCAGGAAAATGGAGGCTTTCTGATAAGGATTTCTCCCTATTGGCGCGCAATTAGATTATCTAACCTCTCCTTGAAAGAACTTCTAGACATTGTCAATATTGCAAATAATAATATGAATAACTTTGTCATCTCAATTATTGATTTAATAATATAACATATTATGCACGAGATGATCTTTGTGACAATAATTGAATCAATAATATGAGAGATATGATGCAACAATTCTTTGTAGCAATAATTGAGTATAACCGAGTGACTTCTCACGTAAGCATCAATAATCAATCTTGTGTTCTTATGCAACCACGCCAGACATTCTTATGTTTTACTACCGAGTAGTTCAACAGGTTTTAACGGTAACACTTTCATTTATTATTTTTATAAAAAGATAATTATGTCGTTTTCTTTACTACGACAATACTTACGTTAGGGAGTCCACCAATGATTGTGCCGATCCCTACGGATATTAAATGCGACAAAAAGAATATTTTATAACAACTTGCATACTTTGAAAATTTTTCACATATCACCCTTAACTTTAACCTTTTATCAATTTAACCATTTACTAAATAGAATAATTATAAGAAAATTGAATACTTTCATTTCATAAAATTCGGGGTCTCACAATATCAGTGAGCAATTGTTTGCTCACTCTTGCAATTAACACTACAGCTAAGGTTGAAAGAGTCGATGAGCCATCTACTAGCAAAGGGAAGAGCAAGATGTCCAAGTGTTGAAGATTTATGGAAACTAATTTAAATGTTTACGTTATGAGACTTGTTTTATTTATTTTTTGCAAACTGATGTAATAAATTTAAGGTTAGATTACTTGGGATTATTTTGAAATGATGATGGATGGGAAAGATTATGGTTTAAGTTATTTAATTTATGTTTTTATCCTTTATGATGGGTAGTTAGATGTAATGGTTTTGGTAAGTGAACACCAAATCCTGCGGAAATGGAGTACCTAGATTTGGGGGGTGTCACAAGTAATGTGAAACAGTAGATGGGAGAGGGATTAAGGATTACAGACAACTAAATAGATAGTTAAGTTAATACAAAGTCAGATTTCTTCAAGATTGAGAGGAGACAAATGAGACAGATCAAGAATGTTTCCTTCAGGATCAGCTGGTGGGGGAACAGAAGCAGTGAGGTCAGTAGAGGTACTGACATTGAAGGGATCCATCAACAGGTTGCTGTTTTCCAAGAGCAGGTAGACCACCGATTTAATTGTGTGCAAGGAGAGCTGAACATCTTTTAATTTGTCCAATATAAGGGATTGAGTTTGTAATAAAAGTTGGTTCATACTATTTAGGGAGTCAATTTTGGTAGCCATGTTGATGTTAGCTTCAAGATTTTCATGATCAAGTGGTTTAAAAATGATGAGAGGCTGTGGTGGCAGATTTAGATAAGAGACTATGTTGCTGGTAGGGACTAATTGAGACTGAAGATTGGACAAAGGAAGATTCAAATAGTGGAAGATATGTGTAAGAAGTAGACCAAAACTAAGGCAATTGTTTTGAAAATAGTATGTCAGGAACAAGCATGTGAATGATATTCCTATTGATATATGATTTGATTATGATATATATGAATGATTATGCAAGTATGCTTGCATTAAGAAAAGCTGTAAAGTCCCTTGATAGAGAATAGAAACATATGTACAAGGACTTAGAATGAATTGATCAAATGTGTTAGGTTGATCCTACATAAGTAAAACAGCTTTGTGAAGTCCTTAAAAAGAAATAATGTACAAGTACTATATGTGACGCCCCCAAAATAGGTATAGATCACCTATTCTGAGTCGCCAAATACATGGTACATAATACAAATACAACCTTAAATATACAACATGAGCTATAAGTTTTAATACAAATATTGTCTTCTAGACAGTATTCAAACTCAAAATAAGTCCTCAATACATTTATTTTCACACTATTTCACAGAATAGCGAGGACTACTAATGCTATCATCTAGACCGTCACTCCGTTCCCCGACTAGTCCCTGCTACGTTCTCATTTCCTAAAGAGAACAATGAAAGCAAAAGGGTGAGCTCAACTAGCCCAGTAAGAAATATTATGACTAAGATAATGCAGAATAAATTATCGTTAGCCTTCAACAGTGTTAAACTGATACAATATAACAAACATCAAGTTTAACTGCAGCGGAACAAGCAATCCATTAGAAGAGTCAAGTAGAGAATAAAATCTACTATCTTCTATGATTTAAAAGGTTTTTCATCACTTTTATCGCTGAGACTCAGCTCAATAAATAATCCACATCATCCCTGCACTACGGGCCAAGGATATTTATTAGTATCACAACCACAAATTATCCATGCACTACGGGCCAAGGATATTCGTGTTTCTTTCACTGTTCTCTTCAGGAAATGAGAACATAGCCGGGACTAGTCGGGGAACGGAGTGACGGTCTAGATGATAGCTTTAGTATTCCTCACTATTCTATTAAATAGTGTGACAATAAATGTAATGAGGACTCCATTGAGTGTGGATATTGTCTAGATGACAATATTCTTATTAAAACTCTTAGATTATGTGTTGTCGTATTTTACACGACTGTTGTATAATTAAGTTGTATTTGAATTTTGTACCATGTATTTGATGACTCAAGATGGGTGATGTATACCTATTTTGGGGGCGTCACATTCCTCGCCTCTCTTTTTTCTCAAATGGCCACCCCAAGCCCTCTATTTATAGAGGGGTAGCCGCAGTGTACTGCTTGGCACCGCAGATGAACTCAAGTTTGCCGGGGTTCCCGACTCTGCGGTCCTATCATCTCGAGATGCGTGCACTCGCAGTGCACTATAATGTCCTTCGAACTTCCGAACTTCAATCCCAAAGATCCTAACGAGGTATATAAGACCATCTTTGACCGCTTGTTAGTCGAGAGTTACTGTGATAACATGGATTAGAGGTTATCTGAAAGTCGGGAAGAGGGACCATACCCATGGTCTTCAAGCTTCAAATTCTATTCGATTGTCTTTGCCACGCGCGTAATAGTCACTCGGGATTGGAACTCCTTGGTTCTTGTAGGACATTGTTGTATGTATATATGTATGAAATGTTGAGACGACGAGCAGGTGTTGAGGTGGCAAGATGATGTTTGAATCCTCACCGAGGTTATCTCTGGTTTGAGTTAAAAGCAGATGTTGCTCAGGGTTACATCTGAGATTGGACTGCTGCAAGTGTTTGAATGCCACAAGGTCATATATAAGAGTGCCTGTCTACCCGGTGTTAGCTCCGGGTCTGTGGAATCAGTGCCTCGACAGGAGGTCGAGATTGAAGCTGATTGCATGCATTTGAAACAAGCATTTCCAGAGTTATTGCCGGAACTGCAACAACATTCCTTGGGGTTGTCTCCAAGGACGAAACTCGGGGTTATCTCCGAGGTTGGGAAATGATCCTTCTGGTGTGTGTTTCGGGGTTGGAAATGATACTCCCGGTGTGTGTTCCGGGGTTGAGACTGAACTTCCGGTAGTATTCGGAATGGATATGAGCTGTCTTCCAGGGTTATCTCCGAAAGATAATTCTGACCTCCTGCAATGTTAGTAACAGGTATGCAGAAAATTTTGAGTGTCTACAGATGCCCCTCTTTATCATATTCATGCAATGCAAGGCATGGATAAGATAAAGAATCCTAGACACTTACAATGTAACAAGATAAACATGATGCTATGTGCAACAACATGATGCAAATGTATGATGTATGAATGAGATGATTGCCGATTCCCTGCTAATCCCGTTGGGATGACAATCAGTGATGTCTTAGACATGTGATCTAAGTCTTCAAGGATGTTGATGTTGGGGCTATCACCAAAGTCTTGAATCCTAGACACAAACTTTTACTCCATAGAGGTGCCTCTTGTGTACAAGAGATTTGTGGGGAGAAAGCTTTATCTGTTTGAGGATGTGTATAACATATCCCACCATCCTGTCGGAGTTACTACCAACAAGATGTATTTGTCAGGGTTGCCTGACCTTCGCTGATGTGTGTATCACCAGATAGATCCCTGTTGGGCAAACTATCAAGGCTGCTTGACCTTCATTGATGTGTGTATCAATGGTTGCATCGCGTTGTGACCCCCGCCAGGGATACTTTGATATGGATAAGTTGCTTCGATGGGTTTACTTTCCACCGGCTAAAATAATGTCAAGGTTGCTTGACCTTCATTGATGTGTGTATCAATGGTTGAATTGCGTTGTAACCCCCACCAGGGATACGTAGATGTTTGAAAGTTTTGCGTTGTGACCCCCGCCGGGGATACTTCATTGATTCGTAGCTTCGGCATTTTAACCCCCGCCGGGGATACTTCATTGATTAAGAAACTTGGTGCGTTGTAACCCTCTATTTGGGGATACTTCTAGGGTTGTGACTCACCTTGTTTAATCGGACTGTGTGAGGTATTGTCAAGCATTATATGTAAAAGCTGAGGCCACTGGTATAGTATACCTTGTATGTAGGCGAATACCAATGAGTGAGATGTGGAGCCAGAGTTTGGCCCATGAAAACTAGGATTTCAGGCCATTCCGCTAAACATGCAATAATGAACTAAACTAAATTCCTCCAAACTTAGCAATTACAATGTCCTCATTGTAAGAATATAGCGGTAAGTAGAAGAGAACTTCCCTGTAATCAGCTAAGTGTGAAGTGATGGTGGCGAAGATCATTTTCCTATCCATTGAACCTCCAATACCTGCAATGAAGAGACATCGTGGATTAGATTATAAGAGAGCTTAATAAGCAAATTAATTCCTATCTACTAAATAAACTAGTAAAGCATATAAATATAAAAATTCTTGGGTTGCCTCCCCGTCAGCGCTTGATTTATAGTCTTTCAGCCTGACTTTGTTTGGTCAATGCTATCCAATTCCTCTTCGAAAGTTGAGGAACCCTCCATCCATCGGAAATAATGTAGCTTTCGATAGGTTCCCATTTGTGATAGCCATTGTATTAAAGTCACCTAGCATGCTTTCTTTAGATAAGATCACATTCAAGAACGTCCAACATCTAGGTGTTTTCTCCATTGTGTCTGCGAATAGATTCTGGCATTGAGGCTTATCAGACACAACAATCTCTTCTTCTATCTTCACCAGGTCATCACACCATGGCTTCGAAGTTGTACTCGCTTTTACGTCACAAGGAGTATTGCCGACGACATGACTACCAATCGGACAAGGTTTTGCAAATCTAACCGGATTCTTGAACTGTGGAGGAGAAGGCACTTGAGGCATAAATAACATCGGCTCATCATCGTTGGTTCTCACAATTAGTTCTTTACCGACCTTGTTTTCATTATCCCCACGTGTCTCCTCTTTTTCAATATCTCGTGGCTCATCCAGTTGTAGATTTGGCTCGGGCACTTCATTAATCTCAGAATCCTCATCATAACACTAATTGTTTTGAGGACAGTTGTTCAAGGCTTTGAGTATTTGATCCACCTGGTTCTGCAGATTTTGCCTTGATATCTCTTGATTCTGAATTGACTGCTCTTGATTAATCCTCTTCTCCTCATTTGATGCTATGAACTTGGACAACAATTCCTCCAACCTTGACTTTTCTTCTTTTAATGGAGGTTGATATGAGAATTCTGGCGTGTATGTTGGATTTGGAGTAGAGTATTGGTCTTGATAGTTGTAGCTCCATGAAGAATCTGGGTGATACCCCCAAACTTGATGATAATTAACATATGTATAGTCGTTGAGGTATTCACCACCATGTTGTCTTGGCCCAAAACTAACGGTGCATCGATGACTCGGATGATTACCAGCACAATAATTGCAAGTAACTGCTATCCATCGATTACATTGGGCTGCGACAACGTCCAACTTCCTCGAAAGTTCTTCAATCTGTGCTGACATTGCGAAAAGTGTCGCGAGTCTGTCAATCTCCGCTCCCCTTGGCTGAGTCATGTTTGTGTATGGCCATTTATACGCAAAGTCATCCATGGCACCTGAAAAGAGAGAAATATACGAAGAGAATTAATTAAAAATAAAAATGTTTAAATTAAAACTAATTTGATTGAAATTAATATTGGCAAAGAGATATTAAACTAATTCCCCGGCAACGGTGCCAAAAACTTGTTGGGTAAAATCTAATTACACACAACACGCAAGTATACGTGGTCAATAAGTAATAAAGTGATAAGTTGAATATCGTTCCCACAGAGAATTAGTTAATAAAAATCACCAAGTACTAACCCGTAACCAACTCAATCTTATTTAAACAAATGAATTTCAAATTATATAAATTAAACTACTATTAAATTCCATTAATTAAATTAAGACTATGGAGATTTAAGATCACAACTTCACTTATTGCTTCATTTAAGTTAACACACTTCTCATCAATTATTTTCTATCCCAGATTGTTAATCAAGAACACTAAAGTAGTATTAACCACCTCTCGATGCGCTAATACCGTATTAACGTCAATCCACAATTAAGATAGAAATCCGTTAAACACTTTAATCAACTAACCCACTATATCTCTATGTGAATTACAATTGAAGAAGGTTGAAGAATAAGTTCTCTATCCGATTACATGCGATGTCAAACATATCTCTACCTTAACATTCATCAAGTTTAAGCTATTAACAAAATCCTGAACACATGCTATCATGATTAGATCTAAATCAATACTTCATCTCTCGAGTTCATATAGATTATCACGGTAATTGATGGCCAATCAATTAAACAATTAAGTCCAAATCATAATAGACAATCCTCACAATAGAACATAATAATTGATAATGAAGCATATTAAAATAAACTACACAATAAGATCCATTGTAATCTCAAACAAAGAATTAGTTCATGATTATTGAATAAAAACTAAGAATCCACAATTGAATAAACAATAAAAGACAAAGATAGAAGAAGATGAGAAGATATAATCTATTGTCTGTAGATTTGATGCTCCCTCCTTGCTCCTACTTTGAATCTTCAATGGTCTCCAAGTTGATTCAATCTCCAAATCTAATAAGAACTAGGGTTTTTCCCAATCTACTCTAATCTAATCTAATGGAATTCTTCCTCTAACTTCCTCTAATCCTTGTAATTCTCCTCCTTTTATATGTCTCTTTATATGTCTTTAAGTCCTCTTGGAAGTCCTTGAATCAAACAACTCTAAACAATCCTTTTCGGACTCAAATTCGAACAAAAACTACTCATTCTGCGCATAGGCAAGCCCCGGCTTGCTATTTGCCTTATAAATAGCAAGCTCTGGCTTGGTATGCTACTGATTTCACGCCTAGGACCCCAAGCCCTGGCTTGCTATCAAAGCACAAAAGGGCAAGCCCCGGCTTGCCCCCAATCTGCCAATTATTTTTCTGCTGGAACCTCCTCTGCTAAAACTACCACACCTTTTAAACCGGGCGGAGTTACGGGGTCTGCCACCTATCAAATCGAAGCTATCGACGAGATCTACAACATTCATTATTTGAGTTTTGAGAAATAACGAATGGATGAAGGTATAAATTGGACTGCAAGTGACTGCTATGAAAATGGCCACCCAAAACAATGAAGTTCAACGACGTCCGTTGGTAGAAATGTCATAACTCTTTCATCCGAACTCCGATTGGAATGATTCAAGATATTTCAAAAAGCTAAGAAGATGCTCTACAATGTAAGACAAGTTTCAAGCCAAGAACATGAAATGAACATAAAAGCACAAACGATATCTGGATTGCTTTTCTTTGCGTTTTCCTACCAATTCTTTGCGATTTCCTTGCTTTTCCTTACCAATAGTCGCTCACACCGCTCCCAAACATATAATGTAAGACCCCAACTTTTATGAATAAAAATGAATTTTCTATAAATATCATTTTTGAATATTATAGAATAAATTTGATATAATGTTATAGTTGTGGGTAATATTTATAAATTTTGCAAAGTACGCAAGTTGTTATATAATGTTCGATTGGTCAGGGAATATTCGTACGATAGCACAATCATTGGTGGACCCCACAACAGAATTATTGTCAGATTGAGAAAATGACAAAAATATTTTTATGAAAATAACGGCGGAAGTTTTACCGTTGATACTGTTGAACTACTCGGTAGTAAAAGTACAGTAATACGTGTGGTTGCATAGTAGCACACAATATTGATTATTAATACTTATGTGAGAAGTCACTCAGTTTGATTCAATTATTGTCGATATTTTATATGTTATTAAATCAATAATTGAGATGATGAAGTTGTTAATATTATTATTTGCATTATTAACGATGTCTAGAAGTTCTGCCAAGGAGATGTTTGGTCACCTAATTGCGCGCCAATAGGGAGAAATCCTTATTGGAAAGCCCCCTCTTTCCTGGGAACAACCTGATCGATTAATAGTGTTAATAATAATAATGATGATGAAGTTTTGTTTTATTCGTATTATTAACATAATAAAAAAGAAAAACTTTTTATATAAAACAGAATACTTTTATAAAGTTATTCGTTTTATTAGGCTAATAGTAAAATCTTTTTATATAAAATAGAATACTTTTATAAAGTTATCTGTTTTATTAGACAATAATTAGAATATATTATATTTTATTATGCATAGTGTTTGCATAGTGCCTGCATAGTGTTTGCATAGTAAAATCTTTTTAAAAGTTATTCATTTTATTAGATTATAAATAGAATATATTATATTTTATTTAAAAGATTTTTCTTTAAATATGGACCGTCCGATTAAAGTAAATCAATCTGGACCGTTCATGGATTGGTTACTATTCATTCTATTCTTCTATAAATAGAAGCTCATTGACGAGATCTATAACTTTCATTCTTTGAGTTTTGAGAAATAACGAACGGATGAAGGTTGAAATTGGACTGGAAGTGACTGCTATGAAAATGGCCACACAAAACAATGAAGTTCAACGACGTCCGTTGGTAGAAATGTCATAACTCTTTCATTTGAACTCCGATTGGAATGATTCAAGATGTTCTGGAAAGCTAAGAAGACGTTCTACAATGTAAGCCAAGTTCTAAGCCAAGAACATGAAATGAACATAAAAGCACAAACGATATCCAGATTGCTTTTCTTTGCGTTTTCCTAGCAATTCTTTACGATTTCCTTGCTTTTCCTTACCAATAGTCGCTCACACCGCTCCCAAACATATAACCTACAAAATGAACACAATATGCATGAAAAGTAACTAAGAAACATGAGTTTAAGCAACTAATTCAAGTAATAGATATCGGATAAGTAGGTATAAAACCTACTTATCAGGTACCCTACTGGAGTTGAGTACGTTATTTCCACCCATAAGATTCCTCTCCTTACAGATGGAGGATGGGAGCTCTATTTAGGAGAGCGTGCTATCAGGAGCACTACAGGAGAGATTCGCATGCCGATCTTGCCTCCTGCCAAGCGTTATTGGCCTATTTTGCAGTCACCCGTCATTGACATCCCATTGTTGGGGATTGACAGTTTCACACTGTCAGAGGGTTCCTGCACTCAGGAGATGTTCCAGCATAGGTGGTTCCCTCGTACTATTGGAGCTCAAACCCGCGCCACACAGTTTATGGGGGATATGGTTCCAGGATCCGTGATGATGATGAATTGGCTAGCCTGTGTTAGATGTGACGCCCCCAAAATAGGTATACATCACCTATTCTGAGTTGTCAATACATGGTACAGAAACAACTACAACTTTATTATTACAACAAGAAAGCTGTGAGTTTGAATACAAATATTATCTTCTGTACAATATCTATACTCAAATAAATCCTCATCACATTTATTGATACATTATTTTACAAAATGGTGAGGACTACTAAACAATCCTTTCTAAAACCTTCATTCCATACCCCACTCTGCATCGCTATATTCTCGCCTCCTCGAGAAAAATGGAACAAAAGGAAAAGGGTGAGCTCAACTAGCTCGAGAAAAGAATATTATGACTAAGATAATATACAACAAATTATCGTTAGTCTTCAACAGGAAAAATCTAATAGAATACAATAGACAACAAATTTTAAATCAATATTCAGCGGCCGAAATAATAATTCATTAGAAGAGTTAAGTAGAGAATGCAAACTACTATCTTCTATGTATGAATTTAAAAGTTCATCGTCTATCTTTTATCCCTGTAACATCAATCAATATACATCTCGAATCAAATATTCATCTTTTGCACTACTGAGCCAAAGATATTCATCGATTAGTCATGTTCATTTAAACACTGCTCATCTTTGCACTACGAGCGAAAGATATTCTTCGAAATCATTCATCTTTGCACTACGGGCCAAAGATATTCTTAAGAAATCATTCATCTTTGCACTACAGAATAAAGATATTCCATAATATCATCATTTAAGGCGAGGATGATGAAAATATTTTTTAAAGAAACGAATCCGATTGAAACAAAATGACAAGGATTAAGGATTAAGGATTCGTACTTGGTTTTATCCACGTCCAAAAATACCTCAAAAATAATCATAGTGGTGTAAAATTCAAGAATGATCAAAACATGGATACAATCGAGTTAGTATCCGAAATATATGTTTTAGACGAAAAGAAGAAATTTTATTTTTCGATTGAATAGTCCAGATATCGTGAATAGTCTTGAGTATACGTGAATAGTCTTAGTATATCGTGAATAGTAACTCGACACCAAAAGATAGAAATTCCACAAAAACATCTTCACGCTTCATGAATAGTACTTGTGAATAGTAACTCGTGAATAGTAACTCATGAATAGTAACTCGTGAATAGTAACTCATGAATAGTAACCCATGAATAGTAACCCCGACATGAAAAAGTTCCAAATTTGATAAAAACTTCAGATCAACATTTCAAAGATAATGATATTGAAGAAATATTATCATTCTGAAAAAAATAATATCCCTTACCTCGAAAGATCGGTATTTCTAGCTAGAATCTACGTATATAGTCTTTGAAGAAACTTGCAATCGCCTAGCAATACTCAAAGTATACTCAAAATACTCACAAGAATATGCTCGATAATATAGAGAGAAAACTTGAGCTTTTGGTGTGATTTTCAATTCTAACCTAAGCACCCTATTTATAGGAAAATGCTTAGAACACCAAAGCGAAAAATTTAATAAAATAATAATATTTCTTAAAATATTCAAGCCCACCTTAGAAATCTGATTTCAGATCATTTATAACACATGTGAGCCACTCAATTGCAATAAAAACGTTTTTCTTACAAAAATATTTTAAACTCCCAAAAATCAATTATTTGAGACTTGAACTTCAATGATTCATAATAAATAGCCCTTTCATCGGAAAAAATTCAATCTAGCGAGTCTTTATAGGAATTTCAATTCTCTAAATCTTTGCGGAAGAAAGTTTTTCCGAATTCCAAATAGAAATTGGCCCAAAATCCACAAACGAAGGCGATTTTAAAGGCTATAATCAAATTTCGGTCAATCAATAAATGGGGTCCACCAAGCATGTTTAACATGTTTTAAACATTTATTGCAACAAAATACTCTTCCTCCTCGTATACTCATATATCCCACATTCGTTGTAAAAATATCACCGTTAATATATTATTAAAATAATATATTTAAATGAATTATTTTATCGAAAAAGATAAAATAATAATTTTCAACAATTGTCATTTTAAAATTTTCTCCATCTATATCCACATAAAATCAATATTTTCCTCATCATATAAATCAATAATTAATTATTCATAAATAATATTACGAATCACAATATTGAGAACCGTGCGTTCGAGAAAGGGGCTTTCCAATAAGAATTTCTTCTTCTCAAGCGCAATTAGGTGACCAAACCTCTCCTTAGACGTAACTTTCTAGACATTGCCAATAATGTTATCTAATAATATTATTCGGATAATATGAATTATTGCTTCGATAATGAAAATACTTGTGTAATGACAATTATTGAAACAACAACAATATAAAATATCAACGCAGCAATTATTAACTCAATAAAATCTTCGAATAATTAATTCTGTAACCATTATTGAGTAGTGCCTTCTTACGTAAGAATCAATAATTGGTGCAATACTGGTACTACTTGTTCAACAACGCCAGTATTAGTGTGTTTTAACCACCGGGTATTCCAACAATGATAATCTTGGTAACAACTTCACGCCAGTTATTTAAAAACAACTTATATTTGTCGTTTCTTCATCCAATCGCTTTTACATGGGGGGCCCACATAGTACGCTAGCGTGCATCTAATATTCCACGACCAAACGAATATTTCCCCGACGATAATGAATATTTTATAACCACTTGCTTATTTTGAAATATTTGCATATTTAACCCTTAACTATCCACATTAATCAAATCAACCCTTACTATTTCAAAATAATAAATAAAGGAAATTCCTTTTATTTAAAAATTTCGGTCTTACAACCTCCCTCCTTATGAAATTTCGTCCTCGAAATTGACGTCACGCACCGGTGTGTTTGAAAGGTGAGGATACCTCGCTTTCATTTCCGTTTCCAATTCCCGTGTCATTTCCTCTATAGCATGATTCCTCCACAAAACTTTAACTTGTGGTATGACCTTTCTTGGCGTAGGACATGCTCCTTCCTATCCAAGATCTTGACAATTACCTCCTCATACGTTAAGTCTTCTTTATCTATCTCTCGTCCCGGTTCTAACTCAATAACGTGGTTCGGGTCTTTCACATATTTACTGAAGTACGATATGTGAAACACATTATGAACACGAGACATACTCTTTGAGGTAACGCAAGTCTATAGGCTACATTTCCTACTCGGTCAAGAATTTGAAATGGACCAATAAATCGTGGATTGAGCTTTCCTCTCTTCCCAAATCTTGTAACTCCCTTCCATGGAGCAACTCGCAACAATACATGATCCCCTACATTAAATTCCACATCCTTTCGATGAAGATCCGCATAACTCTTTTGATCGATCTTGTGCCGCTTGTATACGTTGTCGAATCATTTGGATCTTTTCGGTGAGTCATACGTCTTAACTCGGGTCCCAACAATGTTGCTTCACCCACCTCATCCCAACATATTGGAGAACGACATTTTCGTCCATATAATGCTTCAAATGGAGCCACACCTATACTTGCCTGATAACTGTTGTTGTAGGAGAATTCCACCAATGGTAAATACTTATCCCAACTGCCCTTGAAGTCTAGGACACAGAGTCTTAATAGATCTTCAAGAGTTTGAATAGTCCTCTCTGATTGTCCGTCTGTTTGGGGATGGTATGCCGAACTAAATCGCAAATCCGTGCCCATAGCTTTTTGCAAGCTAACCCAAAATCTTGAAGTGAATCTTGGGTCACGATCCGAAACTATGGATACTGGCATGCCATGCAACCTCACAATCTCATTCACGTACATACTAGCAAGACGTTCAAGGGAATAAGTCTCCCGTATCGGCAAGAAATGAGCAGACTTGGTTAATCTATCAACAATAACCCAAATAGCATTGATGCCTTGAGAAACCGTAGGAAGACCCGTAACGAAATCCATAGTAATGTGTTCCCACTTCCATTCCGGAATCTCAAGTGGTTGCAACGGACCCTTAGGTACAAGATGCTCCGCCTTTACACGTTGGCAAGTTAAACACATCGAGATAAACTTTGCAATCTCTCTTCATATTGTTCCACCAAAATGTATGTCAAGATCACGATACATTTTAGTACTTCGAGATGGATTGCAAATGGCGATTGTGTGCCTCCATCATAATCTTGTACTTCAAATCGTAGTCGTTAGGAACACAAAGTCTAGAGTGGACTCAAGTATTCCTTCTTCATCAATTCTCGCCCCTAATAGCTCCTTCTTGTACTTTCTTCTTCATACGCATCATTTCCGGCCTGGTGGCTTGAGCAACCTTAACTTTTTCTATTAAAGTTGGCTCTACGCGTATACTTGACATCATCGCACTTTTCGTTCCGCATATGATCTTCTACTCAATGTGTCACCTACCACGTTAAACTTTACCGGGATGGTATTGAATAGTGTGGTCGTAGTCTTTCAATAGCTCGAGCCAACGTCATTGCCGCGCGATGTTGAGTTCTTTTTTGTGAAGAAAAATATTTAAGGCTTTTATGGTCCGAATATATCTCCACTTTCTCCCCATATAGATAGTGCCTCCATATTTTTAGCGCTGAAACGATCGCCGCTAACTCTAGATCATGAGTAGGATAATTCCTCTCATACTCTTTAAGTTGTCGCGAGGCATAGGCTATGACTTTCCCACGTTACATGAGAACACATCCTAACCCTTTGCACAAAGCATCGTTTGTAGATAACAAATCCATCCGAACCAGGATGGTATTGTTAGAACAGTCTTAAAATAAGTCTCCTCTTAAGCTCTTGGAAACTTTTCTCGCATTCTTCGCTCCAAACGAATTTTGTATCCTTACGAAAGTTAGCCGAGTTAATGGAGTAGCGATTCGAGAAAACCCTTCCACGAATCTCCGATAATAACCAAATAAGCCCAAAAGCTACGTGACTTCATCACCAACTTCGGTTGCTCCCAACTTTGTATTGCTTCAATCTTCACGGATCAACGGATACTCCATGTTTCGACACCACGTGCCCAAGGAATGCTACTTCCTCAAGCCAGAACTCGCATTTCTTTAATTTGGCATATAGTTGGTTTTCACGAAGCCTTTGGAGTACCGACTTCAAATGGTGCTCATGATCTTCATGGCTTTTTGAATATATAAGGATGTCATCAATAAAGACAACAACAAATTGATCCAAATATTCCTTGAATACTCGGTTCATCATATCCATGAAAGCCGCGAGGAGCATTAGTTAGTCTGAAAGACATGACTAAGAATTCATAATGCCAATACCGAGTTCTGAAGGCGCTTTTGAATATCCTCGCCTAATCTTCAAATTGATGATATCCGAATCGAAGATCGATTTTTGAAAAGAATTGTGCCCTTTGCAATCGGGTCAACAAGTCATCAATACGAGGTAGAGGATACTTATTCTTGATGGTGACATGGTTCAATTACCGATAGTCGATACAAAGTCGCATACTCCGTCTTTCTTCTTTACAAATAAAACAGGAGCACCCCAAGGAGATGTACTAGGGACGAATGAAACCGATGTCCAACAA
Source organism: Panax quinquefolius (assembly GCA_020205615.1). Classification (NCBI taxonomy): domain Eukaryota; kingdom Viridiplantae; phylum Streptophyta; class Magnoliopsida; order Apiales; family Araliaceae; genus Panax; species Panax quinquefolius. The sequence goes on along the minus strand of CM035158.1, from coordinate 94,628,565 downwards.
TTCCTCGTAGTTGGACCTTTAACTCCTGAAGTTCAATAGGAGCCATTCGATATGGGGTTTTAGAAATGGGCTTTGTATGCGTGTTCAAGATCAATAAAGAATTCAACTTCACGTTACGGGGTAGACCGGAAGTTCTTCTGGAAATACGTCGGAAAGTCAATAACAACAGAATATTATTCAAATTTGACGTGTCTTTATTCAAATCCATAACATGGGCTAAGAAAGCTTGACATCCGTTTTTAATAAACGAATAGCTTTATGATTAGATATGACGATGATCGATTTTAATGGTTTAGTTGCTTGAATTGCATAACAAAGTTAGTTAGGAATATGAAAACTAACAACCTTACGAAAACAATCAATTTTGGCATGATGAGTAGTTAACCAATCAATCCCTAAAATCAAATCAAAAGCAAGTATCTTTAAAGAGATAAGGTCAACAGTAAAGGTAATGGTGCCAACTTGAATCAAACAAGATTTATAAACATGGGATGTGATGAAAGTTTCTCCTAACGAGAGTTTCCACAGATAGGTCAAAGTCTAATTTCTCCTGAGTCAAGTTTAAGCGTTGAGCACATGCAGGAGAGATAAATGAATGGGTAAAGACCCAGATCAAGTAAGGTATAAACTTCGTAAGAATTTATAAATAGCTTACCCATGATCACCTCGTTTGGGTTCCTCGCATTATGACCAAATACAACAAACGCTCTTCCGGAATCGTTGACTTTGACTTTTAGGGGACGATCTTTTTGTCACCGTCCCATTGAACTAGGTTTCACATCTTGTATAATCTCGAAGCGATATGTCCTTCCTTTCCACAATTATAGCATACCTTGAATTGTTGTGGGCGGTTTGGACCGATATGTCCCTCTTTTCCGCATTTGTAGCATATGACCGGTGGTCGTTCTCCTCCCTTAGAACCAGCTTTCACGCAAGACCGTCATCTTCACATAATTCGTTGTTAAATCTCCTCTTTTAAAATCTCTTCCCACTCGCTTCTTCTATTTTCATGGCCATGATTACCACCGAGTGGTTACCATTTTGTCCGTCTGCTTTTTCTCCGCCGGTTATCATTATTCTTGCTGATCGCTATCTCTCGATACGATCCTCGGTTATGGTCCTTGGTTGAATATACTCGTTATCTCGCTTCTAATAATTGAGCCTGCTTACAACATCCTAATAAAGAGAAAATTTATGAGAAATGAGATATTGACGTATCTTAAGGTTTCAAACCTCTAAGAAACATCCGCGTCATACGCTCCTCATTCTCCACCAAATGAGGTGCAAACTTTGGATAACTCTGCAAACTTTGCCTCGTCTTCGAGACACCACCGTCATGTTGTTTTGTTCCAATCGATGAACTCCACTTCCTTCATATAGACGAACACTTTCGTGAAAGTATTTGTCATTAAATAGCTTCAAACGTCTCCCAAGACATGCTTTGAGTGCGGTTGGATGGATACGCTTCACGACTCCTCCCAGTGAGTCCGCCTCGCCACTAACATAAAGGTGGCGAATGGAACCTTCTGTTCCTCCGCATCCCAAGACATCGAATATCTTGGTAATTTGTTTGACCCATGTTTCCGCCATGATCGGATCTCGGCTTTCCTTAAATTCGTGGTCCCAACTCTTTGAATCGCTTGGGCTGTGACAACCCGTGAATTGATATCATTTCCTCCTCAGTATTTTGAACACGAAGTCTCCTCGTCTCGATTTTGCATATGAATCGCAAAAACTTCTAAACATCCCCTCGTTCATCATCGCTTTCAATGGTGTTGTTCACGGGAGGAACATTGCCACTGTTGTACGCTCTCCTCGTTGGTGAGTACAGCATCTCCACGGTCTCATTTCCATTGTTAATATTCTCATTCGACATTCTCAAATACCGCCATAAAACAAGGGTTAATTAAGGAAATCAATATATCACATAATATCCCTATATCTTGACCAAACTAACAAATAAGCTTAGGTAGGACACACTAGCGAAGGATTTACTCGTCTCTCCTCCTAGTTCTATTCCCCATCTCCGCCAGAGATCATATCCTAAGCTCGATACCAATCATGACGCCCCCAAAATAGGTATACATCACCTATTCTCGAGTTGTCAATACATGGTGCGTAAATAACTATAACTTTATTATTACAACAAAAAAACGTGAGTTTGAATACAAATATTATCTTCTAGACAATATCTATACTCAAATAAATCCTCATCACATTTATTGATACATTATTTTACAAAATGGTGAGGACTACTAAACAATCCTTTCTAAAACCTTCATTCCATACCCCCAGACTGCATACTCGCTATATTCTCGCCTCCCGAGAAAAATGGAACAAAAAGGAAAAGGGTGAGCTCAAATAGCTCAAGAAGAATATTATGACTAAGATAATATACAACAAATTATCGTTAGTCTTCAACGAGGAAAAATCTAATAGAATACAATAGACAACAAATTTTAAATCAATATTCGCGGTGAAATAATAATTCATTAGAAGAGTTAAGTAGAGAATGCAAACTACTATCTTCTATGTATGAATTTAAAAGTTCATCGCCTATCTTTTATCCTGTAAACATCAATCAATATACATCTGAATCAAATATTCATCTTTTTCACTATGTGCCAAAGATATTCATCTGGTATTGGTCATGTTCATTTAAACACTGCTTCATCTTTGCACTCACGGGCCAAAGATATTCTTCAGAAATCATTCATCTTTTACTACAGCCAAAAGATATTCTTAAGAAATCATTCATCTTTTGCACTCTGGGCCAAAGATATTCCATAATATCATCATTTAAGACCGAGGATGATGAAAAATATTTTTAAAGAAACGAATCCAAAGAAACAAAATGACAAGGATTAAGGATTAAGGATTAAGGATTCGTACTTGGTTTTATCCACGTCCAAAATACCTCAAAAATAATCATAGTGGTGTAAAATTCAAGAATGATCAAAACATGGATACAATCAAAGTTAGTATCCGTAATATATGTTTTAGACGAAAAGAAGAAATTTTATTTTTCTATTGAATAGTACCGTATCGTGAATAGTGTCAGAGTATCGTGAATAGTGTCATATCGTGAATAGTAACTCAGACACCAAAAGATAGAAATTCCACAAAAAAACATCTTCACGCTTCATGAATAGTACTCGTGAATAAGAACTCATGAATAGTAATTAAATGAATTGTAACTCATGAATAAGAACCCATGAATAGTAACCCCGACATGAAAAAGTTCCAAATTTGATAAAAACTTCGGATCAACATTTCAAAGATAATGATATTGAAGAAATAATATCATTACGAAAAAAAAATAATATCCCTTACCTCGAAAGATCGAGACTTCTAGCTAGAATACTAGGGTATAGTCTTTGAAGGGAACTTGCCGCCTCTATGAATACTCAAAGTATACTCAAAATACTCACAACAATACGCTCGATAATATAGAGAGAAAACTTGATTTTCGGTGTGATTTTCAATTCTAACCTAAGCACCCTATTTATAGGAAAATGCTTAGAACACCAAAGCGAAAAATTTAATAAAATAATAATATTTCTTAAAATATTCAAGCCCACCTTAGAAATATGATTTCAGATCATTTATAACACATGTGAGCCACTCAATTGCAACAAAAAATGTTTTTCTTACAAAAATATTTTAAACTCCCAAAAATCAATTATTTGAGCTTGAACTTCAATAATTCATAATAAATAGCCCTTTCATCGAAAAATTCAAATCTCTCGAGTTTTTATAGGAATTTCAATTCTCTACATCTTTGCGAAGAAAGTTTTTCCAAATTCCAAATAAAAATTGACCAAAATCCACAAATGGGCGATTTTACGGTATATAATCAAATTTCACCAATAAATGGGGTCCAATTTTACATGTTTAACATGTTTTAAACATTTATTGCAACAAAATACTCTTCCTCCTCGTATACTCATATATCCCACATTCGTTGTAAAAATATCACCGCTTAATATATTATTAAAATAATATATTTAAATGAATTATTTTATCGTAAAAGATAAAATAATAATTTTCAACAATTGTCATTTTAAAAATTTTCTCCAACTATATCCACATAAAATCAATATTTTCCTCATCATATAAATCAATAATTAATTATTCATAAATAATATTACGTAATCACAATATTGATGACCAGCGGTTTCCTGGAAAGAGGGGGCTTTCCAATAAGAATTTCTTCTTCTTGCACGCAATTAGGTGACCAAACCTCTCCTTAGACGAACTTTCTAGACATTGCCAATAATGTTATCTAATAATATTATTCGGATAATATGAATTATTGCTTCGATAATGTAAAATCTTGTGTAATGATAATTATCAAACAACAAAATATAAAATATCAACGCAAAAATTATTAACTCAATAAAATCTTTGAATAATAATTACGTAACCATTATTGAGTAGTGCCTTCTTACGTAAGAATCAATAATTGGTGCAATACTGGTGTCTTCTACTGCTCAACAACGCCAGATTAGTGTGTTTTTTAACCACTTAGGGTATTCCAACAAGATAATTCAGTAATAACTACGTTTGTTATTTAAAAACAACTTATATTTGTCGTTTCTTCATCCAATCGCTTTCCGTTATGGGGCCCACACATAGTCATTGCGTCGCATTTAATATTCCCCCGAGCGATCTGAATATTCCACGACCAAACGAATATTCCCAAGCGATAATGAATATTTTATAACCACTTGCTTATTTTGAAATATTTGCGTATTTAACCCTTAACTATCCACATTAATCAAATCAACCCTTACTATTTCAAAATAATAAATAAAGGAAATTCCTTTTTATTTAAAAATTTTGGGGTCTTACATTAGAGATCTGACTCATGTGACACAGATTGACAGTTTGACCCAATAGTTAGACTGGGCACATTTCTTTATACGACACTTGGGTAGAGATCCTTCAGAGGCAGATACTTTTGATTCTTCCAGCTCTGGCGCTGGCTCCTCAGGTGACCCATATGGTTTTGCCGGTGCAGATCCTCCCTTGTATAGGCCTAACATCCCTGTAGATAGAGATCCAGTGACTCAGGAGGAGTTACATCAGGTGGACAGGATTGACGATGTAGACATCGATACCATTGACTTCTTCTGATGTATATTCTCGTTATCTCTTTTGATAGGCCTCTGTTTAGATCTTTGGGTAGCTTACTTCCCATTCTCGGTATATCTTTTAATAGGCCTCTCATTAGTTCTTTGGGTAGTTTCACCCCATTTCCACATATTTTAGTCAGCATGAGAGATGTATTAGATGATGATATACTTAGGAATGTATGTACAGCTTTCCATTCCCTATATCATATTGCCATCTATTGTATCATGCATCTTATTATGTTATGCATATGTATGTATGTCCGAGATATTCAAAGATTGACCTGGATGGTCTTATGACACTACCCGTCATGGATGTCTTCTTCTGACAATTAGCCATATTGATCATACCCCACAATTTTGGTGGCATCTGGTATCTTATTCGTGGTATGATAGTATGTCACCACCGATTGTGGTGACTGTAGATCATTTGTTACTGACATACTATGACCATTAATGTTTCAGTTCCCACAGATTCATAGAGGGTATCTTTAGAGCATTGGAGTGCGGAGAGACAAGTTTTCCGATTCGGGACCCAGTAGTTGACTCCTACTTTGGAGGAGTATGCACGGTTGACGATTGTGAGATCCCGAATTTTATGAAATAAAAGTATTCAATTTTTTCTATTTTGGTAAATAGTTAAATTAATAAAAGTTTAAAGTTAAGGGTGATATGTGAAATTTTTTAAAAGTAATCAAGTTGTCATAAAATAACCGGTAGTAAAAGTATAGTAATACGCGTGATTACAAAGTAGCACACATTATTGATTATTGATGCTTACGTAAGAAGTCACTCAGTTATACTCAATTATTGCTACAGTAATTGCTACATCATATCTCTCATATTATTGATTCAATTATTATCACAGTATCATCTGCATAATATTTTATATTATTAAATCAATAATTGAGATGACAAAGTTATTCATATTATTATTTTCAATATAGACAATGTCTAGAAGTTCTGTCAAGGAGAGGTTTGGTCACCTAATTGCGCGCCAATAAGGAGAAATCCTTATCGGAAAGCCCCCTCTTTCCTGGGAATGATCTAGTTGTTAAATATTATGAGTTATAATATTAACGATGAATAAGTTCGTGTTGATTAAAGATGAAATTGATAGTTCCATTGTGTTGGGATTATTAGTGTTAGTGGAAATTGTAAGACCCCAACTTTTATGAATAAAGATTAATTTCTCTCGAAAAATAATTTTGAATATTATGGTGTGGATATGATATAATGTTATAGTGGTGGATAATATTTACAAAATTTACAAAGTAAGCAAGTGGTTATATAATATTCAATTGGTCGGGGAATATTCATTTGCACAGGGAATATTCGTACGACGACACAATCATTGGTGGACCCCACAACGAAAGTATTGTCGTAGTAAGAAAATGACAGAATTATCTTTTTATAAAAATAACTACGGAAGTGTTACCGTTAAAACGGTTGAACTACCCGGTAGTAAAAGTACAGTAATACGCGTGATTGTATAGTAGCACATGGTATTGGTTATTGATGCTTACGTAAGAAGTCACTCAGTTATACTTAATTGTTGCTACAGTAATTGTTGCATCATATCTCTCATATTATTGATTCGATTATTGTCACAGTATCATCTGCATAATATGATATATTATTAAATCAATAATTGAGACGACAAAGTTGTTCATATTATTAAATTGCAATATTTACAATGTCTAGAAGTTCTGTTAAGGAGAGGTTTGGTCACCTAATTGCGCGCCAATAGGGAGAAATCCTTATTGAAAAGCCCCCTCTTTCCTGGGAACGACTTGGTTGTTAAATATTGTGAGTTATAATATTAATGATGAATAAGTTCATGTTGATTGAAGATGATTTTCATATTTCCACTGTGTTGGAATTATTAATTTTAGTGGAAATTGACTTTTATTTCAATAATAATTGATGTTTGGAGGATATATTATTCAATCGGGTATTCGGGGCACTTTCTGTGTCAGAGTACTATTCACAAGTTACTATTCACCCGATTACTATTCACTCTAGTATTATTCACTCGGGTATTTGGGACACTTTTTGTGTCGGGGTACTATTCACGGGGTTACTATTCCTGAAGTACTATTCACCCAAAAAATATATTTCTTTTCGGTTCAAATCATTTTTGGGTACAGTATTATTGCATGAGGAGATGTGCTAATTTTTCAGACCGTTGGTTGAAATTATAATAGTAAATCAATATGGATCGTTAGTTTAAAGTTTTAATAGTAAATCAATATGGATCGCTGGTTTAAAGTTTTAATAGTGAATCAGTATGGACCATTGCTTTAAGTTTTAATAGTAAATCAATATGGACCGTCCGTTTAAAAGTAAATCAATCTGGACCGTTCATGAATTAGTTACTATTCATTCCATTCTCCTATAAATAGAAGCTCATTCCTTCATTATTTCTTACGAATTCACTGAAACTCTAGAGAGAGAAATTATAGAGAGAAAGAAGAAGAGAAGTCTGTTACCTCACTTTTCTAATATCCAGTTCTTCTAAGGTAAGGGGTATTATTTCTTTCGTATTCATGAAGAGAACTTCTATTATTCCATTCTTTATTATTACATTAGAATAACTTTTGTATACGCGACTTCTATACTTGGTGAAATTCTTACATTATTCAATTCTTTATTATTATGTTGGAAAAACACATACATCTGCTAAGTACCGCATCTTTGAAAGTAGTATGCACGTAAGCCAATCATGTTTGATGATAAAGCATATACTTTGTAACAATCTTATTCATTTATTAATAAAAAGTATTAATTTATTAAAGGCTTTTAATTATCTACATGATGTTGTTTTATAATATGTGATAAACCCATAGTTTTAAGCAATGCTTTTAGAATAATGATGATGATCATTTTAATGAGATCTAAATTCTTTGAAAGCTTAAAACTAAAATAGTTCCCAATCGTTGGATTACTAAATTGGGGATTAATGAATCCGGATAGATTGGTACATACGTTGCTTGCTCATTGGATGAGGATGATTGATCTCATGATCATTTGTGTGGAGACACTAAAGCAAGTATGTAGGTGCTTATTAGAGAATAAGTTCATTGAACGTGGCTCGCTAAGGAATACCTAATGGAGTTTTATTTGCCTGTCAATAGGAATTCCTGTAGTGATAGTAGTACAAGTAATCCTTGGACTTGAGATCATCATAGTATCTTGTGTATGATGAGTTATACTTTGACTTATTTCTTAAGACCCTTAGGGTATATCAAAGGGTATGCTTGGGTATAATAAGTTGTACATGGAGATAATGTATGATCAATAAAGAATCTACCACTTCTAATAAAGAAGAGAAATGTCCTATGTGATTCGATAAATGACAACCCAAAGAGTCCTTGGCGGCGAATGAAATTAGAAAGGAGTTTCTAATTTGCATTATTTGGAGTTGTGCATTTAAGGATCGAAATACATATAATTAAATAAAATAAGACTTGACGAGTAATTCCATGTCTTATATTTAATTGGGACATTGTATGGTGGAAGGATTGAATTGTCTTTCAGTAACTATTTACTCAAAGGTTCTTTAATGATTAATGTTGAAATCTATATTATCCGGAAAGTCGTTGATCATTTGGGAGGCTTATCCCTATTGTAGAATAAATATTATTTATTTAAATAAATTAATTGTTTAATTTATTTATTTAAATAAGATTAGAATTGTTCTAATTGATTTATTCACAACCTGGTTTAATATGGAGAACCTAAAGGGTCACACCATAAAAGGAAGAATAATTATTTAAGAAGTTAATGGCATAATCGTAATAATATAGTTATGTATATTTAATTTAATCTATGGTGATAGAATAAATTAAATAGCTTAATATTTATTATTTAATATTTTAGAAATATTAAATATAAATTAATAAGAGGAGTCTTATTAATATTATTACAATTATTATTATTTTAATTTCTAAAAGAGTTTAGGAATTAATTTAATATAAGTACTCTCATTTATTCCTAATAAGATTAGGAGGTTAAATTAATTAAAAGAGTTTAATTAATTATCCCTAATAAGATTAGGGAGCCTAATTAATTAAAAGAATTTAATTAATTAAATAAAACCCAATTTCTTAATTGTTAAGGAGGGTTGCCCACATCAATAAATAAGAGGAGTCTTACTATGGGTGGTGGGGGTTGTTGACTTTTACAACGACATAATTCCAATTTGTTGGGGAGTACCCTTTTCTATAGAGATAAAAAACTAGGGTTTGAGCCAAATACACCATCTTCTTGAATTCTTTATTTTTCCTTGGTGGATCACCTCTAGAGGCCAAACGCTTGGGTGGCTAACGTTGATCAAAGGAAGGAACCAAACCCGGTGGATTCAAGTTGAATGCGAAAAGGATTGGAGGTGAACTTGTACCTGAGGAAGCTTGGATCTTCAAGGGTATGTTTGTTCTTCATATCTTTTCGTTTAATTAATAATTATGCATAAAGGGTGATCCGGGTTTATGGTTTGTAAATTTTTTTTAAACTCTGATTTTACACGCTTCCGCTAATTTATGCAATTTGATTGCGTTCATGAATATTACAAACCCAACACATACATGATAAAATTCTTCTGTTATTCCATTCTTTATCATTCTGTTGGAATATCCTGTCGGTGCGTATTACGCCTGACCTGGTTCCATTAATTATTATTCATTGGAATAACTTTGTATATGCGCGCCTATCGCATGCATGGTGATTTCATTGTTATTCCATTCTTTTTATTCATTTGGAATATCCTCGCTTGTCTTAATTTACTTTGACACGGTTCCGCTTCTTTATTATTCTATCGAAATATTACGTACATGCAGCGTTACGCATGATCCGTTCCATTCTTTATTATTTTGTTGGGAATAACTTTTGTCTATACGCATCTATCGCATGCGCATGGTGAATCCTTCATTATTCCATTCTTTATTATTCATTAGAATAACTTTGTCATGTGGATTACCACATGCATGGTGAATGATCCTTTGTATTCATTCCTTATTAAATTATGGAAATGTTCTGTATACGTGGATTACCGCATGGCGGGTGAAAATCCATTTGCAGTTTCATATATTCTATTATACTCAGTTGGTTAAAGTTTTGGATTCTATACTCCATGAAATTAGTAGAATATCCTGGATATTTGCACTTCATCCAGTATCTTTTCATGAAAATATTCTTCTGAGCATTCTTGAATTTTTTCTCCACATAGCAGTATCATGTTGACAATTTGGATATTGTTGGTTCCTGGATAAATTAATTCTTGAACTTGTTTTATTGAATTATTATGTCATTGTCATCATCCTCATGCTTATATTGTAATGAAAGTCATATTTGGCTTACGTGCATAGATGGACTTAGTATGATTATAACTAGGGATCATTCAGTATAATCATGACCTGTAATGTTATAAATGATATGGTAAAAGTCCTCATTGGCCTGTAATGCATTGATGGACAGTTTTTGGTATGATTATGACTAGGGATTGTTCGGTATAGTTATGACCATTGATGATTTAATGAATATCCTTGGCCCGTAGTACAGGGATGATTAGATGATGTGTTTTATTTATTAAGCTGAGTCTCAGCGATAAAAATGTATGAAAACATTTTAAACCATAGAAGATAGTAGATTTTATTCTCAACTTGACTCTTCTAATGGATTACTTGTTACACTGTAGTTAAACTTGATGTCTATTGTATTTTATCAGTTTAACATTGTTAAAGACTAATGATAATTTATTCTGCATTATCTTAGTTATAATATTTCTTACTGGGCTAGTTAAGCTCACCCTTTCTTTCATTGTTCTCTTCAGGAAATGAGAATATAGCTGCGACGAGTCGGGGAACGGAGTGATGGTCCAGATGATAGCATTAGTAGTCCTCACTATTCTGTTAAATAGTGTGACAATAAATGTAATGGGGACTCCATTGAGTGTGGATATTGTCTAGATGACAATATTCTTATTAAAACTCTCAGTTTATGTTTTGTCGTATTTTACACGACAATTATATTATTAAGTTGTATTTATATTTTTGTACCATGTATTTGGCGACTCAGAATAGGTGATGTATACCTATTTTGGGGGCGTCACAGTTGGTATCAAAGCTTAGGGATATGATCCTTGGCTGAGATGTGAGGCAAGAACTAGGAGGGGAGAGATGGGGTAATTCCTTAGCTAGTATGACCTACCTAAGTTTATTTGATATTTAATTAGTCGGTCAGAGTATAGGGATAATATGTGATATGTTAATTTACCCTTGTTTTGTTTCAGTATTTGAAAATGGCATCCAAAAATGTTGAGATAAGCAATGAAGTACGTGAGACCATTGAGTCACCAACGATCAATGCCCAGGATAATGTGCAACAGGAAGACAATAATCCTCATGAAAACAATAACACCGATGAAATGGTAAACGATGGGATGGTCAGAGGCTTTATGCAATTCATGCAACATCAGGCGAAGGCGACTCCTATCCAAAATGCAGGTGGAAACACTGACAACTCACGGTCGGTCACCGCTAAGCAGTTCAAGGAGCTGGGACTACCGAAGTTTTTTGGAGAGCCAAAAATACTTAAGGCGGAGACGTGGATAAAGCAGATCAACAAGATATTTGATGTCTTGGGATGCTTCGAGGAGCAAAAGGTTCCCTTTGCCATCTTCATTCATATGCAGAGGCGAATTCTTCGTGGGAATCAGTAAAGCGTACTCAATCTGCCGCAATGAAGATGTCTTGGGAGAAGTTCCAAGAGCTGTTCAACGACAAGTACTTTCCTGAAAGTATTCGTCACATGAAGGAGGTAGAGTTCATCAAGCTTGAGCAAAAAAATATGACCATGGCGCAGTACGAAGCTATGTTTGCCGAGTTGTCTCGGTTTGCATCCCACTTGGCTGATAATGAGGAGAGAATGACGCGGATGTTTCTAAGAGGTTTGAAACCTGAGATATGTCAATACCTTATCTCTCATAAACTGTGTTTGTATTCAGATATTGTGAATAGGGCTCAGTTATTAGAGCGCAATAATGAGTCAACCCAACCAAGAGAGAGCAGCCAACAAGTCAATAATACCAGTGGTAGCAGTCATCGAAGCGGTGACAACAAACGTGGAGGGAATCAACATGCCAGAAATGATAACCACTTCGGTGGTAATCATGGCCAAGATAATAGGGGTGGAAAGTTCAAGAAGAGAAGGTTCAGCAAAGATGGAAAGACGTCAGCACCAGCACCTTTTGTTAAGGAAGGAGAACGACCGCCGGTCGTATGTTACAAATGTGGAGGGGAAGGAAACATAAGTCCAAACTGCATGATGCGGTCCAAAGCATGTTACAATTGTGGAAAAGAAGGTCACCTAGCCCGATTTTGTCGTGCACCAAAGTCAAGTCCAGCTGGGATGGAGGCATCCAAGGGTATCCCAGACAAGACAAAACCGGTAGTTCAAGGGAGAGTATTTGTCGTAACCTCCCAAAAAGCGAGGAATCCGAACGAGGTGATCACGGGTAAGCTAATCATAAATTCTAGCGAAGTTTATACTTTATTTGATACCGGTTCTACCCATTCCTTTATTTCTCCTACTTGCGTTCAACGTTTAAATTTGACTCTAGAAAAATTAGACTTTGACTTATCTGTTGAAACTCCGTTGGGAGAAACCTTCATTACATCCACGGTTTATAAGTCTTTTTAATTCAAATCAGTAACTGCACGTTACCTGTCGATCTTATTTCTTTGAAAATACTTGCATTCGATGTGATTTTAGGGATTGATTGGTTAACTACTCATCATGCTAAAATCGATTATTTTGGTAAGGTTGTTAGCTTTTATATTCCTAACCAACCTATTATACGTATTCAAGCAGCCAAACCACTAAAATCAATCACTATCATCTCAAGCCATAAAGCTATTCATTTATTGAATAATGGATGTCAAGCTTTCTTAGCTCATGTCACGAATCTAAACAAAAATACATCCGTTTTGAATGATATTTCTATTGTTAATGAATTTCCTGACGTATTCCCGGAAGAACTTCCTGGCCTAACCCCAGAGCGTGAAATCAAATTTTGTATTGATCTTGAAACTGGTACAAAATCCATTTCCAAAGCCCCATATCGAATGGCTCCTATTAAACTTCAGGAGTTAAAAACCCAACTGAAGGAATTGTTAGACATAGGTTTCATTCGTCTTAGTACATCTCCTTGGGGTGCTCCTGTTCTATTCGTGAAGAAGAAAGATGAAAGTATGCGACTTTGTATTGATTATCGGGAGTTGAATCATTTCACCATCAAAAATAGGTACCCGTTACCTCGTATTGATGATCTGTTTGACCAGTTGCAAGGCGCCAAATTCTTTTTAAAGATTGATCTTCGTTCTGGATATCACCAATTGAAGATTAGAACCGATGACATTCCAAAGACGGCTTTCTGAACTCATTACGGGCATTATGAATTCCTAGTCATGTCTTTTGGATTGACTAATGCTCCTGCTGCCTTCATGAACATGATGAACCGAGTAGTCAAGGAATATTTGGATCACTTTGTGGTCGTCTTTTTGATGACATCCTTATATACTCCAAAACCCGTGAAGACCATGAGCAACACTTGAGGCTGATACTTCAAAAGCTTCGTGAAAACAAGCTATATGCCAAGTTGAAGAAATGTGAGTTCTGGCTTGAGGAAGTTGCATTCCTTGGGCACGTGATATCAAATCATAGAATATCTGTTGACCCGGCAAAGATTGAAGCAATTCAAAGCTGGGAGAAACCTAAGTCAGTGACCAAAGTACGTAGCTTTCTCGGCTTAGCTGGTTATTATCGGAGATTCGTAGAAGGGTTTTCTCGAATCGCTACTCCATTAACGCAGCTGACTCAAAAAGATACAAAATTTGGTTGGAGCGAGGAATGTGAGAAGAGTTTTCAAGAACTCAAGAGTAAGCTCATTTCAGCACCTGTTCTGACAATACCATCTGGCACGGAAGGATTTGTCATTTACAGTGATGCTTCAGGCAAAGGGTTATGATGTGTTCTCATGCAACATGGGAAAGTCATAGCATATGCCTCACGACAACTCAAAGAATATGAGAGGAATTATCCTACTCATGATCTAGAGTTGGCCGTTGTCGTTTTTGTGCTTAAGATTTGGAGGCATTACCTGTATGGAGAGAAGGTGGAAATCTATACAGATCATAAAAGCCTCAAATATTTCTTCACTCAAAAGGAACTCAACATGCGACAACGACGTTGGCTTGAGCTGTTGAAAGATTATGATCATACCATTCAATACCATCCTGGAAAAGCGAACGTAGTAGTTGACGCATTGAGTAGAAGATCATATGCGGGTACGAGTGGGATATTGTCAACGCAAAGGCCTATTTTGTATGACTTACAAAGGATGGAGATAGAGTTAAAGACTCCAGGGACCCATGTGATGATGGCGAATATACGAGTAGAACTGACTTTAATCGATAAAGTTAAAGTCGCTCAAGCTCGGACACAGCTGATGCGTATGAGGAAGAAAGTGCAAGAAGGTGCTATATCGGAAGCAAGAATCGATGAAGAAGGAATACTTCGAGTCAACTCCAGACTTTGTGTTCCTAATGATTCTAACTTGAAGTATAAAATCATGATGGAGGCGCACAACACACCGTTTGCAATCCATCCTGGGAGTTCCAAAATGTATCATGATCTTCGACATACATTTTGGTGGAGCAATATGAAGAGAGAGATAGCGGGGTTTATCTCAAGGTGTCTAACTTGTCAACGAGTTAAGGCGGAGCATCAAGTGACAAAAGGTCCATTGCAACAACTTGAAATTCCTGAATGGAAGTGGGAGCACATTACTATGGATTTTGTTACTGGTCTTCCCAAGGTTTCTCAAGGCATAGATGCGATTTGGGTCATTGTTGATAGATTGACCAAGTCTGCTCATTTTTTACCGATTTGAGAAACTTATAAACTTGAACATCTTGCTAGTATGTACATAAACGAGATTATAAGATTGCATGGTATGCCAGTATCCACAGTTTCTGATCGAGACCTAAGATTCAATTCAGGATTGGGTTAGTTTACAAAAAGCTATGGGCACAGATTTACGATTTAGTTCGGCATATCATCCTTAAATGGATGGACAGTCGGAAAGGACTATTCAAACTCTTGAAGATTTATTAAGACTCTGTGTCCTTGACTTCAAGGGAAGTTGGGACAAGTTCTTACCATTGGTGGTGGTTTCCTACAACAACAGTTATCAAACAAGTATTGGCATGGCTCCATTCGAGGAGTTGTATGGAAGAAAGTGTCGTTCTCCAGTATGCTAGGATGAGGTGGGTGAAGCAACGTTGTTGGGACCGGAGTTGGTACGTATGACTACGGAAAAGATTCAAACGATCTGACAACGTATAAAAACCTCACAAGATCGACAAAAGAGTTATGCTGATCTTCATCAAAAAGACGTAGAATTTGATGTTGGAGATCATGTGTTGTTACGTATTGCTCCATGGAAAGGAGTTACAAGATTTGGAAAGAGAGAAAAGCTCAATCCTTGATTCATTGACCCATTTTTAATCCTCGATTGAGTAGGAACTGTGGCCTATAGACTCGCCTTACCGCCAAGTATGTCTCGTGTTCATAATATTTTTCACATATCTATGTTACATAAATATGTGAAGGACCCGAACCACATTATTGAATTAGAACCAGACGAGATAGAGGAAGATTTAACGTATGAAGAGTTACCTGTTAAAATCTTAGATAAGAAGGATCATATTCTACCCTCCAAGGTTATACCTCAAGTTAAAGTTTTGTGGAGAAACCACGATGTGGAAAAAATGACCTGGGAGTTAGAATCTAAGATGAAGTTAAGATATCCTCACCTCTTCGATATACCATGTACGTACCCTAATTTCGAGGACAAAATTTCATAAGAAGGGGAGGTTGTAAGACCCCAACTTTAATGAATAAAGATTAATTTCTCTCGAAATATATTTTTGAATATTATGGTGTGGATATGATATAATGTTATA